>OX031043.1:10000000-11358750 GCA_943735995.1 Sesia bembeciformis
TTGTTCCACGTGATAGTATTGGAATTTATCCAATTACCAATATTTCTTTACTAGTCATAATGCTTGATCTTTGCAATTAGTCTAATTTCTAATCGGACCTCCGCTGTCTAATTTGCCATACTTTTTATATTGCTTTGTAATTTATGTGTCTGTAAATAGTGAATGCACTTTTTAGTGAAGTACATACGAGTATATCGTCTTTTCAACCTGTCTCATGTAATTAATCAGTTAACATTTATATATTGTTGGCGAACCAAATAAATATATAAAAAAATATTTCTCACTTTTATTTCGAATTAATATGACAGTGCGAGAAGATAAATAGGATTTAAACTACTTACAGAATTTAGTTGTTCCGTCAGTCTTGAGCGACGACACAATATTCAGCGCCAGGAATCCAGACAGTAACCCCAGAGCTGCCGCTGGCGCGAAGGATGAGCCAAGCACCAACGTATTAGCCACGTAGAACAACAAACTACACACAGTCAACGGCAGCGTTGCACCGTGGCCTTCCTTCCTCCACAACAAACTAAACATGACCACTAAAACAAGCCACGCCCCTCTAGCTAGCAGTTTGGAACGACTTGGTGACCCCAACGACCCCCAACCGACCGCCCAGTGACCGCACGTGAATAAACCAGCGAGGACCATTCCGTGACCCCTCCAGCCAATATGGCGTCTGGCAACAGCTACAACCGCGGCCATTGACCCTAGAGTTAGCACTAAGGCTGCTCGAGACGCTTGCCCAGTGGGAGCACCGCCCCCTGCGGTCCAACACGCACCCTGTTCCTCCCTACACCCTCTATATAACCTCGAAGTAGCTAATACCACGCCAAAGCACACGAGTAACGCTACAGTTTTAATCGTACCTACATTCCACGCCATCAAACATAAAACCGAAAGAGATAGAAACGATAAGCTAGCTCCCTCTTCTATTATATAACTATTTGAGACTAATACAGCCGCGGAAGCAACTAGAGCTGATCGCGAAAAGCGTTCTAAGAATGGCGATCGACCTTCGTACCATCTTTGAGTAATACCGTCCCAGTGCATTATGACCAGCGCACATGTCATTAATCCTGAAACTAGGCCAGTACTTAATATTATAGCATTTTCCAGATCTTCTAAAAGTTTAAAATAAAACGCGGTGTAAGACAGACCTATACAAACAGCTATAGCAATCAATCCACTCGGGACGAAGGAACTAGCGAATATACTGGGAATGCGCTCCATTGGAATCCCTTCAGTTATCAACCAATTAAAGAATATAGCCAATAGAAGGAGTAAAAGGGCTCTCAACATTAATAAAGAGTCAAAGTCTACCCACACTTCTCGGAAGGTGCCACGTATGCTGTCAATTAATGTCCTGAAACAAATAAATTATTTATTTTATAGATGATTCACAATGTTCGAAAGGTTATATTTATATTTTGTGTGAAAATGTTTCCAATAATAAAATAACAACTTGTAACTTGGAAGGTGATTTAAGAAAAGGACAAGTTCAATAAACATTGAACTTGTCCACTCAGTTAAAGCAATGAATGTTAAAATTAAAGACATCATAATAACTTGTTTAAAAACGCAAAAAAAGTTATTTTTCTTTATGGAAAGAAGGCCGCAAACGAGCATACTGTCCACCTGATGGTAAATGGATACTGTCGCCTATGGACATCCATGATACATGCCAACATCAGTCCAGAATGACGAACGTTGGCACGCTCCCGGAGCCGACCTTTGAAGATATAAGAAGTTTGTACTCGTGCAAACAATTGGCTAACAATTGCCTTATGTGTATATTTGTGTATAAATACAGTATATATGTGTAGATATAACATCACTTAGTTGTCTTGTCTACAATTGTAAAATGTACTACAGTTAGATTTGTCCTTACTTAACTTCGGCCACATAGACATTGAGCTCAGCTTCAGTCTGCACAGCCGCTGCCCTGTTCATTTGGTCTCTCGTCGCGTTAATCAATTGAGCTAGCTTGTCTGGTGATATTTGTTGAGACTCCTCTCCATAGCGGACTAAGTACTGCGTCACCTGTAAGCAAAATCTTATAAGCTTCTCTTCTAAAATCTTCGGTTTCTTCGATCGAGTCGTGATCCACGGTCACGTGCCGAATAGTCAAATAGAAGAGGTAAACAAGCTTTTGATTGTACACGTGTAAAACCTCATTCATAATATAAAATGTATACCTTTATCTCGTATTCTACACTACATCATAAAAATAACTACAAAGTACAATAATGATTTAAGAGCTTCATACACAGTCCTAATTCTAACAAACATCTAACTTTGTTAATCTTTGGTTGAAATGCGGGCATTTATCGACTTTCTAGAGTACCCGAATATTAAAAGAATGAAAGATAGTGTAATTTACTTAATTACTAAGTTTAGAACTGAAAGGTTATATTCACATTAAAATTGGTGAACAAGTAACTCTAAATGATGATGATCGGCTTTAAGTTCATTGAAAGCATTCGAGAATTATTCTTCGAGAACACTAGTTGAATAACTAAACAAATTATAGAAATATGATATTAATTAATACATGACATTAATCGTAACTACTTAATTAAGTGTAATGTAATTTAATTTGATATATTAATGTGATTATTATATTTTAGTAACAGAGATTTTAAGTTTCTATGAACATTGACTATAGATCAATTACTATGGTCTGAAATAAATAAATAATTATTAATATAAATAGAAACAAATGGATAATCTTCTTTAAAAAAATTATTTAAAAAAATGGTTTACCTGTTTGAGATTGTTAGTCAAATGCAACAGCGTCTCTATTGTAGGCATAGTAGGTAAAGCAGATGGAAGGAGGCTACCCAGCGAAGGCGCAGGCGGCGGTCTTCCCAGTGCCGCACTTATAGTAGGCGCGAAATCTGTTTGTTGCACCTCTTTACCAATAACAACGTCCTCTTTCGTTCCTGATAGACCAGCACCGCGATACGCAAAGAAAGCCGCCGTGCGTTCCGCTTTGCTTTCACCTCCGTGATCTCCTACAAATTTAAAATTAATTCTGTAATGTTTGAGCTATTTTAAGTAGTTTGAGGTGGAAAGAGAATTAAAGGGTACATGCAAAAATACTAGATTTAGGATATGCTCAATTTTAGCGTCTACTTTGCAATGCACATAGGTATAATACTTAAAACAAGGTAAATAAATCACTAGTTTATAAGATCTGCTACATGAAAAAATTGACATGATAAGCGACTCGATAAAATATGCATAAAACACTATGTACCTTACTAGTAAAAAGAATGAAAGATGAGAATAGTATTTATACCATACGAAAAAATCTAATTTTCGTAGACATGAACATGGTATGTACGGTTAGTAAGATGCTAATGTATTCAAAGCCGTTCAAAACTAACCCTTATTAGTAGCTCATTATGGTACCCACAGGTATAGGTTGACCTTTTGCTGACTGTATGTAGCAGATCTCATTAAATAAAATATATCTAGTAAAATACTTCACAGAACACAAGATATGCTTTAGAATCACACACATCATAGTGAAAAATCAGCTCAAACAAAACAAGAGAGGCCTACTCATACATGACATCACAGACAACTCTTTGTACCTACCCTCTACATCTTTCCGGTCTTGTGAGTCTAAAACAATTTGAAAATTAGAAAAAGTATATTTAATGAATATGAAATATATACATACTTTTAGTGTCTTATTATATTAATTATTAAATATTTATATTAATCAATAAATATATATATCATACATCAATAAATAAATTCTTGAAATTAAAGTATTTAATAAAATAAATTACCTGTATCTGTCATGCCATGGTCCCCGACAACATAAAGCAGCACATCTGGAGGCAGAATATCTATAATTCTCTTTAACCTCTCATTCGTTTCAACTAACTTCCTGGTCATTTCTGGATGATTTGGACCATATCTATGGCCGGCGTGGTCTACGCCTAAATAATGGGCTATGAGGAGATCCCAGTCATCTTTCACTACCTCATCATATATTTTTGAATCTACTTCTACAAAAGAAGATTATATGATAATATTATAGTTATAGGCACAATAATGTCTTATTTATTGACTTCACTTATACATAGAATTTTGATTTTTTTTGGTGACATGAGCGGATATTGGATATTGTCGCTCAACGGACATTCATGATACATTTCAATATTAATTCAAAATGACAAATGTTGGCACATCTCTGAATGGATTTGGAGATATAGGAATGGATATGGAAAAACGTGTTGAAAAGGATGCGGAAAAGCATCCATTCATCCTTAGAAGATGAAGTGGGATAGGAAGCAGGTAAGTTATACTATCTACTTGATGGTACAGGAAAGCTTGGGATGGGATAGGGGGTAGAGAATATAATGGAATGACAGACAACTCTTGTACCATTATACTCCTCATTTAAATAGAATTGAAAGGGGAAATGGGCTCCAGCATATTATTATCTCACTCACTCCTGAAACGCATATGCAGTACATTTTACAGCAGTCTCTTGATACTAATTTATTAACGGTTATTTAAAAAAAGAAATTTGGCAATTTCCCTGAATTTTATTGATGCTGATATCCAAAATTACTGAATATTCTCTATAGAGCACCTCGAGTTTTCATCAGTGATGCCAACTTAGTGCTTTCTGTGCTAGATCTGATGATTTTTTAACTCTATTAGCACCCAACCCAACAAACTTACTTGACGCCTAACACCCATTCTAGCACTTTTTACATAATGTTTCCCTTCAATGAAATGAGGGAGTTCTATCTATTTGTAACAAAATGTAGTTGTTAAAATTAAATATAGGCCAGTTTGAAAGTACAAGAAAACCAGATCTAAAAATCCTTACCTTTCTGACACATCCATCAAATACTTAATAGGTATTTTTTTCAAATCAGCACTGATAATTTTTGATTAAATTTGATAATATGAAAATTTCCATTAATTTTTTAATGTTTTTAATGATCTGACATCTTTTTCCGGAAAACATGCCAAACTAGCATTTTTTAATGCCAACTCAACACACTTTCGTTCAGAGAGCATATACTGGTTCTCATATATCATTAGTTTAGTTCCTTATCAACAGAGACCTGTCTGTCTCTCTAGTACCTATTCTATCTATACATATCTAAAATCTAAATTGTATGTCTATACATTATATGTCATAATGTCATAATGTCATATTTGAAAAATTTCTGTCATATTCTACCGTTATCCGGTGTGCAAATCCATACATATAATAAAATTGTAACAGGCCGATGTCTGAACATTATAGATATTGAAAATATGGGGGGTCTCTATTAGAGCAACAGAAGCCAAAACAACAGTTTTTAGAAATTTTGTCTGTCTGTCTGCATGTTTGTACACGCATCAACAAAAACTACTGTATGGAATTGAATGCAGTTTTCACCGATGTATTGCTAGAGGTCTAACTTAACATATAGGCTCCATTTTACCGCAGGAAAATATCTTATTCAGATTGTTTTAAATTTAATAAACCGAAGCGAAGTGAGGGCGGGTCGCTAGTATATAATAAAATAGTACCTGTATCAACAGTATCAAGATCCCAAGTATGGAATGAGTATAAACCATGAGAACGCAGCCACCTCCCAGGCATCAAGCGCTCCCATGTGTCATCTCCCAATAATACTGCATTACCCTCATACTTAGATACCTGTTAAAACCAATAATTATTATTGTAATAAAACAGATAAATTGTAACTTGACGAAACAAAATTGTAGTCACATAATTTTCAATCAAGTTCCTTTTACATTACTAAAATCCATCTCCTGTAATCAACTGTCGTGTAGGTAGGACTGTAACACTTGAGAAGAGACAATAGTAATTTTTTTTTTACCAACGAGTATTGATTTTAGACAAGAGCTAATTGTAGTATTAATCTTAAAAACCTTTAGAGCAGGTATGGGCAACCTTTGACATGTTGAGGGCCAAACTTTAGCGTGCAAATACGTTCGCGGGCCGCGTTTAAAAGTACTTAGTGCATTTTAAAGTAGTGATAATATTTTTTGCGATAGATATTAGACATGAAATAATACGACAATGTTATTATAGTACAATTTATTAAAATAACAAAATGAAATTTAAAAAAATGGTACATTATAATTAAATCGTTAAATTTGCAATTGTTACAAACTACGAAAGTTAAATACACCGAAATCAATGAGACACTTGAGCTTGAATTTGGGAAACTAATCCATCGATATTTGGATTAATTCCACTGATACAAAGACGTAAAGAATTTTCCAAATTATCGTCAGTCAGTCTTGCACGATGTGTTGATTTATTAACTTTCATCAATGAAAAGAACTGTTCGCATTTATAAGTACTGCCAAACGCACAAATCAATCTTCTTGCGAATTTTCTAAGCTGCGGAAAATTGTCTTTTTCTAGGTATTTTTTGTAGAAATCGCACAACTCTACGTCTTCAAATTTGGATTTTAGGAGAGTTTTCTTGAATCTCTATCAACTCCATTTGTAAGTGTATTGGAACATTTTGTAGGAGTAGCAAATAAACTGAAACAGTCTTCCATGTTTTTGAAGTCGCTAAATCTGTTCGAAAATTGTTCCGACAGTAACTTGAGTTCTTCAGCATATTGAGCATAAGCAATATTTTCATACGCAGAGAGCGTGTTGAAATGGTAACTGTTACCAGACAGCATCTGTGACTCCCACAAGCGTACTTTGATCTGAAACGCTTTCAAATGGCTGTACAAATCATTTACTAACTGTCCTTGTTTTTGAAGTTTCAAATTTAAATCATTCAAATAGCCTGTAAGATCGACCAGAAATGCTAAGTCACATATCCATTTTGGGTCACTTAATTCAGATAGTGGTTTATCTTTTATTTTCATAAAGTCTGCTATCTCATTTCTAAGCTCGTAAAACCGTTTCAACATTTTTCTTTTGCTCAGCCATCTGACTTCACAATAATATGTTACGTCGTTATATTCAGCTGATATTTCATCCAAAAACGCCTTGAACTGACGATGGTTAAGCCCTCGGGATCGAATAAAGTTGATGGTTTTTACTACCACATTCATAACATTCTGGAGTCGAATGGACTTAGAACACAAGTTCTGTTGGTGGATAATGCAATGAAGGACTATCAAATCATCTTTTTGCACATTTAATTCTGTTGCTTTTTCATTCAAAATTCCGATGAAACCTTTACGTAAGCCGACCATAGAAGGTGCACCATCAGTGCATACTCCAATTAATTTTGACCATGGCAAGCCAAAACTTGTGAATACCTTTTGAACTTCAATAAAAATATCCTCTCCTGTAGTGGTTCCTTTTAGCGGCTGTAAAGCAAGCAATTCCTCAGTAACAGTGAACTCCTTATCAACACCTCGAATAAATATAGCCAGTTGAGCTGTGTCAGACAAATCGGTGCTCTCGTCTAATGCTATGGAAAATGATTCAAAACCATTAGTTTTTATATCATTAGCCATCATTTCTATACGTCGAACAACAGTTCGTCTTGACAAACTAATTTTTTCAAATTCATTTTTCTTTTCAGGACTCAAAATACCGCAAACTTCTAACATACACTCCTTGATAAATTCCCCTTCGGCAAATGGTTTTAATGCCTTTGCCAATTTTGAGCTAACTATAAAACTAGCTTTCACAACATTATCAAGTTGTGTTCTTTGTTTATGAAACATTTGTTGCTGTTTTTCCAAATTTGCGGTAAGCTTCTGGATTTTGTCTGTTCTTAATTGTCCTGTCAGTGAGTGCAGCGTAGCATGCTTAGTTGAGTAATGCCTCTTTATATTGAATTCTTTCATTACTGAAATGGATTCATTACACAGCAAACAAATAGGCTTACCATTGTGCAAGATAAAAAAGAATTCTTCAGTCCATTTTTCTTGAAACTGGCGACCCTCTGTATCTACTTTTCGTTTCTTTCCACCAGACATCATTTTTGTTTACTTTTCGTTCAATAAACTTAATAACAAACTATAGTTAGTAACCACTCAAGATGCACACAAAGTCACAAAGCAAGTTGACGTCTCGAGCAGTTCGCTAGGATATCGCTTGTCCAAGTTATTACCTCGGTAGCTCAAATAGAACTGAACTAACGTTCGGGCCATCCACCCGCTTATATAGGCAAAATGAAGGAATAATCTGGAATAAACTAGTTTAGAATAATTGAGAAGCAATAAATCTTTTGATGTGTCACCCGTGAGGCGGCAAACCTCAAAGAATTTGATCGAGTAAGCCCAGTGGCGGCGAATATCAAAGAGTGAGGCGGCAAACATCAAAGGATTTGATGTTTGCCGCCTCACTGTCACTACCGTGAGTATAAGTACCTAATGTAATATTTTTTTAATTGGGTTTTTTCAAAATGTCTCGCGGGCCGGATCATATCTTACAGCGGGCCGGATCCGGCCCATATATGATCTAATAGAGCATATATGGGCAACAACCAGCCCGCGGGCCGGATCCGATCTTACAGGCTATTTCAATGATTTAAATTTGAAACTTCAAAAACAAGGACAGTTAGTAAATGATTTGTACAGCCATTTGAAAGCGTTTCAGATCAAACTATGCTTGTGGGAGTCACAGATGCTGTCTGGTAACAGTTACCATTTCAACACGCTCTCTGCGTATGAAAATATTGCTTATGCTCAATATGCTGAAGAACTCAAGTTACTGTCGGAACAATTTTCGAACAGATTTAGTGACTTCAAAAACATGGAAGACTGTTTCAGTTTATTTGCTACTCCTACAAAATATAATGTACAAAATGCTCCAATACACTTACAAATGGAGTTGATAGGGATTCAAGAAAACTCACTCCTAAAATCCAAATTTGAAGACGTAGAGTTGTGCGATTTCTACAAAATATACCTAGAAAAAGACAATTTTCCGCAGCTTAGAAAATTCGCAAGAAGATTGATTTGTGCGTTTGGCAGTACTTATAAATGCGAACAGTTCTTTTCAATGATGAAAGTTAATAAATCAACACATCGTACAAGACTGACTGACGATAATTTGGAAAATTCTTTACGTCTTTGTATCAGTGGAATTAATCCAAATATCGATGGATTAGTTTCCCAAATTCAAGCTCAAGTGTCTCATTGATTTCGGTGTATTTAACTTTCGTAGTTTGTAACAATTGCAAATTTAACGATTTAATTATAATGTACCATTTTTTTAAATTTCATTTTGTTATTTTAATAAATTGTACTATAATAACATTGTCGTATTATTCCATGTCTAATATCTATCGCAAAAAATATTATCACTACTTTAAAATGCACTAAGTACTTTTAAACGCGGCCCGCGAACGTATTTGCACGCTAAAGTTTGGCCCTCAACATGTCAAAGGTTGCCCATACCTGCTTTAGAGCATAGTAAAGCATAGCATCAGCTTATCGAACTATTTTATCTTGAAGTAAACCAGTTCACCAGTCTGTCAATCCATATTATCTTCAGAATAGTATTGTTGACTAGCTGGTGTCGATGGATTTGTCTCTATGAAATTAGGATTAATAATGTATTATCTTGTTAATTCATCCCAGAAAATACTAGGACAGTGAAAATGTTATTAAATTCAGTAGTTTTCAAGTAATTACTTTTTATTTTCTTCTATAACTTAACTTTCATACATCACATCAAGATAATACATATTTCAGTTTTCCTCCCATACTCTTGCAATGCAATGCAACCAGCCCTTCAATATCTACTGCTGGATATGAGCCTCTTCATGCACAATGTCTGATGCATGAGGGATGTAAGGAGCCTTAAAGAGCCATGCTGGTCAAGTGGGTTGTGGTGTAGGTTATATAAGTGTGGTCTTTGAAGTGGTATAGTTCCTCAGGTGTAGTAGCTGGTTTGTTATCCCTTACCTTTTACGACACCCACAGGAAGAGATGGGGTGGTGGTATACTATAGCCAGTCAACACCACACGGCACCACCATACACTTAACAATGGGTTAATTAATGACTAGAGGAGCAAAAACCATATGGTGAAGTTTAGATGAAGCTAATACAACAAACAAACATATAGAGAATATTTTTTGGGTACCATAGGACTATTTTTTTTAATTAACGCAATGTATATATTTATCCCCTTTTACAGTTCTATTATTAGTATGGATTATACCTGGTCAATGATGTTGTCTTCTTGCAATTCCATAGCAGCAAAATTCGAGCTGGCATCCACAAACGTCGGTAAGGAGCCCGTGACTAGAGCCTTTATACGCTGAAGAGTTGTGGTAGGTGGGTCTGCCATGAAGCGATACAGCCGTGTGCGATCCGGCCATCGGTCCATGGTCTCCCATATCACAGGCAACCGGTTCTGATAAGGAAACGGCTTTGCAAGACTTCCATCATACTCAGTAAAGTCATATCGTAAGGCATCCACCATAATGAATACCACCCTATTAAACGTAGAAGCGCAAGCTATCGGAGAACCAGGATTAGACAAAATACGACGGATCTTCTCCTCGTCTCTACACGTTGTAGCACTGGAATTCTCTAACTCATGTCCACCACACCCAAATTTATTTAGAGGCACGCACTCCGAAATATCGTTGAGCGTTTTTCGAGACAACAAAAAACCATTTCCGAACAAAAGAATTGCCGTAATAATTAGATATGAAAACCATATTAGATACAAAATATAATTCCATTTTTCTTTCATGATAAACGTTAGTTATAATTTATACTTTTGTCAAGTAACCGTTGATTTACTATTCAGAGAAAATTTGAAAATTAATTCCAACATTTCCTCTTTCACACAGATTGTCAATTTGACATTATTTTATTTTTTTGTAATAGTTGGCCTGAATCTTAGCTCCAAACAACAGCAAACTGTCAAACAGTCGTGCAAAATATTATTTATCATTTACTAAAAAAATTGCAATGTGTCCAAACTTTTCCCCAAGCCTTAAAAATTCCGTTCATAATTATGAATAAGACGGTGTGTTTATATCCTCATTGATTATAAATTCACTGACATCAAAACATTAAGATCCTAGCAAAAAAATCGTATGGTATCCCATTTGTGTTTTTTTTAGTTTTTTTTGGTATACTTTCATATTCTGGTATTTTTTGGTACATTTTTAAACTTTCAACATTTTTAAAACACATTATTGATATATTTTTGGGTTGGGCGGGGAACACTAATTTCCATTCGTTCGTATTTCGTTCACATAATTTTGTCTTTGTCTGATGTTTACCGCAACTGTATCATTTTGTCTCTTTCGAACGGTTAATGCTAACAAAACCGCGAATCGTGCTTTAGCTACATATCTACGTTACATGCTCTACGTCGCGGGGAATTACTGAAACTTAAAAAATGATTTCTAGCAATAAGTATAAAAGGGACCACGGATTTTTTTGTTCTTTATTTATGTCTCTCTGTGTTATCGTGCGTGTGCAGTGAAGATAATGAAGCGCAAATACGGTCAGAAATATAGATCTGAGTGGGAACAAAATCCTGAATTTTCGTCATGGTTGACAAAAGATAAAAATAGTGAGAACGCCTTGTGTAAAACTTGTGGAGCAACATTTTTGAGCAGAATCGCAACAATTAAAAGTCATGCAGATTCTGAAAAACATCGGCAGAAACTTATACATTATAGTGGACAATCCAAGGTAAGATTATTGTGTCCCTTATTTTTTTTTGGCACATAAATTAATTGTCCTACTTGTACAGGATGTCCGATGGATCTTGGCCAGTGTACATGTACAGTTGTACACACATGTATAATCGATTCTCAAGCGATTTCAGAAAGCTGAATTTTGAAATTTTCATAAATGTAAGTGTAGGTATACATACATGCCAAACTGGTTCTGTGGGATGGAAAGATAGTTTTGCAGGGTTCAAACATAATATGTAATATTTTTATCAAGAATATTAATTTTCAACTGAATGAGACACTAGTTTCCCAAGATAAGAAATAGGTAGTTATTTTACTTATTTTTTACGATAGGAAAATTAATCAAATACTGTTTATTTTCAGATCGATAAATTATTTCAAAGGATCTGAGGACCCATATCTGAAGAAGTAAGAAAAGCAGAGCTTATATTTTGTGCAGCGTTGGCAGAACATAACATACCATTTCGGGCCATGGATCATCTCAGCGATTTATTCAGCAAAATGTTTTATGATTCGGAAATTGCAAAGGGTTTTTCCTGCAAACGCACTAAATCTGCTGTTAGTTTACGACGTAATGGCGCCATCATTTGAAAAGCAGTTATTAACCGATATAAAAAATACGTCAAGTTTATCAGGTAATGCTGCCACTTTTTCATTAATTATAGATGAAAGCACAGACATTACAACAGAAAAATTACTTGCCATTGCAATAAAGTTTTATAGCGTTCAGGATAATACAGTAAAAACCAAATTTTTATGTTCTGTGAATCTATCAAGTGAAACTGCGGAAAATATTTTTAACTCACTGTGTAAAAGTTTGCGAGAATTAAATTTAAACATTGAAAATATTTTAGGATTTGCAGCTGATACAACAAATGTAATGTTTGGCAGAAATAATAGTGTGGTTGCAAAGATTAAGTCGGTCAATTCTAATTGTATTTTTGTAAAATGTGCATGTCATTCATCAGCATTAGCTGTAAGTTATGCCTGTAAAAAGTTGCCTAAAGCATTGGATCAAATTGTGAAAGAAGTCTATAATTATTTTGGCCATAGTAGCAAACGCAAAAGAGAATTTGCAGAATTTCAGACCTTTGTAGAATCAGAGCATCACAATATTTTACGTCACTACGACATACGTTGGCTCTCCCTACACGGCTGTGTAAATCGCATAGTAGAACAGTGGAATGCATTTCAGCTGTATTTTCAGCAAGAACATCTCGTAGAACATAACCCTAGCCATTCGGCGATTTTTTTACATGGAAGTTTCGAAAATAAACAAATAAAGCTCTACTTTTTGTTTTTAGATTATATTTTGCATATAGTCAACAAGTTTAACATAATTTTTCAAGGTAATGCATGTGTTGTTCATACTTTTTATCCGGATTTGACTGACATGTTTAAAACAATATTAAGTTGCTACATGAAAAGCAGCTACATTCGTGCCACTGCTATTGAGGACATAGATCCTAATAGTAATATAAATTTTGTAGAATTACATGAGATATACTTAGGTATAAAAGTATCTAATGAAATAGCGCTGTTAAGAAATCAACCAAGTAACAGTAGTATCGTAATTAGAGACTTTTTAAAAAGGTGTCATAGCTTTTTGATAGAGTTATGTACTCAACTTAAATGTCGATTTCCCATTAATAAAAAAATATTTTCCGAGTTACGTTTCATAGACCCACAAGTAGCGGCTTATGAAAATTTTACATCTCTTATCAGCGTTATGAACAGGTTTCCGAACATTACTACAAATGATACAGTAAGACAATTAATTGACGAGGAAT
The DNA here is from genome assembly GCA_943735995.1 of Sesia bembeciformis. Lineage (NCBI taxonomy): Eukaryota > Metazoa > Arthropoda > Insecta > Lepidoptera > Sesiidae > Sesia > Sesia bembeciformis. The sequence continues at coordinate 10,013,435 of OX031043.1, forward strand.
ATCGTCAAATTAAGTATGATTCAGAGGTACAAAACCTGATGTGTGGTTCTAGTAGTAGTGCTACTAGTGCTGTAAATGTTGAACAGTTTTGGAGCAAATTAAGTTGTATTGTTAACAGTAAAAATGTTCCTAAGTACAAAAATTTTACTAATTTTGTAAAATGTCTAATGTGCATACCCATTTCAAACGCTGAATGCGAAAGAATTTTTTCAAAAGTTAATCATATAAAAACTAAATACAGAAACAGGTTTCTAGCTAAACATATTGCGTGCCTGTTGCATGTTAAGCAAGGTCTAAGTGAAGGGAGTGTAGGTTGTGTCTCATTTGACCCATCGAAAGATATGGTAAAAAATAATCCGTCGAATACTGACTATTTGTAATAAAACTTATTGTAAATATTTATTATTATTTTAATATGTCTGTATAATGAAGGTGTGTAATTGGTAAAATTAAAAAAAGTAACTGATAATAAGTGTTTTAATTCAATTTTTCCTCTTCTACTTTTTATTTTTATTTTAGTATATTTTTAGTATAATTCAGCATGTGTTTTGGTATTATTTAGTACTGGCACCTTGTAGTTTTAGTAGATCACCATTTTTTAAAACGGTCACACTGGTAACAGCTGTCGAAGCGAGCGTAAAACAACGTCAAATTTCATTGATGTTCTATTTTACTATTGTTTTTAAATTTGACTGTGGATTTCGTGCATAAATTACAAATATATTTTAAGCATGTTCTTTTTAATTAAAATAGTGTATTAATATCTCAGTCTTAACATATCGTATTTAAAATTTGTTAGTCATTTAAAAAAAATATAACCTTGACAAGATTCTATAGTAAACAATCTAAAATTATTTTTTTACTCTGAAATATACTCTGAAACTACTTTAGATACATTGAAGTAATAGGTAGCATGTTGTGTATGAAATCAGAACAATGTCTTTGCCTAACAATGTTAACAAAGAGAACTTCCGCCTTCTGGATGTATCAAGTGATGGGGAGTCTGATGATTTGCAGTTAGAAATAATTCCAAGCAGAAAGAAAAAAGTCACCAGGTGATAATCACATCCTTAATATAATACATTATTTACATTTCTTTTGAATTAGTGTACTTTATTAATTTGCCTCTATCACTTCTACTTAGATAAGACTTCTATAGTATTAGACAACTAAATCCCACATAGTAGAGTACTATACTAGCTATAGACTAGTTTTTAACTTTTCAAACTTATATTACTTTTGTTTTGTACACATTTAATATTTTAAATGGGATCAGAACATGTAAAATTTAAATTAAAGGTTATCTTCTGTTTCTACTCAACATTTTGGTTACAACAGCCATGGTCACGAATTGTCTGAAGAGGTCTGTAGTCCAGGATGTGAGTTGCGAAAAAGGAAATCAAAAGAAGTAGACAGGTAGTAGAGCAATCAGGGTTGGCATGTTTAAAACAAAGTGGTTTAAACAGTTTAAAACAATCTAAAATAAACATTTCAGAACTTTAAAAAATAAAATGAATAAATACTTTCCAAATTAAACATACATACAACTAGCACTTGATTTTTTTGTAATCAAGTATTTTTTTATGCATTCTCCATTCAATGAAAAAATCAGTAATTTTTTATTAATTAAACCTAACTACTTGCGACTAAGAATGATTTCATTGCACTAGCCATGTTTAGTTGTAGCATTCCATGGGTCTGTTGACATACAATATTTTGAATTTCTGTTTATAAATTTTATAATTGAGATATATGTATGTTTACTACTTAGTTGAATAATTAATTTTAAATTAAAATGTATTTTTTTCTTACATAAACTGCTAAATTTTATTTTTAATACTATTAGACGTCAAATACGAAATACAAATACCCATTAAGTGAGTAAGTTTTAAAGAACTTATCAGGCATCTCTCTATTCATTGAATTGAATTGGAGGAATCACATGAATCAATTTGGCAGTTCATTTCTTTATAAGGTTTATTCCCCGAATTTACAAACATCTGATTTTTGTAATCAATCCTGGAAATCTCCAATAAAAAAGGGGAAATTACCTTATAGGAAAATATATCCTGAGTTGTATTTTTAACATATTTAAATTAGTTTAAAACTGTTTAAAATGGGTGTTCAAAGTCAATGTAAAAAAACTTGGTTTAAAACATAGGAACATGTGTTTACAACATTTTGAATGGTTTATAAGTAAAATAAAACTGTTTTTCTTTCATACCTGGGAGCAATATATTAAACATCTCAATAACATTCATGGTTCAGCTATGAAATGTGAAAAGATAGAACTTTGGGCTTTCTTAGATGTCAAAATAATGTTTAGAGAAGATGGTTCCTTATAAAGTCTATACACACTGACAGATACCTGCATACCTCTTTACCTCATCTCGAGGATTTTTTTTATCAAAAAAAGGCGTCAGTCTAACATACAGTCCACCTGATGTTAAGTGGATACTGACGTCAATAGACATCCGCCATACATGCCAACATCAGTCCAGAATGGCAAACGTTGGCACACCCTCAGATGAGTTGCCTGCCTTTGCAGATTAAGGAAAGGGTTGGGAAAATGGGGAGGGATAGGTTAGGGTGGGAATGGGCTCTTGCCACATTACAAGGTAATGTGGCCAGTCCAGTGCACCCAGCAGCTGTAGGTTGCAGCATGCATGTTCAGAAGGTTTTTTTTTGCAATGACTAAATTCTTGTGGCCTTAATGGCCTTACACAACTAAGATGCAATTGGTGGGAGAAACAGTAAACAAAAACCATTTAATTTTAAGGGTTCAGTTTATTGACAATGTAAAATACATTAGTTATTGTTCATTAAAGCGAAGGCACATTTTGGGACTTTTAAAAGATAATGTGTTTTTTATAATTTATCGGGATAAAAATATAAAAGTTCATTTTATATCAAACCTGTAGTTAACGAGTGGAACCAGTAGCCAGAAATTGTTATAGATATGTATTTGATAATCTAGTTCAAAAACCGGCTGTACCAATTATGCCAAGTAGACCCACAAGTGACCAAAACAAGATTAGGTGCATCGACATACGCTGCCTGCCCATTTCAGTCATAATAATAATAAAAAGTACCCTAATTGTTAGCCCAGTGCATAAGTTATATATAACTATACCAAGTTTCATTGCAATCTATCCAGTGGTTTTTGTGTGATCGGCATTCGGATAAAATTTGGACGGACGGTCGGGATGGATAGACAAGAAAAAAATTCCAAAACTGTTGTTTGGGCTTTGTATCACTCATACATTCTATGTGCACTATGTCCACTGTACCGACACCTAAAGTCTCAATATTTGTAAAACTAGAACCAACAATAAGAGGTCTCTTGACAGATAATGTCACAACTCTTAATAGATTTCACTATTAGCCAGTAATTAAAGAGACAAAAACCTTAATATTGCTCTAATGTCATGGAACTTATAGGCTGATATCAAATGTCTACTACTGCATCCTATAAATTGGTCTATTTAGGAACAGGGCAATTGAAGTCAATTAGAATGTTAGTGATCTGATGTGCACATGTCACATCAATTATTAAAATAACTGTAATCATAACTATGTATATTGTCTGTGTGGTGTCGACTGGCTTTACAATAACACCATCCTATCTCTTCCCGTGGGTGTCTTAAAAGGCGACGAGGTGATGTAATTCCTCAGCTCAGCGGATTTATTAACCATTTACAACACCCATAGGAAAAGATGGGTTGGTGCTAATCTAAAACTGGCCGACACCACATGACTCTTAATTATGTAAACTGTATAAATAACGCAAAACTTCTTGGGCTCTGGTGATATCACGTGACAAACCTGCGCAGTACCTTATTTTCAAGTCCGTTTGGTGGTGGGGGCTAAAATGCGACGGAAGGGGTATTTACGATACAATATGTTGGCAAGTTCGAGCGAGACGCTACAATAACTTCCTACCCGCACACTCGCCTTATCGAGTGCTGTTTGAAATTGTGGGAGAGACATGCGCAGACTGTTGACGCCTATTCAAGGTCAAAGCCCAAGAAGTTTTGCGAAGACTATACAACATATATCTATTGCTAAAATATTTTTTTTCCTTTCTACACAAAGCCAATAAGACCAGATCAGGCCATCTTTCGTGGATTCCACGTGTTTAGAATATATGTATTTTGTCTTATTTTTGTTTTGGTGTGTAATAAACCATTTCTATCTTATACCCTATTTACACCAACATAACTTAGTTCTTATTGTTATAGACGAGAACGCAGCAGAGTAAACACACCAAGAGTTGTAGAGCCCAATTTAGGGGCAGAAGTACAATGTGCCTTCCGGTGGGCTATGCGAGGCACACTCCTCCTATGGCTACTCATGCTGACCTGGATATGTGCAGCGTTGTACGACCAGGTGTCTACCATGCGCACAGACATCGCCAGAGGTATGTGCAGTATATACTTTTGTACATGTCAATGTGTTCTTTTTTGGATATTCGTAAATTACAAGACATTTTGAAACAGTAGCTGTATATAAATAACGAACTTATTAATTTACATTTTTTAATTTCATGAATAAGGCCAATCTTCTTTTAAAATGAATAAAAACAAAGATGATGAATAAAAAAAGAAACAAACATCCACTTTCAGAGTTCATTATGCTACACTGTAACCACTCTCTTATCTGTTTATCTGTTGTCTGTCACGGTCAGAAAGAGAAAGATGGCCGACCGACATGATTTAATTATTAGTACTGTTTTTTTAAATTTACTAACAGCGTTGAATGAAACATAAGGAATCCGGAATTAAAACGAAGTTACACATACCAAATAATTGGCATGTATAACATCCTACCATATTGGTATATGGTAGATGTTATACATATCTTATGGTTTATGACCCGAGTTGGATACACTTGACTCCATCCAACGACGATATGTACGTAATTGTCGACGATTCCACTCTCACAGGCGGTTCACCGTCCGCAGAGACGTTGCGTCCCTCTGCGTGTTCTACCGCCTGTATAACGGGGAATGCTCCGAAGAACTTTCCGACATGATTCCCACCTCGGGTTTCTACAACCGCACCACCTAAAGAAGTGAGATTTTCCCCTTATGCTTAACATGGGGTTCTTCAAGAAAGCTGTGAATAGGATTCTGAAAGGCCGGCAGCGCGCACCCGCATACTCCCTGGTGTTGCAGGTGTCCATGGGCTGCGGTAGTTACTTACCATCATGTGGCCGCTTGCCCGTCTGTCAACATTAATAAAAAAAAAAGATGTTAAAATATGCTGATATCCATAGCAAAATCGATGCAAATACTGTAATGTATGTAATGTGCTACAAAAGTGTTACAGGCGACATTGATATTTCGGTCTCGAACAAATATTTCTGATTAACTTAGGTATAACATGAACTACACTCGTACCTAAGGCTATAGTAAATTTCTATAAAAATAGAGGCGTACATATATACATATATATATATATATATATATATATATATATATATATATATATATATATATATAAAATAAAGAAATGAAAACTAAAAAACCTCAAAAAAGAGCGGGTTCAAACCACCTTCAAAACCACATCTAGCCCAGATTATAGTCTGGATTTCTGGAAATGCTTTTCTCTAAATCTGGAAAAAAATTGGTAATTCACTACTAAGTTATTTTCAGTTGTTCAAGCCTTTGAACAGAAGGATATTGCTTTTGGAAGTATGAATGTAATTTGCACGCAAATTCAAAAAATCTAAACTATCGCTTAGCAAGCGGTAAACCACTTTAACACAAACTGGCTTAAAATGTTATCCTCTGGGACCTTATTTTTTCTAGCTTAATCTTCCACTCAATTTAGCTCGGATTACCTAGTAATTAAGTAATTGATATTACTCTGCTCTGACTCTCAACCGGTCTAGGACAAATTAATACGTCGATTAGGCTACGTGCTACAGATATAGACAACTAGAAATGCCTTCAATAAATTTATTTTGGTTTATGTATTTAAAACTTTATTGCAATTGTTATGTACAAAAGACGGACTCAAACATCAAATCAAATAAATATACAACTGCTGTCTATTTGCTGTGACAGTTATCTAGTTTATAAATAGAAAAAAACACATACTTACATACAATCGAAAAATCAGTTACGTAAGTAATCAAAATGATACTTGTTTAAAATACGTGTATCTCGAATCTCCATATATCTAGAGATATATTTTTGATAAAATCGAATACAAATCTTAGTATCATTATGTGTCAATATCATTATGTGAATAAGTCAACTATTTTATCTGCCTACTCTTTATTTGTTTAGCGAATCCAATTAGAAAACTTTATCATGCCATAGAATAAATCAAATATATATTTCTATATCTAAGGAACTTGTAGTCACAGACATAGCTCATAGAATCAGAAGGCTGAAGTAGCAGTGGGCAGGTCATATTTGCTGCAGGATCGATAAACCAGTTGGGTAGACGTGCCTTCGAATGGAGGCCACGAATGGACGCAGTGTGGAACGTCCTCCGGCCAGGTGAACCGACGACTTGAAGAAGTTCGTCGGTGATGGTTGAATGAAAAAAGCCGAAGATCGTGTGTGATGGCGAGCTTTGGGAGAGGCTTATATCTAGCAGCTGACAGATATAGTCTGATTGTATGGTATGGTAAGAAACTGTTTTGTTCTGTTGCTGTAGCTGTTCAATTAGACAGTAAATAAACTATGTACCGTCACTCTATAGGTATCCATAATTCGTAAATCCATACATAAACTGCTTATTTAACTTAATGAATAGATGGTTTGGTAGTAGGTACCATAAGCGCAATTACAACGTTGCAGAACAAACTTGTTCTTCCAATTAGAGCAACGAATATGAACATTAAATTTACTTGTATCCTGAGTTGGCTAATGAAATAGTAGTTATTTTATAGCTCGAGAAGAGTTTATCCAGATTCTCTATATCATGTGCTTTGCTTGTCGTACGCATGCGTTGCCGCGCCTGCGTGACGTCACACTAGTTCTTATTCCAGTGTGCTCTGACAACCTTGTGTCCTTTCCATACCTGTGCAAAGTAAAAAAATACTATGTGTTAGTTTGATTGGTCTTACAACGGTAGTGATTAATTCGGTTTGTGTTTAGTTCGGTTAGTTTGTCTGTGTCGTATACGGAAAGTTTAAACCAAAGTTGTTCTTGTATTAACTGTTATTTTATAGTGTTTTTGAATCTTACTTATAACTTACACCCTTTCTTATGAAAATAACTAAAAGCCGTTCATATTTAAATAAGAAATTTTAAGAGTATTTATACGAATAATTTAGTCCTTTTATTGCCATTTTGCTTGCCAGAATCGAAAGTGTAAATACTAATTGTTTTGAAACATTCTAAAATTAAAAAATGCAAAGGCATATTTTGTGATTTTGTTGGTCTAAATGTATGTATGTAAAATTGTTTGTATGTTTGTAACAAAACACTGGAGTATGTCGTGGAGTCGCCCATGTCGCATCGTCCAGTGGCGAGCGCATGCGCGGTGTTCATTCACTGTGGACTAACCCTTAGGTCGATAATACCCCCGTAGCCCTTTATCTCACACACAAACCGAGTTTCATACGTAATACACATGCATACAAATACGTATTATATTACATATATTTAGTTTATACATTCATATATATTTAGTTTATCTTATCGCTAATGGTTCACACCACTCAAACGCATTTTGCATTACATTTATTATTCGTGTCGTTAGGATTTGCTATAATCAGATCAGGCTGCAATATTTATTACTCTAAGGATCACTGTAATAATATAATAGACGTAATTGCAATATACTTATACTTTACTCGTAATATGTGAGATGTTTTGAGAAAAGGTCCTCTCCAGTGCTGGGGAGACCATGGCTGATGATGTATACGTATAGTATTCTATACCTACTGCGTCTTAGTAGTAATTCACAAAAGAGAACTTGGAAAATATAAACAACACGAAAGTACGACATAAGCGTAATATTATTTCATACTAGCGACCCGGATATTATTTCATCGGAATAAGATATTTCCTGCGGTAAAATGGAGCCTATATTTTAAGTTAGACCTCCAGCAATACATCGGTGAAAACTGCATTCAATTCCATGCAGTAGTTTTTGCGTGATGCGTGTACAAACATACAGACAGATAGACAGACAAAATTTCTAAAAACTTGTTTTGGCTTCTGTTGCTCTAATAAAGACCCCCCCCCCCATATTAGTTTTTTTTCCAATATCTATAATGTACAGACATCGGCCTGTTACAATTTTATTATATATATAGATTAATGTAGTCGTTTACCACACCCATTTTATTGATACTTTATACGTGTTTATACAAAGTTAAACCGTGTCTTGATAACCTAATCGTATTCCACTTTACGGACTAAATAGGTAGATACGTGTCTAAAGTGCAGTCAATGTATCATAATAATCACATACGCATTACAGTATATTCCAAGTCGTCTGTCTAGAAATCTAAATTATACAAATATTTAGAGAATTGGCCAACCGGCCATTCGCATGATTACAAACTTTTTTGCGTTTGTAAATATGTCAATACGGTTTATTGTTAAAATTAATATTAGTTTCTCTAACCGAATGAATATATTTTTTCTGTAACGTTATATTTGCGATTGGCGCTACCTAACCACTTATTGATAAGTTGATAAAAGGGACTGTTATTGATAATTTGATATTGTTTTAATGAAAGACGATGTTTTATTTGAGTACGTCCCACGGTGCTGCAATTATTGTAATCGTCTAGTTAGAAGGTAGGTAATAAGATTCAACTTTGTTTTCACACGTTTCGGTAATTTTGATAATTTTCGCCATTGTCCAAACATTATTTATCTAAAATATTAAATAAATCTAACTTTAGGAAGCAACAGTAAGCCATTGACCTTACGGTTATCCTCAGAACAAAATATTATTATAATAATTTCCGCTAATTCTAAGATATTTCAATACAATTGTTATAAATGTACACTATTATTTATAATATAAAGAGAGATAGATTGTTTTTATTTTGTTTGTTTATATGTTAGATGTAAACTCAAAAATTGCAGCAGCGATTTTGAAAACTGTTCTACTTTTAGGACGCTAAACGAATGCTTTCCAAAGCTTTTTAGGTATAAAGATGTTTATTTGATACAAGCTGTTTGGGTTTCCTAGGTAATCGATATGCCGCCAGAGCGCAGGTAGGGTGAGTCGCTAGTTCTCCATAAACAATTCTAAATTGGATGGTTTGTATTTGTCAATTAGTTAGAATGGTCCTTTAAGCGCACATAACAATTCTGCACATTTTTATAACTTATCAGTATTAAAGTAATCGTCGTTTACTAAAATGAATATTATAATGCAAAACATGACATGGCAAATAATAGCCTACTAACTACATTTACTTATATTTATTGTAAGTGAATCGTAAAGGCCTATCGCTTCCTGTTATTCTAAGGAAATGACGGTCACGAGTTGCTTGTAGGCTTGTCATGTATAAAATTTTACAAAACGACTACAGTAAAAGCGGCAATAAATATTGCCCCGTCTTACCTAACAGAAGGTCAGTACTATTACAAGCTACATTGGGGTATCCACTTAAAACACTTTCACGGTTATGTAATATAAGTAACTAATGCTAGAAATGTACATCAAATGCAATTAGATCCATAACATTCGTATTCCGTAATCGATAACAACTTAAGGTCATGCATGGTCTTAAGGCCCATACATCTCTATGGTTGACTAGTTTCGAGTCCCATGTCCAGTATTGAACGTTAAAAAGACTCGTTACAGTTACGGTGAACCATAATATCCGATCCATGCACGTTTCCCTTTCCATGATCCTACCAACCTTGTGGATCTTACGAGAGGAATGAGTCACAATTCCATGGGCTCCTTCCGATTCGTTCTTTCTGCTCTAATTACAAATTCTTGTCTTGTCGAATTTTGCAATCTCTCCTCTTTCTGGATCTTGACGCCACAATAACGTATCCTTGCGCTGTCCCTTTTTGCAACCTCTCCTATTTTTAGTCTTGACAGCCCAATAACACCTCAGCAGTCTACTTCTCGTTTTGAGTCAATGGTGTGTAAACTTCCTCAGGCTGTATATCATTCCTTACCTTTATCTTGTATTCCTACTTTTTTCTCTATAGACCATCCTCTTACTAAATTGTACTGATAAGCATTTTGTTGTGGGAGCCATAACCATACCATACCGTCAGCCTATGTCTCCTCTGCTGGATATAGGCCTCTCCCAAAGCTCGCCACCACACACGATCCTCGGCTCTTCTCATCCGACCACCACGGGCGAATCTCTTCAAATGGTCGGTCCACCTGGCTGGAGGGCGCCCCACAGACCGTGGGGCGCCATGGGGCACGGTGCACTTACCGGTACGTGGGCCCTACTCGAGGACTCGTCTTCTCCATGGGATATCAAATATGTCGAGTAAAATAAACGAGGTATACATTCGCATTAAGACTTGTTTAAATAGATAAATATGACCTGCCCAATGCCACTTCAGCGTGCTGATTCTGTGAGCTATGTAGGTTACTTCGTTCCTGCCGCAGTGTGTGTATGCGGTCCACGGTGCTGTAACATTTTCGAAACCCACCCTGCTCTCTTTAACGTCCAGGCGAGACAATTCGTAATTAATTGCCCTCCAAAACAACTTATATACGTGACTTAGGCAATAAATAGGTCTATAGTTCTTCAATAAGGCCTTGTCTCTTTTGTTGAAGAACAGGAAATACCACGCTTTTACTCCATGCCTCCTAACTATAATGCCTCCGGTGTTAAGCTACCGTGTAAGATGGTATTAAAGAGGTATTGCAGCCCTCGTAAAATGGAAGCTCCTCCAGCTTTCAAAATCTCCGATGTTATATCGTCTTCACCGGCGGTTTTACCGTTCCTATGCGTCCGTTCAGATTGAAGTCCGCCATAAGTCCGGGAGCCATAACGTTCTTACTTTTTGTAGAAACTGTTTTTTTTTAGTGTCTCCTATTATAAAGTATGTCGTTATCTAAAATATTGTATTTGGTACACTAAAACTGGGTACACTTCCTATACTTATTTAAATATAGACTATTGTCACCTTACATAAGGCCAATGGGACATTCTAACAGAACGACATTTCAATGTCGACGTGTAGACACGACCTTAAAACTAATGCACAGTATAGTGTTTACTAACAAGCCGTATATTAAATACGTATTTACTAATAAACTATAATTACTATTATATAAACGTTCGGTCACCTAGGCAAAGTTTCTTTAAAAATATTGGAGGACAATAAAAAATTTAACTAAGTTTTTTTTTGTCCATCCAGTTTAATATAGAAACTGCTAAATTAAAAAAAAACAGCCAGTTTTCTGCCTCTTTGAGGTAAGGTTTTTGAATGGTATGAATTTTCCTATATTGTGAAGAACCAACAAACTTTTATGACTTCAGGACTCCATAACTCAATACTCTGTTAGGTCAAGCGATTGATTCAGTTGTCCACACTATGGTGATCAATAAAATATTAAATGTAAATAAAAAATATCTTTTAATTTAATTTTTCTGCCTCTTACAATGACTCATTACGATAATGAAACTATGAACATACTAGTACATAAAGGTTTCTTTCTTAATACGGCTGATTATACGACACAGACATATATATACGTACAGAGCCAAATCGTATACTTATGCGATCTCCACGCATCATAAACATTTGATTAATAATTTTGCTTACAAAGTAGTAGTAAAGTAATTCACAAACAGTACATTCGGTGATCTGACGCGATACAAGGAGGACGTGTTGTGAAAGTGCTAAGTGCTAGTGTGGAGCGGATGCGTTTGCGGTAGCGTACTGGGAAGCGGAATGGAGAGTGCCGTACACGCGGCGGTGCCGCTGCGCGTTGGCAAGAAGATGAGGAAAAGGCGGGAGCTCGACGCTCTCGTCGGAGGTGGAGCGGGAAGAGGCGGAAGACTCCTCTCAGCGTCTAGCGACGAAGGCGAACCCTGGGGTAGACGCACGTCCCGTCGCCGCCGATCCCGCCCTTTCGTCAGACTCGCGGCTGCTCTGGCGCTATGTGTTTGCGTCGTGTCTGCCGCGACAGTGTTATGGCTCTTCGTAGATGTCCGGCGACAAATTGTCTCGCTCCGCATAGAAATGGACAGAGGTTTGTGTGAAAACTTCCGCCGTAGTGAAAAAAAATACACCATCGTATAGACATAAACACGCCTTATCTACGTATTTTGATGGTGTACGACGACGTAAATTACAAATAACCTTAACCTTCGGAGTTTATTTGTTGCGAATGGCGTTTTTTTATTTGTGGCGTTTTCTTGTATTATTGACAGTGATATGACGAATATGCACCTTGAATTTTTAATCTTATAGCCATAAAACATGTTAAAAAGTACAAATGTCTTGGCATTAAGATCTGGAGAACTTCTATGGTATCCCATACAACTTGTTTTCGAAACACGAATGCCTTTTTCTGTCTTGACTTACGTTTCGCTTTCCTAGGTTTGCTGGAAGAAATCTCCACAGGAGACAAACTCATCTTTTGTATATCTTTATCTTATTCTTCCTTTTAATTCATTTCATGTTTTGCATGTACAATAAATAAAGTTAAAAAAAATTGTATGTCGTACTCTTAATAAAAGAAATATAATACGTTGAAATAAAAAAAAAAGTTTAAATACGTTAATAAGAAATTGATTAATCAGAGTTTATGTAGATAGTCATATTTCCTGCCTACACGTCACAGATTTATATCAAGATCGTATCATTTTAAACAATGTATGGGACAATAAAGTTTTGAATTTAAATACTTAACTATGAATTTATCTGCGGGAAATGGAAGACATCTAAATTTAGTTCGCTGGTACTGCTGGTAGGTGGAAGCTTAGACAATTCATTTCTAACGCCCACACAGACCCAGTTGAGCCTATCCATAAACCATTGTGTTGTTTGCGCAACCTTCTAATTGTATATTGAAATATTGTACATACATACAATATTGTATATCTAATTGTACATACAACTATACAACATTTTCCAAGAAGTGTAAATGTGAATTGATTGAAAGAATTTCAATCGATTATTAGAAAATAACTAATAGTTAGAATAACTAATTGGTAGTTGGCGCTATGAGCTCGCATATTTTGCTCACCAGATGAATAAAACACTCGTTTGCATAACTTAAGCATTTGTAGTGAAATTAAATTTATTTGCTAAAGATCACAAAGATCTTGTGGTCATACGAAGTGTCTCACCTTTTGCGGTGAAATTGCATGTAATAGACTATATTGATAGTACCTACTCATTTAGCCATAACAAAGACTATAGATATATTGATTAAACTTTTTATTGCACACCAAAAATCAATAACTGTATGATAAAGTCGTTGCTTATTAAAAGAAGACCATTAAATGCTACTACTTAAATAACTACTAAGTACGTAAGTACTTAAATAACTTAAGTACTAACTATAATAGTAAACTACTTAAGTAGTTTACCACCATCTGTAAATACCACATCAAAATATTCGAATATAAAAATTATTGTACATACTCGTTATTGTTTTAGGAATTACCATTCTTGCACAAATAATCAGACGTGCCAATCAACATAGGCAGTCGGTTGACAATAAATCCTTGTATCAGCCTATAACGTCCCACTGAAGGGCACAGGTCTCTCCTAGTAAATCACTGGGGGGTTTCGGGCCGTAATCCACCACGCGTGTCCAGTGCGTATTGGTGGATCACATGCTCCACAAACATATAGAGCGTTGATAGCCTAAGGGTATCTATACTCTACTCACATTCGTGTGACCGTGAGTGGAAATCCTCGGCCCGTACCACTGAGTTTCTACTTAAGTAAGGATTTTAAAAAAATGTCACTTATTCAACGGTGAGGAAAAACACCACGAGGAAACCCGTATGCTCCAGAAATAAAAAATAAAGAAATCTGACAAATACTAGACTAAAATTACTACTAATTACTTTCTATACCATTCTACCATCCCATAATTACCCATAAAAATCGTTTTGCCAACAGTATCCACAAGCAGTGACAGTGTAGGCGACTCGTTACAAGTTTGTCACACAGCAGCGAAAGAGCTAAGTGCAAAAGCTAGCGACTTAAACTCTAGGCTAACCAATCTCGAGTTAGAGCACCAAGAGTTGGCCAAGCGTGTCAAGCAAGCGGCTGGGGAGTTGGCCGCAGTGTCAGAACAATTGGCCGCAGCGCCAAAACTAGCAGACACGCCAAAAAGACTCGCCGAGTTACAACGGCTTGTTGCAGACTTTGGTTCACAGGTTAGTGTATCTATACCTTTGCCACATTCCTAAAGAAGATAGACTCATTTTTAAATTGTTTTAAGAAGCGTTTTACAAATCGAATAGATGAGAAACCGTTAAACCAACTTTTAATGCTGTTTTAAATTACATTAATAAAGTTGCTTGGTCTAGCTGTGAATTCCTAACGCAATTAGCAAGAGTGACTTTTGACGACAACATTCCGAATTACAGCGGTTTTTCGCTGACTTTAATTACCAATTTGAGTGCAAGACAGAGTACACTAGGCCACACTTACAACGCGCCTGACTCACTAACAAAAGTAAATAAGGAGAACGCAAGTCTGAGTACACTTTAAACGAAATTTTGATCATAATAATATGTCATCGAAATGACATTGGCACCAAATCGAATTTTCAGCTGAAACATTGGTGTTATTATTTAAAGAGACACTCTTGGGAGTGTCTCTTTGAATTAACTTTGAAATAACATTATTAACTGAAGAAACACCGATACACGTCTCCTACTTTATTTTAGAAACGCAATACAATTTTCATAATTGTTTATCTAGTCAATAAATTAGTAGCGAAAATAAATTATCTAAATTATTGACAAAAAACATGTGATGATTTTATAGAATGTTCAATGATTTGCTCTATATTCTTTTTGGTTCTCAGATCAACGGCTTCGACGGCGCACTAGCCACCGCCCGCAAACAAGCCGTCACAGCGGCGGCAGGAGTTGAAGAAGTCAAGAATTTGCTGCACACGTTAGAAGGCAGGACCAACGAGACCATTGCCAACGTGTCAGATAACCTCAAGAGGGGTGAAGAGTTGAGGCAGCAAGTAGTAGTGTTAAATAACACCATCGAAGCCAAGGTCGAAGCGCTGCAGACAAGGATAGAGGAAGTCAATGTAAGTGTTATCCTACATCAGTTCATCTGATTACATACTAATTAACACTGAGGGTTAACATGTGGACATTTGCATCACCAAAACAAAACGAATCCGCGGCTGACCTCCCAGAATTCCATTCGGTTTTTTTTTTATAATTGAAACTCTAGGTATCAAACAGTTTGAAGACTGAATAATTCAAGAAGGAATAGAGGAAAAGCCATCATATGAATCCCCCATACGTATTCCGGATTCAGAATTCCGAAGTGTAATTACTAAGATTTTCGCATTTTACACTCGTATATTAGTACCAAACTATGTCTATGTCTCTCTACTGCTGGATATAGACCTCTTCCAAGGGTCGCCACTACACATGATCTTCGGCTCGGCTTAATCACCACCGGCAAACTTCTTTAAGTCGTCGATCCACTTGTCCGAGAGGCGTCCCACACTACGCTCCCCCGACTCCCTCGACGTGGCCTCCACTCGAGTACTCGTATAACCGATGGCGGTCTGCATCTGCATCGGGTATCGGTGCTGCGACAAATATGACCTGACCATTGCCACTCATATATTAAACAGGTCGTCTATGGTCGTATTATTTAACTGGTTGGTACCAACTCAACCAAAGCGGCAACTAAAATAAAATAGATAAGACAACACCCGTATAGTATATAAATTGGAATCCCGAAAGCGACTATTACCATTAACTATGACGATAACAACAACCGACCACGTTTACTTGACCACAATCACTCTCTTTCATTTAATAGAACTTATTTGACATTGACCATTAATTTTTTAACCCCAAACACATGACGTACGAGCATATCAGTCGAATTTAATCGTACACTTGGGAATCCTAGCGTGAGTCATTGACTATCGCGTTGTTTAGTTCTTTGGAAACAACAATTACCAAACTAAGGTCAACCACTGACGATAGCCATGACGTTTGAATGCTCATGAAGTTTCGTAATTACTTATCTATTTAAACGGGTCTTAAATAATTAAATACATAAATATGTGTGAAAAAGGCGAAAATCTCAAATGTTATACTTAGTAATTACTGTCACTGTTTTACTTAAATGGTACATAAATACGGTACTTTATGGTTGAGTGCGACTTACTTTGGGGTGGGCATTGTTTATCGACATGTCTCGACAAGTTCGAGAGTAACTGTTTTAATAGAAATTGTGCCTTGTGGTGTGCAGTCTTTTGGATGCTAAGATTGACAACATAATTGAAAATGAATTGATGATATAATCAGTAGGAGATGACAGCAGAGACGAAAGTTTTAGTGATATAACTGAATTGGGAAATTAAATTGTACTGTACCGTAATATTACTTAAAAGTTGTTTAATTTTTTGTATAGCTCAATACCTGGTATTGCTAAAGTTACATAGTGTTAATAGTAATTTAGGTTTTGTTCTTAAAAACAAAATTGAATTTTAAATCAGTGATATAATAATATTTTTTAGTTATTTACTCAAATAATTTATGTAGGTCACACTTACGAAATATAGGTACTGGTACCTAATCATACTTGATCATTATCGATATAGGAGACACAAGTCATATAACATCACTATCGATAGCTCTCATAGCGCTCATTACTGATTGGCCTTTGTATAAATTGTTTCCAGAAACCAGTGAGCACAGCGGCGCCCTCTAGCACAACGTCGACGACGCCCAGCACAACCACCACCTCATCTACCTCCACCACCACAACCACAACTTTACCGCCAGGTAACATTTAACTTTTAGCATAACTAATGTTCGCGAGTTTTCCGCTTTCAGGTCGTGATTGCATTTCCTACCGCGCTCAATCTCTAAATTCCATTAGTATAATTTATGAAAAGGTACGTCTGTTAATTATATTCTTAGTAAAGCTAGTTTCTCAAATAAAAATCTGAAATTATTCAATAGAATATTTATCAATTTCATATGATTGGTGATGGTTTAATTTAGAAATCAAACGCCCCCGTTTCATCTCTAGATTTTTAATTAAAAAACTGATTTTATTATTAATCTGCAACATATGCACTAATCTGCACTGGACCAGCATCCTGGGGTATGCTGTATTATTGAAAGCCAGTGTCTTGCAATGTGACGTTTTAAGCTAATATCGATAGCATCTATCGTTCATATACATACCGTTCAAATAAGAAACCTTTTTACATAATATCATCAAGTGCGGAAGCTGCAAGAGCGTGGGTACTTGAAAGGTGTATTGAAAAAATGAAGTGTAAACCATGATCATATAAACGATTGCCTGGAATGGAATGTTTCATCATCATAATTAGCCCGCTGCAGTCCACTGCTCAACTAGGGCCCCTTCCTGTGCTTTATCTGTTGGTCGCTTGCTGCATCCACCTCGTTTCCACCGCTTTCACGACATCGTCGCGCCAACAGGCCGTTGGTCTGCCCACCCTTTACATATTTACAAAATATATACGTATTTACCCTTTATGAACATTGTATTTACGTCTAATTCCTAAAATAATTTTAGCCGATATTTCTACTGTTGAATAAATTATAATCGACATAAATTATCGACTACAGTCAATCACTAGCAGAATTCCTTAATTTATAAGTGATAGAGGGTCATAATGGTTTTGTTAAGATTTTCTAACTTAAAATTCAATTGTTTTTAGTCTGTTTAAATGAATATATGCTCTAAGATCTGATTTTTAAGATAAAGTTATATAAATAGGTTTTTTTTTCTAGGTCCACCCGCAAAACCCATCGTGCTAGGAAACCAATGAGGGAACAAACATTCCTGTGTATAAATGTGACGGAAGTTAGGGATTGCTCACGACACGTTGATGTCGACACGCGCCGTGTACGCGTTAGAGGCAACGTAGAGAAAAAGATACCCTCCAAAGTTATTGTTAAGCATAGTGTTGCGAAAATGTCGATATTTTTATGACGATCATAGTGGTGAAGGAAGGTCCACACTACTTGTGACGTTATAGGGCAATAATGGAGTTCAGTTCAATATAAACGTTAAATGTAAATAAAAAAGTTTGTAAATTGGTTGGTACCTGTCACATTCTCTTGTGAAAACAAAAAACTGAAAGTACTGGTCTGTTCTACAACGTTATATTTGCGTTCGGTGCCATCTAGCCATCTATTGAGTAAGTTGATAAGGGGCTGCAAAGGAGTTTGTGTTTATTCGAACGCTCTATTGTGCACATCCTGTGTAATGTACATACAACTGAACGAACACACGTGTTATTTATAATGTATTTATAAATGTATAAATACATAATTGTGTAATTTTTGATCCTTATTCCATAGATACAAGGTTCAAAGTAATCTTCGCGATTTGACAACATTTCGACAGACATTTACTATTGACATGGCTGTGATTGTACTAACATTAAAATCTAATATACAAATCCATTTCGAAAATGTATGTAAATATTATATATAACACATGTTTATTTGCATTTCATGTTGAAGATCGCTTACATAACATATGACGTAGTGTGGACAATCCTTTATTATCGAGTCGGTATGACTAGGCCATATTTTAGTGGGTACTTGATAATTTACGCACGATGGCGCGAATTAAGATACGAAATTGGCACAATCTATTAAAATCTTTATTTCTCTTTTATAATAAACACAGGACGTACAAAAACTTGAAATACCTAATTTAAAAAAAAAAAATCTCCACAAAGATTATTACGGCCTTTTTTTTGTATAAAACATTTGTGTTTTTTTTATATGAAAATGAACATTTTAACGAGCTGTTAAATTTGTATATCCTGTGAAAACCGGTACAATTCGACTTATATCACTTTTTGCTTTTTAAGTGCATCGTACTCAAAAAATATATTATATAACAAAATATAGTTATGTAATGATAATAGAACAGTAAAAACATTGAGTTTGCTCCCTAATTTTTTTTTTTTTTATTTTTTTTTAAAGTTATTCAAACCTTTAAACCGCTCGCCTTAAAAGGTGCATTTTTCGAAACGTACCTGTTTTCATAGGACGCACATAAGTAAGGTCTAGAATGGAATGATCTGTACCTTATCGAGTTGTCTACCCACGATAATTCTGTTCTTGTCACAGTTATTACAAAACTGTTCATATAATATGTATTTGTAATCGTGACTTCTTAAAAGTGCTACAAGCTCTTACGCAATCGTCAAACTCTAGATAAACAATTATCACTTTTAATTGAATAAAACGAGTTTGTAATGGTCTCGTAGCTCGTAAAGTATTGACAAAATTAATAAGAATGGAGAGTTTTGGGGGAGAGAGCGATACTACATCTCCCACTCCTAATTGGATGCGCCCGAGGAAGGCCTGTCGGAGAGAGATATTGTAAGTTCGTAAAAGAACGTTTCGCGAACCTGCGAACCAGGCGCTTCCGACGTAAAGGTCATTAACCGAAATAATGCAAAATTCTTTCCGTTGTCAAGGTATTTTTCAATATGTACACAATAAGCAGCATTCGTAGATTGATTAACATCAGGAAATGGTAGCAAATGTCACTGGCACGTAGCTGCGAGGGAGTCAGCTCCTTTTTTCAATGTTCATTTCTTTCAATAACTGTGCTATATGTACAGCGATTTCCGTCTGATGTACATTATCAAACGTAGGTGCGTTTGATGGTGACATTTGCATTATTATTTACATTCCATCATGACCAATGCATAACTTTATTAACGTCATCAACGTGGTAATGCAAGTCCTTCTTATACTCGTGGCTACGCCCAATCATTTTTCAACATATTTTGATTTTGTTGAAAGGTATAATGGAACGCAGCCATGAGAGAGGGATGGCAACATTGTGCCTCTCTCTCCCTACAGCAAATGTCTGTACGCTGTGCGTTAACAATATCGCTCAAATAAGTAATATTCTTTCCAAATATCTACGTTGAAGCTTTTCCATCCCAACAGATTTCACAAATTGGTTTCTGGTATCTTATGTTATTTAATTATATAAATATCTAAAATGAGTCAAATAGCCTGTTGCCACATAACCGCATTCAGCGTTATACAAATGACGATAGCTCTAATATACGAGTAAATGTATTGCAATAAGTGACAAGTGAGAACTCAAATATAGCTCCTATCAAATAAATTTATCTCTCACAGCTGCAATGACCACTATACGATAATTAATCATCCATTCCCAGAGGTTCGGTAATCATAGATTATTGAAACATCACATTTCTGACACATGCGAGAGGCAAATTTATATGATTCGGATTGTATTTTATAATTATATAATTTATTTTAAAGGTTATTAAATATAAGTATACAAGAAGAATGCACTTGTGTTATATTAAAGATTTATGTAAGTGTGAGTTTTAATACTGTAATAAATTATTGTTAATAGATCAATTATTATTACACAATAAAATGTTTTATTTGCATTATTAATTATTTATCAATACGATGACCGAAATACGCTGAAATGAATGGGAAACTATAATGAAAGCATTGAATTTGGAACCCAAGACAGGACTTGAATTTTTGCAATCATTTTCATTCATCGAGCCACTTTAATCCTTTATACTTCATAAGGAACATATATCGATAGAAGTAAGGAAACATAGATGTTTTCTTCTCAAATGAGCGGGAATGCTGTGGAATTCTTAGAGAAATCGTAATAAAGAATGTACGCATATACTTCTGTTATGTTTAAATACATAAACAAAACAGTGGTTTCTGTCAGTCTGTCTGTCCAGAAATCATATCAACAATCACATGTTTAGGTAACTTTATTTCAGTCATAAAAATAAACACAGTTTCAAATAATATTAATACACTTATTTAACAAGAAATATTTTTGTGCTTAATCGGAAAATTGACAATATTGTAACAGAGTAATTAGGAGACAGGCTAGAAATAATATCATGGACCTTAACACAACAAAAGTGGGCGCGCAGATTTTCTCACTCCACTGTGAGATACATACGCTATGTTCATTGGAGTGGCGGCGGCTCCCATGCACATAGGTGTCTTTCACTCTTTTTAATGTACTGAAACGCCGCGGCATTTCATTATATTTAAAAGGGTGCTCGCAGCCACGCCCTCTCCTATCGGTGTCCCATATTTAGGCAGAAACTTAGTGATGGCTTTCTTTCCATAAAAATAGAATTATCATAAACAAGCAGAATTAGTCGGTTTGCCATATACCTAAAGGTGTCGGTGTCAGGATCAGACCCTTCGCTGAATCTCAGAGAAATACTTTACGTCGCCAAAATTTGATTGTTTCCAAAATTAGTCGCCAAAAACCGATTAAATTCTGCTTTTTTGCAACTAAATATCTACTTCTTACCTGTCTAGTCCGAATTCAAATTCACCAGTATGTCCCAGTCAGAATAAAGGACCTCTTGTTGGCAAATTACAATTTCAATTATAACTGGCCTTAAGTTTAGTAACTGCACAGTTTTGTCACATAACATTCATAAATTCGAGAGCTAGAATGTCAATGCTCGTGCTCTTATCCCTTAACAATTCCAATATTCTTTGCAACCGCTGCAAATGCGTTGATGGCTCTTTGAACATCCTCCGGCGTGTGCGCTGCGCTTAACTGAACACGCACTCTTGCTGCTCCTTTTGGCACTACTGGGTAGCTGAATGCTACCACATAGATGCCGCGTTCTGTAAACAACAATTGAAAGTGAGTTGAATAGAGAAAATTACTTCTAATTTATATATATATTAATAGCATAAGGAGACAAGTACCTAGGTATACTCAAAGTATTGTCAGTTGCATATGCAATAGGATCGTATTCTCTGTACAAGTTTCGAATGTGTGATTTGAGCCCATCGGAACAGACTCCAATAATTTTGTGGCTGCGAACACGATTAAAATACATTGACTCTTTACTAGAGATACCTTGCAACTACGTATAAACAACCATTACCCATTTGTACAATAATAATATTTCTAAGCTTACCCAACATGCCCGAAGCGAGATCAACAGCTAACGACGCGTCTCCCACCATCACCGGAACAATAGGATGGTCATCACCGATAACCGTCAATCCATCCGCTTTCAACCCCTCACGGAACGCACGGGTGTTCTCTCTCAAACGCTGCCGCAGATCACTGCTCTGCTCCACCAGGTTTAATGACTGGAATTGACAAACATAGAGGATATTAAGTCGTTAATTACCACCACACCTGTATAAGTTTACACTTTTATCATTGGGTTTCTATCTAATGTAGGTTTACTTTTAAGGTCATTTTGATAAGACATTGTTTAAGGGCAAGACATGTAACCAGATGTGGTGACAGATGGACCAAAGCCCTAACGGAGTGATGTCCCAGAGCAGGAAAAGAAGTGACCGCTGGAACCACGTGCAAAAAGCAACCACGTGGGTCAATGACATAAACAGAGTCACAAATAAGACTTTGATTTGATGCGACTAACACAAGACAGAGGTAAATAGAGTAGCTAAATAAAATAAGCAGTAGGATAAATACAAAAATATGGCATACTATATCTCTCATCAATGAAAGAATCACCGAAAATCCCTGCATTGGGGCGAAATTGCGGCTACGAAGTATGTGTACGAGTATATGTGTATCTATGTAAATATTTCCACATGCGTAGACCTATATATTGTTTAGAAGAGAACTGAGATTTTTCGGTTTACTCGTATATTAATATTTTCATTAGCAAACTCAAATTTATTCTTTATAAAAGGAAGGGGTTTAAAATGGGAGTATTGTCAATGTCCACATAGAGTGTAACATCATTTATACTACTGTTTCAATTAATAACCACCAACCAGATTTAACTGTGACCAGTGTCTGGCCAAAAATGTGTATCTATATCAATAAAATGAAAGCAATAAAGCAATGTTTAAAATTGACAAGATCAGTCTCTGGCGCCTGTTTTTCCAAAATAAATATTTACTTACCTTAGTAGCAGCTCCAACAACTGCCGGCGGAGGAGAATTGGAGAAAAGATATGGCCTGGAGACGTTTCTGAGCAGTGTAATCAGTTCTCTAGGACCAGTAGTGTATCCTCCCGAAGCGCCGCTTACAGCCTTCCCAAGAGTTGAGCAGATTACGTCGGCGGCACCCAACACACCGCAGTACTCCTCTGTACCCCTGGTGAAAAATTGTAGTAGTAGTCTACCGAACCTAACCTAACTAGTAGAAATTACCTAAAAATCAGGTTTCTATCTAACAAATCAGTCGTTTCCGTAGTCGGCAAAAGTTGAAACCCTAAGTCGCAATTTACTCTAACAATATCGAACATTTAAGTAGAAGTTACCTCACATTAGAACTTCGATTTGCTGCAGTTCTTTTGAGTGGACGTGTAAGCAAGCACTTATAGAACAGAGGCGGCAGACGTGCCTACAGTGCACCTGATGATAAATGGATACTGTCGTTCATAGACATCCGCGATACATGCCAACATCAGTCCAAAATGACAAACGTTGGCACGCCCCCGGATGCGCTGCCTACCTTTGCGGATTAAGTAATGAATTGGGAGGAGTTGGGAAAATGGGGAGAGATGGGATGGGCATGGGCTCTGGCATTCACTACCGAAACACGTACGTACGTACATTGGGAAAATACGATAAAGTAGGAAATGCGGTACATTTCAAGATAGTCTTCTGTGACAGAGAGGTAACGTGACCAGTCGAGTGCACCCAGCAGCTTCAGCGGCTGTGGGAATGCAGCATACTCTCTCCCCTACAATATTTTACATGTTGAATATATTGAATGTACAATATGTTGAATATTTTACATTAACGTTAAGTAGGTAAGTGTTGTAGAAAATGAATCTAGAATGCCTTCGACAACCAATTACTGTTCGCCTTGACTGCTATCTGCCGTAAACTTGATATGGGAACCCGTTATACTTACCGGCCAGTATCTCCGAAGAATCCCGTAGCGTGGCTGTCATCCACCGCCAGTATCGCTCGGTACTTATCAGCCAGCTCTCGAAGGCCTTTCAGTGGGGCCACCGTTCCGTCCATTGAAAATACCCCATCGGTTACGATCAGCTTAATACGAGAATCACAGTGGGCCAATAGATGCTCCAACTCTGGATACAATGAATTGTTCTTTAGATGAAATGTGTAAGTGTAGTACGAAAGGTGCTATAAAATTTTAGCTTCCGCAATTCGAATTTATATCTTATATGTAATCATATCCACTCACCATTTAAATCCCTATGAGGGTACCGGAACTTCTGCGCTTTACACAGCCTTATGCCATCAATAACAGAAGCATGGTTCAGTGCATCAGAGAAGACCGCGTCTTCTGAGGTCAGCATTGCTTCGAAGAAGCCAGCATTGGCGTCAAAGCACGATCCATATAAGATAGCGTCTTCGCGATCATGGAATTTGGATAGACGATCTTCTAAGTCCTAGTTTACAAAGATATGAAAATAAAAAGAGAAAGAAAACTTATGAAAAGAATTGAGAAAGACTTCATTAATGGATCAACGTAAGTACTAAGAGCGAAACTGAGATGAGAGAGATCTACATGAGCTTCAGGCAGCTGACTATCAAGAAACAATGGAGGAATAGCAGTAGCGCGTCTTAAGATGCCTTTGCCAATTCCGAGCCGACTGAGAAAACAATTTTGAAATTCTTTACTTAGAATTATATTATAATATAGACCATTATAAAAAAATGATTAATAAACAAAATAAACTGCTACTATATCGGTAAGAGAAGTCACATAGAAAGGTCTTTGACTAATCTAGACACTATAGATGAAGTAGGAATTCACTGAATGAGCTCAATATTTACCTTATGTATCGTCATTGTTCCACATATGAATCTAACGGAGCTCAACCCTGCTCCATATTTGCTTACTGCTTCCTTTGCTGCTTCCACTACTTCGGGATGATTCTACAAAAAAAATCCCCTTATATTTATCGAAACCGACTTCACATGTTTTATATAAAATCAAACCCGCTAAATTAAAGCCCAAAGTAATCCAGTTATACAGTTTTGCCAAGTTGAACGTGGAGACATTGAGGCGTGATGCCTTTCTCCATTAACTGGTCTGATACCTACATTAAACTCTTTTCATGTAGATGTTATCAAAAAATGTTCAAATATCAAAAAAAGTTCGACAAACATGCACCTAGTCGGGCGACAGTATCCACTTACCATCAGGTGGACTGTATACTCGTCTGCCGCCTCTTTTCTATAAAAAAAAAATACAACTCAATAGCATAATACTTTTCTTCTCTGCTATATTTTCTCTTTCACATCTCTTCACTTCTCTCTGCAACTATTTCCGTTTTTTGTCAAAGGCGACTAAGGGTTTCCTAATTACTAGCTTTTGTTTGTTATTTAATATATTTATTATTAATATGTAGTTATATTCATATATGTTTATGTAAATATAGATATTTATTGACTTGTTATTTTATTTAGTGTGTATGTAGGTAGGTATATATTTTTTATATATTAATAATTTTCCAATAAGATCCATGTATGTATCCTTGTATGTATTTTTATTATATTTAAATGTTTATTATAATTTTTATCATTTAATATGCACCCCGTTTGTGATTCTCCGTTTACCCAAAGGCTAAAGAGAATGCCATAAGACATTAAGTCCGCCTTTTGTACAGTGATTGTGTGCAATAAAGTACAAATAAATAAATCGTAATTCATAAGGAACACAAGACTTACAGATAATCCTAGGTAATTGTTAGCACAGAAATTCAGAAATTCTCCATTTGTTCCCTTCACTGTCACCTGAAAGAATAACAATTATGAATGTTATTCATTCGTAGCTTACTTCCATTAAGCTACGATATGGGGTTCTTCAAGAGAGCTGTGAATAGGATTTTGCAAGGTCGGCGGCACGCCCGCATACCCCCTGGTGTTGCAGGTGCCCATGGGCGGCGGTAACACTTACCATCACGTGGGACCGCTTGCTCGTCCGCCCACTAGTATATAAAAAAAAAATTAAAAAAAAAGTTTAATTACTGTAACTTTCGCTGACTGTAAGATGTAATTTTGTTATGTTTCGTTTTCATTTATGTTGTTTTCTGACATATAAGGTCGGGGAAAAATGTCTTCGTATTTTATATACAAATTCAAGACTTTTTTTTAAAGTTTAATTACATTTAATTATAATATATATGTGCCGTTTTATGCTATAACTTGTTGCCATCTTGTAGGTAGTGACATGATCCCGTTGCTGTAGAAATTTTGGGATTTTTGGTCAAAAAATTGCGACAAGTTGTTTTGACAGTCCTCTTTTGATGTTAACCTTACACTACCTAAAGAATTCTGAAGAGACCGAAACAAGTGGAAATCTTAGGGCGCAAGGTCAGGGCTATATGGTGGGTCCATCAACACTTCCCAACCGAGCTCTCTCAATTTTTGCTGAGTGGCCAAAGATGTGTGTAGTCTTGCGTTATCATGATGAAAGACTACATACACCCTTTCTGATCAATTACGGGCGTTTTTTCTCAATTTCTTACTTTAGTCTCATCAGCTGTTGGCAGTAGAGATCCGAATCGATGGTTTTGCCCGGCGGTAAAAGCTCATAATGAACGATGCTCTTCCAATCCCACCATACACACAACATCACCTTATTGCGCGTTAATCCGGGTATCGCCGCAGTCTGTGGAGCTTGGCCGCACTTAGACCATTATCTTTTCCGCACATTCTTGTCGTAAGTGATCCACTTCTCATCACCAGTGATCAATCTTTTCAAAAATGGTTCGGTTTCATTGCGTTTTAATAGAGAATTGCAAACGAGTACACGGTTCATTAGGTTTCTTTTAGTGAGCTCGTGTGGTACCCAAATATCGAGCTTATTTGTAAATCCAGACTTTTTGAAATGAGTCAAAACTGTTTTGTGGTCAATGCCCAGTTCACCAGCAATGTCGTAACTACTTATATGCCGATTTTGCTGCACTTTTTCACAAATGGCATCAACTTTATCGGTAACAGGGCGACCGGAGCGAACTGCATCTTTAATATTAAGATTTCCTGACTGAAAACGCTTAAACAGCACAAATTTTTTTCGCGGCTTGTGTTGCAATTTGTCCTTTTTTGTAATAAAACTTTAAAATGTATCGAATTTCTTCGTTAGATTCACTCATTTTCTTGGACAGAAAAACAATTGAAAAATTGCGGGAACAGTTTTTTTTTAAATGTTACCTTTTTAATAGTATTATAACCAGCCAGGTACAAACAGTTCAATCAAAGATATTGGATCACAACTTCATACATACAAGATACGAAAAGACTTTCTCCCCGACCTATTATTTGCGTTTATCATATAAAGAATACCTCACCCGTCCAATCGCTAATAGGTACCTACCTACTCAAATTAGAATCAGGGATTTCGTTTTTGGGAAATAAATGTAGGTGTATGACCTAACAAACGTGGCGAATACAGAATGTATTATAATTTTACATTGTGTATTCGATACAGTATTTCGCAAATACCGAAAATATCCTTGACCGCATAACTTTATGTTAAAATCTGTAGAGAACCGAACTGCGGGCTTCTTTTGAAATGTATTCTGTATGTATTTAAATGTATTTTCGAACAAATATTTTTATATACCTAATTTAAAACTGTTTACAGAATTGGATGAATGAGAGACACACCTGATCCAGATGAAGCTTACTTTAAAAGTAAGCGAGTCTGGTTTTAAGAAAATCATTTCTTCGGAGCTGGGTGTTGTGTTTGTCTTTCTGGACAAACGACGCAGGAGATCCTAGTATTAATATGATATTGGTAATCAATGTTTTATATTGAAATCAATGATTTTAATATGATACCCTAAATTTACCTTACATGTCGTTCTGTGCATAGTTTACCTTAGTGTCCTGAGGAGATGTGAGCACCCTCTCATATTTCCAAGTCTTGGCCTTCTTGATCTCTTGAAGTCGGTCTTCCAATATCTCTCTTAGGTTAGCGACTCCAGGACGCTCCTTATTCTTTAGTTCGTGAAAATTACGCTTCTGCTTGACATTTAGGACGTAAACTGTAATAATTTACGAAAATAAAATACAAATACGAATAGACAATTGATAAAAATAAAAATGTTTAGATAATCTAACACTTTTACATATAAGTCCCCTACACGAAATAGAAGGAAGCTCGAAGAAAGATGTTGATAAAACTTCACTAGTGGTTTTATCAACATCTTTTTGTAGCCTTCACCGTCGCTGTATTTTATATTTATATTTATTTACACTTTTTTGGAAATTATTACAAAAATCAAATGTAACAAATATAGAACATAGAAATAAAATTCTTCGCGCAAGACAAATGCAAAATATAAAAAACAGTATTACTTTTTTTGTGTTCTGTGGCACATTGTTTTTGTGTTAACACTACCTATGTGTTTTTTTTAATATTCTATAGTTATCCTAGGAGTGTAGAGCTATTGAAAACAGAACTTCGCAAGAAAAGAAGTGGGGGGGGGGGCATATTATATAAAATCAGATGACAAAAACCTATATAGGTACGTAACTATGTATCATTCAGGTTTTGTAGATATGCGTTACTGTACACGTCACTGCACAAATGTATTAGTTTTTCACAGTCATAGTAAACACGATATTTAACCACAATAACGACCATTTATATTAAACCGTTTTATGAACTTATTCTGTTCAATGCTGTTAAATGTTCCCAAGGTTTCATCATAAAACAGTACCTAAGTAGATACAATTGTTATGCATATAAAAATTACTTAGCAGCTCAATCATACTTTGTTATGTATTTAACGCAGTTAAAACATTTTCCCGAAAGAAGGTCAAACAAACCTGTAGCTGCGTTACGCAAATCACAACACTCATAAATTCAAAAGAGTTGTTTTCTTGGAATCATTAACTGAATTACTAAAGTGATCTGCATCGCAGTGAATTCGCCACAGGGAAAATAGAAGCAAAATGGAAAAAATGATAAATACTTTACCGGTGCGCAGGAGTTGCGAGCGTAGAGCCATCGCGGTGAATGGAGGCGCGGCCGGTCGACGGTAGCGCGGGCGTGGGTGCCTCAGAGGCACACACACCGGTTTTCCGGCCGGTTCTTCAAGGCTATCTTTATTTGTATGACGATGTTACCGGACGGTAGGTACGTAACGTATAATTATGCACCCCACGAAAGACATAATTACAAAAACATCGGCACTTTAAAGATTACACACGGGCGCTCATCATGTCCCATGGGAAGACATGTCTACCATTCATGGGCTTGAGTATGTGTGGCCCATGGGCCTACACATACTCGTCTACGTGCACGAAGTCATGGTCTATGCTTAGGGTTGCCATAATTTGTTAGAGTTAAGTCCGGACGGTCCAGCAGATCTGGAAAACTAAGAGTAAAACTACTGAAGAGTGTACAGGAGAGGTGAGGGGTATGTGTATATTGGTAATTAAAAAACTCAAAATCAACATAATATATATTTATTAAAATATAAAATATTATGTAGGTACTTATATTAATATCATATTAATAATATCGCTACTTGACTACTCGGTCCTTCTCCATACCTAGCTTCATTTTTACGTCTTCGTTTGGCTCCTTCTGATTCTGAATACCATTCGTACTTTTCAGACGTAAGGGCTTTCTTTAATAAAACTTTGTTTGTTTTTATTTTATCATAAAAACTTGAGCAGTTATTATTGCTGTTAATGCTAATTGAACTGACGACAAGACGAAGCGGCTGACGACGGTGGGCGGGTGAGTCGCAGCGTGTTGCACTGGCGAGAGAGAGGCGGGGTGTAATCGATTAGCACTGAGCGCGAATATTATTAAAAATCCGGACGTAATTACGAGTCCGGACAAAAGTCCAGACATGGTTGCCAAATCCGGACAATCCGGACTAAATCCAGACGTATGGCAAGACTATCTATGCTAGTTTATAACACTTTTTTTAACACTAGGGCCCGGAAAATGAGCCATTGCCGGCCGGCCGTTGACAATCTGACGTCGAAACCAATGTGAATGTACGCTTGTTCTTCTCAATCACGTTAGCACACCAGTCACGCAGGTTTCTAGTTACGTGGTTTTGTTTTCGTTCGGCTTATTAAATTACTTCAAATTGGTTAAACTTGATTTTATTGCTAATATTTACGTATTTACCTGTAAATAGCTGTTTAAAGAGCTGAAAATTGTTTGCGTGGAACAGGTTATTCATAATTTTCCTAAAATAAGACATATTTGTATAATTGAGTAGGTACCTTGAAATCATATCCGAAATTCGTTCCTATTTTTTACTTCTAGGGAAATGAAATAGGAAACAACGTTTACATACGTAAACGTTCGCTACTTCATACGGAATAGGGAATCAAGGATGTACGTACCTATCAAGAAAGGGCTTCAATTAAGTCTTTGCCTCTGACTCTTTGAATCTAACATTCTGAACTACCAAGCCAGACCATGTGATAAATATTTTACGTCAGTTCGTTCAGAATCATGAACAGAATCAATGGTTTCAGATTTCTGGAATATATTTGTTACACCTACGCAAAGTTCGTTTGTTGATGAACACACGTAGAGCGGCTATAGAACTCATTAAATACTACGGTGCATTAACCTATAGCTCACAAAATTAATGTTATCTATACTAATATTATAAAGAGGTAAAGTTTGTAAGTTTGGATGTAGGAGGTAATCTCTGGAACTACTGAACCTATATTTCAGTCAGAAATACTGAAATCTTTCACCAATATTTAGAATGGACTTTCAGGGTGTACATGGACATTTTTATTGAAATTTTGAAAAAAAAAAACTTATAAACCGAAACTAAGTGAGGGCGAGTCGCTAGTGTAGCATAAAGAATAATAATATCAAACTGGTTTCTAAAGAAACACTTTCTTTACGCTAGTTTTCCTGTCTCATACGAATTTTATTGGTTTTATAATTAATCTAAATAATTGTTAAGTACGTAAGTAGTAAGTGAGTAGTCTTAGTTACTTAGTCTTAGTTATTTAATGAAGTGGACATTGACCTCCGACACTCCGAGACGCCAACGTTGCCGATCTGTGTAGCTTCGTGCCAGCAGTTATTTAGAGCTCAAGCAGGTCCCTTTCGATTTAATCCCTACACAGTGATAGGGACGTCCAACCGGTCATCCACCACATATACGAATAAGAATAAGAATCTTTGGCACGCCGTCCGATATGCTGAATAGAATCGCGGGACTCCCAGTTCCGAGTACTGAGGTGTGTCAAACAGTCATTCAGGATTGAATCTTTCCTTCCTACTGACTCAATCACATCGTGATAAATGATTCACCGACCGATTCAATTGGTCGGGCAAACAAACGAACATTTAGTCTGTGGCTACGAGCGGATCGGTCGCGTTGTCGTAAGTTCCACTCGCTCAACAAATCAACACTAGTTCAATAACTAGATTCAATCACTCGAAGGGTTTGCTTTATTATCAGCTTATCACTTAAAATTGTAGTGATTCCAAAGATAGTTCCTTTTTATTTTCAACATAAGTTCTATGTTTGGAATTGTAATAATTTAAAAATAACACAATCAAAACTAATTGTAGTACTTTTTCGTCAATTACATATATAATTCTAAGAAATAACTATTATATAGTTCATGTAAAAATATAATAGGAACTTGAAAAAAAAAACGTCCCCACCCCTAGGGTTGCCAGATGGTTGGGATTCGTCTGGATTCCTCCGACATTTCATATGATGTCCAGACCCCCGAAAAAATGCGATATCTCCCGACAAAGAGCTTATCGTAAAATTTTACGCAAAAATTTTAAAAATTAAGTCCAATAACTCAAAATTGTTAATTATTTGATCTCAAAACTGTGAATTATTATATTATGTAATATATGTAATTTACATATGAAAATATTTAGTTTAGTGTTCATTTTCATAATAAAAAGTATAATTTTGATTCATATTATAATATTTATTTCTCCAGACAACGGCACCAAAATGCCGACATTTTGAAATTTTGTCCAGATATTTGGGTTTTCCAATCTGGCAACCCTACCCCCACCTGACAAAATTAACGCATTATTTTAGTATTAGTAAATAAAAAGTTAGCCACTTTGGTCTACAACAAAAACTACCGAGAACTCATAGTCGTGATTTAAATGAAATGAAACAATCGTTAAGTACTCGAGAGTACACGTACGTGGACCGCGTAGAGCAGGGACTGACTGACTCAATTATCTCATGACTGTTCCGAACACTCGTGTCTCGTGAATTGATCGACACGCGGGCGGGCCGTCCGCTGATGAAATCATTGTGACTCGTTCGGTATTGAAAAGAATGCATGATTGATTCAATCTGCAATGAGTGATCGACACATCAGTCAGTACGTGGCAGTAAATTAGGACAGATTTGAGAAAGAACTATTCTGTAAGAATAACACCTGATACGATGCAAATAAAACACATCTTGATTACTGAAATTAATAGTTTTTACTTAACATTATATTACGTCCATCATTTTAGACTTCGATATGAGTATTATTCAGAGTTTAGAACTAAAGTTAAGGGAGATTCAGTAGGTGTATTATTGAACTTGTAAAAGAGATGTATCCAGTAAATAAAAGAATGGATGTTGTATGTCCTCCATCAATGTTCGGCTACCACTGTTGAAGATTTTCTAATACGACACCATAACCTGAAAGTAAAATTGTAATAAACATTATTATATTTATTACAGTTGAAGGTGACAGATCAATATAATGATCGTAGATCGTTATAAATATTGGCCAAATGAACGTTCCCAGAAATAAAATATAGGTACAAATGTAGCGTTCGTAAAATAATTTATTCTGGTGAATTTAGCGTTCATATTCATTGTTCGTACTGAGTGAACAGGCTTGTTATCCAACGTTGTATTTGCAGCTGGAGCCAACTATACCTATATACTATTATACCTATATAATATAGCTGATAATAAATAAGTTTGTATTTATTCGTACGCTGAATGGGCCAATAATTTATTACCTACGACACTGGAACAGATGCGGGTACCCTCATCAACGTTGCAGGATCGCTGGTTATTAACTTGGAGAAACGAATATTTTTAAATATTTATTTCAAAACTTTCAGAGCAGCTCAAAGCATTTTTGTATTTTACTCATCGGCGTTTCATCGCGGTTATAATCACTCGGTCTTCAATTTCCAAATTAGTTAGCAGTGTACCGAGATATATCATATACGTAACTAGATTATAATATAGGTATTCCTACTGTATCTAATGGTACACGGTCATCATGGTGATCTATCAAGATTAATTCTAGATAGATCACCGTGATTACCACTGCTCGTTATTTTTAAAATTATTGAACGATTAATAGAAAATTGTAAAAAAAACAGCTCAGTATATCGCGACACTATCGCAAGCAAACAATCAGACAAACGATGTCCTTTAGGTACCTATATACATACATACAAGTATACATTTGCCATCCATAGACAGCAAAGTTAGTAATACAGGTATGACTAAAGATGAATCTGAATTAAAAGAACCTAAGTAGTTCGGAGGGAAGGCTACTCAATTTTACTAACTGGCTATTTTACCTCATAGTGAAATAATAGATGACTTCGATAAGACTCAGGAAGGAAAAGCCCATGAAGAGGCCCATGATACCGCCGCAGTTGGCGAGGAAGTCCACACCGCCGTACAGTTCTGAGCGGCGAAGCGAAGTGAACAGCTCCTCGGCGAAGTATACCACCAGACCGGAAGGAAGACGCCTGCAAAATATTTTTTGAGCACCATAGAGATAAGTAGCTACAATAATCATGAGACATAGTAGAATATTCGAAACACAAAACATGCGCACATGCAAGAATCCAGTCTAAAGTTAAGATTTGTAGAAACTAATGAGGTTTGAGGCGCTCTCTGAAGCCAGCGCCACACTTTCCCCCTTTTTATCGTATAATTTTTGTTACAAAAAGTATTTTTTATGGAATAAAATAACGTTTATTGATCGCCTGTTTCAGAATACATGTAGATGTTATAGCAATAAATAGTACAACAGGCAACCGAATTTGAACAAAATCATTTCAGAAATCCACGGCCAGTGTACATGTTTAATGGAATGGATAAATGCAACAATATACATACCTACAATATTGAGAGTTGATTTTACAATATTATTATTACGAGTAATTACGCGCGATACATGTCAAGTGTCGATAGTTCAAAATGAAGACAAACCGGAAAAACATAGGGAAAAAATGAGAAGGATGGGGAACAAGGTCAGTATACCCTGTAACAGGACAAGAAGTTTTATTCATCCAATTACACGTCCCATTCTGCTTCGGGAAGGAGATATGATAGAGGAAGTAGAGTATAAACGGTAAAATTGGTAAAGTGTGGAGACTGTCAATGACAAATTGGAAAAGGGGTATTTTTTCATTGATTTTATTAGTAGGTAGGTGCAAAAAATTATACGAGCATGCGAACATAATACGGTGCGTACATATTAAATAATTTAAGGTGGTTAATGAAAGCACTCGAGGCAGTCTTATATAGACGACATAAGCGTAACTAGGGAGGAGGGGGATATGTGGACCTTGTCTATCCCAGAATATAAAAGAATATAAATTTGAATCTAAAGTGTACGTCGTAAAGTATCTTAGGGCTGATGGCAACCATTAGTGTTGAAATAACTGAGCCATGAGCTACAAGGAAAGAACAGAAAGAGAAAGGACGGTAAGAATAAATGAAAGCAAAGACAATTTTTTTCAAATAGGTACATGTGACCAAACTAAAAATATTTCTAGATAAGTATTTCTAGATATAAAAAATAACAAAATAATTATATTAACATAATTTCAAAATTTTTTACGTTTAAAAAATTTAATCAATTTTGTAAGAAATAAAGAATCTCGATGTATGAAAAAATCTGCTTAATAAGCGAAACTGAAACAAGTTGCCTGTATGTACCAATGTACGTACGAAAAGGTGTAAATATATTTTTAAGCGCCCCAGCTTTTTTGAGAAATTTTGAATAATAGGTATAGTTAAAGAACTTATAAAGAATAGTTAAACGTTACAGTTCAGCTACTTGGAGTTTGATTGCATTTTTGACAGAAAATAGAGTATTTAGACACGGTCCACCTCAGCTATAAATCCTAGTTACGTTTAACAAATGAGCTATACGCAAAACATTAAAATCGCGCCACAGCATCATACATACCACTTCGGCATTCTGATCATCCTGAAAAATGTTCATATTCATTTAATGGTGTTGATGAAACCAAGTTTGTAATCGCGTTTGTATCTAAGTACTTCAGTGTTATTTGTACAAGAAAATCAGTGCGGCTTGTATTTAAACGAGCAGCAAAATAACATTAAATGAGCAGCAAATCACGATCAACAAAACCCATTTTAGAATAATCTAAATAGTAATTTTTAATCACTAAGAATGTTACCACCTATGAATGTTTTCTATTTCTTTATCGTCACCAGAGAACCCACCTTTAAATTCACTGCCATCGATTTGTTGCTCCTTCAGTATTTTCCGTTGCTCATTTGTTCATTAATCGGAATTAACAATACAAATATTGCTTCAAGATCGAGATTCCATTAAGTGTTTCTTTTATAGAAAAAAGGCTGCAGACGAGCATTCAGTGCACCTGATGGTAAGTGAGTACTGTCGTCCATAGACATCCGCGATACATGCCAACATCAGTCCAGAATGACAAACGTTGACACGCCCCCGGATGGGCTGCCTACCTTTACAGATTAATATATTGCGAGAAAGGGTTGGGAAAATGAGGAGGAATAGGATAGGATGGGATAGGAATGGACTCTGACATATCTCACTGACTAAGGAAACACGTATGTACTCGTATATTGGGTAAATACGATAATGTAGGAAATGCAGTAGGTACATTTCAAGGTAATCTTCTGTGAGAAAGGGATAAAGTGGCCAATCGAGTGCGCCCAGCGGCTGTGGGTATGCAGCGTGCACTCTCCTCCTGCACTCGTCTTAAGCTACAACAAGATCAATAATCTACTAACATTGACTATTAATTATTAGCTTTATGTTAACTGAATGGCGTGAAGATAATGAGTCTATGGTATATGGTATCTATGAGTCTAAGCAAGCAATAAGTATATGGTCTAAACCGTGCGAAAGAAAAACCCGAGCACCAGAGTGCACCAGAGCACAAATTATATAGGTATCAGAGAAAATGTGAAATTTTTGTGTCCCAGACTCTTATACCTGGTATACCACACCGAACATGAACCGTAGTGTTAAATACGTACGATCCATTGGCAATATCCGGA
The DNA here is from genome assembly GCA_943735995.1 of Sesia bembeciformis. Taxonomy (NCBI): domain Eukaryota; kingdom Metazoa; phylum Arthropoda; class Insecta; order Lepidoptera; family Sesiidae; genus Sesia; species Sesia bembeciformis. Next base: position 10,049,836 of record OX031043.1, read on the forward strand.
TTGGGATTTCTTCTATAAGTGGTGAGGTCGTACACGGCCTGAGAGACCTCCGCGTCATACTTCAGTTCCGTGCAAGCTTGCAGACAGTCGCATTGGTGCACGCTGCTCGTCACTTCCGGTCTTAAGGAAGACTTTGACAAGGACAACTCCTCTGAAAACAGTAATAGGCGTAACAAATTAACCTTATCGGACCAATGCCTCATTATGAGGCATCACTTTCTTTGTAATGATTTATCTCTATATTTATTGTCAGTTTGTGTGTTGAGTGACAGTTTCCACACCGAAGGTCGAGTCTGGTGTGGATCTATTTGGTCGGAGCAAGACATGATATTTACACCTTCTGGGTCTTTTTCCTTCCACTTTGCCCGTAACGAGAAGATTTTTAGGGTCTGTCTAGGCTTTTCTGGCCATTTTGTCCCATGCCCGTTTTAGACGACAGATTTCAATATAGCTCATATAATAATATAAACTTTGTCGAATTTTTTACTTTTTGAATTTGAGATAATGACATTAATACTGAGTCAATGTGAGTCTGGTGCGATTGCGATTAACTGTTTTCAGAGATTTTATTTCAGTCCCGGACAAAAAGATACAGGTTTGGACTATAAAATACAATAGTTTGTCGACCTACATTGTAAACCTCAATATTCTAAGAATTGTATAGATCTGTCCTGTGTGAGTGCGTTATCTGTCCTGTGTGAGTGCGTTATCTGTCCTGTGTGAGTGCGTTATCTGTCCTGTGTGAGTGCGTTATCTGTCCTGTGTGAGTGCGTTATCTGTTCTGTGTGAGTGCGTTATCTGTCCTGTGTGAGTGCGTTATCTATACAAAAGCATATTTTGTGGTCATAATTGGACTTGCTTCTTTGTTCGAACTCACCAAACGCGTCTATCATGCACTTCTTCTTCTTTCCTCCACACACCTTGGTGTCAGGACCATCTGCAATATGAGTTTCGACATTGTTTGTTAAAATACTAAAATGTGGAGTCATTACTAACTAACAAAAGTATTATTATCACTATAATATTTTCAATGATAAAAGTGATAATAAACATAGCACAAATATGAGGGAAAATGTAGGTACATAATGCTATTGTAACGTTGAGGACATAATGGCAACAGCGCCACTTAATAAGATTTACTTTGTCATTACAATTTTAAATTCATCTCAAAATTTAACTAGATTTTTTTCAGTATCACTCATCGGCAATACTTAGGTACTCTCGAATATGTCAGTTGCAGAAGACAAAGTATTTCAGAACAGTAGATACGAATATACCTTAACCAATACTTCTAATTGGAGATAACAAAAGTCACCAGAACATACGCGACTTACCACCTACCAGACAGGCATATCTCAGAGTTGAGAGTGGCATTGACGATGCTAAGAGCGACTTTCCACTAACTAAGGTCTTTGTGGTGAACATTCCTTTCTCAGGGGTATAATAAATAATGATTATGATCTACGTGTGAATTTATCTGATGAGGGTCCATAATATCTATTCTTAACGATTAGTATGTTTCCCTTTATTGAACCATGACCTCAATAGTCACGCCACAATCTCTCTTAATCGGGTATTGTGGATCCTCAGCATGCATGATGGTTATGAGAAAATAACAAAATTCACTCATCAATGAATTCCAGTTATAGGCTATAGGTACTACGATCTTTCCTCCGTTGTTCCAACACGAAATTTCGCAGCACCTACCTTTACACTAGAGGTCAATTTTTGGTCAGCGTTATTACCAGCATTAAAAAACTTATTCGCTAAAGATGCATTGAGACAGCCTTTTCTTCCCTGTCATTTGTTCAATAAAAAAGGAAAAGTATTTACGTGGCATGTACAGTGGAACGCAGTCACATCGTCTAGCTGTATGGTTGGATGCACATTCCAGTTCACAGTTTCTCTGGGTATACGTACGAAAGAAACTAAGGTATCTTTCCTCAGGGAAGTAGCATTGACGTCTGGGAAATGAAAAGTTTGTCATTTCAATATATTTCTGAAGGTGGCATTAACTATTTGAATCAACAGATAAATAACAACTCCGAAGAATTATAATATCCTCATGATTCTAGTAAGTAAAGATAAATGAAATTTTGAAGGATCTTATGAATTAAAACAAAAATCTCAAAAGTTTTATATGCTGTAGTTGTTTCCCGGCAACAGATAGATAAAGGACTTGGGAAACAGATACACAACACCATGGACATAAGCGACAATGCATCATTCCTAATCTCCAATAAAATGTATTTTCAATATTTTTATTTTAATCATTCTTAGAAACAATTTCTCTACACATCCTTATCTCAAGGTGACTCCCAGAAAAAATCTACCTAATTCCAGTTTAAGTATTTTTTGCAAAAAATGAAGCAGCTATTTTTAAATGGAACCTTGAAAACCCGTTCTTAGAACATTATGATCTCATGTCATCTTCATTAAGACCATAGTTTTTTCTTAAGGTCAGTTAATTATAGCTAATCAATACTAACTTATATGGCGGGTAGTGTCTTAGGCCTTCCGAGGTGTCCATCACTCGAGGCGTAATCGCAGCTGCAGATTGATACTGGATTGGCAATCTGAAGAAGTTCTGACCCATATTTGGAAGTTCCGCTGGATTATGGAGCCATATCTAGAAATGAAAATATATAACATTACGATCACATCACCATCACATTTCTTATGTATATTGAGAAACTTTCTCTTACTTTAAATCCTTGGACTGGTCCACGACAAACTTGGTCCAAGTCGCGAATGTCGGTCAATAATATAACTTCGAATTCCACGCCGCCATAGCTCTGAAAGAATTTAAAATTTAAAATTCTAATGACTGAAAAATAACATGGGAAGCTATCACTGGCCAAGTGGCCAAAATTCGATAGATATAAAGATAAGATTCGATAAAGATAATTATTATTTAAAACATGCTTCTAAACTATCTCGTCTTTCCCTGGGTGAGCCAAAATGTGGGAGAGAGGGTATAACCCCCGACGGAAGCACAGTCGGCCGGGGTTCAGAATCGTAGGGAGAAAAACAGGCGGAAGATACGTGCGGTATCGAGCAGCACCACCTTCTTCATCTTCGCTGAAAGCCAGCGACCACGGAAGCCTAGCTGCCTCAGGTTAGTCTCGAGGCTGATGGGGTAATCCCTGTTTAAGGACGTCTTGGCCGTACAAGACGACGAAAGGGCCGTACGGACTACTGGGATGATATCAGTCGACACGTCGATAATTTCGAACATTTTCGGGTTTCATGACGCCCTCGTCATGTGGGACGGTGATGGCCACTAAAGACACCCGAGACTGTACCCGGTCCGTCAATACGATATCAATTTTATTCACGAGAATGGTCCTGTCCGTGATGACGGGGCGGTCCCAGTAGAGCTTTGCGCGGTCGTTTTCGAGCACCAGCTCCTCCGTGTACTTGTAGTAAGACAATCTATGTTCTAAGAGCCCGCATTTCAGGGCGAGTTTTTGGTGGAGGATTCTGGCAGCTTGGTTATTGTTAGAAACAACCTAAACAACCGGAAGTGACAGGCTTGAGTGACTCTCTGGGATGGCAACACGCTCGACATTACGTCCACGGTGCCGTCTTTAGGATGTACTTCCGATAGTTCCGCGTCTTCATCACCTGATCCTGTATTGCACAGGCTAACCCCTCGGTTTCTCCGAAGAAGTCTCCGAAGTACAGCCAGTGCACGGAGGCTTTTATGTCCACGTCGGGCGCGTGGAGAGTCTTGAAGAACCTTCAGTGCGATTCTTTCTCCTTCCATATGGCCGCTCCCTCAGAGGTGGTGGGCACCACTGTATCTTGCCATTTATCAACGTGTACGGATAAGGAGTTCAGTCCTTTGTCTCTCGCCAAGACTTCCATCACCAGAAGTCGATAAAATGTAGCTTCGGAGATTGCATATCTCACGGTTATGCATGGTCTTAACATTTAAGAGCCCTTGACCGTCACATTTCCGTGGGATATACTCGTACAATCTCCGTACCGAAGACTGCGGATGATGCATTCTCTGAAGAGTCATGGGAGAGTCATTGTGCGGACTTTTCCATCCGAGGCGCCTAGTTCGGTCTGAGACCATCTGAGTACGTCAAAGGTGTCGCTTTCATGAGCGGGCATGACCCAGACGTTATAGGCTCGAATCTTATTAGCATCCGACAAATAGCTGTTTAAAACTTTTGTCAGACGCTTATAAAATACTTCGCAAACTGACTGTTTCACATCCGCCCCTTTAACACCTATCGATTCGGACATGCCCATGTAATGGTATGTTTCTATTTAAGAGAGAGTTTTTATCCGTTTGAAGCCAATTTTTTTCTTCTGATTGTCTAAATTCTTGTGGCCCTAGTGGCCTTTCAAGAGTCACCGGTCATGTTTAATCTAGGGCGAGCGCAGAAGGCGCTCAGCAAGTAAACCGACAGAAGGAACGGACCTTGGCTTAGGGCGTTGCATTGGGGGGATACTGCGGGATCGCGAGTCGATGAGAAGCGCCCAGGTACGTGCCGATACCTGGTAAAAGTGTTGGCTGAGAGCCGGTGTGTGTTGACGGTGTAGCGAGGGGGACGTCCATATCTCCGCCGGCAGAGACGGTGTGTCTGTGTAGTCTGCGTGTGTGGTGTAAGAGCCGCATTGGCAGCAATGATTGGGTCGTCGGGGTAGTCTAAGACGTGCCGAGGACGACGACGGCAATTGGGAGGGTCATTCCTATCGGGTACATAGGTTAGACTGTCAACGACTAGGGGATTGGGATGATGCGGGATTCTGTCATAGTAGCGTCGGGCGGAAGTTTGAAGCCGACGACTCCATCGGAACGAACGATCGTCCCCTCTCCACACATAGGAGTTAGGACCGCAAACTTATCAATGTCCAGCTCTATTCTGATGGAACTGCTAAAGTCATCGGTGAACATTATCAGTTCCTCCAGTTTATTAGCAGTGAAGGTGAACAGTTTGAGGTCATCCATGTAGAGAAGGTGGATCATCTGTGTACCTCCTCTCCGAAACTGAAAGCTCGTCGCCGGCTCCTCAAAATGTATTACTATTTAAAATATGGTTCCTAACCATCTCGTCTCTCCCCCGGTAAGCCGAAAAGGGGGAGAGACGGGGGCGAGACTTAACACGGGTGATGGAGTCGTCAGTTCCTTATTATTATTATTCGGGAGTTGTTGAGCCCTTTGCCCAGTTTCTACTAAAATAAATTCTGAGGCTATTAGAAACAATTTTAAGAGATTGGTTATGAGCTTTGTCTTAGCTTAGAAGAAAACCTGGCCGTATAAAAGTAGGTATGTATTTTTTTAACAATGTATCCGTATTAACACTTTTGTTGATAATAAAAAAATTGTATTCAAGTCAAGCGACCCCATACAACTAACTCCCGTCGAATTATTTGGCGGGTCGCCACAACCAGTATAACGTCCACCGTAACATCGTATGTCCAATGCCTTATACTCTTCTTACTCACCGGTCCTCTCCGAGGATAAGTCTTGACTGTTGTCTCACTTGGGTACCCATGCTCCAGCGTCCATTCAGTCCTGTTGTGGCCCGCCACATGGTAATAATCTTTGTGGAGACTGTCGAATAAAAATACCTACATGTATATTTCAACCCCGTAAAGCGAAAGGACATTAAGTAACAAAATCCTAGTTTCGAGATATTTGAGTATAAAGTTTAAAAAAATAAAAAATTATCTTGTTCCATTTCAGTATTTTTTTAAACTTTAAAAAGTAATAGAATGGCATTACTGGGATCTGTTATTAACTATAGTATAAACAAAAATTACAGAAAAGCTTTATTTTTGGAGAAAATTGAGAAAATATCTCTGTTACTTTTCGCTCTTACAAAAGGTCAAATAATTTGTTAATTTATTATTTTTTCCACGCAGTTAGTGAGTATTCAGTGTTTCAATTTTGCAATTCAATCGTAGAGAAATAAAAAAACTAATTAAAATATTTTAACTACCTTTTTACTTATATTATTGCTATATATACTTCTTGAGTAGTTTTCAATTTTTATAACTCGGAAACTGTAAAAGCATTCTTAAAATGAAAGTGAGGCCAAAAAAAAGAGAAAAAATGCTGATGAAAATTGTAACTTCTGTAAAATGAGCGTTGAAACCGTGATAAAACATATCTAAATAAAAAGTATAATGGAATAAGAAGTTTATTTTATCACAGTCCCATAATACTCTTTCATACTCGAAACTTGATTGATGCGAAATTGGTTTTAGCAAATCTCACTTATTCCCGAAATATGCACGTGGTAGGTAGGTACATTTTACGACAGTTTTTGTAAAGGCTCTAGACTCGCGAAGTGAAACCCCGCGAACAGCTGCAAAACGCAAGTGTGGATGATTGTCATGTGGTGGAAGTCCGTGAAAACAGTTTTACGACTGTTCACGGGGACGGGGCTTCACGGGGTGAGCTTAGAGCCGGCTTGAAAGAGGGATAAATCAGTCAGTCTGTCACACCCAGCGACTGTATTTCGCTTACTTTTCAGTTCTAAACATGTCTTCAGCAGACAGCATGTTGAATGTGAAGCAGTACCCGTCCTTCGTGAGGGTGTGATAGAACATCTGTTCACAGTTTAAGTTATCCCAGAGACATTCCATAAATACCTCTTCTCTGGGTGGCGCCACCTGTAATTTTTAAACTTTATAAGTTTCTTTTTTATGGGTGTCTTGGAGGAAGACGTATCATTTGATGATAGGTACATTACGACCATAGACAAAGTCTTAATAGTTTTACACAATGGCAAATATAACGTGGCCCTACTTAATTAGCGCTGAGTGTGCATTAATGAACCTTTATGACTCGAACGAACCTAATTGCTGTGCCCTACAGGGTTCACAATGTTCTCATAGTTTAAGGTCCCCAATTTCTACACACATTGTGGAATGCAATAAAGTATTGAGTATCAACTTCAAATGCTCGTGAGTTATAGTTCAATATTTAACATTGGATGGTCTTGAACCCTTTAAATTAAAAGCTCGATCCTAAAAGAAGGTTCTTTTCTACAACACTGCACTGCACAAACTTACTTGAATGTGCTTGACTTGCGTAATTTGCACGACATCGTCTACTGGAAACACTAGAAACCATGGTTCGTAAAAATCCGATATTTATAATAAATATCAAAATATCCGATATTTATCATGTATATAAAAAACGCTAAAACGCGGCAGTGGTCATAATTTTTATTTATGTCAGTATAACAATTTAAAAGCGTGGGTACTACCAAAATTCTAGTTTTGACGATAAATATCAATTGATATATATCGTCATATATATCATGATATATATCCGCTGATATAGGTATATCAGCGAAACCTGCTATAAACACACTTCGTAATACCTACACATATTTGTCTGGACTCCGGACCTCCCCGATTAGTTGATAATAAAGTCAAAGTGCACATGTACTTTGACAGTTAATTCTGATACTTTCTCCATTTTGGTGATCGCCTAATGACTAATGGTTTAAGTTCTCGTGCGTACGGTATTGTTATCTTTGCGATTAAAAAATCTTACATCTATACTTACATCTTATCATATATCTATGATTATGGCGGCGAAATCTAAATATGTTGATTCTGATTGAACGGTTACTTGTTTTATCTCCACAATGAAACATTGTTTCTTATCAAAATCGTTAGCTTGGAAAGCTAAGTTAAAATAGGTAAAATATAAGTAGGAGAAATGGTAAGTAATAGCAGTAATAGCACGTAGCATCCGAAACTCTTTAATCCCCTTAAAATGACCTCCGATTTGCAACAATCACTCATCTGTCAGACTAGGTACACCTTTGAATATTATTACAATAGCCTTTGATTGACGAATCAGAATATTAACTTTTTATTGCAAGCAAAAAATATTCTATCGCATCCATGTGAACATTATTGACGACAGAGGCCATTTGTAATCATAATTCCTTTTAGTTTGAAAGCATCTCCGTGACCTTGACATTAGCTTTGGCAGCATCGTGTTCAATATTCAATTTTATAAATGGTCTAACCAGATACAACCGGATTGTTATAAAGGCTGTTCCGCAAATAAACGGGTAATGTAACTCTGCCTTTTACATCATGCAGACGATTTAACACAATCCGACTATTGTATAATCGTTAGTTTTACTTTCTTATATTAATTAATCCATTCTTTGAAAGTTATTCTTACCCATTGCAATGTTTTAATTGCGCTGGCATTGGCGAACTCGTGTCCGTCGCCATCTCCTTTATTACCATAATTACATAGCAACAACATATCATAGAATATCTTCAAGCTGGAAATAGAAATACCCTAGTATACTATATACTTAACACCAAAAAATGACAGCAAATTAAGGACCCATTCAGCACATTCAACCAATGATATCTGAATGGACGATTACAAGAGGGCACCTATCTACAAGGGGTTACAAGGCGTCTTTGGCTACTACAAGGCGTAGTGGCAACGAATAATAATGCTGCTTAAAACGAATAAATGTTACTTGTTAAAATGGTCGGTAAATGTGTAAAATAATTACAATAATTACGTCAGTTACAAAGAATAACTATATGTTCTTCTTTTTCTATATGTTCGCGTTTGTCTCGGTATCTATAATCCAATTGATCAAAAAGCAAATTATTTCTATAGTTTTTAAAATAGCAAATTTTGTAAAACAAGTTGATAAAGATTAACAAATTCCTAGGCGAAATCGGGTTTGAACATGCGAAACCGCGGGCAAACAATAGTAAAAATATGATTTTTAGAAGATTAAAATTTTGTGGATAACTTCTCTCAAAGTAAGACTAATTTTGTCTCATGGAACTCGTACGAAATCACAAGAAAAACTTTCTAAGGATTACCTAAACATACCTAAACTTTAGTTTTTATTTTTGCGTAGGCAGCCAATAAAAAGTAGAGAGTTTAATTGTTATCTCATTCCTTACCAATTTTGTGAAAAAATTACGACTTACTCTTCTGGGCTGATGGTGGGCGGATCATTCCAGCGATCGAAGTATGCCTTCGTGAAGTTAAAGACCCTCTGCCTAGGCTTTGTTTCAGTACATAGCGTCACAGCCGGGAAGGGAATCTAAAATAATGAAACTATTTAGTCTCAATATACACGCGCCTAAAAATAGCGCGCCTTTCATAGGTAGTAGAAATATTAATGTCTCTTGTCTCTAATATTCCGCTAAAGTGCTGAGCTTAGAAAGCGCTGACGCTCCCTCCTTTAAGAGAAATCTAACGCGGTTTTTTCAACATATGCAAACAATGCCTTATACGAAAAGTACGAAAAGAAGGAATTAAACATAGAATGAAAGAAAGAAAATTCACTTTATTGGCATTAACGCCTGCTTGCTTAGTGTGTATTTGCATCGCCTGATCGCGGGTCGCCACGAAAGGAACTTGAAACGGAACTTGTTCTTAGTTTGAACTTCAAACTAACAACTGTGTGAGTTCGTTTCGAAAGTGTTCACACTAACGTTATTAATTAGGTAGACTTCAAAAATCTATCTATTGTAATACGTCACTTCTTTTGAACAAATTAGAGGGTTTTATTAGTCGATCGAGATGTATTTTGTCATAAAATAATTTGAGGCTGTAGGTAGTATTTATCTCACTCAAGCTCGTGTCCTGTAGTCTGTGTCCTCAGTTAAGTTCGTTGATGGGCCAAATCTATTCAGTTATTCTAAAATGACAACCGTTAAAACTATTCATAATATCCAAAGCCATTAGGTATATGTTGTATAAGATTTGTGCATCGATTTGAGCAGCGCCGGCTCTAGCTCATGTAGCGCCCGGGTGCAGGGCGCCCTCTAGTAGGCGTTTTGAACTCTTTGGAGGTGTCGCGAGCGGCGCTCGGCGCCCCCTAAGACCCTGCGCCCGTGTGCACCGCACCCCCTGCACCATAGGTAAAGCCGGCACTGAATTCAGCGCTCGACAGGCGCCCCGGGCGCGGGGCGCCAGGGGTGCACCGCACCCCTTGCACCCCCTGGTAAAGACGGCCCTGGATTTGAGAATACATACTAGATATGTTATACAGCCCTCTAGGGCAGGTACGTTAGAGTCAAATAGCGTTTCAAATTTGACTTTATAATTAACCCCTCATCATCTGCTTCAAAACTCAGGAAGTTGCCAATATGATGCCAGTAGCTTTCTTTTATAAGAACATATGATGTGCCATCTAGTCTATTCCCATATCAATGAAGACTAAACTTAAACTAACCGTAAACTTCTGTTTTTACATTTGATAGCTAAACCGCACAGAAAAAGTGAAATTAATTCATAGGCTCGCAAGTGACATTGGTGTTTTTTAAAATATTACAAAACCGTCATTTTAATGAGTTCTCAGTATTTTATTACTCTATTTTGATCTAGGGACTGATTAAAACTAATGGCGTAGCGCGAGCACAATTAATCAGTGTGAAACATATTCTCATGTGCGACCACGTTTCGTAATATTTACAAATGTATTGTTCGCTTACCGGTACAGGTCGACTCTTTTAAACTAACCATGGATATGGGAATATACCTTCTAGACATATGAATATATGACAGTTTGCGAGCCACTGTCGTAGTAGACTATCGTTAATATGTAATTTTTTTATACTTAGAGGGAATGTAGGAGACGAGAAGACAGTCAATTTTTAGTAATTGGATACTGTCGCCCATGGCAATATTAGTCAAGATTAATGCATCGTCCAATAAAGATAAAGCATTTTCTTTTATAGGGAAGTAGGCGGACGAGCAAGCGGTTCCACGCGATAGTAAATGTCACCGTCACTCATGGACAGTTGCAACATCAGGAGGATGCAGGTACGCCGCCGACCTTGCAAAATATTCAGACAAAACTACCAGTTTTTCCAGTCGTTTCATCCAGTTATTCGTGTTACAATATACCATCAAGGGATGCAGCGATTCGACAGGCCCGGCCCACAAATAAACAAACGTTACATTTAAAAAAAATGTAGAGATGACTAATAGATATGAAGGGTAAAGTTCAATTCCGTTTCATTGCAAAATATCGAGACGGCTCAAAAAGAACACGTTTTAAAACGACCAACTAAAACATCGTAGTGTTTTTTATCTCTTAGAAGTCATTTGTTTTTAATTTATTATTAAACAGCAAAATAAATTATGATTCCGAGCTAAAAAAAAGCAAAAAATACACACAAAAAAGTAGAAAGAAACCGTATGCAGAGTGCTACACCAAATGAGACGAAAATTGTAAATGTAATTAAAATACATTTACTTCTTTTTAATTATGTGAGATTGTTGTTATTATTAGAACTTAGTGTAACATGCAAAATTTAGGAAGAAATTTAGTGAAATCTAATATTCATAGACTGCTGCAACACTTAATTTCAAAGACTTACATGCCAAACGGAGTTTGAAGTTTCCGCAAAGCTGACGATGACAGGAGTCTCGTCCCACTTGATCCAGACCTTGCGTATGAATATCGCGCACACCACTATACTGCAGATCGTCATCACCACCCACCACAATCTACAAATATAGTAGTTATAGAAAAAGCTTTAAATGTCCAATTTAGGAGACAGAATAGAAGGAATGTATTTAAAATTTGAAAAAACTCGAAAAAATTCACCTATTGCCTAGTACGTACACAACTTTCTCACAGTATTAAAATTTCGAATTTTGGGTCTATATGTGGGTGACGTGTGGTGTCGGTCGGCTATAAAATAGCAGCACCCCATCTTCTTCCGTAGATGTCGTAAAAGGCGACTAAGGGGTAACAAAGCGGCTACCACAAATCCCGTGGAACTACACCACCTCTAAAAGAGTGGACTTGCCACCCCGCTTGCCCAGGCTTTACATCTCTCATGCACGAGTCAATGTGCATGAGGAAGCCCATGTCCAGGAGTCGATACTGAAAGGGCCGGTTGCATATCTCGGTAAAGTTCGTAGACGGAGAGGCAGGGTACACGCTGCAATCCCACAGCCGCTGGGCACACTCCACTGGTCACCTTACTCCACACTCACAGAACACTGACGTTAAATGTATTGCATTTCTTACTTTATTCTTTTCCTCCAATGTATGTGCGTATTTCGATAGTGAATGAGCTATGCTAGAGCATATTCCCATCTCATCCCATTTCTTTCCTCCCCAAATTCTTAAATTCATTACTAAATCTCCAAAGGATGTTGGACCCATTAATACCGATGGGCGATAGTATCCATTTAAAACCAGGTGGCGGTGGACGAGCAGACGCTCGTCCGCCGCCTTCTTTCTACTTATAATACAAGGTTGGATTCAGTTTCAAAACTAAGACTTACCAATTCCCACTGCGAGCCCAATGCGAATAGATACATGATGACTTTTTTAATGAATTAATGATTTATTTTAATTTTATTTTTTTAATGATTTTTTTAATTCTCGAACATGCGGGTTTCCTTACGATGTTTATCTTCGCCGCCGCGCTAGTAATAATTTTGCAAGATCCGTAATTAAGTAGAAATGCAGTTGCACAGATCGGGATCTGGACTCACAATCATACGAATGTGAGTTGAGAATACTACCCCTAGGCTATTATATTACCACAGCTTACCTAAGTAATAAGCTGTTACCGCTATTGTCATTTATGTAAATTTCATGAAGTTCTAAAAGTCATTTATACAATCAACCTGTTGGGTTAGCGCACCGTATAGTAATTATCCAATTACTTTATAGTAGACTTAAATTAAATTAAATGTTAGTAGCACGCTAACATAACAATGTTATGCATGACTAATAGGCAACAAAAACTAATAAAAAACCTGACCAAATTCATGTGAGGTTTGAGTATTAAGGGTTTCGTAGTTTCTATTTATAGGTAGATTTTGCGAATGTGTTATTTTGAGAATATGATATTTTGCCAACAAAGGGTTATGATGGGCCATTGTATTTATAGTTATAATTATCCGTAATTCTGTAACAATAAATGTATTTTCTTTCTTTCCAGATAAAACCATTTGTGACATAGATATTTAGATACAGGTTGAAGTGTGTGTCGGTAGTGTGATGTCATGAAAGGCGACTAAGAGATAAAAAAGCCGCTACCACAAGCGCTGGGGAACTACACCAACTCTTAGAGAATGGACTCGCCACCCCGCTTGGGCAGCGTGGAGTTTTAAAGCCATACATTCCTCATATAAACGACAACGTGCATGAGGATGCCAGTGTCCAACAGTGGATAACAAAAGTGTTAAGCGTTTTATGGCAGCCTATGCAGTCTGCATAGAAGTCAGATTTCCAATGACTCACCATAGCTTTGGCAGACTGCGTTGTAATTTATTGCGGGCGGTGGAGTCGGCAGGGTGGGAAATAGAGAATTACTGGTGCGGGAAGTTTTCCTCTTGTCATTACTCGCTCCATTCTTCCTTAGGGAGATGAGAACTAAAGAGCATATTAGGACAAGTTTCCTTTGTCACAATACTCTCCGCTTGCTGGAGTTGAATACGATAGAATGGGCAGAAGGGAATGTAATGCGATGAAATATTTCTTATCCCATTACATAAATAAGTATGTATGTTTGTGTGTTAAATCTGTTTGTTTGTTAACGCATCTATATATTTAGCAGCTGAATGAATCCTTCGGATACGAAACCTTAGTCAGTGTAAAATAGCTTCGGGTGATTTTATTTAGACTTGCACGCAACAGTTCATAATTTTAATGCTAAACAAAAAAGTTGATTGTATTTTAATTTAACACCGAGTCTCTGTAATTAATGAACATTCGCATTGGGTGGAAACAACAACAAAAAAATCGATTCGACCAAAACAACACAAACGGTTAAGATTCACAGGTCATTTCGTTTCTTAAGCATCACACTCATACATCATATTTGTCCAAATAGTTGCAACTCTATATAAATAGATCTCTAGTTGCAACTCTATATAAATAGATCTCTAGTTGCAACTCTATATAAATAGATCTCTAGTTGCAACCACAGTGATAGGTACAGCGAAGAATAAAGTTAGGTAATCCAGTTAAAAGGTTTTTAATTTTTTGTTAGAACCCCATAACCCCACCCCACCTGCGCTTATGGATTGGATCCTGTGGTGGTGCCACAAGGTAGGTGCAGTTAACCGCTTACCATCAACCAACCTGTCTGATTGCCAAAAAATCCATCACAAAGACTTAATAAAACCTTCAAAGCACCTAACCTCTCAGCCCACGTGAGCTCCTCATCCATCATATACCGGAACCCATGTAGCGTGGTGTTAGACATGAACTCCCGTACGTTGTCCAAGCATGGTTGTGGCTTCTTTCTCTTCTTCGGCGGTTCCGTCTCTTGCAAGTGAAGTTTGTTCTCAGGGTTCCGAGGTGGCTTCAACTCATAGCTTTTTGGTGATATGTGACTGAGAAATCATAATTATTATTTTATTTAATATAATCTAATCTAATATTAGTTTACACTAAACCTAAAATTTATAAGAAACGTATAATATAACGTATTTTAATGTACATTCAAAACGCTTCCCGTCAGCATGGAAGGTAGCTCATGTTCACCCTTTGCCTAAAAAGGGTAACCGCACCGACCCGGCCAACTACAGGCCTCCCTCCTTTCCAAGATAATTTATGGAGCATGTTATAAACGCACAACTCCTTGGGTACCCAGAGGATCACTATCTGATTAGTGACCGTCAATATGGATTTCGCCATAATCGTTCGGTTGGTGATCTTTTAGCGAACTTACACACCGCTGTGCTAACGCCACTGAGAGTAGAGGCGAGGCTTTAGCTGTTGGTCTAGACATTTCCAAAGTTTTTGACCGGGTATGGCACAAAGCGCCACTTTCCAAGCTATCATCTTTCGGTATACCCAGAGGATTATCTTCCTGAGTGGACGTTATCGAGTCGTTATCGATAGTAGCTGCTCCGACACCATATCTATTAATGAGGCGTCACGCAAGGCCCCGTGCTATCCCCAACTCTGTTCGTTGTGCATATCAAAATCTGTTGCATATTGGTGACATTCGTTGCTATGCAGATGACAGCACTGGGGATGCCATGTAAGCTGGCTGTGAATTTCCCACTTTATTCTATTCCCCCAATGTACGTACGTGTTTCAGTAGGGAGTGAACTATGCCAGAACCCATTCCCATCCCATTATATCCTTTGCTACTACCGTAAAGTGTACCTACAGCAATTCCCATTTTATCCTATTAATTTTCCAAATCCATTCCTATATCTCTAAAGGTAGGCAGCTCATCTGGGAGCGTGACAATGTTTCTCATTCTGGACTGATGTTGGCATGTATCGCGGATGTCCATCGATCACAGTATCCACTTACCAGCGGGTAGCCTTTTTGCTAGTCTCCCGCCTTCTTTACATAAAAAACATCGTATCCATTGTACTTAAATACATATTAAGCATGGTCTTATATGACCTATATTTCAATTGGTAATGCCCTTTCCTGCAAAAAGTTCGTAGTTTGATTCCTCGTCATACCGACATTTATTAAAGACAAATGTTTGTTTTGGTCTAAGTAGTTCGTTTTCGTCTTTATCTATGTCTCTTCAGATCACCTCTTGATACTACGCAGAGAACCCCAATGTGAGCTAACCTTATTTTTGATAGAAAAATTTCCGAAGTAATCCGAATCATTCCAAGCCGCGTTTTTAAATAGATTTAAAAGTAATAAATTAGCGCCCCACTTTATTATTACCAACGTATAAAATGTCACATCGCGCATTATAAATTGCTGGCTTCTTCGAAATTTGCTTATTAAGTATATTTAATGATGAAATAGTGCAAGAAAAATGTTATTTCTTGAGCATAAAATAAACACAGTTAAGATGCAGGAGTACAGCAAACGACCATCACGAAATTGGCCTTGAAAAATACTCAATAAATATGTGAAAAAAAAAAAATTAAACTGTGATCATGTCTGAACAAACCTTATTTTCGGCATGGAACTATTGACTATGGTTAAGATTTTCTAATTAAAAATTTCATTGTTTCAAGATTCGATTTAGGTAAATAGATACATGCTTATTACAGGAGTCTTGTTTTGATTCATAAGATAAAGCAACAAATGTTATATTTTTAAAATTTTACTAAAGCCACAGTATTCGAAAAATCGACAATAAGGCCCTTTTCTAAGATAATGTCACAGTTTTATTCAAATATTATTTATTTTATTTATTAATACAATTATTCACTCATTATTATTATTTAATTATCAACACGGGAGATTTTTTTTAACAAACATCAAAAAGTATATAATTATAAGTTCTAACAGCATGCACAGCTACTGGGTGCCACTAAATCAAATTCAAATTCAAGGAAATTTTTCGGGTCGCATAAAAGCTAAAAGAGGATACAATTTTGATAGTTTTAATCGTTTTAAAAAGCTTGATGTTACTATTAATTATAGTAAATATTTCACGTGAATAATTTAGGATACGTACCTGTAGTCTTCTGCCATTTTTGCCTTTTTAACACTAAGTTAACTATAAAATTAGCTACAAAACTATATTCACTAATAAAAGCAGACTCAGACTAATAGTAAGTACCTATAAATATTTAATAAGTATAAATTTAAACACCCCAGATATCAACTATATTGGTTATTAAAAATCATATTGCATTCCACTATTTAATTAATTGCATTCAATAATTCAAATACATTGTTTATAACACGGATATATTTAAAGTTCACACGACCAAAGCGTCTGATCTGTGAAGTCAAAATTAACTTCTAAATTTTGGCGAACCACTAACAATAAATGAAACCAGTTTTTCACTTCTCCATGTGATAAAAAACAATCCACACTTGTTTCCTTATTTAATTCCACCTGATTGAAGTCGAAATTGAAAGTGATAAATACACTTATTGTATTTTTAAATTGTTTAATAAACTTTTTTGAAAGTTAGTTGTAGTTATTGTTTTTTTGAATGTGATTTTTCGAGAAAGGAAACTACTGACATGTCTCCAGTCAGGAAAGTGACTGATCCGACTAACCCTGCCACAACTGTAAAACACCCTTTTCAAATTATTTAATTTACGTTGAGTAACTACCAGTTATGTTTAGATCTAGTTTACTTATACAATTTATTTCTCCCGCTGGAGTTTGTAACTTCACTAACAATGCAAAAATAACGTCACTGTTCCATTTTTCTCCATAACGTTTGTCTATTTATATGTCTGGTAGTTTCTATATCTGTTTCCTCGGGCGACTATTGGGAATTACGGGTTCGATTTTTTATTTTATTGTCACTAGTGTTACTGCGCAATATAAATACAATACAAGTACGTATTGTAATAGGTTTCTAAAAGAATGATGATGAGAATGATAACTCTGAAATCTCTTTATTAAATTACAAATAAATTTTATTACAAAAGAATATATATTCTATTCTATTCTATGAACAGGGCGACTCTGCTTAAAGGCGACTCTGAAAGAAAAGTATTTATTTATTGTAATACTCGAAAATATCTTAAAAATTACAAAGACAGATAAACTGAGTATTTATTTAGTCAATTAAATTAATCCGATATCTTGTTTTAATTTTATTCTAATACAAATATATTTTATTTAAGTAGTAAATCGAAAAGTAAGTCTTAAGAAAAGTATATTAATGTTTAATATGGGCTAAGCAAAATTACTTTTTCTAAATTTTTCCTAATTTTTGGTCATCTTACCAAAAAAAAAACTTTTAAAACAATGTACCACGCTGATCTAACAGGTTCTCGACCAATCAGAAACGATGGGCGCTTCTTAAAATATTGTTTCGAAGCGTTTCTGTCTTTATGTTATTTTAACGTGTAAACTTTAAAGGACGATGGGTAAAAAGTGTCTCAAAACATCAACTTGTATCAAAACACACTGTATGTACATTGTACATACCTCCAATATATGTACATTGTACATACCTCCAATATATGTACATTGTACATACCTCCAATATATGTACATTGTACATACCTCCAATATATGTACATTGTACATACCTCCAATATATGTACATTGTACAAACCTCAAATTTAAAAATACCTCAAATGAACGGTTTTATTTCATCGATCTTTTAATGTTGATGTCAAAACCGCGGGTGAACTATGGTATAAACTCCTAATTTATCATTTATTTGCCTTTTTTAAATATTTTTTAGTAAAAACCCCCATCGCTCCAAGAGTTACAACGTTTATTGTAATTACGAGTAGATCATAACAAATACACTGTCACTAACTTTATTGGTTGGATTGGGAGGACATCCATACATTTTTTTCCATCGTCCTCTATCCACTTCAAACTCAACAAACAACTCATAAACTACATTGTTTTAACGAATTAAAAAAAAACGATCTGTAATTCATACCTCAGGTCCAATGTGTATAGCCAACATCAAGTCGAACTCATGGGCACCAATATAGATTTGTGCCAATCCATTATTTCCAACTGTCACGGATTTGCCTTGGCAGGAATTGCCAACCTTGTTGCCAGATATTACGTCACAATACGTTCCAGGGGGTAGGCAGGTCTGGAAAAATGTTCCAAAAACGTAACCAAACGCGAAATGCGTTTATTTTTTATGAACACTAAGTAGACAGCTCGCTTGACGGTAAGTGATTTGCCGCCTTTAATACCCTCAATCTCTAAACTCTGTGGAGGGATTGGATTCTCAGCATCCCCAGGTATTCGTCCCCACATGGGGACAAAGTATACTAATTAAATCGTTTACGTGCACTTCGTCCTCAAATTGGTGAGAACAAAGGAAACGATATAAAATAATTTAGTTATTTATTATTCCAGTTTTATTCAAACAAAAGTAAGTGGGGATAAAATAAAATAAATAAAAATAAAAATAAAACACTTCAATATTTGGATCAAAATGGATACACTGGGACTGACATGTCTGACTGACTCAATGAGGACGGAAGTCCCCGTTAAAAGTGACAATAAAAAAATGTCAATATTATTTTTCCAACTATAGTCAGTGATAATCTACTTATATATACATATATATATATTTAATATGCCGTGATTTTCTAGTTTCGACTTTGATTTCTCAGGCTCTACAAGAAAGAACAGCGTTATTTTATTGTTTTTAGCGGCAATTGTTTTTAAAATTGCATATAATTGATAACAAATACAATATTCGTTATCATTAACAATAACATATCAACAATTTACTTAATAAAAATAAAACCAGTAAATAAAACCAGTACTACACACCTGCAATGTCTGATTCAGATCCCAAATCTCATTGTTGAATGCTATGAACGCATTGCCACCGCGACAGAACGCGATCTGGTTGTTGCCATTGTCCCACCAGTCGTTGACGCCAGTGGAGCTCGCCGCATTCCTGAACGCGACCATGGAGTAGATCTGTCGCCAGCGGTGTTGGCAGATCCAGCCGTTGCCGCAGGTGCCATCCTAGAGATGAAACATTATCTAGCTTTGTTCAAAGAAGTGATGTAACCGGCCCTTTTTATCCTCCACTGTTGGAAAATGGCCTCCTCAAGCTCCAGGCTTGAGCACGAGTGCACTTGTCTTGTATACGAGGGATGTATCGCCTTAAATCACCACGCTAGCCAAGTGAATTGGCGAATCGACTCATTTAGTTCCTAAGCGCTTGTGGTAACGGCGTTGTTATCCCTTCTGAATTATGAACTCATTTGATTGTCTTATAAAACCTGCTACGTTTTCAGAGCTACATAGACCGATTTATATAATGAAAAAAGATGATAATGCATTCCGGAACCCTTCCGGAGTGGTAATGAATTTATCAACTTTGTGAAAACCGCAAAAAATAGATTCAGCTAAAAAACAGAAAAACAGACTTTCTTTAATTAATAATACATTAACGAACATATTCCGATATTAACGCTAACAAACATAGTTTTTTTTTTAATGTTTGTTTTCTTTTTATTTACTTAAATCCAAAAACATAGACCGAATCATTACAATTTGTCGGCAATAAACATTGCATACTACGTTATTACGTAGTTATTACAACGTATAACTAATATATATTGTGCATTGCTGGGAGTCTCCTCACCAGTATATATGGTGGGAAGACCCTCACCAATCTACAGCCTATCTACCGTATTAAAAATGTGTTTTAATAATTTGTTTATAGCATTGCAAGCAGTGTGTAAATCGTAACTCATTTGGAAAATCATTCAAAACTCGGTGCACCGGGTACTTTCTTGTAATTAACTCTACATATTATAGAGATTGTCGATAATGTTATCAGTTTGATTTGATTTCGGAATAAGAAACAATTTGATCATAATAATGTACGAAATGAGTTACGAATGTTTATTATAAACGAAAACGACAATGATATCGTAATGCTCACCGAATTAAGAGCAGGAGAAATAATATTTCCGTCCCTGTCCATTGGAGGTCCAACTTCTGAGTCCCAGAAGTCAAAACTGCTCATAATTTGAGGCTCTCCATACGGATGCGCCAATAAAAATGCAATGGCTGCTTTATACGGTTTGGCTTCTTTATATGTTAGGATACCACCTCCTCCGCCGTGACCTCTTTCGTTATCATGATTATCAATGAATGTTAGAGCATCATTACTGTCGAGAAGACCCCATTCCTCGCCCCAAGTCACAAGCCATCGAAGTTGATTATTGCCTCTAAACGAATTGCTCAGTTCCATGCCCGCTTTAAATTCTGTTACTGCTCCTAGGGGCGTGTATTCGTCTCGGCTGGTAGCTTCTCCTCCATAGTCTATGACCTCCTGGTAAATGTATGGACGGGCGTTTGCTGGAAAGCCATGCTCTGTGTTGAGATTATGAAGACGATTGTAAATGACCAGCAGATCTTCTGGCCACATATGTTTTGCTGCGTCAATCCTGATAATAGTTAGAAACGGAAGGTAATGAATAATAAAAGGCAAAACTATTTATAAAACGCCAAACAGATGATTATTTCTTGTGTATTAATTAGTTACCTAATCTATATCGACATGTAAGAAAATCGTAACGGAACCGTGTGTCGGTTCCGTTACATAAATGTAAACGGAAACATAAATGTTTTTTTTTTTAAATAAATGCAGTGTAAAGTACATGTGAGACAGAGCCCATAACAACATTTGTTGGAATTTTTGTGTGTCTGTCTGTCTGGACGCGCATCACGCAAAAACCGCAGGACTGCTTTTAACGCAACTTGGCATAGTTTTATAAATTTTAATTCAGATTAATTATGAAATTTTACGGGAATCACAAGTTCACGCGAACGAAGTCGCTGTTTTGATGAACTACAGGTAGAATCCTATGTAAAAGGCTCGGAATAAGTAGAGACGGAGGACAATAAAGAGTTAAAAATTATTCTTTACCTAAATCCAGCAACTCCCAAGTCAATGAGTTTGTTCATGAATTCCACGATTTTCTGTCGAACATGCTCATCCCTTTGATTTAAATCTTTCAGACCAACCAGCTCGCAGTTTCTCACCTGTAAATAAAAATAATAATTTAGAAAATATATTTGTGCAGAATGTTTTTATCTTTTTATCTATCAATATATATCAATATATTTTTATCTATCGTAATCCACTTATCTTAATTATCAGATGTTTGTACAGATTTATTAAAATGTGATTTATTAATGTGATGATTTAATAATTAAAATGTGATGTAATTTATTATTAAAATGTGTAAAGATTTATTAATCCCAAAGCTGTTGATTGAAATTAATAAAAATAACTCTTATGTTGAATGAGTGAATATTACTGTTGTCAGATAGACATAATGTATTTACACTGGATCGCAAAAATTCCGGGTCGCTAATAAAAACCGTGATATCTCCATAAATTATATACCTAGATCGCTCGAATAAATAATATGTAGTAAGGAGGTTACTAATGCTTGTTCTAAATCTCTAAAGAGGTTTCATTTGTACAAGTTACAGATTAAAAAAAAAATCTGCATTTTGAAAATATTCAAAATTTCAAATTAGGAATAGAATATTTTTTCTGCTTTTGTTACAAACGGAGCTGTCATTATAAATGGTTCCTTGGATTGATCAGAGTATTCAATGCAATATCATGTCGTTATCACCTGAAGAATGTACACGGATTATTACCATGGTACAAGAAGGAAGAAGTCAGCGTAGCACTGCTAGAACAGTAGGAGTATCTTTATCAACGGTCCAAAGAGTACTCCAGCGATTTCAAGAGACCGGCGTGAACATCAGGAGACCAGGAAATGGCAGGCCAAGGTGCACAACTATACGAGAAGACCGATTCATCGTGAGCATTATGTTAAGAAATCGACATCTCACGGCTGTTCAGGTCCGAAACAGTCTTCAAGAAATTCACCACAACAATGTGAGCTCTAATACGATTCTGCGACGTCTTCGTGAAGCTGATATAAAGCCTTATAGACCAGCAAACGGCCCCAAACTGCTCAGAGAACATCGAGTTGCCAGGTTACGGTTTGCTCGAGAACACATCCGATGGACAGATGAAGATTGGTCCAAGGTTATGTTTTCCGATGAGTCCAGATTTTGTTTATTTACGCACGACGGGAGACGAAGAGTATTTAGACGGCCAGGAGAACGGTATCATCAAGCGTGTTTTGAAGAAAAGGTGCCATTCGGTGGAGGATCAATAATGGTTTGGGCTGGGATATCTTCAGAGGATCGCACGGAGTTAGTGATCATAGAAAGCGGTTCTCTGACTGCTGTCAGATACGTAGGAGAGATTTTAAATGAGCATGCTGGTCCATTCTTAGTGAATATGGGTGCAATTTCCATTCTTATGCACGATAATGCGCGACCACATACTGCTCATTTGGTCAATATGTATATTCAAGACGTCGGTATTACCTGCATGGAGTGGCCAGCTCGCAGCCCAGACTTAAATCCCATAGAACATGCATGGGACGAGCTCGGGAGATGCGTGAGACAACGCTCTCCTGCTCCCGTTACCTTACACGAGTTAAAGAATGCGCTAGTGGAAGAATGGGCAAACATAGACCAAAATTGTATTAAAAATTTGGTTTACAGCATGCCACATCGTCTTATTGAAGTGATACGAGCTCGTGGAGGAAATACAAAATATTAAATTGACAAAAAAACTTTTATTTTTTAAGATTTACTGCGAAGTGTATTTTTGTTGTCATAAGTTAGAAGCGAAATTTTCTTATTTTTTAGTATTTAATTAAAGTTATATAGTGTACAGAACGTGTTACACATTTTTTTATATATATTAATCAGTCATCTACAATATACTATAGTTTCGCAAATTAGTCTTATGTATTTAAGAAACTATCACGCCATTTATTAGCGACCCGGAATTTTTGCGATCCAGTTTATTTTTAAAAAAAAATCCGTAGGTACCTATCTCAAAATTGTTATCTCTTTTTCACTATAAATTATAGACGTATGTGTAAAATATTGCATACATTTGTTATGGCTACTTACCTGATAGATACAGATAGATATTGGGTATACATACTTAATTATAATTAATTTTAGATGATATAAAATGATGATATAGGTACTTATATAACGATAAAAGGTCCTTAATTGCTCATTTTCCGACTTTCTCTGACGGTATGGAACTCATGATACAGCACGTTTCTATTGGATGAGGGAATAGGGAATCGTATGATACACGAAAAATACTCACCCTCCCGGCATCGTTAACATAGTCCCAGCCGTCAATGATACAATGCGGCCAGTTAAAGTGTTCCCAGGTGTAAGGCACAGCTGGATAATACCATTGGTTGTATATTGCCGTGTTGCCAGCAGTGCCGAGGTTCTCGGGAGGCTCGCCGGTCATGTGGTTGATTACCGCATCAACGTAGATTCTAGAAAAGTGCCACCATACTCTTTTATTGCGAGATGTGTACAATATCCTCCAGCTGCTGTAACTATCTAGCATTCATGTAAACCCATAAACGGTAGATACTTGTAGATAGTCTACTTCTAGTAGAATTTAAAGGTGTACTAAGAGAAGTACAGTGCAATTATAGTACAGTGCAATTATAGTACAGGGCGATTCTATATTCTCAGTAAAAAATATAAGTACAGATTTTGTTAGTGGTGGCCTACGTCACTAAACTAATCAAGTAAAGCTTCCCTTGTGTTCAGGTATAATAATAACAACAGGTTAGAAAGTTACATTATTGAAACCTCCATTTTTTTCAACGCTTTTCATTTAGATACATGTTTCAAAATATCTATGAGGTAAGTATTATTCTTTTCAAAAATTAAACACAAAATATGCTTAAAAGAACAACTAACTAACTAATCATTCAGTTAATAGGGACTATTACAAGATTTGTCATTATAAGCCATTTTTAAGTAACTTAGCTAATGGATTTATGTTTACGAATAATTATAAAGAAACACCCTATAACATTCACGGTGGAACTTATATACTAGCTGTATATAATAGCTGTATGCTATATAACAACTGCAACAATCACAGAGTGTACGACAAGAACTCAGGGATGCAATTGTCTTCGGAGCAAATTGCTAGTTTGTAACGGAGTTCATATTCACTAGAGATATTAAATAAAATATACCAATTACCTGACACCAGCAGCGTTGCATCGTCGCAACATGCTTGCGAATTGCCTCTCGTCACCTGAACGCGTTATTAGCTCGTACGAGATAGGTTGGTAACGCTCCCACCACGGCCGATTGTAGGCCCATAGCACTACGTTCTCGTTGGGAGGAGATATCTACAATTTGAATAAGTTCTATTAGCTATTTAATTTGAAAGTAAAAAAGTAAATCTGTGGAACAGACGGACCTGATATAAGACAGAAAGTCAAAAAGCAACATCTAATTGGTGTGAACTTAATCGGAGAAGCAATAGAGAGAAAAGTACATTACTATACTTTGTTCAAGTTACGAAAAAAGTGACGTCATCGCTATCAGTCACATGATTTCACCTATTGCCCAATTACGAGAGGGGGCGTTCCGCGATTGACAAATCAACACTATGTTATGCTTCATTGGAACGATCACGTCACTTTTTTCTTAACCTGAATAGAGTAGACGAAAGCAATCGGTGTGCTATTTATACAAGTAGGAACTCTATTTAGATGGGACCATTGTTTACAATTAATAAAAATGAATTCATCGTTGGTTAAACAACATTAAGTAACTAAGAATCCTTATTGTAAATTTATTTTTAAAGAAACTTTAAAGGAAGGAAAGGTCACGACTGACCTGAATGCCTCCGTATCCCCGTGGTCCAAGGAACGTCTCACACTCATCTGCGATGTCATCCCACTTCCACTCGAACAGGTGGACATTCACTGACCTATCCGCTGCATAATAGGGGTTCTTATATGCCTTTACAGCAACATTGAGCACTAACAAACCGAGTAGAAATGTAAGTACTCCCTGAAAGTTTGAGAAATACACATTTACTTATTAATCATTAATAAAAAAGTTAATAAACTATATAATAGTCTAGATTTTTCACGTCTCATTTCAAATATTTCTGAGGATTACATAAATAGCAGGCGGGCAAACTGATCATATTCTAATAAAAACCTCAGTTAAAGTACCCTAGGTAAATCAATAGGTTTTTAAGAAACCCGTTGATTTACCTTTATTTATCCAATACAAGTCTTCCCCATGAGAATGGCGGACAAATGAGTTAAAATTGAACTTAATTTTTTCAGTACTCTCAATTCAAATTTGGAATAACAGAATACTGAAATAATAGTTCAACTTTTATGCCAGCTTCAACTTTTGATCGATCAAAATTTTTTTAAACTTCAGAGCTTCAAAACTGAACATGCAGGGTGGCTCTATTCAGATGTCCGGGGGTATATTTAATTAATCGAAGTATTGTCCATTATTATCAATGAATGCACTTTTGCCATTTTAATGGAAGTTCATTGATGCCTCTGCTGTAGAACTCCTGGGGACGGGAATCGAATTCTCTGAAAGCGTTTTTCACTGCCTCATCGGAGTTTATTATTTTCCTCCGTAAAAAGTTATCCGAATTCCGAAAAAAATGGAAATCAGTAGGGGCAAGGTCTGGCGAGTATGGTGAGTGACGGAAAGTTTCCAGTCGAAACTCCTGTAACTTTGAGACTGTCTGTCGTGCAATGTGCGAGCGAGCGTTATCATGGAGAAGCAGTGGAATAGAGCGATTGACCAGACTCAGTTGTTTGATAGCAAGCGTGTCCGTCATCGTTTGCAGTTCTTCAGAGTAAACATGTGCATTAATTGTTGTGCCAGATTTCAAAAAGCTGTAGTGGATAATACCACCACATCACCATGAGCACCACCCCCACCAGGACCACCATGAGCTCCTTTTGACTCAGTTTACGTTTGGGATATTGTTTGGCTATACATACTGGGTTTAACCAGTGTGACTAACGTTTACGATTATTATACAGGATCCACTTCTCATCACAAGTGACAATACGATTCAGAATCTCTTCATTTTTGTGCTGGTTCAGAAAAGTAAGGCAAGCTGCGGCGATTATTTGCAGCTGACTTTCATTAAGCTCATACGGTTAAGCTGAGTTGACGCAAATAAATCAATATCGTTTTGTCCCTTACGGCGGAGGCTGCTGCTAGCTTAGGCTTGGTTTGAGATGAATCCCGCTTCCACTATTGCTTTCAATTCGTCATTATCGACTTTAGACTCCGGTCGTCCACGGCGCTTGTTTTTAAGGTCGATATTTCCAGAACGGAAACGATCAAGCCAAAAACGCACCGTGCGTATGTTTGTGGTGTTTGGTCCATATACCAACATATCGTTGATGTTGTGTGCCGTCTGTGCTGTGTTGCTGCCACGACGGAGCTCATATTCGAAAATAACGCGAATTTTTAACTTTTCCGTGGTCGCAAACACAATGGTGTCTGAGCAAAAAGTAATTTGACCGAAAAACAAATTAATAACTGATTATTAAAAAGTATGTCATAGCCTTAAATTGAAATTAATTTGAATTTGGAATTCCAAGCCAAACGCAAGGTAACTAAGTTCAAAGTGGCCACTATGAACAAACGGCAATTTAATAGGTAAGGCCTACAAATATTTTTGAATTTTCAAGACATTGTTTTGTCATCTTAAGCAAATAAATATTGTCTAAAAATTAATACCTGTCTGTCTACACCTTGTCTTTTCATTAATTAAGATAAATGTAACTCACCATTATATTCAAATGCTGCGAAATAATAGACATTGCCCCGTATTTGATTATTTTATATAGTGATCGAATGAATCCGTAATATTATCTCACGATATGAAGTCCTAATAGATTAGGTTATTATCGTAATAAATCGATTAGATTTACTAATAAATTGTCCGATTATCAAGGAGATAGTTAATGTTATTGTGCGAAATTTCAACATATACGAGTGGGTACCTACATGTAATTAGTGGAGACACGGCGGGGGTGTTGTTATCCGTGGATACTTAATTAACATAATCGGAGAGATATGGATATGACGGCAATGGTATCAGATGCAGCTGTCGCAGTATGGTTGTTGTTTAGTGTAACATGAATGGTACCAACCGCCGCCAGCTCTTACGATTGGACATTGTAGAATCGAATTTAATTTTGTCTAAACCGTAGAACCCAAAGCCAACCGAATGACAAAACGATAAATGTTACGAAAAGATAGTTAATTAATTAATAATTATAACTGATATATATAAATTGAAAATTCTTAATGCAGAAAATATAAATAAGAGAAGTTTTTATTATTCGGAGGCCGCATTTTATCTAATTAATAGCCGCTATTATAACTCATTTTAGAAAACCATTGACATAGCTAAAAACTTTAAAAACATAACCAAGAAACACTTGCGCCATGAAGACAAATCAACGTCACCAATAAATAATTAATATACACTGACGAGCAAAGAATCGACTCCAGCTTTGTTTTCAAATATGTATTAGGTAGTCGGAAAAGTTCGCGGCCTTTTTTTATTGTTTATTTGCACATAATGTACATTCAGTAATTAATTCAGTTTAAATGTGTAATGATTAATTAATAAACATATACTTAATTTGTTTTATTTTTTACCTAACAGTAATTTTATTTAACGACATCGAAGCTTGTCAGAGATTTCATTTATGTACATACCCCATCCATAAACGAACATTATCTTATCACAAATATCACACACATTAACATGAGATTTTTGACATAGAAGTCTATGAAAAATATATATCTTATATGTCAGTCGCCAGATCAATGTGTCAGAGCTGTGAACAGGATTCTGCAAACCCGCAAGCTCCATGGCGTTGGGCATCCATGGGCGGCGGTGACCACTTACCATCATGTGGCCCGCCCGCTTGACTGCCATCGAAAAAAAAATTACTCAAGAGAGATCAGCATTGAAAAGGAAGTAGCAATACATTCGACGACCTTATAAGGATTTTGCTCATAGCAAAGCTAGAAAAGTAGATTTTTATATACATTAGATTAGTTAATAATATAATGTAAGTGTTTTATTGTTTTGGTTAAATGAAGAGTTCATTAGAAATTAACCAGTACCAATGTTCCTCCTAAGTAGGTACCTAAACAATACTTATAAGAATAAGTGTGGTGGTGTTGTATGCTTACCTAAGTATTTATAAGCGTATTGTAAATAAATGAGCAAATAAAAAAGTTTGTTTCTTTTCCTTTCCTTCTTTCTTAGACAAGAGACTAGATGTAAGCGTGGTGTGTCTTGCATAATAGAAGCATGCATAATAATATAAGTAAACTTCGTTGGCACCGTGGTACTTATCTGTATTTTTCTCATGTTATCCTGCCCGCTGTAAATTATTACAGCAGGCAGGATGGGATGTTACATGCAATATTTTTTTATTAGTACCTTTATATTAATAATTTTTTATATTTTATATTTATATTTTTTATATTAATAAAGGTACTAATAAAAATATATTTTAAATTAGAAATGGGCCTGTGTATAGCCTCCTGCATTTGGGGGCGCTGGACGGATCTTTGCACCACGGCGCAAAGATCGCACCCCGGCCTTATTGGTAATGTTCATGACATGATTCAACGACTTTCTAAATTAATCCGCAGACTTCAATCGTTGAATTATTTCTATATAACGTAAGGTATCTTTACTTCCTAACTTGGCGGCGACATACTAATAAAAATATTGAACAAAATAATTTCAAAATCGATGTTACTTAACACAACACACCTTAAAGAAAGTCGCCGGTTGTGGCTGGATGAAAAGAGCAGAAGACTGCATTTGGTGCGCGCCTTGAGCTCTTGCAAGGTCCTCGATAATATCCAGCAGTGGAGAGTTACAGACTGATGGAATGATATTTATGGTGTAGCTCTGAGTAGAGAATCGTGTATGGTTATAAAACGAGCTTATAATAATGAAGACTGATGTAAATTATGTAAAGGACTGATAATAAAATGAAAGGCTCTACCACCACACAACGGCGCTTCTATACATAGGTACTTACATAGGTACGTAGGTAGATAGATACAAGTACATAATATGAAAACCAATGTCTGTTATCTTTTGTTTGCGCTAAACTAGGAAACTATTATATTGGTCCAATTTTTTGAGAATTTGCTGAAGACTTTCTAGTGTTTAATGTACTTACATAATTATTCTCATAATATCTATTATTACGATTTTTGTATACGATAAACTGAAGTTTTACTTCACTTTATCCTATACAAAAATGGTTAAAACTTCAGTTTATCGTAGACAAAAATACTAACTTAAAAATATAGCTGGTTATATAGCAAACAAATTATACCATTTTATAATTAAATATGAATTTTAGTTCGATACAAGCAAAGTTGAGGGTAAATAAAGTATAGATATGGAGAGCATATTTTATTGATGTCATCGAACCGTTCACTGACCACAATAACTAATTTTTCTACTCATTGATTTATATTTTCTTTTACTCCTGTTTTAAAATCAGTTATTATATTTTGTACGTTACTTGCCTTTACTATAGTAGAAGGCGCCATGCCATCGCCAGTGGCATAACTAAAGTGAACAAGGTTCCTGGAGAGCCCCGACAGCAAATTTGATTTCTATAGAGTATTAAAATGTGTATAAAAACTTGAGGTTAAAAACATTTTGTATTTATATGCGTGTTATAAATAAATATATATTTTAATATTTTTTATTTTGGCAACATTTTCAACCGGTGGATTAGTCTATAATTTTCCCGACATTCGGTTAACCATAAACATAATAATGGTTAACATATAAGTACATACTTTTCCTGACGACATCAGAGTGGAAAATTAAAGTTATTATTTGGCAACACTATTTCCGGATTGTATTCATTCATGAGTCATTCATAAAAAATATTGAAACTCATTCTTCTTTGACGTTCGCTCATTAGACATTCGGTAGGTAATCGTCATTCAAGAAACTTTGACCACTTTGTTTTGTACAACCTAAAGTGATATTAAATGCAGTGTATGTTTAATCTCATAAAAACTATAAATTACGTTATAATTGAAGTCACCTATTTACGAGTTTAAATTACTCGCAGTCTCTAAAACTTCGATCAGTGTCTAAACATTCCGTTTGTTTACTTTCTATCTTGTGAATTCTTGTAGTGTTTTCGACATGGCGGGTAAAATGTACTTCGTGTTAGCGTTTATTTGCATAGTACCTATAGTTTACGCGTGCAACGAAGCTATATGTGCCAGTGTAGTGTCCAAATGCATGCTGACACAGTCGTGTAAGTGCGACCTTAAGGACTGCTCATGCTGTAAGGACTGTTTCAACTGCCTTAGTTACTTGTACAGCGAGTGCTGCAGTTGTGTTGGTAAGTCTTACCTATTTTTCTGTAATTGGAAGTCGTTATATTCAATTCTACTTTTGGATATAGCAACTCCCCCCCCCCATACTTTGTCTTTCATTCTTCCTTCTTACCAGCAGGTTACTTTAACTTATTGGTTCACTTGACCTCCACTAGAGGAGTCTTCTATCTGCCATTCTGCTGGTTATGATTCACCAAAACTTGGGGTGCTTTATCAGGTGCTGCAAGTTTGTACTTGTTTACGTGAACTTTTAGAAGTGAACAGATTATTGCCAAGATTATCTATATCTATCTTCTATACATATAATAAAACTGTAGAACCAGCGTGTCTGTACATTGAATATATTTACCAAAAACTGATTAGGGATGATGAAGGAAGAATACCAGATATCAGAATACAAAAAGACGATTTTGAATTTTTTTTCTCTGACTGTTTGTCTGTTCGAACACGCTGATCTCCAAAACTACTGAACGGAATTTTCATGGAGTTTCCAAAATTAATTAAGCTTAGCTTGTCACTTCCAATAGGCTTTGTTTCGTCGAAATCGGCTGAAGGGATGAAAAGATATCCCAATTTAGAGTTTAAAAACTAAAACTCCACACGTACAAAGTCATTGGTACAACTAGTTCTCAAATAAAACTGAGCAATTGTTTTTTTGTACCACAACTTGTCTCTTGTGAAAGGTGATTTTTGAAATTTCATTACACTGATAATTTGATTAGAATGTCTCCCAAAGTAAATCAAAATCCAATCATGATTGTAAACAAAGACTGCTAATATAGTGGTAAATAATTTCTGATTCAGACTAATTATTAAGACTAATTATACTAATCTCATTGAAATAAAGGATTAAAACATTACTGATTTAAAAAATGGTTGTTTTTTGTTCAATTTTGTTCTATGACATCAAATCTAAAGTAAAAAGTATCTCTTAATTAATTTCATAACAAATTATCACACAGATAGTTAAGGCAAGCTTAATATTCAGGCATAGCAACTAATGATTATAATTATAATTTAGTTTAATGTTAATTAAGTAGACTGAATATTAATCTCACTCATAATTTTTTGTTACTCTAATTTGACTTATTTTTGTTGTGTTTCATTATAAATAAGTCTATTAATCAAACTCAAAGTTTAATTTAACAATTTTAACACATTAAAACCACTTACAGAATGAAATTCGCGTCTTTTTTATATACATGATATATATCGCATACTAGGCCCATATATTATATCAAATATTGGATATTTTGATATTTATTATAAATATCCAGATATTTTGATATTTATTATAATTGTCGGATATTTTGATATTTATTATAATTGTCGGATATTTTAATATATATTATAATTATCTGATATTTTGATATTTATTATATAATAATTGTCGGATATTTTAATATTTATTATAATTATCTGATATTTTGATATATATTATAATTGTCGGATATTTTAATATTTATTATAATTATCTGATATTTTGATATTTATTATAAATATCTGATATTTTGATATTTATTATAAATATCAGATTTTTAGGAACCCTGAAATAAATTACAAAAAAATATATAACAGAGAAAACAAATAATAACAATTGAACATCTTTACAGACATGTGTCCAAAACCGAATGACACTCAAACAGAACTATCCAAGACATCATATGTAGAAGAGTTAGCTGACGGAGTTCCAGGACTGTTCAACGTTTTAACCAGTGATCCTGATCCTCAAGAACGGTGGCTCTCTATCACATATCCTGTGGACATTGATCTCTCTGTGTACAGACCTGCTTCAGAGAGGCAGCTTGTTTATCACCTGCGTAAGTTTGCTATATTTTTAGAAGAGCCAATGCCTCTTAATCTTCTGAGGATGCTCATAAGATTAACATTTATTACAACTAATCGAAAATCCATTACAAGAGGAAGCCATGGGTAGAAGGAGAACATCTGCATCAAATGGTTTGGGATAAGACTTGTTCATTATTCAGAAGTGCAGTGTCTAAGGTTTAAATTGATACAATGTTCGCTGACCTTGGTTTATGAAGATGGCAACTACATTAACCTATCAAGCTATACAACCTTTGCAATTGTTCTCTTTCGCATTAATGACCTTGTTGGCCCAAGATTCGCTTGACTAGTCAAAAATAAAAAAATGGGATAATAGTTGCCTAGTAGGTGAATGTATGTTTATTAATTTATTTTATTGTGATGAACTTCAAAATGGCCGAAGTTATGGTTATTAAATATTTTCAAAGTGCGTATATACAGAAATACATAGACATATATATGTATAGATACATAGTGTCATACATAGACTAGAAAGTCTATGTACGATGTTTGTATGCAGTCGTATGTACTATGTGGGTATTATTAATTAATATTTATCATGAATAGTTGTATCCAAACAGCTTAATTTACAACTGGTTAGTTAACATAAAAGAAGTCACGTTTCTTATTTCCTGCTTTTATTTACAAAATAGATATTTGAAAATCTATACTAGTATTTGAAACCATTCCTAATTGATATCTTAAATATGTTCTCACGAATTTATAAAGACCTCACGAAAACAAAAGCGTTAAAAGGGCACCCCACTGTGAATGAATCATTGTTGTGGAATGTCCACAGCTACCTGCTAGAGGTGTGTTCCCTTCTCTTACAATGGGTTTTAGTTTTATCAGTATGTGTGGTCTTATATTTTCGTAGGACAATAGGCCATGTAAGTTTGTTTCAAAACTGTTTTTTCTTCATTTTATTATTTTATAATATTATATAATTCAGTAGTAGTTTTCAAACATCCCACAGATCAACTGTATTGTATGTTGGGAATACTATAGCTTTTAATAGCATATAATTAATATAATTAGGTTTTAATAGCATTATTAGTATCTGTCTATACAATGAGATGTTAAAACAACATAAGATCCTTAGGGATAATTAACTTTTAGAGAGAGGATCTATTCATCTGTCAAGAATCCGTACATTGGTGATTCATAGTTGTAAACTCCTGAAAACTCATTAACATTATTGTTTTGTCCTTAGTCCCTTCGAAGAGGGAAAGGTGCAAGTTATCATGCTATAATATATGCTATCATCACGTTAACGAAAACGTGACTAAGGGTGACAGAGAGAGGTAAAGTTAGAAAATTTTAATAACAGATCTTTTTTTTATTATTGATATGGTATACTGTTAATCTCTTACAAAATGCTTTTTATATTTATTACAGAAAGCGTGGATCAAGAGTCAGAGCCGGTAAGCCGCGACATCGTCACGTTCAACTGCACAGTCGCGTACATGTCTCAGTGCATGTCCTGCGACAAATGTCGCGCCTCCTGCCGATCCATGGGCGCCAATAGCTTGAGGTAACTAATGTCACACCAATGAGAGATATAGTTAATCCGATATTAGGCAAATTCAATGCGAATGTCGAATACCCAATACAAATGTGTTGGTTGGATAGCGGAATTTCAGTGGATAGCCGCAAAATCGGTGCGCGAATTGACGACCTTGAGTTACATATCGCCCGATTAATTTTCATTTTTTCCGTAAAGTCAAAAATGATAACTTCAGTCTATATAAATGTTTTTCATATATAGGATAATAATATGTAGTTTTCAGCATGAAAAAGGGCGTATGTGCATGTTGTATCAAATATAAATACAATATTTTTAACCATTTATTGCACAATTGCGTCTATAACTTATGCATCAATACTTCCAGATGGTTCCACGACGGGTGCTGTGAGTGTGTCGGCGAGAAATGTTTATCGTACGGCATTAATGAAAGCAGGTAAGGTTCCGCCGTCAACTAGTGCTCACTAATTGTGGATATAGAACTCTTCTTTTCCATCCCATCCAGCAAAACTGGTAACGTTTCGCAAGTATTTCTTTAATGGCACGCATAATCCAAATCCGGTTGTATGTTTGTGTTTGAACACTCATGTTTCGGCATTGGCTGCTTTCTAGAATAATACTTTGTTTTAAAAAGATTACTTTTTCTGTTTCTTTTACTTCTGTTTGATTTAAAAAAACAAAAATAATTATTGTTTGGTTTAAACCAAAGTTCTAATTTCCCTAATAATAAGCAAATACCTAAAAATCCAAATGGTCGTTATTGTTATACCTACACGTGTAATTCACGAGCACGCGTCTGCCTTGCTTGTGATGAGTATCTTTATGCTTAAACAGATCCCTTATCCTTCACAATATACCGTTAAATACATGGACATGAAAGTTACTTTTCCTGTATACGGACATTTATCTACTAACAGGATTGATCGACACTCTTAAGTTGAAACAAATATATTAGATGCAACATAAATTCCACATGATTACATATTTGTTCATTTGAAAATATCTCACTTCTGTACCTCTTTAAATGTCCATCGAAATAAATGTATAAAATAAAACTCTAATGTATGTCTTTAGCGTCAGACCGCTGACACTGCCATGTCGCGAAAGTAATGTTTGACATAGTGTTGTACACACATTATGCTTTATCGACATCGAAACTATTGAACGACTTCGAAAATATTTGATTCACAATTCATAAATCATAACATATAACCCTTAAAAATGGAGCCGCTGGGAGTCTTCAAGACGTGTCACGTCCGTCTTATGTTTACAACGTTTAAAAAAGAGATAGTTGCGTAATTGATAATTGATAAATCACTTTTAAGATTAGGAACTCCGGTCTCCTATACGCACTGAACATTTCTACAGCACTCAAACTACAAACGAGTACTTTGTCCCTTTCACTTTTTGCTCTAATATATTATAATATTCGCTGTTTCCCTTTGACGTACTAATTGTGTGGCTAAAACGTAGCCACTTCACTAAAGATGCTCTATAGTTCCTTATAACCTTCGATTGAAATACTGTTATAAACAATCCAGATGAAAATAGGCCGCGTATGGATAACGTCACGTGAATCATGCGCATGTTGATCAATATGGAAACCTATATTAGATGGATTCTGAATCTGAAATCTTTGTACATTGCCTGGTAGTGTCATGTTGCGATTTTTATTATACATTTCACCTTTTCAATGTATTTGTTGCTTTAGAAATCATCCGATGTTGTCTGACAATGGTGTTTACATGAACACGATTCTCGTATTAATCTCGATCTATAACATATATATATAGGATTATTCTCCACAAGTGCAGTAACATTTTATATTCTAACGCGTATAATAAAGGTATTTGTTTATCTTTTATTCCTAGAAATACCTTTATTATACGCATTCAGACCCGATTTAGAATATAAATTAAGTACAAAATGCGAAAGTTTAAAAAGTTTTAAAGTGCAGTTACACTTGTCAACAACAATCTGTTCTCTGTTGTTTTTAAAAATTTCCAGTTTATTGCTGTTTAAAGTCTTGGTGGCGAATATGGGTATAATCACGAAATAGAATTCCTATTTCCCCATCGTTTCCAACCCCTTTTTCCAAAGCATTTGAGGCGTGCCAATGTTTGTAAAATCTGAAATGATGTTTGCTTATATCGCGGATGTGGAAGGCTATTCACTTACCATCAGGTGAAAAGTCTGCTTATCTGCCACCTTTTTTCTATACATTATATATTATTATTAATTAATAACTGTGCAGTAAAATTATACATATTAACACAGAATCATGTGGCGGTCTATGGATATTTTCGACTCATCTCCATTTTCCTGTGATTTAATTTTATCAAAAATAATAACTCAATTATTTTTTTTGACATACATATCCTCTTTTTCCATACCACCACATATTTTTATCCCGATCAACGTAAGCGAAGCCGTGGGGTACGACTTGTATTCTTATAAATTAACTAAGATGTGTAATCAATACTTCAAACGATAACTAACTGTTCATGTGCCGCGATTCAAGTCCTATGTGTGAACTTTAAGCTGATTTTGATAAGGGCTAAAATACTATGGTATACGGTCAACTGCTGTCGTTCTGGTATACGAATCTATCAAGAATGCAAGCACACCTGCGCAGCAAGGCCGCCGAGTACCACCGTCTAGATATTAACATAATTAAAGTTTGCTTCACAGCGTATACCTAACCAGGTATATCACGTTACACCCACCTGTTGGCCATTAATTACAATTATTATGGAAATTGATTGTAACTCAGAGCGAATTGTAAAATTGGCAAATTCTTGAGTAATTATTAATAATAATAATGCTACTTACTAATATTTTATAAACATCACTTGTGGAATATTAGAAAGATTCTTAAGCATTCTTAAGATTCTGTGGAGTATTAGGTATTTTAGCGAATATTTATGTTTGCAGCGATGCAGTGCAATCAGCTTTTAAGTATCCACTACCGGACGTGGGCTTCCCAGCCTTAAAGCACCACGCTGGCAAATTCTCTGTTTTGACACAATATTGAGCTTCTCTGTAACAAAAGAACCGCGTATTCTTTCTTTCACATATAATTATTTACCATAATGGTGGGTTTAGCACAGTATTCTATAGTAAAAATCCTACCTGTAACAAAAGAAACGACATTAAAGTCTATTCTTCAAATGTCAATCCCTTTCGTTTCAGACAACAAACACATTCACAATATTAAACTATCCAAATCAACAACGCCATCGTCATCTTCCCATACATTACAGACCATCATAGATTACCCTACATCGATATACAAGATCGATAACCTTATAGATCGATGGCGTCCGGAATAAGCGGCAAATTAAAATCGAAGAAATAGATTCTCTTTATATACATATATATATATGTAACTAAGATTATACAGCCTTAAATACATAAATATATGTAACACAAAGAATAAAAGAAGATTCATGCTACAAGTGATTTACGCTTAAGTATTCTTATTAGAATTCATTGTCGCACTTAGTTGATTAAAATCACAGTTGTAATTATTCTCTATATAATTCAACGTAAATTCATGTTTAGTTTGAATTTAGAATATAGATTCCAATATGTTCTATGAACTTTTAAAAACTACTTATTCACAATTCTGAACTTTATTGCTGTTGTCATAAAATATTTATTAAATAATTTAAATAGTTTTTAGGATATTTCATTAATTTAGTATATGTTCGTGAATAAACGAGAGACTGAAGTCTCATCTCATTGCACGATGGCTTCATGTTCTCGAGTATTTTACTACATTACATAAAACAGTACACTACATAATACACAATACATACACGTACATGCACTATATAATAATTATTACAACACATTTCTTTCCTTGTTCATTATTGACTTGCGTTTACAAATATTGGCTAAATAGCGTCTTAAAAAAAAATCTATTAATTTCAGATGCCTTGCGTGTCCTGGTGGTAAGAAGACTACAGTGAACTCGCTCGATGACGAGTTCTACGATGACCTCGACTATGGTGAAGAAGTGGCACAATCCGTATAATAAACACAACTTCATCTGAGACTGCGGACATAAACTCGTTTCCATGATTAAGGTCACGTTAAATAAAATTTAGGAAGGCCACAAACAGTTCAATATTCCGTTTGAACATAATGATTTTTTTTATCGAGCCTATACCACACCATACCACCAGCCTGTGTCTCTCCACTGCTAGATATAGGCTTATCCTAAGGACCGCCACCACACACGGTCTTCAGCTCTTCTCATCCAACCACTACCGGCGACTTTCTTCAAGTCGTCAGTCCACGTCCCACGCTACGTTTCCCGTTACGCGGTCTCCATTCGAGGACTCACCTCGCCCTCGCCCACTGCCACTTCAGCTTGCTGACGCTTTGAGCTATGTCGACAACTTTAGTTCTTCGTCGAATCTCCTCGTTACGGATTTTGTCCAACAAAGAAACTCCGAGCATAGCTCTCTCCATCGCTCGCTGAGCGACATTGAATTTGTGAATCAGGCCTGCCGTCAGAGACCACGTTTCGCCATCATACGTCGTGACGGGCAGGTCGTACTGATTGAAGACTTTAGTCATCAAACATTGTGTTATAGGCGACGAGTATTTTTTTCCATTTTCCCAAATGCTGCTTATAAATGCTTATAAGTGAAAATTGACTAGGATTCTTCTTCTTCTTTTCTTATACGGCAAGGGCGTAATTAGCACATTGTATCAGTATCGAGTTTTCTTCGTGATTAAGAACTCGTCAATGTCCAGACGAGTCGCTCAGTTAATTAATAATGGGTTTACCGAGAAGAACTGAACTCTTTGGAAGTACATGAAAAACGCAGCCTATGCTTTTATTTGATTATCACAAACATTATGCACTTTTAAATTGAATTGAATCAGATAAAAACTCGCTTTCACTTGTCGAGTTCCCGCGAAAAAACTCATAATGAATTGTGACTAGGGTTGTCCATTGTCCCGATCGCGGGGCCTCTTGACAATTTATCCTTGATTTTCTACTTTGTCTAGTTTTATTTCTACCCTCGCAACTGCCATCAGTCCTTTTCATCCACCATTTTATTTTCAAATCATCTTATTTTTATTTAACGTGACTTTGTAAATTGCTTCAATTTGTACCTTACTATAATTTACTTTTACTACAATATTTAAACCAGTTTTAAACATAAGCATAACTTAATATTTTTTAATACTTCTCCATTTTCTAACTCTCTGTAGAACAAATCAATACTTACAGAGAAACTATGTTTGAAAAGAACTCTTTCAAATTTTTTATTTGAATTTGATGTTTTGAATCTCTAAAGTATTTTCTCTTTTTCATTCACAAAAGTATTTATTATGTATTGGCGTTTTTAATAAAATTTCGTATATTCTCGTCCGTCCTTATTGTTGTAAGTCAATGTTTTGAGATTATTTCTTACGTTCAAGTATAGATCAAGTATTTTTAAATGTACCTAGTATTTAAATATACATTTTACTGGTGAATATCTCCAAGTGCCAAATGTATCGCTTGTACAAAATATTATGTGCATCCGAATGATACCACAAGTATTTGAAATAATAAATGTTTTATCCGCGTTGGACGTTATGCAACTCGTATGTTGACGTTGACCAGTATGTCGTAATTAAGGGTAAGGGTTTAATGTTAAAAGATGGTGGGTACTAGGGATGTTCCGAATTCGTTTTGACGAATACTCACCGATTTTCAAGTATTCGTATTCGCCATTTTCTAAACGAATACTCGAATAGCAAAAGCCCAATGTGAATAGTATGTATAATTGGTTTTCTGCAAAAATAAATACTTTTAAAATTCAAATGTAAAATGAACGTTTACATTTGAAAATCACTTACGTATCTAATGTTTAGTTTAATTAGTCAGTGATTGACTAAACCTAAAACGTACTTACTGATTTTACAAGTACATGTGTGGTAGGTTAGTTACTATTTGTATTCGCGAATAGTGATTTTTTTTGCTATTCGAAACATCCCTAGTGGCTACCATAAGATTGTAGGTTTTTTTGCTAAGCGTAACGTTACACGTTCACCTTTAACAGAAAGAGAAATCAAATAGTGTGTTTTCAGTGTAGTATACGTTTCTTGTGGGTGTCGTAAAAGACGACTACGGGGGTAACAAAGCCGCTACCACTAGCTCTGATGAACTGCACCACCTTTGGTGAAATAGATTTTCCAACGCCTCACCAGCGTGTCGTTTAAGGCCATACAGCCTTCGTGTAAAACAATGTACATGAGGAGGCGAAACAAAGGCTGGTTACGGTACGTTTCCAGCTAGTCTGAGAGGGCGGCAGTCTTTTTTTTTTTTTTTTTCAAAACCGGTTTACGATGGGACCTACTTATATCGATGGGGGATGCTAAAGGTCCGCTATACTGTTATCACTGTATCTATGATCTTATGGTTAACAATAGACCCCAAGCTGTTTATTATCAAAGTTTTCACAAGAAGTACACGCCTACCTACATATTTTGTACAGCAACCGTTCGACTGCATCAGTTTGCCACTTTGTTATTCATTGTGCCCAAAGTTTCTGTTTCTCTCTCTCTCTCTCTCTCTCTCTCTCTCTCTCTCTCTCTATTGTAATCGTTTCACTTTGCCAACTGAGATTTGACACATGATTTTTTATACATTTTACGCATACAGCGTTTACGAAAAAAAAATTTCTCAAATACTGATATTTTATTAGGCTATGATATAAAGAGGCATTAATATAATACAGTTTCGTTCAATATGAAAAACAAATCGTGTGTTTAATAACAGATTAGGCCGTAAAATATGAGCAGTAAAAAAATGGAAACTAGAGTTAAATAGAAAAATAATTATTTGATAACAATTTAATTAGTAAGAAGCACGTGATTTGTACATTTTAAAAAAACTGTTTTAAGTTTTGCTAAGGTCATACGATTATATAGCGATCTTTCAATCGTATTATCTCTGTAACGTGATCACTGTACGACAGAATTTTGAGAAAAAAATGGTGGTTTCGAACTATGCTACAAAATTTCTTTGTCAGATTATGTATGACAAATCACACAAAAAACCAGTAATTTTTTCCATGTTCATTTTGTCTTTCACAATCTTATGATTCTAAGTTTATGGTATATTAACACTTCTATACTTACTACTGTATTTATGATATAATATCTGCATATGAATATTTTTTTTTAATTATTAGAATGAAGAAATAAATTAAAAAATAAAGTGACCGCCTGGCACTCTTTTTTCTATTGTATTGTACATGTACCTAATATTAGTGGTATCGATAAAGTGAAGCACATATAAACAATATGCCATTACAAATAGTTTCTATTATATTTTAATTTTGTATTGTTAAAAACTCTTAGAATTAAATAGCCCTCTTTACACGTACGTTACATTGCAGCATTGGATAATA
Source organism: Sesia bembeciformis (assembly GCA_943735995.1). NCBI lineage: Eukaryota > Metazoa > Arthropoda > Insecta > Lepidoptera > Sesiidae > Sesia > Sesia bembeciformis. The sequence continues at coordinate 10,091,305 of OX031043.1, forward strand.
AAAAATAATAACTTTGGATAATAATTAATACGAAACACAAAGACTAACCGCACACGGCGGCAGTCGGCTCTCAACTAGTAATGTACAACGTTTGGTAATTTTTCAATCATTAAATATTCATAGCCAAAATCTACTGAAAGTTTTTCTCAAAATTTTCTTAACATTGAAAAAGTTTGAAACGACTGAAAAGTAAACGAATTAGCTGATTTTAATGTTCATTTTTATTGCTCTAACTGAATGAATAGATTCGATCTACAACGTTGTTTGCTACCTAACCGCTTATTGAATATGTTGAGAATGAAATGTGCTGCAAAGGAGTTTGCGTTTATGCGATCGCTCGATTGTCCGATACTATAAATAAGTACTTAACAAGCGGCTGTGTGTCGAAAACCGCGCGGGCACGATGCGGAAAGCGTGTTCGTGTGAAGGGAGCTAATCAAAGACCAATTACCCTATGGATGGACGCCGTATGTTAAACCCAACGTGTGAGAAACTTAAATAACCAAATAGCTCATATAAGCATGGTGGACTCGGCACGATCTCTTAATTGGACCCTAGCAACAGCTATGGATATTGTATTTTGCGTGAGAAAAGCACTTTAATTCAACCACAAAAAAGACGACATTTGTTTTCGTCGGTAAATAAAAATAAACCCTCCGAAATACGCCCTCGAGCATCGCTAGTTTTGCTGAATTGTATTCTAACAAATGACTGCAGTCTTTAGGCTAATTGGTCTGTGGAGCTAATGTAACCTAGATCTGTTTAAGAATCTCTTGAAATTGCCATCATAGTCTCAATCTAGTGCCTTGATTATATTATAAGTGCCTTTTAGATGTATTTTGCTATTTTTGTAACTTGTTTACATTGTCAATATTTATAAGATTTTTAATTTTAAGACGAAATATACAGTAATTTTACACTTGTATTTATTTATTTTTACACTAGAATTTGTATATCATAGAAAATGTACAGGTGGTTAAGAATCTCAAGTCCAATCAATTGGTAATTACTTCTTTGAAAACTGAAATAAAATCACACAATTTGTCGTACATTAGAGATAATCGCAAGGATCTACCCATGCGAAGGGCGTTATCCTGGGAAACTAACAAAATTCCCGCAAAATTAAAGCAAATTTCTCATATCAAAATAATTATTTTTGTTACTTCTCAATTCAGTTTCATTCACCTTTACAATTAGTATGTATAATTAAACCCAAATCATTTATTAACATATTCGGCTAACCTTCCACCGCTACATCTTGAGAGTAGGTGGGTGCACATTGAAATCCCACAGCCGGTAGGCGCACTCGACGAAATCAGGTTATCCCAGTGGTTAGGTGGCCACATAGCTGGGCATAAGACCGTTAATCCGTTAATCGTTAATTAACGAAGTTAACTTTTCGTGTAACGGATTAACTTTTAAGTTATTTTTTAAAAATGTTAACGGACTAACTTCCGTTAACTTTATATAAGTCCGTTAATCGTTAAAGTTCGCCGCTAAAAACATGTTCTTACTTGTTCGGTCGTGTGCGCGTAGGCGGTAGTTAGTTAATAGCCGTAGTTTAAGCGGTGGTGGCGGAAGTAGCAATGGAGAAGATGATAATTTTTTTATTTCTGTCACGCAATCTAAAGAGAAGACTAGCGGACACCGATCTTTAAAAAATAAAGCCCAAAGTCTAGCGAAAATTTGTCTGGACATGAAATCAAAAGACTCATTCAACGATGCGGCATTCCTCGGAGAACAGATTTTAATAAATATATTTATTAAATATAATACCGCTATACCTTCCAGTGGTGCAGTTGAGCGACTTTTTTTCCATGGGTAAAGATATTTTGACCCCAAAACGATCATCGCTGTCAAATGAAAATTTCAATATGTTAATGTTCATGAAGGGAAATATGCATCTCATGTCAGACAGTGATGAATAATGAATGTTACGGGTTTTTATTTTCAGCAAGATTGTCAATTTTGATCACCCTTATAATAATTATTATCCCATTAATTATTATATAATCAACCTAAATATTATGTTAGATACCATTATGCTTCGCTATCTGACTTGAGATTCATATTTCTCTTGTTGGTTTTAATAAATAAATAAATAATAAACAAGCAAAGATTTATATCCTGTTTTTTTTTCTGTATCTTTCATGTGATCCATGTCCTGCCTAAGCATCTCATTTGACATATACAACAACATAAGTTTGTAATATTACTATTACGAGTTAACGATTAACTTTAACTTTCGTTAAATCATCCGTAAAATAACGCTTTAACGATTAAAGAAGTTAACTTTATTATTAACGGACTAACGATTAACGAAGTTAAGTATTTGATTAACGATGCCCAGCTATGGGTGGCCAGGTTATCCCGCAGAACACTACCGTAAAATGTGTTGCAATTCCCACGTTATCATATTCCCCGAATGTACGTACGTGTTTAGATTATGAGTGAAATATGCCAGATTCTATTCTCATCCCATTCTATACTATCCCTCCCAATTTTCCCAAATCAATTCCCACAGTCTCCAAAGGTAGGCAGCGCATGCGGGGGCGTGCTGTCATTCTGGACTGTTGTTGGCGTGCCACAATAGAAACACGCTCATACATTAAAGGAACAGGATAAACTGGGTGCGCCCAGTGGTTGTGGGATTGTAGCGTGCACCACCGCCTCATGACTATCTACTTACCACCAGGTGAACTGTCTACATGTCTGTCTCCTTTTTATAAAATGAAATTGACTCAATCCGCTAGATAACACTACTTTTGCTGCCTTCTGAATCTAGATGGAAACTGACAAAAGCTGAACGTATTTATTCGAATAATACGTCATATTTGATAATTAATAAGTATTGTATGCATCTAAAGAATGTAGTAAATAGAAGCACCTACATATAATATACATTCTCCTTATTTAAATCCGGGGCAAATGTTTGCCATCGGCAGCGGATGCCCATTACAATATTCAAATATAATTGTATAATTTTCCTGTAAAGCGGTTTAATGGTATATCATTGTTTTCTTCAATTTCTTTATCGAATATTTTTATCAGATTTATAGAGATGGATCATTATATGAATATTATCTGATATGTAGATAATCACAAAACAACAATTTTTATAGCACACCTACCTAATTACTTCGCTAGTTTTATCGTCTATGGTATGAGGAAAATGTAAACGGGATAAAATAAGGCACGTGCTAACCATAATGGTAGATTTCACCATTTCAGGTACGTTTTTTAAATGTTTAAACAAACTACTTTTTCGAGTCCTATCCAACATTTCATTTGTAGGTAGGTATGTAGGTGTATATTGACTTTAATTGTTTTATAGGATATTTGCAAAATTTACACCATTGTAATTTCGGAACTGCTTAACCGATTTTTAACCTATCTACGTATCAACTTAAGCGAGATATATATAGCATCAAACTTATTACTGATTTTCTTTTCGTAAATTCAAAACAGCAATAGGTGATTTCGTCAAAATGTCCCTAAAATTGTTTCTGCGTTTATGAAAGAATGTCATCTCATGACTACATAAACATAATTACCTACCGTTTAGTAGGGCAGTTTCGTACCTACACACTACACAGTGAGAGAGACATGAATGATTAGAAGTCACTTGACACCATTCTAAACCGATTTAGACTGGTTGAATCGTTTGTTACAAGTCAAATTAGTTAGTCTATTTATATAAGTAGACGTAAATACTTATCGGCATTTGCACTATTTGAATTAACAACAAAAACTAAAGGTAAATAAAGGGCATCGTCACCACTCTCTCTTCCTCCATCTCTCTAAAAAATAATAAAAAACATCGGAAATCAAAATATATCATTTTACACAGAAATGGTTGAGGCATTATTTAAAGTTATTTTTTTTTAAATTTAATGCACTAAAAATATTGAAATCGATGTGAAAATATTTGCATTGTGATATACCTAAAGAAATAAAAGCAGATGTAATTTCAGCATATCAAATTCTAGGTTTATTTTATACTTTTATTTGGTGACGACGCGCGGTGATATGCTACCTACATCTCACAACCGACTGCGTGTGTCTTATCTGATTGAATTACCCTACTCTCACAGAAAACTGATGACCAGCGTACGTACCAATGTGTTCCGACAATCAGTGAGAATTTCCGGAGACCCATTTTCTTTCCCATCCCATTCCGAACGAGACCTTGTCTTCTTCATCTAGGACCCTTCCTGTTTCCCTTAAAATGAGAACGAGGAAGGTGAATTGAGATGTAAGGAGTTTGATAATCATACCTCCTACTATACACCCTTTCCAAATCTTTCTCAAATTTAATGTCTAAATCCCCAAGACAGCACATTCATAGATGTGCCAGCAGCCGTTATTTTTGACTGAAAATAGCATGTATCTTATCAATCTACGATAGTAAGCGCATACCGTAACGTCTATCTATACCTACGAGTGAAAACATAATCTTTTACTATAAAAAAGGTCAAGCAGTCCATTGAACATTGGGTCCTATATTAACTTCGTCTCACCAGAAACAGTTTGAAAAGGCTAGCGGCGCCGGCGGTTGATACAGTAGCCAACAACAGCCATAGAACATTCTACAGATAGGTACTGTACACGGTTTGAAATTGGTTTCCGATACCATTTAAGTTAAACCGGTTATTTTATTATAAAATGATCAGAAACGAAATTTTAAACCGGTCTCTAACCTGTTATGTTCACGTGTGACACTGAACGACTTCAGAATTTAGCAAAATAATAATATCTTTCATATGACAGTGGCGGGTGATTGAAAGGCCACAGAGAGGCACTTATATAGAGTTCAAAAACCACCCAACACCTGATACCTACAAGAAAACCGCTCAGTAAACAATATTTGGATTTTGTTCAGCATTCGATAGCGTAGTAGTAGCGCTTGGCATTACGGTTTCGAAATATTTTCCGCGAGAACCGTAATCACGCTGCAGCTCTAAATTAAAAAAAATGTTTCTAATTTTAAGTTATAATAAATGAGGCTCCTCAAACTACTCGGGCATTTTTAAAATTCTTAAATAGAAACCTATACTTAACACCAATAATTGACTATCTCCTCTCATCCACGTTGAGGCTTAGAAATACTTTCTGCAAATACTCCGGCACTCTCGGTAAAATTTTATAATATTGGTATAATATTTGTGCCGTTTCATACGAATATTCGTAGTCGGTTTAATGTGTACGTGACGCTGTGACACCGGTTAGCTAACAGTTAAACTGCATCCAAATAATTCTGTATTATTTATAGTGACGAATCAGCTGTTGGCGCGGGCGGCAGAGGCGCGACGTGCGGCAACCATGCGCCTGAGCATATCAAATCTACATTCAACATTACTCGCACGGTTTATCATCTGTGTGGCACACGTGAACCAATCCGCGATGTCTTGTTTACACACTTCACATTTACCGCACACTAAACTAGGTAATCAGTGATTAAAAATTGTGATAATAAAGTGATATAACTATTGTAACAGATTCTAAAAATACGCCGGGTGCGACTGGAAAACAAGTGCAAAATATTGAGTGATCTAATAATGAGTTAACAAATTTTATAGTAGCAAAGACTAGGCCGTTTTTTAAATCAGACTCGAGTTGTTGTGATAAAGTGAAAATGAGGAGCGACGTGCTAGCGCCGAGTGAGCTGGAGGGGACCGACTACCTCCTCTCCTCCACCATGAGGCTTGAAGACAGCTTTCTGCAAATACTCGGTAAGTGGCGATATACTACTACACAATCGTAAATAATGTGGTATTTGTCGTATATCACAATACAAATAATTGCCACTTATTTTTTTACTTATCTGTTAATCGGACGGTCGTCATGTAGATATAGTAGATGAAATATTAAACTTCTTTTATTTGATTTTAGTAACTATCCGCCTAGTAATAAAAATACTTTGTAAAATAAGAATGCTAGTAAGTTAGTAAAATATACAGTTTATCAAACGTACTTTTTTCTCATTTTTACCTACGAGTATGACGTTACTTTCCTTTGTAAAAATACAATGAAAACATATATAACGTAAAACTCTGATTATACTTCTTATAATAATTGATATAACAGCTAATTGCATGTTACGTATATGTGTAATAAATTAATTTAGATCAAGATCACAGAAGACAGACGAGGCAGATGGCTATTAAGATTAATGATAAGTTGATAACATAACACTACAAAGTGATTATGAAATAAAATTATACAGTTAGATGCTTTACCAGTAACCCTATAAGTACAATACAATTTAAATACTATAGTTTCAATATAGTTTATTTCATTTTTACCACAATTCATCGTAACAAGCTACTCATATATTTATTTCCCGAAATGGACAGTCATTTCTCTATTTTTACCTATGTGTACCCAATGCTGGCAGTAAATTATAATGAACGAAGTTTATCCACTCATGCATATGTCAAAAGTACCTAAGCAATTTATAAAATAAATAACTTTCTCTGTATCATTTTGGAATAATCGATGAAAACTTAGCTGATTACTTGCGCCTGTTAATTTACCGCATTACGACCGATTACAAAATGTAACAGATTTTAAACGAAACTACAAGAACAATTGTACAATTATAACCCGATTATGGTTTGTACATCGTGGTCCCCACTGACAGTCCCCACTGGTTGGGACAACGTAAATTTGTTTTGTGTTTGAATTTTCGTTACCAAATACTAGTGTATTAATGTCATAGATGTCTATTGATCCATTGAAGTCCATTGATGTCAGCGGGGACAACGGAAATAATTTTGTCTACAATTTCCGTTATCCCCACCAACGGGGATTGTCAGTGTCGACAACAGTACCAAACCAATTAATGGATTCAATCGCTATATACAGATGCAAAAACCTTTGTTAAATCAATGTTTTTTATATAAAGAAGGCAGACGAACAGATGGTCCGGTCCACCTATAAGTGTATATTGCCGCCCATGAACATCCGCGGTATATGTTAACGTCAATCAAAAATGATAAACGTTGTCACGCCTCCGGCTGCGCCGTCACCTTAGGAGTTTTGGGACTGGATTTGGAAAAAGGATTGGAAGGTTGGAAAATAGGAAGTAGTGTAAGTGAATTAAGAGTTATTCCTTCTTCCTTGAAATGTTTCCCTCTTCCGTGTGTATTATGGAATAATGAATAGTCCTTTATCGCATTACTCTACGAGAATAGGACAGATAAATACGCTACAAAGTAGTGAAAGCCAACAAAATTGGCCCCATAAATTTCGAAATTACTGTGAACAAACAGACAGACAGAGGTCGTTTTTCTACAACGTTATTTATACAACGATGTCTACTATATATATCCATTTTAGCGGAAATAATGATAATGATGACGAAAGATAGAAAAGATTCACATATTTTAATTATCTTTGATATTTCAAACATCACGGTTGTTTCAATGATTGACCAAGGTTTCGGTGGCTTGGTTTTATTAAATTATAATTAACGTACGAGTATGTTGTACCTCCTCGTATTATCAAGTACCATGTAAAGTAATTAATAGTCAGATAGTACACAAAATGTTATACAAACAAACGGTTTGTAACGGTTGTATTTAATTCATTGGTTAACTTGTTACCTATAGGTACCATAAATGGATAAAGGTAAATTGATAATCATTATTTGAAACTAGCTTTTAGCCAGCGACTTACCTCATGTGAATTTTGTTTTAAAAGTAATTAACTTTTCTGGAAAATTATTCCGGGATAGAAAGTATCATATGTCTATCTCCAGATTTTAGACTACCCCTCTGCCAAATTTCATTGAAATCGGTTCAAAAATTTAGTTGTGATGATGTAACAAACAAACAGACAACCTCATTTTCGTGTGGAAATGTGCATGAGAGTGGCTAAAAATCACCTTATAGATAGTTATCATCCATGTCCCATAAATGTGTATAGTATATTCCCACTAAATAGAATTGTGACGTCTTCGCACACAAATAGCTCAATTGTAGGCTATTCCATTTACAACAATGATTGCAATAATAACAACCATCTATCGTGAATGACAACTGATGCACTCGCCAGCACCCAGATCATCGAGCCCACAACAACTTTGTACCCAAAGACCTTCAGTTAATTTGAGTTCCTATCTACCAATTCTACCACAAGAATAACTTATACTATCAGCCTAATTTTACACTGCTGAATATAAACCTGTCCCAAGGTACGCCACTAGACCCGATCTGGTCTTCTCATTAACTCACTACCAGCAAACTTCTTCAAGTTGTCGATTATCTGGCCGGAGCGCATCCCAAACCGCTCTTACCGGAAGGTGTTCTCCATTCCATACTACTGGGATTTTATCCTCCAAAGAAACTCCAATCACAGCTATCTCCAAAGCTTTCTGAGTTGCTGACGGAAAATCATAATCTTTCCGTTATATTTTGATAATTTTCTGTCACCTTACTGTCCCCAATCGATGCTGGTATCCGTGCCAAGCGACAAGATACGTACCTACTATTAAACATAATCTTGAAATTATAAGTTAGAAAATGTTAGGTAATTATTAATAGATAGATAAACTTTTATTGCACACCAAAACAAAACAAAATAATAACAGATATTGTAGACACAAAAGGCAATCTTGGCGCTAAAACCGATCTCAGCAGAAAACCTTTAGGTAGAGAGGAAATAAATATTTTGATCGCAGTAGATGGTATACATAATTTCGTAATATATCGATATATAATACACATTAAAAGTTTTTATACAATAAAAAAATTAGTTATAAATTAAATTAAATTAAATTAAATTAAATTAAATTAAATTAAATTAAATTAAATTAAATTAAATTAAATTAAATTAAATTAAATTAAATTAAATTAAATTAAATTAAATTAAATTAAATTAAATTAAATTAAATTAAATTAAATTAAATTAAATTAAATTAATTAAATAAATTAATTAAATTAAATAAATTAATTAATCATTAATTAATTAAATGATAATAGAAATGAAGAAAGATATAAATCATACTGTAAATATGTAATGAAACATATTTAAAGAGATTTGTAACTAGAACTAAGTTATAAAAGAAAGCTGTGACTGGAATATTATTATCTTTATTTTACTTTTGACTTCAAGTTCTTTAGAAGGGCGTGTCGCGTGTTTATTTTCAGTTAACATTGCAACGATTAAATTATAATTATAACATCTGTAATTATAACTTTTATATAAAAAATTGTAATCGACTGACGCAATAGTCTTATCTCAATAAGAAGTTAATTAGTTAAATATCACAAGTAAAATAAAAATTTACGAGTTTGTTCGTCTGTCTATTTATTTATCTAATATCAAGATAGATATTACATAGTTTCCAAACGAAAACGAATAATAATCTAGTGAAAAACTGGACCACGAATACTTACTCTACGGCTTCTACGAGCACCTAAACACATGGGACTATGACTTTTTGGTAACAAGTGACATTAACGACACGAGCAGTTGTAATGAAATCACATACTTAATTATAATTATTTTTGCTTCTTCCCCAATTACCTTAATAATTAAGCATTAATTTGTTCGTAAACTCAACAGCTGAGTTACCCCTTGACCAATACCAATATCAAGTCGATAAATAGTATTGTTTTTGCTGCATTTGCCATAACTTTGGTTTGACATGAACATAAGAACTTATTTTAATATCGAGCTGTAATATTTCAAACTTTCTGTAAGTGCGTATAAATACGTTGTAGTAAAAGTATGTTATCATAATACGTATATAACATGAAATCTATATAAATAAAAATTAAATGCTGTTCGTTGGTAAGCTCGAGATGCCGTTCTCAAGCGATGCCACTTGAGAACGGCGGAACCGAATTTCTAATTTTTTTCTAAAAATGTTCGTAATAATCCGAATGAGGTTTTTAGGGAAAGGAAAATTGGAAAAGTTGCCCGGAAAATTAGAAAATTCGGGAAAAGCAGAAAGTGCTTTTTTCTATGGGATTTTGTATGAACTTATTGAAATTATTGTATTATTGAAATTTGGACAGGACAACGTCTGTCGGGTCAGCTAGTAACATAATAACATGAAATACAAAACAAAAGAGAAAGTAATTTGATTTCCACACGAACAATTTTCAATACAATTTCCGTGTTTCTATTGATTTTTGGATGTTTTTTTCTTAAATTTCACTGGGATTTTAATGCAGAAATTCCACAGCCGACTGGACGCGCGTTAAATAAACCAACATTCAGGGATGTTATGAATAAATAATATAGGTTTTAAAGGGGTCTCCATCCCTTTAAAACCTGCGCTTTACTAATGACAGCAATCCTTCAAGATTTTAAACGACCTATCCAATGATACTTCCGTCGATGATATACTTATTATATTATACCAATATTTACATTTAGTCATCATCACATTCTCCCGGATGTTTCGCACACGTGATGTGGTGAATTAGAGTAAACATGTCTACATGGATAATAAGATGAGCTGTAAATTGTATGAGTTTATCGCCTATGATAGACGGGAAAATAAACAGATGAATAAGCACATGATGAAATTATAAGGATGCAAATAGACAGATGGATTGGTGCACATGATGAAATTATAAGGATGAAAATAGACAGATGGATTGGCGCACATGGTGAAATTATAAGGATACAAATAGACAGATGGATTGGCGCACATGGTGAAATTATAAGGATACAAATTGACAGATGGATTGGCGCACATGGTGAAATTATAAGGATACAAATAGACAGATGAATTGGCGCACATGATGAAATTATAAGGATGAAAATAGACAGATGGATTGGCGCACATGGTGAAATTATAAGGATACAAATAGACAGATGGATTGGCGCGCATGATGAAATTATAAGGATACAAATAGACAGATGGATTGGCGCACATGGTGAAATTATAAGGATACAAATAGACAGATGGATTGGCGCACATGGTGAAATTATAAGGATACAAATAGACAGATGGATTGGCGCACATGGTGAAATTATAAGGATACAAATAGACAGATGAATTGGCGCACATGATGAAATTATAAGGATGCCTCAGTTTTTTGGTACCTACTCTAAAAAGTATATTTATCAATTATGTATATTAGTAGTATTGTAAAATAGGTATATTTAATAGTGATAACATAATAATGTTATCTACATGCCAGTTCATAAACTTTTGACATTCATTTATCTCTTCAATACCTATTAGTCTGTTGATAACTGAAGAATCAGTGATTTTTTTTATATTTAATATTTTTATAACTAAGTATAATTTTATTTTATTTTTAATAAACATAACCAGCCCTTTTATCGTCCACTGCTGGACATGGGTCTTCTCATGCACATTGTCTTGTGTACGAGGGATGTATGGCATTAAAACGCCCCGCTACATGTCAAGCAGGTTAGCGAGCACTCTTTTAGAGGTGGTGTAGTTCTTCAGGGCTTGTGCTAGCGGCTTTGTTATCTCTTGGTCACCTTGTACTCCCACGGGAGGAGATGTAATGGTGTTATTCCAAAGCATGTCGCCACTACACGACTAATTAATAATTAATAATATAATGAGTATAAATAATGAGTAATTAAATATATTTTAATAGTTCATTTCACTAATTTATTATGAAGATCTTTGTAGATTTTCGAATTATGCACATTTTATATATGGTAATTTGGATCACTAATTAATAGCTTTTGTTTATCTTTCACGTATAGATACTCGACGATTCCGCAAGATTACATTGGTCAAGGCAGTTCGTGACCACGGGTCTAGGTCTAGATAAAAATGACAGTGTTTCCTTATGTTTTCGCCTAAATGGTTCGAGTTGACGCGAGTTCTAGGTGCTGATCGGTTTTTAATATTTACGACTAAATTTTTTATGATATCAATTAACATCGACCACAGATATGCTATTTCCTTATAATTCATATATTGCGTATTATCGCCTGCCTGAAAGCAGATAACCGTCTTTTTCTAGATAAGCGCCCCACAATCGGGCTATTACAACCTAGTCAATACGTTTACAAAATGATACAGAAGTAGTCTTGTAGAAATCAAGCGCTGAGTGAGCACTATAAACGTTTAAGATTCGAGCACAAACATGATCAATATCTGTAAGTCACACAAAAAACATGGATGCTACGATTGACACCAAAACCCCGTTGTGATTACAAGGGTTGGTCTGTGCCCTACAGTGGGCTTTGTAGGTTGCATTGCTATTGATTGATTCAAGTTACAATCACATATTATTTATTGTCCTGTCGTAAACTCTATTACTCTGATTGCCTCTTAATTTCACAAAGTGAAATTGCTTTTCCAAATCATAATATCATCGATATTGTCTGATGATAAAAATTGTAAAGAAAGCCAGACGACCTTGAGAGTTTCGTTTTATTTACACAGTGTGTATGTAATGTATTTATTTTTAGTTAATTTTCTAAATCTCTTTAAATAATACCTATATCTATCTACCTGTATCTTTCGCGATAATCTCAATATATGTTGTGCAATCGGTCCTGTACTTTTGAAAATGTGTATCAGGCTTATAAATTAATGTAATTTTAACTATTTCGACGGCGAAATATAGTTCTCATTGTAGTAGTCAATGAAATTTAAAAATCGTCAAAATTTCTTAATTCCCAGGAACACATGCGATTTTGATTTTTTTTTTATGTTTGTTATTATTAATTATTTGAAATCAGAAATATTATTGTGAGTACAGGAAAAATTTTGAATTAATTTTTTTTGTCTACAGATTTTCTGTTAATTTTAATTTTCGACGAGACAGTATTACTCGGGGGTTTTTGGGGGGTGGATTATAAATATGTTTTCAGAATAAAAGTTATCGAAAATTTTACTGCATATCTAAAAATGGTTTTGGAAATTATAAGAAAGTTATGTATCAAAAATTGGGATCAAGAGCATTGTTTTTTATTTTATTCAGAATCTTTATTCATTTAATAATATCTACGTAATAAATACATAACATACATACATATACTCTATATATACATACATATACATACATACGTTCGTGATCTTAAGAGGGCGTTTATAAGACGACGTAGAGCCTGCACCAGGGCAGGCGGCAGTCAATTTGAACATCTTTTGTAAGCATAATAAAAGAAATGTCGTAGGTAGGTATATTATATCTTTTATGTTTTCAGCCTTTCTTTAGTCCCCCACAGCCTTGATGAATATGACTTAAAATTAATTTACTGCATATTATTAATGAAAATTAGGAATTTAATTTAAATTCGTTGAAAATTCTACTTTGGTAAAAAAAGCTCCTTTGACTTTTAATAGCAATATCTTCATTTTCGAAAAAGGAAACCGCATGTGTTATACTATTTATTGGATTTATTTAGCGGATTGGACGCTATTGGACGAACTCACAGAAATAGTCAGTTTTTCATTTAGAGAAAAATTAAATTGACAACATCAATGGCAACTTATTTTGATATTATTACTTATTAAGATTAAGTATGTTTCGAATCATGTGAAATTCGTTATACATATAGGTATACTGTGTATCTTTTTGTTTCATTATAATAAATAAAGAGATGCAAATAATCTTTTAAAATGAATAGTTTATAAAGCAGCCACGAAATAATACATACTATAATATCATAATAATAGTGACACAGCCCATGGTATTGAAAACATTGGGTAGGTCAGTAACAGACTTTGGCAACTTTGCAACGGAATTAAAAATAATTGGTTTCGTCTATATTATTCTGTTTGTGACTAAACATGACGTCACAAACGACTGTACCCGACTGGGTAGTTTTACATATAGGCTCTGCTTCTACTCTATTCTCTTCTCAGATCAATAAAAAAGAATGTTTTTTCTCAGCCTAAGTTTATATTACAATTTTTGTCCGATAACAAAAAATTTGTTCGATGACTAACATTATTTCACTAATGATATCAAATATAGATGTTTTGTACTATAAAATTACGTTTTTTATTATAACTGTGCTATAATTCTCCATAAGCCTATTTTCTTAATAAGTCTTCTACATTTATTTATTTATTTATTACTCTCAAACTTGCAACGGCGAATTGGTAATGGTACCTATGAAGTCTATCAGTTAAACCCACGGCTACACGATCTATAGCAATTATTATGCAGGTACAGAATAAGCGATAAGAAAATATAAATAATATAATAATAAGTTGACAAGTTGAACATAATAATAATAAATACATATATTTTAAATAAGTATAAATGTATAGTATGTATAGATATAATAATAGGAAGTCGGAAAAGTTCGCGGCCTTTTTGAACGTATGACTTTAGCGTGCTATATGTCTGGCAACACTGATTACTAGCGGGAAAATGTTATACGGCTTGACAGCTGTTTTTTTTTTTTGTAATGGCGGCAAATTGAAATTACAAATTAAAAGTTTTATCTTTTTTAACAATTTTAAACTAAAAATGCTTTATCTAAAACTACTGCAACAAATGGTTCAGTCGATTCAGGTCTGGTAATTTTGATGTGAATGATGTTCCTCGCTGTGATCGTCCTAAGGTAAATGTTGATGTTATCATTGTAAAAATTGAAGCAGATCGATACATAAGCAGTCATCAAATTGAGGAAGAGCTTAACATTCACCACTCAATAGGTTTGGATCACCTGCAAAGCTAAAAAAGCTTTGTAAAAAGCTAGATTTGTCAAGATTTGTCTAGATTTGTAAAGCTTTGTCGCATGATTTAAATGACAGAAACTTGGTAAATAGAATTTCCATATGTGAGAGATGTTGCTAAAACGAAATGAAATCTGAACCATTTCTGAAGAGATTAGAAGGCAATTAGAAGTGAATCACCTACGATAACAATGTTCAAAAACGATCTCGGTTTTAGCGAGGTGAGCCGTCACAAATAGTCCCAAAGCCAGGCCTCACTCCGAACAAAGTCATGTTATGTGTATGGTGGGATTGGAAAGGCATTGTATATTACGAGCCAAACATGGCCAACCGATTAATTCTGATGTCGACTGTCAACAAATAATAAAATTGTAATAAGCACTTGAAAAAAAACAGCCCAGAATTAATGAATAGAAAAGGTGTAGTTTTCCATCAGGACAATGCTCGACCGCATACATCTTTGATGATTAAACAAAAATTAATGGACCTTGGCTGGGAAGTTTTAATGCATCCTCCATACAGTCCAGACATAGCACCTTCGGATTATCATTTATTCCGTCCGCTCTTTACAAAATTCTCTAAATGGAGTAAAATTGCATTCAAGAGAAGCTTGTATAAACCATTTTAATCCGTTTTTCGCTCAGAAACCCTAAAAAAATTATAGCGATGGGATAATGGCTCTACCAGAAAAATAGTGTAAGATACTCGAATTAAATGGACAATAGTCCGTTAAATAAATATTTATGTAATACAAATAAAGTTTTTATAATTTACTATAAACCGGCCGCGAACTTATCCGACTACCTAATATGTTTGTTACGCATGGCTTGTTTGTTACCTCGTTAATCGTTATCAGTAGGTATAAATAAAAGTAAAAAATTACTATCGCTGAGGACACAATATAACGAGACGTGACACAAACAAGTGCCTACAAAGCAAGTTTTTGTAAAAACATTTTAGTAGATAGGCATTTCATTCGCGATAAGAGCATTTATCATATTTATTTAACTAAACGATAACTCACTTGAAAACGCGAATTAACCGATAAGCGGTGTTATAATTTCTATATAAGTAGGTTTAGGCTGGGTACACATTTGTGGATTGACAAGAGATCGAAAAAATAAATTGGAAATCAATCGACGACATCGATTCAGTCGGTATTCGTTTGGCTATCTATATGTATTTGCTTTGTCTTTCATTAAATGCGAAAGCTTCACAAAATATAAACTTGTGCATTCGATTTCGTTTCGCCTAATGTCATGGCAAAAGTTTTAAGGAATATTTTTATACAAAACGGAAAAAGAACTTTACTTACTATGATCCAAATACCGTATTAGTATGTATGATTATATTATTTAATACTTAAAGAAATCTAAATTGAGTGTTTTATCTTATTACTAACGTAATTATTTATTTTTGTGGTATGTTTATTTGCGTCGGATTTTTTAAACTAGGTGTTTGTACACTTTCTTCAAAAAATGTATACATGACACTGGTGTAACCAACACGAATAGATAGACATCTCAATTGTTAAAATCGGTCCACTAATTTAGGCACTGCGATAGAACGTTCATGCATTATATAGCTGCAACATACATCACATACCACTGAAATATCATACGTAGAAATTTCCTTATGTAATCTGTATAAATAAAAATGAATGTTTGTTTGTTTGTCCCGTATGCGTTCCTATACCATTCATCCGATTGCGATGAAACTTTGGTGAGTTGTTGTGCGCACGCCCGCGAAGGTCTCTTAATTAGTACCTACTTGAAGACCACGCGAACGAAGTCGCGGGCAATAGCTAGTTAATTAATAAAAACCTATTTGCTAATTTTGGTAACAAGACACTTGAGATAAGAAAATAAATAAGTTTGAAAAACACTGCTTTGGAACATAATATCAAAGAAATCAATATGGCGGCTCGAAACTGCCAGCATCTGAAGTAAAATGTTCGAACTCCTTTATGACCTGTTTTTTTAACATTAACACAGCGTTTAGTCATCTATGTTTGTGAAGAGCTCTTCAACACTACTGGCTAAATACCTACCAGTCGTGTCGCCGGTCGCGTAGTCGCCACGTAGCTCCATGGAGTGTCGCGCAACACCTATCGCCGCGCGCCGTACTCAAAATTCGGCTTATACAAATCAATAGAACCAGCAGTGTCGTCATGCGTCGCGTCGGCGACAGATATTATTGTCGCCAGTCGGTGTCGTCTGTTGCCAGGTCAGGGCCTTAGAAATCATAAAGTTCACAACATTCCATCTGGGATGATCTGATTCAGATGGAACTTCTGATTTAATAATACAGAATTACTTTTCTTTTCTGTTACATTGATAATTTAGATAAAATATTATTAAACATGTCCGGGTCATTGCGAAATGTTATCGTTACTTTATCTTCGTACAAGACTTACGGATGCCTTAATCAAATATTATTTTTTGATAATAAAACCCTGGTACCTGCAAATCTATTTTAATCTGCAAATGACAAATTAAAATTATGTTAAATTTATTAATTATTATAATTAATAATTAAATTAAAATAGCAGCAGAAAATACTAAATGAGCAGCAAACCACGATCGACAAATGAAACTATTTTTGAATAACTGAAATAAATTATTTTAAATTACGAAGAATGTCATCAGTAGTCTTCACAAAGTTGACGGACTCCTATATCTCAGTTGTCACCAGAGAACCTAAATTGCTGCCATCGATTTGCTGCCCATTCAGTATTTTCTGCTGCTATTTTAAATAAGTGCAAGCCATTTATAATTTGGAAGGTCCCGCAACTACACGAGCAACGGGTCACACCGAGCCGAAGGTTTGAGTATAAACCACCGTCATCAACACCTCCTACGTCATGGTTTAATTAAATAATATGAAATGGCCAATGCTCTAATTATCATAAGTATATTATATTAAGTCTTCTTGTTCTTGTATGTTACTTCACTTATTAACGCAAGCATTAACATCGCACTAGTGTTCCAAAAGCCGCTAACAAAGTCGCTACCACACAACAACAAAGTATCGAAACTAAGGAATGGTGGCTCATTTACACAAGGAGAGTTTCTCGAACATCGGTCAAAATCTAGGATAAACAACTGTTATCTTCATCTGATCACTGTTACCTCTGTTATCATCGTGTGAACAGTTGTGGGCGAGAATTGTATGGTAGCTTCGTCGGATACGAGTATCGTATGCAATATTCTCACCCGCACCATTCGAGACACTCTCCTTATGTAAACGAGCCTTAATAAAGTCTCTATCAGAAGCCCTGAGGAACTCCACTACCTCTAAAAGAGTGGGCGCGATAACCCGCTTGGTCAGTGTGACGTATTAAGTGCATTGTGTCCCTCATGCATAAGGCAATATATTGCCTGAAATATGCCGTTTAGAGGCCATACATCCTTCACGCAGGAGACAATGTGCATGAGGAGGCCCGTGTCCAGCAGTGGACGATAAAAGGGTTGGTTAAGGTTTAATGTTCCAAAAACGTTGCTACAAATATTAACGACCACCAATTACAATTACAGTCCATTCCATGTGAAATAAAGCGTTTTATCTATTTATTTAATATTTATTTGATAATACTCTTTATTGCGTACACAATAAAGAAAACAAAATATACACACACTTAGCACACTAAGACAGATCAATTGGCGGGTGATCTCTTCCAGCCGAGTGGTAGGACAGAAAGACGATTGATAAAATAGAAGAAGTGCAAGCAGTTTGAATAGCTATAGCGATAAAATAAATAAATATATACATAAACATTAATGTATTTACCTATTTATAAAGATATTTAACTAAACAATTATTCCTACGCTGTCTGTCCCATGGTGAAAAAATGCTGGGAAGGTTAATTGCCCGAAGGGCATATAAACTGAGGCCAGGCGGTTATGTCACTGTTGAGAATTATTTCGATAGTTTCAAGATATCGAAAGGAAATGCAAATGGCCTCTTTACAATTTAGTCCAGGGAACAATAAAGGTTACAACCTCAGCATTTAATGTAAATTGGGTACTCACCATACATAGTCTTCCGCATGATTATCAGTCAAAAAGTATCCCGTAACATGGCACGTACGAGTATGTGCAATATTTAGGAATGAGGCTTTAATGAACCCGGACCCCCCGAAGCCTTTCAAATCTACACCACGGGAAGCTGAACTTCCTCACTTTCCATTTAATGGGGAATGTTAGTACCGATTCAATCATCAGTGTAGCGAATAAAAAAGCCTCTACATATTTCATAAATGTAAGTTAGTATTTTTTAAAAAGAACTTTATTTTGTACGTTTCTTATTTTTATATCCATAATTATAATAGGAACTCTTGAGTCCAAATTTTGATTTCGTGTCTGCGTTATTACGTTCGCGTCGGTAAGTAAAATATTTTTATAAATAATTAAGGTGTTGAAAGGTTTAACGGAGCTTTTACCAACAACAGATGTTAAATATGACACAGACTACGTGGTCATACGCCATATTTCATCCTCGTATTTACCCAGGACAAAGGACTCACTGAACATTCATATCTATCGGTATCGCAAGTATTGCTTCGTCATTCCACAATTTACATGTCATTGTTTATTAAATACATACATTAACAATTCTCCTTTACATTTTGTCACATTACTTACTTGCGTTTGTGTTTCATTATCGGCTTTATTTTTTTTTAAATATGCAAAACGTCTTGAGAATAATCTTTTATTACACCTCCAATATGTTTGGAATAAAATGCAAATTGATTTTTAATCTCTATTTTAATCAATAATCTCTTTTTTATATACTCGTATGTAGGCATAGAAAAAGTTCGTAAAGATCGCATCAATATTTATTATCTGGGAAAAAGAGACCTTATTGATTATATATAAATTATATTTGATGATATATAAAATATATTTGATGATATATAAAATATATATTATTGATGTTAAAAACCTTTCAAAATAATTTTTATAGCTTTATCATACAAATCAGATATTAAAGTATGTTCCTATCTACACTATGTTCTACAATACTTTGTTCTATCAGTCTTAAACAAAATTTAGAAAACCATGCCGACAATAGGGTTTATTTGCTCAAATAATGTAGGTATGTTAGATGGTAGATAAATTTTAGTATTTCATAAAAATGTGAAAAAAATATTTGGATGAAATTTTGGGACAAAACTCGACCATGAAAACATAATTATTGCTTTCTGCTGATTCAAACACTGATATAAAATGTAAACTGTATAATAAAAACCCTAAAAAAACAATAAGGTGTAAAAATAAACTCTACCAACGTACACTACTTATTTAAATTGGTATATCGTCCAGCCAATTATAGGGCCGTGCATCAAAGCCAAGAAGTACTGGTGGAAAATGGCATAAGTGGCTCACGGTGGTGAAGGTATGCGACATCGCTGCCAGTTGTTTAGGCCTATGCCAACTATCGCACAGTTGTCCACGACTCGGTTGAATGCACCGCACCGTATGCACGTATAACGACGTGGGTATACCTAATCGTATTGCTTATTCAACTACTATAGTTATAGTATTAACCAATCGAGCTCTCACAAATACAAACCTCTTTGCACTCAACATATTCAATAGGCAGCTGGGGCTATTGAATTGTTGATAGGTACTATATTCCGTTCCAATCCAATTTGTCAAAAATGTAAACAAACACGTTTTTTTACCTTAAACCTTACCTTGCCTATGCTCGTTTACCTTGCCATGCCTTAAATTAAAAAGTGAGGTTTTAATTGTTTACATATCAAACGAGGGCCACACTGAAAGTTTTCGGAATGAATAAGAAAAAAATACAACGAATGTCCAATAAATAATCAATTTATTGTATCTCAAAATATTCTCCGTGAGCGTCAATACACTTTTTCATGCGAATAAACCAATTTCCATAACATTTATTCCTCTCCTACGTGGTGACCTCGGAAACATGTTTTTCATACTTTTCGACACCCTCTTCTGGCGATAAAAATCGTTGACCGCGTAATTGGTTCTTAATTTTTGGAAACAAGAAGAATTCACAAGGCGCCAACTGGGGACTGTATGGAGGATGGCTCGTGAGTTCTGCGTTTTTCACCTTCAAAAATTCGTTTGAAAAAAAAGTATTCGTGTGAGAGCTGGCATTGTCATGGTGCAAGATTATGCGACGTTTACGGTTGTTTTTACGGAGTTTGTCAGTAACTTCCGGCAAGCAAGTGATCGTGTACCAATCTGCATTGACGGTGCGATGATTCTCCAAAGCAACAGCAGCCACGTATCCAGTTTTTCTAAAAAAAGAAGCGATCATCTGCTTCGCGGCACTTTGCACGCGCGCCACTTTGGTGGAGTCCGCCTCATCTTGAAAGACCTAAATGGTCGATTGCTGCTTTGTTTCAGGGTCGTAGCTGTAAATCCATATTTCGCCACTTTACTATGTTCTATGTTCTACACCAAATTTGACACCACTCCGTTGAATCTGGTAAGCATGGCATTGCACCAAGTGACGCGTTCCGTTTTTTGAACCTCAGTCAAATTGTGAGACATCCACCGCGAGCACAGCTATCGCATAGCCAAATGTTTGTGTAAGATTGATTGTATCCGACTCACGCCTATGGCTAAGGATGTCCGAATCTCACGGCAGGTCGCATGCCAGTCTGTATCGATCACGTGGCGCACAGCATCGATGTTTTTGTTGTTGAGAGCGGTGGACGGGCGCGACCTTCATGAAATTCATCACTGAGATTGACACGACCGCGCTTGAATTCTGAAAACCAGCTATAAATTGTCGTCTTAATTGGTGCTTCATCGCCAAAAGCAGTTGGAAGCCGAGCGGGGCTCTGCTGAGCTGTCAAATTACATTTAAAATCGTAGAAAATCATACAGCGAAAATTTTCACGAGTCAAATCAATCGTAATGCAGACACGTAAAATGACGCCACAATGAAAAAAACAAATGACTGTTAGATATTGTAATTACTTTTTAAATATTGTTTATGTACTCGTAGGTAAGTGGCCAGTTCCGGTAATTTTCAGTGTGATCTTTGTAGATGTACCTAAAGCCAAATGTTGAGAAATTTCTTTAATTTAAGGCGGTGTCAGTTACTTCAGCCCGCCATGTTTGTTTACATTTTGAACAAATTGGATTGGAACATACAATGTTGTAGTGGCGCCAAACGCCAACTGCAACATTGTAGAACAAACCAATTCATTCAGTTAAGGAGGTACGTTAAGTTCAGTTACTATGTTTTTAATTACGTCTAGGAGACGACATTGTGATTTCTTTATAATATGTCGCTCTTGAAAATTCTCACTATAAAAATGAATATCTTCATTCATCATCATCATCAGTTCCAGTTCTTTCGAATGCACTGCTGGATATAATACGATACGACTTTCCAATCTGGCTTCTGGGCTTCTGCATAGCCTTTAAATTAAGATCAACTTTTTAGATTCCCTAACAATCTTATACTTATTAGATTCTGATTTGTTAGATGTAAGGAATATTGTAACAATGCTTATAATATCATAATGCTTATATAGAGTATTACATATTTTATGGAAAATGAATTTAAATAAAATTCTCATCGGTTGTCGTGGTCATGGGAGGACATTTTCACATTTTTTAAACTATCCGTGTCCGTATAAAATATATATGTAAATATATCATATTGGTGATCTACATAGTACATCGCGTCGAAAAGCCAAACAATTAAATGAACAACAATTAGCAGCTATAATAATTAATAGCCAGCGGTTAAGTTTCCTGGTGGCGGCAAAGATCTTTAGTTAGACTATGGTTGCCGATAAGTACGAGTAGTTACACTCCGAGCATCCGTTTATTTTACCGTTCTTTACACTTGATATACATTACTTGTTATGAAATAATTGTAATTCTCGTAAGTAAAGAAATTGCATACAAAAAGAACAACATAATTGCAGTTGATAGCAACATTCTTACCAACCAATTTAAATGTCAATAGAAATGAACTAAAAAAAAAACAAATAAACAATCGTTAACAGAAATACTCGGTTATGTAATTAGAGAGGAAAATAAAGTCTGTGGGCACTATGCCACGCGTCCATGAAGTTTTGAAATAGTTACAATCTTAAGCGTGCCTCGGGCAAAACAAATCAGGTGTATAGCAATCATAAGATGATATATTAGTTTCAATACAATACTGATTTTTACGCGAGGCCATAATATTGCGACGAACTTTAACGATGGTTGACGTAAATAAACCAGTCTAGTGCCGCCATTTATAAAATCATCAAACCTTCAAACCTGGAAATTAGACTTTTTGGCGAGATCTTGAGAAGTAAAGTTGAGTTTTCGTTTTATTATTATAAAAATTGTGTATTAGGCGTTTTGTGGTTTAGTAGTGATAGTTTATTCAACTTTGAAAATGTGTTTCGTGCGTGGTGTTTGTGATAATGAAATAGAAGCGCAGGACGATTTTTGTTTGCTTCCAAGAAGTCCTCTTCTCAGTAAACCTACTATCGCTTTACTGAGCGACTTCTGACATACTGCAACAGGACTAGCCATTGACAAGATACGTTTAAATTGTTTATTACGAAGAAAATTTGACACTGGCAGAATGTGCTAATTGCATCATTGTCATATATGAAAAAAAAAATACCTGGAAATTCACAATTAATTTCACAGACGATCGATTGGCGGAGTTGGTAGTGACCCTGTGTGCTGTACAAAAGGTTCGATTCCCGATCGGACATTCATTTGTTTAAAGGCAAATATACCAGACATTCCAAACGAATTCCAGTGTGGGCCGTAGCGGGTGGCACTAATTATATATTTTTTTAATATGAAAATCAAAATTTTATTCCTTTAAAAATTTAAGAATCTAAATTCTAAAGCGTTTACCTTACTGGAACAAAATTGAACCTATTAATAATTCAATAAAATTTTAAATATTTAATGTTAAAAAATACAAAAAATTAAGTACAAAATTTAAAAACCTGAACGCTATCGAATATCCGGTCTGAACGCTCCCCAGAGGCTCTCCAAATTAGAACAAACCCCGGGAAACCCAGACGGACGGTATCCCTAAACCTGTCACTTTGTTAATTTGTACTTTGAATATTATTACATTGCTTAACTGTTTTATGATTAGTTAGACTTTTCAGACTATTTACACATCGAAAAAAAAAACGATTACAGAAAGACCGCTTACAGAAAAAAATCAACAACAGCGTCTTGTGTCTTATGCAATAAACGGTTGTCTTATCATCATGAATGTTTGTTGTTATTTGTCCTTTGATAAGACTCCTAGATACCTTGCGATAGTAGAAGAAAGGTGAGGGTGTCAAGATACTGTATAAATAAATTAATTATAGTTAATTACATCACTTAATAGATCTGTTTAATGTAAGTGATAATTTGATTAAGCATAACCAATTAATTTATAGGCTGGTATTCAAATTCAGAAATAGGTACCAATATATTTAATAATAATCATAACTGTATTGCCTTCGTTAATTAATTCTTAATTCTTTATGTATGTAGATTAGATAGGTGCTTAGATACTCAAAGACTTAAAATCGTAGAAGTAAGACTCCAGATTGACTACTTACTAGTTTCCTTCATATTGAAGTTGCATGTGAAGGCAATGAAATCATAGCACCATGCATCTTTGGTCAAAAAACAACAAATAACTTTACAAAAAAAAAAAACTAGGTAGAAAGTAATATAACCTGCTTACAGAAAGTGACATGGAGTGTAGCGACGACGTCTGAGATCGTAACTCACGAGTTTTGTCGGAAACAGATGCCTTGGCCTATTTATTAATATCTATTTGTTTTCGACGAAGCCCTGCCCGCAATCAAATTGCTGGCTAGTCGTCAAAAGGGTCAATATAGGAACGACAGACGATAAGTCAGAACAGGGAACACTGGCTACTTATAACGAGTATCTTTTAACTATGGAACGTAAAATAGGGAATTTATTGGGGGCGTCTCTTGATATATTTTCTGGGCTCTTCAAGAGAGCTGTGTATAGGATTCTACACTGGCGGCAGCGCAACTGCATGCCTCGTGGTCTTGCAGGTGTCCATGGGCGGCAGTAACCACTTACCGTCTTATGACTCGGCCTCTCACCTGCCATCTCCTCTAAAAAAATTGGTCGCTACTTTCCGAAAACCCAATTATTTGATGCGATAATGAAAGATACATAATTATGCTCAAAATAGTGTATCTTTCTTTTATTGCGCAACTTATCTATACATATAATGAAATTGTAACAGGCCGATGTCTGTACATTATAGATATTGAAAAAAAACTAATATGGGGGTCTTTATTAGAGCAACAGAAGCCAAAACAACAGTTTTCAGAAATTTGTCTGTCTGTCTGTACACGCATCACGCAAAAACCACTGCATGGAATTGAATGTAGTTTTCACCGATGTATTGCTAGAGGTCTAACTTAAAATATAGGCTCCACTTTACCGCAGGAAACTATCTTATTCCGATTGTTTTAAATTTAATAAACCGCAGCGAAGTGAGGGCGGGTCGCTAGTTGTTATATAATATATAATTCATAAATAAGTACGTATATGCACCATCTACCTGGCAGTGACTTTTCATTAATTCTCTAAAATAAAGGTTTTCTGGAAGAGATTACCTTTAGTATTGTATTGTATTGTATTGTATTTGTACCTATGTATTATGTTATGTTGTATGTGTATTGTGTTTTTAGCTGTGGTATACAAAAATTAGTACTTACTTATTGGTTACTAATAAGTTAAGTTACATACTTTTAAACGGTTTCAAGTGTGTGTCATTTTCGATGGTGACAGATAATCAAGAATTTATTGTCGATCATCTTTTAAGTAGAATATTACTTCTGCATCAAAATATTTACATTCGAAAATATTTTAAGAATTAAAAAAATATTAATTTTACATTCTCATGGTTAAAGTTCAGACTGGGACGATGGGTTCACGACCTTTTCAAGGGCAAACAAATGTGAGTCAGCGTTCACGAGGGCATATTTTGGTCTCATATTACAGCTGCCACTGCCAAGTCAGCAGTCCGTAATGTACTTTGACCGGAAGATGGGTTGGAATAGAAAAAAGCTCATTAAGCAACTTTTGATCTAAACGTTTCAGCTCCGCTCCTAGATGGGGGGGGGGGGGAGCGAACCTGTATTTCCGTAAAACTAACTCCGAATCTAAAATTATTTGCTTGTATATATACACCATCTTGTGAAAACATAGTTTGATTTAACTTTTAACTTAGATTGATTTATCGATATCTATCCTTCAACAGGGCGTAACCAAATCTTTCCGCAAGCAAAAGCTATGGATTATATTCGTGATTCTGGATTAACTGTCCCGAAAATTATACAAAAAAAAATACATAACATTGTATGTCAAACTCAGAATCATGACTCCCATCTCTTAAGGGCGTAAAAGGCGACGAAGAGATAACAAAGCCGCTCTCATAAGCCCTGCCTGAGTAACTACACCGCCTCTAAAAGAGTGGACTCACCAACCCACTTGGATAACGTGGCGTTTTAGGCCATCTTGCACAGGACAACATCTATAATGTCAGCTCGTGTCCAACAGTGGATTAAAACAAGGGCTGTTACGGTTTCATGAGCAATATATCCATAGTTTCAGTTTTCGGGAATTGATCGGTTATTCCCTGTGTATAGGGGATATGTGGTAGGACTCGTAAAAAAGATTTAACAATAATTGTATAGAAAACTTTTGCTTCAAGTTTTTTTTTATAATACTTAGCGCTTAAATACATACATGCCTAAATAAAAACCTAAATAGATACCTGAATCCTGACCCGCTTTGTGCACGAAAATTTTATAGGTTTCATCGTATTGATAACCATTAAAAATGTCTAACCAGTTACTATATGACAGAATAATGGCGATACAACTTAATATACATGAATAAATTAACACTAGGGTCACCTGTAGACGTTTGTTTAAAATACAGTCAAATTTTGTACAGACTGATGTACAGACTCATTTTTTATCCTTCTTACTCAATTTGAATTGTAAACTTTGTATCATATTTATTTAAACTTCATTGCACAAGTAATTGTACAAAATACGGACGTAATACCATATGACATCTCTAACCAGTTCTATCAGTTTTCTAATTTTCTACCAGTCAACCACCAGATCAAATAGAAATTTGATGTACTGGTGCAATTTTGGTCTAAACACAAATAAAATAATATTTCATTATACCCACATATACACACACACACACACACAAATATATATATATATATATATATATATATATATATAGAGAGAGAGAGAGAGAGAGAGAGAGATATACATAAACAAACTTGTATACATAATATTATAATACACAAGATAACAGAAAACTTAAAGTTATGAAAATTAGCGCAGAAAATATACATGTGGATAAATCCCAAACTATGAATCTTTAAATAATGATCCTGAAGCATTTTCGTAAAAGATCTTATACTGTGTGCCTTTCTAATGTCAGTGGGAAGCGCATTCCTAAGAGTTACCTACAGCTTGAACAGCGAAGGATTTGGACACGAAGCCAGTACGGCGAGAAGAGACGTACAGAGAAGCATTATTGTCAGAGCGAACGTGATGATTATGAGTATCACCCTCAAACTGAAATTAATAGTTAAGGATTAGTAAGGCCCCTCGTCCACGACATAACAAAATCTCGTAGAGCGTCTCTCATAGCACAATCTATCACTTGTAGTACTTTATATCGCAGTAAGACTACTCTAGCTAGACTATTTCTACAGTCTATACACCCTAGGCAGACTAATCGCATTGCTGTGAGTGTATACGTGGTAGATTACACTATGAGCGATGCTCTAAGAGATTTAATCTATCGTGCACTAGAGGCCTAAAATAATATGTATAGACTTAGTATTTGCTATAATTATATTAACAGACTTTATTTTCTCCCTAGCTGTGCCCGCGACACACTAAAATTCCTCGTACGCGTGGAATTTTAGTTTTTAAACTCTAAATTGGGATGCCTTTTCTTCCCGTCAGCCGATTTCGATGAAACAAAGCCTAATCGAAGCGCTAAGCTAAGTTTAATTAACCTGTGGAAACCCCATGAACATCTCAGTAGTTTTGGAGATTAGCGTGTTCTAACAGACAAACAGACAGGCAAAAATTTTCAAAATCGACTTTTTGTATTCTGATGCTCTTCCTTCATCGCCCCTAATCAGTTTTTGGTAAATATATTCAATGTACCTACAGACACGCTGGTTCTACAGTTTTATTATATGTATAGATAAACAATTTTCCATCAATGGGCAGCGAAAATGATTCGTGTATTCTCCTTTAGAAAAATGATATAAAGTCACGTATTGGGATTGGGAACAGCGTTGTAACTAGATATAGGTAGTACGATGATTTACATAAGTGCATATTACATAAGAGTCCAATACATAAATACATACATAAATACACAATACATAATCCAATACATACGTTTAATATTTATTTCAAACATCCGTACTTCGTCCCATTGGAAAATAGTACAAAAATTTTGAACTTAATCATTCATTATTCTTCTAATTTTTCTCCCTGCAACAAATCCTCAGCCTTAAATATATTTAAGTATATTTAAATGAAGAAAAATAACACTTGTTTAATATGTACAACCGTATTATAAAAATAACATATACAATTATAGATAGATGTCCTTACACAGCTAACCCAGATACGGTAGTCAACATGAGGTAAAGTGCTACAGCCTTGCTGCATTAGTAGAAAAAGTAGCAATTGTGGCATATAGGTTACTATATGGTAATGAAGAATGTGCTGACGGAATTGAGAAGCGAAGCGGGCGGTAAATGACTTTTAAATAACAAGACAATTCATAGGTATTCATATACTTACCAAACTAGTATTATACCTATTTACTCAACGTTTAGTCTTAGATTAAAATACACAGGTATTCTTTGCGTTTAGTATACAAATATTTTATACATTTTAAAAATTCCGTCCGACGCTACTATGAGAGTCCTGTACTATCCTAATCCCCTAGTAGTTGACAGCCTAACCTATGTACCCGGTAGGATAGACCCTCCCCATTGCCGTCGTCGTCCTCGGCACGTCTTAGACGACCCGGCGACCCAATTACTGCTGCCAATGCGTTTCTTACACTACACTTACAGACTTCACAGATACAACGTCCCCGCCGGCGGAGATGAGGACGTCACCGTCGCTACACCGTAAATATACACCGGCCTTCAGCCAACACTTTTACCAGGTATCGGCACGTGCCTGGGCGCTTCTCACCGACTTGCGATCCCGCGGTACCCTCCCAACGCAACGCCCTAAGCCGAGGTCCGTTCCTTCCGACGGTCTACCGGCGGGGGAGCCCTTAGGCACGTTGCTGCACACACCCTTTGCTCCTGGCTAAACTATACGCCTAAACTATACAAGTCCGGTGACTCTTGAAAGGTTACGGCCACAAGAATTTAGCCATTCCGAAAAGAAAATGCCCTAATCTTTGGCTTTATAGTAGACGCAAGTTACAACAAATTTTTTTTTTTGTATTTTACTTTATAAAATTATAACCATTATATTATTATTTGTATTTATATTATAACCATCTTCAGTTGTGTAGATCGATTCTGTGCAGATTTATCTAGGTATGTTCTCGCAGTTTTAATATTAAATCTTATCTCAAATCTAATTTAAGTACATTGCCGTTCCGTAAGACTACTTTAAACAAAATTAAAATTAGTACGAGTATAATATTTCTTTGTGTTATTCCACGATAGTTTTAAATTACGTTTAATATCTGACATATTTTTAGAGAGGTAGGTAACCAACTTATTATATTTAGCCTCAATTTTCCTCCACTTTGTCCGGCGTTTTCTAAATACTCCCGGTCTTCACTGGTGGCTGGTTAACGTAGGTACATCTCTTTGATAACCCAATCGGTATGAATGGATCGCGTCATGCACATAACGATCGATGTCATTGAACGAGAAGAGGCGCGTGCCAAGAAGCCAACTAGCTCAGCCATTAGCTCCATGCCAACATTGATGTGACGTCACAGCATAATAATAATATATCAATTTGTTATTATTGGTATTAGTTGCCAAGGCCTGTCTGTGCACTGCATTATGAAAATTAGATTCAAAAGCAGTCCGTCTTTGAAAAGTTCTCCGCAAAATTTATGACCCACTTTAAAGAAAGTGATAAAAGCTATCATAATAAAATGAATCACCAATTGGAGCAGAGATGTGACTTATTTGAAATACTTGCATTTAAAATGCAAATACAAAATGCAAAATACCTATTTCTATTTTGCATTTAAATACTTATTTGGGAAAAGCATTTTGTATTTTATTTGAAATACTTTTCCGGATGTATTTTCTATTTGCAAAATGCAAAATACTTTGCTGTCAAGTTTTGCCAACATCACCGATCAAATGATATACTAACTCTTCAAAACCTATAGCTGAAGGTATAGAAGCTTAGCTGAAAGGAGACAAAGAGACATTCTATGGATGCCTTCTACCTGAATTGATGAGAATGCAAAAAATTCTGAGCTCTTTGGAAAAGGATAATCTGACATATTGTGGTGTGCTAATAGACGTAATCAAAAAAGTCTTGAAAAACGATTTCAAAAATTTTACTTATTAGATGAAACTAAAGTTAAAGAACGCATCAGTGTCATATCCTTTTTTCAAATTAAAATGGGTGCCAAAGGCAAATAAGGAACATTTAAAGGAATTGTTTGTTGCAGAAGTGAGAAAACTAAAACATGAAGATATGAAAAACATACCTCAATCAGAAAAAAGAAAAAAAAATGAATCTTTCTATATGTTTTTAGAGGATTCAGACTCCTCGGCAACTAGTGATAGAGCAAACACCACTATTGACCTAGAAACACTCCAATATTTAAAGGATGATGATACCAGTTTGGAGTCATTAAACAAATACCCAACTGTTAAAAGAGTCTTCTTAAAATACAATACCTGCCTACCTAGCTCTGCACCAGTAGAAAGGTTGTTCTCATATGGTGGCATGATAATGAGACCACATCGAAGAAAAATGAGCGACAGTGTCTTCGAACAAATTATAATATTAAAATCTTTTACTTAAATAAATAAAGAAAATTAAAAACTATAAAAAAGTATTTATTTAAAAAAAAGTATTTTGAAAATACGTATTTTGCATTTATTATAGTATTTAAAATACAAAAGGCAAAATTATTTTGTATTTTGCATTTGAAATAGAAAATCAAAAAAGTATTTGCATTTTGTATTTAAATACTTTTAATAAACCATTTTGTACATCTCTGAATTGGAGGCACTTATTCATAACTAACGAAATAATAATCAGCTATTGAAGTCCCAATAACTTTGATAAGCCGGTCACTTATAGACAATAAAGAAGCAAAAGTGATGACTATTAGATGGGACTCCACAGCAAAAAAGACCAAGAGGCAGAAATAGGAAAAGGTGGATCGATTGCATTGAAGAAGATCTAAAGCAGATGAGATAGCTCACAGCATCGAGGAACGAAAGAAGGTACAAGCAGTTGAAGAAAGTTATCAGGCGGGGCCAAGACCCACCAAGGGTTGTACCTACCGGTGAAGGGAGAAGAAGAGAAGAAGATGATTGTAGGAAACGGACTTGAAAATGTCACAATTGTGTTCCTAAAATAGTCTGCGGAGGGATTTTAGAGGTCTATTGCGATCTCATAAGTAAAGGTATTATTATTATTACCTATAAGATTACAGTTATATGATGGATCTATATTATCCAATAGAGGAGAGGCGGAAGCAAATGATGATACTTGTAGATAGTAGGACCGCGTCCGGGTCATCGATGCTATATGTATATCTCAGCATAAACATAGATGAAATTCTTGGATTGTTTCAATGTGTAAGTTATCCCACGAAAAATAACTTGCTGTCATTTCTGTACACAGAGGTATAATGATAATAACATTAATTTAATCACAAAAAATGTCCATCGAGATAACCTCATTAGGTGTGTACTCTATCAAGCTAACCAACTTTAGGCCCAACGCTGACTTTTCGTAGATATGATAAATCAGCGGTCGACTTTGGCGACCAACATCTGTCGGTGAAGGTCGAAGGCCGGCTTTCCACTGACTCGACCACATCCTGCACCGGCGGACAGTCTATCGCTACTTCTTTTTTGCAGCGACTAAAAGCCTGCCTTCTGCTTTAGCGGCTGTTCACTCATATGTTGTAACATTTTGAATTGGAATAATTGAACATAGCACAGGTACGTGTATTTTAGGTGGGTATAATTTTCTTCATGCATGCCTATATACGAAAATAATATAATAAAAAAAATACATAAGTATTTGATTAAGCATTAATTAGTTCTTAAATTAAATAGAAAGATCACGTGTTTATTTTTTTTTACAGTTATATCTTACATGAACCATTAATAGATTTAAGATACAGATACTGCGGGTATATTTAGTACAATACACATCTAAAGGCATACGAGTACACTACTTGTAAAGTTACGATCGCATTAATCGTACGCAAGGTTTATAATATTTTCTGTTGTTATTTACGTTGTTGACTGTACTTAGTATGATGTGCAAAATAGCAATTAAAATACTATTATTTACGTTTATAACAGCAAGTTCTGTCTTATTTGCAGTTGGGTAATATAATTTGTAACATCGTCGTTAAAATACAATATATCTCACGGCAGCGCAGTACATCTGCACTTCCTTTACAAATAGCTGCAGCGTAGTGCGTATCGTCTTCAGAATTGAAAGTAACTTGAAGAGCGCATTGCCACTGCGAATCCGAATGTCGTCAAATGAATTGCCTATTTATTTACACTATTTATTATTACTTACACTTTTTAGTAAACTATTACAAAAGGTGTACTTACAGTATTATCTCCCAGTCAACCTTCGCCCTATGCGGGATGTGAAGTCAATAAATGTAATTAATATATTTTGTTTTGTATTTCTGTCAATTGTGTTTTTCCACTGAGTTACGACATGGGGTGGCGACCAGGTACCGTCAGCCGTGTACCACCTACTCTATAAATAATCTACCAACATAATTATATTTACAGGGCACAGTTGTCCTCTAGTAAATCACTACGGGCGGAGCATATTGCGTTACGGGTTTCGGGCCATAATGTACCACACGGGTCCTGTGCACATATAAAGATTGTTTTATTCTCGGACACGCAGATTTCTCACATGGTATCTTCGTCACCGAACTATAATAGTGATTGTTTAAAAATTAACGCTTATGTAGTAGTGATATGGGCTGGAGATTTGAACCCACGACCCCACGAATGAGAGCCATGTAGGTTATCGTAGTTGAGTCTGTCTAAACTTAATCCTACCTAATTTATTATTGAGGAATTTACTATATTATATAGACTAGCGACCCGCCCTCGGTTCGCTTCGGTTTATAAGAGGTTTTTGCTTTCAAAATTTTTTTTTCAAAATTTCAAAATAAAATATAGCCTATATTAGACACGGATAATGTAGCTTCCTATTTCTGAAAGAGTTTTTGAAATCGGTTCAGTAGTTTCAGAGATTACTCCCAACATACAAACAAACACACAATTTTACCTCTTTATTATATTAGTATAGATATGTATCACATCATACCATCAGGCTACGTCTCTCCGACTGACTATATGGACCTTTTCCAAGGCTGGAACCTCCTCGTCTTTTCAGTAAACTGCTTATCGCTCATCTACAAACCACAATGAGCGACTTTCCACTTTGTTTATAATATTTCCTTTTCCTCTTATAATATTTCCTTTTCCTCTTATAATATTTCCTTTTCCTCTTATAATATTTCCTTTTCCTCTTATAATATGTCCTTTTCCTCTTATAATATTTCCTTTTCCTCTTATAATATTTCCTTTTCCTCTTATAATATTTCCTTTTCCTCTTATAATATTTCCTTTTCCTCTTATAATATTTCCTTTTCCTCTTATAATATTTGTGTACTGTTCTTGTTGAACGAAACTTGCTTTTAGTATAGGTTAGTATAGGTTATTTAAAAATAATGTTATTCGCACTGTTAATGCACTTTTAAGTATTGTTTTAATTAGAAGCAAATATGGTATTGACAAAGATTATTTGTCGGATTTCCTTTAGACCGAAATAATATTTGTCGTCTATCGAGAGAGATAAGACATATAATATTTGTCGTCAGAATAACCTCTACCGAGAGAAATAAGACATTGTTTGGTACCTATAGTTATTAGTTACAAAGCAATGATGTTATTAGCGTATCTTTTGTTAAATTATTTATAATTAATATTAGATATTCTGTGGCAGCTGTTGTTGAAACTAGATGAAGCTACGCCGTAATAGTATCATTGAAATGATGAAGTCTCTCAAGCGGCCGACAAGATAAAAACCTTCAGTGTCTGTCTCTATCTGCACAATTTTTATACTACACGGTACCAACAGCTTAACAATTAGGCTGTTGGTACGGTGTGGTAAAGACATACTCGTAGTATGTCTCTCCACTGTTGGATATGGATTTCTTACAACCACATGATCTTCCGCTCTTCTTACCTAGCTACTACGGACATTTGTTTGCACACAGATTATATTGTTATTACATACATTTATCTTATATGCCAAAACACACAAGGCTCCCCAAAAAGTTAATAATCAATCAATTTTAATATTTATTATTATCTTTTAGTTTAATTAAATAAATACAGTTTAAATAAAAACTACTTAATATTTGACACCGTTCTTATATAAATATGTATTTTTTTCTTGCAATATCTGATGGTCGTCAAACTAGACAGAGCCTGTATCTTAGGGACCATTACAAGTGCGATGACAGAGTAGTTGCTAAGCCAGACTATAAGGTACATTTGTTTTATTTAATTTATAAAATTGCAATGCCCTAGCAGGGCCATGTACTTAGTCTAAGTTCCTGCCTGTGTACATCATAGCAATGAATAAATAAATAAACCCTCAGTTCGCGAGTAACAAACGAAGACATTTCCACATTAACGATTTAGGTTCAAAGAAACTTTTTGTCACTTACATGAGAACTTAAAAGATAAACAGTTATACGAGTGCGGTGGACAAGAGTTGCATTCTATAAACACAATCAACGTTCAAATTGCTGTGATTAAAACTAATGTCCTTGTAATTTTAGTAACAATTAATAAACATATTATTCAAGAATATTCTTGAATAATATGCTTACCTAATCTAGTCTTAAACTTACCTAGTATTTTCTAGTATAATTTTGAGTTATAATTTTAATAAAATCAATAAATCACCATCATCCGCTCTGTCCCCCGTAGTGGATTATGGTCCTGTGTGGATTTTAGTGATTTTAGTGTAGTGTAAGGTTAACATCAAGAGAAGACTGTCAAAACTACTTGTCGCAATTTTTGACCAAGATTTCTACAGCAACGGGATCATGTCACTACCTACAAGATGGCAACAAGTTACAGAACAAAACGGCACATGTATATTATAATTAAATGTAATTAAACTTTTAAAAAAATTGTCTTGAATTTGTATATAAAATACGAAGAAACTTTTCCCCCGGTCTTATAATAGACTAGTAGTTTGTAAATAGTTTGTTTTAATAAATAAATAGTAGAGGTGAGCCGAGAAACTAAACCACTAAAGCAAATACGAATAATATTCCCGAATCAATATTTTAAATTTATTTTTATTGGTCGCTTTCTCAATGTCTTAATTCTTAAATAAATTTTATTACCTTACGACTTGTCTCATTTCCACTATTCTCATTACGATTTCTCATTTACGTTTACGACTCATTTCTCATTTCTCACGACTTATTACCTCATTTCTCATTTACGACTCTTCCACGCCTCGACCGCTCATAAACCAACTACCAGTACATAGACCAACTATAATACTAAACGTCGTGTATCAAAACCTCATTCTTTTTCATGACATGTATTTGTCATGAAAAAGGATATTGTTCTTGTAATTTATTATGAGTCAATTGCCTGTAACTTATTATGCTTGGCGTAATTAAATTTGTTGCTTTATATTTCAGTATTTGGTAGATGCATCTGGTTGAGCTGAACGGAATAAAAACGTTACCAATTCCCGATGGCTCAACTAGTTGAGCCTTGCAGTTGGTCTGTGGGTCGGAAACAACCTAGACCATAAGTGAGAAAGAATCGGGATGGACTAGTTTTCAACTAGTTCTATAGGCCCCAGAGTCCTGATAAACACATGTATTATTACATGTAGCTACACATGTATACACATGTAGCTTACGATGTTTTGTAGATACAGTCACGCACATTATGACGGTGCACAATCGAGTAAGAATTTCTTTTGTCACGACAGACATCGTGCATCCTGTAATCTGAAGTTTATAGAAAATTCCAGATCTGTGATCTATAGCACAAACGAAGATAGCTAGCAGTGGATGTGGATGGAATGGTACAAATGACTCTGATAATGATGATAACGAACTGAATTCAAAGGAAAAGAAGCCGTAGACAGAAGCTAGTAATAATGAAATAATAATGGCCTCTAGCCAATGGTACCTAAGGCTTTAGGCTACCGGCTAACAGTGAGGGGAATGGGCCAAATACCATTGGTGATCATGATAAAGAATCCAATTCAAAGCGGAGGATGAGGCTACTAGGTAACAACACTAATTCTTCTTAACACAGTTTTTCTCAAACTTTCGCTTTACACCAGATTTTATTGCATAATGATAGTAAAGAACGAAAATAGAAATTCTATTTCAGTTTTTGGCTTTAGGTCAACGTAGTACTTTTCCTGTCTGGAAAAAAATTATGCGTTTAAAATTCTAACTAAATCATAGAAGAAAGAAATCAGGGTCAATCTCTTTTACTCACTATGGAACGGAGATGGCATATGCGATTGGAGTAAAAGAATGTTTAGATATACGTACAAATAAACCACAGAATACACAAGCATTCTTTTGTAACCACTTTCCTTCGAAACGGCTGTACAGATATTCATGCGGTTTTGTCTTCTTTATTTTTAATTAGCTACTGCCCGCGGCTTCGCATTTGTCTGACGATTTATATGGATGTAATATGTTTTAAGAATGTTTATATATATTTTTTTTATTGTATGTTTTTTATATATTATATGTATGTCAACTATCATGAGTGTTAAATCCGTTTCACATAACACGTAATATTCGATAGTGATTCATTGACTCGTTGCTGAGTTATTAGTAAACATATCTACAAACCAACTTTCGTATTTACAATATTAATTTAGGATTTTCTTTATTTAGAGAAGAGATAGGTCAAACTCTTTATGGCACACCAAAACAAAACAAAATAGTGAGAGACATTGTCAACACATAAAATGATTTCGACGCATAATATGCAAATGTACAAAAGGCGGTATTATCGCTAAAAAGAAAAGCGATCTCTGCTAGAAACTCTTTGGGTAGACAAGAAATAAACATTGTAATAACAGGAAGATATACAGGTATACAGTACAGTATCTGTATACGGTATACAGTACCTGTACATAGTTTCATATAATACATACCTACATGTCATACACATGTCATACCTACACAATAGAATATAATCTAATACAATACGAGTATACACAAATTAAGTTTGAGAAATAAGATAGAATAAGAGAAAAAATAGTAATACAAGCGATGATATAAAGAAAGATAACTTATAAATAAAGATAACTTATTCTTTATGTATAAGTTTTTAATAAACTTATACATAAAGAAAGATACAATTAAACTTATAAATAAAGGAGATGTTAAAAGAGATATCTAGAACTAAATAATAAAATAAAATAAAAATATGACTAGAGCATATAGGTACTCGTATCAGTAGACTAATGAAATATTACAAAGCTAAACAGCTCTAAATGAGGGAGGGGAAGAGAGTTCCACAATCGAACCGTGAAAGGATAAGAATAGAAAAGGGTGACGAGGAATACTGCGAAGAAAGTTATTAGAAGAACGAAGGTGAAGCGAGTGAGAGCAGAAGAATTGAAAGCGTTCGTTTTTCGTTCTAAATAACATATTAGCTGGAGGATTAAAGAGTATACAGTAGAGGAGGGAAAGGATATGAGTATTCCATCGGAGGCGAATGAGAAGTCACTTGAGCTTGAAATTGACTGATGTGGTCATATTATATGTTTTCAATAGCAAGAAGAAGACGAGCATACAATCCACCGGGTGGTAAGAGGATACTGTTGCCCGTGGACATCCGCGACACGTCAACATAAGTTCAGAAGGAGAAAGAAACGTTGGCATTGGCACGCCACCGAATGCGCCTTTGGAGATTTAGGAATTGATTTGGAGAAAGGATTTGGAACACATGGAGGATATGAGCTAGTTATAAGTTACAAAAACGTGTAGCAGTTTAGACGACAGTACCTATTATACCTATTATGTAATCTATTAAGTATTTATATGAGACGTCCACGTAACAGTTAAGGTAATAAATGCATGCAAATTTTATCCAGTACGTATCTGGTATAAACTAGAGTAGATCAGTTCAATATGTATTACTGGGATCAGTTGTGTTTATGCTAAATATAACATATACTACATTTTTAAATATCTAATGACTATAAAAGCATCACAAAATACTTCTTAAATTATCATAGGTATCATGTTTGTAACCGGAATTATTTAGGTAATTCTTAAATTCCTTTATGTAGGAAAAAAAATGCAGAAGTAGATGTTCGATGGGTATAGAGAAGGTAGAAGTAGGTAGATAATGTATTCGGTGGTTATTGTAATGTTTACTTGAGATTATAATATAAAGTAATTACTTATGCAAAAACTTAAGTATTAAAACATACATAAATTTAGTTTTTTTATATAGTTTTGTTAGTAAAAGATCTGAAAGCTTGTATTACACATTTACATACTTTAAAATTTTAATAAACATTTATATGAAAATCACAAATAGGTACAGTTTTGTTCAAGCGAAAAGGATAAGGTTTCTGTTTAAATAAAATGATTGTGTAATAGTATAAGTTCATCATCCAACCAAACAATTTCTGCACGATTGTAACTTAAAATTAAATGTTAAAATTTATTCCAGCGCCATCTGTACCAATAAACTGTTAAGCATTACTTTTACTACTCGTTACTAGATGTCGCTAAAATATAATTTTTTATTTTTTTATTATGACAACATTGAATTTATTCGTTCATTTGATTTCTTAAATCGTTCAATGTTTGATTTCCGGTTGTCAATATAGCAGCTGTCATTATTGTTTTCATGAAACTAAATTTTTTTGCTATGAGTAAGTCTGTAAAAAACAATAATTATTTACAAGAGATCGTTATTAAATGTGAAGGGCCAGGCGGCAAGAACGTTGATAGAAAAATGGGGCTATGTGACGAAGGTATTTATATGTGCCTTTTGAGAGAACTATGCATGTCTTAATTATAGTAAACAAGTTAATTATCTTTTCCAAAAGTGGTTAAGCGAGTATTTTGTATACTTCCAGACAATAATTTTATTAATGACAACGTTATTTTGCTGTGATACCGAAGCTCAATTTATTGTTTACTTGAATTACACCATGCGTATTCTAATTATAACAATAACTTTTAACTGACGTTAAAACAAGTTAAATATCTTCTAAGCAACAGGTTTTATGTTTGTTTAGACAATTAAATCTATTTGTGTTAACACTTATTGTCCTTCCGCGCACTCCTGATCACGGAACTCGACGCGCGACCACACATTCGACCTCTAAACTTGTTTACATGTTGTTTGTACATACAGTACTTGTAAAGGGTTATCTACTGGTATGTGGGTCAATAAGATACGTTTTGAAACTTTTATTAGAGGTACATCATGTATCAATAACACATTTGTACAGTATTCAGTCATGACATTTCATTACCAACTATTCAATGATGGCCTGCATGGATTATAATCCATGCATACCCAGTATGATTTGGTGGATTTTACAAAACCCCGTGGACATTACAATCCCATACAAGGAAAGGCCCACAATGGGACTTTATAGGCAGCCCATAACTGTCATTAAACAAAATAGCAATAGACTATTTTTATACTGGAAGTTGATCTTGGAAATCAGAATATCTTGAAAAATGACACAAGTTACATAGCTTAGAGCACACAAGTATGAAAAGGATCCCACTAACACAGAAGCGCCATAAGATCGCCACTTGAGTAACAGAGACAGTGATTCTACCTGATTTTGTAATTTGAAAAGGTCTTTTAATATGGTCTTTATTTTCTTCTATAATTACCTAATAAACCATTATTAAACATAATTATTTTAAATACAATTGACTAGCAATTTAGTCAATAATTAGACTGGCATTCTTACTTGCCAAGCACTTATTTAAGACTGGTGACCTATGACTTTGTTCATGTTGTCTACAAGAATCCGAATTAGCCTATCCATTAATCTAGATTACAATCTATTTATTTGCCAAGTTTCAACAAAATCAAGCCATTTTAACATGATTGAGTAACAAACATCCAATTTTTCACATTTCGAATATTAACGGGATGGGGGATGAAATTCGAACTTTTTGAAGCCCTTCAAACTTACCAAAAGAAGCTTAGCTCTGGCCATATTTTCTATTCACAGGGCTTTACATGTCAGTGCTGTTTCAAATCTTCACTGATATAATAGATAGGAGATAAAAAAGCCTGTAGGTTGATATCATATGGTAGTATTTTTCTATTTTAGAGCATATTTGCAATTTGCAAGATGCATATCTGTATGAAAATTTATATTCAGTAAAAGAGACTTGGAACATTGAATTTTAATGTTGTCCAACTTCATTATAAACAATTGTCACTATCATTGTACAATTAGTTACTATTTTATCATCAGTACTGTATAATTCGTTGTATACAGTTCGATACACTATTGATAGAAGCAAATGTAATACACAAGCTTGTCAATTAATAGTATTAACAATGTTTCATAGCCAGTTATTGACAAAAATATAAACTACTAGCGACTCACCCTCGGTTCGCTTATTTTCAAAATTTTTTCAAAATTTCAAAGTAAAATATATTAGTGTATAAATATAGCCTATGTTACTCAGGGATAATGTAGCATTCTAATGGTGAAAGAATCTTTGAAATCGGTCCAGTAGTTTTTGAGTTTATTCCTTACAAACATACAAAAATACAAATCTTTTCTCTTTATAATATTAGTATGATTAATACCAACCTACTTTATTATATTGTCAATATTTTTTTTTAATTTCGATTGCTAAATTATCAAAGGTAGGCAGCGCATCCGGGGGCGTGCCAACGGTCGTCATTCTGGAATGATGTTGGCATGTGTCCCAGATGTCTATAGGCGGTAGTACACTTATCACAAAAAACAAAAAAAACCAAATGTTTCAAATATTGATTTAATCTTATTATGCTCTTAGGATCAAAGCAATAGCTACTAGCTGTAACAGTGATAAAGTTATAGAGAATTTTATATAAGAAAATAATATTTTTTACCCCTCTGTCTTTACAGCAATTAAAATTTCCAGATCGATATACCTTGTTTACAATATTAATTTTCATATAAAAGAAAATACATATTTAAGAAATGTGAAAATAACCTAATACTAATGTTAAGAAGACATTATCTGAAATAAATGAGCATATAGAACAAGTTACAAATTTATTTGAGACGAACAGTGTATGTCAGGACTGGCAATGATGGTCTTTGGCTGCTGCCTATCTCCATTATAGAGTAATGATACAACATATAATGTTGTAGCATTTTATCAATCTATAGGTGATAAAGAAATATTTTACTGGCTTTATTAATGTAAAGACCATAGAATTACTTAGTAATGAATCTGATAATTATCTATTAATTACGATCACATTTCTACATTAATTATCTTTTGAATCTTATTCTCACAACCATTTATCATTTTCTGTTATAATCAAGGATTTAACAATATAAACATATATTTTTTGTTGGAAATTCCTTTCCGTGAAAAATAGTTTTTAATGTATCAATTACTACATATTTTTTTTTTGTAATGTGTCAATATAGGATAACTTTTTTGTCAAAAAATATTTGTAATAAAACATTAATTATTACTTTTATAGGAAAAAAGACGAGTGGTGATAAAAAATGTTCAATTGATATACAGACTTTGATTATTGAACTAACACGTAAAAAGCACATATTTTCTCAAAAAGCCATAGAATAAAATCTTAAATTAATCCTTCACATAGGTTGAAATCACAACCTTCTATCACTTTTAAGGTGCAGAAATATCATGTATAGGTACCCTTAACCAGCCCTTTTATCGTCCATTGTCCATTTCCTCACGCACATTGTCTTGTGCATGATAGCTGAATAGGTTTTAAACGCAACGCTGCCCAAGTGGGTTGTCGAGTCCACTCTTTAAGAGGTAGTGTATCTCTTCAGGCTTTGTTACCCTTACTCGCTTTTTACTACACCCACGGAAAAGTTGACTATTCTAAAACCTTCCAACCAACCGACGCCACACTATCCAAATATTTTGATTCTATTTCCAAATAATACAAAAGAAAGTAATATCTATTGTAAATAATAAAAGAAAATATGTTTAATGCAATATTTTTTATAGATAATATTTAATAATATAATAACAATATAATATAATATTAACACAATCTAAATAATTTAACAATATATTATAACATTTTGTTGTACACAATCATATGTTTATTCATAGTAACTAAATAAATGCAACTGTAACAGAATCCAGTGTGTAGTAACTGTAAGGACACAATTAGTTTCAATTGTATGCCTGCCCCAACGCACAAGACCTAGCAATTGATTGTAACCTATTTATCGTCACCAGAGTACATGCACCGTAGGAATGTTATGTAACATGTTTGTTGATTTGATATTGTTTACGTTCTTGGAAATATCCTCAGGAATGACATAATTTTTTCTGCACTATAACTATTTCAATTTAATTTCAAAAAGGTTTCAATGTGCATTACAAAGATGGTAAGGGATAAAAGTCATACATTCAGATCGTCATATTTGCCAGTAGCGGCGTTGAAGATTACATAAGACAACAGATACAAAACATATTATATATTGTACCTAAGTAGTGAAAAAATTAGGGTTTTGTCGCCTTAAGCACGAATTTTTCAAATACCACTAGCTCCATGGTGAAGGAAAACATCCTGAGGAAATCTCGAATGCACATTATCTTATGCACGACGGATGTACCTATGACTAAAAGGTCACGCTGCCCAAACGGTTGGGGCGGATCCACAGTTTTAGAGGTGGTGTAATTCCTAAGGGATTGTGGTAACAGATTTGTTATGCCTTAGTCTCCCTTTACGACACCCACGGGAAGAGATGGGCTAGTGCTAGTCTAAAACCGACCGACACGACACGGCCATATGTCACGACACGATTATAGTCCGAAACCCCCCGTGGCTCGTGATTGCAGAGGGAGAGCCCCGTTCCCTACAGTGGAACATTATCGACTGATATCTCTATTATTTATAAAACACCCGCTGAGAGCTCAATTTCCCCAAAGGAATTGTTAAATTTATTCACCTTGTCTCACAAAACCCGCTATTACACTATTTTAAAAGCTATTCCACTGATTTTAATATATACTATATAA
This sequence comes from Sesia bembeciformis, assembly GCA_943735995.1. NCBI lineage: Eukaryota > Metazoa > Arthropoda > Insecta > Lepidoptera > Sesiidae > Sesia > Sesia bembeciformis. Next base: position 10,134,541 of record OX031043.1, read on the forward strand.
ACTCAAATTTTACACACAATAGTGGAAACTGCATCCAAATCAGCCTCTTAGTTCTAGAAACCAATGCATGTATTTATTAGGCATTTTTATAATGATTAATAATAAAAGTCTAATAATTAATTATTAGATAATAAATAAACATCATTAATGATTTAACAATATGGAGACTATAGGGCAATATTCAACTTATCTTTATTTTAATTGCCTTACATATTTGAGGCACCCAATCAAATGTCTGATAACGATTGTAATATATTTATTTATTTACATGTTTATTTCGTTTTTACTACTTAAGTTTTTTATTTTGTTTAACTGTCAGAAAATTAAATTTTATTTAAGTATGAATTACGTGTCTAATTATTAACGCAAATTCGTTGACATGTGTGTCAAGGGCGACGTCAGAGGTGGGGTTAGGTCAGTTGCCCCCCTCTAGAGACTCGAAAAAAATTGTATTTGTACCTAAAATTCATATTTCTCCCGTCCTCTCTCTCATCCTAAAGGCCCATTGGCTGGCGACGCCCTTGATGTGTATTCTACCCGTTCTAACCTATGGTGCACAAATATATGAAACTTTGCCAACGGCTGCTGGAGCGTAGCATACCTACTGGGTATAAAGAGGACCAACTATATCAAGAACACCGAACTGCGTTCTAAAACCCTTATTACTGATGTTGGTGCTAAGACCGCTACGCTGAAATGTTACTGGGCTGGGCACGTCTGTCGTGTGCATCCAGTAAGGTGGCCGAAAATTGTTATCGAGTGGATGCTACAAAATGCACACCCGACGTAGTGGCAGACAAAGGAGGAGAAGAAGGCGGGACGACTTAGATGAATACCACAGGACTTGGCGAAGCGTGGCATTAATCAGATCGGTCTGGCATAAAAGAGGACACTAACAGGCTAATAAAAAAAACACCTTTGCTTAATTTTTCCGGAGTTATTGTAACGGACATAACCATGAAAACTGTAGCCAGCCCTTTTTATATCCACTGCTGGACATAGGTATCCTCATGCATATTGTCTTGTACATGGCCTTAAAACTCGCGAGTGTATTATAAACCATTTTTGTAAAATCGCTTGCTAAGGGATTTAAATACATTACAAAGTTCACTAGATTCCCACGGGGCCACGGGAGTCAAGTGGACAGAAGAGAAAATTACACCATTTGTAACATATATAAAGCCAAAGATAGATAAACTTATTACCTATTTTGTCAGGGGTTAAAAAACAGAGAAACAAAAACGCGTATCATCATTATACAACACGCGGATTTTTCTATAGTTATCTCTTTTCACGGTATTATTGATAACCTTGCCTTTATCCCAGTGGGGTATAATTACCAATACATCAGTATGTTATTACTTCTTGCTATATTACGATGACTGTACAGTTTAACCAGTGGTACAGAATAATGGTCGTACAAATTAATCTGTTATGTAATAGATAGGAAAAATTGGGAGTACGATAATAATCATGCAACTATGTAGGTAATTGCGTTATTACGAGTAATGTTTTTCAATATTACCTATAAAGTCATTCTTATTTTCTAACTAGATATAAAATACATAGATATACGAGTATACGTTGAGTCAGTGTGGAGTATCATGATTATTATAGATTACAATATCTAATTGTAGCCAGCGGATTCGTCCGTAAAGTACGTGATAAAAACTACCCTGCATAGAGTAATCCCTCTCACGATCTAAACCTGCGCCGAATTTGGTAGCGATTCGTTGATTTATTCCATAATTATTAGTTAAAAAACAAACAAACTAATTTGAGCATTTGTAGTAGGTGTGCGGCACAACCCCGAAAAGTCGCTTAGAAATAGAAAACACTGACCACTTCCCGTCCTAGTGACTAATTTTGACGTATTTTAGTGTTTTCGGGGTCGCTGAATACGAATTTGAAGTCCATTTTCACCTAAAAGTATGGCAACATTGCGAAACATGACTTCTAAGTAAAAAATACGATAAATGAAATTCGATGCTTTTTATATTCAACTCGCCATATCTCGGGCAATTATCAATCTATCTTCAATATATGAATGTTCATCTTCAAACCTTTCTTGAAAAAACAAGACTAGTTCGAAATTTCCAAAGTACTTTGTGTCTCAGTGACGAATTTTTGATTTTCTTATACCATTTCATGAGTTTTTACATCCTCAAAAGATTTTTTGTCATTTATAGAATTATTGTCTGTCTATCTGAACACGCATCACTTGGTCTGAAACTTGACATAATTATAGTTTATGGCCGGGGTTAATATTAAGGGGATATTTTATTCCGATCCGTTATAAAGTTCCTGAGGGAATCACCATTAAGTACGCATGTGCAATATCAACCGTTACATAAAAATATTGATTTCATTGAAACTGCAATGATAGTTTATGTCCTGCTTCAACTCATAGGATACTTTTATCCCAAACTTTTATAAGTTCTCTGGGCAATCATTATCGTGATCCGTCGCCTGATATGATCTAATACCAATATGTTGATACAGGGATGAATTATAAACAACTGGCGTCATTGAGGTTTTAATTTTGCATCGTTGGAATTCAAATACAGTGGCGAGAGGGCCCCGATGAATTAAACAACTAGATAGCTACGACCTTATACATCAGAATATAAAAATAATAATACATATGTAGTAACAACAACAAATATTATACAATTACGAAGGTAGTTCGCTTATCTTAATTAACATTTCTACCCTACCAATATTATACTCTGCTGTGCGTGTGTCTGTCATCGTTGTCAGTGTCCTGTCAGTATGGCATGAATCTTGTTAGAGTTATTACATCTAAACTACGTTTCCGGGTTTTAGAAAATTGTTATATCACCACCTGTGATTATTTAAGAATCCAAGGACTGCGGACATCCGTTTATCAGATGTGAGCACTGATCTAATAATAATAAACTAATTGACTAATCGCACATTAACGATCCAAAAGTCCACGCGAACGAAGTCGCGGACACAGCTAGTGTACCTATACCTAGTATAGAGATGTCTACAGTGTCCATTCGATTATTTTTTTTGTGTTCCTAAACGAGTTATTCTGATAACTTTGACTTTCATATTCATCACTTTAATTGAATGAAAAAGTTTGTTTTACACATTATATTTGCTTTGGCCTCACCTAACCGCCTATTACATAAGTCTATAATGAGTTGCAAAACACCCGTATTTTTCGAACGCTCGACTCGACTAGTCGAGGTATCTATATACCCAACTAGCATTGGCTAGTCGAGATATCTTTATACCCAACTAGCATCTAACCATCTATCTACCCAACTAGCAAAACGTAATAGAAACTGGTTCTATAAACGTAATATACACGATTATACAGTCAGGATTTGGCGCAGCTATATTGCTATTTAGCGATGTACTCGTCGTAGCTACTAGTTGTGTTATTGTAGCTTCACACGTGACAATTGTGTTGTAACAAGGGGTTTACACCCGACCGAAGGTTGAACGAACTAAATGCTATAAACCCTACTTTAATATCGTTCCTATCTCCGACATTCGTTGGCTATCTCCGAGTATTTAAAAAGTATCTATCTCCCCTGTTATCGTGAAATTTGACGCTTGGTCCCGAAGTATCTTTCGTCAAATTCTATAATTCTTGTCTCATGCTATCGAAGTAGACTTTTGTTTTGACACATGAACTTTGTTCGGGCCGATATTATATCGAAATGAACTTTTTCATGGTAGGAAGAATCGTCCTAAATATTAGCAGAAACTTGTTTTCTTGTGATTTCGGAGTAGACCCTCTGTATCGTTGCAATGAACAACAATCAATGAATATTTTTTATTTTAATTTTATTAGCCGGAATTTATTTTTTAATACAAATAAAGAATATTGAATTTGTGACTTCGGAGTAGACCTCGTGTATCGTTGCAATGAACAACAAACAGTTAATATTTTAAAATGTCATTAATAGGTATCACTTTTTTGTGATATAAAATGGCTAATATATCACTTTTTATGATATAGTACTAGTTTTATTATGATATGATACTAGTTTTATTATGATATAATACTAGTTTTATTATGATATGATACTAGTTTTATTATGATATGATACTAGTTTTATTATGATATAATACTAGTTTTATTATGATATGATACTAGTTTTATTATGATATGATACTAGTTTTATTATGATATGATACTAGTTTTATTATGATATGATACTAGTTTTATTATGATATGATACTAGTTTTATTATGATAAGATACTAGTTTTATTATGATAAGATACTAGATTTATTATGATATAGTTGGGGGTAATTATACCTAAAAACCTAATTTTTAATTGGACTTTGAACCCTATTATCTGTTATGAATTTAAGTAGTTATAAAGCCCAGACTAAATTGATTAGATTACACTTGCAAGAACATCGAAAAAAACGAAAACAAACCATGTATTTGCCAATTCATATTTATTGCTGTCGAAACACACGCTTGCGTAAGACAAACCTTTGTAACGAATTGGCAAATTTTTATTTACTGGACTTTGGACTCTATTGCCTCTTGTACCGTTTTTATCTACTTTGAGAGTACAAAGTCCAAGTGTGAACGTCACTCGTGACATTCTCAATCTTCGCGTTGTTTGTGCAAACCGCGCAATCCACACTAATGTATATACGAATTATGAAATCTGTAATATTACGTCTGTTTGTGCCGGATAATGTTTTGAATTTCTCTCCGAACTTTTTCTTTTTATAGTTTTTTACCAATGCGTCCTTACGCATTGGTAAAAATCCTTAATGCGTCCTTACCAATTTCAGAAGTTTTTATACATTTTTTATCCTAATACGTCCAAATATGATTTTAAGTCATAGTAACTGAAGTAATAATTAACTTAATAGGCACTTATTACCTTTAATAAGTGTAACATAATAATAAGGGCGGTGATAGCCTAGGGGTATCTATAGGTACTCGACTCTCATTCTTGAAGCTGTGAGTTCAAATCCTCCGACCGCACTACTGAGCTTCCACTCTGCTTAAGTACGGATTTTAAAAAATTATCGCTAGTTCGCAAGTTACAGAATTAAAAAAAAAAACTGGAGCATTAATCCGCATTGGATCCGCGTGGTAGATTGTAACCCTAAATCCCATGACCAAGGGGAAGCCTGTGCCTGTGGACGTTATAAAGGCTGAAAAAAAAAACTTAGATTAACGTATACTTATTCCACGTACTGCGAATTGCAGTGTGAGACGCGTTCTGGCCGGATGAACTTGAACATTTGCGGGTGTTGGCTAGATCAAAAGAATGGAACATGGTCCACTTGGTGGTAAGTGGATACTGTCCTCCATAGACATCCGCGATACATGCCAACATCAGTCCAGAATGACAAACGTTGGCACGCCCCTGGATGCGCTGCCTACCTTTGCAGATTAAGGAACAGATTGGGAAAATGGGGAGGGATATGATAGAATGAGAATGGGCTCTGGCATATCTCACTCACTACCGAAATACGTACGTACATCGGGGATATACGATAAAGTAGGAAATGCAGTACATTTCAAGGTAGTCTTCTGTGAGATAGGGGTAACGTGGCCAGTTGAGTGCGCCCAGCGGCTGTGAGAATGCAACATGCGTGGAGCGGGAGCGTCCCCTACACATGTGATTTGTCCATGGTCCGATTGATAGAATCAGAGCCAAAAATAAATCCCTTCGTAGTACTGGTCGAACTACGCGATAGGGCCATGGAACAAATTTAATTTTGTAAGGCTAAGTGACCAGAACCTGCCAGTCATGCTGACGATGCTATAATACTTGAAAAACGTGTCGGTGAGTTGTGAAAGTTACGGATGACCGTTTAAACGCTGAAATTAGTCTTGTTGACTTTGAACAGACTTTTGGCAACTACTTTTTGAAACTATCTTTACACATTCTTTATTATTTTCGCAAAATTATTTCATAGATTTTTCTATACACGTGGTGTTTTAATTAAAATTGATTGTCGAGTTTGTGAAGACTAGTAGAAATATTCTGTATGTCGTAGGTTTAGTCAGAGATACAAATTTTCAGTCCGGGACAGAATGAACACATTTGATAGCGAACAAGGATCTAAGCCTTATAATTATTACACAAGAGGCAGGTGTACTATTATCTAGGGATTGTAATCCCACAAAATTCCACAGAACGCTGGTGTATTTTTAACTAAAGTCATGAAATCCCGCAGGTTTCTACATTTAAGTAGAAATGAAAGGCATTTTAATCGATTTTATTATTTATATTTGCACTTAAGAAAAAAACAAACTTAGGGTCAGCAATTTTAATGCGTGATATCAAAATGTCAAGAATAAACGAATGTATGTGTACTTGCTTTGGTTTTTACAGAACCTGCGCGAATCTCTCATTGTTTGCGTGTCGCGTCGGATTACCTAGGTGTTATAAAGTTGCAGAATACTATTTTATAGAATTGCAATTCCTATCGATCGATATCTATATCAACCTAACGTTTCACTGCAAGTCACAGGCTTCGCCCCAAGTAATCACGAGGGTTTTATGGAGTCGTAATCAGTGTATTACGGCCCAAAAGCGGATATGCGGATGCTATATCAGCCCTATGCGGATTACTCATTACCCAGACTTTCCGAGTCTGTCCGAGTAATTTCCGAGGATACGGATTTGAACACTGAAAGCCATCTATGAACTTCGCTAAATGGGTCGCTAATTTTAAACTAAGAATCTAGAATAAATTCAATATGATGTCTATCTGCTATCTAAAGGCATATTGACGCTATACGGTTTTATTTTTACTAGCTCATATTTCTCTACTGATAGTCTCCTACATTTCCTATAATAAAAAAACATTTAACGTATAATAAACTTGATTATTTGATATTGATTATCTATTTCCTCCTTACCACCCAAAGATGGCTTTGGCGATAAGGTTGTTTGTTGTACTTTTCGTGTTACTTCTTTTTACAACATGTGTTGATGTACAATAAAAGTTTATCTATCTAAATTAATTTTTATCTTCTATGTTATATCCAGTATAAAAAAGGAAGCTCAATTCATGGAAGCCTATATTTTAACAATTTTCATGTTGAACGTTGAACTCATCTCCGTTATCTGGTTTAAATGGTAGAGTCCGGGTAGCTGACGTAACACAAAGCTATTAGAATCATGTCGTCTCCCTTTGCAGAGTCATTACTTGCAAGTCACAGTGATAATGCAATCAATATACGAGTAAACATATTGAGAAAACTAAAAAAAATCAAAATGAAATCTCTATTGGAAAATAAACAAAAACGTCTTACATAATGGTCGTTTTGGTTCATTGGAGTTTTTGTTTAGAATTTATTTTGAGATGACCCATATATAACTTATACTATATAGGTATTAAACACAAATACTATATAATTTAAAAAGCTAGGAACATTTTTTTTTAATTGTCACCAGCTCGACGGCGAGGGAAAACATTGCGAGGAAACCCGCATGCTCCAGAAATAAAAAAAATATAGTATGTGATCCACCAATCCTCACTGATTCCACTTAGACTGGGCTCGCGTGGTAGATTATGGCCTGAAACCGTTTCAGGGATTTACTAAGGTAGGCCTGTGCCCCGCAGTGGGACGTTATAGAGGCTGATAAAAGACTATAATTTGTATATACAGGGTGTATATACAAATAATTAGTATAGACATAGCTCGTAGAATCCACATGTTGAAATGGCAATGTGCAGGTCATATTTGTCGCAGGACCAATAACCTATGGGGTAGACGACCTTCGGCCACGTGGAGCGACGACTTAAAGAAGTTCGCCGGTGGTGGTTGAATGAGAACGGCCGAGGATCGTATATGGTGGCGAGTCTTGGGAGAGGCCTATATCCAGCAGTAGAGTGACATAGGCTGATGGTATGATATGGTATACAGGTGTGTTCGAACTTCTCCAAAAGCCTGCATCCATGGATTCTGCTTATAATTGTGAGTTCATACTTATTACGTTTTTTTTGTAAACGGTCTATTTTTTAGGCTTTGTATTTAGCAAATTTGTATGAAATAATTCCTGTTTTGGTACAATCTAAAGAAAAAATTAATTATTGCAAAAAAATCGTAAAATCTTCAGATTTTATTAAATATATCGATTACACCAAGTGCATATGATCTTAATATAGACTGCCATCTATATATGTATATAAAAATGGATGTTGGTATATCTGAAATTAATGGACTTCGACACCGTTTGACCGATCACCATAGAAGTTGGCACATATAGGGGGTTTTCCAAGAACTGTCACTGTCAATTTATTCAGTAAACTTAACATTTTCATCATGGTAAAGTACACGAACGAACAACGTCTGCAAATTATAAAAAAATACTACAGAAATTCGGAGTCGGTGACCGCTACTTTAAGAGCGTTAACTCCGATTTTCGGTCGTAATTCTCGCCCTAGTAGACAGGCAGTAACAAGTTTAGTGCAAAAATTTGAGTCTACATATTCGTTGTGTGATGTTGCCGTGCCAGTGAGACAACGGGTTGGTCGAAGTGTCGAAAATATCGCTGCCGTTGAATCGTCCGTAGCAAATGATCCAAAGCAGTCAATTCCACGGCGTTCTCAAGAGCTGGACATCGCCCAGACCACTTTATGGCGAATTGTGCGTAAGGATCTTGGTTTACACCCATACAAGATCAAGCTGACTCAGGAATTGAAGCCGATGGACCATTTGAAGCGACGTACGTTCTCCGATTGGGCTCTGGAAAAGATGCGCCAAGATGATCAATTTCATCGCAAAATCATCTTCAGTGACGAAGCTCATTTTTGGCTCAATGGGTTCGTCAATAAGCAAAATATGCGTTATTGGTCGGGTGAAAATCCACATGTGCTTCATGAAACACCACTTCATCCACAAAAAATAACTGTTTGGTGCCGTTTGCATGCCGGCGGCGTCATAGGGCCATATTTTTTCGTCGACGATAATGATCGTCACGTTACTGTGAATGGTAATCGTTATCGCGCCATGATTACCGATTATTTTTGGCCCGAATTGGAAGATATGGACTTGGACAACATGTGGTTTCAACAGGACGGTGCCACAAGCCACACAGCACACGTTACAATCGATTTATTGAAGAGTAAATTTGATGAGCGTGTTATCTCAAGAAATGGACCAGTCGATTGGCCGCCTCGTTCGTGCGATTTAACGCCTCTAGACTTTTTTCTTTGGGGCTACGTCAAGTCATTGGTCTATGCCAACAAGCCGACGACGTTGGAAGAGCTCAGAGCCAACATTGAACGCGAAATAACAGCCGTTTCGGCCGAAATGTGTGGCCGAGTCATCGAAAATTGGGTCCAACGAATCAACCGCTGCAAACGTGCCCGCGGTGGCCATATGAACGAAGTCGAGTTCCATTCATAAATGGTTTGCATTCTATTTTGAAAAAAAGTTGTCAAGTCCTTATTGGAAAACCCTTTATGTATTTTTTCATGGAGAACTTTTTTATGCTATCCACTTTGTTGTAACTCGCCACTAGATGGCGATGCAGCACATCAACTTCTATGGCAGAACAACGTCTCTCGGGGTTTGCTAGTCTATACTAATATAGTAGAGAGAGTGCGAATTTTGTGAGTTTGTGTGTATGTGGAGGGTAATCTCCGGAACCCATTTGAAGAATTCTTTCACCATTTGAAAGGTACATTATTCCAGATGGACATAGGCTATATATTACGTGTAAAACAATTGCCGGGCATGCAACGCATGCCCGGCACAGCTAGTATCTTATAAAACCGGATATTCACAATAACAGATAATTCAAATCCATCACACATAACAGTGTATCCATCACAGCTAAATAATATACACAGCTTATCTATAAACAAGTGTATCATCCATCACAGCTAAATAATATACACAGCTTATCTATAAACAATACATATTTTTCAGCGATAGCATTAGTATATCTATTTGATATATTACATTTATTTACAACTTATCGTATAAACATAAAAATTATAAAGATAGGTAATTACTATAATCGAGCGTTTACACAAATTTTAATTTCTTTGCAAACCTTTGCAGCTCCTTAAGAGGCTAGGTGGCGCCAATCGCAAATATAACATTGTAGAACAAACCTACCCATTCCGTTAGAGCAGTCATTCCCAAAGTGGTGATATCGACCCCCTTGAGGTTGATTTGAACTTTCTAGGGGACGATAGTTGCAATAAAACCATTAGGCCCCCTAATGATTTTATTGCAACTATAAATATATATACGATGGCTAAAAATAGACCCCGTTACCACTGCTTTTCGTTTGTTACTTCAAAATATGTGTGATTCCAGAATATGTACCCAATTAAGAAGATAAAGATTTACTATATCATCTCTACGTACACCGCAAAAAGAGTCACATGTAAGAATGCATGAAATAACAGAAACATGTATGTGCATTGGCTCATCGAACATGTAACAGCAAAGCAAGTATTTCCGCACTTAATCCGCATTTATTAGTTTGAGGAAGTAAAGTAAATTACAAGAGGGCCTCCCCCCACATGTTGCATGTCAGTTTGAGTAAGTTACTTGGGTCAACGATTTTACTAGTTTCTTGGGAAAGCGGTCTACGACCGAAAAAAGTTTGGGAACCACCGATTAGAGCAACAATATGAACTTCTAAATCACAGTGATAACTCGTTTACAAACGCAAAAAGTTTGTAATCGTGTTAACTCTTGGTTACACACTATTCTGTTAACTAATATTGGGAATATAATAATGTGCAACATGCGAGCTTATTTTGAGATTTCATTTCTTTATAGAAACAGGGTAGCAGACAGTCCACCTGGTACTGTTGCCCGCGGACATCCGCGGTACATGCCAACAACAGTCCAGAATAACAAACATCGGCACCTGCCTGGATGCGCTGCATTCCTGCCTACCATTTGATATTTAGGAGAAAAATTTGAAAAAGAGGTTCTTACAGCAAATTCGGCGGCAATGTGTATGAGATAGGAGGATACAGAACAAAACACTGAAACCAAAACCAGAGAACTACACTCATATACTTTCTACTGAAAATAGTAATTGTTCAGTAATTGAGAGTAGAATATATTTTTCCAGTTTCTATAATAGGTTTTTTTCATACCTTATTGTTTATTTCTGTTTATTTCATACCTTTTATTCTATGCCCAGTTGCATTTTACTCGCATCGCCTGCGCAGCTCCCGATCACTACCCTGTATCACAGTGTATATAGTGGGCCAACGCCTTTGATGTTTGCGTAAAAGTTGACATCGCAAGACACCGGTCACAGCATCTAGGGTTGTCACAGTTTTTTATAATTTAAATAAAATACAATTATATTATTTAATGTTTTAATGCTTTTTTACAACGCTTTATATATATATATATATATATATATATATATTACAAATGCTTACAAATGTTTTATATAAAACTATATGGATATTATAATGTGTGAATTTCCAAATCTGCTATTATAAATGAGCGACCGACAAATATTTTCGTTTTTATGAAGTTTTTAGATTTAATGGATTTGAAATTTCTGTAGTTGAACTTAATTATATAAAAAAATCTTCATCCTGATAAATAATTTCGATCAATTGATTTTGGAGCTGTCCCTTTCTAATAAACGTGGAAACGCGTGTGAGGACAGAGCGGAATCGCGCTGTTTTACTTTTTGCATTTTTGTATTTTTATTTTATATTCATTTATTTATGTATTTTTGCCCATTTCTCGGCGAATAAACATTACATAAAATTTTAATCTACCAGGATTTAGTAATGTACAAGATGTATCCAATTCACAAAAAATAATAGATAAAACTATTGCGATTGCCAAATTCCAAGCGAAATTTTCCAAAAACAGACCTTTGGAAAATAAATTTATCGAGGAAAGTGTTTTTGTTCTACCAGAATCTAGATTATATGGTCAAAATAAATATACATAAAAATTAGATCTATGTATCATCTACAACTGACATATCAGCGAAAATAAAAAGTTACTTTTTCTCAATGTAGCCTCTTAACAATAACAATGTTTACCTTTCTACCGTGTGCGGAAATGAAATTTTAGTTTATTTATGCGAGACGACGACTTACAATCTCTCACAGCACATGTCGTATGCACCATTTTAATCGTGTACAAATTAAAACATTTAAAGCAAACACGCGTTAGCCCTGAAAGACGAGTCCCGAGCTACCTAATAATACGGTGGCGTGGGCAGCTCGGGCTCGCCCTACCCGCGTCTCACCCCTCACGCCCAGCACGATTACCCCTGTCTAGACGTCTCCGTTGGCCGACTGTATGGATTTTTAGATTGTGCCTGTATTGAGTAATAAGGGTTACGAACGTTTTAGATAAAGCAAAAGTACATGTTTGTAACTTTTCAAGTATTCCCTAAAATAATTTTATTTTTCGTTAGAACGGCTTTATATATTTTAAATTTGTCGACATGTTTCAAATTTTGCGTTATTACAATGACACATTGTATAAATGTATTTTCTAAAAGACTTCTTTTTTTATTTAAATAATTGTAAATGGTGTTATTCACATTATTTAATACTCATTCATATGCAAACAGTATAATATTTTTCGATAACACAGACAACATGCTCATATGATTAATACATATATATGTCATTACATATATATGTATTAATACATTTATTAATACATATATATCTATATGTGTGGCACTATTGCCAAACCCACCTAGTGATAAACCATTATCAGCATTTTTTCGTCAATAGTTCTGACTCTTGATGCAAATGTAACAGGTGTGGCAAATATTTTAACCTATATTTTTTATGGCTTTTATTAAAAGGAACAGCAAAAACACTTTAAATTAGCAGCTGATCGTGACCAATAAAACTAACTATTTTTGAATGTCTGATATAAATAATTTTAAATGACTAAGAGTGCCATCACAAAGTGGCCGTTCGCGGGACTCCAATTTGTTTGTTGTCACCGGGGAACCTAGACACGAGTTAGGTTTAGGTTCTCTGGTTAAATTTGCCGACATCGATTTGCAACTGCTTATTGAATTATTTCTCCTTTTTTATTATTTATATTCGCTATAATATTATCATCCATCACGTATATTGTAAAAAGAAAAGAGTATATTTGCACGAAACTAAATATGGGTATGTTTTGGTAGGGTTCTGTGTCTTTAATGTAAGCCTATACTGTTTTTCTGTGTGAACTTTTTAAGTTTCTCAATTCGTCCGCTAGAAGCGCTACTTGATTCTCTATAATAAACGCAAACGCGATAGCGCTGTTTGCAAGCCAACATTACTATCGCGTTTGCCTCTGAACAGATTCTGTTGCACATCTATCACTTTCTAATGTTTTGTTATATTCATGATGGAACCACTGTTCCTCTACCGAACTGCTCCCCGGTGACTTGAATGATCTAATGATCCAATCAGTTATGTACATTTGTTTTAATCTTATATTATTTTTATTTTAGCTACATTTTTCTCTCTATATATAAACTGTTTTTAACCAAGTGTATATGGCCAATTAAACATAAAAACCACATGCAAAAAGAGTGTTCATCGAATATTTACTTACTTTTGAACTGTGTGTGTGTGTGTTTGTAAATTATTTTAACGTTTTTTTTTTTTATAATTTTAACATTTAGGATTTAGATATCAATTATAAAGTTACCACGGGAATTGAGCTAACCATACAACTTCAACGACTACGCGTGCGAAGTCGCGGGCGCTGGTAGTCTATAACAAATTAGGATCGATAAAAAGTTTCCTTATAACGACGCATCGCAGAAGTGGCAGGTACGTCAGAAACGATAACGCACGCCTCTAATCACATGCTCGTAAATCTGCAAACGGGTTTTATGCGGTAACTTGTTATGTCTTATGTTTTTTGCTTTTCTACTATATAATAATAATGTTTTCTTCATTATTAAAACACTTATATTAAAGAACACGATACTTAAAGAACTTGAGTAAGACGTTCAAGGGCGTAAGTCAGGATTTTATCCAGGGAGGGGGCAAAGCAATTAGACATAGACATAGACACACAATAAAAGGTAAGAACAGACAAATTACACATAAGAAAAACAATGAACATAAAATAAATAAACACACTAAAAATACTTATTCTGTAAGATTAAGATGTGCATTACGAACGTCGGAAACGGTCTCCATCTCACCATATGTCGCGGACAAACCACAGCGCGCTGGTTTTCAGTGGAGCCATTGAAGATGCACGGACTATGATAAAATTGAGTAAAATAAAATAAAACATAATAAAGTGACAAATAAGTAATAGTCAATTCAGTCAAATTATTTTATTTTATTTATTAATTGAACATTCATTTATTAGAAAATACGTTTTATTTATTAATTACATATTATTTATAATTTCCTATAATTTTAAATAGATTGTGTAATGCAGAAAGTCTGTTACTTATTCTTCCCTATGCCAAAGGCGCAAGCGTTTCACCGTGCCTCACCATAGCTACGCCCATGAACATAGATCTACTATTGGTGCAGGTTGTGCGTGCTAAATCAACATCGTCATCGTCGCACGGTTCATCCGCACTCTCTTCACCGAGTTCCTGCGTACAGTGCGGTCATCGAGACACTATAAATACTGCGAATTCGAAGATTATGGAATGAACTGCCAGCTGAGCTTTACCCGCTATACCTACTACAACATTAGGCTCTTCAAGAGAGCTGTAAATAGGATTATGTGCGGTCGACAACGCACTAGAATAAATACAAACACCTTTGCAGCACATTAACAACTTAATTGATGTAATTCAAGAGGCGCCAACCGCAAATACAACGTTGTGAAACAAACCTGATTACTTTAACTGAAGGCAGTTAGAGTAATCATTCCCAAAGTGGTCGATAATTTCAATGAAAAAAAGAGTCGACGGTACCTAAAAACAGACCCCCTTACCACTGTTTTTCGTTTGTTACTTCAAAATATCTATGATCCCTATAGGATCTAATTAAGAGACGAAGATTTTCTATCTCTATGTACACCGAAAGAAGAGTAACGTAAAAATGCATGAAATAACACGCAACACTAAAGTTTTTGAGAAAGGGTTCTGCGACCGAAAAAAGTTTTTAACTCAGGGGGAGTTAGAGCAACAAATATGAACTTTATGGTCACCATAATAATTCGTTTACGGACGCAAAAAAATCTTGCAAACGCACGCTTATTGTTCATAAGAGTAGTTTTGTGGTTAAACAGTATAATTGCTTGCGGTTACTTACTTCATAATTAGCGTGAGTAGGTACTGCTTCTTAGTTTAGTCATGCTCAAGTCATACATTTGTATGACAACAAATGTATAAAAATATTTGTTACTATGAGGTGACCGGTAGCCGCCACAGACATTATATTTTATACAAACATGCCAAATATATCAACATTTTCAATACATAAAGAATTTATGACTCGTTAATAAATCCCTCACTATGACTCAGATTTCTATTATTATGACGTTTAACAGTGCACCCGTTTGCTGCGCAAAGGGTCCCGTCGGACGAAATATTAGAGAAGGGGAGGATGCATGCCCCCCCTCTCACAGAAGACTGCCGTAAAATGTATTATATCGTAGCAAACAATCCTAGATCTGTGTGTATTCTGTGTTTTTGGTGTGAGTGAGGTATGCCAGAGCCCATTCCCATCCCATCCTCTCCCTCCCTTTTGCCAATCCATTCCTGAATCTGCAAAGGTAGGCAGCGTATCCGGGGGCGTGCCAACGTTTGTCATTCTGTACTGATGTTGGCATGTATCGCGGATGTCTATGAACGACAGTATCCTCTTACCATCTGGTGGGTGGATTGTATGCTCGTCTGCCGCCATTTTCCTATAAAAAAAATGCTAGAGAAATATATTTCATTGTATTTATTACAGTGTAAGAAAACAACGCCTACACTTATTTAGACAACTGTCCTACACTTTTATGAATAAAGTTTGTTTGTATCTATATCACAAAAATCATCGTTAAAATTAATGACGCGAGAAAACCTAACCAAAACTATTTTTAACAAGCTGCTCGACCTTGTGTGTATAAATTGTCCACAATAACTATAGTAATGTTTACAAAATTGTTAACCCAATATAAAAACGTTAAGTGATATGAAAACTATTTATAGCTATTTATAATAAATAATATCAGCCTATAATGTGCCACCGCACGGCACAGGCCTCCTGATAAACCGTTAGAGGTTTTCGGGCCATAATAAATCAAGTGGGCCCATAATATCTACTTTGTCATTGACGGCATTAACACAGTAGCACGGTGCTTTATTTATTATTAATTATACCTATCTTGCTACTTTTAAGACTTAATAAGTTTTAAGTTTTGATTTCACGATTTTACTCTAACTAGCGACCCGCCCTCACTTCGCTTCGGTTTATTAAATTTAAAACAATCGAAATAAGATATTTTCCTGCGGTAAAATGGAGCCTATATTTTAAGTTAGACCTCTAGCAATACATCGGTGAAAACTGCATTCAATTCCATGCAATAGTTTTTGCGTGATGCGTGTACAAACATACATACATACAGACAGACAGACAGACAAAATTTCTAAAAACTGTTGTTTTGGCTTCTGTTGTTATAATAAAGCCCCCCCCCCCCCATATTAGGTTTTTTTCAATATCTATAATGTACAGACATCGGCCTGTTACAATTTTATTATATGTATAGAATATATCCTATTATTACATATGATTATTTAAAATGAATCGAATGACTAATTATCTTCCTTTTCTGAAGTCGGTAAAAATAATCTTTTGAAGTATCTATTATACAAGATGGTGTTTTCCTTATTTATGCGCGTGTGCTTGGATGTCAAGGACCAGGTCGCGGCGTGGTCGCGTCATCCGCGCGCCGAGCGTATTTACCTACTCATTGCTGGAGGCTTTGACGTCACGTTACAGCTACCTCTCGAGCCGTGTCTTAAACTAAATCTTCACATGGAATAAAAAGCAACTGTTGGTTTGCACACATTTCGCGGATTAATCAAATCAATTCATTTACTTTGCAAGAACATAGATGACGACATAAGATATAGCAATACAATTACTTCCCAGTTCCCATTGTCCTGCCTTCAGGCATGCATACAAAACTTAGCAACTATTATTCAATTATATTTATTTATTTACTCTTTATGCACTATTTTACAGAGGCGGACTTAATACCTTATTAAGGCATTCTCTACCAGTCGACCGTTGGTCAAATGTGAAAATTTAAGCGGGTGCAAAAGAACTGAAATAGAACAAACTGAAACACGTGGGAACTGAACTGAAATTAATCTCTATAAATAACAATAGTAATATAATAATACATTGATAATATACTTATACGATAAAATATATAAATAAACGCAAAATACACATACTAAAAATAGATATTAAATATATAGAGCATACATATGAATAAGTAAATATAAATATAATAAGTATAATACATACATACAAATAATATAAATATAGAGAAAAAATGTGAAAAATACCATTAGCTCTGTAAATTGCGGAGGCGGTGGTCCCAGAGCTTCCCCATGAAGCTGGTTTATAAGTAGCCTTCCTTGTGTGTCGGTGGGGAGCGAGTTCCAGAGTCTTACTGCCTGAGCAACCAAGGAATTAGTCATAAAACCATTGCGATGAGAAGAGACATAGAGTGTGAAGTTTTCAGCATGTGAGCCTCTGAAACTGATACCTATAATACATTTCAGGTATTCGGGAGAATTTATGACCCCAATACGTCAATGTTAACCAGTTTAACATAATTAATAAGTTAATATAAGTCAACACAGCCAATATTCATGAAATACAATTTTTACTCGTGAAATATACGGTTTTCACATTGTGTAAAATATAGCGTGCATTGCTTTGGAAACTAGGTAAACATAGTAGTATCCTAGGTAAACAATCCTAAGCATAGTATATAAAATGCTCAATCGTTTCTACGTGCCTCTCTGTTCGACCCAAAGGTCGATTGGTAGAGAGCACACCTTTTGTACGATTAAGTCCTTTCACCACCTTCCGATAAATTATGAGGTACCAGAAAGTCAGCATCAGCTAGATTTATTGGCAGTTAATTTTTCTATCAGATTATTAACAGTTACTTTATCGGGATACCGCATGATACCTTATCAGGTGGTGAGTAAGACCCTAATGCAATAAAAAAATTTAAATAATAAATATGTAAAGATAATTAATAGTTAAATATGAGTAGTAAGGTCTGCTTATCTGCTAATGTGTTGATTAAAGGACTGTTACCCACCTACCTATTTGAACTTTTATTTTATTAAGAGCCATTTCACATTTTAAGCGAAAAATACAAGTTTTTGAGCTCCGCTATAGGTGAAATGGAAGTTGCGTTACATTTCTGAGTAAATATTTTAAATGGCTCATTTCTTTGTATTGACATTTAATTGGATACATTTCGAAATATTTCTTTATTTATCCTGTAGTACTCAACTATGTTTTAGTAAAAACTAACTTTTTTTTTTGACGACTTGAAAATTTAGATAATAGACATTATATTTGAAAAAATTACCAGATTCCTAACCCAAAAGTCCGGGGTATACCAGTATTTGGTCTGGTAGCGACAGTAATGGCCCTCGAACGTTCTCCGTCCACGGCCAATCGAGCGTTGCCACCGATCACAAACTTTTTTTTACGTTCGTAAAGGAATTGCGGTGATTTTAAAGTTCATTTTCGTTGTTCAAACTGAACGAATGGGTTTGTTCTACTGCGTTATATTTGCGGTTGGCACTACCTAACCAATTATTGAATATTATTAATAATGAGCTGCAAACAGTTTGTATTTCGAACGATCCATTGGCCGATACTGTACCAATAAATAGATTCATATTATATACCCACCTAACATGAATGTTATGCTTGTCTTAATATACATATGTATTTTATATTTGTTATCTACTCATGAAAATCATTATAAATATACTCAGCGTAATTATGTAGTATATGGTAAAAATACATTTATTTTTATTTGTATACACGTGCGCTAAGGCTTTGATATTATGAAGCCAGTTTGGACATTTTATTATATTACCTGTATCTAATTATGATAATTAGTCGCTATTTTTGTATTGCTATGCTCGTTATGTACTGTGTGGTGTCGGCCGCTTGTATAATAACACCACGCAATCTCTTCTCGTGTGTGTCGTAAAAGGCAAATAAGGGATAACAAAGCGGCTCCCACAAGCCCTGACCACCTCTAAAACAGTATGAGGGAGTAGGAGGAGATTATGAGCATCAGGATGGATACTGAAAGGGCTGGTTGCATGCGGCTTATATACGGTCAGCAAGAAGTCAATTGCACCTAGTTCAAAAATAAAGGGACAATGTATAAATGTAACAGATTAAAAATAATATGTTTACACATTTAAATTCTTCAATATGTAATTTAATATTAAATAGGATAGTAAATGGGAGGGGAAGGATGCACGCTGCAATCTCACACCCGCTGGATGCACTCGACTTGCCGAGTATCCCTCTCTCACAGAAAACTACCGTAAAATGTACTGCATTTTATTAGACTATTTTAGGCTACCGTTAAATGTACTCACTTTATCCTGTACGTAGCTACGCGTTTCAATAAGTGAAATAGATACGAGTATACCAGAGCCCATCTCTATCCCATCCTATCCCTTTCCGTTTCCCGAACACTTTCTCGCAATGCATTCCTTAATCTGTAAAGGTAGACAGCGCATCTGAGTGTGCCAACGTTTGTCATTCTGGACTAACGTTGGCATACATCGCGGATGTCACATGGAACTTACAGTTGTAAGTAGAATCATAGGTCTCATTTGCCAAGACCCTTGTCTAGATTTATATCTGGAAATTGTCAGTTTAATTTCAGTTCTGTTTTTCCTTAAATTGTTTAAAATGCTAATGAAATATAAACATAATCTTAGACATAACAAATTAAATTTGTTATCAGCCATAATCTCCATAACAAACTGTGCTAAATAAGTAATTATAGATAGCTACATACATTTGTGTTTATTCGAAGGTTGACTGGCATAAAATGCTATAATTCCGCCTCCCGTACAACTTATGTGCAGTAAAGCTTAAATAAATAAAGGCTTGTATTTAAACGAACTGCAAAAAAAATACTGAATCTTCAGTAAATCATGATCAACAAAACAAGCTAATTTGAATACCTGAAATAAATAATTTCAAATTACTAAGAATGCCAGCCATCACAAAATCGATGTTCGCGCGAATCCTATTTTTTTTTGTTACCATAGAACCAAAATCTAACCCACCTTTAAATTTGCTGCTCATTGAGTATTTTCTACTGCTCATTTAATTATTTCTCATAAATAAATAATACAGAATGTGTCAGAAGTATTCCTAAAGACTGAGACCATGGAATTTTGTTCATGATTTTGAGTTAATCAATTACATCTTATATATGTCATATATATTGTATATGTCGACATTTCCAGCAAAGTCGTATTTAGGGCTCATCTGGAAAGTAAAGCCAAAATGGCCTCCCAAAAAGCTGGGTGCGCTGAACAGAGCGAAGCGGTACTTCACCCCTGGGCAGCTCCTAATGCTTGACAAAGCTCACGTTAGGCACCATATGAAGTACTGCTCATATCTCTGGGCCGACGCACCGAAATGTCAATTGGACCCATTTGACTCCATCCAACGACGTGCTGTTCGTATCGTCGACGATCTCACTCTCACGGGCAGTTTAGAACCTCACAGCATTCGGAGGAACGTTGCGTCTCTCTATGTGTTCTACCGCCTGTACAATGGCTGCGCCTGATTCTCCAAGAAACCTGTGAATAGAATTTTGCAAGGTCGGCGGCGCACCAGCATACCCCTGGTGTTGCAAGTGTCCATGGGCGGCGGTAACACTTACCATTACGTGGGACCGCTTGCTCGTCCGCCCACTACTCTATAAAAAAAATTATTAATGTCCTGTCTGTCTATAGCATTATTTGACTATTGAATTTATTGCATTTCAAGTATAGTTCAACTACCTATATAAATGGTGATTGAACTTGCAGAAAGCGTATTTAAATAAAAAAAATATAAAAACAAATTTTATAGGTAAGAGATACAATGGAGAAGCTTGAACCTAGCTGCCCTCGGTTGTTAACAAACTACGACGTTTCATTGAAACCGTGAAGAATGGAGGTCGAATACCTTCACCTGAAACTATTTAACCAGTTTTCACAATTATTTTTTCTCTTTATTCAAGCTATTCAGTATCTCCCAGGTATCTGTCTTGTTTATGAATACGGTTATAAGTTAAACAGTAACCACAGCATACCATCCACCTATTTACCGGCACTGCTGTAATACTCCTAGGATATAGCTCACGGCGCACACGATCTTCTGCTCTTCTCAAGCAACCACTACCGGCAAACTTCTTTAAATCGTCAATCCATCTGGCAGGCCCACTGCGCCACCCAGATTTGGTCTCCATTCAAGGACTCTTCTACCCCATCGGTTGTTGGTACTGGGGCAAATATGACCGGCACATCGCTACTTAAACATGCTGATTCTAGGTGTTATATCTGTTTCGGTAACCATATACGACTATATGTTAAGACAATTGTGGAGCCACTTTTGAAACAAATTAATAACTCAAATGACTCAAATACAGACATGTATGAATATAGAAGAGGTGAAATAGATTATAGAGATTATAAACATGTCAAAATTGTGGCAAATGAAGGTCCTAGCGGTCCTACTCAGTGCTCTAACCCTCTGGACAACCGGTGGTCTCTGAGCTCTTTTCAGCTATTCTAAGAAGAAATTATTTGGATTTGAATCTAATTTATTACCGACTAGCGACCCGCCCTCGCTTCGCTTCGGTTCATAAGATTTTTTTTATATATAATATATAGCCTATGTTACTCAGGCATAATGTAGCATTCTAATGGTGAAAGAATCTTTGAAATCGGTCCAGTTGTTTTTGAGTTTATTCGTTACAAACATACAAAAATACAAATCTTTCCTCTTTATAATATTAGTATGAAATAAAATTCCAACTTCTGAGAAAGACATAGATAATGGCGCTTTGGAAAGGATGTGACATTTACACGACATAATCGGAATAAACAACAGAAACATATGGAATGTCCACTTCATAGAGTATTGAAATCGAAAAGTTGTAGTTTGAAATCTCTTGTTGGGGTTGTTGAATAAGAACGTTCGAGGGTTTATAAGAAACTCAGTATAGTGAGTCAGAAGATACAAAAGTATTTTGGGACGCAAAAGCAAAACAACTAGACAAATCTTTCAATGCTTCTCAAATATTTTTCAGATTGTTCAACATACTGTTAAAGCGCATATCAAATTAGCAGTAAAACTCAATATTTGTGATAGATGACCCAAGCTCGAAACGTCGTACCAGTTACGAGAGATAGTTATGACCCCTGACCCGCACCGTCTGCCGATAGCGTCTCGGGACGTTCGCGTTCTACGCATCAAAATACGCTTGTATAATGCATACAAATTAATGGCACTTTACCCAATATCTTCATCAGTAACGTATTTTGAAGATTCAAGATTGACGAAGCAATGTTTCCTTCAAGGATTGTATCATTTTCCTACAATTATTGGTTTTGTCAAACGGTGTCTTGATCATTTCATATTTCTTTTAGATTCATATATTTTACAAACTTGAGATAGTGTAGTTGGGAAATGAGCTCATATTATTATCTCAGCTTCAAAATAGAACAGCGCCTAGAATTACACCGCGTAAGTGTACAAACATATATAGATTTCCTTTATCATTTTAAAAGTATTATTGATATAATGTCACAGAGGTACTTATAACAATATGCGTGCTAAATAGCCTATTACTATCTACCAAACAGGTGGTCAGATGTTTTGAACACAGCTCTTATATCTCGCATATCGGCAGTTAACACTGATAAATGGCCACCGAGGCTTTTATCTGCATCCTGGACGATAGTGAACGTGTCCTTATAACTGATGAAAACAGATGGCAATGCCAACAAAGGAACAAAGCCACTGTGTAACAAATAATGTAATTAGTCATCCGATTTGCTTACATATAACTACTGTTTATAGGAATAGTTACTGTTCGTCAGCTGCTAGTCTGGTACCGAATGACTCGTCGTTGTCATGTATTCGACTTCGCATCCGCTGCACTTCCGATAAAGAGTGAGTCAGAGCTGGGCGAAAACAGCATTTTCGGTTTGTGCTGATCCCCTCAATTATTGAACGGGTCATTCATGTGTGCAGTCCTAATCGCTCGCTGGTCGGCAGATTTCAGCGGCAAATGTAACTTGTGTTGTAAGGTGTTGTTGTCAACACGATCAGTCGTACCAGCACCGTGTCAGGGGGAAGTCGCGCGCCACCGCCACGCCTTGTCACCCGAGACCGGCGTGATTCTTTGTAAACACGATTATCGGAAACTCGTTTGTGAACAATTATGTGATAAAAACGAAAACATTTGGCTCAACGACGCATTTACTGTCATTATTTATTACCGATCAAATATTTGCAGTAATTTAGAGTGATCGTTTTCAAATCCGGCTCGTTTAGGAGCGAGAGAGAAGGAATATCAATAGTGATAAGGACTGCAGTGCTTTGGTGATAAACAATTTAGACATTTCGTCACCTGTTGACTAATTAATCGTATTTTTGTCAGTTTAATCAGTGCTGATAGGGAATTCGTTCCATCAGTGCTGCACAAGAGTTTGAAGTGGGAGCACTTCTTGGTATTTCGGTGGTTGTAAAATGCCGGTGCTCGGTTACGAAATGATGACATCACAGGAGTTGTGCCCTATGGGTTATATGGCGCCAGAGTACCCTCCGCTAGGGCCCCCCCTGATGTGGGACAAACCCTTAGAAAGGCCATTTTCAAGTTATAATATGCAACGGAGTCCTACAGAAAGTTTACATCGCGCCGGCATGTACAGCCCAGGTTTGTTAACCTCTCAATACTTTATTTAATTTTTTATCGATTTGATTAGGATATTTAGGGAAATTGATAGAACAACGTCATTCTTCTACAACACGATCATTACGGAAATGAAAGACGATGTCTATAAGAGTATTTCATCAAAGTGCAGCAAAACTAAGCATCAAACGTAGAAACTTAAACGGATGTTTACCCACAGTGCCAGTTGGGCGAGCCAGTAGATCTTTCCAAATACACTGTTTCAATGAATATTTGCTGTACAAAATGAAATTACCAAATTGTAATTATGTCATGTGACTTCGAATTTTTGGGTGGGGACAGGTGCACACAGCGGCTGGGCGCACGCGACTGGCCAAGTTACCGCTCTCACAGAAGACTATCGTGAAATGTATTGCATTTCCATTTTATCCTATTCCCCAGTGTACGTACGGGTTTCGGTGGATATGCCAGAGCCCATTCCCATTCCACCCTATCCTGTCTCTCCCCTTTCTTCCAACCCGTTCTCCAAATCCATACCTAAATCCACAAAGGTAGGCAGTACATCCGGGAGCGTGCTAACGTTTGTTATTATGAACTGATGCTCGCATGTATCGCGGATGTCTCCCTATGCGACAGTATCCACTTACCTACCACCAGGTGTACTGGCTGTTCGTCTGCCGGCAATTTTCTATAAAAAAATATATTTAATATTACAATTTAAGCCACGATGAGAAATTTAAGAACTGTATATGAAAATGCTCTTCATTATGGTTGAAAAAAAAATCTTGGCCTAAACGCTAAAAACAGTAGGGGGTCGGGGGGGCGCATTTACAATATGCACTTATATCTATTGATTTATTGAAAATGTTAAGCTGTTGGTGTCATTGAATAATGTGTTAGAAATGTATAAATAAATTATTAATAACCTGTGGTTTTTGGAACATTATTATGATAACTCCAAATTTCCAAGCGACAATTTGACGAGTTATTTTCCTATTATATTATTACCAAACGAAAAAATATTTTTTAGAAACTTAACCCTTTTAGATCAATTTAGTACCTAATATAATAATATACTTTTAATAGCTGTAGACTTATTTAGACCAAGAACAAAAACGGAGTATGAAACTAGATTTAACAGAAAAAGGGCTAAATGGAACTATCGTGAGTGGAATTACCGCAGTATTTTATTTACTACTACTTTTTAAATTAAATTTAAAATATATTTCACATTTTTTTTTTATATTTTATCTCAGTTTAACGCAGATGACGACGTCGCGGACGGTCGCTGATCGTACACATGACCTTATCAAATATCCATTGTATTTCGAAAGTATTTTGTTAAAAAATAATATAATTACGGATAACAACCTAATGTTATCAATCATATGTAATCCTTTAAGTACTTGTGTACTTAAAGTGATTCAGCAACAGCCGTATACCCATTGGTACCTTAATACGCTTGTAATAAAGGACTAAAATCGAATAGTCTTAAATATATTACATACTGTGTTGCTGACTGTACATATCTTGTGACCTTGATCGTAAAATAACGAATAGGTACCGTTAGATAAAATACTTATTCGTTAGATAAATAAAATACTCTTGAAATAACTAATAAATATGGAGGTGTGAACAGTGATAATGTTAATGATACCTATTAAATTATCACAGTTAAATTATCACAGCACTAGCATTGTATATTTGTAGTAATTCTATTATATTATTTCTAAGAGCTTACTACGTCATCACTGTGTCAGATCTTGAATATCTGTTAATCGGAAGTTAAACTAACCACTTATGATGATATCACAGACACAAATACATATGTATATTTTGCTATACATATGTGGAAGAATCTCCACTAGTGGTGTCAAGTGGCTACTGGATAGTGGGTAGAGATGCTATAAATCATATATTCCCAATCCTAAATGCTCCTCATTCAAAAACAAAAACATATCAGTGCCCCCTTGAATGCTTTATTTAATTGAATAAAGGGAAACCTGCAGGGAATAAATGTGCATCTAAAGTTTCCAACACCCGCTTGAATCATTTCAACGCCCTCAGGGGGCGATACCTGTAGAAAACCACCAATGTAGATGATTGGTCTTGGTCTGAACCCGGTTCTACTCGCATAGAAATTTACATCCATCAGTTATTGTCTCTTCCAAGTAAGCTCCATCTATCTTCGTTTACAACTTGCTACTGATGAACTCCAGTTCTGCTGTTCCTTAATATCATAAGTAAAGATCGTGGTCATCGTGATATGTAATCCAACCCAGTGTACAGAATTGTCTCGAACATTTAACAAAACATGCCATATAAAGGATAATGATAAAAGTACATGGTTGTACAAAGGACATAATAAAAGTATGCCATTGTTTCCTTCTCTTGGGCTATTTAGATTGTTTACCGTTTATTCAAATATACCATGTCCCTAATATTATTACTACGAAATCAGGGCCCAACTGTAGTGTTGACAAAAACTAGTTGCTGACGGAATTATCCATTATACCATCCATTATGTTCTGCCGTCTTCGCTATTATTACGAAATTGATGTCTTGCGACGTCATGCGTGTAAGGAAAATGAGCACATGCGAGCATTCTAAATCAGTGACCATTTGACTAAACTTTCATAACACATTATATCGTACTACAGTTTTGACCACATGGAATTTGATTTTTCGGTAAGTTTCAATCGTCGTTTTATTAGCCTTATTTTGAACTAGCAGCGCTCGTGACTTCGTTCGCGGGAACTTTATTATGGATCTGGATAAAAAGTATCCTAAATGTTAGTTAACCCGCCAAATGAGCTATCACTATGCCAAGTTTCATTAAAATCGGTGCCGTAGTTTTTGCGTGATATGCGTTCAGACACACAGACAAAAATTCCAAAAATTGTTGTTTTGGGCTCTATATCACTCATAATTTACATTGTACTCACTTCTTTCAAAAAATATTTCATGTACAGACACGGCTTTGTTACGATTTTATTTTATGTAAAGATGGGCGTGGATAGGTAAAAATATAAATTCCAATTACATTCAAGGTTTTTTTATACTTCTACCGCGAATAACCTGGATACCAGTTCGCTTAATACAAGAAATCTCATCCATTTTTCAAATCTGTACTATTGTTACAATAACGTTTCCTAAAACTGGATACTTTTATCAAAAAATATACAATGTATAAAACGCAACCTCTCTATTTCATTATTAATATTGATTCGGTAGATGTCGGAGCATAGCAACATAACTCGTACAGTTATGGAAAATTTTATTAGTTGATCAACTGTTAGATTCGTATGCGCAACTTTGACCGTCATAGTTTTTTCTGACTGTTATTGACTTACGTCGCATAAATACATCAAAGTAATATAACTCCTAACAAATATAACACAAATTAATTTCATTATGTATGCCATAATATCAGCCTGTCTGTCTGTCTATTGTACCTTGGGGTGTCGATACGAACATATACAATGAGATTATAAATACAAGCAATTAATTATATCTAACTAGATTCTAATTAATGAATTGTCGTAGGTATATTTTATTTATTTGTATAACTGTATAACCTACTGGAAAATGACAACTTTTTTTATTATTCCGAACCCCTAATAGTAATCAAAGCGTTTACTAGACAATGCAGACAAAGCAGCAAGATCGATCGTGTTGTCTTTAACACCAAAGTTCCGTCGTAAGTTCGTCATACATCATTGTATGTAAACATGAAACAAACGTTTGTTACAGACAGTGACATGCAACTGGAGACTAGCAGTAGTGAAGCCAGCGCCGCCAGTTCAGTAACACTCTCACAGCACTGCGCCATATGTGGCGATAGGGCCACGGGCAAACACTACGGGGCGTCCTCCTGCGATGGATGCAAAGGGTTCTTTAGGAGGAGCGTCAGGAAGAACCACTTGTATACATGCAGGTAATATAAGTGTTTTATCCACAAGATTTCTGATAATCAAATAGGCTTGTGTCAACCACGAACATACGGGCGTACACAAATTCTCCTTCGGCGGATACAAGGGGTTCTTCAGGAGCAGTATCAGGATGAACAACTTTGCAGTCTTGCAGGTAACCCAAGTGTTAAATTTGGTCACAGTATATATATATGTGACGATAAAGCCACGGACAAACGTCATGGTGTATCCTTCCGCGATGTGTGCAAGAGATTCTTCAGGAGAGCCGTCAGGCAGTACCATTTTTTGAATACTTACTTGTAGGTGCAAGACCTTGCATTAATTCAACTGCATTGTAACAACACTAAGATGTGACAGCCTCAGTTCGATAGATTCTCTCACACCTCCATAACGTAACCAGCCTCTCGTTTTCGTCCACTGCTGAACATTGGCGTCCTCATATTCTCATTTTCTCTGGTATATAAATAAATAGATTTAAAAGAAATATTAGCCTTGTGGTGTTGGCCGGTTTTACAATAACAACACTCCATCCCTTACCGCGGGGGTCGGCAAAGGCGACTAAGGCGTAACAAAACCGCTACCACAAGTCCGCAAGAACTACACCACCTCTAAAAGGGTGCACTCGCCAACTCGCTTAGCCCAACAGTGGCCGATAAAGGGCTGGTTATGGTTATTCAAGAAATGAACAACGTCAAATAATGGAGTTGATGAGTATTTGTTAAATATATGCATATTATCTGTTTCAGATTCAGTAGAAATTGTATAGTGAATAAGGACAAAAGGAATCAGTGCAGATACTGTAGGCTAAGGAAGTGTTTCAAGGCTGGCATGAAGAAAGAAGGTAAATCAATTTAACCATTTATAATTATATAAAATGACAGTTGTTTGACATTACTTATATACATTGTGTATACGTTGTGCAATAAATAAATTAATTATATATACAGTCGGCCAAGAATTATGTTGAGCACTTCAAAATTGAGTTTCAATTCTACATTTCTGTACATATGGTAATTTTCGCTTGCAAATGTGTCAATTTATATTTGGGTTTTTTATCACTATTTATTTATTCATTTATTTAAACTTTAAATGAATATCTATATGTGCATATACATACGAATACACTCCATATATCGTGGTGGTGTGGAAAAAGAGAATGAATCACGAAAATTAAAAAAAAAAATGTCATTTGCATATTGTATAAATATTGCATGTTGCGTTTGTATAAATCAATGATATCACGACGAGTCCAAATTATGCTTCCACTTTTTACTTACAAAAAAACACGACTCTAACAATATACACACACACACACATATCAGCTCATCCCCATTATACCGTGTTTTATTCTTGGTAAAAAGAAGTAAAAATTTTCGTAATTCATCCCCTTATATATAAAATAAAAATATATACAGACGCTAACATCTGTATATAAAGCTACAACCCTGGAATTTACCACAAAAAAGGGGGCGGCGGCACTCGGCCCTTTGTGATATAAAGTGAAGTTCAGTAACCGATATCATTTCAAGGGACACAACGAACAACATCAGTAATTGCCGCACAAACTTGATTGCTCTTTAGTAAACACCATTTATAAATACAACACAAACAATAGATTAACAGGAATTAATAAACGACGTTATCAATCTTATAAAATTACAGTAAATATCACACATTAACCGCAAATTCAATAATTCTGCGTACATCACATTAATTAATTCTGCGTACATCACAATAATTAAATAATTAGTCACTACTTATTGACGTGATTGTTTTAAATGCGATCTATATTTTAAAGCAGTGAAAAATCACGAATGAAATCATCGTTTAATTTTCTGAATTTAACAATTCTAGAAATCATAATTAATAAAAATATATAGGGAAAATAGAAAAATCGTGATTTCTGTTTTCCAAAAATAAATCGCTTTTAAAATGATAGTAATTGCGATGTTTGTAATTAGAAATTATTAATATTCTCAAATAATATGTGGCATTATTATACACTCCCGTACACTTGAATCGACCCACCCTGCATTTTTATGTACTCTCGATTTTTTTATGTATTTTTATACCCTCGAAGCTGTTTTTGGATCTGTAATGAGGTCAGATGACGATTTCGTAAGCTGGTCGTGAAGATAAACCGATCTTGTCCTTCCGTCGTCACTCGGAATCGTGCTCCTCCTGGACGGCGAATGAAGCCGCCAGTCTCTAGGCATCGATGTTTGAAGAGCAGAATTGTGCACTCACACTGCGCTGACTAAGCTCAGGCTGAAGTGCTACATCTTACGCGGCTACTTCGGGCGCAATATCCTTAATTTTAAGGTCAAAATCGGTACAAATGTCAGAAAAAACAAATTAACGAAACTTTTATTGAAAAACAACACCAGTAAATAAAAAACTGCTCTAATCCAAACATTCTGCTTCCTCATTTTTTTCAAAACAATTAAAGGACCTCGCTTTTCTTCTGTGGTTTAAATTCGTGAATTCACATTTGTAACAATAGCTCACCAAAATGATGATAAATATGCGTGCTTCAAAACCGCATAAAAACTTGATCGATCAAACATCGCATAAGCTTCAGGCCACCAAAACTGAAAATGCGGGGGGTGGCTCGATTCAGGTGATATTAGGAATGGAAATAGATACAGTTCTTAATTATTTGAATAATTGGTTCGAAGATTAATTGAAATACGATATATGTATTATATATACTGTACGTATATCTAATATATTTATATACGTATTGATTCAAAATTGTGCTAAAAAGAGGCTTCTTGTGGTATAGTGGCTAGCCAGTTACCAGGTGGGCCGTCTAACTTTTTCATCCTAATTCTAATATGACATTATAAATGCCAAAGTTTTTTGAGTATTTGTTTGCTGTCTAATAAATAAGTCTGCGTTAAATCAATGAGTAACTACCACAAATGGCATACGTGTTTTTTCTGAGACCGATAAACCTGCACACAAAACTAGTGTTAAGTATTCCAAAAATCAATTTTGTGTGGACTCTTGCTTACGTAGTTACATTACAGCGTAACGTTACAGCCGTACAAAACGAGCGGGACCGCATCAATTGCCGGAGGCCTTCGTACGAGGAGCCGACGCAAGCCAACGGATTGTCGGTCGTGTCTTTGCTCAACGCCGAACTGCTCAGCAGGAAGGTCATAGACGAGGTATGATTATAATTACGTCTTTTTGTGTATTCTATTTGTCTGTATAAATATAATCACACCCTCCATTTCAGTAAGAACCGATATAATCTATACTAATAATATAATAAAGAGGTAAAATTGTGTGTTTGTATGTTGGGGGTAATCTCTGGAACTACTGAACCGATTTCAAATATTATTTCACAAATAGGAAGCTACATTATCCGTGTCTAATATAGGCTATATTTTATTTTGAAAAAAACTTAGAAAAAAAAAACTTATAAATCGAAGCGAAACGAGGGCGGGTCGCTAGTGTTATATGTAGATGACCAGCTCTTGCATGATATTTATAGAAATTATAGTTTATTATTTATAGAAATCACTTTTAAAATATCTTGGCAAAATTTTATATCGTATAAAACCGAAAACCAAGGAATATTTTCAATCAGATAGTGAGGGAAGTAGGTCTTGGAGGGTCGAATAAACAACCCCCAATTAAATATTTCAATTTTTTTTCGAATATAAGAAATTGATGTGTCCATATGTCAGGGCTTGTGTCATATTAAGTTTATAATAAATGGACATCTCTATATATTTAAGTATAGTCTGTGGTTGGCGGATCGTGGTAAAACTCAAATTATAAATAAAAATCTAAAGTGCTATAGATTCGTGTATTTAATCATCCGAAAACTATATGTAAACATCAACACATCACACCATAGCGCCCTTTTCAAGAGACGTCGGACATTTATAGTTGACGTCGAGTGCTGAAGGCGATTAGCCAAGAATAAGTTTGTGGTGCCATTCAGTATATATTTATTACTCGTCGACCCGAGTTTTCTAAAGATTATTTAAAATTATTATTATGTTGTAACCTAAATAATTTAATACTGATTCAGCCCAATTATTTTTTAGACAAATAACACAACAGATGCGGAGATCAACAACCGTAAACTCGCCAAAATCAACGACGTATGCGACTCCATAAAGCAGCAGCTACTCATACTCGTCGAATGGGCAAAGTACATCCCCGCGTTCACGGAACTGCATCTTGATGACCAGGTCAGTACTACCCTTGATATACCTTACCATAGATTTTATATAGTTTTGGGAAATGAAACGTGACACAACGGTATATACAAAATTCTTAACATAGCGATAATTTTTAATAGTAAGTTAAGATACCATAAGCATATTAACATTTGTTGTTTCTTTTATATCTAATGAATAATGATTGTATAAGTTTACACGGGTCGCATAATAAATGTTGTAACTATTGAAAGTATAAATAAACCACGGTATAATTTTACAGAACTGAAATATAGTTATCAGTAATATATATAAATAAAAAATTAAATGCCGTAGCGCATCACTTGAAAACGGCTTGAAAACGATTTGGCTAATTTTTTTTTTTAAATGTTCGTATTAGACCGAATAAGGTTTTTAGAGAAAGAAAAGTTGCCCGAAAAATTGAAAAATTCGGGAAAAATTGAAAATGCTTTTTTCTATGGGATTTTTGTATGAACTTTTTGAAATTATTGTATTATTGAAATTTGGACAGGACGACGTCTGTCGGGTCAGTGGAATATAAAAATAAACTGTTAAGAAAAAACTGATTTCAAAGACGCGCTAAAACTTTAAAATAACTATTTGAAAAACATATCTATACATATCTATTAGTTATCTAATTTGTTTTCTTTCTGCATTCATTTATGATTCAATGAATTCAAGTATGATTTGATTTCATACTATTTTTATAGAATGGAATGGAATGGAATGATGCCTGGCCAGCCACATAGATAGATAACACTTTTTATTGTATAATTGTTACATTATGGCAAAAATAAGGATCAATGTTATAAGAAGAGCGTTAAATGGATACTGGCGCTGATGTTGTCATGTCAATATGACAACATCAGTCCACAATGACAAACATGGTTGTGGTGTACAGGTGGCGCTGCTGCGCGCGCACGCCGGCGAGCACCTACTGCTGGGGTGTGCGCGCCGCTCGCTGCACCTCAAGGAGGTGCTGCTGCTCGGCAACAACTGCATCATCACCAAGCACAACATCGGTCAGTGCTACCAAAACCAACTACACACACCTACACCGCACACAACACACTACTCCATCCGCCGGTTATCCGCCGTGGGAGAGCTTTGCACCACACACTTTTTCTCGCTGAGCACCTTCTGGGTTTACACGTAGAATGTCTGTGATGGCGTGTTATATATCCATAGGAAACCACTAAATGTATCATATGGAGCAGCGAGTGAAGGACCTGCAGGATACAAAAATAAAGAGAAATGACTACTAAATGTGGGCGCGGGGTGAGGGGGCATAAATGATGGTTTGTGCCTAATATCCCCGGCGGCCCGTCCTCGGTACGAATTGGTACCGAAAGTAATTAATTATAGAAACTGTCGTTGGTACATAACCGGAAGATTCTCGGCGCAGCGTTTCCAGGCACAGCCAGAGATCACTGCACGACCCTCTTAATTGTGTTTACAAACGATTTGCACTTTATTTTGATGGTGCCGAACGATGGCAACCAAACCGAACACACGCATACAAAATAAATTTTGAGTTAGCATCTAAATATTTGATTTATTTTTACCAACAGATATGAAAGTAAGCTCAAATAGTTATTTGATAGCAAATTAATTAGTAGAAGCACGTGGCTTGTACATTTTGTTTATACACCGAGGTAAGATTTGCTAAGGTCATACGATTATATAGCGATCGTATTGTCTCGGTAACGTGACACTTTAGGACATAATATTATAACATTTTTTGTTTGTCTATGCATGCTCTATGTAGGTATATGTAGGTCGGATCGTGCGGCGCAGTTTTTAAAAAAAATCTAAATGTCGGATTTGGACTATACCTCAAAGTTTCGAACTGCTTTGGAAAATGATGGAACCTTTTTTTTATATATAGAAAGGTGGCAAAAGAGCATACAGTCCACCTGGTGGTAAGTGGATACTGTTGCCCATAGACATCCGCGATACATGCCAACATCAGTCCAAAATGACAAATGTTGGCACGCCCCCGGATGCGCTACCTACCTTTGTTGATGAAAGAATGGATTTGGAGAAAGGGTTGGGGACGTGGGAAGGGATAGGATGGGAATGGGCTCTGGCATATCTCACTCACTACCGAAACACGTACATACACTGAGGAATATGATAAACTGGAAAATGCAGTACATTTCAAGGTAGTATTCTGTGAGAGAGGGGTAACGAGGCCAGTAGAGTGCGCCCAGTGGCTGTTGGATTGCAGCGTGCACTCTCCCCCATCTTTCGAGACTGATCCTTACTTTATGGAATAGTTGGTCATTACTCATTAGTTATAAGTACAATTACTTTAACATCATAATTTCCTCTTGTACTGTGCGGTTTTTTTTTTTCAAAATAAAGAAAAATAAATCGTGTTGGTAACAAATGTGTGTATTGTACAGACGGCAGGATGGACATCGACATCAGCATGATCGGCATGCGGGTGATGGACGAGATAGTGCGGCCGCTGCGCGAGATCGATATCGATGACACCGAGTTCGCGTGCCTTAAAGCCATCGTTTTCTTCGACCCCAGTGAGTGACC
The DNA here is from genome assembly GCA_943735995.1 of Sesia bembeciformis. Classification (NCBI taxonomy): domain Eukaryota; kingdom Metazoa; phylum Arthropoda; class Insecta; order Lepidoptera; family Sesiidae; genus Sesia; species Sesia bembeciformis. The sequence continues at coordinate 10,169,105 of OX031043.1, forward strand.
TCTCCTTATCCTTACTAATGTTTCTGTTAAAGAATGATGGGCACTTTTGTATGAAACCTGCCCTGACCACCAATACAATGTATGTTAACTTATTAACTATAACCTACAGTTACCATAAATGCATATTTTGTTCACCAGATTAATTGCAAGTTTGCAAGATATCTGTAAAAATGGTGCTTGGTAAATAAGAAACTTAAAATCGTGTTCTTAATAAGATCCAAGCCCGTCCTTATGCATACCTTTGGCGTACTCAGATGGTCTCAGATCAGATTAAACACCCTGGATAGAAAAGTCAACCGTGCCTCCACAGGATGCGCCACCTAGCGCCCTGTACCTCGGCCGAGTGTGCTTCCACCGGTGGTTATATCGTCTCTCCCTTATACATTTTAGAGATAGTTGTAAGGCAGATATCTCATTTCCCCGATAATTACGGCCGTTGTCATAATAAAAATCAAAGCTTGTGTTAAAAGCGTTCATTTGGTATTAATGGCGCATCATTCTTTAGATTTAATAGTGTTGAACTCTTTTTTAATTTACATGTTCAATTATTTGAAGTCTTGCGTAGGTATCTATATTAAATTGTATCTGTGAGTGCAGTATAGTACCTGTTATCTATATGTTCACTCGGTCCGATGTTCAGTAAGTCTTTATTGTGATCATAATTTAGGTGTACCATAAATAAATAAATAATTTATTATGGTACACCTTTTACACCGAATTTCTTTCGTGACAACTAACAACTTTTATTCTACGACTTTTTAAACTTCAACACTTTTTTCCACACAAACCACGCAGTCGCACCGATTTACATAGATGCGGTATCCAATGGTAGCGGCGATGCCTTTCGTAGTAGCGTATTAGACCAAGAGCTAGTGAACGTTTTACTTACGGTATTTCAGCAAGACTGTAAATTTGTTGATAGATGTCGGATACTATACTAAAATATCAAACGCCAAGTCACACTTGAACTCGGCTGGAAATGGTAGCCCTACATTTATAAAGGGCTTCATAACAAGTACTTGATTACAGTATTTCAGCAAGACTAATTTTTCAATATTTTATTCATATATCGATAATATATTATAAAAAAATATTGAAAAACGTGTTGATCGTTGATAATTCAGTGATCGATGTATTGAGTGTAACAATTGTTTGCCCCTTGCAGACGCGAAGGGCCTCTCCCAACCGCAAAAGATCAAGCAACTGCGGTACCAGATCCAGATCAACCTGGAGGACTACATCAGCGACCGTCAGTACGACGGACGCGGGCGGTTCGGCGAACTGCTGCTGTGCCTGCCGCCGCTGCAGAGCATCACCTGGCAGATGATCGAGCAGATACAGTTCGCAAAATTGTTTGGAGTTGCACACATCGATAGTCTGCTGCAGGAGATGTTGCTCGGAGGTCAGTGGAACAACTTATTTTCAATAAGCAAACTGACGTAATTACAAATTGGACGATAATCATATTGGACATAAGTCGTCAAACCCCTTTGTAACGATCATTATCAAGGATAATTATCTTTCAAGTTTTTTATATAGTAGGATAGGTTTTAAACTACGCTAACAAACGTTTGTTAGCGTCTCATTAAATCTTTAATGAAATAAGAGTGAATGCCCACTCGTGGGCCCCCAATTATGCGATAGAGGCGATGGATGGAGGTATAGTATAGTATAGTATAGTAACTAATATAAATTGGAAGCATATTTTAAGGGAATCTATAAAAAAAAAAAATTACGTAATTTGATTTGGTTTAGCAATTATTTCATTAATTGTGTTGATAATTGTATTGATACAGATTATAAAGAACAAATTGACTCTAAAGTAACATTTACGAATCTGAGATTATTGTATTCGTATTTTGACAAATGTTGAATAAAAACGTTACTCGTTTTGTAAGTATTGAATTATATATTGCTTATTGGATTTTTCCTATTGGTGTAATAGGAAAAATCCAATAAGCAATATATAATTCAAACAGTTTTGGTGTAAAACATAAACTACTTAGTCAATGTTGTGGCGCGTGGCGCGTGGCGCGTGGCGAAACAACAGAAACTAACCTAAAAATCGCGAATTCAAAAAATATTTATATAAGTAAGGCAATCTCCTTTCTACTATAAACTAACCAGGTATTAACACATTATAATAACAGTTATTATTCTTACTAGCAGTGCCGGCAACTTGGTTCGCGTGAACTTTAGAATGATTCCCATGGGAACTCTTTAATGGATCTGGATAAAAAGTATCCTAAATGTTAACTCGGCACCTAAGCTATAACTATGTCAAGTTTAATAAAGACCCGATTTAATAAAAAGCGGTTTCTGCGTATACAGACAGACAAAAATTCCAAAAAAAATGTTGTTTTGGGTTGTGAATCACGCACGTACTTTGACACTGCGATGACTTTTTTTTTATATTTCATGTACAGACACGGTTCTGTTACAATTTTAATATATAAATATATAGATAGCATGTGATGGTTGTTTGTTACAGGCGCGTCCGCGGAAACCCCGGCGGACGAGTCGACCGGTGGCGGAGGTCGCGCGGAGGCGTCGCCGCTGTCGGGCGCGCCGTCGCCGCCGCTCGTGCCGCAGCTACCGCTGCCTGAGCCCTTCCTCGACCACATGCCCTTCAAACAGGAGCCCAACATGTGAGCAGACACTTGTACTACCGCATATACTCTCATCTATCCTCATATCAGATCTATATAAACGTATAACTAGACTGCAGACGACTGACGTCAACCAGTCAGAATTCAAAAGATACTACTGGCTGATGTCTAAACATCTCTTCTATAGTTAAGTGCGACTCGTGCAATCCAGCCTTTAGGTGTGTTCTGTGCCTTATTATATTGTGTAGAAATATTTTAAGATAGTATCCAATATACTGTAATTATTTGTTTCCCTTGATAATACAAAATGCTGGGATCTAATGTGACGACCTCAATTTCCGTTCCGACAGGCATTCATCAACATTTGCACTTTCACCCCCTCAAAATATTTTTAACATAATGGTATTTGAATTAATTAATACAGAGTTAAATAAAAAATACGTACACTACGCGCGCGAGCAGTTGAACTTTGCGATATGAGGTGGGGCAGTGGGGGAGATATGTCCGTCCGCTCACCGCTAGCTACCTGATTAAATATATCTTTGTATTTTTTCATATTCTGTAATGTCAATCGATATCGACATAATTTGCTTACACGCCCAGCCCTAGTGCTCGCTTATCGTATTCCTTCCGGAGCTCTCCTGCTCGCGCGCCGCTGTACAACCCTCTTAACCAAAACCAAAACGAACTTTTGTTCTACGACTTTTATCTGAACTTCAATTATTCCCCAAACATATATTAAGTTAAATATTTAAAACTAGCGACCCGCCCTCGCTTCGATTCGGGTTCTTTATTTTTTTTCAAATTTTCAATATAAAATATAGCCTATATTAGTAAACACGGATAATGTAGCTTCCTATTTGTGAAAGAATTTTTGTAATCGGTTCAGTAGTTCCAGAGATTACCCCCAACATACATACAAGCACACAATTTTACCTCTTTATTATATTAGTATAGATGAAGAGTCTCTAACTTCGTTACTCTGTACAACTCACTATACGCTACTACGAATACCAACGCCGCTCACTACATTTCATAAATAGCTTATAATCGAACCGCGGTTATTGTATTTGTATCAGCCTTTTTAATGTCCCACTGCCGGGCACAGACTTCCCCTAGTAAGTCCCTGTGCGTTTCGGGGCGTAATCCACCACGCGGGCTCGGTGTGGATTTGGAGGATCACATACTCCAGATTTTTTTTATATTTCTCGAGCATTCGAATTTCCTCACAATGTTTTCCCTCACAGCCAAGCAAGTAACAATTTAAAAAAAAAACTGTACGTAAGTAGAAACTCAGTGGTACGGCCCGAGGATTTGAACTCACGATCACACAAATGTGAGCCGTGTGGATACCCCTGGGCCATCACTGCGATACCTACTTCTGTGTGATCCGATGCGAGTAAGAGTGGTTTGTGAGGAAAATGGGCTGAATTTTAAAAGCTCATAGAACAAAAGATGTTCGTTTTCACGAAATATATAGTGAGAACAAAAGATGTTATTATATATCCGCAGGTTATCTTTATTTAACCCTGTATGTGGAAGGTTAAAGGTTAATTTGTAACATGGTTTGAGAAATGTTCATACGTGTATCGTGGGAAAATTTTATCTGAAATTTCGCATCACAAGTTTTAACGATGTTTGATGAAATGAGATCCTAATTTGTTCATAGAAAAGCCATGATTTTGTTCGTCTACTATACTCCGTCCACGATGTTGTTTTCTATTTGCACGACCATGAAATTCAGTATTTCTTGACAGTCAAGTGTACTCGAAACAATGTCATACTTTATTGTTGAGGGCGAAGAAATAATGACGTTCTCGAGTCATGCCACAGACTAAGGTATTACACGTAAAATAAATCTAAAATATAATTTTGAATTAAAATTATTAGGTATATGGTACTTATTTGCAACTAAAACAACTAAAGAAATGTGTTATAGTTATTTATTATTCTGAAGAGACAATTACGTCATCTTCATGTGATCAACTTGACTTTTCTGTTGACGTTTACAAAAATTATAAATTCTTGTTCACGCAGGTTATCAAAGTGGATGTCACGGTCCCAATCAGACATTATCAATCTTTTTGTCCTCTCCACCACATTTGCCCAGTTTTGAGTAATCACGTGTGCACACCACTCCTTTAATAATTCTAGCATGTTTATTGCCGTAAATGGAGGAGTCGGTGTTATTTCTGGCGGTGGATCCTTTAATTTGTACCCATATCAGCTCTATTTCGTTATATTGGCATTGGTAAGGGTCAATCCTGAGGACAGTGTGGCCACGTTCAACAACATAGCGTGGTTGTTTTTTTCTTTTTTTCAATATTTTTAACAGCTCCACGTTTAGCATGGATTCATCCACTTTCTCTTCATTGTCACGTAGCCAATAATAATTTATGATTTTTTATTGGATTGTGTTGGCATTTTATTTAGTTGCCGAGAGTGATAGGATGCATTATTTATAAGGATAATAGATGGTTCTTCTAGCGATGGAAGTCCTGAAACGACCTTTTGAATACCTCAGCATTCATCTCTTCATGGTAGTCGACCGCTTTTAGTGATTTTAATGCCAGTAGCGCATTTATAACAAAACCTTTCGCTGATCCTGAATGACATCATATATATAATAAGTCTCGGTCTTTGACACTGTGTGGTTTGCATTGAGCCAAGTTTCATCATTAGAAATGACATTTGTCCAGTCTTCTATTGGAGCACTTATATTTAGCGCTGTCGCAACACGCTCACGCACTTGCGACACTGGTATAAGGGAAGTCGTACCTCGATTTCACTTGTGTGTCCCTTCCGCATTTTATAAATATAGTTTTACGGAGGACAAGTATTCAACTCGACTTTAGACGCGCAAATACAACAGCACAGATATAGGAATTGTGAAAAAAATCCTCCACGAACACAAATGCAAACAAACAAAACCAATATGTCGGCGACGCCGCATCGCCATAGACAGTGTTGCTAGAATAAAAAAAATGTTTAAATATAATACAATCGATTTATTAAGTTGATTTCGTATTAAATACATTTTTGCCACTAATAAATCAATTATTTAAGACAAATATTTTTAATAAATCGAATCTATAAAAGCGAATGCAAATTATACTAGATTTGTATCGATAATCGAATCGGTAGTTGATATAAAGCAATTCGGACATCACTAAACCGATCTGTTATCGAGAAAATAACATAGTGGACGGAGTATATTGAAAATTTTTCAGTTTGATTCCGCAACGACCACTAAGTTCACGCGTCAAACTGCGATGGAAACCAATGACATCTGTCGAACTGTGTGCATTGTATGTGACACATAATCAATATAATCATATAAAAATCGCAAGTTATATATTCATTAAGTTTCATATGAAGAAATTTCGTTGTGGCCAAAAATAATAAGAAGAATCTTTAAAACAATGTATGCGTTATCAACACTCAAGACTCTTGAACTGTAATACTTTTGACTCAAGAGTATTACATTTCAATTTTGTGGCATGCGATATCTTGCTCCATGAGAATCGATAATATCACGGTTATTGTATGACTCCATAATCAATCCATGGCTTGGTAGGACATGTACTCGTTCGTGGATACATTTACGGATGGCGCTATCTAACCGCTTATTGAATAAGTTGATAATGAACTGCAAAGAAGATTGTATTTGTCCGATACTGTAGGTACATTTAAATTTCATTGTGATTGGTAGCTAAAAGTTCCTTATTTAACTAAATTAGGCGAAAACGAATAAAAAACGATTATATTGAGAGGTATTGAGTAAATAATTAAAAGATAATTAAATAATTAGCATTAGTTATTAATTAATTAAGAAATATTAGATAAATTAAGATATTTTGAATTTTATATGTTTTTTGATTACAAAATAAATATATCAGGGATTAAAAGCGCATTTGCAATAAGTAAATATGAACATGCAAAATATGCAACGTGTTACTGACAACGCAAAAGCTAAAAATAGGATGTTCACTATCGAGATTAGAATCGATTCTACCTTTAATAAGTTTTGTTCATTTCTAGTATATATTCTATTCTCCGCGCAATTGTATTCTACGCGTGTCGCTCGCGCCGCGCCCTATACTCAGTACTCAATTTCTAGCTGCAATGAGGCGCTACGAACGTTTTCGATAGAACAATAAAACTATATGTCTGTAACTTTTGATTTATTCCCTAAAATAACTTTATTTTTGGCTAGAACTGTTTTTTAGTTTTAAATTAGTTGACGTGTTTAATTAAAGATTTGCGTTATTTCAATGACACGCTATAAAATTAATCGCTATTTGTTTATACAAAGGATTTATTAGTATTTAAGATCCTAAAAATTAAGTTTCTTCATTGTATTTGTTTAAAAAGTATATTTTTTTCAGTATAACCTCTCCCGAAACGTATTGTTTCAATCAATATATCATTCTTATATATTTAAATGAATATACTTGTACATTCATTGAAATAATTCGAATTATTCATTAGTTAATTGTGTAAGGGGGAGAGTGCATGCTGCATTCCCACAGCCGCTGCGCGCACTCGATTGGCCACGTTACCCCTCTCTCACAGAAGACTATCTTGAAATGTACGGCACTGCTTACTTTATCTTATTTCCCCAATGTACTTACATGTTTCGGTAGTGAGTGAAATATGCCAGAGTCCATTCTCATTCTATCCCTCCCCATTTTCCCAGTCCATTCCTTAATCTGCAAAGGTAGGCAGCGTATCCGGGGGCATGCCAACGTTTGTCAATCTGTACTGATGTTGGCATGTTTCTCGGATGTCTACGGTGGCTCGTCTGCCGCCTTTTTTCTATAATAAAAGTATAAAAGGCGTATAGTGAGAAATACAGAAATACATATGTATTTCATTATTGCACATTGTGCCGCCCAATGAGAACAATAGCCGTACTTAACAGATGTCATTCACTAATTGTTATTTAAAATTACTAAAGAATGAACTGTTCTTGTCCACAATAACTCTAGCTCTTTTTGTTTAAACAGATACAAAAACAATATACAATGCACAATGCATTAAGGAAACGAATCACCTAACAATTAACATACACATACATAACATGGCGTGGGTTCCGTGGTGTGGTTTCATTGGTTCATTACTTAAAAATAAACGAAAATTCTAAGAAATTGTTCGATAATTTCATAATTTTAAACTGACGATCGATTCATGAATGCAAAGTTTGTTTATATTATCTTTTTGTTATTTTTGTACCAGGAGCCCGGAACATCCTTCGCGAATTATGAAGACTGCTGACATTACGCTCTTATAACAACGTAAAACAGTGATACGAAAAATGTCATTTTTGAAAGGAAGTTACAGCTGGGATAAATTTCTTATAGTTCTATGCAAACTGCATAAGGTTTCTAAGGCAGTCATTACACAATCCACCGAGATTCTAGATCACGTTTGTTGATCGCAATCCAGATTGACCGTGTAATGTGTTGGATTCCATACAATACACAGTCAATCTGGATTGCTTGTGTAATGGCCACCTAACAGCTCTATCTAATTCAAAAACAATTCAAAAAGCCCTTAGTATTTATGAACATGTTTTTGTTACCTTCGAGTAATTTTCATCTCGAGAAATATACCTATTTGATATATCAAAATATATTTTGGTAGGACTGTGAACCTATACCAAATGTTTTTGCAACGTATTTCTAAGTTTTGGTGTCTGTCTTTAGAATATTTTTATATACATAGGTGTAGGTGTTATGTAGCCTGTTCGTGCCTGCTATCGGATATCATATATTTATGAATAATCTAGATTTAAGTAGAGAACACACCGCGTTACTGCTAATGCTTTGATCGGCTGTGCGGTTTGAAAGAAACTTCTGTTATGAACATATCGCGTTTGCAATATTTTATGTATTTTTATATAATACTAGCAAAACCTCGCATACGTTGTCCTGCCTTTTAGATGTTGATGTGCTGCAGCGCCATCTAGTGGCGAGTTATAACAAAGCCGATAGCTCGAAAATATTCTCCGTACCTATTTATACCAATTTTCATGGCGATCGGTTGAACGGTATAGAAGTTGATGTGCTGCAGCGCCATCTAGTGACGAGTTACAACATAGTCGATAACATAGAAACCTTCTCCATGAAAAAATACATATATGTGCCAACTTTCATGGTGATCGGTCAAACGGTGTCGAAGTGTATTAACATCATATTATATATATACCAACATCCTCTTATATATATATAGATAATTTTTTGTTTATATTCATTATCTATATTACTCAACTTAAGAAAATTCCAAATATTTTGAAGAGATCTTTATATAATCGAATTTATGAAGATTTTTATTTGATATTGTTTTATTTTCACTATTTATAGATTATGAATAAATGTATAATACGTTTTTTAAAAAACCATTTTCCTAAATAGGGGTTTAATTTGGAATGTAAGTTACCAGATTGGTGATGGTTGTAATTTTGACTGTTTATTAAGTTAGTGCACTGTAAAATTTCGTTTGGTGTCAAAAGTTTCTAAGACAAATGTGTAGTGATATTTATCACGCTTAAGTATAAATATTAATATAGGTATTCTGTTCTGTAGAGACAGCTATTGCATGTGATTCTTTAATGGTAGACTATATCTACATTTTGTAAGCGTTTTAAATGCGCTCTTTATATCGTATATTGTTTAATTTTTAATCCATTTATACCTTGTTATGAAGAAATGCTCAACGATGTTTCCTTGTTATTGATAGTTGCCATTACACGGTGAAAGATATTTACGTAATAGGGAGTTTAGTATGAAATGTTTATGGGTTTGAGATGCTATATAGAATTTGTAGCTAATAAGTGTCATAGGTGCCTTATTGTCCTATCAAGGTGTATTGTCGTAAATGTACATACTATGTTATGACTTTAGTAGAATATATTTTAATAAATAATCTGTTACACAAATGTGTTTTTCATTTTATATTATGTCGTTAAACCAAACCACATTTAGGGGGATACGAAGTGTGAGGGTGGTGGAGTCCCGGTTATACTTTTGGAGAACAAGTGCTACCGAACACAGCATTGTGAATAATCGAATAAATGCCTAACTGATGCCTTACGTGACGTTTGACCTAGACTGTTGAATAATTTCATTATCCGTATCCCTTTATTCTCTTTAGTCCCATTCCAATTAACCCCTACAAGGAATTGGAAGTGTAATGGGATAAGTTTGTCCTACTATCTATCCTTCACAACCCTTTTTACATATCCATTCCTAGTCTCCTAGTCTCTCCAAGTGTACCAACGTTTATCATTGTGAGTTAATGTTGGTATGTAGCATGGAAGGCCATTGGCCACAGTATTCCATTTACCACCAATTGCCCTCTGCTCGTTTGACAACTTCTTTCCATAAAATAAAAAGTATACCACCACAGAGCTCCGGATGTGTCGGATTTATATCTAATTTAAACTGTAAACGATTTCTATATTCCATTAGGAGTCCGATCTTTCACATTTTCTTTTATTCAATTCTTTAACATAGATAGTGAAATCAACGAGACATGGGCTTTGCGTTTGTGTTATACACCCATAGTGTACAGTGCGAACCATTTCGACAATCGGATTGGTCAATTCGGTACCCATTCACACAGATGCAAAGCTCATGTTACGTTGATTTCACTATACTCATTACCATACTACATCCTTTTCTATAGCCTGACAAATGAAGGCCGCACAAGAAAATAACTCATCTCGTGCTTCGTTTCACAATATAGACCGAAACAGAATGCGTCAAATAATGAATTTTACAAGTTACAACTGAAACTGATACCTGAGTTGACTTGCTTATTATCAATATTTATTTCTAACAGATAAGATATATATATAACATTGAGGAAGATTCTAAAAGAATTAAATGGCGAAATTATTTAATTATCTAACATAACATATTTCAATAAAAATAAAAAGGTATTAAAGCATATAATATTATGTCACGGCTTTTCCTTCACGTCAATATATCCTTTCCTCCTGCCGCGGTTCTTGCAATACAAGTAGAGCACCGACAACGCCGACACTGCCGACATGGCTAGCAGCGGAATGTACACAGGAAACATGACTATTTACTTTTTCCTTCAGTTATTACTGCTATTAAGTACTTTAATACTGCCATTATTATATAGTAATTACATGAATGTACATAATAACAAAGATTATGGTGAAAATGACAACAATTGACAAGACAGATTTGTAATTATTCTTTATAACCAGTATTTATCATCAACAAGAAGTTCTTACCATTGTTTCGACTGCATTGTAAAGGTAATCTATATTTTTTTATTTAGGGATAATTTACAGAGGAGTATATCTAATTAAATAAAAAATGTACAAGTAGTCTTAGTCTCCTTCTACATTTCGCACTAAGAAGATAAATTGTAATTTCCTTTAAGACTGTATCGAGCAAAAATGGCTCGAAAGGCTGTCCTGGTTAAATAGATAGCAAGTAAAATACTATTATGATAGGCATCAAATATACCTTGTTGGCATGAAAATGAAAGCCTTTACAATTACTCAGAATCCAATTTTTAAAATAATGTGTTGATATAGTGATATACACATCTAAAGTAGGACAAAAATTGAAAAAAGCATGTCCGCGTTTAGTCAATATTCAACGTGTAACAGCCAAAAATAATTTTAAGTTCGATTCAATCAATGTAGCAAAGTATACACTACAGTTTGACCACATTACATTTTCGATGTTTTTTTAAATTATTTATTGCGAATTTTTTAAAAAGTGGCTGTTTTTTCCCATACATTATTACTATGGGCGCGCGTAATCGCGATAAATTATCGACGAGCGCTCCTAAAAATTCAGTCGCCCAGCAGAGCTCAAGGAAGGGTCACGTCAGTTTGCCGAGCGACGCTTCCTAAATATTCATCGCGATTTAGAGTGTACGTATACAGCGGCACAAAGCCAAAGGGTATGTATGTAATTGTATACTTTTTAAAATTTCGATTTAGTAGCTCATATTTATTGATGTTCGAAAGAATTTAATATTACATAGTTTTATTGTTTTTGTTTTAGTGAAAATGGGGAAGCGAAAAGACAAATATTATACGAAAAAGTGTAATAGTCGATTTAAGAAAATAAGAATTTCACATAAAAAGTAAGTAGTAACTTAGTAAATTTAGAATTGCGTTTCATCATCATCATCATAATTATTAGCCTTTATCTGCCACAAATTTTTATAACTTTTAATTATTTTTAAATTGCGTTTATCTATACTTTGAATAGGCTCCGAAACTACCGAACCGATTTGAAAAATTCTTTTACCATTAGAAGCCGACATTATCCCTGATGAACATAGGCTTTTTATCGCGGGAAAATGCTTCATTCCTATGGGAAAACGGGTAATAGGACAACGGGTAGTAAGAATTATCCTTCCGTACTTATCTTTTTCACATAACTTCTAAACAGCTGAACCGATTGGGTTGAAAGTTTATATGGGTATTTCGATGGTTTCCTTGATGATTTAAAAATATAATTGGACACCGTAGGTGGCGCTGCTATCGGTATGTCAACTACTGAACGGCTTGACCGATTGGGTTGAAATTTTATATGGGTATTTCGATGGTTTTCTTGATTATTTAAAAATACAATTGGACCCGGTAGGTGGCGCTGCTATCGGTATATCAACTACTAAACGACTTGACCGATTGGGTTGAAATTTTATACGGGTATTTCGACGGTTTCCTTGATGATTTAAAAATATAATTGGACACCGTAGGTGGCGCTGCTATCGGTATGTCAACTACTAAATGGCTTGACCGATTGGGTTGAAATTTTATATGGGTATTTCGATGGTTTCCTTGATGATTTAAAAATACAATTGGACACCGTAGGTGGCGCTGCTATCGGTATGTCAACTACTGAACGGATTGACCGATTGGGTTAAAATTTTATATGGGTATTTCGATGGTTTTCTTGATGATTTAAAAATATAATTGGACCCGGTAGGTGGCGCTGCTATCGGTATGTCAACTACTAAATGGCTTGACCGATTGGGTTGAAATTTTATATGGGTATTTCTATGGTTTCACAGACACGAATGTATTATGCCTATATAATAATCATCATCAACTCGTATACGGCTGTAAATCTAAGTTGACGCGGGCGAAGCTGCGGGCAACAGCTAGTATAGTAATTTATAGCTTTGCCATCTTTACTATTAAATAGGTACTATATCTTCTCTATTATACCTACTTATCCTTTATTTCTTTACAGTGTAACTGAAAACAACCTGCAGTCGACTAATGAAACTACAAAAGACGATGTAAGTTATATACCTATAAGTTCGTCCATGGTATTATATAAATTTAATTTTCTGGTTACCTATACACTTTTCTTGTGAGATGTAAAAGAAAATAACCTTATGTCTTTATTTGCAGGTAGTATTAAAGAATACAGAATGCGATCATGAGACTGTAATTGGTGATAAAGAATTTGCCATCGATGGAAACAGGATCGTGGATTTTGGTTATCTTTTTACTCAACTTCTTGATATTTCAAATCACAACTCTGCCTTCGGCTGTAACTTGAGCTGTTTGAAAATGACAAAAGAAATAAAGAAAGGTTTTCTTTCGAAATTTTGTTTTAGCTGCCGAATGTGCAACGAAAAATTTGAACTGAACAACTGTAAAGATCCAGATAGCTCCACAGAATTAAATATAAATGATTTTGCAGTGAGTGGTTTTATCTCCATAGGCGCAGGATATTCAGGCTTAGAACAAGTTTCATCTTTTCTTAATATACCATGCATGTCCGACAAATTGTATGCAAAGTGCCATAAAAAAGTTTGCGATCTTTGGGAACTAGCCAAAGAAAAAAGCATGGAAGAAGCGGCTAAAGAAGAATACCGACTAGCTGTACTGAATAATGAAGTGGACGCAAACGGAGTACCAATGATAACGGTCGTCGCCGATGCATGCTGGTCTAAGAGGTCTTATAGAAAGAATTATAATGCATTATCAGGAGCAGCAGTGATAATAGGGTACAGGACAAAAAAAGTACTGTACATGGCAGTTAAAAATAAGTACTGCATGGTTTGTGCTAGAGCTGAAAATAAAAACAAACCGATTCCTGACCACATTTGCTTCAAAAATTACACAGGATCGTCTAGTGGCATGGAGTCAACAGCTCTCGTTGAAGGTTTTAAGACTTCAGTAGAAACTCATGGTCTTATATATTCGAAACTTATAGCTGACGGGGATGCTAGCACATATAGTAAAATAGAAAAGGCCAAACCTTACGGAAACTTATTAGTTGAAAAAATAGAATGTACAAATCATTTACTACGGAATTACTGCACGAAATTGGATGATCTCACCAGAAATACCAGATATCCACTCAAGTATCGAAAAGCAGTTCAAAATAATATATTGCGATTTAGGCGTTCCGTCACAGGTGCTGTAAAACATATCAGTGGTCAAGAAAACAAAAGCTTTCAGCAAAAAGTTGTAGAACTGAAGCAAGATCTGTTAAATGCGCCACACCACGTTTTTGGTAATCACAGCTCATGCAAGTTATATTATTGTAAACAACTGTCATCAAACGATGCATCAACCGAAGAAAATTTAGTTCCAGCGATGAAAAGTACTGAAGGAGGCTATATTTTCTTAGATATAATGAAGTTCACATACAGGCTAGTGAATAATGCAACAAGTCTCATGCATAACGTGAATAGCAATATTGCTGAAATTTTCAACAGCGTTATAGCCAAGTTTATCGGCGGTAAACGAATTAATTACTCTACCAGACAATCATACGGAGGGAGATGCGCAGCATCTGTAGTGTCTTTTAATTCCGGACAACCACAGACGTTTTTGAGCAAAAAAATTTTACTGCGAAGTCCAAACAAATTAGTAAGACGACTGGAAAATAGACGAAACATGAAAAGATTAGCTTCAGTAAAACGTAGATTAAATAAAGCTTTTACAGTCAAGCCACAGTGTTCTAAAACTGATAAAAATTATGGCGAGTCTTGCGAAAAACCTGACTTGAGTGAAGCTGATTATGATTTTGCGAAGAATGAACATTTGAAAAACATTACTTTATCTGCTGAAGACCGCAACTTATTAGAACGAAGAACGATTCTACAAGGAGAATCTGTTGAGTGGCGCCAAGAGCGTAAATTGCGACTCACGGCTTCTACTTTTGGAAGAGTTTGTAAACGAGGGCTCATTAAATGCGGGCCCTTAGTCAAAGATTTAGTGGCCGGGAAAAACTTGGATCACGTCAAATCTATTCAATATGGTAAAACATGTGAACATCTCGCTCGTGATCAGTTGGAGAATATTTTACAGAAATCCATCACAAGATGTGGTTTATTTATAGATCCAGAGTTACCATTTTTAGGTGCAAGTCCAGATGGTCTTGTAGGTGAAGAAATAGTTGAAATAAAATGTCCTTATTCAGCCAAAGGAATGAGTGTTGACGATGGTATAAAGATGAAAAAAATTAATTTCTGGAAAATAGAAAAAAACGGTACTGTAATATTAGACAAGAAACATAATTGGTACTACCAGGCTCAAGGGCAAATACATGTCACACGTCGAAAAACTTGTATATTTGCTGTTTGGACGGACGTTGATATGAAAATTGAAATAATTCAGGAAGATAAAGCGTTTTGGAATGAAATGGAAAACAAATTAACAAGGTTTTATTTTGATTGTTTGCTTCCAGAAATCATTGACTCTAGATTAGATAGACAAATGGAAATTAAAGAACCAGACTATATTCTTAATGCAATAAAGGAAAGGGAAATAATAAAAAAACGAAAAGCAACTAAAGAACAAGTAGAAATAACTAAAAGAAATAAAAAGTAAAGAATCACAAATAACATACCTAAAAGTTTTTCGCTACGTCTATCTAATCTAGAGTCGATGATTTTTGAAAGCACCATCGTCAACACTCATTGCTTTGGCTGATATAAATAAGCCACATATTGTAATGGATATCTGTAAAATACTTTAAAATTTCCCATTCAATGTATACTTTTTATTTTATTTAACTTACGTGAGTTTTATTAAATAATTTTTATGATAAAAATATGCAAGCTAGTTTTACTAAGTTATCCTATCCCCATTAGCTTTAGTCATCGATTTTACCGCATAGGTATTCAATTGTTAAAAAATATTGGCAGTAAGAATATAATATATAAAAATGACATTGATTGATATACATATAAATCAATTGCTGTTCGTTAGTCTCGCTAAAACTCGAGAATGGCTAGATCGATTTGGCTGATTTTGAACTTAGAATATTTGTTGAAGTTCAGGGAAGGTTTGAACGGTGAGAAAAATAAAAAACAAGTAGCCGAAAACAGTAAAAACGACAATTTAATTTTCCAATACAAAATGTTCCT
The DNA here is from genome assembly GCA_943735995.1 of Sesia bembeciformis. Classification (NCBI taxonomy): domain Eukaryota; kingdom Metazoa; phylum Arthropoda; class Insecta; order Lepidoptera; family Sesiidae; genus Sesia; species Sesia bembeciformis. Next base: position 10,185,109 of record OX031043.1, read on the forward strand.
AGCGGTGACAAAATACAAAATTTGACGTTTTTGGTTAAAAACATTGTCACTTGGTTGTCAAATATTTATAGGTGCGTTCAGAAAGTGTTTTGTCCATATTGTTCACAAACATATGTAGGTGATACGAAGTTCACCGGGTCATCTAGTATTGATATAAATACTTGTTTTTAAATCTTGTTTCATTATTTCATCCTTCTACATATATAACCTTCGTTTGAAGAAGTTATTAAAATATGTAAGTACTAATTTCTGTTTTAAGAACAAAAAAAGTAATGTAAATTAATACAAAGTTATTTTATTTGTAACTCTACAAAGAATATTATTCACTATTGTATAAAGAATTAAAAAAATAAAGAGGTATTTATATTTTAATTATATTTTTTATTAAAAATGTTAACTTGATCGTGAAAAGTCAGGACCTTTTTTATTTGTATTTCAATAAAGAATATAAAAAAAAATCCGGTTTAATCAGTTCAGTAGTTTTGTCGTGATTGAGTAACAAACATCCAAACTTCCGCATTTATAATATTAATAAGATAAGATTTTTTATTTAAATATATTACGGGCTGTACAAGATTGTGACAATATTTAATACACACAGTTTTCACTTAAAAAATAACCTTTAATGTACCTACCTACTTAAATTTAAGAAAGTACAGGTTAGAAAAATTTACTTGTAGTTTTTCGTATGAACGAGGTCCTAACAAGCATCCATCATTACAACATTTACGTTTTGTAAAACACATATAAGCAAAATACTAAAATTCTAAATTTACTAATAAATGTGATTGCGAAAGTGATTTTACTTGAGTTACTCCGTTTTGCCGCGCTACTGGCTGATGACCGGCCAAAAGGCATGGCTGTGTGAGTGCGTTACGCACACAAGCTGTAAAATACCTAATTTGCACCAGCGTCTTACGCTCGACGCCCTCTTAACAAGTTGGGGACTGCGTTCGTGGCGGACGCAAGAAATGCGGCTAGTGGGGCACACTCGTCCAGGTTAAAATATCGATAAATAATCGATAGTAAATCAAAACAAAATAAATAAAAAAAAAATTTTATATTAACTTCCTCCCCGCTACCACTGCATCTCAATTGCATGATAAATTCGTCTATTGTTTTCCAATATAGCTCTTGAACAGATACAACATGTTTCAAATAACTTTCCGAATCATTTGTATTTACTTGAGAATTTGCATCTACAGTCAAATCTAGTAAATATATCTGCATGCACGTTATGTTCTCGAAGAATCCTATTGATTTTACTCCACACTAGTTCAATGTACCGACATGAACGATAGTGGGACAACTGTGCGGCCGGTATCAGCGAGCGGGCGCCACAAGTGGAGAATCGAGGGAGTGCGGGGGTGCCTCGCGCGTACCTCATTCCCCTACCGCCACGAAAGTAGTCCCCATCTGTAGGCATCAAATAATAGTGAATATTTCAACATGTAAAAAAAATATAAGATCATTATATTAAAAAAATATAATGAGAATAATGAAGAATTATACAACATATTTTTCAAATGAATTCGTATCAGATAAAGTAGATAATTTTAGTAGATCCAGGACTGTTTTTGAATTTTAGTAATGAATTATTAAATAAACCTATTGATAATAATTTATCATTGTATGTGCAACATAGTCTGCGTATTGGTGCGCGCAAACCAGCGTTGGTTCTACTACCACGTAAGGAAAAGAACAAATTTTGTGTGCGAACCTGGAAATCGATCTTTCCTAAAGGTTCAGAGTTAAAACTACCGTTACAGATCTTATACTATTTATTGCGCCATCTTTTAGACTCGCCATGTTATAGAGTTGAAGCAATTTACTATAGGAAACGCTGCATCCAGAAAAACGATAATGAAGAGCGCGCAAAAACTCCTTCAACTCTGAGTACACATCGTAAATGCGGTTCCAAATGTCAGAGGCATATTCAATACGGCATCTTACAAGACATGCTGGTGTTGTTAGTGTTGACGTCATTGTGAAAGGTTTTGTACATCGACAAATGAGACTAAGCAATTAGTAGGCTTTGGCACAGATAAGATCAACATGAAGATCACCAAATAATACCTCCAAATTGCAAAAGCTAGATACATGTAATGAAACAGTAAAAGTTAAGGCTGTACAGAGTCATTTTTTACAACAAATTGAGGAGTCTTTTTAGAAGCTACAGAACCCAAAACAGTGATTAGAATTTTTGTCTGTCTATTTGTTACCGTATCTTCAATTATCTTCATATGGCACAAGGAAGCTGGTTTATAGAGGAAAATAAAAAATACACTTTTAATAGAATTACCAAAAACTACATGGATTTTAACGAGGTTTTCACTGTTGTGTAGCCCTCCCTATATTCAGTGTAATGACAACACCAATATCCTTTAATGCGTTATATCAAGAGTAGGTTGAGTCATTGAAATACTTATATATTTATATTTTGTGATTTTGTGCAGAAATTATTATTATGCGGTACACAAATCGATTTAAATCATGTAACCAAAGTTTGTGGAAAGAATTTACTCTCTGCGGTTCTCCGCTAAGCTACAATTTGGACATCTTAATTTTCTGAAATCAGTAACGAGCATGAATAACTTTTGAAATTCTTCCAAAAGTATCATAAAAAAAGTATTCCAAATGTTCCAAAGATACCCGATAGCACTATGAAAGTATACGTACTTCTGGAAGCTGTAACAAGGACATATAGGACATAGTCAAGGGCATTTGACATATAAATGCCCCAAGAATACGAGAAAAGATGGATGAAACCGAGCGAATCCGTGAGATTCAACATGTCGGTGATTTTACAGATGTTAAAAACCTTTTACAGGCTCTTAGTCCACGCGAGTGTTGTGGCGGGTAGATGCTAGAGTATGTGAAAACACACAATTTTACTGAAATAGTATGGATGCAACAATGCCGGTCAACAAACTTCGTTTTCCGTGATCATTTCAGCATGTTTGAGTAAAAAAGAAACGCAAACACACTTTCAGAGTAGGTTACACATTACGTTATAACTACTGTTATAGTCTCTCAGCGCTCGATTCACGGTCGGAAAGAGGGCCAACCGGTTGTCTTTAATAACTAGTGTTTACTAAAGTCTAAGGTTAAACAAGATAATGCATTTTCATGTCTTCTAGCAACCTACTAGAGAGCCTATTTTCTTAAGTATACTTATTTTCTAAGAACCAGCAAACTTCTTATGTACCATACCAAACAGCAAAATACATATCATCAGCCTGTTTCCCCACTGCTGAACACAGGCTTCTCCCAAGGTCCGCCAACACACACGGTCTTCTGTTCTTCAAAAGACGTCAGTCAAGAAACACTTCTTAATAAGAAAATAAATAAGCATGCACTTTATTTTGAATGGTTTAAGGGATTTTCTCAAGTTTTGGGACTCAACACTACACTAACCTTATGTAAATAAAAAAATGTGTAGACGAAATAAAAATATATTTGTAGTAAAAAATAGTCTTTATTGTTTATATAATTGTACATATTATTATTGAAATAATTAGATTTTCGTTTATCAACAAATAATAATAACAGTCGATATTGCTGGATAAAATTTACATGCTTCAAATCATAAAATATTAAGTCTTTGTGAATCTGAGAACATGTTTTTGGTATACGTTTGTCAGGTTGTGAAAAAATGATTTTTTTTTATATCCACTTGAAGCTGTGTTGTATGTGTTCATTGTAATAAACGGCGTGAATCGGTTTCGAAACTATAGTCTATACCACGAGAACTGATAGTGACGTGATCAGCATTAAACCGACAAGACAACACCGACCGGTACTACGAAACGTTGTTTTGTTCATCTATTTTATTGTTTATTATAGACAACTAGGGATAACAAAACGATATTTACATTCTTGTGTATAACGGAGTACGATATGACGCGATGACGTCACTATCAGTTTTCGTGGTACAGAGTTTGGGTAAACGGTAGTGGCAGTCTGTAGAAATATATATATAGATTAAAATAAGTTTCAATCTATTGTAAATAACAATACTAGTAATCGCCCGCGATTCGCCCGCGCTAGCATAGGTTTAGTGTAGACAAGTATTAATACGATTATACGCTCTACTTGTCTGCTTGACTTTATTACACACCACCGATTACAACCCACCCCTTGACAGAATATCCTGTTTCACAAAGCCCCGATAAAACTATCCTAATAAAATTTCCCCAATAGACGAACCAGCGGAAGCGAATTTGACACAATTAGAAGACATATATTCACTGTTCGCTTAATTTGTCGATATAAAATGTTATGTAGCGTCACCGCTGCGGTCTAACATTAAAATTATTCTTACAACTATGATCAAATGAATGTATGCTCTGTTCATGTTATGAAAAAAGTGAGGCCAAAACAAACTAAATCGCAGCTGAGTGGATTTTCAAATTCGCATTTGTCTATTCAAAGCAGAAATCAGACGGGAGATGCGCACTAATAACAAGCACCCAAGATTGTATAAGTTTGTTTATAATATCTCAATGGTTTGCGATGTATGTGGAATTGTTGAAGATGTCCAACACTCGTTGGTGGAGTGTGTCCGAAATCAACAGGAACGGGAGGCCTTAGTGAGGGCTCTCGATCTGAACAGGAATGATGTTTGTATGTTCCATAAGATACTAGGGGAACCTAATTCACGAGAAGTATTTACTTTGTACAGATTCGTGAGCCTTCACTAGGGCTGACATACTGGTACCTACATTAATGTTGTAGAATGTATGTTCAGGGCACGATGGAACTGACATGTGCCAAGGCATAAAAGTTCCTTAAAAATAAGAAGAAAAAAAAATATCTCAATGGTATATGGATTAAAATTTTTACATATATCACTCGATTTTTGACTGAAAAAGAAGTTTAACTAGATTATATAAAAAGGGGTTCCACTTCCAGTAACATATCAACTAAAACTTGCTAATATAATATTGTAGCCGAGTAACAAAGAATGCTCCAAAAGTTTTACACGGCGAGTAAGTCGTCGCAACGAGTGACCGCTTTGCTAACTCAGCGGAGCCGTACTCTGATGCACTAATAGGTATAGTTTAATATAATTCATTTAGTTTATGTGCGATGTAAGATCAGAAGATTATGGGGTTCACATATCCTTATCGGACAGAAGCTCATAAATAAGTTTAAAAAAAAAGAGTTTACATCTAACGGTTGATTTCAGAATTTTTTCCAGAAACACCTGTGAAGTTTTAGTTTCAAATTTTTACTTATATTTGATATTATATCAAAAACTAATATAAGAAAAAGGTTGTCCAGCAGACAGTTTTGTAAAATATGAATGAATTGTCCATTTATGAAGGAAAATAGATTTAGCAGAACTTCGCATATTTCTCAACAATTTTTTTCTGTCGTGTTAGAAAATTTTAATCCCTTACACTTTATAGCACTCGTGATGTCACCGTCGTGATGTGATGCATGCCAAATTCATATTTCATGAAATATGTAATTTGTTCACATATTAACCAATTATCACTTTGTTATTCAACAAAGGTTTATGAAACAACCAAACTACGATCAATATTTGGAATTGCTTGTAATTCGCAAGGTGGGCGCGCGCGATACAGATCGCTATTGCGCCCCGCACTAGGATTAGTGCGGGGCGCAATAGCAACTCTGTGTACCTGTATGTAAGGATATTGGTAAATAAAGTACCAGTAATTACTTATTTTTTTCAAAAATGAACAGATTATTGATGTCACATGATATAATATATAAACATTTAAAATAAAACGAATTAAAATTACAGCATCCCCGTCTAAATGTTAAAAATGGCGCGCGCAACGCGCTCTCAAAATCATACCTAAAGCATTGATCGGTGTTTTAGGTAAAGCCTAAAGCACCGAGCGTTCATACAATTAAAAACTTTTTTTATGTTCGTAAAAGAGTTATTACGGTGATTCTAAATTCATTTTCGTTGTTCTAACTGAATGAATAACTTTCTTCAACAATGTTTTTTTTTCTTCATATATAGCAATCGTGCAAGTAGCACATTCTGCCAGTGTCAAGTTTTCTTCTTAATAATTATAGCACTGGCGTACTTTTATTATAGACTGACTAGCGATAGCAATTAATAAGATTACACATACATACATAGATATAATATTATAATTAAAACAAAATCGAAGAAATGAATAGTTTCTAAAAAAACTTAATTTTCTAGAAAAAAATAATATTCTTAATAAATTCACTTCGGAAAATGAATTAATGGACCAACACAATGAATATAAGGAAAAGAATATTTATAAAAGTATTTTAAAGAAAACATATAGGGAACACCTAATGAATAGACATAATTAAACAGCCTAATTATTAATTAACAATAAGCCCAATTAACAGCCTTTTCTACTCTGTAAATGCGAAAGAAGACTTGATTAGATTAGAAATTCTTAAGAAAGAAGGTGGATAAAACACCACATATAACGACAAATTCACAAGTAACAACACGTGCGACATCTTTAGTTCTCTCTTCGTGCGGAACAGGTTCATTCTCTAGCACCGTGTACTAATGTATACTTCTTAAAACTCACGAGCGCGCGTCTGCATTACTTGTAGTGGTGAATATACGGACACATAAAAAAAAACTTCTATCCCTCAGGATACATTTTTAAATAGATTGACTTTTTCGCGTATACGCACATTTATCCACAAGCAAAGTTGATGCGTGCTCGTGAGTTCATAAAACTATACGTATCAAGACGTCCGCGTATAACACTTTCATTGTGGCACAGTTCAAAACTTTTCACCATATTTCATCCTTCAACCATCACAGCGAATTACAGAACTACAGATTACAGAAGGAGACCACTTACAGAAGTAGCTAGTTGTTCAACACCAAACTTTACATAAAATAGAACAAAAAGGTATGGAATTGCTTATTAGTGCTATGAAAATATAATTGGAAGAATATGTAGTCTATGGCATAAGAATAAATAATAATTCAAGTAATTTATTATTTTTGTGTCTATGGTTATAAGTTCAGGAATTAAATAAAAAAAGACTGCCGGGATGTTTAATCCGGGGGAAAAATTTAAATAGGCGGTGTTTGCAAGTGAACTACACAATTCTGTGACAATATACTGATGCGGACATTTTACGCGGTCAGCGTGGCCGTCAAAAACAAATTTGTGCTTTTATTGGAAAAACGGTCTGAGAAAAATAGTAAACAGAGTATTTTTATTTGTTTCACAGTGCATGTGAAAAATTTTCAGGGTAGCGAAAAATTTTCACATGTGTGTGCCCCCTCGCTTACCTTCTAAATATTTAAATGCAGGTTAAAAATGGGCACAGACAGGATCAAACCTCAATCAAGTTCTTAAGGCATTATTATTATCAATATTTGAACTGAAATCAAACTTCAAGTCCTAAAGTTCTTTTTTCAAGACCTAACCTCCTTTGTCATGTCTCCATGGTTCTAAACTGAATTTATTGGCGCTGTTCTTTTCCGGTAAAAGTAAAACGAAACAAAAATTGTTCAATGTCTAACGTAAAATCTACCGTTTCGTTTTTAAAAACTGATTCAGTTTTAAAAATTCAACGTTTTTTTTTATGTTTTTACAAATTCGTATTGTAAGTGGGTCTAGACTTTGAGCGGATTTTATTGACTCCGATGTAACAGAATCCAGTGTCGATGTCATTCTCCTTCAGATACTTCATCCACTGAAGCTGCTTCAACGAAGGCTTGTCGGTGTCAGTCTTTACTTCTACGAATTTAATCTGAGAAAATAGTTGCGCATTTTACCCATGATAACATATATAAAAAGGTTTTATCTTAAAATAATTAATTAGGAAATTATTTCATATGACGACAAATTGATAAATGGTTCCATACAACTCAACTATTTAGTTCCATACAATTATAAATATATAAACCATTAATTAGTGTGAGAAGTTATTAACAAACCGGTTTACACACACAGATTTTTAATAGTTAGTTTCATAGGTGCTATTTATTGTTTCATATGTTTTTTATTACGTTTAACAAGTTGCTGAAGTGGGGACCGGCTGGTGTTCCTTCTTGAAGAACTGCTACCACCCGAGCAAACGTTGCAGTACCATAGCAAAAGTTTAAAATGTTACCTTTTTAGTGTTTATATTCCAGAGCGTGAGGTCCGGGAAGCCGCTTCGCGCGTAGTGGTAGCTGTTGGCGAGCCGCCGGCAGATGGCGGCGGCAGCGCGCGGCGGCAGGCACAGCATCGCCATCGACACGTTGTTCCAGCCCACCTCGTGGATACGGGTCAACTCGCCTGGTAACAACTTACTACTTTTAGGGAGGTTTTAACAGGGAAATAAGACTTTTTGGCGGGAACTCGAGTAGAAGAGCTGGATGTTTTATTTGATTAATGTAAAAATTACGTATTTCTGGTTAATAGTGATAATAAACTTAAAAGTGTGTTTGTACGTAATGTTTGTGATAATCGAATAAAATCATAGACCTGCATTTTTCGTGTGCTTCTAAGGAGTCATCTTCTGTCGTCAGTCAACCTACTATATAGGGTGACTGAGTATACAGTGCTGTACCGTTTTTGAAACATCATTTATTTGAATTTCGAATTCCGAAAGCCATTTAGTCAAAACGAAAAAAATAAAAATGTAGTATCCACTTTTTTGTTGCATTTCGAGGGATTTTCTTTGCACCAATGGAATTCGAACGAGAAAATTTTCGTGCAATGATGTTATACGATTTTAAGGTTGGATTTAATGAAAGTGAGTGTAAAGATAGATTAGTATCAGCTTTCAGGAACTCGCTCCGTGACGTGTAACAATTTTTACATGGTTTTCTCAATTTAAACAAGGAAAATTTTCCTTCAAAGATGATGAGAGAAGTGGCCGTCCTGCGACTTCTGTAAAGAATGAAAACATCGAGGTGGTAAAGAAAATGTTGCAGGAAACCCCACAAACCCTTAACTTAAGGAAACCCTTAAGAGGAGACTCTTAAGATTTCATCGCCGGTTATTCATGAAATTTTACACCAACACCCTTAACCCTAGGATAGTAACAGGGGTGTCTCAACACCCCAGACCAACATCACGCGCCGATATTGCGACAGTGATTTGTTGTCTCGCTCTAATATTTCACGTATTCTCTAGTCTTTTCGAGTGTAATCAGTAGCCGTTGCGCATTGGCAGTGGAAGAACACCGTTTCAGAGTTACAGGTATGTGTGGGGTGTTGCGTCACCCCTGTTACTATTTACGTGTGTATTTTTGTTAGCTATGCCAAACGAGTTAGTGCTTTTTTCAGCTTTCAATGGCTTTTCTTAACGATGAAGAGATTGAACATTGTTTGAATGATATTGCTAAAGATAATGAAGGTGAAATTAATGTGCTGGAAGATGAGGGGGCTTCAGAATGTGAGGATAACATTTCCATGTATGTGTCAGAAGACAATATTATTTCCGGCTCTGATGAAGATGACGTACTACTGTATTGGAACTTTACGTAAAAATAAACGTGAGATACCAAACAAGAACAAATCAGCTTTGTCTTCTCAATTTGCATTTGACTGTGAGAAAACGTTGGTCTCGTTTACTCCAAAGATTAACAAGTCAGTTATATTGTTGTCAACCATGCACAATAAAGAAGAAATAAATCCATCAACAAGCAAACCTGTCATAATTGACGACTACAATGCGACAAAGGGAGGCGTCGACACTTTTGATAAAATGATACACAACTACTCGATTGCTAGAGGCACACGACGATGGCCTCTCAGGTTCTTCTTTGGAATGCTAGATCAAGCAGGTATCATTGCAATGATACTGTACCTAGAGGCCAAGCATCCCAACACACCAGCCAATGAATTCAGAGGTAACTTCCTGAAAAAATTGGCGCTGCAGTTGGTTGAAACTCATATGAATCGCCGTTTACTGTCAAATTTACCTCGTGAAATATCAAGTAAATATACGTGCGATTCTAAATATAACCGAAGAGGTTGTTGTAAGCGAACCACCAGCCAAATTGCAGAAGCAAGCTAGGTGTGGCTCATGCCCAAGAAAAAATGATAAAAAAGTCAATTTTTTTTGAACAAAATGTAATAGGCCCGCTTGCCCTGAACATTGCAAGGAAATTTGTTTAGATTGTGTCCAAGACACTAAATTTTTATTTTGTTATGCTAACTATGTTTAAATACTGATTGATCTCAAGAAGAAAGTCCCTTTTGTTTGTTTAATTAATAATAAAAATATTTTTCATATAAATTGTGGTTTAATTGTATAAATCATAAATTGGGGTGACCTGTCACCCCTGTTACCATTTACGCTGCACTAAAATGTGTAACCCTTCTAGGGTTAAGTCAAGAAGCCTTGTTCGCGTTGGGTTCCTCGTTCACTGACTGCTGAACAAAAACAAGTTCGCGTGACGCGGCGCAGAGAAATGATTGTAAAATCGAAAATGGAGAGGAACGGGATATATTTAAAATATTATATGTGATCTATATATAGAAGGGATTGTCGTAGCACACGTAGCGTTCGTCGCTGACGTCACAAAGCGTAGCAGTGCTACGCGGACTCAAGTGTTGACCATATTATGTTATCAATGTTAACCTTTTACATCAAACCACCGATATAAAGGGATAGATAAGCAAGCTGTCCGTCGCTGCGTGCCCAAAGTTGGAGCCAATCTCTCACTTCTCGCGCTGCTCGTCGTTGTTGCAAAAAACAAAAATGCATAACTGCACAGTAATATCAGTTTTAAAAATCCATCAAAATTGGTGAAGGAAGATGCTTCGAATCATCGGTGAGTGGTTTCCAATCACTAAAATTTATTTGTGACTTAGTTATACAAAATAAGTGGCGGCTTGGTTTCCATACAATTTCACATGAACTCGCGTTGTCTGTGTCCCGTGATAGAAACAATAAAACATACTGGTACTCACTCTCGGGTCTCGCATCCCACGTCTTGCGCATCATTTCCACTAATTCACTCTGAGTAGAGCCCTCGATCTCTACCAGCCGCTTGTCGATAGCCGCCTTCCTGTTGCTATAGAAACACGCGCCCTCACACACCAAGTCCAACGGAAATATCTGGTAGTGGCAAAGGAATACACCTAGGATGTTCCTAGGCTTTTCGTATATTATGTCCCAGAACAGTAACATGAATATTGTCGACACCAGTCTCCCTTCCCAGTGACCGCCTGAAATTATAAGAAAATAACCGGTTTTATGAGCATGTCACGAATATTCAGTTTTGGGAAATATTCGTAAAATATATTGAATTGGGTTTCGCTGTCAGGTTCACTAGGTTATTTCACTAGGTTCTCAGGGGGGGGGGGGGGGTACTGGTTACTGCAATCCCACAGCCAATGAACAAACTCGACTCCACACTCAAGAAAACTACCGTCAAATGTAGTTATTACATTTTTCACCTTATTCTATTCCTTCCAATGTTCTTTCTTTCCAATAAGCACGTGCGTCGTACATACATCGGAAGAAATAGAATAAGATGAGGTATGTATCAAGTAACTCACTGCGGAGTGAGTGAGATATCCCAGAGCCCAATCCATCCTATACCTCCTATCCCATCGAACGGACAGTATAAGAGGATTAAAGTAACTGCTTACTCCATTATACTCTTAACTCCTCAAGGAGGATGTAGGAGGTGTAATGGGGCACCTCCCTTTACATCTCCCCCATAAGAAGTGTAATGGGATGAGGAAAACTCTTTATCACACTATACTTCTCTAAATTACCTCTGGAGAACCTACCTTTGGAGGTTCATAAAGCTCCCCCCCTATAAATGTAAGAATGTAAGTATAGGTTACGATAGAATTCAAATGTGCCAAGGCATAAAAGTTCCTTAAAAAGAAGACTAAAAATAAGAAAAACCATCAGGTGGACTGTTTGCTCGTCTGACATTTTCCATAAAAAAAAAAGTCTTTGGATAAAACAAAACAGTCCACTGCGGTTTCCGGTCATGGTGTGAAAAAACAGTACAGTTTTGTACTATTTTTTATACAAAAAGTTTTTATACAGTTTTGTACAAAAATTTATATTTATGTGCATATAAATAAGTAAGTAACATGAAAAAAATACATTAGAATTCTGAAATAACACCGATTTCAAAATGGTACAACACTTGGCTAGTTTTATACGGCGATGAAAATATTATTGAACATAACATTCATTTTATTCGAATATTGTTGTTTGGCGGAGCGGCGAGTTGATACGCTTTATTGGTGTACCGAATGACCTTCAATGTACACAATTCTCCCTCATTGGAAAAGTTCACTCAATTGGTACGTATTTATACAGTACAATTTTTTTTTATTAAATTTCATATCAAATATTTTTAAAATGTATTTATTTTTAATCGGAAGCTGTGCGATTTCGCCCATAGTGCGGGGTCACAAATAAGAGTCGAAAATTTGTTGATTCTTAGTCTTAAATTAATAGATTTGAAGGTAAATGCATAGATCAAAATATATCAAAATAAACAGCAAAATATTTGGTACCTCAATGTTTATATTGTTAGCAGTTTACATCTCTTCGTATATTTGTAGAGGCAATAAATGTATCTAACATTATTAGTATTTTCATTACGCGTATATAATTGTGAAAATCGTGTAATTACCGTGAGTAAAGAGACCGCTGCCGATGTATTCCCAAATGCAATAATCCTCCGCGTCCTGTACCACCTTGTCGTCTCCTATGTGACTTACGAATTTCTTTTTGCCTTTCTGTTTATCTCTGAAAATTGATTAAAAACGAGATTGACACTACTTATACTATGGTTTACACCCGGTATGTGAACCATGAAACTTCAAGCATTTACTAGCTGCTAACTATAACACGAGTGCCAGCGAGATTTCAAATAGCAACAAGTCGGAAACTGATTTTTTCCCGAATAAACCGGAATATTAACCATAATACCTTCGACATAAACGAGACAGAATTAGAACAAACTAAATGACACACGTTTTCAACTAGTCGGAGGCCCGGAGGCCCGGGGTAACGAAGTCAGACTTCAACAATTTTAACCTCTTTTTGGGAGAAAATAGCAAGTTCATAAAAAACCGTAAAACAAAAGTTGGTAGTTTTGAGGAAAGACATTTAGTATTAAGGGGGTCCAGGTATATTTTATATAACTCTGTATAAAACAAATCTTCGCCTCCACAAATGTTGTGATTTGTCCCTTAGATCAATTAAAATGTTACAGGCTGATAAGATCTATGAAAAGTACAGGCAATTTATACTTACAACATCGGCGGTTTATTAATATATTTGGCGTCGAAATTCTTCTCCAATATTTCTTGTTTAGTGGCGTACGTGAGGAGGTCGGTCTTCAGGTGTTCGCTAACGGTGATGTTCTTTTGGTTGGCGATCTTGAGAGCGCGCGGACGCATCATGTCCTTCGCTTCATCCGACAGGGTTGACCTGAACCCTTCTAATAACACCGCCGCTGCCTATAAATGAGCCAACTTAAATAATTAATCCCTTCCATAGTAAATCACTATAGTCGGATATAGTAAATATCGGATATAGTAAAGAGATAGCTCGGAGTCTCTTTGTTGGACAAAATGCGTAATGAAGAAAGTTGCCGAGATAGCTCAAAGGATATATGGCGTAGGAATATACGTATATATAACGTATATCAAAGGACTACAAAATTTCTGATCTATAAATTTTAAAATAACCTCCATTGACCCCCGAGCCATAGAAAACGAGATTTCCCCAAAAATCCGTATTTTGTGACTTTTAACCTTAAATATCTCAAAACGCACATGGAATATCAATGTAGATTTTTGATATATTGTTAAGAACACAACTACAAAGGTGTATGGCAAAATTCAACTAACTGGAACTTTTTGGGAAGATTGGAAGATTTTTGACTAAAATGAATGGGCTATATGTACTTAGGTTATAACATACAATTTAAATAAAAACTGGCATGCCAGTGGATTATGGGCCGATTTTGGAAGATTTGGATTGGGAAGATGAAACCTAAAATGACCGGGTTAATATTTGTATAGGTGTAAGCAAATCTTATAGTAGAAGTTTTGCCTTGTTTAAGATATTGTTATGATGAAGTTCTGGCCAAAGCAGTCTCTAGTCTGTGATAACTAGTTATCTTACTTATAACTATCAGAACTAGTATTCATGAATACTTGTATATCACAAAATGTTGAATTTCCCTTGAAAATACTAAGTCTGGCCATAAATACCGTTACAATAAAGAAAAAAAATTACATTTGAAAAAAAAATCTGTCCTTTTATCTCATTTTGGCGCCAATCATTAAATATTGTAGTAATATTAAAATGGATTAGGAATTATTAATGGATAACAAAAATCCGTATTGCTGTAATTGCATTACACAAAGTAAGTATGGAACTAAATACAATTTTTAAAACTCTCCATTCGCTTGGTATACGCCTCTTGGATATCGTGGCGATGCTACGACAACGCCAACTGTCGGCTAACGGCGGCAACTGGAGGTCGTTCTTCTCATAACAGTAAACATATGATTTGCATACAAATCACTGCACGTTTTAGGTTATTGTTTTGTTTAACGGGTTTAACGCAATAAGAAATGATGGAAGTGATATTATGAGCCAAATTATTATTAAGTGTGGATTTCAGAATATTTGTGCAGAATTTTTTCGCGGAAAATCTGTGTCGAAAGGTAAGAGTAAATACACGAAACATGAGATATTCTTTCAAATTCATCGTAATTTTTACTACATATTTATTTGTAGGATTATCGTATTACTAATATCACGATGATCAATTAATTAAAAATTATAGGGCATAAACTGTTCCAAAGCAATCATGTTCAGGAGGTCGTCGAAATTCATGATCCAGGTAGTGGAGAACGAATCATCCGTGGAAAAGTAATACCACAGACGCGGGTAAATAATCCACCGTACGACGTGAAAGTAGAGGTATGTATTAATTATGAAATCAATTAATAGTTGAATAATAATCTAAAAAAATATTTTCAGCAACTTTTCAACCATCCATGCAAAACAGAAATGGAAAATGAAGATGTATCTCCTTATCAAAGAAATATAAATAATGAAGGAATAAGTATTGGTCATTGAAATTAGATTCAGTAAACTGCATTTTTTATTTGGGTATAAAGCAACATTAACAAATAAATTTTCTTTCATTATTAAGAATGGGTATGGAATGTTAAATGAGTAATATATTATTGGTGAAGACTATTTCATGCTTAACAATAAGCATGAAATATTAAACCGATAATAATTTTATTTATTTTTTTTCTTATTTCATCGTTTTTCATCTATAATATATGATAGATAATAAAACAATGAAATAACAAGTAACTTGCACGTGATTCTCGAAAAATGTTCATGCGAGATTTAAAATTAAACACGATTAACATTCTGCATGTTTGTTTAGATATTTATTTGTGCTGGTTTTGGTACGTGTATTACTTAAAAAAATCTCATACCGTTAACACAGTAATGAATATCAAGTACTGTATATTATGATTTGCAATTCCTGTTTGTGTATACATGTTCGTGTACATTTTTTGTGTGTGTTTTCTCGATCTTTCGGTTTTTTTTCCAATAGGAACTGATTGTTTTTCAGGTGAACCTAGATCGTACGGTACGAAGAACAGAATGTACCTGCAAGGCTGGTTTATCGGTTCGAGGTTGCAAACATGTAGCAGCGGTCTGCATTTTCATAAATAATGAATGTACGCAATCAAAAACCGATCAACCGCAATGTTGGAATCAGCCGAGTCAAAGTCAAGTTGACAAATATAAAAAAGGTTGCACTATTGCTCAAATGTTCCCAGGAAAGGAACAATTGGTCGATTGTAATGCAACGTATACGTTTAATGACGTTCGAAATGTACCGTATGAGATGGAAGGTTCATTGTTTAGCCAGTACGTAGAATCTGAAAAAGATATTGAACCGCTAAGAGAAATTGCGAGAGAAGAAGAGAAAAGAAGAAAAGAACAAGCATATAAAATTATGGACCAAATTTATAGCTTACAAGAATCGAGACGAGATTACAGGTACTACGAAGTTTCGTCAGTCGATGATTTGAAAATGCGACTACAAAAATATACGTGTCCTCGTGAATTGCGATCGAAATATGAAGAAAATATTGTAGCAAACAGAAGTGAGTGTTTGAGTATTAGCGTACTATCGGAAAATCAATCAGATTGCTTCGAATGGTTTGAAGAAAGAGCGAAACGAATAACATGCTCTAGCAAGGCTCACCGCATAAAAACGAGGCGGGAGGCATTCGATTCTTTGGCGGCACAATTTAAAAAGAATAAATTTGATGGCAAGATGACAGAAGCTATGAAGTATGGTCTTGCAACGGAGCCGGATGCAAGAAAGTCTTTCGAAGAGCAAACTGGCTTAAAAGTCACTCCAGTTGGGTTGATTATAAATATAACCCAACCGTTCATGGCCACGAGCCCCGACGGAATAATATTAAGCGAATCAACTTTATTGGAAATCAAATGCCCATTCACCTGTAAGGATCAGCAAATCGTGAACCGTGACGATAAAGTTTCGAATGTCCCGTATTTGCAATTTGACGAAAATAATCACATTTATTTAAAGAAAAGCGACAAATATTATACGCAAATCAATGTATATACTCAACGTCGAAATGTGTCATTTTTTTGTTTATTCAAGTCAGGATAACGTAGACATCATAGTTCAAAGGGATGAACATTTTTTGGAAGGGTTAATTCCGAAAATTGAGTGGTTTTATTTTAAACATTATCTTCCACTATTATTCTGAGCATTGAATAGAACAATACACTTGTAACTCGCCGCTTCGGTATTTTTTTTATATATTTCACTTCCAGTGTACGGGGTTCTTTCCCTTTTAACAACCCTCCTCTCCCCGCAATTCCTGAAAGCCAACTACGCGTCCACTTCTGTCCGTTCATTCGCCGCTTCAGTATTTTTTATGAGTGGTGGTTTGCTGTTGGCAATAACGCAACACATGTGCATAATAGCATCAAGATACGGTAAAAGTGTTATAGGAATTAATTTTAAAATATTACAGAGTTTTATTCTTTGAATGGCACGCTCGACGTGTATTCTAACTGATGCAATTTTGTACGTTTCATCTATTTCAGAGTTAGTGAATTGTGGATCGAACGCGAACGGAGGTATCACCAATAGAGCATTACGTTTGAGCAGTTCGGATTTTATCTGAGGGAAACCTTTGTCGGCTAAAACCGTATCCCCTGGTTCTATGAACTGTAAAAGTCCACAGTCATTTGTTATATAACTGTCCGTTGCTCTTCCGCCATACCCTTTTGACAATTTACAAACGAAACCATCGGGCGTAATAACGATCAAATATTTCACTGTAAAACGCGACTTGTAGTTGGAGTACATGAGAACGCGTTGTTCTACAGTAGGTGGGGTTTCAGTAAATATTTCCGTGCAATCAATTATACATCTGCAATTCGGATATTTTTTAAAACCGACTGGTAAATTTTTTTTAATACTCTCCCTTGATGGCCAAAAAATCCAAGTTTTTGTCTTTTGCGTCAACGTACTCAACATTTCCAAGAAGATTTGAGAAGCAGTTGATTCGTGTATCTTGAAGAAGCAAGCTAGACCAGAAAAGGAAATACCCAATTTCATTTTCATTAAAAAAAGCAATAATCGGTTTTGCTTATTTAATACCCGGTAGTAAGCAGGTTGACCGTCTGCTTTGACGTTAATCAGATCGAGCAGCACATTGAAAAAAATTAGTGAAACTCCGCCTAACTGCAACATAGTTTTGTCAGTTTCAATATCAGAGAATCCTGAGAAACCGTAATGTACAATATCGTCAGGACCACATGACTTAGTGTCGACGGTTTTCAGCCCTTTAACTATAATTCGCTCGCTTTTATTTGGCTTTGCAATGTAAATATTTGTCTGCGTCGAAGCTTCATTTCTATCGTTATTCCAACTCCAGAATGTATTCCCTTTTGCACTCTCTTCTTCGTAGTCACACGCATCAGTTTGACAAGCAATGCTTGTATTGCCAGCTTCATTGGGAGTTTCATTTAATCCTAGAATTATACGAAATCATTAAAAGTTTATTTAAAATAATGTACGATAATACAAATGTACATTTAAAAAACTTGAAACCGCGATAAAAATCGCCATATATTTACAGATACTGTTAAAATATATTTTCAATTTTTTATCTTACCTATTTCGATATCACTCGCGAGACTTTCTATTTCTTGCGGTTTCGAAACTTTTGACGTGCTCTTTCTTTCTTTTCTTTTCAGGAGTCGCTCGTGTCTAGCTATGGCCAATTTCGGTATCACTTTTTTTTGGTACACAGGAGGAAAAATTGTTGGGACATACGCTGGGCTGTTTTCGAGGTTAGACTGCTTGCCTCCAACAAAATGAGCACTGCAGATTCGCGTGTTGATATTCGGCTGCCACGGCTTGTTATCTAATGTACTAAAAAAAATAAAACATTACAGAAAATTTGACGTTTATATATTTTCGATACGTTCCTGGTATCAAATCGTCATAATATTTACTTACATTCTTCTGACGGCTTTATCCACTCATTTCTCTTTTTCATTTCCCAATTTCGTCTCGGAAACGAATAAAAAGTCAATTCCCGATTCCGCGACTGGGAATTTTTACACCCCACAACACAACAGTACCTCGTACCACCCATTGTTTGTTTTTTTAGAGAGCACTTTTTAACGTTTTTAATTGAATTAATAACGTGTAAACCGTACAGCTGACCGCACTCTGACGCCCGAGTGTTGCCTGAATCTGCCACAACGCCGCGCCACTAGAGCTATCCAAGAGGCGTATTAGCTGAATGTTTGTGTACCGGGCTATTGGTAGGTACGTTGAAACGTCAATATATTTAAATATTAAATGCTAACAGCGTACAGTTTACCTCGTCATAACTTTGAAGGTGTCCACATAGTAATAGCGCTTTTTCCGCAAACCACTCCGCTTTCTTGGTCTGTCTAAATGCGGAATTCGATATCAAAGTGTTGAGGATATCTACTGCTACAGTAGTCAAATTGTTCCTCTTCAGATCCTGTATACCACTTTCTAATATTTTCACATAGATGTAAGCTGGTGTGAATCTATGCAACCACAGCGGTAGAGTTATGTAACTGTAAAGGAGGTAAAACATTAGCCTTTGTACAATTACAAACTTCTATTGAGTTCATATGCGAGTTATTATCGTGACTTTAACGTTCATATTCGTGGCTCTAACTGAATGGATAGGTTTGTTCTACAACGTTACATTTGCGGTTGGCGGTACGTCGGCGCCCATTGCACATGTTGATTACGAGCCACAAAAGAGATTGTACTTGTACGAAAGCTCTAATGGCCAATACGATAGTGACAAATCAGATCACAATATGGTGACAAAATCTAACAAATGTAAGTAGTAGCGGTATGGCAAAATGATCAATTGAAAGTTTTTAGTTGTCGAAGACAATACATTGTTTAAGTAACTACTTACAAATATATATATATGCCTTCAATATATGTGCCATATATTGGCAAAATGGCAGACCACAGAAGAAATGCGTTAAAGATATAAAGAAAATAGAAGGTGTTACGTGGGGAAGAAAAACAGAAAATAAAAAGGAATTGGAAAAGTTGGGTGAGGCCTTTGCTCAATATTAGGCTACCGTAAAATAAACATCAAAATAATTGCATAATAGTCATTGTTGTTAATTGTAGATTTAAAAGTAGGTAAAATAAAGGCTATTTCAATTGATTGATATTGGCAAAATACAGGTGTGTTCGAACCTGAATACCACCATGTATTCCATTTCATAATTCCGAGTTCAAAAATTAGCAAAAATTACAATATATTTGAATGAATTACCAAATTTTTCAAACAAACACAAGTTTTTTCCAACATATACAATATCAT
This sequence comes from Sesia bembeciformis, assembly GCA_943735995.1. Taxonomy (NCBI): domain Eukaryota; kingdom Metazoa; phylum Arthropoda; class Insecta; order Lepidoptera; family Sesiidae; genus Sesia; species Sesia bembeciformis. The sequence goes on from OX031043.1 coordinate 10,205,000, forward strand.
TTCTATGGGCTATGCATTTCGTAATAAATGCGTCCACAAAAAAAATATTTTTATAAAGTCAATTAACTCAAAATCATGAGCCGAATTCGTGGTGTCAGGCGTCGGCAAGGGTTCCGACACAAATACTACAATTTCATCGTGACTTCAAATTGACTTCACACACGAATTCAAATTAGGATTATTTGCAATAAAAATGCACTTAGGTTTCTTTATGAAATCGTAACAGAGCCGTGTTTGTACATGAAATATTTTTTTGTAATATAAAGTACGAATGATATATATACGCGCAACCAAACCAAAACAATTTTTGGAATTTTTGTTAGTTTATCTGTCTGAACTCCGAACGCACTACACGCAAATACACTGGATGGATATTAATGAAACTTGGCATAGAACTTAAGTGTCGGGTCAATATTTAGGGTACTTTTACCCAGATTCAATTATTCGCACGGAAATCACTCTGCAGTTCATGCGAACGAAGTCGCTGCCACCGGTAGTACTAAAATATTTTTGCATTTCCCTCCCCTAACAATCGCGAGGGGGTTTGGTAATCCATAATCCATCATGTGGTCTCGGTGTGAATTTCTTGGAATATTACACATGTCCCAAATTCTTTTTTAATTCTTGCGCACGCGAGTTTCCTCGCGATAATTTCCTTCATCGCACAACTAGTGATTGAAACTGTCAACTAACTACGACTGACTGACTAATCGACTTGACAACCTCACGAACATGGTGATACGATACTACCAGGCTATCTACCAAACCTCTTTATACAATGTGCCGTCAAGAAACAAAAATAAAAATGGAGACTGACCTCGTCATGGTTTCATTACTGATGGACTTATATTTGTCGTGAACATCCCTTACGGTTTTACACTTCAACTCACCATCTTTCTGACAAAGGAACTCTTCGTAAATACTGCGCGCCTCTATATATCTGTAATTAAGTTGATCATTGATTCTTAGTCAATCCTATACATTATTAACAAGATTATAGGGCTATTAATACTATAAGTTAGGGGTGTGATATCGGCCAAATTCAAAATAGCATTTAGAAATCTTCCGGCGAGTGTCATAAATCTAATTCTATTTATAAAAAAGTGAAATAAGTTTATATTCATGCGAAAGTTTGAAAGTAAGTATAGAAAGACAATTTCTGGAACATTTGAGATATATATCAGATTTGGGAATCAAGGTTTTTAATAGCAATATGCCACCAAGTTTCTGTTTCTTTGGGATTTACTCTTGCATTTGAAATAGTAAAAGAATGTCTAATTTTGGTAACGAATGATACCCTGGGGGAAGTCTATTTAAAAATATTTTTATATATAATACCTACATATAAATAAAAAGTTTTACCTTATAAACTCATCGCTACTTTTGAAAACTACATTCGCCGAATCAATTGGCATACTTTTATCTAGTGGATATGTTTCTTGTTTTGTTTTATCATAGATAAGCATGAGTTCAAGCTTTTTTTCTCTGATGATATTGTAATCTATGCCTAAGTACATAAGGTTGTATAAATAGTACAGGGCCCTTCTGGCGAGGTCTGATAGTTTATAACAAGGGCCGGCCTTTTCTTTCATGCTGAAAAACAGAAAGATAATTGTATAATTGTTCTCTTTTGGTATAAAAAGGAAAAATTAAATGATCGTATTTTAGCAGAAGGGTAAAGCAGATTATAAGTTGCTTGTGACAATTCTTTAGAATGTTCCATAAATCTTTAGATTGCCGTAAGCTCTTATTTACTGAGCTTATTCAAAATATGGATTTTAAAAAAATCAGTATCATTGGCCTGTGTAAATGAACTAAATATGAGAAGCTATTATACTTATGTTCTCAAAATATAATGACGAAAAAATTTTGAATGAAAAAATGAAACTTCTTGAAACTAATTCCTATAACACTTGCCATTATCAGTTAAAGGTCTTCTGTTCTTATTTATAGAAAAATAACGATATTAGGAGGAAAAAAAACATTAATTGTTACTGCGCCCACCTTACTTATACTTGGAGAAATTAATACAAGAGGTATTTTTCTTTATAGATTGAAGGTAGCAAACGAGCATACAGCCCACCTGGATGCTTCTCACCGACTCGCGATCCCGCGGTACCCTCTCAAAGCAGCGCCCTAAGCCCAGGTCCGTTCCTTCCGCCGGTCTACCGGCGTAACCCTTAGGCTCATTGCTGCACACACTCTTTGCTCGTGGCTGAGCGCCTTCTGTGCTCGCCCTAAACCATACATGTCCGGTGACTCTTGAAAGGCCATTAGGGCCAAAAGAATTTAACCATTCCGAAAAAAAACAGTCCACCTGGTGTTCAGTGGATACTGTCGCCCATGGACACCCGCGGTACATGCCAACATCAAACCAGAATGACAAACGTCGGTATGCCCCCGGATGCGCTGCCAATCTTTGTTAATGTAGGAATAGATTTGAAGAAAAGGTGGGTAAATGGGATGGGCAAGGTTGGAAACGATAGAATTTTTTTTTAAATTCACGTAGTAAAGCAATTTTCAAGCAGCTCAGGTATAGAATTACGCACCAGGGCCGTCTTTACCAGGGGGTGCAAGGGGTGCGGTGCACCCCGGGCGCTCCGCGCCCGGGGGCGCCTGTCGAGCGCTGAATTCAGTGCCGGCTTTACCTATGGTGCAGGGGGTGCGGTGCACACGGGCGCAGGGTCTTAGGGGGCGCCGAGCGCCGCTCGCGACACCTCCAAAGAGTTCAAAACGCCTACTAGAGGGCGCCCTGCACCCGGGCGCTACATGAGCTAGAGCCGGCGCTGTTACGCACAATACTGGCGAAACATTCCTGTATGCTTATTTATGGATCATTCGCATAAGAAAAGACCCTCAAAAAGACAGATACTAATTTGGTGCCAGGTAATTTACTTTAATGAATTAAAAATAACACAACCCAATTCTAATGTGTTTTTTTTTATTTACTACTGATTTCTGTCCTTTTGGTTATTTTTAATTCATTACAGTAAATTAACGTGCACTAAATTAACATGTCTTTTTGAAAACCTGTCCTTGATGATGATCCTTAGTTTTTATTATCACTAGCACAGCGGTGAAGGAAAATATCGTGTGGTAATCCTATGGTCGAAAATTTAAGAAAAATCTAATGTATGTGATGTTAGATGACATGTTTCTATTTAAACAGAATCTTGTTAGAACAAAATTATAGTTAGAAATTTTTAAATTCAGATTAGTAATAATTCAGATAATGTGACAAAAAAAATATTATTATAATTATTCCAAGTTAACTCACAATGTCACGACCCTGCTCAAGTTACTGCTGGCAGGCCTGGCTGAGAAAAACTGGGTGATGCTTTTGCTTTGGCCATATTTCCTCAGTGCTTCAATGATACTTCTCTTGGTTTGAGATTCCTGGTTTTTAATTTGCTTTGAATAATTTACATTAAAATGTTTACATGTTCGCTTTAATTCATCAACTTTAAGTAGATTTACGAGATCGTCAAAACTTATATTTGTATCTGTAACAATTATTAATGCACCAATTGAAATATCTTGACAAACATTTTCTCATAATTGACTCTTACAAAAATAATAATGAGCCTGTATTCAGTCCACTTTTTGCATCAAATCAAACCACAACAAAGTTTTTCTCTTTCATTGGCCTATCAAGTATTCTGACAAATATACAGTACTAAAATTAAATTAAATCATTCCGTTATCTTCATAGATGGATGACAAGTGAAAAAGAAACAAACATCAAAGTTCATTTTGTGTTATAACCATTCTATGTTAGGTAATCTCTCAGCGTTCGATCACGGTCGTAAATACGAAGATGGCATTATTTAATAAGTAAAATTGTAAACTGTTTTGTAACTCAAGACATTATGTTGTGATTCAATAGGCCGTAGGCAGCTATGTAAAAGCTATGTGTTTTTACAATATTGTAAAACAATATAACGCCACACTCTATGGTCAATATTAGGATTCCCTGTATCGTAGGTCCATAGACACATATAGAGACGAACCCCACCCAGATCCGAACAAAAAATTGTCTTTAATTAAGCAAATGGATGTTGTAACGGAATTGAACCTGGGACCTTTTACACAGCAGGTAAGAGAATAACCAAGTGAAAAGACAAGATAATTGGTCGTTAATATGTTCTCTCAGAGTACCAACATTTAAAGTCACTACCTACCATTTACAAACAATCGGGGGAATATTTGGTTGATCAATAGAATATACAGGTATACAGGATAAGTCAGAACCATTCACGAAACCTAAAATTATGGTTCAGCTCATGATTTTGAGTTCATTGGCATATGATGATACATTTATTTTTTTTTAAATTACATTTTTTGCACTTTGTAATTGAAATTGAATTTGTATAAAAAAATGGTGAAAACGCAATCGTCCCATTTCTATGATTATATGGGACATTATTTTTTTTTTTATGGACGAAGACGGCAGACGAGCATACAGTCCACCTGATGGTAAGTGGATACTGTGGATAGACATCCGCGATACATGCCAACATTAGTCCAAAATGACAAACGTTGGCACGCCCCCGGATGCGCTGCTTACCTTTGGAGATATAAGAATGGATTTGGAGAAAGGGTTAGGAAAATGGGGAGGGATAGGATGGGAATGGGCTCTGGCACATCTCACTCACTACCGAAACACGTACGTACATTGGGGAAATAAGATAAAGTGGGAAATGCAGTACATTTCAAGGTAGTCTTCTGTGAGAGGGGTAACGTGGCCAGTCGAGTGCGCCCAGCGGCTGTTGGATTGCAGCGTGCACTCTCCCCCTCAATTATCTGAGACAAGGGACCTTATTTAAATCAAATCAAACAACTATTTATTGATTTATCTTAGAATTAGAACACGTTTATATTTAGATCCAATCATGAAACAACAAAATTTTACGTTTAAATTTTTATTCAAAATCAATAAATATGCATACCAACAATAAAGTACTATTGATCAGATAACATCACTTAATTATGTTAACACAAACCTGATTCAATGAAACCATTTTCTTCTAAACAACTTATGAATTCCAGCATGATGTTGTCAACTGTCTTTTTTGTTCCATAAGCAATTTTACCAAGTTTCTCTTGTCTGTACCAGCCCTCTTGATACCAGTACAACCTGCAGACCACTCTCATGCCAGGATTCACCACATTCATGTACCTTGAAAGTAGCTCTTGACTCTTTTCATCCAATAAATGCTTTAATGAGTCATCCTTTAGATAATTGTTAATAATTTTCAAAAGAAATATAGCTGAAAATAATTACTTGTTATAACTAAAGCATTTCTGTGAAGGACTTGGTCTTCATTAGTCAATCAAGTTGTTTTTAAAGAAAGAAGGTAACAAAAAGGCAGATGATCCACCTGGTGACAAATGGATACTGTCACCCTGCGACATCCATGGTACATGCCAATGTTACTCTAAATTAACCAACCTTGGCGTGGGATGGAAACTCGAGAGTATATATAATGATTTGTATTCAAAGGAGCAGCAAAAATACTAAATGAGCAACAAAACAATATATTTTTGAATAACTAAAGTAATAAAATAAAATAATAATAATCTTATAAAAATTAATAATATAATTTTAATCTACAATATTAATTATAATTGTATCTAGTTATAATACCAACTTTACAATACATCTCCCTTAAATCACTGTTTACCCAAAAGTTGACTGCTAGATAATGCCACAATTAAGGCATTAAATCCACCTATTGTACATTTTGGTCTTTGTAAATAAATTACTCAAGTATAAATAAATAAATTGCTAAGAATGTCACTATCAAGTCAGGAGTTCCACTTGTCACAAGAGAAACTAAACCTTACAAACTTTTAATTATTTCTTATACAAAATGGTATAAGGGGCCACTATATATTAATAATTCTTCCACAGAGCATGAAAGTATTTAATAATATTGTACCATTATTATATTATTATTTAATTTATAATATTATTATTATTATATTATTATTATTATCTGAATGTTCCCCTAAGTTTAGTTCTTCATCATCAGAACTTACAAAGGCTACTACAATCTCATCATCTGTAAGGCAGCGACTACTGATCTGTGTTGACATGTCTACAAAACATTACAAACACCTCTAAATCACGGCACACTAAACACATTTACAAGATGCCAAAAATATTTTAGTTACAAATTATTATTGTTAGTTTTCACAAAAGTTAAATATTAGTAGGTACTATATACAAAATTGTAAATAATAAATGTGCATTAAGTTACCAGCAAGATGTCAAAAATTATTGTCCTTGTTTTAAGTAACTGCACCAAAAACTATGCATATTCATATAGGAGGGCCTAGTGCGCCCGGAGCATCTGTAGACTGTGGAGCACAGGGCGACTACTCTTACGCAGTGACCGTGGCTCAGTGACCTAACTTCGCATCAACAATCTAATATAAACGAACTAGAGTGGTTTATGCGACAGCAAAATATTTTTAGTTTTACTAAAATATTTAGCAAAATTCAAACACCTGGGGAGTATCAGAGGTAGGGTTTAAGAGTTAATAATGTAAAAATTAATGTGTAAAACCAACATACTTTTGTCATCCATGCCTGCACTAATACTAGACAATTGTTCATCTTCAACAGTATATGGTGATTTCAAATTTCTTGCAAAAACCTCTTGCAAATTTCTTTTAACTGGAGTCCTCTGAACAATTTTCTTTTTATTTGGAGAGTAATATTTCTTTTTCTTTGTTGAACTGGATGGTGATGGTGTCTTGGGATGACTTGGGGTTTCCGGAGCAACAGGCGTTAAAGAGTTACTTGATGATTCAGGTCCCAAATTTATACTATTAGATTTGACTGATATATCAGGTGTTACCATTAACAACTCTATATCCAACTCTACATCTTCCTCATCACTTAATAAATTAATTACTTCATCTTTATCATCAGACAGTTTCTGAACTTTAGTAGGCGGTGACATATCCATATTACTGTTTCGCATTGAATTTAAATCAGAACAATTAGTGTCTTTTACTTCAAAATTAAGTGTTGAGTTTCCCACAGTTTTGAAATACTTCTTTATTGATGTCATATTTGCACCTGAATGATAAAGGCAAATAAATATTGCAGCATTAATGCTCAGTGATAGTTATCACTGAACATTAATTAAATACGCCATATTTAAATAAATATAACAATTTACCATTAAGGAAATGAAACAAGTTTTACTAGCTAGTCATTAGTCCTTATCAAATACTTATCAATCCTTATCAAATTAGTCCTTTTTACTTAAAATTCTACTGATATAAGTTCTTATTTGACTAATGCAATAAGAATATAGGAGAAACTTTCACCTTCGCTATTTTTAATGCGATGAATTTGTCACTTGTACTTGCTGTTTTCATGAAAATGTTTTATTTTGCCTGGAAATTAAAATTAGTGTTCTTAGTATTAGCCAACTTTATTTGTATCTAGTGTTGCCAGGTGTCCTGATTTGCGCGGACGTCCCGCATTTCAGGGGTCTGGTGACACGTCCCGATTCATCGAGTCTGTATTTTGTATATTGACTGTACAGACTGTATTAGTCTGTATTTTGATCGAGAATTTTGACAGGAAAAACGAATATGTCTATAAGCTGGCACTCCATAAATATATTTTTGCTTTCACATTTTTCATATTTGCTCACCAAACTCGGACTGAATAGTCATCATAAAAGTTTTAAACTTCGCGCGTATTGTGTTGGCGAGATAAAGATGATTATGATTCGATTTAATTAGTCAAAACGTACGTTTGAATTTTGTTATATTTTAAAGATTTTTTTTTGTTTGTCTTATTTGTTGTACTAAGCAATGGTAACATACCATTATAAAAACAATTAACCGACCGATAAAAATAAATGATGACACAAAAACCAGATTTTTTTTATAGCTGTCCCGATTTGAAAACCAAATTCCCGATTATTTTAACCTTCCGTCCCGATATTTGACAAGCTGGACCTGGCAACACTATTTGTATCTGACAATTAGAGATGGGCATTTTGGGCAGCGTGACCACTTTTATTACGGCGATTCTACTAAAAATGTGGCTGAATTCTACCTAAATCTACCAAATCCAATTTAAAATTCTACCTAAAGTCCTACTATTTACAATTTTAATATTTCTAGTCTGGCCATAAATATTGTTACATAGAAAACGTTATTATTATTATTTTTACATTATCATTTTTTTAGAAGAATTTGTGACTGCTCTGTAAAATAAGTTTTTTTTAATTCAATCGTCTAAATTTTTGTCGCCCTCAAAATAAGCTCCATTTGACGCAATACACTTTTGCCAGCGAATAATCCATCTTCTTTTATGCACTTTCCGATATGGCCTCTATTTTTATCGAATTTTGTTTTATTACGACAACGTACTCAAAACGTCTGCCACGATTCACGAAGTGGTAATTTGAGTCTTGGGAATAGGAAACAATCACACGGGGCTATATCTGACGATATGGTGAATACGATAATTGAGGTATGAGACGTCGCATTAACGTGGTGCAGTACCCAAGAATTGTTGTTCTACAAATGTGGTATTCTCCGACGAATATTCTCTCTTAATCGCTTTAGGACGCCTAATAATGTTTATTGACTGTTTGACCCTCCGGAAGGAATTCTGAGTGGAGAACACCATGATAATCAAAGAAGTCCAAATGACTTATTTTTGAGTGGCTTTGGCGTGTTTTTTTCGGTTGATAGAGATATTATCGACTTTTTAGCGAGAACTCTAGAAGTGATGGTCGAGACAGCGCCGGCTCTATAGTCGGAATTATAATTCGATTCCACATTTGACATTAGCTACTGTCATTTTGTAAAATAATGATACCACATATAATAGTGTAGTGATGAACACAAAAATCGATAAACAATCGCGATTTATGTTTATGTAATCATAATATTGGTGTGCCAATTAAAGACTAAATTATTGATTTTTATTTAAATAAATACATAATTATTCATAACAATTATTTATTAATTAGTAACCGCTGCTTTATTTTATAAAAAGTTAATATTTTTGTTTTTTTTTATATTAAAAACAAAACTTATAATAAAAGAGCCTAGATAGTTTTCTGTATTGGCAACCCGTGCGCGCTCGTGCAGCTATCGCCATTTTGTTTATCTTGTCATTCGGCTTCATTCTCCTAGTCTGACTGCACGAATATCTCGTTTCATTGCGAATCGATATTTTGTTATTTTGTTGGGTTTTTGTTAAAGTTTTGTTACGTTGTGTTTGTTGTTACGTTTATAGTTTTTTGTGAACTTTGAGTGAATCTATTTGTTTTGGTTTTCCATCAAAATGGATCCTCCGCCAAGTACATCACAAAAAGACGTGGATGTTTTCTTGTCTCCAAGAAAAAAACGTCCACGAAAAGCTTTCACTGTTACTGAAAAAGTAATGATCCGCAACGCATATAAGTACGTGAAAAATGAAACTTCTGCGCAATTGGAGGCCTTTGAAGTTGTGGAAGAAAATGAATGTATGAACAAAGTTGCTCACATATTGGGAATAACCTCACGCTCTGTTTGTAACGTTTCGAAGGAAGTAAATAAAGGTGCGCCGCCAACCCCCTAAAAAAACTGGACCAAAGCGAAGTTTCAAAGATAAAATTGATGAATTTACATTCTCCGCAATATGACGAATAGTTCATCAGTTCTTTTACCGAAATGAACCTCCAACCATTGCAAAGGTTAGTCAATCAGTCAGACAGTATTATTTTATACCTACATCTTTTATATATAAGTAATGATTCCAAACTATTATAAAATTTACTATTTCAGATTTTACAAGTGATGAACGATGATCCAGAAATGCCCAAGGTTTCCAAAGACACCCTCAGAAAAATTTTGAAGCATCTTAATTTTAAATTTGTTGCACGGTCACGCAAGAGCACACTTATTGATCGAAATGATATAATAACATGGCGCCAGCGTTACTTGCGATCTATATGTCAGTTTCGACGAGAAGGGAGACATATATATTATCAAGATGAAACTTGGGTTAACGCAGGTAAGGCTAACATTTTGAATTAATATACATTTACATTAAATTTAATAGTAATATTGAATGTTCATGTACTATATGTGATTTAAGGTCATACTGTAAAAAAAACTTGGGTGGACAAGCAAGTCACATCATCACGGCAAGCGTTTTTGGAGGGACTGACCACTGGATTAAAAAACCCATCTGGAAAAGGCAAACGTCTCATAATTAGCCATATAGGTAGTGAAGAAGGCTTCCTGGAAGAGGGGCTCATGATTTTTGAAGCAAAGAAAAATTGTGAAGATTACCATGATGAGATGAATGCAGTTTGTTTTGAGGAGTGGTTCGCTGGAGTCTTACCAAAATTAAGACCAAACTCAATTGTGGTGATGGATAATGCACCTTACCACTCCCGAAAATTGGAAACGGCACCAAAAATGAGCTGGAAAAAAGCTGCCATTCAAGACTGGCTTTTAAATAAAAATATTTATTACGAACCAGATATGGTTAAAGCTACGCTTTTAGAACTGATTCCACATAACGAGTCTTTTAATAAGTATGCTGTAGACGAAATGGCAGCACAACATGGGATCACGGTTTTAAGACTGCCCCCTTACCATTGCGAGCTGAACCCTATCGAATTGATATGGGCTCAGGTAAAGGGGCATGTAGCTCAAAATAATAAAACCTTCAAATTGACAGACGTGAGAAATTTATTTGAGGAAGGCATTCAAAAAATTACGGCCACCGAATGGTCTAAATGCGTATCCCATGTTGTCAAAGAAGAGGAAAAAATGAGTAGGCTAGATATGTTAATTGACAATATCACAGACACATTTATAATAAATGTTACAGAAAGTGACAGCGATAGCGATAGCGATGACGGCGACGATTTATAAAATAAAATATTACCATAATACATCTATTTGTTTTATTTCTCATGTTCCTTCATGATCACATTTATTTATTTATTTCACACACAATTATTAAAGAAAACTCTCAGATCCGTAATAAAATTAATCGTCATAACTAAATTATCCGTTCACAAATATTTAATTTCCTGATATACTTAGTTTACGAGAATAAAATTATAAACGAGAAGAATCGATCCGGAAATATTCCATTTCCGTATCGAATAATTTCGCAACGTTACTATTTAGTACTTGTCATAACGTTGCAACACTGAAATTGTCAAATCTGGAATCGAATTAAAATTCCGACTTTAGCCCATGTAGCGCCCGGGTGCAATCAATACCCTGGCGCCCTCTAGTAGACTCTTTGGAGGCGTCGCGAGCGGCGCTCGGCGCCCCCTAACACCCTGCGCCCCTGTGCGCCGCACACCCTGCACCATAAGTAAATACCATAAGTTCCCGCGCGCCCATTTCAAATGAACTTACACTCTATTGACTTAGAGATCATTTTGCTACCGGGCGGCAACGTGTCAAACGTACATACATACACTGTCTTTGGATTAGAGGTTTTGCCGCGCGCGTGTTGTATTAAATAAAATTGTTATTTGTGTAGTGTAGTAATGCGGTATGACAAGCGCCGAAAGCGTAATAAAAGTAAAAAAAATATTATTGTTAATGACTATTTTTTTTTTGCTTGCGCATACATATTTGTCGTAAGTAACAAGTATATAAAACTGTGCAATGGCGTTAAGTTCAATGAAATATCCAAAAATTCAGCGCTCGACAGGCGCCCCCGGGCGCTCCGCGCCCGGGTGCACCGCACCCCTTGCACCCCCTGGTAAAGACGGCCCTGGGTCGAGATTTTGTTTGATTATTGTAAAAATTGTGTATTCGGCATTTTATGGTTTAATAGTGATAGTCCTCAGTAAACCTACTATCGCTTGAAATGAGCGACTCCTGGACTTACTTCGACGGGACTAGCAATTGACAGGATACGTTTTTGACTTTGAAATTGTTTACTAAGACGAAAATTGACACTGACCGAATGTGCTAATTGCACCATTGTCCTAAATGAAAAAAAAACTATTAGCCTCAAAGAAAAAATATAAGTATATTTTTAAAAGTAAATAGAGAAATATTTATTTATTTACCGAATCGGTCAATAAATATTTTCCCTCTTTAAAATCAGATGCAATAACTGTTTGTAATTTATAATAAAACTGATATATATATTCGAATTGAACGTAAGGTACTGTCTTCTGTCAAAGGCGATTAATAATTAGGCTATGCTTCAAAACGTGTAAAACGTAGTATGTCAATCTAGAAAATATTTTAGAATATAATCCTTTAGAAAGAAATGAAATATGAATTAGGCCGCATTACAAAAATGATAAAATGAGCTCTCTGATAATTTAGTTCATGCTACGTCTCCTTTTGTACAAGACGTTATAGATAAATCATATTTTGAATTATTGAAAAAAGATTCTCGTTCATATTGAAATTCATCGGAAGAATAAGTGAAGAATACCTTTGGCAATTTTGACAAATAATAAATAAAAATAATCTATGGTGAATTTTCCCTTTCATAAAAATCGAGTAGGTGAGGGTTTTAGAATAGATTTTAAAATTTTGAATGTCTTATGAGAATCTATTTCTACAATGAAAATATGTCGTCTAAAGAAATTAAAAGTTTCTCACTAGGTAGCAGATATACAATAAGCTATACAAGACGCCTTAGTAGCAATAAAAAGAAAGAAGTGAGTTCAACTATGAATATTTGAAGTTGTAGTAGTTAAGTGGAACAAAGAAAAATATTACTAATTAAATTAGTATTATACTTGTATCTACTACCTACCAACCTCGATGAAAGCACATACTAAGGATATATGATAAACAGGTTCTCTATAATTACTCCGGTTAAGGGCGTAGTCAAGATTTTACCCAGGGTGGGAAAAGCAAACAATTTTATCCGGGGTGGAGCAAAGGAAATAATTTTCTTATAATATAAATAGAGAGGTAGTGTAATGCAGAATATCTAATACTTATTCGTCTTTATGCCAGGCGAAGGGAGGGAGGTGGGGGGTCAATTGTTTCAACCTACCTCACCGTCGCTACCCTCATGTCTCCGGCATAGCTAAAGCTGTTTGTGCTCTTAGCTAAAAGTGATCAAAGGCGGTCAGGTCATTCGTTGATGATTTCATTTGCAATGGAAATCCACTGACAAACTGAATAAGCGGGTCCAAACAAATGCCACAGCAACATGGCATATTTAAAAACCGGATATATGTGTCTGTCTGTATTTTAAGGACTACATAACGGATTTTACTGCAAATGTTTTACTGTAGACTGTACTGCAGAGTATTAAGTTTAGATTCTAATTTGTTTTATCAAAATCAATTCAATGTGTACCTACCTAGTTTTAAAAATATTGCTGGCTTTGTAGGACAAGATTATCATAATAAATTGCTTTTTAATTTTTATGTGAATTTAACGTCTTTAAATGTAGTTAAAATTCCAACATAATATCTTGGTATTCCGTTTAAGAATTCGCCTATGATACACCGCGTATTGTTAGTTAATAATGTCGATACCCAAGTCAGAAACACTTTACCGTTTCAATGGTTTTGCTAGAGAATACGATTTAAATGCATCGACTCTTTAGAGAGGATACACTGATACTTACAATGTATCGAATAAGGAATTCAATATGTCAAAATTACTAGGCGTAACAAGAGCCACGTATTTATTCTAAACTTTCATTCGTGAGTTCAAATCTTCGGTCCCTACTACTAAGTACCTACGGTTTCTTTTTAAAAAATATCACTAGATTGACAGTGAAGGAAAACGTAAAGAAACCCCCATGTTCCAGAATTTAAAAAATCTTGAGCACGTGTAGGTATCTATAATCGATATGGGAAATCGATGGTATCCAACGATCCGCAATGGGCCCGCTTGGTGTATTATGGCCTAAAAACGCCTAGTTATTTACTAGGAGGCTTGTATCTTACAGAGAACATCTCATCATCAGTGAGCATCGATCAAGCAAAATTACATTGATCGATGGATGTTAGTTAAAGGCTGATATTGATTGATGTCAGAACTATTATTGATTGATGTCAGAACTATTAAATGACAATAATGATTCTAAATTGAGACCCAGATCTATTGGTGAATTTGTTAATCGCGTGTAATTTCAAACCAAATTGGCCAACAACAATCTTTACGTAGTCTCAATATTGTATATGATCCACAAGCTACAAGCGCGACAAGTCCGCTGTTTTATTCGTCAAGGGATCAATCACCCTCTTGATGCTTTTATTGATCAAACATCACACAATGTCGGAATCTAAGCCTATTCCGAAACAGGTTCGAATTTATCAACCAACATACCAACTGAATCCGAGAAAGCGTTTTGACGTGGAAAAGGTCAAGAAGATACTCCAGCGAATAGTGGACCCAGAATTAGATGAGGTAGAATATAGTGATAAAGAATGTGCCGAACTGTGTATCAACCTGGCCGAAACAATTCGCAATGCAGTGAAAGAAGAACACTATGACAGGTTTGTGACAGCTTTCATGAAATAGATATAGGAGCCTAAATTTTAGTTTATTAAACATGAGATAGATTGCAATGAAATATTTTATAAATATGCACGTGAAGTCATCAATATGATGTACATTCTGCCCTTAATAGCCGGCGTGTCGGCCTTATCGTGTTATTACTGCTGTTGTGGAAGAAGATAATTGCATTTATGTGTATGATAACGCAATTTATTATGACGTTTTTGTGTTTGTTATCTCGGTCGCCAGAGATTCAATTTTAGTAAATACAGGTAGGTAAAGCATTGGCCAACCGAATTAGGGGGCGCTCAAGTATTACGTAAGCACATTTTCGTTGATTTTAGAATCAAGAAGAAGTTTACTGGTGGCCGAAAATCAGCCGAAAAAGTTGTTTTGCTTTGTAAACCCTATTTTTCTTTAAATTATCACTTAAGAAATGACCAGTCCAGTACGTCTTCTGTGAGCTGCGTGACATGGTTTTGGGTGCTATATTTATCTCTCTTGATACAATCTTTTGTTTCCGGACGGACTTTCTTCGGATTCTCTCCTTCACAGCTTTTAATAGTCTGTTTAGCACGAATGGTGCGTGACGACCAGACCTTGTTCTATCACAAACAGGTAGGGTAGGTACGTACGTTTGGTAGGTTTAGCTAATGGTAGGTACGTTTCAATGTACCTACCAATCGCCCGGTACACAAATATTCGGCTAATAATATGCGTCTGGAGTTTTTAACTCCATGCCTACTTTGTGTAATGTAATTACAGCAATACGGTTTTCGTATCACCAAACTCAATTTTAATATTAGTACAATATTAATAATTGGCGCCTAAATGAGAAAATACATTTATTTTTCACTTGAGAATCACAGATTCCAAATTTAAATGTATCTTTTTTTATTGTAACGATATTATGGCCAGACTAGGTATAATATAATATAATACGTCACTTCACAAAATCCTGTAGATTTGTCTTAGGCATGAATGTAGAACACAGGTCACGGGAGCAACAAGTCACTTGTTAAGTACCTACCTAACGGTTGTACAAGGTTTTCTCAGTTTTTCACAGATTGTACCTAAATGCCTACCTACACATAAATTCTTATAATCATTACAAAGACCCAAAGAGGTTTATTAGTTTCCATAAAATATATATTAATAAGTTATAAAATGCTACTAAACATTTTCAGGTACAGGATAATAGTGTGCGTGTCTATTGGGCAGCGTCGTCAGCAAAGTGTGCATTTTTACCACTCGTTTCTATGGGACCACGAGCGCGATGCGTTCGCGTCGCACATCTTCGAGAACTGCCACATTTTCGCTAACGTCGTTGTATATGGAATATATTTGGATTAAAAGTTATAAATAATAAATATTATATAATGCATATTGTAAAGATCTATTTTTCATTTTATAACTTCCATTCCCATCGCATCCTATCCCTCCCCATTTTCCCAATGCATTCCTATGCGCTTCCGGGGGTGTACCAAGGTTTGTCATTCTGGACTGATGTTGGCATGTATCGCGGATGTCTATGGACGACAGTATCCACTTACCATCAGGTGGACTGTATGCTCAGTCTGCCGCCTAGTTTTTCTATAAAAAAAATTAAATGCAGTTGTAACAGAAACGGAGCTTTCTGAGTTCTAACTCATTTATTTTGAATATAAGAAATGATTTGTACTGTCGCGTAAACAGAGAATCAATTTTATTGGAGGTATATAAAAACGAATTATGTTCCTGGTGAACGTTTTTCTGGCCAGCCACTGGCAGTAATTGAAACTTCTGTTTGGAGTTAAGACTATGAAATTAAGCTCTTCAATGGCGCCGTATTTAAGTGTGGCGTTTCTGTACTTGTTTGCTCTTCCCCAAGTGAATTAGCACTGTATTGTCTCAGAGTTCGCCTTTCTTGGATTAATTTCGGGCTCAGCTGTTGGTCTTGGAAGAAATGTATAGATGCTTTCTAACCTAAATGGATCAAACTATCGTGTATGTAGAAGGTTTAACGGTTAATTGAAATATTAACTTTAAGATTTCATACACCAGTGTAAAATCATGTAAATTTGATGATACGCGTTTGATACATCAGTGTATCCAAATTTGCAAGATCTTAATGTACCATAAGTGCACTATGGCAAAATCATAAACTTAGAATCTATGAAGAAAACAATGTCATATTTCATTTTTATCAAATTTTTATAACTGTGGGAGATAAGGTTGTATAAATAAAATACCACTGTAAGCATTTTTACAGATCATACATATTTATTTATCCATTTCATAGTATAGATATCACACTGGCCCGCCCTTATAAAAATAAATGTGTAATACAGTAACGACCCAGCCTCTTGAGACTGGCGTGACAGCGCGGGCTTACACAATCCTGGAGCCTCCCTCTGCTAATAAATATTGGCATCAACTGGATACTAACCTACAACAATATTGGACACTATCAAAAAACGGCGCGGTCACACCAGTCACGATAAACTATTGAATTTCATCCGTTACGCTACACAAGAAAATTCAGAGATAATTCTAAACCATTATACATGTCGATATACACAAGATTTAATCGATAATATATGTTTACATTACAAGAAATTCGCACATATTTGACACACAAAGCGACGTATATTACTGATAAGAAGTAGCTTTTAAGATATTGGTCCGAGACACTGAAGCGAGTTGTATCCGCGTACAATACGAAACTAGCACCAAGCGACCGTACGACAAACAAAGCAGCGTCTTATATAGCGAGCTACTGCCGCTCGTCACTACGCGTTACTGGTTCATTGTACAAAAGCTATCTAGGCTGACTCAGTCCGCGTGTATCTAGCACTCTGTATCGGTTCGGCGCTCACTAACTTGCGTTCCGTACCTCACAACCAAGGGCAGACGGTACTCTACTGTGGATCTGAACCTCGACGCATACAATCACGACTACGCAAATGCTCCCACACTAAATGTTATAAAAAGGTATATGTTTATCAAAATCCTAAGAGTCTCTCAAATTATATCAGGGGAAACGCGGTGCACCGGTTGCGTAGCCGTGGCGCAGCCGTCGCTTGAGCATTCGTTGGGACAGTTTTACTCCGGTTGTTCCGGACTAGACCTCTGCGAGTTACATTTTACATCCGCATGATATGTGTAATACAGATAAAACATTTAAATAGTACTGGGTACATACAGCTAGAACCACACTGTACATAATGGCGGTAATATACGTACAACCTTACAATGTTACGGGTACAATAAATATATGCTAGCTATATCAAAAAGAAATGCATTGAATATTGTTATCAAAATATTATCCCTAATATAAATGTGAAAGTGTATCCATTAGATATGTGATATTTGTGTGTAAAGATACGTAAAAAAGCTTAGTACGAGAGAGAATTGTTATAGTCGTTGGCGTATAAAAATATTATTATATCGTAGGTGTCAATGATGTAAAAATGTATACGAACTTATAGATAGCCATAAAAATAATTCAGAATTTGGTTACTATAAGCTCGCCCTGAGTTGGGTCCTGGTCACTCCTGGTGTACACGTCGTAGCAAAAGTTTATCTCAGTGGACGATCGGCGCGAACCTCGCGCCATTACTCTACACTATTACACTACGGCCATTTGGAAATGTGCTACTTCCTGGCGGATTCATGGCAGCGTACGAACTCCAGACTGGTGTGTAAAAAATGTACAAGACATGTACTAAATTGTACTATCAATCAATATAAATGTACTAAAAAACAATATTCGAAATGTCACCGCCAGTTAGCATAATTCTTAGGGGGCGCTAGGTTTTCCAATGACACAAACATTCGAGTTTCTGAGTATTTTTAAAGACTGGATAAATGTACGAAAAATGTACTGAATTTTAAATAGTTTTTGTGTATAATATTATAGGTGCATTAATAATAAGTGTTTTTGGAAAAGAAAGATTAAATATAACATTTAATATTAAATTGTGACATACATCAATAAATGGCAGATAATTTCGGTTGATTTGTTTTCGTGACATATTCACCAGGTATATATTCAATCAAAGATATCAATTTGTAAAGTTTTATTTATCAAAAATATTTTTCTATTATTATTAATGTATCATCATACACAAAAAAAAATCTGAAAGTATAATTTTCGTATATTTTTTTAGTCTAAAAATACTCACACTCGACTGCTTGTTATTGGAAAACATAGCGCCCGCTAAGAAGTATGCTTGCTGGCGGTGGCACTTCCGACATTAATTTTTAGTACATTTATTTTCATTGATAGTACAATTTAGTAGATTTCTAGCATATTTTTTCATAGCAGTTCGGAGTTCGCACGCTGGCCATATCACCGCCAGGAGTAACCACTGGGGACACAGGTGAATTGTGTTCTATACCTATCCCTGTTCCCCATCACCCCGACTGACCCTAAATGATTTATAAAATCCCAGGTATAAAAATATAAAATAATTAAATGCATTTTAAACTCAAATTAAACAAAAACGTCATGTTAATGGCAGCGTGACTATACCGGAAACGTGCCAGCACACAACAATATAACACACGTAAGGTTCGTCCCGTTCGCGGGCGAGTCCGAGTCCGGGGGCGGAGGGGGTGTGTGTGTGTGGGGGGGGGGGACTCGTTGGCCGAATTATAAACATTCACTAATAAAATATTAAAGCTTAACATACATAAAGATTAAGCATCTCTGCACCTTCGATAATATAATAGCCATTCAAAATAACTGCAGATTAAAATATCTCATCTTAAAAATAAAAGTCTTAAACATTAAACTATAAAAATCGTAATTTCGAATCATTTACTAACTTAGGCCAAACTAATACGTAAAAAGAATGGAATAAAATACAAATTCATTGTCAAATTTCGCTGTTGCGTATCGAAGACTCTCCCCGTCTGGTTACGTTTGATTTATAAGTCTAACAGAAGAATGTGATGACAGTCAAGAGATTAAAAACTAAATTAGATATAAGTACGAGAGTGTTCGATCTGTGTGGAAAGGTACATTTAGGTCATATACACATCAACCGCACCTCACGTCGCGGTGCATCAAGTAGATATGTATTTTAAAAGTGTACTATATGTCTAACGCGCACGATTTAAACTTGAATGACGCGCCAGCCATTGGCAGTCACTTGCTATATTCGTAGCGTCATACAAATGTATACCATGTGCGCTGGAGAAAAAGTTCACTTTTAAAGTAAACAACCTACTTAAACCGTGCACTGAAGTGCGGCTGGTGAAAATCGGGCCAAAATGATCGAATATTCTCGCGTCAGACTCACAATAAGAGGGAACATAATGAACAAGAGGCAACACAATGCGTGGGCAGCGACGCGGCGCGGCGCGCGGCGGCAACTATAAAATAATCAATCGGCGGTGGTTTGTCTGCTCTAGTCAACAGGAAACAATTCAGCTAGACTCCTTCTCTTTCTCCTTCGACTCTGCAATAATAAGCAACAAAATTATATTTATTATTTGGCTCCCAAGAGAAAGTGTTTTGACTGAGATGCGTAATGCAGTGTCTAAATCCATTACTAAACTGACAAAACGAGCGAGAGTCCACGACGACATAAGAATCTTAACGCGAACCTTTCAAGAGTTTGTCAGGGCGAGTTTGACGGACTTATGGGCTTATTCTCAAAACTACTAGTAATTTAATTATCACTTGTATGTGCGATCACATGTGAGACAATAATCAATCTCAAAAATTATTTGGCACAAAAAATCTTTGGAGTGCTCGTGATTTGTCATAATGTGCGTAACAGTAACTATTGAAACACCAGCCACTTTGTAATACACATATCGCGACTCCGGGCCTCTCCGGTTGGTTGAAATGTGTGTGCTATTTTGCAGATGATTCTGACTTTTTTAGGGTGTGGGTGCACGGTGAAATCCCACAGCCTGGAGGCGCGCAGTGAGTTACCCCGCACTTACAGAAGACTATCGTAACATGTAATGCATTTCTCACGTCATTCCATTGCCCCCGTGTACGTACGTGTTTCGAGAGTGAGTGAAATATGCCAGAGTTCATTCCCATCCCTTCCTATGCTATCCCTCCTCATTTTCCAAACGCTTTCTCCAAATGCATTCCTAAATATCCAAAGGTAGATTATTGCATCCGGGAGCGTGCCAACATTGTCATTCTGAACTAATGTTGGCGTGTATCGCAGGCCGACAGTATCCACTTACCACAGGTAAACTGTATGTTTGTTTGCAGGCTTCTTTCTATAAAAAAACTCTTTCTCATTTATGTAAAATTATGTTAGACGTGCTAATTAATGGTTTTAATTTCCACTCGAACGCTATATTGATCTACGAGATTGCAAAGAGTTCTATGTGAAAAAAAATTGTTACAAGTGACACAAATACAAACGAATAAAGCAATCAGCGTTTTTATGATGTGATTGCTATAATATTGTAAATTGTCGCATCTAGTTTTTCAGCGTTCCGTGAATACCATAGATATTATATCAATACCATTAAAACTAGAAAAAAATTAAAGCACCAATAGAAGTTATTTTCACAACTTCTATTTTAAAGCATTAATTGATACAAAAAAAAATGAAAACGTTTGTTTAATTTATAAGCTATGTACGCTTATAGATTAAAATTCTAATGTGGCAGGTGTATAACGTATGCATGCTTTTATGGGTAAAACCATGCTCTAAACGCAGTATATCAACATATCATCAATATTCGCACATATATATGAAAATATATTTATACTAATTGTCTATAACACTATTTTCGGTCTCGACGAAGCGTTGGCCCGACTTTATGACCGACGGCTAAACACATATATAAAACAGCCTTTAGACTATTATGTTAGCATAATAATCATAAATAAAGCATTCTACATTTCAGTATCGTTTTATCCACAAATCCGATCAATTCTTACTTTTTTTTCACCGCGTAAGAACGTTGATTACGTTGAAATAAAATTATTATAAGATCAAGTCAAGACTTTATGGCATAAATATTCAATTGACGTAATGGACAAACCGTTACTTCTAAAAACGCCAAAAATGCGTTTTTTGTGAAAAAATCTTAATTTACGATTTGATTTTATATCGATTTTTTCAAATAAGTTAATATTATGTAATATTAATTATGTCTTAAAGCTCTCTAATATCAAAACAAATAGTTTTAACAATAAATTAACAGATGATTATCAAAAAAATATTCTTCCTCGTCTTAAAAAGTTGTAGTTTCTGTAAGTCGATTGAATTTTTATCATCCATATAATTTAGTGACTGAAACTCATATGCGAAAGACTATTTATTCATAAACGCAATTTAACATTGTTTAATTCTTTGTCACTTTCTAATCATTTTAAAGTTCTAATAAAATCAGAATAAGACAAGAGATTTTAAGCAATTGTTAAATTTAAATAGTATTTATGAGTAAAGTGAAACATCTACAACTATTTTGTATTACTATAATATACTAATCTAAAAAAAGCATTAGCAAGTCTAAAGGCTGTAGTGCGTTTAGCCGCAACGCGCAT
Organism: Sesia bembeciformis; assembly: GCA_943735995.1. NCBI lineage: Eukaryota > Metazoa > Arthropoda > Insecta > Lepidoptera > Sesiidae > Sesia > Sesia bembeciformis. The sequence continues at coordinate 10,226,997 of OX031043.1, forward strand.
GCGTCAACTAAAATGATAGAAGCTCAATGCATATATCAAGGTGTCTCCGAACATTTCCAGAAACCTGAAACCGTCCATTCATCTCATAATTCTGAGTAGGGATCGCAATAGCGCATTACCCCATTTACCGAAACCGGTATTAGCGGTATTAAAATAATAAGAATATCGGAATTCCGAGATTTTCGGTATTTTGGATATTTTTATTTAAAAGGACACTGTAGGCTTAAACTATTGTCATGAGTGATTTAGGGGTTCAAAATAGTGTTTTAATTTCATACAAACAGAAATAACAAAAACTTTGCATGTGGTGTCTATATATGTAAGCGTTACGATCAACTTTAAACATAAATTTAATCACATTTCAGCGCTAAAATATAACTAAGAATATAAACTATTCCTAACTTCAGACTCGTCTTTAAAAGAGATAAATTACTTATTCAATAAATAACCATTTCTATGTAATTTTCAGTGACTTGTTATTATTTATTATAATCTATATATTTATAGATAACAGAATGAAGGTATTATTATTTATTGACTCGCTTTATAATAACAGGTTACAAGTAGTTATGTATTATATGCTGTAATGACTGAAAATAGGTCTTTGAAAAATCACATGTACCCGTATAAATATGAAAAACTTAGTTTGCTTTAATTTTTATTTAAAATTAAATAAAAATTTAAATAATAAGATCTTATAAATAACAATGTGTATAAGGTTTTATCGCTGATTATTTTCAAGTTTTTAACAAACTTTTCATAAAAAGACGTTAAGTAAAAGTGTATAGTCAAATAAAATTCTTAATATTATGGCAGTTACGTGTAAATTATTATATACGATATATAAATATTATATGTATGTAGTTTTTATGCCATACTACCTAAATACGTAAATACTCTTAAGATTTTTGTAGAAAATGAACGTTTTTCTAGTCTTATCGTAGGCATAACAATGTATTTTATTTGTAAAAATATTTATCATAGATATTTGTTTTAGTAAAAAAAAAGACATCGCTTTTACAATTGCATATAACGATTATGGCAGATGATAAATTCATAGCAAATAATTATTAATTTTATTTTTGTTGGTGAGTTGGTTTAATAGTGATAGTTAATTAAACATCAGCGTTTTATGTGCGTAATATTTAAATAAAGGGTGATTTTGTTGTTTTTCGTGTGTTCTAAGGAGTCTCCTCAGTACATCTGATATCACTACTGAGCGACTCCTAAACTTCTTCGACGGGACTGGACATTGACGACATGTGCTTTGAATGGTTTTGACTTCAAAATTGTTAAATAAGAAGAAAGCTCGACATGGCACAATGTGTTAATTACATTGGCATGTAACAAAAGAAAAAAACTCAGAATGATGAGCAGAGTCCTCGGGTTAAGGCTTCAGGAAAATTCTGAAACAGCTAGTTTTTAAAAAAAATATATATAGTGTATATGCAAGCCGCGTCCGCATGCCGGCCTCGAGTACGGACCTACCTTCGTCGCTGTTACCGTTAGTGAGCGGCTCCTCGCCGTTCTTCTCACCGTTTTCGGCGGGTTTAGCCTCTTCCTTCGGGTCCTTCTCTTTTTTCTCCTCGGAACTCTCTTTGGCGGGTTTCTTCTCCTTTCCGGCCTTGCCCTTGGCGGGCGTCGCGGGCTTCGGCTTCGGCTCCAACGAAGGGTCCAGGACGAGCTTGCCTATGTTCTTGCGGTCGTGCATCTTTTGCATTGCTTCAGCGACCTTTGAATACACAATTATATAGTTGTAAAAATGAGCGATGATCGCTTGAGAGCTGAGTGAGCACTAATGACCATTTAAAATTCGAGCATTAAACATTGAAAGAAAGAAAGAACATTTATTTCAGTACGGCACAGTACACAAGAATTAGTAGACAGAACAAGGACAGACAATAATAAAACTAATTTCAGCTCACTAACTCACTCAGCACCGAAAGGGTGTTGAGCACTATGTCGGAAGCCACTTAATGATTTCCAATGCTGTGACCCAGGGTGACGTTCGGACGAGTGTCAGATAGAACACGTGTAATACAATTAAAATAAAGTAATAAAATGACATAATAAAATGATACAATAACCATTGGACTATAACGATCGTAAAGCGTTAGGGCGCATGCAAACTAAGCCGAATGTTGGCGGCTTACTCCGAGTCAGTGTTACGTTTTTTTTGTAAAATTTCATATAAAAGTGCGTTTACGGCCACACCAAGCGAACAATCAGCCATTACACCGTGTGTAATTTGCCTTCTTGCCCTCGTCCTAAACTAAACATGTCCCGTGAATTTAGAATTGCCATTAGGGCTACAAGAATTTTGCCATTCCGAAAAAAGGCGTATTATTTCGCTTGGTGTGAATGTGACTAAAGTTCGAATGTCGGCGGTACGGTCTTTACGGTCAGTCAGTCGACCAAAATTACGTCACTGACGAATGCCTGGCGTAGGGCACACCTTTATAGTCCAAGTTTTTTATATTTGATGATTTTAATGAGCCCTCGAGGTTAAAGACGCCCGAGTCTAAAACGGGTAAGGTTGTTTAACCTTTTTCAGAATCTTTTCTGAAAGTTCATTAGCGTTGACTTAGCGCTAATTTTTACAACAATATAAAGTTACTGCCATTATTGTTACGTAACAAAGTTGAAATTAAAAATGTTGCTACATGCTCAGAAATTACATTATAAAATATTGATTATTACTATATCGTGATTCATTATTGTATTACTACAATGTGAACAATATGACACAGCTGTTTTTTTAACAAGATAATAAGAATATTGATACAAGTGAATAAGAGAAATAATAAGTGAATAAGATTAAGGGTATGTCATAACTCTATAACATACGGGTAATAATAGCGCCTGGTTCGTGGTGTCCACTCGAGGACTTGTCTACCTCATCGGTTGTCGGTCCTATGACAAACGAGGCCTGCACAATTGTTATTTCCGATCCTCCTTTAAATTACGTCAATGACTTCGAGGAATTTCTTTGTCTCACAGCATGTCCATTAAACAAACTCGGAATATAACCCTTACCATTCCTTGTACCCAATCACCCAGTTTGTTCATGTGTACTCACGTCCTCGAGCGTCCACGTAGAGTCGACGAGTGGCTTGACCTCGTCCTGTGCCTACAACGCTAAGGGTTCGTTTATACAGAAAGAGTTATAACAGTGATGATGATAACAGTTATTTATACTAACTTTTAACCTATGTTCGAGAAACCCTGCTTGTGTAAATGAGCCATAACACACGTTCCATCGCGCGGCGCACGTACTCATGCACAAGACTAGTGCATAGAGTTGTAAAAACGAGCTTTGAGCGCTCGGCGTTCGAACGCTGAGTGAGCGCTAAAGAACTTTTAAGACTCCAGCATTAGGGGCTAGAGAGTGTGCGTTATAGACCAAATTTTTAATGTTTGATGATCTTAAACCCTTATAATAAATATTTAAAAGCTCTTATCTAAAACTGTTAAGGTAGAACTTGTAGAATTAACATAGTGCGTCAGTGCTCTAGCGCTGAAGCGTTCAGCGCTCGTTTTAACAACATTACTAATGCATAAAGAGGCCGCCCATGTCCAGCAGTGGACAATAAAAGGGCTGGTTACGGTTACTCACGTCCTCAAGCGCCCACGTGGAGTCTACGAGCGGCTTGACCTTGCCCTGGGCCCACAACGCGAACACACGTTCAACCGCACGGCGCACATACTCAGCGCGTCCGTGCTGGAATAGCAGGTGGCGAAGATTCAGCCCCGACAGAGACTTGTTCTCGTCGAACAGCTTGATCGGGGACACCTTGTCCACTTGCCACCACTGGAACGAACATGAAATTTAACGTAACCTTTATTGTACAACACACATTCTAGAAAGGGAAGAAATGCGAAATAGAGACGAAAGAATTTATCTAGATAGTGCACGCCGGCAACGGCCCACACGAATAATACATCGTGGACCTCAACGATTTCGTGTTTATAGCTGCAAGGTTGGAAGGCAGGTGATGTGTTCTGTTTTACATTAGTGGCCCTGTTGGGCCAAGTCGCACTTGACTGATCAAATACTATAATAATATACTATAGAACCCGCCAGAGTCCACCTGCTTGTGCAGTCAACTTGTAGTAACTTTTCGTTATACATATTTATCATATTGGCTCATGGCAGAAGCTCAGGAAGATAGAAAAAATCTCAATTAAAATATCAATGGTACAACAAATGCACTAAAATTATTTTGAGCAGCACCTTTAAAAGCTGAGACTGCAAAATGTTTGTCATCTGCCATTAGAGACGAAACACTAGTAGAATATAAGAATAAGTAGGGGGTCAAGAAAGAGTACATCGGAAAGAGCCCATGCAAGTATAGCGCGTTCCTCCCGCGATTCGGTCCGAATAACCTCGAAATTAGTAGGACCTCGAATTAGTATGCTCTCAGCACCAAACGCAAGAGAATACTACTAACAGAATTAATCGGAATAATAAGGAACAGGTGTAACTGAAAATATGCTTTCATTTAAGGTAATATTGGCTTTAGCGACTTCGCCAGTGTGCAGCAATTTTCCGGGATAAAAGTATCAGTATCCTATGCCTTTCTCCGTATTTCAGACTACCTTTCTGCCAAATTAAATCGAAATCGGTTCAGGAATTTAGTTGTGAAGATACAACGAAAAAATAATGTCTATTATGATTTATGTGTAAAACGCAAAAATTTAATAGAATTGCGCTCAGAATAAAGACACGTCTCATAATTCCGTTTTCTAATAAGATTATCACATTATCCGACAGGAACGGGTGAGGGGGGGTAAGGGCTTTAGGAATCATTTCACCGTCAAATTAACACTGCGAAGAATATTAATTATTTTATCCGGTCATTTTTGTCATTTTTCACAATTAGGGGGCATAATGAAAAACGAAACGATTAATCACTTTTCCCTCCTCATAACACAATCACAAAATAAAATTTACATTATAAATTATTGCTTATAAATATAAGTATTTCGTGTATAAATTAATAAAGAAATTAGTAAAACAAATAAATAATAATTATTGTACTCACAGCACGGGCAGCGCTGAAGAAGCTCTTTGTTTCGCCAGTCACGATGTTGGATGATCCTGCGGCATATATCGTTGTTGAACAAATATTAAATTATACATCATTGTTATTTGTTCAATATCGATAAATACGTATTTTTTGTATAAAAAATGTAACTTCTAATTTTTGTACAATATTCGTATTCACATTTTATTATTTATACATAAGCAGCCACATAATGAAGCACCTAGTAGGTACATTCAACTTCATTTAAGAGCAAAAAGGGAAAAATAGCAAAAACGTCTTTGAGAAATTCATCTTATAAAAGAAATTTTAATTACCGGAATTATCAATAACAATTATAACTAACGTACCGTATAGGATGTACCGTCCCATGGGCTTGAGAAGCGAGTAACCGCGGTTGCATTCTTCGCCGCAAAGGCAGTCGAGAACGATATCAACACCATCCGGGGACACCCTGGCACAATTACAAACAAATTATTCATTAAAGTTTGCCTTTTAAAATGTGTCAAACCACAAAAGTAGAACGATATAACGACATATAAGGGTGAGGAATGTATTGCATTTCCCTCTTTAACCTATTTCCCAATGTACGTACAGATGGGGACTACGTTCGTAGCGGTCGGGGAATGAGGTACACGCGAGGCCGGGAAATGCTTTTTTCCCAACCCTTTCTCCATTCCTAAATCTCCAAAGGTAGACAGCGCATCCAGGGGCATGCCAACGTTTCGTCATTTTGGACTGAAGTTGGCATGTACCGCGGATGTCTATGAACGATAGTGTCCACTTACCACTGTGTGCTCGTATGCCACCTTTCTATTAAAAAAAAATCCATTCTGTATGATTTCTCGAAACAATCCAATTTATTTACTCTCAAGGAATTTTATGTTTAAAAAAACTATAATTCTAGTAATATTATATATATTGGGAATAAACCAAAATTTGGAACAACGGTAATGGAAAAATATTAAACTACGATTTTAAATTTACAAATAACCATTTAGATATTTTTAGTATACTGTAGTGCAACCTGATACCGCAAAAGCTAAATAATAGTATAGGATGTAAATTGCCGAACGACCGCACGCTGACTTGAAACTTTTTGTATCATGTGACTTTTGTAGCTGACTTGTGATATAATGCTGCCTGAATTCTTCCCCGTACCATTACGAGTCCTTTAGATTTTATAATTGGATTTTCGATTTAAATTTCATATTTATTTGAATGGTTGTTTAATATTTTAAAATTTTTCGAAATTTAATATAGGTGCCTACCTACATATTCGTAATATGTACTGAGTACAACTTAGAAGTTACTTTTCTAAGTTCTATTAAAGTTGACGTTAAATGTATTTCTAAGTTACTTTTAAATAATGTCATTTTTAAGTTTGATCGTAAATTGGAATATTTCGTATTGTTTCTTTTTTTAATCTAAGTTCGTACTCAGTAGTTAGATACTTAGAAGCAGTTTAGCAAGTTTATACTGGATTATACCCCGTTCCATCAACTTACGAGTATAAACATGTGCGTGTTGTGAAACACAATACTCATATTTGTATGACGCAACTGCGTAGAACCTTAGCTCCTAAAGGAACATCACCCTCATTTCTCCAAGGTGCGTAATGTTATATCGATCCATCTTTACCATCTAGTACTTACTTGATATCTATACTAATATTATAAAGAAGTAAAGTTTGTAAGTTTGGATGTAGGAGGTAAACTCCGAAACTACTAAGTAGATTTCAAAAATTCTTTCATTTCACCATTTGAAAGGTACATTATTCCAGATGGATATAGGCTATATATTATGTGCAAAAAAATTGACGGACATGCGTTGCATGCCGGGCACACCTAGTAATATATAAAACGAAAGTGTCTGTAAATCGGGTCCGCTTTAATCTTCCATAAAGTTTCTAGAACATGATAGATTAGAATGCAAAGTAACATTCCTAACAGCAAATAGCTTTCCCGTACTACAGGCAGTAGATATCCGCGCCACTGTTTATTTACACTGAACTTGTGTGGCTCGGCTTGTTTACGCTATGAAGAGCTCACCAGATATAAAAATATCTTTGTCTATTTACGAGAATTAAATGCCGCGTCTGTTACGAAGCAGCTGCCCTAAGGAGCGGGTTATAAACGGAACAATTAACGCACAACGCGACCAACGCTATCGGACCTCGGCTTTACCGCCCAATCCACAAAGTGATTAGCAACGCGAGGGGAGAGAAGGACCTCGTTAAACTGGCGGTGTTCATATCAAAAGAGTCTACTTGAGACAGAAATATGTAACTGCAATAACTACTAATTAACAAAGCTTGAGATCTGGAACATTGCTTATTTGTTTTGTAACGACATTGGTGAGCATTAAGGAGTTATTACAGAACCGCTTCGTTTTAATAACTTAATTTGCTTGATTATACAGCTTCAATATGATTATACAGCGTAGGTGAAGCCCCAATAACATTAATATTTATCTTCAATAACAAGATAACGTTATTGGTGAACACGATACCAGAAAAAAATAATCTAGAATCTCTGAAGTATACAAGTACTTAGTCAATACCATACAACGACTGCGACGCAAAATAATAACATTATTATTATTAAGATATGTGGGTAGGCCTCGCATTCTCACAAGTGGTAATCCAAATACAAATGATATAAACAAGGCATTAACGAGATGAAGGGCCGAGCCGCTGGGTTATATTTAACACTTTCAGTGATTTCATCCCTACATTTTTAGAATTCTACACGATTAAGAGCCAAATACCTACTCCTAGTGATTCATTGTGGTCATTTGCATTAAAATACTTTGAATATTTTATAACATCTTTGAACGTAAAAATGTAGCGCGTGATAAAATAAATAACATCATTGTTTGGTGCTTTCAGCATAAATTATGCTTGATGAAAAGAATTTTTACTGAAAATTAATGATAACATTAACTTAAATAAACATGAAGATAGATATGATACAATTTCTATCTTTATAAATTACGAAAACTGATTGTACTTCAGTTAGCGGCCAAACTTTTAATATGTCAGTTAATATGTCAGTATAGTTAGTATCCCACTAATATATAAATACGAAAGTTTAATGTTTTTTTTCAATCAATCATGTTGAAACGGCTGAACAGATTTCATTGAAACTTGACAAATAGGTGGATTGTAATCTGGATTAATACATACTATTCTTGTAGACCACGCAAACGAAGGCGCGGACAATGTCTTGTAGACATACTACAAGACGCACATAGCCCAAGGCCACAAAAAATGTTACTGATGTTCTGCTAACTTAAAATACCTACATATAAGTAAGAAAAATGCAATTTGTCAGTTATTCATTATGCAATTTATGTTCATGAGTCCAGACATTAAACGTTTATTGTAATTTATCTCCATTATGTACCTACAATTCACAACCGAATTGTATTCGGTACCATTATATACCTTCAAATATTGTGGATGAACCCACAATATTTGAATAAAGTATACTCACTTCCTAACATCGCTAGGGTAGTCGCTGCCCCGCTCGAGCAAGTGATCGATGTTGTTGTTGTTCGCCTTGAGAGCTTCGTGCTTGTTCTTGGAGCACACGCCGAATATAGTCACATCGTCCACTGTCTTTGCCAACTGGGCTACCGCTTGACCCTGTACGTAATAAAACAGTTTGTTACCTTCGAACATCCTTATAGTCTTCGCAAAGCATAAATATCGAGAAATGAAATTATAAAAACCCGAAAGAACAGGAAACGATGATAACGAATTACGATTAGGTTCAGGTTATCTGGTGACAATAAAGAAATAAGAGTCTCCGTCGACTTAGTGATCACATTCTTAGTAATTTGAAATTATTTACTTCAGTTATTCTAAAAGAGTGTTTGGTTGATCATGATTTTTGTTGCTCCTTTTCAAACCACAAGTTGAGCTTCAGTTAAGTAGTAATTTACAGAATTGGTGCAACGAAACAGAATCTATTGCATACACATGTGGACTTTTTACAGACTGAGAAGGAAATAGGTACCTATAAAGTTCGATGTCGAGTTTCGGTGTTTGCGTTATAAATAGGATTGCATTTTATCGTGCAGTATATAAATTGCTTATCATTCATACAGTTCAAGGACAGCATTCAAGGATTGCATATTTTACAAGCAATGCTGTCTTACTTTACTCAGATTATCTATAATAAAGAGGTAAAATTGTCTGTTTGTATGTTGGGGTAATCTCTGGAACTACTAACCGATTTCAAAAATTATTTCACAAATAGGAAGCTACATTATTCGTGTCTAATATAAGCTATATTTTATTTTGAATTTTGAAAAAATATTTTGATAAAAAAATAACCACTTATAAACCGGAGCGAAGCGAGGTTCAAAAATTCACTTGTTTCGCAAAATATCAATTTTTATTTTGATAACATCTAAAAGAGCCATAATTATTTGAAAATAATTAAGTAAATAGTTCCATTTAGACCGACGATACTAGAGTTACATTTAGTATAAATATCAGTTAGAGTTTAAGTGAGCAGACAATATTGGTGGCAGGCGATCGATAGTATCAATATATGTTTAAAGTGTTTCAAGACTGTCAGCTGATGGATTTTGTATGTTTTTAATTTACTGGAACTCTATAAGAGTTACATGAATAGTCAAAGTTATTTAGTTATAATAAAATGCGTCAGCGTTTTATATCCCCCGTAATCGATTTCTCATGTACGCAATCATACCCGAGGAAAAGTGCTCGGGCACTTTGATAAATGTACCTAACGGTTTATTATAGCTAAGCCATAGCAAGTATATTGAGGGGAGAGTTTCTAACTTTAACCTTATTACGTGGAAAACTACTTTTAGGTAAGTGACGACCTGTAATGTCTTTTGTAATTTGATTCGTTACGCTTGCACCAGTTCCAACAACCTAGAATCTAGATGTTTAAAATTACTTAAAATTAAACAGACTGAAGAGAGGGAGAAATGGGGTAATACAATTCTTGATCCTATTTCACTCCCCTTAATATATACAAGGCGAATGAAATGTTTGCTCTTCTCAGTTTCTATCTACAAACCTAATTGGTCGTTAATTCCCCATTTTCAATGCGATTATCAAGTTACAGGTCATCGACTGGGCGCCTGATGACGTCACAGTCGAAAGCGTCGTTAACATATAAAGCAAACGAGGATTCCTTCCCGCCTAATTTAGAGCAATGATTAGTTACATTGTTTGCAGCGTAATTACAAGACTTACAAGCTTGCTAGTTTTAGGGGGTCAATGCTACTGTTGGTATGTTGGATAGAATTTTAATAAAGTGTGCAATACTTGCATACTTGCATAGTGTGCATACTTTCTTTGTGGTGCTATCACTATCAAATATTGCTTCTTCATCGAATTCGAATTATATTGGAGAATTTCTTTAGCGGTTTCTAATGGGGGTGGTTAAAGTATGTTAGTACGTTACTAATCAATATATATCCATAGGTCTGAAGATCCTCAGAAGCCCGAAGTCACATCAGGAACACGGAGTAAGACAGCAAGTCAATTAAACTTTTTGAATGACTAGTAGTGACTCAATTGGAAACTACTACAAAGTTTCTCACACAGAACGGTCGTTCTGATGGACTAATCGCAATAAAAAACGAAACAACAAGAAAACGAAAGAGCAAGCTTCCTCCATCGTTTTGAAGCAAGAGCTAAGAATTTGTATTGGCAGAGTAATCAAAGGTTAAATAAAACAAAACATCAACAACTTCATGTATGGAAAGGCACTCACCACGCCACCACCAGCGGAGTGCAGCAGAAGGCTCTTGCCAGGCGTCAGGTTGGCCATCTCGAATAGCAGAAGGTATGCGACGACGTAGTTCGTGGTCACTGCCACTGCGTCCAGAGGGCTCATGCCAGAAGGTAGTGCGTACACGTACTGGGCTGGAACTGAGACGAGCTCAGCCCAGGCTTTGTATTCCGGCAGAGCGACTACTTGGTCGCCGACCTGGGGAACAAGTTAATAGTAATAATAATATAAAAATAATTTCCTTTATTTCAGACCATAAAATTGATCCATAAAAATATAGTAAGATTACATATATCTATGTTGGTAATAAAAGTAAAGAATTATATCTATAAATGTTATTTGTGCCGATTGGACAGCCACCCAATGTTTAAGCACAGAACTGTCCATCTTTTCTGCAAGCGTATTCAGTATGCCGTTGGTACCGCCGGGGAACCGACAAAGTAGTGGATGATTTTACGATTTTCCTTATGTAATTAAACGGGACGCCATGAATTTGGTATGGACATTCTATGGAAATTGATTACCACTTACAATTACATAAAAGGCTTTTACAGTGTGATATGGATGGTCTGTAAGGACATCCGTAACGAATTCAGAATATATTACAGATAAATCGGTGCACCGATTATTTGTCAATAACAGCAAAGCGGACACAGATAATTATTATCGTTTCATCCACCGCAGCAGACGTCCGCATGGATCATCTGTTTGTGTCACACTGTAAGGCCCAAATGCTCCTAGAAAAGGTTAAACCAATTATTCGGTGTGCGAAGGGTATGTAATAAAAAACTTGTCAAAATTAATACACTTTCAACGGATAATAGCATACCATGTAACAAAATTCATGCAACCGTGTCTAAAGGCAAGACAAGTAAATTTAAAAGAGAACTTGACGTTCTTAAAACAAAGTCAAGATTCAGTAGAAAAATCGTTTAGAAATAAGTATTGAAGTGTTAAATCTACGTTTCTTTAGACATAGTTCCTAGTATTCGTACTTTGAGAAGCCACGAGTGTGGCTGTAAAGCATTTACCAAACTTTGTTAATATCATACCTACTATAACATAGTAACTCAAATATTCAAAGGCGATGGTTGCCACAAACAATAAGACATCAGTTGGAAAGTTATATAATAAGGCTACAAACTTCTGTATATAATTAAAAATGTTTAATTATTAACAGATGTTTAGATTGAAATTGAAGTATTTCAATACCTTGAAATTGGTGACGCCCTCGCCGACCTGCTCAATCTCTCCTGCACATTCGAAGCCAAGAATGAATGGCGTCTTGGGCGGGGAGTCGATGGCACCTTGCCGCACGATCAGGTCTTGAAAGTTGAGACCGCTGCAACAATACAAGGATCATTTTTTTTTGTTGATTATGTCTATCATCCATTCCTAACCAGCTCTTTTTTTCGTCCACTTCCGAACATTGGCCTCCTCGTGGACATTGTCTTGTGCATGAGGAATGTATGGCTTTAAAACGCCACACTGGCCAAGTGGGTTTGCGAGGCCACTCTTTTAGTGGCGGTGTATTTAGTTCCTTAAGGTTTACGGTAGCGACTTTGTTTTTCCTTATGTAGTTCTTTTCCTTAGTTGTTTTACGACACCGATGGGAAGAGATGAGGTGGTTCTAGTCTAACGCCGCGCCGGCCCTAAACACACGGAATATCCAACACTGAATATAATTAAAAATGATTTCCTCTGTTTTCGTGTTCAGTACTAGTACTAATAGCAGCCTGTGCGCAATACGACACGATTAACTAAGGCGAACAACTGGCTATTTGCTTTCTCTAAGTCTCTAACGGACTTCCAAGACTTTGGGATGTTAACAATAAAGAGTGTTCATTTGTTCAACTTAAAAATCGCAAATCAGTTTCACATTTTTTTAAGTATCTGTTTAACCCCCCCAGACATTGGAAGTATGAAACCAAAAAAGTTCTCCCGCACCAGTTGATGTACGAAAACCTACATGAGTACCAACTTAATTCTAAATGCAAACAACTTAAAAATAAGGATGTATACCGATCAAATATCTTGTTTGGTTAAATAACAATCTCCACGGTTGTTTAGTTAATACGCGCGGTCATCGATACGGTTTTAATAGCGTGTAGTCTTTAGTTTATCATCCATGGAGAACGCTGGAGTCATTTAATGAAACTAGTAATTAACAGAGTGGCGAAGGAATGCGGCAGCCATTTGTTATTATGCGCCACTGGTCGGGACGCCACGCTCCGCATAAAGATATTCATAATTTGAATATTGAAACATGTTGACATATCAATCAACAGCAATATGATGCCCTTACAAGCACGCTGACCATTGTTACATTATAAGTACATAAGCTGCATAATGCACACGAAAATATCTAGGTTAATTTAAATCAGCTCCAATATTCGATTAATTTTTTGTTTGACACAAGTAGCTCTGTTTTAGGATATGAGTTATCATTACCACACATCGAACTCTCGTTTAATATTGTTTAATTGTGCGAACGAATGAGCCATGTACTGGGGCTGGGAAGTCGGAAAACGAGCTCATAGCCATAAAAAACGTTGTTTTGTAAAGAAATTATATGTAAGTAGGATCATATTATGTACTTAATTCGTCACATCGTTTAAAGCGTTTAAACAGCAGCGTTTAAAGCTATAAATACGTATAATGATAGATAGGTTTAGGCATAATATACAATGTCTAACACTTATTGTACTCGTAGATTGTTTGGTTTGATACGTGCGCCGTGTTACAAAATCGCGCGGTTGCCGGTCGTCGTGTAATCGATAGTTTGCGATTGTCTCCCCTTGTGCAACATCACCGACGTTTCTGCATAGTGTAGACTTATTTGTACGTGTACCTACAACACAATAGCGACGTCATACGTTTTCGGATAAGCAGTGATTATGCCGTTTGTCATACCTAAAATTAACGTGATGGATAAAAGAGTTTAGCCATCACGTGTTTGTCATGCGAAATTAGGTATAATGCCTAGAAAATTTACTAATTTTGAAGAATTAAGGTAGCTTACATTACATCCATTAAAACTTGAATAAATCGCTGAGGAATTCAGACAGCTTTTGTCACGTACTACCGACTACCACAGTTCAGACTAGCGAATTCATTTTTTAAATCAAAACATTATACAAAATGATCATGATTATATTAATAAAAAAATAACGACAGTTAAAGAAACTGAATAAAACTAAAGTAAATATTGTATATTTTAGCTTTATATTGACATGTTTAGTTGACTAACAGATTTGTGTAGCAGTCTGAGGTCTGCGCCGACACGTCATTTAATATGAGGAAATTTTACTAAGACTTAAAATAATGAAGCATACCTACATAATTTTTATTTTTATTAGCAGTAACCACAAGCAGCACCTACAAATTGCGCTCAGTTACGTTTTACTGACGAAACTGTAAATTGCGAATGCAGTCAACGCAAAGTCAACAACCGAACCAACGTTTCCACAGTCTATTGTAATTACCCAACAAGGAAATACTATTGAGTTTATTTAAAATAACGCCAAAAATATACGCTGTAAACACAACAAACATAAACATAGCGCGATGCATTAGGTTCAGTTCACGGTGCAATTGCCGGGTTTTTCCAAACCAAACTGCGTGTTTACAATCCCACCGCGGTCTCATACCAATCTGGAAACTTCGAATTAAATTGCTCATAGGCTGCACCGATGCATTCTGTACACTACATAATCACGTAGCTTATACAATAGATAAATGTAACGTAAGTTAAATCAAAAGAAAAATTGACACTTGACTGTCTTTCAAATGGAGTATACATTTCAATAAAATAAAATTGCTTATCGATTTTGAATGATTCTGATAGATGCAAATATGTCAATAAATAGGTAACTAATTAATTACTACTGTGGCAAGGGAAAGCACCCCTAACATTTTATAACGCCACTAGCGACCCGCCCTCGCTTCGCTTCGGTTTATAACTTTTTTTTTTCAAAATAAAATATAGCCTATATTAGATACGGATAATGTAGCTTCCTATTTGTGAAAGATTTTTTGAAATCGGTTCAGTAGTTCCAGAGATTACCCCCAACATACAAACACACAATTTTACTTCTTTATTATATTATAGTATAGATAAACTTATAATGATGATAATTATAAGAGATCAACGATTCAATTTCGTGATTGTTCATAATAATTATAACCCTATGTAGGAATTTAAAATGAACTATTAAATTGCTATAAATGTAATTTTTAATATCACTGAATCATAACTGGTGACGCCGTTGTTTACATCATAATATTATATTACAGTTTTGTAATATTATTTGCTTATTGTGTCAAGGAAGGGGAAATGATGCACGCATGTGACACACGGGCCTGGCGTCCCCTCGCGTTAACCCCTGCGCTAACGCAACCCTGCTACAACAACGATATTAATGCACTTAAAGCCTTGTAATTCTGAATAATTATTACAGCATGGGAGTCAAATGATTCAATAGTAGCGATGGCGTCGCCCATGTTCGCCGCCCGCATACACTTTATTGGATAAATTGGACGCGGGCACTATCATTTTATTATGAAAAAACCTTTGTCCTACATTAAGTCCTCCCGGGAGTCACAGTGGCAACGGAATGTTAAGCCGAGATAATCTCTAGCTGGTACTCTCGTATCGAATTCTACACACGCTACCTGACCGCGTATTCATCAGTCTTGAATGGCTTCCTTTAACAACAATGGTTCGTAACGCACGCCTTACGCAGGTAGAGGACTAGTTTTTTTGTTAATCCATAAAATTATGAATACTGTAAGCTATTACGATTTTACGACGACGTACTGGTGACGCAGGCTGCCTAGTGATTTACCTAATACTCATATCGGTAAACTTGGAGAGCAGTTCATGTGTATTAAATATTACATAAAGTGTGCTCAAAATATCTGTCATTGGGCGCTGTTCTCAATCGCGTGTCTTTAAACCCTCAGAGTCTTGCGTCAACCCTCGAGGTCGATAAAACCCTGCCCTCGTTGTATTATCTTAATTATACACATATTTCCACAAAGGTAAAGATAAAGAATTAAACGTTCCTTATATTCAGTTTAGTATTGAAAGGTCACGCGAAGTCTACCACATGTTAATGACTCTAATAGACCATTTCTTACGCAAATTAAGGGCAGGGGTGATTTACCCTTCTTGGAAAACGTGTTAAGCCTGTATAAATGCGAAGTCTTGGGACACAAAGGGGGTTATTATCGAGCTTTACGGATTAGAACCCCAATGAAAATATTAATCTATTTAATTTATTTATACAGTGTAAACTTTATCCGCGGTATTAACAATTTAAAATAACTAGTTGAAATGACACGCTTAAAATGATTTGAATAAAATATTCGCAATGCGATCTGCGACATGCCTCACGGTTGATATGAAGGAATAAATGAATGAACACCCCGGCTTCAGGGTAATTTTAAAATTGCATCGGGGTAGGAACCGGCGCGACGCGATGGCGTCGACAGTCGCGCCTGGCGTCGCGTCGCCGACGACTCATTGCGATGGTAGACCGATCAATGAACGCGCTATATGTACCTAACTAATGGCTAGCCTACCGTAAAGTTTACATGTTAAGCGATAAATACACTTGAACAATACGAGGTACACACTTAGAACAGAACTGGTAAATTTACATATCATTGAGTATCAACTGACTTATGATGTCGGTGGGGAACCAGAAAATTTTACAAAAAAGAAAAAATATGTTCTTCGGGTTCCAATTTTTTTATTATATTTTTTCAAAGTACTCTAAACTTGCATCTATATCTACCTACAAAGTTTCATGCGTCTGAAACAATTTTAAAAACATTTTTTTCCACTTCCTCAGGTATCTTTTTCACAGCCACTTCGAACGTAGTCAGCGCGTGTTTCGGCGACGAAAACTGCTTCCGTTGGAAGTTAAAGCTAAAAGTTGGAATTTTGGGAAATAAAAGAAGTCACAAGGTGCCAAGTCGGGCCTGTAAGGAGAAAGGCCTAAAACTTTAACTGAGGTACTGTCCAAAAATTCCCTTGTCTTAAGCATTGAGTGAGCGGGCGCGTTGTCGTGGTGCAGCAGCTAAATAAAATAAATAAACATCCAAGATTGGTCACCTGTGACAATCCCGTAAACGCACTCCCCGATTAAATCTGCAATTTCTCCCGAATCTCTTCGATGTAATTCACCTGTATTACAAATTATTTTCTTCACAGCCATCGTGTTTTTTATCGTAACAGCTGTTAAACCGCTTCTTTCTTCGTCAGCCAAACTTAGTCGACCACACTTGAATTCATTGTACCAATGATACACAGTTGCCTTAGTAGGACACTTGTCTGCAAACGCCATTTTAAGTATATTAAAAAAACCTTCAGGTTTTAAAGAACGTTTAAAATAACACAAAAACATACCGCAGAAATGTTCCCGTCGAATATCCATTTTTAATGAGACACGATATTTTGATTCAGTTCGTAAAAAATATGGAGGGAAATTTTAATTTGGAATTTTTTTTTATGTTATTATAAAGTGGTAGTCATAGTTTTATATTGACATCAAAACCAGCCAGTGTTCCATAGATAAAAACTCTTTGTGGCAAAACATTATAAGTAGCCTGGTACTATGAATACGCGCCTTAGGCTCTAATTAAGTTCATAAACAGGGTTTCTTTATATTATAATAATAACTGATAAAAATGACTAAAACGAACATCGTACAATCTTCAAACCAACCAAAATCACAAGAGTTGAAAACAATAGCAATTGATGCATTTGACACAAATAACAATAATTAACTAAATACATTCCTTAAAAACATACTGGATACTAATGACTTTTAGACAGTTACCCTCAAAAAACTGTTATAACGAGCACGATACACTTTTTCCTAACTACTTATAAAATGTAACCAGTGTGTAACCATGTTTTGTTTTATTTGTGATCGATCACTATAAATGAATTTTTAAAATAAAGTACCTAACTGTAAGTTTGGTTTCAGAGCGCAAATTTCGTACCTACCGCATTCATTTCTGTCAAGGAACTTGCACAAGTCGGATGTTGAGCGTCACGTTCCACTGCGCTTCGACGAAATCCTTCCACAGCGCGCGCACTTGACTTACACGCCCTAACTAAATACCAATTTTGAACTTTGCACTTTCGTTTTCAATTCACTTGTAAGTAATAACTTGATGAAGGTAAGTGCTTTTACTTTCTTTCATCCTGTGTCAGTAAAATTGGTATCTTCGCATACTTGTAATTCCTGTCCGGGATCACTAATGAGGTGGACAGCAGTGGGGCCTATAATCAATATAAGAACTTATCCGCCAACGAACTGTACTCACATTGAACACAAATATGTTATATATAAATGAAAATGTAGAATTGGAAATAAATAAGTAAATATAAACGAAAGTAATACTTTTCAGAAACATACGCTGTCAATCAAAATACGCTGTATTCAACGGCACCAGGATATTAAATTATTATTATTAACTAGCTGTTGCCCGCGACTTCGTTCGCGTGGTCTTCAAGTATTAATTCAGAAATCTTCACGGGCGTGCGCACAACAACTCACCAAAGTTTCATCGCAATCGGATGAATGGTTTAGGAATTCATATGGGACAAACAAAGAAACATTCATTTTTGTATTATATATATAGATAGATAAGATCCTGACTTACGACACTAATAAATAATTATTTATTAGCAAGACTCGTAACGCGACCAATTCGAAGAATGGTATTCTGACTAAGGAATAGTTAGGTGTTAAAACAACTAACGACTAAATTGCGATGTAATCGAAAAGGAAAAAATATTAGTAAACTCTAAACTGTGGAGTCAACTGCCACTTGAAGTTTCCAACTTAGCAAGAACAATAGAAACGAAGCATACGGGAACAAGCCCCCCTAAATAACCAACAAAAGGGGTTCCATGACTTCCGTTCTGGGGATCGCATCCGAGACATGCTCGTAATGCATGATACCTGTGAAAACTATAGCACTTTGGTGCCCCAAGTATAAAGAATAATAGTATTTAAAAGAAGGCGCGCTGGTCCGATTTACCTTCTCCTGTTGCTGTTCAAGCAGACATTTGTTAGGAATGTTTATTGTGCTACGAGAATACATAGTGGGAAATAGCGTTAATTATAAAGTCCACATTTATGAAAAGATAACTAAAGTTTTGCCCAAGAAGGTCGTACAAAAATTAAACACAAAGGAACCATGATTTAACTATGTAATTGATAATAGGTACTGAACTCTTTGATTTAGATTTTTTTATAGAGAGAAGGTAACAGACGAGCTGACATTTACCTGGTGATTAATGGATATTGCCGTCCATGGGCATCCATCCAGATGGAATAGAGGATCAAAATAACATAGAAATTCATTATTATTACTTTCCAGTTTCCACTGAGCCAAAACTTTTGTGCTGCCAAGTGAATAGAGGGTAGAAGACTTTGAATAAATTTCACAAATGTCTATAACTAGAAGCTTGTATACAGCTATAGATGTAAAAGCGAAATCTCGTGGAACTCGTGAAACGCTCGTAATCACGGACTAATTGGATCCAATTATACGTTAAAGTTAATGAATAGGCTTTAAAACCAAAGTTTAATGGGAGCTGAGTTGCGTACCCACTGCTATGAACATTTTCATTAAAGTTTCAATCAGCTACCTTTCCACGGTTGGGTTTTGTTCGTTGTAAAAATGTATTATTTATGTCTGTTACTGTATTGTTGCTAGCTACGATTATATCCATTATAATTGGTGCTCCCACGCTGTAACTAAAGCTTTCAATCTATTTTAAGCGTCCGCTAATAAGAGCTCAGAATTTCAGGTGTAACCTAGACCATCGTTGAACTAAGTAGTATTAAATTAAAATTTTAAATAAATTGCCTGTGAATATTTCCGACATTAATAGAGGCTCTGTAAATCATTAGAGCAATTTTTCACGAAACTGCATTGATTTAAAGAGGTCTACTTTTTAAATTTTTGAATTACAGTAAATACAACAAAATCAGTGTGCCTAAGTATACGTATATATATATATATATATATATATATATATATATATATATATATATATATATATATATATATCAAACTATTTTACTGACCTTAGCGATTAAATTAGTAATTAAACAGTATTAGCAATACCTGAATCATTTACGCAGTCTGGTATTCTTTACCATAACATTACCATGGTATTATTTAACTTATTTAACATCACTTGTTTGCGATTGACACGCCTATGTGTATTAATTCAAATGGTGAATCATAAACGTAGGCAACGATTTTCGCATAACAATAGTTCTTAGCATAGTTTATTTCACGTACCAAAGTGCGAGCGGTATTTCCTCAATCGCGTACATTGTGAATCATTTGTATTCCGTACAGATCGACTTAGCGCATTAATGTAAACAGAATATGTACATTACGTGCCTATTATGAGCCACAGGAAGCTGACTAGGCGTTTTATATTAGTTTCTTTATTATTTATTACCTTGTACCTAGATACTACAATTGAAAGTCACTAATGAATATTGGAAATATTGAAATGTTTACTCTCGATTTCTGTCACGTGTCAATTATAGAAAATCATCACAGTGTTTTGTAAAGGAGTAAAATACTAAATAATTAAGAAGTCAATACTAAATACAAATGGAAATACATATAAATATAAAATGATTCAGTAGACTCCTTAGAATGTGATTATAGTGTGCATTAGAGGCTACGAATCGTAATGTACGCAGGTACGATAGGTAGACTTGGTCTTTCTACGAAGACTGTTCGTAGAAACTATTTCGTACTTTCTATCTATGAACTGCGTATGAGTTAATTACTGATTTTTATGGCAAAGCTAACTGATTTTTGAAAATTTATGATTTATTTTATTCTAATTTTTATTTAACTATCAAATTATTGCTGCAGTTTTGTTAGCTGAGCTTAGGAGTATATTGCTCTATAAGTAGATACCAAACGTTTGAATAAATAAGACATTTATTTATAATAAAAAATATATTTTCCTCCAATTTTAAGGATACTTGTAGGCGTAAATATTAATATTGATAGAATTAATAACGATACAATTCAACTGACGACGTGTTGTTGCACTGATTATTATGAAATTATTATATATGTAGCTTACTGTAAATGTTATAAGAACTTATTGTAAGGGTGCATTGCGTGTATGCAAGTAAATATAATACCTATTATTGAAATATGTAGGTTACAGCGATAAAAGAATGTAAAGAAATTCCTTACTGTGGCAGTGGGTCAGCAGAATAGCGCGACTACAGACCTCGACACATGACCTGTGGCTGGACTTAAGCTTAATGAGGAAAAGGGGCATACGGTTACATAACGAAGAATGTCAGAAGCATGATGTATAAGTGTTTCTCGCCCAACGACAAAAGTAACACAAGGCTAAAAGGTTTATTAACTTTTTTAAAAATATTTACCACCTTTTCCTTCGCCTTACTTTCCAGTATTCTTATTAAGGAGTGTTCTTCTTATTATATAAACGTGTAAAACTTCTAAGATCGCTCCCTGACATATCCCATCCCTGACAAAGGTTTTTGCAATAAATAAAAATATATTTTAATACGAATGTTTCCAACACTGATTGGCCTCCAAAAAGTTGTCAAATGTATGCATAATTCTATACAAAAAGTCCTCCCATACACGCGTATTCTTACATATATCAGAAATGGGAGTAAGAACGTGGAACACAACATAATCGACTACAGTTCGACATGGGCTGGAGTTCTCAGAATGACAAGTCGGGCACTGGTCCGTGTGGTGTGGACCGGCTTTAAAATGGCACTATACCCCACATGTACTCCCGTGGGTGTCGTAAAAGAGCGACTAAGAGATAACAAATCGGTTACCACAAGCGCTGCGGAACTACACCACCTCTAAAAGAGTGGACTTGCCAACCCGTTTGACCAGACGTTTTAAGGGCATACATCCCTCATACAAGAGACAATGTGCATGAAGAGGCCCATGTCCAGCAGTGGGCAATATAAGGGCAGATTGCTGTTACAATTACATATGTGTAGAGAAACGCGAACATTTAATTCCGTTGTATGTAAAATATATATCTATGAGTCAATGTAATTTAGAGCGAGTTTCCAAAATGCCTGCCCGGAACCGCGGAAGCAACAAACACGGCTAGGAGTAGTTTATAAACGCGTTGATATCCGGCTAACGGTACATAACAACCTAGGTGCATACAAATAATGTGACATGCGTGACGACACTATCGGTTTCCGATCTGATATGATCAGCCACGCCGTTCACCTGACAGTGGCTGTAAACCCAGACACTACACGTAAGGGATTATAAACTTAATTTTGTCACGGATAAGATGAGTGAACTATCTGGATTAACTGCAAATCTGAGAGTCGTTCTTTTTTGCTTAGAAAACAAAGAACATGAGCAGTATTGTCAAGTGACAGTCTTTTAACGAACCATCTTTTTCCAGTGTCTCCAGGTACTTACCACACTGTAGCGACAGTGCCACAAGAAGAACCGCAACGTAGGACGTAGGGATAGGAAGTTTCTTGTAGCGTTTGAAGATATTTGAAGATAAGAAAGGCGGATTATTCTGCGATATTCCTTCTTTCTTTTCATGGAATAGTTAGTAGACTGTCTAGTTCACTTTGTTTTTTCTTACAAATGTGTCATTCTGTCTCTATTTATTGTATATATTAATAGAAACAATAAAATCCTGAAAAATATACACTGAATGCAAATGGCAATAACCTTATGTAACCATCCAACAGTAAATAAATGCGGAAGTTTGTGGGTTTATTGGTGTGTCCGTTTGTCTGTTGATGGTACGCCGAGGCTCGGGCTACACTAATCCGGTTTCCGTAAATACGGGTTCTGTTCGATATAATTTTGCAGTCGTCTGCAATTTTAAGTACATGAAAGATATTTTTTAAAAATGGGACTCAGTTGACTAGAAATACTACAGAAATAACAATTAAAGATTATTTCAGGCAGATTGAATGAATTGTTTGTAAAAATACAATAAACCAAAAGAAGTGTTTTTTTATTTGTTGTATTTTTAATATCAGTTTACTGCATTTGCGGTATGCAACTATTGGTCAATAAGAAGGTAAATATAGACAACAATAAATGAGACATCGAAGACGAAAGCAAATTTGGGCTAAAATAGTGTCTGCGGGATATTGTTGGAAGAATCGCAGACTGCTTAACAAAGATCTGCATTATTTTCGTCGCGTGCGATAGATAGCATGAAAGCATCCCTAAGAGACTCTGTTAACATAACCGAAGCACTAGAAAAACGTGTTATTCCGAACAGCATCGTAAACAGTATAGGACATACAGTTCAAGCCCAAATCAATAAGAGCCTTAATAAATTGAAGCTATCAATGTAGGTATAATACCAACTGAAGCGCTTAGACAATGCCCAAGACGCAGACAAGCATTAAAATAAAAAGCTGACTAATCAAAATATGTACAAGTGAGTAACGGATATACCGAGCAAGTAAATGAGTGTTTGACACAGTCATCAACTCTAATTATTGTCGGTGAGGAAGTGAACTTGCATTCCGTTGTCTGGACGTACTGTGACTAAATGTGCTTTAATTTGATGGATAATAAACCTCGTAGATATGCTATTGACCATCTTTGTCTGACCGGATGATGATGCAGACGGTGAATTAATTTAGATATCTGGATGTATACAATACGATATACTGTCAATACTGTCTGTATATGTATGTAGCAGAGTAACGCGCATGTGTATGAAAAAATGGTAAACTCGTGAATATATAATAGTCAATGATTTTTGTAAATCTATCGGACAGTCTGAAAGACTACAGCTTGGGTAACAACAACTGTAAGAAGATTATTGTAATGTGACAGGTTGAACAGGCGGAAGTCACTTAATGTGAAATGAACCAGCTATAGAGCATTATAAGTTTCATTGTTTAAATAAATCTAGTTTTATTTAACTTCAATTCTGTATAACTAGTTAATAAGGTCTATATTTGCACCGAAAAGTGAAATTTTCACCACAATGTCGCCCATTGTGTCTTGTTCTTGTTCCCATTACAATCAACGAGTGTCTGTGAATATTTATCTTTAATATTAGATACGGCTGTAGTGTTAGCTTTACACTGGAGCTATAAAACAAAAATTAACGATAACCAAACAATTATCGTCTACAAAAGCGGAGGCTGCGCAACAACTGATAAATAATAATATAATAACCGTTAATTTCAAACTCGAAACGTTTTTAATAATCTTTACTGCAGCTTCTTACGAACAAAAGGTTGGGCGAAAGCCACTTTTCTTTACAGCCAGTTCGTTTTCGATCTACTTTATCGTAATCACTGTGTAGAGAAATTCATCTAAGAGTACAACGACCCAATGTGTGTTGAAACGTTGTTCTTATTGATTGCCTTCCATCAGGTGAAACACCTCAATAGCAAAGTTACTTTCGTCATTAATTACTTTTGCGTCAGTCTTAGTCAATGTAAAATATTTATTAATCCTGTACTTTACCGTTTAACGTCCCTTTACATGTTATTAATGTCATTATAGCGTCTAATACTGTATCTCATACTTCACTGTCGACTGCTTTATCTCATTTCCTTTCTTTCTATTTGTCCATAATCAAGATTATTAGTACATTTCTCATGTACTGAAATAATATTTATTTTTATGAGCATTTTAATGTCATTTAGTCTCAATATAGCAGTTTTACCAGAGCGTGAATCAAATTAGTGGCAGGCTTCCATTATGAGCTGGGAATATTAAACAGTTATTCCGGTCACGAAATACGTGCTTGGAACAAAGGAAGAATGTGTTTGACTCCACACAAAACTGAATTAAAGATAATTCTTGCGTGTCTAGATAATTATATGAAGCGACTACTCGATACTTCGTTCGCGATAAATAGGCATAAAAAGCTATTAAGCCCCGTTTGAAATTATTCGGTACATGTGCGAAGCTGCTGGACAGTCCGAGAAATCACGATGAAACAAACGATAACTTGGTCAAAAAAAATCCAAGTCCCAACTATTCTGTTTTCATCGATGTCAACAACGTTTGGTACGCTTTAATATGCATCAGTAGAGAAACATATTCCTAGTCATACTTAACAGAAAAAGTTCTGTTATCTTTAGAAAGAAAACGATAAGTCTTATCTATCGATAAAGAAAACAAATTTGTAAAGGACAAAACTATTTCCAATGTTAAGAGGAATAATAGAAATTGTTGAAAAATGACAACACGCTTAACCTTTTAGATATTTGTACAATAAGTTTATCAATATGTATTAGCAAACAGAGCTGGAATACCTGAGATTGTTTACATGCCTGGATATTTGTTTAAATTATTGATATGTCATACAAGGGCGGACACCTGGTCATCTATTTGAATGAATGATGTACATACCTATGAATGTAATTTACGTTACACAACTAACTTTAGAATACACTGCTTCATTTACACTTGCAATGTCAATAATAAAACGCCTTTTTTAAACATTGTTTTCTGAACCAAAATAATTACTAGTTTATGATGTTAAATCTCACAAAAATAATACGTTTAATTCTTTATCTAAAAATAATTTTGAACTTAATAAATACACATACGTATGTTATTTAAAACGGTTGCCGGTACAGTATGAGATAGGTATAACGATACTTCTCGTGGATCCATTTTTCAAATACAGTCATGATATTCACGCATGACACATACCTAAACTGCAATTAAGATTTGTATCACCGCAGACAAATAACAAAATAATACCCGAAAATCAATGAAACGGGATTCGGGCCCCTCGTGCTAACACATGCGGGCGGCAAAAAAAGATATGAAAACATGACGTCGCCGTCACAGGGTAATAAACGAAATATCATATAGAGGCCTTCCCGAGTGAGCAAAAAAGGCATTGGGACTGCCATACATACGTTTAATAAGATGCTGTCACACTGAGAGATTGTACTAGACTAGTAGATACATTAATATTTTTCTTAACAAAAAATAACTATGCAACCAGCCCTTTAATATCCACTGTTGGACATGCGCCTCCTCGTGCATATTATCTTGTGCATGGGGGATGTAAGGCGTTAAAACGCCACGTTGGCCAAGCGAGATGGCGAGTTCACTCTTTTAAAGGTGGTGTGGTGCCTTAGGACTTTTGATAGCCACTTTGTTATCTCTTATTGGCTTTTCGTGACACACAAGGGAAGAGTGGTTAGCACCACTGTAATAGCTTCTAAAGGTATATACAACAATTGTATAATTGTTACAATACAATGAATAAACAAATAAATAAAATTGAAAAGATGTGTATTCAATTCATTGGTGACGTTATCTGAGCAACTGTAGTTAAGATTTTCTAATTTAAAATTACATTGCTTCAAGATTGTCTAAATATAAACATATTCTATTATAACACTAGATTATTAAAATAAACAATAACAATTCGTTAGAATATTTGTAATGGGGATATGTTGGGCCACGTTTGCTGCCTCTGTCACTCATGCATAGTTGTTAGGTCATTAATCATTATAGAAGTATGAGTACAATTTTTTATATTGGGGCAGTTTTTTAATTCGGTGATTTCTAAGTCTTGGTCTTAGAGCCTTTCTCACCACCGTCTGATACTTTATCAGAAGGTATCAAAATGTCAGTTATACTCGTACTTTACCAGAAAGTCAGTATCGGGTAGATTTATTTGGCGGATAATTTACCTATTACATTGTTTACAGTTATTTTATCAGGAGGTGGTGAGAAAGGCCCTTAGTTCTTTTTCAAGATATTTTCCACCGATTATATTATTATTATTTAATTAAGACATTTTTTAAATGTTATGTTTTAACAGTCAAGTACCCTATTCCGTATTTCAGTATATCTAAAAATATCTATAAATAGTGGTCAATAAAATAGCAACAAATACTAGTGACTAGACCTCGGTGGGACCCCACCTTTAGATCGTGCGTATAGAAGGGAACCCACTAAATATAGATCCGTAAGCCAGCTACCGGAATTTGTACTCTAAACACGTCGGCAATGTACCCACGTCCCAATAATCCGGCACAACTTACCGAGAAGATTACTTCGGAACTACGCTATTAATTTTTACTGTCCTGACGTGAATTGCGATAGCGGCTGAAGCGTGTCTGCGACTACAATGTGACCATGACTAGAAACCTGTTTAAAAGTGCCGATTAATAAAGGTTCATTAAAGGCTTAGAATAAAGGTTACATCCAGAACGAAAGTTTCATTAAGTCGATCTTCGTTTGCCCTAGACCTAGAGTTGAACTCTGAACCGGTGTATGTCGATAAATGAATGAAAAGAAACTATAATATAAACTTTTCTATAAGCGAACCGGTTAAATGTCGGTTTAATACAAATTCCTCAGTTAATGAATGAATGTAAAACTATTGGAACATATAGCCCAAAAATAAAAGTTTACCCTTGGAATTACTCCGTTCAACATTAATATTGTGCGATAAAATTAATTTATGGAAAATTAAACAATCAAATAAATTTCTCAAAATATATTAGGCATGCAAATTTGTATATTTGTGGTAAATTTCTATATTGTATATTTGTTTTTGTGGATACTGAACACGATTCTGAAGTCAAATTATAAAATTAAAAATGGCGGCTTCAATATGAATGCATAATAAATATTAAAAAATTAAATTACAAATATGCAATTATATTTTTTTAATGATATATTATAGGCGTTTTTCAGGTCGCTGAAAGCGTTTCCAAAGTTAAAATTCATAAATTCAAAATGGCGGCTTCAATATGGCAACAGAAATATTAAAAAAATATATTTTGTTAAAAATATGTAAATACATATATTTAAAAAAAAAATCGAATAAGTACACTCCAAGTAATATAACTTTTATCTTGGTACAGCAGCGCCTCCTGGTACTTTAGAAAAACAACACTCATCCTCAAACACGCTCCAAGGTACAATTAAACGTTTACAAAAACCGCTTCAACATCGGTCCAGCCGTTTCAGAGAAAAGGGGTAACAAAGGGATACAAAAACATACATACATTCTCTTAACCCGAATGCATATACCTACCATCTTCGTTCCGTCGTGGGTAAAAAACGAGTACCTAATATAAACCCAAAATGGTATCTACGAATATTACATACAAACCTCCTAAAGAGATATCGATTTATATCTCTGGATAAACGCCACACAATATGTTGGATGTTACATTTCAAAATTAGATTGTTACATTGTCTGAAGTCAGTTTTCGTATGTCACAATTGCCATTAAGTAAATATGGTAGGTAGTCAACTGTTACTACCGAGCTAAAACCGCTGTAGTTAGAACAATAAAATTTGAGCAGTGGCTCCCTTTTCTAACGTTACGAATTATTGAGAAGGGATTTCTCGAAATCAGCGATACGGGAGATTTAAGTTTGTGTGAAAAAATATATTTGGTGGTCTTATTAACTAGAAACTGGGTATAAATATTCTAAAATACAAATATGTATAACATAACATGCTTTTTACCATTTTTCAAAATTGTATTAGGGGGCTGATACGGAATGTTCAATTTTGTATGAAATCACAAATGCAATTAATGTGACGCGAGCGAAGCCGCGTGCACCAGCTAGTTTTATATGTGTTAAGGACACTTCCTAAGAGGGTAAGAAAAAAATAATGGACAATAGAGCCGTAACAATTATATTTTCATGTGTCGGATTCGTTCCAACCCATAATAATGATGAATGAAGCCAAGCAAGCAGCGATGTCGCGAACATTCATCACTATAGTTTCCCTCGCTCTTATAACATAACTAGCGACCCGCCCTCGCTTCGATTAATAAGATTTAAAAATTTCTAAATAAAATATAGCCATTTTATTTTGAGGGATCCCTAATTTTTTCTAGTAATAAATATAGCCTATGTATTATTAAAAATTAAGTATTATTAAAAATACTCAGGGATAATGTAGCATTCTAATGGTGAAAGAATCTTTGAAATCGGTCCAGTAGTTTTTGAGTTTATTCGTTACAAACATACAAAAGTACAAATCCTTCCTCTTTATAATATTAGTATGATATGTAATTTAATTTAACTTGGATTCGCTTGTTCATTACTGAGCGCTACTATTTTTTGAATTTGTCTACAGAAAATTCTTGTTCTCGGGAACATAAGAGCTAACTAGAACGGTAGGTAATTTAAAAAAAAGGTATTTGCAATTAAAATTATAGTGATCATATAGTATGAAGTAAATAAAAAAATGTTACAGAAATATGTATTATTTAAGTAATTTAATATTATTATATCATATAGTATTTTTACTAATAATAATTAAATAAGCCATAGTTATTATTTCAAACTATACAATGAAATTATGTCATTTGCAATTAAAATGCAAAGTAGGGAGACAACGCGTTAATCTTAATTAATAACGCCGCGTTATTAAGATTCAAGTCATTCTTGTATTACTAACGCATGACAACTCTGGGTGTTTGAAAAATATTCCATGGGACTCGCAAATAATATATGGAAAATAAAACCCTGTAAATTAACATATGTAAGTACATACTTTGAAAAAAATGACGAAGTATTTGTTTATTTCCAACCGAAAGAGATCTGTCTAAATATACCTACTAACTTCGTAAAAGGGATTTACTAAAGTACATTCAACAGGTCCATTACAGTTTGCGCACTCCCCGAATCCCAAGTCGATTTATCATAGTGAGAACGGAAGTTGTTTAATACTTACTGACAAATATAAAATTACAATTTCAAGAAAGCTGTAAAAATAAACACCGTAATAATTCCGCTAGTCCTAGTGGAAGAAAGAAAAAATACTAACACATGCTTCTATTCATTTATCGAAGAGCATGGTTAATGGAAGCTATAAAAAACCAGGCATTGGCGTCGAAAGACGTAGGGCCTGCGGAGATTGGTCGGGCGCGGCGCGGTGCGGAGAGGGGAGGGGACGCGCCGTATTGATCCGACGCTCGCCTCGCACCCCGCGCCCCAGCCTATCGCCAGACATTACAGAAGCGTTCGCACCCCTCACCCCCAAGTGCGACGCACACCACCTAGTCGCCAACCGGGCGCAACGCAACCACACCCCTTTTCCACGCGAAGATCGAGTCACGGGATTTTCCAATTCAATTTACTCAGCAATCGGGAAAACAACCAACGCATAATGGGTATGCTACAAAAGGGGGAAAATTAATAGCGGCATGAGTTGAGTTCGATTTCGTATATTTTTAATCAAATCCGACATTATTGTGGACCTAATGTGAAATTTTAACGCCGAGAATTTTGATGATAGACATTGATTACTTACCTTACAGCCTACAGATAAGATTTTTATCAATATACTGGCGGCGACATTAATGTTCCAAGAAAAGCGTGCAGGCTGGATATTTGGGAGATTTGTGACCTGTCCTGCACGTTTTATTTGTCAAAAAAGATAAAAGAACACGACATGTTTACTACCATATAGAGTGGAGAGTTGATTCGATTATGGGCACAATAAGCGAACGAGCATTTTCGTAAGTTCATTGACTCCGCGAACAATGTGGCCGCGAGCTGCGGTGTCGGCGCAGCTCCGCCTGCCGCATCTGCTATGCGGTGAAGGATTTTATAGACACGGCACATGTCCAAGATTCCGACTTCCATGAATCCCTGATATCCAAATTCATAGAAATATGTTTACCCCACAACCAAAATGATTTGTCCTCACAATTCATTGAATTCAGCGAAAGAAAAACGATGAAATCAAATTTAATTAGTAACACTTATTATTATGCAAAGCGTGATTAGACTGATTAGTTATTAAGGTAACCAGTGTATAGTATCAAGGATGAATGATTTTTGAGGTAGTGACAGCTTCTGTTAATGAAAATAGAATATTTCTTCTAGATAACATTTAAATTTAAAAAAAAAAAATTGCTAAAATCAGTGTTGACATTGTCCTTTGTAAATGGTTTAAATAATTGGAACGTGACTCAGTGCCCTAACAAAAGGTAGATAAACAATTTTCAAATTGTGGGGTCCCGTGAGTCGGATGCAAAAAATTGCATACAGCGGATATCAATGTATTAGCTATCGGATGTTGCTGTGTGAGTAAGTATAGCCATTAGGCTAACTTGCTCTGAGTCACCCGCGTAAGTTGGCTGCAAATAATAAGTTACGGGAATAAAACTGTGACGCATTGCATATACATACGAGTATTTACTAATTGTATGTCTAATTGCTATGCAAATTAGACATACAATTTGTAAATATATACTCTAAATTTGTAACTGTTACAAAAAGTCGATTATACAGATAATCATAAACACTTAAACAGTATTTAGATATAATCTTCAGAGAAAAACGTGAGCGTAACCTGTCACACATCTTAGAGTGAAAGTGATTGATTAGAAGATGGATGGACCACCGCACCCCCGCGGGTCATCGTAACGATAACATGTTATTATAAAATAAGGAACGCGACAGGTCCAGTTATTAAAATGAGTAATAATCTCCAATGTACTCAAATATTATGTGAAATAGAGCTACATTTCTTGAGTATGTTCCCTATTTTCAACATAAAGAAATTATTACAATAAATGTATGGATAGGGGTGATCAATAAGCAGTTAATTGAAGCACAATAATAACATTAGTTTACAGAATATAATGCAATGTGGGTCAGATATAAAATGTATTTAAGCTGATACATTTTATTATTGTTCCGTAGAAACTGAATTGATGTAATAAAATATGAATAATGACTTTATTTATGTAAGCAATACAGTGTCTTTAATCAGTTTTGTGGTCGACGAGAAGGAACGCAAGAACAGAATAATGTCATACTCAACTACCTACGAAAGAGACGGTGAAATTTTTTTGTACTCCACGGGACAAGCTTTTCGCGGTATTTTTTATCGTAGACGAGAATATAGTAACCATTTTCAACGATGAATGTGTCTATGATAGTGTGCAATATTGCAGGCAAGTTCACCCACACAGTGGTTGCAGTCAGGTAGATCGGCGAGTTATTCCAATCGAGTTAGCTCAAGAACATAACTTTCTAGTGACTCATAGGAAGAGAGCTATCTCGCGCAGACGCTCTCAATAAGGAAGAGAGTAATAAACAAATTCATCTCTCCCATCTTATGTGGCTTCGGAGCCCATTAAAATGCACAATACTGCACTTTATGCCATAGAGCTCGGCTTCAGTGCCCAAGGGACAGACGTTATTTTTAGTCTTTAAATTGATACGTCAATAAAGAAAAGGATGTAAGCAATTACAAGCACTTTCACTACAAAAATGACACATCGTGCGATCGTCAGTCATCAACTAATTACGTTGTTAAATTCTCATTGAAAAATTGCAGGTCACTTATTATAAGCGTATACACTTTTATTGTTTACCTATCGATAGAATCTAAATATAAAAATGTAACGGTAACTATTCAGAAATATTTACAAAGAACTAGTTAGGCAACAAAAAACCAAATGATGTAGGCCAGATGCCCGGCACACATAAGGCGACAAAAACGCCCGACCATCATTTCCCATCCCTCGCTCAACTCCACATATAATTAAGTACTCTCGGAATCAAAAAGAAAGCCACTTATGAGAAGCGTGAGTACGACGATTGTTCTCGGAAGGCGTCTTACGCTGACACTGACTTGACCTAATTGAAAATAATGGTGCTTTATTCACTGGTCCGCTGATCCCTTCCTGTTACAAAAACACATTAGTCGGGACGGCACGCCACCGACGCTGCACCAAACCAACACACTGCATAACAGGATGAACTTCATTTTATAATTGTTACATATCATTAATTTAATAGCGCTATTAAAACAAGGAACTCTTGTACGCCGTAAACCATCGAGAATGGGTTATCGGTTTGAAAGATATTTATTATGTTTAGTTGCTTCCAATTTACAGACCTCGTACTGCAATGGATTTCATAGTTATGACAAAACTGGAACAAATTGAAGATCGCAGCTAAAAAACTACTTCTTTTATTACAATTAACGTTTTGTATAGAATTGAAGTAGCAGAGATATTAAAACCATTAAACTTTGGAAAACGTTTCATTTCTAGTTCATCGTTATAATTTAAAAAAATTAAAGTCTTGAAATTAAACTAAATTATAGACACCGTAGTGCTCTAGATGTATTTATTTCAAAACAACAGCAGTTATATTGTATAGGTAATGAATGATTATTTAATTGGGGGTCAACATACTCTGTTATCTACTTTAATTTACATGATCACTAAACATTTTAAATAAATTTATCCTTGAACTTTACAATCTGTCTTCTTGATTTTGAATATTTACCTACATACCCAATATCTACCTAATAATCTCGAGCATGTCATGTCATAATATTCGAATAAGCAGTACTCGTGTACGAATAAGTAATATAGTCGGTACAAACTTCTGTTTTATTCGATACTGAGTCGAAACTAAAATGCTTTTTGTTTAGGCTATAGACAAAGTACCTAATGAAAGTTAGGTAAATTGATTTGGTTGCCTAGCCCCTATACTCGTAGTTCGGGCGTCGGAGTGGGCGGAACTCACACGTTTTTGCAATGGAACACTAGAGAGCAAACTTGTATCTTGTAGCGGTCGTCGCAACCAGTCGGTTCATATTTTCGCGGCAGCTGGCATCGAGTATGTCGCGGTCATTTACATAGTAAGTCGACGATAAGCGCGCTATATTTAGCACGAGCGGGGATGCGCCCTGCGCCTGCCGCGCACCTCACGATGCGCCTACACCTCCTGCTCCTTACTTCTCCCTTCTGCGCGCATTACTCGAATCCTGCACGCAATTATCTCACGTTCTAATAAGACGACCGTGACATTCAATGTCCTACTATTTTCCTGCAAAGCTACAAAAATAACGAACCACTTCATCGCAATCGCATTCATTCCAATCGTCATACAGTTATCTTGCATATTCGCAACAGTTCCATTATTGACAACAAAATCTTCAATGCTTAATTGGACTGGACGCTTTAAAACCTATAACGAACGGCAACTAATGTTAACAAGAAAAGTGGCCGATAACTCGTGTGTCGTAGTCGTAAGTAGCATGTTGACGACTCGTCCGCTGCATTATCTGAAGCAGTGGAGCGATAAAAACGAACAAAGAACAATGTCAGTCGGCGCTCAACTCACTTTCGCACGAACTCGGCCCGCTGCGGCTTCATATGACAAAATAACATTTAATTTATTATAGCCGTTCACGCAGCGTCCGCGCACTGCTTCGCTCCGCTGCGCACATGCGTGCACACGACGCATCAAATCAAACATATCCTGCTGAATATGTTTAGCGAAATCGAGTTAACACGACAACTTTATGATATAAAACGTAGAGTAGGTAAGGTAGTTTGGATGATAGTCGAGGGTAAATCCGCTTTGGGCGAGTCACACGAATGACAATGGATTTCAGTGTGCGTGCAAAATTTTCAATTGGTCGGGTGCATCTCGGCGGCAGCAGATGTGAATCAGTAATGTTAATGAGGCAGGCGAAACTCGGTGTACGGAACTCGGCCCAGGCAAACAGTACACACTAGGTAACTAGCTAGGCACATGTATAGTCCTACGGTCTACTATCATTTATCATGGTGACAGCTAACTGTACTAACCTTGAAATTACCCAACAACAATAAAATTGTAATAAATTAACGATAGTCGTAATATAAACTACCCGCAAGTATAACGCTAGAAAGAAATGAAATAAGAATTCGATTTGTATTAAATTCTATGTTCAAACGTAACCGTTTTCTAAAAAAAGAAAATGAAATACCTACATCCATATTAAGAAAATGAAAAATTATAAAAGGACTCACCAGGCTTTGACGCGGATAAGCACCTCGCCTTCTCCAACAGTCGGCTCGGGTTTCTTCAGGATTTTGACAGTCTTTAGTCCGCCGAACCCGGTAAGGACGACAGCGCGCATCTCCTTCGGCGGCGGGGTCTCTTTCTCCTTTTCTTTTTCCTCAGTAGCCTTTTCGGGGGTTTCCTCTGGTGGCGTCTCGGTAGTTCCATTTTCAGTGGGCGACTTCTCGGGCGCCGCGGCCGCGGGGGTCTCTGTGCTCTCCGTCATGTCTGCTGAAGTCCTGCGAGTGTGGGAGCGATGCGATTAGCGGACGCGAAGTGAGTGTTCGGTCAAAGGCAACGGAAGCCGGCCGGTGAGACGACGCGTCGCGGAACGAATGAGTCGAGGGAAGGGAGCAGCGCGCGCAGCGAGGGTGCCGGCGAGCGGGGGGGGGAGTGCGCGGTACGGGGGGAGAGCACACGCGCGCCACTGCGCGGCGAACAGGTGGCCGCCGCCCGCCGCCGGCCGGCCGGTTCCGACCACCACACACCTCCATACATACCAACATCGCAGGACCCTGGATTAACTTTATTACACCCAACCAATTTCCGGAGGTCGACATAAAAAGCTGTTTTAGCGATGTATCCACTCAACTTCACACCATCTGTAGCCCTGCTCGCTTCACGTTTCCTGAACGTGACTAGGCAGTAGGGTCGATATGTCTGAAACGTAAAAATACATTCTCATGTTACCATCTCGTAAGACTTAGCTTTCAAAGTGAAATTAATAAAGTTGCACATGAATTGTATCGCAAAACAAACATCAGTTTACACTAGAATAATTTACACTCTAATACCTCGTACCTACATACTCGTATTATCTTGAAACATAACTAATCGCCTGCTTACAAATCACATTACGTGTATGATATGTATAAACATTGCTTCAGTCTTCAGACACATGAAGCAAAAAAAAATACAATTAAAAGTATCATCTTTGAAGACTTCTTTGAACCTACTAAGATTATATTATACCAGACTAGAAGTATACCCATTATAATAAATAATAACATTGTCTATTCTTATGGTTCAACGCCCTCAAGTGGATTTACTTTTAAAATAAAGTTAATCGTCATTAAAATACATATAACATTATTTCAATTCGCAACTAATTCTTTCAAACTACTCATCAAGCAACAACGCTCGTCTTTGTAATGTTTTTAAAGGCTGTTATGTCTTCTGTTAGTTCTGTTACTGTTGAGACTACATCTATACATATAATAAAATTGTAACAGGCCGGTCTGTACATTATAGATATTAAAAAAAAACTAATATGAGGGTCTTTATTAGAGCAACAGAAGCCAAAACAACAGTTTTTAGAAATTTTGTCTGTCTGTCTGTCTGTATGTTTGTAAACGCATCACGCAAAAAATACTGCATGGAATTGAATGCAGTTTTCACCGATGTATTGCTAGAGATCTAACTTAAAATATAGGCTCCATTTTACCGCAGGAAAATATCTTATTCCGATTGTTTTAAATTTAATAAACCGAAGCGAAGTGAGGGCGGGTCGCTAGTTAGTTTAATAAAAATAACTTATGAATCAATTTATTTTTATAGGTAGTAATCACATTCGGTTCTAAAGTGTGTCAGCTAAACAAAAGGATAGTACGCTTACGCATACTTTCATCAATATTTAGAATGCCTTTCATAGTTCAGTAGTTCATTAACGATCTCCTTTTGCTCAGCGCTTTTCCCATAACTTAAATTATAAAATCTGTCTTCGTATCACTCTATTATTCCTAGTATCTAACAACTGCATCTAGCATTTC
This sequence comes from Sesia bembeciformis, assembly GCA_943735995.1. NCBI lineage: Eukaryota > Metazoa > Arthropoda > Insecta > Lepidoptera > Sesiidae > Sesia > Sesia bembeciformis. The sequence continues at coordinate 10,263,470 of OX031043.1, forward strand.
CTATTGCACAAGATCCCGATTAAAATCACGATGTTTGTTACTCTATGTTTACCAATAACTCCAAAATTAGTACAAGATTATGATGATGTAATTTTTTCTATTTTGTCTATTATTTGAGTTTTAGGAAAATTTTATAAAAATCGATATAATAATCCGATATTAGTTATTATTGGCCTACCTATATAATCTGTAAGTACACTTATAAATTAATAATATGAGATATTTCCTCTATACCATACATACCATGCATTTTGGTGGGAATTAGAGAAGTCAGTTTTTGTTTAATTATTGTCAAAATTGTGTATTAGGCGTTTTATGGTTTAATAGTGATAGTTTATTAAATTTTAAAGTGTTTTTCGTGCGTGGTGTTTGTGATAATCAAATAAAAGCGTGGGACTGCGTTTTTCGTGTGCTTCCAAGGAGTCCTTTATCAGTAAACCTACTATCACTTTATTGAGCGACTCCTGAAGTCCTGACTTACTCTGACGGGACTGTAATTGACTGGATACGTTTTAGACTTTGAAATTATCTAAAACGAAGAAAATTTGACACTGACAGAATGTGCTACCTGCACCATTGCCATATATACCATACCATATCGACAGCCCGTGTCTCTCCGCACTACTGGATATAAACCTCTCTTAAGCACCGCCACCAGTCTTCGGGTCTTCTCATCCACCTACTACTGGCGACTTTCTTCATGTCGTCAGCTCAGCTGGGCGGAAAGCGTCTCAACGTAGCGTGAGACGGCCTCCGGTTTTCCTATATTGATTTTTTTTTAATATCTTTTTATATTTAAATTTTCCTTTTTAAGAACGTAGAATAAAAAGTCTCTGATCTTGACTGACTGATTTACCATAATACCGTGAAAATAATGCCATGAAAAATGAGTCATTTTACAGAAGGATGTAAGTAATTACCGTACCTATTGTCTGATGAATAGCAAATTAGCATATTTTTAACCAATAAATAATTATTGTAATGTAGATTCAACTGTAGTGCCGTCACTTGTGATTTACTTGTGGCTCGAATTCCCCTTGAATTCGTGCCACAATCCTGGTGGATTGTGGCAATTTGTCACAATTGTGGATTGTGGCCCGTGTGGTCACGGGCTCATGAAGGATGATACATAATTACTAGATTATCACAGATCCCTAATAAAAAATGAGCACATTTATTCTACAGCAGCAACAGGTAGGTACTCGTAATACATATACAGGCAAATCATTCGACTCTGCTAAAACTACAGATTCTAGATATAAGTATACTCCATACTACGAATACTACATTTCTTAAGACTTTAAGATTTGGTAAGAATACCTTATCTGACAGGCAAGTTGTCTCACTGTACTCTTCAAACCACAATAGCGTAGTCAGAAGGGTTATCCTCTCATTTTGCATCGGTGCATAGCGTACTGTATAACGCTGATAACATTGTTTTGCAGCGTTCCTGTGATAAAAATGAGGTTGCTTTATATCGACGACCTTCATTAGCGAAGTGAAAACATTCGTTGCGATGTTTTACAATGGTTGTAAATAATATGTTAATTGAATTTAGTTCCGCTGTAAAGTAAAAAGTGTAGTCTTTCTCGTCTGTTACCATCTTACTTACACTCTGGAATGCCGTCTAGCTTTGGAGGACTTGAACAAAAACCTATACTCGTAGCTGCCCCCTTCTTACAATAAAACGCTTGCTGTTTCGGCATAGGTACATTCTGCCAGTACATTTGCAAACTGTAGATGGCGGTAGCTATCTACCAATTTTATACTCGACATTTACCGTAACCGGAACATGTGTCTCAACTGTTGAATATCTCTTGTTGAATTCTCATAGAAGGCCCTCCACCACACACGATTCTCTTTCTGCTCTTCTCATTTAGTTACTACCGTCGACTTTATTGATACAGACGGCAAATTCTATTGACATTTGTGAATATTAGGTTAAAAACGACTGATCGAAATACTGTAACATTTGTTCCCAAAATATTAAATTCGATTGTGAAATCAGTTGTTTCCCAAATGAAATACCTTTTTATATATATTTTGACACAGACTTATAATTATGTAATTACGATAATTTTCTGTATCTTCCTTTTATGCGAAACCACAGTAGCCCCCACAATTCCTACCAACATTTACATAGGTAACTTACTTGGGATTTGTTTTAAAGGTAAATTCAGAGGGGTGGTTATTGTGACAAAAAGGTGGAAAATTATCTGCCTATACTAGTTTTAATATTTAGAAGATTAAAAAATAATTGCACTTATTGACTAAAAATCTCTGAAACCCAACTCTGGAATCGGTGGGGTGCATTGGTTTTGTAACTATGTACTCGTAACTAGTAAAGTTTTGTCGTTTTATCTAAAACGTTCGTAGCGTTCATATCAGTACAGGGTAGTGATAGAGCGCGGCGCGGGCGACACGCGTGGAATGCAACTGCGTGTAGAATCAAAGATATACTAGAAATCTACTATAAATTATGAAAAAATGTATTGTAAAACTGATAGAATCGATTCTATTCTCTATACTGAATAACCTACTTTCAGTTTTTGTACAATGGTAAGTTCTGCTTATAGGGACTGCTTAGCTACTACTTTAAATACATCTTTGACTTGTCTCCTGAGTTAATTTTTTTTTTTATTTATAGAAAGAAGCCGAAAAACGTGCATACATAAAGAGCTGTGAACAGGATTCTGGATGGTCGGCAGCGTACCGGTGTCCATGGGCGGCGGTGGCCACTTACCATCATGAAGTCTGCCACCTATTCCATAAAAAAAATAGTCGACCCGATGGTAAGGGGATACTGTCGCCCTGCGACATCCGCGATACATGCCAACGTGTGTTCAGATTTTCAGAATAACAAACGTAGACACGTCCCCAAATGCGCTGTCTAATTTAGGAAATTTAGGAGTGATTTTGAAGAAAAAATTGGGAGAATCAGGAAGGATAGGATGGGATGAGAACGGGCTGAGGAATATGTCAATTACTACCGAAATACGTACGTACATTGAGGAATAGGATAAATTGGGAAATCCAGTACAGTTCACAGGAGAATTCCGTGATAGAGGGGTAACTTAGCCAGTCAAATGCACCCAGCGGCTGAGGGATTTTAGCGTGCAAACCCCATGCTTATAAATTAGACAAAGGCTTATGGTAGAGGGTCTCGTGATATTGTCTTACCATCATTTATTCCATCCGCAACTTCCGCAAGAGGGAGCGAAGATTGCTACAAACCTATCATAGTCCAATTTATACCTTAGCTTCCTGGCGAAAGTAAAAATCTTAATTATCCGTCATTTAATGTCGATATAAAAACATTAGATTATTTTTTATCCTTAATAAATGATAAATTATTGACATGTAAAAATTTATCAAGACTATCTCTAGTATTATAACTTGATAAGCCTAAATAGAAGATAGGTTGTTGAAAACCGCTGAATTAGGTACAGAGTCTTTTATCTAACCGCTAGTAAAGAGTGCCCGGCGATACATATGGCACCATCATGAATTCAAAATTATATTTTATTTCTGCACCATTTACGGTGCAGGAAAGGTTTTTACCTTTAAACTATATACTACATAATTACAGTGAAAAAAGAAACTTTGTGTACAGATAGGTCTGAGTGCTTATGAGAAAGCATTGATTGATTTTTCATTTAAGATGGGCCATATATATCGCAAGGTACTTAACTTACAATTATTTATATCGTTGTTCCTTGCAGAAAAGGCCACTGCATCGTACAAGCAGACATAATATATATGCATAGAGATCTTAACCCAGATGAGAAGGTATGTCCTTGACCGATACTGGTGAGGAACCTTGTTAATGAGTGTGGCGTTATTTATTAAAATCAATATGCCAAAACAGGAAGGAAACGAAACAATTAACAACTGTGTAATAATATAATAAAAGTAAATATATATGTACATTATTTATTTTATTCGCCTTATCCATATGACAGTCAATATTTGTAATCTAAAAATGATAACATTATTATAAGATGCGAACTAGACTGGTATTTTGTATAAGCAATAGCAGGCAATTTCAAGTTTTAATACAGAATTCACAAAATATAATGTAATACAAATACAGGGTGTATCCGAACCTTTCCCGAAGTAACTATAGATTCTGTTCATGATTCTGGGTTCATTTACTAGAAAATTTCACGATGGTTTTTCATATTAGGTAAACATAATTTTATAACAAAATCGTTGTCACTAGATAGTGTCACTAGATATAGATATATACGCTGTAAAACGTTAATCAATATTGCATATTCTCCAATCAACATAGATATATGCGGTTTAACAAAATGAAATGTAGATATAGTAACTGCACAATATTACAGATAAAAAATATTTAATTGTAATTTCGAAATTAAATATAATTAAGCAGTATGATCAGGGGACTATATTGTATCCAAATCGTATTCCATATTACATGATACGTATTAATATTAATCTTAATTAATTAATCTTATCCATATTAATCTTACGTATTAATATGTAACACGCTAACACGATCAAAAATCTAAAAAAGTGGTTTGTCGCATTACCTAGCAGCCAGTCCAGGCTAGTCAGGCGGTTCGTCACCGCACACGATCTTCGACTCTCCTTATCCATCTACTAACGACGAACCTTTTCAAGTCGTCGGTCCACGCGGCCGGAGGGTGTCCCACACAGCTTTTTATGTAAATTCTAGTAATATTCGTCCCATGAAAACCAGAGGAAGTAGACTGACCATAACTTAGAATGAGCGGGATTTTTATTAATCATAACCACATTTTTCTTAACGGTCTGTCAATTTCTGCAGGCAGCGTGAGACAAATTTACACTCCTTTATGAAAGAAGTCTGTCAATACTCAATGGAACATTGTTATTGGACATCCGAAGAGACATTGTGATAGCTCCCACCGTCACAAAATTAAGATTAGCCTTTTTTTTAATTTTTGTAGATTTTGCCTCTGTCTAATAAATCAGATACCTTGTCAGAAATTTTGTTTATACTATACCACCCTATAGGCTGTTTCGGCCATATAGGCGGGGAAGAAGGATTTGCTGAAAACAGTTTATGTTCGAGGTTAAAAAAGGTGAAGTAGATCAAGAAGACGCATCAAGAGATGAACGCTGAGTATTTTGAGAAATGGCTTAAGGGGTTTTACCGAAACTGAAACCCAGTTCCGTAGCGGTGATGGATAATTTTTGGGATAATCAACCTGGATAATCCCCTACCACTCCAGGAAGATTGAATTGTTGCCTACGATGTCTTGGACTAAACCAATAATACAAGAGTGGTTGACGAGCAAGAATATCCAATTTGAAGCAAGAATGGTAAAAGCCACTCTTATAGACATCGTATAGCAGCACAAACAAATACTACGACACGTATGCAGTGGAGCATGCAGTCACTGCTTTACACCTACCCCCTACCCATTGAGCTGGTTTGGGTGCAAGCAAAGGGGTAAATTGCGGGATAAAGTTTCAACTGACAGAAGTAAAATTTTTTTTCAAAGGACTTAAACAAGTGACTTCCGAAAGATGGAGTAGCTGCGTGACTCATATAATAAAATGTGCCATCTCGACCACGTGATCGATGGATGTTTCTGACAGATTTATAGTAAATACTGACAGCGACTGTGATATGTCCGATGACGAATAAAAAAAAAACAATTAGCATGATTGTTTCATTTTATAAAATCCCCATGACCACATAAATACTACGTGTAGGAATCAGCCTTTTTATTAGTTTAGTCCCTTAAAAGCTATACAGCTTTTCTATATTTTATATGAGATAAAAATACGAAAGTTGAAATTTTATTCCTAGAAAGATTTATTTTACAGCATAAAATCCAGTTTAATCTCTAGAAATAGGATAGGAGGAGAGTATTGACGAGATCATCACTAATACTTCCCTCATTGTCATCACACACAATCAAAATCTTGTTTATGTAGATTACTAAACATATAACTTGGAGATTTTTTATTGAAACCTACAATTAATAAAAAAATAGTACCTGTTGAGTGAGTGATTTGAAGTCAATCCTTTTGTCACACCATTTTTATTTTATTAAAAACTGGCAACCCAGTAAACGTCAGTTTACTCCAGCTAATAAAAAGTGCTACTTTAGTATCACTGCAGGGCTTAGACTAATTTAATAAATAGAAATGTATTTATACGCCATATGCATATAAGTTTCTGTATCTAGAATGGCTAGGTAGGTCTTATACAATAGGGATGCACGTATCAATGAAACGGGCCGCAGCAGTTTTCGACGACTACGGCCCTAGCTCCCTCGATGTATGGCTGTAAACTTCTAAAGAAATTCCAATGAAACTTATTGACGCATACACAGTAAATAGCTGATTAGTAATAGACTAATAGTACATCTCATTGTTTAGTACTAAAATTTATAATTGATTCTACATTGCGTTGTATTTTTGCACTCGCTACAAAGGATTCTTAAGCATTATTGTGACCGTAGTGTTGTGAATACAAATAAGTTTAAAACTCGTAATATGTACTTAATTAGGCTGCGTTTCAAAACATGCGGAAATGATTCCATGACAATTATCGTGCATCCTTTTCTATTTTTGTAATACCTACATATTAAAAAATGCAGTATGAATTGGATCGTCAAAGTGCGCTTCTTACAGGTTTTGGAATCTAACTACATATAATTTGTACTAACATAATGCTACGACTTGTACTACTATATACTATTTCATTTGTATCAACATACACTTAATACGTAATATTAAATTATTGGCAATGCAGAGGAAAACATACATACATGAAACACATATTTTTCAAGAAAGTTAACCAAATAAATAAAAAATAAATAAATATTTTTATACTTAGAATAGGAATACTATTCATATTGGAAATATTATTCAATACGAATGTCTCATTAAGCGAGCGGACAGTCAACCTGGTGGATGGTCAACCTTTATGTGATTTAAAAGCTTGTCACGAGATTTACATACCAATTTAATTAGAAGTACAATATTTTCTTTTAAAGATTAAGTTTAATTTACAAGTAGGTTACACTGTAGGTTTACATTTACCTACAGTGTCGTGTAACCTAGGTATTGACACTAAAAGAAAAGAGAAAGCAGGAAACTGTTCCAATAGCAAATATGAGTATATTAACACAAGACAAAACAATAGTCATTTTGGTACCTAGTCTTCTTGATATCTAGACAATATTTGACATAGACTTTTGATGACGTGGTCATTTTGAGATTTAGTAATTATGCTCCCGACCCAAAAAGTCTTGACACATTATTTTTGGGAATTGTATTTGTATTGTATTGTATAAAATGTCCGCCATATCGAGCGTTGCAGATTTCATACAATTTACAATTTTTATTTAGTCCCAATTTTCATGCAAAGGCAATTTTCAATTAATGTTTTCATAAAATATAGTACCGCCATCTATTGATAGCGTTTAGTTTGAACTCTAAAGGTAAAATGATTAGAAATGATTATTGGAAACGCGCAGCAATTAGAAAATATACACATCGAGTATCGATTAGTAAAATTGAGTTAAAAATAAAAATCTTTTTTTACCTTCGGTAAAGACACTAGAATTCACATCAACCTTCTCAAATAGCACTAAACGGTCATAAGTAATTATGATTTTTGAAATGATTAATTATTATTTATGTTGTTCGTCTTTCTCATTTTGTCTTTTATCATCGCTGTAGTAATCTTCCTCGTAATATTCGTCATCATCAATATAATAGTGAGTGTCATCTTCATCATCATCGGAGCTTTCGTCATCAGCCATTTGCAAATCAACGCGGGAGTCGCGCATTTGTTTGTGGAGTTTGTTCTGTAAGATCTGCAAAGTGAATGCTGTTAGAATTTAATCAATACCATTGTATAATCAAAGTGGTAATAACTTAGGGATATCTATTTTCTATTCTCATTCGTGAGTTGAAAACCTCAGCCCGTATCAATGCGTTACAACTTAAATACGAATTGTTAAGCATTATCACTATCCCGGCGGTGAAGAAAACATCATGGAGAAATCTGCGTGTTACAGAATTTAAAAAAATGAAGCATGTATGTGGCAAATCTTAGGGCCCTCATGGTGGATTATGGGCAGAAATCCCCGAGTGAAATCACTGTAAATTCCCCTGTAAATACAGAAGCCTGTGACCTCTAAATACGTATAGAAAATAATCAAACAGTTATTATATATAAGATACATACTTAAACATTGCAAAACTGTATAAGGATATGCAAATTATTGCAGATACGTTCAATTTTTACTGAAAATTTCGAAAGATTTTTGAGTTTCTTTTATCAGACAGAGCTAATTTTTGCACCATTACTGATCTCTATCCCGGTCAGAGGTTACTATCTTATTCGGACGCGCAAAATTATTGCCATGAAGGCAAAACAGTAAAGTTTGATGTAATATTAACTCAATGTCAATTAATATCCCTGCAAATCGCGGCAATTATGCCAGTCTCAATAGTAAGTAATATGTATGTCTCAATAGTAAGCTATTTTTACATTTGTGTATGTCTAGGTTATAAGTTAGGCCTTAAGCATAGTCCAGGAACAAAACTATGTGTGCTGTGTTTTATTAGAAAGAGATAACAACATAAAGTAAAAAAATAATTTAAGGATAAACTCAAAGGAGTATGTTGTATGAATATAGAAGAGGCAGTAACGGCCTTCTAAACGGCTGTTGAAGAGGTGCCTAAAGAAAGGTGGGCTGAATGGTTCACACAATGGTTTCATCACATGAAAAAATGTATAGATTGTCACGGAGAATACTTCGAAAAGCAAAAAAACAACCTCCATTTTTGACTGATTTCATTTTTGAGATTCTAGAAACTTTCAATGTCACCCATATATGCTCAGTACACATTCAGAAAATTTTCTGTTTATATCCTGATAGCTGTGCTCACCGACCGATTATCTTATCTACAATACTACCTGCCACCAGCTGCAAAAAGGTGAAACATACCTGTCTTTTCAACAGGAATTCGGCTAATTCTTGTTTTTGCATCCCAGTGTCTACCTCAGGCTGTTTGTCTGTCGGTACTCTGTAAGATATCACTGGAGATTCTACATTGAGATTGTTCCAAGCATCTCTACTCCTCTTCCTTGCAGCTACAATTCTGTTGATGATCTTGGCGTGATCCAAGCCGTAGATGTTGTGAGTCATTTCTGGTATAGGCTCTTCTAGTACAGGTGATTCATCTTCAAGTTGTTTTATTTTTGCCTGTGATGATAAATAATGCATTAATAAGTATGTGGATGCTCTTACCTGTATTTGGTAATTTAGGAATCGGGATTTGTAAAAAGAAATTATAGGAAATATTCATATCCAATTCCATTCCCCCTGGGATGTCACGATGACAAGGCAGAAAATTAGAGGCATACAAATTAATCCCACTTCACTGGATGAGAACATCAGGATGAGGGGATGTAGAGCATGGATTTGCAGAGATTAGTTGGGATTTGGTGTAGTAGATGAAAAGGGAACTGCTGGCATTGCTCACTCCAAGGACACAGTGGTACAAAAGCATGGCTTTTGTCTGCTGTACTTCCAAAATCATCATAAAATAAACTCCCGCTACAGATGTTGTTAACTGGTGACAATCGAAAATCGATTGATTTGTCTGTACATTTTTTATAAGCGACAAATAATAAGTATAAGTTGCACCATCTGTTTGAAAATATTGTTTAACATTCATTGTTGATTGTTGTTGGGATCTTTACCCACAGAGATGATTAGAATAATGTACAAAACCACTCATTTTAATCTACCTTCAGGAACTGTCTTCTTTTGTACTTGATATTTGAACTAAATATTATGAAACAGTCTAATGTTGTGCCGTGTGGTATCGGGCGGCTTTAGGATAACACCACCCTATGTCTTCCCATGGGTGTTGTATAAGGTGACTAAGGTGACAAAGCCACTACCACAAGCCGTGAGGAACTACACCACCTCTAAAAGAGTGGACACTCTACCTGCTTGGCCAGTGTGGTGTTTTAAAGTCATGCATCCTTCAATTACAAGCCAATATGCTTGAGAAGGTCCATGTCCAGTACTGGACGATAAAAGGCTGGTTACAGTATTCTTATGTTACCTTTAATTCTGGTGATAATTTAGTGTTTAAAGTAAACTCTGATTTTAACAAGTGTCCTGCTTCCGTAGGAGTGTAATCATCACCATAATCTGCTATTGATAATCGATGATCCAATTCTACTAGTCTTGTTTCTTCAAGATCTGTAAATAAAAAAATATATAAAAATATATAAATATATTGATGTGGGCGCATCAGCGAAAACTGCAAGCCCAATACATAATTAATAATAATAATAATAAAATGCTGAGCAGATACTGCCTTTCAAGGTTCTCAACAGGAGCGGTATCCCCCACGAGGGTGTAGAAATGACCTAAGGGTGATACGGAAGTCTTGAATGCACATCCTGATCCTTTCCATACTTTCAATTAAATAGTGCAGTCTATGGGGGTACTGAGTATATTGTTTAATTTGGGTGGTAGGTCAAACAAGATTATGAATACTATACTTACTTTAGATAAACTGATTAGAACAACCAGCTCCTCATCGAAAACCTTCCTTATTTCATTTAGTAGAGACTATAATGAGATAAAGATAATCATTTATCTAATTCAATATAATTCTATTCCGTATTCCAAATGGGGCACTGCAAACTTCTCATCGTGATTTATTTAATATACCCCACGTTTCACAATCCCTTTTAAATGACAGATTTTTTTTGGTGGTTATTCCAGATATTACATACTAGCGACCCGCCCTCGCTTCGCTTTGGTTAATAAGATTTTTTTTTCAAAATTTCAAAGTTAAATATAGCCATTTTATTTTGAGGGATCCTTAATTTTTTCTAGTAATAAATATAGCCTATTTTACTCAGGGATAATGTAGCATTCTAATGGTGAAAAGAATCTTTGAAATCGGTCCAGCAGTTTTTGAGTTTATTCCTTACAAAAATACAAATCTTCCCTCTTTATAATATTAGTATGATGGAAATTTTGTTTTTACTTGTTCTAGTAAAATTAATTATTAAATTTGATTTCCTAAATCCATTGCCACTAAGCTGGAGACCCATGTCACCATAATATTAAACTAGTGTGTTGATATGTTATAAGTAACAAACCTTTCACAAATGTTATGTATGGTACTTCTCCCATGACCCTGAGAGTGGAAAGTTCATGTCGGAGCATACCAGCTGTCTTGTTAAGCAATCCTTCAATCTCTACATCTCTCGAGTCACCTTTACATACCCAAAATACATTAACTGTATTCAGATCTGGAGCTATTTTTACCTGATGACAAAACAATTACCTATACACTACAGTGTCTATAACCCGAACTGCCGGGAGGGGGGGGGGGGGGGACAGATAACGAACGGTTGATTAGCCAATCAGTGAACAGGATTGGACAAAAAAGAGTAAAATTGTTGAGTTTGTAGCATCCACTTATAAAGAACCCGGAAAACTCCAACCGGTGAGGTGTTCTGAAAACCCAGGTGTAGAATCTGCATTATATACATGGTTTTTAAAAAAAAGAACCAGGCATACTCCATTAAATGGGGAAATTATTTGCAAAAAATTCAAATTCTTTTATAAAAAAATAACAAATAAAGAAGATTTTTAAAGGCAGCATTGGTTGGTTGGATAAATTTAAGAAGGGGGGGTACGGAATACGACAAATTTGTATAATTTGTATAATGGGCAAAAAATTTTCCACCATACCAATGGATCAAAATGATATCCAAACTGTAAAAATTACTTATCACAAGAAATTGCTTTTGAAGATTGTTGGAAGGGAAGACAGCGTTATTATAACAACAGCATTATTATATCAACTTGGCACAATGTTGGGAAAAGATTTCTGTAAACCTAATTAAAAAAATTTGGCTAACCCAAAGTGAGTTCACAAATGGCACAAATGGCAATGGCCCCAATTCAGAATATGACGACGAAGATGATTTACCTCTAATTCAGCAACTGAAGAGTCTAGATTTAATAAATGATTGCAATGATCCAGAGGTAGAAGTATGGGTAAGCGAAAAGGACAAAGAGGAAGGTTCTGAGCTTTTGACTGATGATGAAATTGTAGACTATACTTAATCAAAAATGAGGGCATTGCAGAGGAACGAGAAGAAATCCCTAAAACTAAGATAAAACACAAGGAAGCTGTATCCAGTTCTAATACCTGTCTGGAGTGGGCAGCTGAGAACAAGATGTAACCCTACCAGATAATGCTCTTATGCCAATTGCTTGCATGATGATTTTAAAGCATATCAAAAACAAGCCAAATGGTATTGACAAAAAACAATTGCTGATTTTATAATTTTTTATAACATATTATGTTATCCTAATAATTTTTACATAATGTATAAGAATATAGACTACACTGATTTTTTGTAAATTGTTGTTCTCTTTATTCATTTCTTATACATATCCAGTAATTCAAAATTTTGTTAAACTGAAAGGATTATTTAAACTGATTTTTATTAGTTCGGATTAGAGACACTGTACCATATATATTTTGACTAGTATGTGGAATCATGTTGTTAGGAAAACCCATTAGGAATGATACCAACTGTACAAAAAAAAAATGCAAAGTAGTTAATAAATAGCTATTTGCAAAAAAAACTCCAATATACTGACTCTCTAAGTAAAAACCAAGATTGTCACAAGGATCTTAATGAGAATGTTCCTCTGCTAGGGGAGGCCTGTGCTTTGAAGTGGTATGAGAAGTTATTTTAGAAGTGTACTATACACATTGTTCTTACCTTAGAAATCTCAATTCCCCGTCCTACAATATCCATAGCCACAGTGCCAGTGGACATGAGATCAGCAATTTGCTTCATAAACAGCTTATTGAGCATGGCAACTCTACGGACTCCTTGCTTACCAGGCTCCCGTTCTATTTTTGTCAAACTCTTTACACTAGGCAATGAATTTACTTCAAAAGTTTGAGATGGATACCACGTTCTGAAAAATAGACACCTACAAATAAGCTACAGTTAAAGAATATATGATATTTTAAACCAATTTTGCAGAGAACTGCACTAAGCCGTTTCATATATAAATATTTTAGATTACCTTTTATTTTTTGGATTTATCATCTTATTTAGTTTTATCCCTAACTTCTTTACGCTATACGTTACGCAGGATACATGATACATTCGACGCAACATTTCTAAAAACTTATGTATATTGTTAATAAATTGAAAATATGTATAGTACAATTAAGAGGCAATTTTAGAATTTATTTCTTATAATATTAATAGAAATTACAGAAAATAATTTATTCAATTTTACTGTTATAAACTTTCAATAATTTCAATGCAATTTCTTAATTATTATGCCCTCATAAAATATATTTTCCTTAAAATAGAAAATGAATAAAAATTCACTTTTAGAAGGATCAGCTCAGAAAGAATATTTTTTTTCGAAAGCATCAGCTGTTTGAACTGTTTCTCAATTTGACTTGAGCAAACCAAATAGTGTCCTTTTTATATATGGCAATGGTGCAATTAACACATTCTGCCAGTGTCAAGATTTCTTTGCAATAAACAATTTAAGTCTAAAACGTATTCTCTCTAATGTCCAGTTCCATTGATTAATTTTTACAGTTCAAAAACGAAAATATTTCTGAGACAGCTATTAGTTTCATATAACAGACAAAAATAAGGCAGAAGATCTTGCATTAAATATATGAACATATAAAAGCATTAGCTTCCGTTTATCTGTGCTGTGCCCTATAACTTTGAGTCTTTGACAGTATTCTGATAAAAGTACAACCGAAGTAGAAGTAACGCCAACATAACGGTTAGATGCTGTGTTTCTCTCTAAATGAAGATAGAAAAAGATTCACCATACTTAGATTGTCAAAGAGCGATTTCCCTTCGCTTTGGAACGCATACTACATATCCATAGAGAAAGTTTAATTCCATAGATAAAGGTCACACTGCGTGTTTGGGATGAGCGCCAGTGTGACCGTTTTTAGTATATTCAGTACCAAATTGGTATAATTTGGGCTCCGTAAAACTAATTTAGTTTTTTTTTGGTATCCTTTCATATTGTGGTATTTTTTGGTACATTTTTAAACTTTCAACATTTTTAAACACATTATTTGATATATTTTTGGGTTGGGCGGGCAACACTAATTTCCATTCGTTCGTATTTCGTTCACATAATTTTGTCTTTGTCTGATGTTTACCGCAACTGTATCATTTTGTCTCTTTCGAACGGTTAATGCTAACAAAACCGCGAATCGTGCTTTAGCTACATATCTACGTTACATGCTCTACGTCGCGGGGAATTACTGAAACTTAAAAAATGATTCCTAGCAATAAGTATAAAAGGGACCACGGATTTTTTTGTTCTTTATTTATGTCTCTCTGTGTTATCGTGCGTGTGTAGTGAAGATAATGAAGCGCAAATACGATCAGAAATATATATCTGAGTGGGAACAAAATCCTGAATTTTCGTCATGGTTGACAAAAGATAAAAATAGTGAGAACGCCTTGTGTAAAACTTGTGGAGCAACATTTTTGAGCAGAATCGCAACAATTAAGTCATGCAGATTCTGAAAAACATCGGCAGAAACTTATACATTATAGTGGACAATCCAAGGTAAGAAAGCTATGCTCCCATTAACATATTTATAAGATTATTGTGTCCCTTATTTTTTTTGGCACATAAATTAATTGTCCTACTTGTACAGGATGTCCGATGGATCTTGGCCAGTGTACATGTACAGTTGTACACACATGTATAATCGATTCTCAAGCGATTTCAGAAAGCTGAATTTTGAAATTTTCATAAATGAAAGTGTAGGTATACATACATGCCGAACTGGTTCTGTGGGATGGAAAGATAGTTTTGCAGGGTTCAAACATATGTAATATTTTTATCAAGAATATTAATTTTCAACTGAATGGGACACTAGTTTCCCAAGATAAGAAATAGGTAGTTATTTTACTTATTTTTTACGATAGGAAAATTAATCAAATACTGTTTATTTTCAGACCGATAAATTATTTCAAAGGAAAGGACCCATATCTGAAGAAGTAAGAAAAGCAGAGCTTATATTTTGTGCAGCGTTGGCAGAACATAACATACCATTTCGGGCCATGGATCATCTCAGCGATTTATTCAGCAAAATGTTTTATGATTCGGAAATTGCAAAGGGTTTTTCCTGCAAACGCACTAAATCTGCTCAGTTAGTTTACGACGTAATGGCGCCATCATTTGAAAAGCAGTTATTAACCGATATAAAAAATACGTCAAGTGTATCAGGTAATGCTGCTACTTTTTCATTAATTATAGATGAAAGCACAGACATTACAACAGAAAAATTACTTGCCATTGCAATAAAGTTTTATAGCGTTCAGGATAATACAGTAAAAACCAAATTTTTATGTTCTGTGAATCTATCAAGTGAAACTGCTGAAAATATAATATTTTTAACTCACTGTGTAAAAGTTTGCGAGAATTAAATTTAAACATTGAAAATATTTTAGGATTTGCAGCTGATACAACAAATGTAATGTTTGGCAGAAATAATAGTGTGGTTGCAAAGATTAAGTCGATCAATTCTAATTGTATTTTTGTAAAATGTGCATGTCATTCATCAGCATTAGCTGTAAGTTATGCCTGTAAAAAGTTACCTAAAGCATTGGATCAAATTGTGAAAGAAGTCTATAATTATTTTGGCCATAGTAGCAAACGCAAAAGAGAATTTGCAGAATTTCAGACCTTCGTAGAATCAGAGCATCACAATATTTTACGTCACTACGACATACGTTGGCTCTCCCTACACGGCTGTGTAAATCGCATAGTAGAACAGTGGAATGCACTTCAGCTGTATTTTCAGCAAGAACATCTCGTAGAACATAACCCTAGACATTCGGCGAAGTTTCGAAAATAAACAATTGCAAATTTGTTTTTAGATTATATTTTGCATATAGTCAACAAGTTTAACATAATTTTTCAAGGTAATGCATGTGTTGTTCATACTTTTTATCGGGATTTGACTGACATGTTTAAAACAATATTAAGTTGCTACATGAAAAGCAGCTACATTCGTGCCACTGCTATTGAGGACATAGATCCTAATAGTAATATAAATTTTGTAGAATTACATGAGATATACTTAGGTATAAAAGTATCTAATGAAATAGCGCTGTTAAGAAATCAACCAAGTAATAGTAGTATCGTAATTAGAGACTTTTTAAAAAGGTGTCAAAGCTTTTTGATAGAGTTATGTACTCAACTTAAATGTCGATTTCCCATTAATGAAAAAATATTTTCCGAGTTACGTTTCATAGACCCACAAGTAGCGGCTTATGAAAATTTTACATCTCTTATCAGCGTTATGAACAGGTTTCCGAACATTACTACAAATGATACAGTAAGACAATTAATTGACGAGGAATATCGTCAAATTAAGTATGATTCAGAGGTACAAAACCTGATGTGTGGTTCTAGTAGTAGTGCTAGTGCTGTAAATGTTGAACAGTTTTGGAGCAAATTAAGTTGTATTGTTAACAGTAAAAATGTTCCTAAGTACAAAAATTTGACTAATTTTGTAAAATGTCTAATGTGCATACCCATTTCAAACGCTGAATGCGAAAGAATTTTTTTAAAAGTTAATCATATAAAAACTAAATACAGAAACAGGTTTCTAGCTAAACATATTGCGTGCCTGTTGCATGTTAAGCAAGGTCTAAGTGAAGGGAGTGTAGGTTGTGTCTCATTTGACCCATCGAAAGATATGGTAAAAAATAATCCGTCGAATACTGACTATTTGTAATAAAACTTATTGTAAATATTTATTATTATTTTAATATGTCTGTATAATGAAGGTGTGTAATTGGTAAAATTAAAAAAAGTAACTGATAATAAGTGTTTTATTTCAATTTTTCCTCTTCTACTTTTTATTTTTATTTTAGTATATTTTTAGTATAATTCAGCATGTGTTTTGGTATTATTTAGTACTGGCACCTTGTAGTTTTAGTAGATCACCATTTTTTAAAACGGTCACACTGATGAGCGCATTCTTCCCGCCAACAAGTCGTCAAAATTGACAAATTACCCTAACTTTACACTTGACGATATTTACGTTTATTTAGTTTGTATTGTGTATTCTTTTGTATTTATATTATAAATCATTGTATTTTATTCCATAACAATGTCAAATCAAGAAGAAAATGACGAAAATATAATTACTCTAATAAATAACTTGTGTACGACGCTAAATGTTGACCGTGCTGCTGCGAAGAAAGCAAAAGAATCATTTTTAGAAATAAAGGAAAACTATACTCTTGATGTAAGTGTATTTTCTTGGTCTCCGCTATGTAATAATTTCTAAAAATCATATAGAGTAACCCATGTTACAGGTATATTTTGTTTGTTTTGTTGGTTACCTTATCATTTACGAATTGGTAATCGCAGTGCCTACTTGGTGTTACAAATTAACCATCTATGGGAAGCCCGTTTAAAATACTACCAAAATGTTAGCTTTCTAAAAAGTATTCATCAATATAAATAAAGTGTCATCTACACATAATATTCCTGCATTGTTTGTAATGTAGTACATACATATTTATTAACTTAGTATTTCTTGCTTGGAACTCCAGACAAAGCTGCAAGAGAATGCAACTCTAGAATGCAAGAGGAAAGTTAAATTGATAGTTCCAATACATCTTCCAATCAGAACATCATGAAAGAGAATTTGTTAAATTTGTTATGATTATTACTAGGAACATCTCTTATAATTGACAGTTACCTAATTATCCAAGCTTAAGGTGTTTTTATATTACCTTCATGTAGGAAGCATAAGCAGCTCTTAAATCCTGCCTTCATATATACTTCTAGACACTAATAAAACTTCTCCTATATAAAAGTAAAATGAATGTACATTTCAGGGTGATCCATTGCATTGGATAGCATGCGCTCTCTATGTTGCATGTCGTACGTCAAAGACGCCTACGGTACAATCAGGGACAGTTGTGGAGAGCAACTGTGTTAGTCTTACCAGATTGTTGAGACTTTGTAATATAAGGTCAGTTTTATAGAATGTTCTATTTATAACAATATCCCAAAAAATGGTTTATTTATGTAACCATTTTGAACTAATAAATTGATATTTTATTCATTTACTTCTACATTCATTTACATACTATTATAAAGAAACAAGTGTATATAAGTGATGTGCAAACAGAGATGTGCATCTCTGGTTATTGATGCAACAATAAATTTTATGTTAGCTGATATTAAAATTAAGACAATAAATTGAGTGAATGAAATAAAAATGAAGTTATTTCAAGACTACATCAGTATTATTTCATAATTATTTTCCAGCCTAATTGAATTTTTTAACAAAATAAAGAACTGGATGGAGATGGCATCTTTGCCACCAGAATTCAAAGACAAGATGTCACACTTGGAGCATAAATTTGCTGTTACAACAATGCTGTTTAGGAAATTCCAGCCAATATTCCAGGAAATCTTCTCAGGCTTAACTAGTGAACCTGTAAAATCAACTCCATTGAAAAGCAAGAAACATAAGTAAGTAACCCAATATTTTATATTGTTATCCTACTAACTTTGTTAAAATGGTAAAACTTGAAACATAGGAGCCTAAAAACATATGTTATCAACTGATATCAGTTTTCTACTCAATCTAATATTTTTTTTGACTGAACTTACAAACACCACCAATCACCAGATGTGTGTGTTTGTAAATGAGCAATCAATACAATATATCATACAACATGTGTTTGCATTAATTTTGGAGTTTTCAAGGTTATTATTTTCATTTCCTGCAACTCCCTAACGACTAGTGCTCATAATAACGATGATTAAGACCCATGTAAGGGATGTCTGAAAAATGCTAAAATTTTAATTATTAGTTAGAGTTCTGTTTTATAGCACCCTATGCAGAGAGGTTAATCTCCAAAGACTTTAGTGTTTAATTTTGATGTTTAGATTAATTTACTAACATAGTGTGCAAGTTGCTACTAACATATATGGATCTGTTCACAAAGTGTGGTATCTGAAATAAATGTTTTATTATTATTATTTAAGTTTAATTAAGTAAAATTTTTGACATCTTAGAATGCTAATTTATTTCTTTTTGTCTATTCAGTGTCAGTTTAACATGAGTTAAACTATAATTCATTGTCAATTTACAGATTTCAACCGTGTACCACAAATGCATTATTTGAATTCACATGGTGCTTGTATGTGTGTGTGAAGGGTCAATTCCGTAACTCTGCAGATGATTTAGTGGACATGTATCACGTGCTACTCTCCTGCCTTGATTATGTATTTGGCAATGCTTTCATGTCAAGAAGGATTGATCTCCTCAACAATTCCTTCAAAGGTAATGTTATGCAAGTTGAAGTTATGCAGTTTGTATCCAGTGGCATGCATATCATATAAGCAGACAAGTAGCGCTTACTATTTAATTA
Organism: Sesia bembeciformis; assembly: GCA_943735995.1. Taxonomy (NCBI): domain Eukaryota; kingdom Metazoa; phylum Arthropoda; class Insecta; order Lepidoptera; family Sesiidae; genus Sesia; species Sesia bembeciformis. Next base: position 10,282,974 of record OX031043.1, read on the forward strand.
TTACTTGACTATGTTTGACCTACGCTAATGTGGTTAAACTGTGGCTTATTGCTTGTCTTGTTATGCTTCCTGAGATTGTTTGGTCTGTTAAATCAACCTTTATAGAGGTGGATTATGACATGAAACCTTTTGTGGTTACAAGAGGAGATTTGTATGGTGGTATGTTAAAAACGTATCAGATAAGAGTACTTGTTGTCTATAAAACTATATTTCTGTCACAGGTTTGCCACACAACTGGCTTAATGATGAATTTGATTTACCAAAAAAACCACCATGTATAATATCAACATTGTGTGAAATCAAAGATGGGCTTGCATTGGAAGCTGCCACTATGAAGCAATACAAATGGACTCCTATCATCAATTCCTTTTTTGAAATGGGTGTAAGTGAAAAGTGCAAAATTGATTAGCAATCATTATAATGCGTTTTAATAGAAATAACGAGTTACATGAACCAACAGTCCACTTGGTGGTAAGTGGATACTGTTGCCTATGGATATCCATGATACATGTTAACATCAAATAAAAATCCATTCCTAAATCTTCAAAGGTAGGGGCGCATTGGAGATATGTCAATATTTGTCATTTTCAGTTGATATTGACACAAAACGTGAATATCCACAGGTGACAGTATTCATATATCAGAGCAACTGTTCGGCTGTCTATAACTTTCTTTTTATAAAAAAAAATATGTTGTCATCAAATTCTTTATATTTCTTATCTATTTTAGATCCTAAAAGGAAATCAAGAAAGTCTACTGAACGTTTTAGACGTCGGAAATTTCGACGTAAACTTGAGATCATTGAATAATTTATACGAAACATACGTTCTAAGTGTGGGCGAATTTGACGAAAGAATATTTTTGGGTAAGTTTAGCATTTACTTAGTGCAGGTGACAGAGGTAGGGGATTGATTACTTATGTGGCCCGTCCCATAAATATTTCACAATCATCCTGATAAACAGTCAGTACATAGACATGTTTATCCCTATGAACAGACATTATAGCTTAGCCGAGTAGTTGGAAATTAGCCTCTATGCAGACTGCATACAGTGGTCATAATTATGACTCAATGTATTGTAAAAGAATTGATTGCCTGTATTTGGAATTGATGGTTTATAGATTGATTGATGACTAGAAAAGTAAACAGATTCATATTAAAAACTAAGAATCTACCTCAATTCATTAAAAATTTAAGTAGATATTCACTCTGGACAAACTTCCGTGGTTTTTTAAGTGCCTGTTTTATTATGTATCGTGATAACTAATTTGATATAAAAAATATAAGTTTGAAAATACTTGAACTGGGCAGGCAGCTACTGCTATCTCTATCTGCTAAAGTTTGAATAATTCTCACTGCTCTTTGAGCTCTTGCAAACAAATTGTAAATCAATACTCTTCCTATTTTCTTATTGAAACAATGCTTGGGGAACCTTTTTGGAAAACTTTTTTGTTCAGTTTCTAATTAGAAAATAAAAAGTAACACATCACACATGACAGATTTGAACTGTCACCATTGTCACTTGATTCTTTTCTTGATTATTGTCAACTTCAATATGTCTCAATTTTATTGTTTGAGTTCAATTTTAACATATTTTGTTGACTATGAAGGTAGTTTCTACACTTTTCTCTTATACGTACATATATTAAAGAATGATTTATTCATATTCATTGTATATATATTAATTTGCAGGTGAACACGCCAATGATCAGATCGGGACAGGCAAAGTTTCCGGTGATGAAATATCACAAGTTATCGCAACATTTGGTCCGGTAAGTGTTGAACTAGCTATAAGAATTAACATAGAAAATGTGTTCGGAGGATAGGAAATAGGGATTATATTGAGATAAGGGGTTTCCTTTGGCTCTTTTTACGGACAACTCATTTTTGTATTTAAAGCAACAGATGAAACTGAAAACTGTCAATAAAGCGCGAGTCACTAATCGTTTTGTTAGGCTAGGTTCAAACGATTGCGGGTTGTCGCACCATATCATGCCTGTATTTTTTTTTTACTGTTTTTTTATAACTACGAATGAATGCACGGTATGTTTCGTTCAGAACTATTTACTTCAGGCCCATTTCTTTATTATTTAATTCGTATAATCTTTTGAATTTAAATCCCAAATGACTCTTTTCTATTTCATCCGTGATAAAATCATCATGATGCGTTTTCTTAACTTCATACAATATTTAATAATGATTAGCGCCAAAATGTGAAAAATCATTTATTTGTCATGTGAGAATGACAGATTCCAAATTCAAATGTAATTTGTTTTTTCTTCATTGCAACATTATTATGGCCTGACTAAGTACAGTGAGTGCATCCTATTCTCGCCGAGAATGCCGGTCGATGCCAGTCTGTGTGCGAACACGCTCCTCTTATTAGATCCTCTTAGCGGGAGCACTTGCCCGCCCCTCTGACACCCTCTGACGAGGCGGCGCTACCTGAACAAGCGCCGCGAGTAGTTTACGCTCGTCTACGAGGCCACCAGCAGCCTGGGCGCAGCCTCCTACCTGCGCCGGGCTAAATCGCAGGCCTTTTAGCATTCGTTGAGGCTGTTTCAGCACCCCTGATCTATTCTGTTTTAAGGGTCCCGTGCAGTTGTAATTAGTTGTCTGTTGTGTTGGATGTATGTACGTATATTGATTGAGACACCTAAGATTGTGCTCCAAATCATTTATCTACGTATATTAATTTCGATACAATTATAAACAACCGTTAAACGTTGTGCAGGAGACGGCCGATGGGAGCAGGGGCCCACGGAGTCGCAAGGGGCACCTTGCGGTTCCGTAGCCGTATTCGACAACGTGTTTGTTACACTATTTTGTATATAATTTCCGGGCGTAGGACAAACACTGGTCATCGCATGGTGATCTTAACCATGACGATAATAAATAATACTAGTATAGAAGGGAATCTCCTTTGAGCGTGTCCCAAAAGCCGCGAAATAAACACCTACTTCCCCCTCAGCCTGTAACGCCCGTCTGTTGCTCGCGGATACCGTATACTTATAAGTTAGTTACATTCTATAGTTAATAATTAAAACGTTTAATTAATTAAAAAAAACATGAAATCGTTTTTATCAATGGTTTTATAAAAAATCAAAATGGCAACGTATCAAATCGAGCGAGTAGCCTGAAGCGGCGCCACGCGGCCCTGTCTGACGGTTTGCATGATACAATGTGAAACTGCAGGCTATTATCGCTACCTCGAACGCGTTCGGCGCGCGAGCGAGTTTCATTTCTATACGGTATTAGTTATTATTCTTATGTCTGAACCTAGTCTTACTGGGTCCACAGAGCGGGCGCACGTGCCCGGACACCCCCCTGACGGGGCGGCGCTACCTGAACAAGCGGCGCGAGGAGTTGACGCCCGTGTCCGAGGCCACCAACAGCCTGGGCCGGCTCGCCTCCTACCTACGCCAAGCGAAGCCTCAGCCCTCTTCACATTTGTTGAGGCTGTTCAGGTGAGTTAATAGCATTAACGCTCGAGCGCCGAAACGTTCAGCGCTCGTGTTAACAGCACTAGTCGCCACACCCTCACATCTCATCAGCGGATGAGATGCATGCTCTGCATCAAGAACTGTCAGTTGTTCCTATTCATATACAGATGTTTGTTTAACGGACAATGTCTATTATACAAACAACTTTATATTATACATACATAATACTTACCCCTTATGTTACAGATACATTACGATAACATTCTAATCCGCTAATCCGGAAACACCCGAACGCCTCATTCACGTCTATGAATCACCGTACCTCTAATTGCATACTTTATTACTCGATAAATACAAGACTTTATGAACATGTCACGAGTCAGTGCAGAGAAATACATGTAGCTGTCATTTTCCCTTGAAAAACTAATGACATTGTATCTTTACTAAACAAGTCACTATATTTGCTAGATAATTGTATTAACTTTTTGCTACTTAGGTCTTATTTATTTCTTTATTTATGTATATTTGCGTACTAGATAATTAATTATAATATGTATCTATATTGTGTAATGTTAGTAATGTATGTAGATATAACTATATTGCTTTTATTAGCCTTATTCACATTATATCTTAAAAAATCAACACCTATATCACAGCACCTATATACCAATCATCAGTGAAACGTTACAGATCATTTAGGAAATTTTGGTTGACACCATTATCTTCCATGTCATAACCACAATAATCTTCACTTTCAGAATCAATTAGAACTCTCATAAGTATAATTGTTATCCTGTCCATAAAATCATCCATGGCATGTTCATATTTTCTATATTCATCTTTGCAGTTGATTCCGTGATCACAAACCTTTTTCCATTCATCTGGACCAATAATATTTTTTTTTTCCAATAACATTTTTACTGTGCTCATATTCATATCAACATTTCTTTGAGCTACATAACCTTTAAGCTGCGACCATATGTTTTCAATCGGATTGAAATCCGGGATATATATCGGTAATCTCATAGAATGTGTCCATATTCAGCTAAAATTTTGTCAATAGAATGTTCCACAAATCGAAAGATTTAAGACGAAGAACAACTTAGTAAATTTGGCTTTGTCCAAGTTGGATCGACGTTAATGTCATGTTCTGCCAACCAGTTTATCATATCTTTCTTCAATGTTCGGAACTGGAGAATTCGGAGAATTTTACCCGTATTCGGAGGCTTTTCCACATATATATTATGATGCGCAGCATTATCAGCGACCAATACCGAATTTTTAGGCAAATTAGGAATCAATTGATTACATTTTTTTCATAATTAACGCTATTCATCTCATTATGATAGATATATATTAAAAATAATTTCCCTGGCTTGTTTATTTATGGGTCGGTTTTGCTTGTCTTGAATTCTTCGGCATCTTTATGAAAGCTACTCTTATATGTAGTTGACTGTAGTGGTTAATAATGTGGCATTTTAAGGCGTTAGTGAAGGATTTTGACATCCATCACAACATCATTACATTGACAGGATATCTTTTTGAAAATTAAATATTAAAAGGTAATTAAAATGAGGTTGGTAACAGTTGACGAAAGCAAATATAATACGTATAAAATTTATTATTGAAAATAATATTTTAAAGTATATATGTATGAATTCGATGATTGCCGAAGATACCCGGATATTCCCAATGGCCGTTTTCGTGCAAGATCTGTACATACTTATAAAAATATAAATCTTACCATATTTTTAACTTTTCTAAACGTACAGTGGTTTTTAATTTTTTTAATCATTTTCTATTGCTATTGTAATGTTTTGTCCCCAGTGAGTGCGGCGTAAGCGAGGAAACAATAAACACAAACATGATAGAGCCTTGCACCCGCTGGATGGAGCAATTTGCTAACAGCTTGAAGGAGTCTAACTTCAGCGACGAGACGATCGCGTTCCGCTGCAATATGGTCACGTGCCTATATTACAAAGTGTTCGAGCACATTATCAGGGAGGAGCACAGGAAAAAACCGCAGTTGTCATTGCAAGTAAGTTAAATTGTTTTTTAACTTATATTGTTAAAGTTAAAATGTTCTATTTTAATAGCATTTTCTATAATAGTTATTGTCTTATTTACGTATGCATTAGTTTATATTTATTGTAATATTTTTTTTGTCTTCCCTCTTGTGATTCTGTTAGTTTAAAAGTTATGTGGTAGAGAATACTTAAAGTATTCTCTTACTTTAGCTAAGGCACCCAGTCCGCCACATAATTTCTGTGTAATAAAGTATCCTTAGTCCCCTTTTTAACGACACGGTTTGTCTACGGTACGACGAGTTCGCCGTGCTGTAGAAAAATCGTATATGCTTGTTCATGACACGGCGAATCGCCAGTGGAGGCACGGTTCTCGTATTTTAGGTGCGGACTAAAATACGATTTAGTCCGCACTGTGCCATTTTTGAGTACTAATAGCTTTAAAAAAAATATTAAAATAAAACAAAATTCTAATCAGCACAGGTAAGCGGTCACGCGATGGTCACAACGCGCGTCGCGAAAACGTTCGGTGTCGTTAACAAACTCATAGACCTCATTTATACAACACCGTGCATTTTCACGGTATATATGGCGCGGCGGCCGTGGCGTCGCTGTGCGTGTTAACAACCTCCCATACTGGCGACACGGCCAGTTCGCCGTAGGTTTTCACGGCGGTAAACCATGTCGTTACCAAGCGGCCGGTAGGACATTGCCGGTAGGTGTATAACAATATAGCCGTGTCGGCCGGCTATAGAATAGTACCATCCCATCTCTTCCCGTGGGTGTCGTGTGGGCGACTAAGGGATAACAAAGCGGCTACCACAAGCCCTCAGGAACTACACCACCTCTAAAACAGTGGACTTGCCAACCCGTTGCGTTGCATTGCTTATCGTTTAGCGCAAAGCGGAGTAAACGCTGTTGAAAAAAATTGCAAAGTAACATATTGGTGCTTACCTATGAAATGACCGATTTGTATGAGAAACTGTTTTTTTTTTTTGTTATAATTTTTTTTTATGTTAGTCGAAATATTGACCCATATTATCTATCTACACACTTTCGCCACCTCACGGCCAGTTATTGATGCCACCCCTGTAGAAGTCTCGTGGACGGGCATCAATGAATTCTTCAAAAGCCCTAATCACAGTTACTTCAGAATCAAATTCTTTTTTCATGCAAAAAGTTGTCCAGATTTCGAAAGAAATGGAAATCTGTCGGCGCAAGGTCCGGTGAGTATGGTGGGTGACGGAAGTCTCCAGGACCAGCTTTTGAAGTTTTAAAACTGTCGTATAAGAAGTGTGATGGCGGGCATTGTCATGAAGAAGTGGAGGTGAGCGATTGACCAAACTTGGTTGCTTTGTTGCCAGTTTTTCTATCATTGTCTGCAGCTCCTTACAGTACACATCTGCATCAATGGTTTGACCGGCTAGTAAGAAACTGTAGTGGACAATACCGGAACAGGACCACCAAACTGATATCGGTAGCTTTTTCGTAGTTATCTTGCGTCTTGGACATCGTTGAGCTGCAACTCCAGGATCCAGCCACATATACGAATGTTTGCAGTTATCGTACAGGATCAATTTCTCATCACAAGACACAATGCGATTCAAATTCCTTCGTATTTTGTGATGGATCAATAACATAATGCACCCTTGGACACGTTGTTGTCACTGACGTTCGTTCTTTTCATGGTACCCACTTTTCGAGCTTCTTTATTTTGCCGATTTGACGCAGATAAATCAACATTGTTTTATCACTAACATCAAACCCTGCTGCTGAATCTGCTTCCACGAACTGAATTTGAAACATATTCAAAAATAGCACCAATTTTCAATTTATCCATTTTATTTTCAAGACAATCACATGAACAAAATTTGGGTACAGAAAAACAAATGAAATACTGATTTTGAAATAAGAACATCGTATCTATTAGATGCATTTTATTTTATTTTGAAATTCGAATTATAACAGAAGATATCGAAACTCAAAGTGGCCAATCATAAAATCGGTCATTTCATAGGTAAACACCTAATACCATTCTTTTCCTTTAAATTGGTAAAGGCAAATGTTTGTTGATAAAGTCTGCTTATAGTATGTACATTCTTACTGTTTCTTTTTTAATTTGCAGGTACTAGCATGTCAGGAGACGTACCAGCTTTCCCTGTACGCTTGTTGTTGTGAAGTCGTATTGCATGCGTACGGCGTCCACTCTTTGCGTTTCCCGCGTATATTAAACGTGTTTTCACTACCAGCATTTCACTTCTACAAGATTATCGAATTAGTAGTACAGGCTGTGGTTGACAAGCTCACGCGTGACGTCATCAAACATCTCAACACTGTAAGTTTTTTATTTTTTATATACATTATACTTGTACATGAAATATACATATATACATTTCTGAGTTCTATCTAACTACTGCAGACTATCTTTTTTTTCTTTGGACTACTAACTACTTTTTTTCTCTACTTTATATTTACGCCTTCGTAATTTTGGAACTAGTGACCGATTTTACCTATCTATGAACGAGATATCGCTCATAGATGTATAATATATGTGTGTAGATCATCTAGATCATATGTGTATAATTGAATAAATATATTTTTTTTTTCTAAGAATGTAAAGAGTCGGTTGGACTCCTATATCTTTATTGTGACAATAGAACCTAAACCTAAGCCACCTTTAAATTTGCGCCACTCAGTATTTCTCCTGTTCATTTAATTATTTCCCCGCCTTCTGGTCAGTGGTCACTTCTTACATATAAACAAATTTGCTGTTATTTTTTCTAAGTTAATAAATGACTGTTGTTTCAGGTAGAGGAGGAAGTTTTGGAGACGCTAGTGTGGACATCGGAGAGCCCACTGTGGGACCGACTCGAACTGATACCCGTGCCGGCTTCCACGGACGTCTATGGGCATGATTCACCACACAAGAATCCTACTAGTTTGTATCATTTCATTCACGTACTCAGTAAAGTCGGAAATATATGTAACTGAGTCCGCGGTAATAATGTCAGCAATAAGGGTGATCGTGTCAGAACGAGCAATCGTGTCGACAACGGAAATAATCATGTCGATAACAGGAGTGTTTATTTTGTAAGCGTCTCTGGACCCACAACAGAGAGAATCCTAATATGGATGGCCCTTTGAGTATGACCTTATATAAAAAAATATTATATATAGTAGTTTATAAACAATAGTACTACTTGCAGGAGGTCTTCAGTCTTCCATGAATGCAGCGATGGACTTTCAAACGCAATCATTTAACGACAACATCAAGCCTGGACAATCACTTTTAGGTAAACCAAATTAATAATATTAACTTCTATCAAATTCACATTAATCTTGGGATCCATTGAATTCCATTACGATATTGACTGCTGTATAACTTGTTTATATTTGAAGATTTTCGGGTACTCTCTATCTAAATTGGTCTTGTAATTTTGAAAACAAGAGGTAGAGATCATCATGCTCATGTATCTAGATGATATAATATCTTAGGAAAATATTAAACTAAAGCTGTCTAAATCTACTTATCCAAACATATTGTCGTGACTATGAAATCAGATTCTAAGAGAACAAAGCGGGGGCAAATGCTAGTATATGATATTGAGCTGTTTTGTTTCTAATTACACGTAAGAAAACCGGTAATTTTTGGTTCTTCGTTCGCCGTATTTTCTAAATCATTTACATTGATCTTAATCAAAAATGTTAAGAAACCTAATATTTTCAGTGGAAAAATGAGACAAAATCAGGCCATTATCCTTACTTTAGTTGGAACAAACAGACTGATATTACGCTATTTATATATAGAAATCAACAATAAATCAAATAATAAGTATTGTGTTACGTTATTTATATAAATAACACAGCTTTAGAATTGTATGTATTATGTTGCAGTGAAAGACTCAAACTCACCTCAGTCGTCACAAGGCTCCATAGACGGAGATTCTTCATTAGTATCGACGCCTAAGAAGAACAACTCCTTAGTACTATTCTTTAGAAAGGTAATGAGATCTATAATAAATATAAGATACTAGCACAACCCGGCAGACGTTGTCCTGCCATAGTAGTTGATGTGCTGCAGCGCCATCTAGTGGCGAGTTATAACAAAGTAGATAGCTCGAAAATATTTTCAGTGCTCAAATACCTATGTATACCAATTTTCATGGCGATCCGTTGAACGGTATAGACGTTGATGTGCTGCAGCGCCATCTAGTGGCGAGTTACAACAAAGTGGATAGCATAAAAACCTCAAAAAATACATATGTGCCAACTCATGGTGATCGGTCAAACGGTGTTAATCTCAGACAGATATACCAACATCCATTTTTATATTTTAAGCTATAGTAATATTAGTGTATTTTATGTTATCAGATAATAGTCTTCAGCTGGTGCATATATTCAGTGGCGTGCATAGCGTTTATAAGGAGGGCAAGCCACACATATTTGTCTAGGTCTTCTGTGGTTTTCATAACAATTAATAAACTTAAATTAATATTGTCCACTCTGGCAGATATGATGTTATTTTCTATGTAAAATTCAAAGATTTTACATTTCCCTTGTCGACTCGACTACATGGCGGAGGGTAGCGATGGTACGGTCGGCAAAAAAAAAATCGAAAATAATTTACGTCTATAATTTTTTTACGGATATAATATTTTATGTAAGAAATAATTTAAATTGTGTTTAATGCAATAAATAAAATATTAAGTTTTTAATCGTATTAAAAATTTAATCATATACTTTTTTATTCTAAAAGTTAGTAAATAGATTTATTTATAGGCAAGATAGGGTAAAGAAAACGGTAAACGACTACTATTGTATCAGTACTACTATTTATTTTTATTTTGTAATTTTTTTTGGGCTTTTACTGCACCCACGGGAAGCCAGTTGACGTTGACACCATACATAACGCATATTATATGAAATTTTATCCGATTAAGTTTTGCTAGTCGTGTACAGTGTGTATCGTTTTGTCGGCAGTTTTACAGCCTAGCAGTGGTGCGTATGAACGACCTGTGCACGCGGCTGCAGCTGACTGAAGACGAGCTCAAGCTAAAGATCTGGACGTGCCTTGAGTACTCCATCATGCACCAGACGCACCTGTTGAAGGACAGACACTTAGACCAGATACTCATGTGCGCCGTATATGTTATATGCAAGGTGATTTTTTTATTTAGATATTTTTGTACATTTATTGGTTCATATATACATATATATATATATATATATATATCAATCTCATCGTATATCGACATATCTAATAATAATCTAATAATATATTCTGTATCTAAATTCTTTGTGTACAAATTTCTGCATTCAATTATATTAACCGTTGAAGAGGGCTTTTATGATTTTCACAGGTCATTGTGGCCAAATAACTATAATTATGTAAATGCGAGTAATTATTTCTGACATTATGCTGACGGGAATATTAATTCACATTAAAAAGTCCTTTGGAAAAGAGTGTTCACGCAAAAACGAAAATTAGTCCCTGTTTCGAAGGCCGCCTGTTGTACTCTTAGTGTTACTCTTAGTTTATCTATCTATCCCGTAGATCATGCGCACTACATGCGGCCGTCCGCATTTTGCCCGCTTTTGCGGCTTGCCGCACGGGCAGTTGACTGCAAGTGCGTACGTAGCCTTAGTACAAAGGCGGAATTATTTCTAGAAGGAATCTCTTTTAGAAGGAAAGGAAGGAGTCATTAAAATATTTTTGTTTATTATTTATTAACGTGTACGTGGTGTGTCAGGTGTCGAACGACACGAGCAATCAACTGGAGCGCACGTTCGCGGAAATCATGCGGTGCTACAGACAACGGCCCCTGGCCGACAGCCACGTGTACAGATCGGTGCTGCTCAAACAGAGCACTGATGACGGTCAGTAATATTTACTAAAGGCTACTAATGTTAACCCATTTTCACAGATACATTTTTTAATACAATTTTAGTACTAAGAACCGCTGTTGAGCGCTGTGTGCACCTTTAGTGTAACTGTCGAATCTTAGTCAGAAGATGCGTTTTTACAGCTCACTATCAATTTATTCAGTAGACGGCTAGGTAGCGCCCACCGCCATTACTGCGAATGTTCTAGAACAAACCTGTTCTTTAAGTTAGAGCAACAACTATGAACGTTAAAGTCACCTTATTTAACTCATTTACGAACACATACAAGTTAAATTAATCAATCAATGACTTTTGACCTTTTAATGTTTGTCTATTGTTTACTCAGCTGTAGGAATACCATTGCCGCCGAATTGGTTAAAGAATTATCATAGTTATATTTATAATCATTCTTTTTTATTCCGCAGGTGATCCAGAGAGAGGAGACTTGATCAACTTCTACAATTTAGTGTACGTGCAATGTATGCAGAACTTCGCGCTACGATTCACCAAGAAGCGAAAAGATGTAAAATTTATTTACATGACCTTTCTTATTAACATTGTGCTAGAACTATTATGTAGTTCTAGAATTTGGCAGTTTAACTAGGATAAAATGAAGCGCACTACAAATCAATCGAAATACATATCTTGAAACGTGATTGAAATAAATTAATTACAACTGACAAATTGCTAAAAAAAAAAGAAATAATAGTATAAAAGAGTGACGTCATTTCACAATAGTGCCTTGAAAAGTGAAAGATTTTATTTATTTATTTCTAGTATTAATATTTGACATTTTATATTTGGATAAACATCACAAAACCGAATGACGATTTGTCTGCGATGTAGTTAGAAATATTTTATTGTACGTTAGTTAACATTGCTTACAATTCACTACATTACATAGTTTATAATAAAATAACTCTGGGTATGAAAACAACACAAGAGGCTCGGCGCGGGCGTGCCACTGAAAGGCGTTGATAAATCCTCATCACGTCACGTTCACCTCACATACGCTTATAACCTGCGCCAATAAAGAAACGATATGAAAATGGCGTCCGCTCACGCGCTATCTCGCTCACACTATATCGTCGTCTATAGTCACACACTACGGGACCGCATGCAAAAAAAAATCACTTCTGGATTAGTCGCCCACGCTATCTCGACTTGCCCTGAATTTTTGAATTCTTTTTTGACGTTTTCTTTTTATTGTATTGTAATTATTGTTCTTCTGTTGAACTATGAGTAAACGCGGGAAGATTCTTCGCAGTGGCATTCGTAAAATTGTATATAATGTTATAAAATACTTCGAAAAAAAGAATTTAAAACGTTATCGTCCATTTCAACATAGCAACGCGCGCGCAGCTATGGTAACCGGTTTATCACACAGCACAAAATCGAAAATAGAGAAAAGAATTTAAGTACGTTTGCTTTGACATGCTTATAAATATGAGACGCAAGTACACATAATAGTGTTCTGCTATCCGGTCGCGCAGGTGTCATACCTGTCGTTGGTGACGTCACAGTTGCCCGCTACTACTGTTTATAAAATAGATATGATTGAAATATTTAAAAAAAAACTTTTTTTTAATTTCACTGAATTATGTATATTCCGTAAGCACTAAATTGTAAAATCATTTCAGCTCATATCCCTAGAATATTAAATTATTGTAAAACATATTCCATGCGTGGATTATGATTATTCCTGATTCGTTTTTTTTCTCATTCTGGGTAAACTTGCGGAGGAGTCTGCAAACAAAATACGTACTCCCGAGTAAAGGAAAGAGAGTTCAGCATAACACGTATGTCCCAATAGAATATTTTTGTGCGATTAGACGAATCGTTGCTTCGATTTCTGACGTACTGAAGGAAATTTCGATGCTAAATAAAATAATGGCAATCACAAAAAAACACTTGAATTACACAGGCTCTAAAACGACATGGTGCAGAATTTTGAAAAATAAACTGGGTTTTTGATTTTAAAATGTCGAATGTAAAATGTGCATGGACGAATCGTGGATCCATGCACATTAGTTATACCATAAAAATTGAGTCACACGTCTAATATCGATTTACGTTTATACAATAACGATTACACAAAAACTATATAGTAATACGTCGAATTATTCTACCATGATTTACGCGAATTTGAAGTTACGTGATTCTTGATTTTCCCCTTTCGCTTCATGCCACACCTCCCCTGGGTATCGTTTCACTCGCTCCACCCGCTATTTTCAGTATTACTCTTGCAGGAGTCATGTACGGTCGCGCTCATTCTTTATACAATTACGACTGTTATTGTATGTTAAATTTTATGAAGCCATCGACATTAAAATAACTTTGCTTTATTTTAATACTATTTTGTATTAATTGAATGGAGGCTACGTACTGGGAAGCGCAGTGTGGTCCGCCCTCCGGCAGGTGGATCGACAACTTAAAGAAATTCGCCGGTGGTGGTTGGATGAGGAGAGCCAAGGATTGTGTGTGGTGGCAAGCCTTAGGAGCAGATCTAGCAGTGGAGAGATATAGGCTGTCGGTATGATATGGTATTAATATGTATGAGAAACTACAATTTTGTTATATATTTCCCTTCTAGTGTTTTGTTAATCCTTGGTTTATTAGTTAAATAAATAAATCCTTGAACCCAGTTAAATAAAATTTACATGTGTTTATATGCAAAATTGTACCCCGACTTATGTGAATTCGACATATGCGGTTATAATCGGTCCCACCTCATGCGTAACTTCGGGGTATTAGAGCTATACCTCACCGAGAAGCCATGCCTACGTCGCCAACAGCGTCCGCAGGCAAAACCTATAAATTTGTTTGACGGATACCCGACCTGGCTGTTTTATGTTGTTTTATTCTTGAAAAGCAAATTAAGTATCTATGTATATCCATATACAAGTTGGCATAAGTAGCCAAAATTTTTAAGAAAGTGCAATTCCCAGTATGCTAGAGCCCATTCCCATCCCATCCTATCCCTCCCCGTTTTCCCAACCCTTTCTCCAAATCCATTAGTATATCTCCAAAAGTTGGCAGCGCATCCGGGTGCGTGCCAACGTTGTACATTTTAGATTGACGTTGGCATGTATCGCGCATGTCTAAGGACGATAGTATTTATTTACCATCAGGTGGACTGTATTGTCGTTTCCCGCCTTTTGCCATATAAAAAAATCGCATATTTGATCATTCTGATTGTCTAAAGGAATAAAGTTAGCAATGTTTTTTGGTCGTTCTGCGTTAATTGAAATTGGTCATTAAGCGAGTGATCATTCCCGATGAGGTATGGCTCTTATTTGTACATTCAATCGTGTACGTGTGTAGGAGTGTAGCCTCTCTCCGCTGCCGGCGGGGCGCGGCGACGGCCTCTACGCGGTGGGCGGCACGCGTGTCTCCGAGCGGCACCGGCTCTACGTGAAACCCTTCACCACACCGCCGCCTACCGAACACCACCTCACATACAGGTTCAGCCGCAGCCCGGCCAAGGTGAGAACGCATGCACACATACATACAATACAGAAATTTGGCTAACAACCACCGCCTCGGGAACCAGTTCAGACGCAAACCCGCCAGGGTAAGGCACAGATAATACGGACACTTGCTTACCAATCACAACATCACGGGTTCACCCGCAGCACTTGTCAAAATGAGACCAAACACACTGAAAAATGAGACCAAACTGTTGAAAACTATACTATGGAAACTAATTAGTACTGATTACTTACCATTACTTGATTATGTTTAATTTAGATTTAGGTACAGAACTAAATAATTGACATTTAAAGTTATTTACACAAAAGTTATTTTAATATTTAAGAGACTTTGATTTACTAGTATAGTTAAAAGAGTCTCAACATTTGATTAAAATTAAACAATTAATTGTTAACAGAAATACTGTAGTCGATTTCTAACTATTAAAAAAAAAATAAGTTAGTTTAACAATTTACTACTAAGTAAAGGTATTTTTAATTTTTAAACTTAATATTTTATAAACCTATGCGGGATCCCTTAAATTTCCTGCTGGATTTTAAACACTGAGCTTGCAATCTTGAGCCAGTCGTGTAGTTTTCTTGACGTTAGTACGACGGAATCGTCGAGAGTCTCGCTCGTGTAGTTCGCGCCTAACCGACCGATTACTAGCTAATAGCGCCCTGTGCTATCAGTTATTATATACATCGAAACACATTCGCTGTACTAAACACGCTAATCGGGTAATCAGAGTTAGTGATTGGTTCTTTTTAATAGCGCTGTGTTTGAAAGGGTATGTGACATGAGATTTATTTAGTTATTTAAACTTTACTGCACAGACCAAATACTTAAATTAAAGGCTTAAATACTTAAAGGCGGACTTAATGCCTTAGGTCATTCTCTACCAGTCAACCTTTGGGTAAACAGAAATTTAATTGGGGCGCATTGTAATTGTAAGATGCGTGTTTGCAGGATTTACACGCGATAAACACGATGGTGTCGTGCGAGGTGGGCGGCAAGCGTGTGGGAATTGGCGCGGGTGGCGATGACGTGGTGAAGCGCGCGCGGTACACAGCGGGCGTGGCGCGCAAGCTGCACGGACTCATGACCGACCGACAGGCCGTCTAACAGGTAAATGGACACTCTCAGACAGCTTACCTCTTCGTACTCCCTCCCTCCCCGCTAGCGTCCCGCCACACCGGCTTAATGTAACCTAGCATAGTACATAAAGTCACAGGGCAAGTGAGTGGCGGTCTCTCTGATCATGATGTACCTGCAATCAACGTATGCCAATGGGCATTATTTAAAGTGTTTCCTATATCAATTTGTTCGCTCATCTTGCAATATCTATCTTGTAATTATTTATTAGTAAATTTTTATACCTAATTTCATCTATGCATAATCGTGTATATTCATTAAATATTTAACAACAAATTTTGAATTTGTCTGTCTCTGAACCGTACATCACGGAAAAGCCATGGGACATTTTTTAATGAAATCTGGCATTGTAATTATAACTTATCTGTTGGGTCGATATTTAGGGTACTTTTTATCCAGATTATGACATAAAATATTTTGACTACAAAACTTGCGAATTTTGTAATACATATATATATACCTACCTTTACTCAAAAAAAAAATTGCTCCAATATATATATACTATATGTTGTTGAATACGGTTCGTAAAGTTCTGCATCTTTTATCTAAACACTTTTTTTCCGGAAACGTACAGAAAATAGCGAAATTCTAATTGACGCCTACAGTCTGAGTTTATTTTTGAAAACACACTAGGCATTTATTATGGACATGCGCGCGAGTTCCTTGACGTGAAAACAACGCGTAATGAGTAATAAACACAATAACAAACCTTGTAAAAATTACCAGTACGCGTAACGACCCGTACGCGTAATGTTAATGCCATATACACCACGACGACGCCATGACACCACGTGAAAAGCAATTTAAATTAGGGTTGTTAGGGATATGATTTTTCGGATCCGGATATATTTATACTCTTTCACCGGTTTCGAATACGGATACTTGTACTTGGATTAGCCTATAAAGTCCCACTGCACGGCACACGCCTCCCCTAGTAAATCACTGAGGATTATCGGAGTGTATTCCACCACGCGACCCCAGTGCGGATTGGTGGATACCATATTCCTTTTTTCTCTGGAGAAAACCGCATGGGGTTCGTACTTAAGTAGGAACACTGGTACGGGCCGAGGATTTGCGGCACTATCACACGAATGTGACGAGTATATATACCCCTGGGCTATCACGGATAATTACATATTTCGCATACGGTTTCGGTTACGTATATGTTTTTAATGAACTTTTTAAGGAATGTTTCACTAACTGACGGCGAAGAAAATAAAACCAAATAGGAAGTAATTGCAACTTTACTTTTAAGGAATTATATTAACAATCATAGTTACACTGCTATGAAATAAAATTATGTGTAATAATAAATATTTTTTTCTATTACATTAATTTAATTTAATTCGGATCCGGTTTTGAATAATCTTTTATTTCGGATATCCCATAGTTTCATTTACGGAGCTCCATAACATCTCTAATTTATATATGCATATACAAAGTTAGCACAGGTAACTTTCCGAAAGCCTTTCCAACTCCGATATTTCATTACTCTGATTTTCTAAAGGAGTAAAGTTAGGAATGTTTTTTTTAGTCGTTATGCGTATTGGTCAGTTTGTCTGACCGAGTGATCTGCAATTGGTCATTGCGCGAGTGATCGCTGGCACGTCACGTGCATCCCTCCACTACCTTTGCACCAGACAATGATAATGTTGAGCATTTCATGGTTGAATTTAAATTTGGCATTTCAAAAGTCTTTCGTTTTAACACAATTAACTACTACCAAAAGACTATATGACTCTGTAAAACTTGAAAAACATTACCGCACGTCACAATGTTATCCTCTAGCCTAAGTAAGCATTGATGAAGAAACGAGTAGTATTCCTTTTTTTCCCTGTAATAAGGACCACTCATATACACTATTAACATTAACTGTCTCTTTACAGGTTGCTCCAACTCGTATACATCTACATGGAACGCTCAAGTTTATATATTCTACTTTATTACCAAAATATTATTTTAGCTCTCTACCTGTCCCCCTTCCCGCGGTTTCTACTTTGACCTAACCTAATTAGGTTTCTACCAAACCTTATTAGGTTTAGTAGGAACCTAATAAGGTTTCTACTTTGACGAATTTTAATTGTGAAATCAACTTTTATGCTATATAACATTTGAGATATTCGCGGTTTTTCACACATATTTATCTATTTAAAGGGGCCTTAACGCGAATGTTTACTTCGAGAGTTGTGAGCAGTTTCATCAACTACCTGTATTTGGTCTTTATATTCCGGAAAGTTAAATAAGGTAAACATTCGCGTTAAGAACCGTTTAAATAGATAAATAAATTTTTATGCAGCCGACAAGAAAAAATAATTAAAAAGTTTAAACAATTTTTTTGCAAGTTCCAATTAAAGTTTTATTTGGTGCTAATGACGATTTTATAACGTTATTTATCGTTTACTTATCGCCCTTACTCGTAAACGCTGTTTAAATGTAATCATTGGTTAAAATTCTTTGTCAGTTTCTAATCGGTTTGAAGTTCTAACTGCTAGAAAAGAACAGGTTCCCAATTAGCAGATGTTAGTCCTATATAAGTACAGGTTTATACAGGCTGGTTTAGGCGCAGTTATGTTGCAGTTTAGCGATATAATTATGTTATTGTAGTTCCACACGTGACAAGGGCTGATTTCCAACAATCGTGTATTTTAATAGTCAACTTTATTTATATCGTACATGGTTTAAACTGGTATGGCATTGCGAGTATAGCTAACAGCCACTGACGGAGACGTGCGGCTCCGCTAACTATTGTTTAATCTGTTGAGCCACCGGTGAAATTTTAAAGAAAACAAAACATAATCTGAGTGCATTATTTAAATGAGGGTTATTTGATCCAATAGATCTATTGTGACCCTTACAACTTTCAGCACACGCCAAAGACCCACCTAGTCCATTAGGTTTGAATGTGAATGGCCTTGATTAAATTTGGGAACAAAATGTGACCTCCTAGAAAAGAGCTTCGTTTAGATCCCAAAACTATGCATACAGTGACAGATTATGTGAGTTGGAATTTCCAACTCACAATGACAGAATCTGCAGACTGATGTTTCCGACGTCTCGTTTTGTGAAGATGCTGTCTCAGTCTGCAGTGCCCTGTTAGAGACCTCGTGGGAATCCTGACCTGATTTCTACTTAGTGGCAGAACATCAGAAGTTAATTTTGCGAATTAGCTCTTTGGCACGCCCAAACCTGGGATGTTCTTCCACGTCTCTTTACTGTAGTTTATTGCCAAAGTTCTGTTAACTATACATACTATACGTACGAGTGCGTCATACAAATTTAAACCGTGTAGTTTGTAGATAGAGTTCACTATTAAAATGCACGACGCACACGATGCACCGCGCCGCTGCAGTCACGTGCGGTCGCTGCGTATCAGACTTTCACTTGTGGAGCTACAATCATATGACTATATCCCTAAACTGCAATTGCGCCCATCTACCTGTATAATGTATGTATAAATGTACCTTACAACTTGCTGACATATGTTCCAGTCTAATTTTTTTTTGACTTATTATACTTTTATTGTTTGGTTCTAGTTATTTCTTTTAATATTCTTCTTTATTCGTAATATGCATGATTTATATCATCATTCATTTCTGCAATCACTTGCAATCTACTTTCGCTCCAATTCTAATTATCTTACTATTTCTACTAAATATAACTACTCCCATGTCTATTGTATATTGATTTATGATGTGTGTGTGTGTTATTTATGTTTACTGTACACCGTCATCTACCCGTGATCGAAATATTTATTTCCTCTCCACCAAAAGGTTGTCTGAGAAAGATCTATTTTAGCGATAAGACCGCCTTTTGTAGATTTTGTGTTTATGATGCATGTTATCTTTTTGTTTTTATGTGCAATAAAGAATTTGATCTAACTATCCAATAGCTTTTATACAACGAATTTTTCTTAGTTGGGTACAAAAAAAAAAAATACCCGTTTCAATTTAAAAAGCGTTTATGAGTGAAGGTTCCTCTAATGTTTGTGGAGTTGGAACGACATCGTTTTACTAGTATTGATCTCATTTCTGATTATGTCGGGTGTGAATATTGAAATGCCATATAACCCTAAACTTGCATATGATAATGTATTTAGTGTAAGTTTAGTGTTTTAAGTTGTATTTGTAATCGGTGGCTGTGCCGAAGAGAGTTTGCGAATAATTGAATTGATATCTGATGTTATCTGAGCAAAGGCACCCCATTGACTCAATATTTGGGAAACTAGAATCGACAGTAAGGTCCCTTTTATCAGATAATACCAGAAATAAAATATAGATATAATTATTTGTAGTAATAACCTTCCTATTCGTCGTTTGTAACTGAAAGTACATGTTTGCACCTCCAATGTTACATTTGCGGTTAGCGCCACCTAACCGTCTATTGAATATGCTGATAATGAGCTGCAAATGAGTTTATGTCGAACACTCGATTGGTCAATACAATAATAATTTAGTTACATTGCCTACGCATTGATGTCAAATAAACCCAACGCACTATTCAAAAACATCAATGCGTCATCTAACGCTACTTTGTTCATATATCTCTTTTTAAGAACAAAGAGACGTAAGTCCAACAAGCAGTTTTAACGAGGAATAAACCTTACTGCCGTGATATTACAGCCTAAAGTGGAAATGAAGAAATTATCTACCTTATTCGTTGTGTTCATATAAAGCATTGGCCAACCGAGCGTTCGCACGATTACAAACTTTTTTCGCGTTCGCAAACAAGTTATTAACGGTGATTATCAAGTTGATATTCATTCATCCAACTGAATGAATAAATTTGTTCTACAACGTTATATTTGCAATTGCCTCTACAGGCTTATTGAAGAAATTATTATTATTATTAATGAGCTGCGACGGAGTTTGTATTTGTGCAAACTCTAGTTTGGTTTAATACTGTACATTATGTGTCGAGGGGCTTTTATATTAATCTGCCACCAACGGTGAAACATTGCAGATTAATGTTAATTGAATTTTAGCTACAGTTGGGCACTACGTTTGTGGAGGTTGTTAAAAATACAAAATAAATTAAAAAAATGTTTTTGTATTTATTAATATCTTAAAATTACATTATAATAGGTAGTCGGAAAAGTTCGCGGCCTTTTTGAACGTACGAGTAGCGTGCTATACTTCTGGCAACACTGATCACTGGCGGGAAAGTAATATATAGGTACTGTTTGACAGCTGTCTTTTTTGTAATGGCGACAAATTGAAATTGCAAGTTAAAAGTTTTATCTTTTCATATTTTTTAACAATTGTAAAATGGAACGTAATAAGGAGAAAATTAGGCATGCTATACAATTTTTTTTTCGACAAGGGTATAAATGCTTCTAGTGTTTTAAAAGAGATTTATTATGTATGGAGAAGATGTCTTATCTAAAACTACAGCAAAAAAATGGTTGTTCCATTCATTTCTAGTAATTTTGATGTTCCTCCCTGCGGTCGTCCTATTAAGGTAAATGTTAATGTTATCATTGAAAAAAATTGATCGACACACAAACAGTCATCAAATTCCCGAGGAACTTATCATATCTGCATGCACGTTATGTTCCCGGACAATCCTCTTGATTTTACTCCATGCGCGTTCAATGTATCGATATGGAACGATAGTGGGAGCGGCCGTTACTAGTGCGCGGGCGCCACGCCTCGCGCCTACCTCATTTCCCGACCACCACGAACGTAGTCCCCATCTGTATGTGGTCGCTTCATTTTAGCCAAGTTATTTTTATCTACATACTCGTGTAAACTATAAATATTAAGATAAATTTTAATCATATATTATCCTATATTATGTGACAACTTCAATGTTATTTGCTATATATCTGTAGGAGTAATACATAGTAATACATCTTATACTGTGCTTACAACAAATCGAAACTTTATACTTCTGACCTAATCTGTCTCAACCATATTTCGCATCAAAATGTAAAAAGAAATATGTGTGTATGTGTATGTGACTAAGTCGCATGATATCAAACTTTATTTACGGTCGTAAAAGAGTTATCATGATTACTTTAAAGTTTACGTTTGTAGTTCTAATTTGTTCTACAACGCTGTATTTGCGATTGACGCCTTTTGGATATGTTGATAATAAGCTGCAAAGAATTGTGTATTTGTTCGATCACTCAGCTGATACTATAAATATATAGTACAGTATATGCTTGCCGCGTTTATAACATACGTGTCACGAAAGGAATTTACCTATGTTATGTTTTAAACAGATTATCATTCTGTGTCTAGGTATTCTATAAATCACAAATAGTAATGTTTATCACGTTGAAATTTAGTGTTGTAACAATAGCGTAGAGCGCTACTTCGGCGATAATGGAACCTATAATCTTTGAGAGGGGGGTGCACGCTGCAATCTCATAGCCTCATGTACTGCATTTCGAACTATTCTCCCAATGTACACTGGTACGTGTTTCGGTAATATATAAGAATACCAGAGCCCATTCCGTCCTATCCTATCCTTCCATATCCAAATATCCAAAGATAGGCAGCGTGTTCGTTGCCGTGTCAACGTTTGTCATTCTGAACGATGTTTGTATGTACCGCAGATACTGTCAGCTCGTCTACTATAAAAAAGACTCGAGCGTTTAATGGTCCAGAATTCATTAGCGCTGACTCATCGCTCATTTTACGACACTATTCAAATATATGCCATATTTATTTAAAATGTAACCGACTTTTTTGCTGATTTTGACATGTATTTTCATTTGTGAAGGGTAAAAGAAAATTTAATAATATTAGTTCTATTTCATTTAATCATTTATTCTATTTAATCATTTTATATCTTTATTGCACTCACCGTAGAAGAACTCTTCAGTTGTAAATAGTTATCAACAAATTTACTTGTAGGTTTAACCAGAAAAATCTATGGATATACATTCTTTGACACAGTTCCACTTTCACACCTCGTGATTGTATTTTCTTTTCTTCCGTTAATTATATTTTTATTCCTTAGTTCATAAGCGACCAAAGTTATAAAATCAATTTCGTTTTAAATAGCAAATCGAAATTTAATTGTATATTTCGCAAACACCACACACCGTGTATATCATGTACAATAGATTTACTCATTTATGCTAAATAAAATTACGCATCTGGCGTTTTGCTTTTTATTTCTAATATTTTACGACGCTGCACTAGACATCAAAAAAATCTCATACACATACAAGTATGTACAGATACATTACGATAACATTGGCCATCGGCTAATCTGCCTATCAATTACAGTACCTCTAATTGCATACTTTATTACGAGATAAATACAAATCTTTATGATGATAAGTATCTATAGTCGGAATTTTAATTCGATTCCAGATTTGACAATTTCAGTGTTGCAACGTTATGACAAGTACTAAATAGTAACGTTGCGAAATTATTCGATACGGAAATGGAATCCGGATCGATTCTTCTCGTTTATAATTTTATTCTCGTAAACTAAGTATATCAGGAAATTAAATATTTGTGAACGGATAATTTAGTTATGACGATTAATTTTATTACGGATCTGAGAGTTTTCTTTAATAATTGTGTGTGAAATAAATAAATAAATGTGATCATGAAGGAACATGAGAAATAAAACAAATAGATGTATTATGGTAATATTTTATTTTATAAATCGTCGCCGTCATCGTTATCGCTATCGCTGTCACTTTCTGTAACATTTATTATAAATGTGTCTGTGATATTGTCAATTAACATATCTAGCCTACTCATTTTTTCCTCTTCTTTGACAACATCTGATACGCATTTAGACCATTCGGTGGCCGTAATTTTTTGAATGCCTTCCTCAAATAAATTTCTCACGTATGTCAATTTGAAGGTTTTATTATTTTGAGCTACATGCCCCTTTACCTGAGCTTATATCAATTCGATAGGGTTCAGCTCGCAATGGTAAGGTGGCAGTCTTAAAACCGTGATCCCATGTTGTGCTGCCATTTCGTCTACAGCGTACTTATTAAAAGACTCGTTATGTGGAATCAGTTCTAAAAGCGTAGCTTTAACCATATCTGGTTCGTAATGAATATTTTTATTTAAAAGCCAGTCTTGAATGGCAGCTTTTTTCCAGCTCATTTTTGGTGCCGTTTCCAATTTTCGGGAGTGGTAAGGTGCATTATCCATCACCACAATTGAGTTTGGTCTTAATTTTGGTAAGACTCCAGCGAACCACTCCTCAAAACAAACTGCATTCATCTCATCATGGTAATCTTCACAATTTTTCTTTGCTTCAAAAATCATGAGCCCCTCTTCCAGGAAGCCTTCTTCACTACCTATATGGCTAATTATGAGACGTTTGCCTTTTCCAGATGGGTTTTTTAATCCAGTGGTCAGTCCCTCCAAAAACGCTTGCCGAGATGATGTGACTTGCTTGTCCACCCAAGTTTTTTTTACAGTATGACCTTAAATCACATATAGTACATGAACATTCAATATTACTATTAAATTTAATGTAAATGTATATTAATTCAAAATGTTAGCCTTACCTGCGTTAACCCAAGTTTCATCTTGATAATATATATGTCTCCCTTCTCGTCGAAACTGACATATAGATCGCAAGTAACGCTGGCGCCATGTTATTATATCATTTCGATCAATAAGTGTGCTCTTGCGTGACCGTGCAACAAATTTAAAATTAAGATGCTTCAAAATTTTTCTGAGGGTGTCTTTGGAAACCTTGGGCATTTCTGGATCATCGTTCATCACTTGTAAAATCTGAAATAGTAAATTTTATAATAGTTTGGAATCATTACTTATATATAAAAGATGTAGGTATAAAATAATACTGTCTGACTGATTGACTAACCTTTGCAATGGTTGGAGGTTCATTTCGGTAAAAGAACTGATGAACTATTCGTCGTATTGCGGAGAATGTAAATTCATTAATTTTATCTTTGAAACTTCGCTTTGGTCCAGTTTTTTTAGGGGGAGTTGGCGGCGCACCTTTATTTACTTCCTTCAAAACGTTACAAACAGAGCGTGAGGTTATTCCCAATATGTGAGCAACTTTGTTCATACATTCATTTTCTTCCACAACTTCAAAGGCCTCCAATTGCGCAGAAGTTTCATTTTTCACGTACTTATATGCGTTGCGGATCATTACTTTTTCAGTAACAGTGAAAGCTTTTCGTGGACGTTTTTTTCTTGGAGACAAGAAAACATCCACGTCTTTTTGTGATGTACTTGGCGGAGGATCCATTTTGATGGAAAACCAAAACAAATAGATTCACTCAAAGTTCACAAAAAACTATAAACGTAACAACAAACACAACGTAACAAAACTTTAACAAAAACCCAACAAAATAACAAAATATCGATTCGCAATGAAACGAGATATTCGTGCAGTCAGACTAGGAGAATGAAGCCGAATGACAAGATAAACAAAATGGCGATAGCTGCACGAGCGCGCACGGGTTGCCAATACAGAAAACTATCTAGGCTCTTTTATTATAAGTTTTGTTTTTAATATAAAAAAAAACAAAAATATTAACTTTTTATAAAATAAAGCAGCGGTTACTAATTAATAAATTAATTTAAAACTAATTAATTTAAATAAAAATCAATAATTTAGTCTTTAATTGGCACACCAATATTATGATTACATAAACATAAATCGCGATTGTTTATCGATTTTTGTGTTCATCACTACACTATTATATGTGGTATCATTATTTTACAAAATGACAGTAGCTAATGTCAAATGTGGAATCGAATTATAATTCCGACTATATATTGTGTAATCATCAGTCAAACGTTACAGAGATCATATAGGACATTTTGGTTGACCCTCTGGTGGTATGTATTCAATATCCTCCATGTCATAATCAAAATAATAGTAGTCTTCATCGTCACTTTCAGAATCATCAGCTCTCAAGTAATCGGTAGTCGGAAAAGTTTGCAGCCTTTTGGAACGTATGACTCTAGCGCGCTATATTTCAGGCTACACTGATCACTGGCGGGAAAGTGATATACCGTTTGACAGCTGACTTTTTAGTAACGGCGGCAAATTGGAATTACAAGTTAAAATTTTTATCTTTTCATATTTTTTAACAATTTTAAAATGGAAGTTAATATGGAGAAAATTAGATACGTATTACATTTTTTTTCGACAAGGCTATGAATTCTCCTAGTGCTCGAAAACAGACTTGTGGTGTTTACGGAGATGCTTTATCTAAAACTACTGCAAAAAAGGATGCAGTCGGTTCAGGTCTGGTATTTTGATGTGAAGGATGTTCCTCGGCGTAGTCATCTTATGAAGATAAATGATGTTATCATTGAAAAAATTAAAGCAGATCGACAGATTAGTGTGTGAAAAAGTGTATAAAACTAAATAAGAATTGTTATTAATGTTTTTATTTCACGAAATTAAAAAAAATATCAAGATAACGGCCTTCGTGTTCAATACAAATTCGACTTCGAGGGAAAAAATTGTCCTGACGTATGAACGCCGTCCTGTTACTTTTAATTGTTTCTTCCGCTTCTCTTAATTTTGTGTGCAATTCAACTAACCTTCGGCATTTCTTTGCGAGCTCTTTGTAGTACCCCCAGTCGAAAAAATGTATCAGTTTTAAGTCGGGTGACCGTGGGGGCCACGCAATGGGCCCGCCGCGACTAATCCAGTAGCCTTCAAATCTTTGAGAATAATTGAGATAAGCTCTGATATTAGATGCATAATGACATGGTGCGCCGTCATTTTGGAATATCGGCGCGTCTCTATCGACATCTAACAATCCGTTGTGATCATTCGTTAAAAAATGTAGGTAAGACTAGCCGTTCAAACGGTCTGGAATCTGAAATGGACCCAATTTTAGGAGATAGCTAACCGAGATAGCTCAATAAAATTTATAGGGTAAATAGACAATAAAATGAGGATTTTTTTAAAATAGGTTTGATTGAAAACACGACAGAAAAATCCAAGAATATGTTCTATACATTTTAGTGACTCACAAGTATGTAACCGAGAGCGGCTTACGTAGATTACGCCACAGCGCTGTGCCCTCAAAGGTATATAAATTAATGCA
Organism: Sesia bembeciformis; assembly: GCA_943735995.1. Taxonomy (NCBI): domain Eukaryota; kingdom Metazoa; phylum Arthropoda; class Insecta; order Lepidoptera; family Sesiidae; genus Sesia; species Sesia bembeciformis. The sequence goes on from OX031043.1 coordinate 10,309,975, forward strand.
GTAGTAAATTCTGAAAGTACATGCCGTATAAGTATTCATTATTTGTAATTGTTCCAGGAACTACACATTGCTTGCGCAAGGCAGGACGTGAATAATCACTAAATGTAATAATCAATTGCTTTATGCTCCTGAACATCCGGTAAACCTCTAACAATAAGCATTTTATATCTTGCAATATGTCTGTTTACAAAGATTTTGGAAAGTAGACATGACGGACTTTAGAGATTAATTAGTAGTGTTGTCAGATGAAAAATGGTTTTTAAATCTTCATGAAATTTATCACAACATAAGAGAAATTTACATGTGGCGAACTGTTTGCCTTTCAAATAATGTTCATTACTTATATTTCTAGTTTATATTCATGCAGACTAGAAAAAGAACGTTTGTTAATCACGATGATATAATTTTTCAGAATGCATTGTGCAATACAGAGGTTGAAAAAACTATTTCCAACTGTCCGAGTACACCAAGCGAGCGTCGGCCAGGTAATAATAAATAATGCTATAGAGCAGGAAGAACATCGTTTAGAATCTGTGAGCAATATTCAGGATTATAATTATAAGTATTGACTATTGTTCCGACTGAAAAAAACACATTATAATTGTTTATACAGTATAAAAAAATAAAATATGATTTATTTTTTACAGAGTACATCTGGTCTGCCTCCTTTAGATGACAAATTTGATTCAGAATCATCTAAAGAAGAAGAACGCTTCAATAAAAGAGATTTATTAAAATTGAAAAAGTAAATATACATCAGTAATAATGATGTGCTATTCTGCGAATATGCTAATTCCAGAATATGATATTTTGCGAAGGTCTTGGTGGCTGTGGGATTGCAGCGTGCACCCACACCCTTAAATCAATCTTTCTAGTTTCTACAAATAAAAGATACTTATGTCTAATTTAGGTTCTTTTATATTTATTCATTTATAATTCTAGTACTAAAGTACATGTAATAGAAATAAACTAAAATTAGGGCTCTATTCCAAAACGTGCGAAAATCACAGTCTCTGTTGTGTAAACATAGAAAAAGACGGACCGTAATTAATTCAAGAATGATTTTCGCATGTTCTGGGATGCAACCTAAACATATATTTTATAAAGTATCATATCTACGACAAAGAAGCAGTTGTCTGTGTGTTGAGTTCATATCAGTATGGTTTTATAGTAGTAGGTAGTGTCCAATAGATTGTTGAACAGAACACAGTCTTTCAATGCATAATCAAACCAATTAAGCGAAACTCGACCTTACTTGAAGCAACATATGGTCCAAAATCGAACCGGATACCAGCGACTACATTACCGGCCGCTTGACAAAAAATATTGTGTTAAGTAAGACGGTCGAATGTTCGATGTTTTACAAAAGTTTTGAGTTTTAATATAAATTCATTTCATTACTTTTGCTACAATCAAATTTCGTGCTTATAATAGCTACAGAAGTGGAAAAAGAGTTAAATATAGTGGAAAACATTGCGTACACTCTGAAGAAAACACAAGTTAATTTGAAAATATGCCCGAAAGCAAGATTAACACAAAATTACGTCGAAGCGCGCCTAAAATGTATAGGATGTATGTATAGTTATAGTACATTGTAAAAGATTTTTGAACATGAAAAATCCAAAGAAGCTAGAATACGAAATAACAACAGAAGAATTACAAAATGCGTTAGATATTTGCATAAGACGAGTACAAGAAGATGAATTTACAGATGAAATGCGAAGACTATAAAAAAAAAAAACTGTGAGAACCACTAGCATTTTGAAGACTCTAAACCCATTCATTGACGACCAGAGTATCCTCAGGGTGGCGGTAGACGCAGACGCCGATGAGAACCTAAAACATCTCGTGATACTGGGCAAGAGAAACAGCCTCGTGTCACTCATACTGGCTGACGCACACCTGAAGACATTACACGGTGGAATAAAAATGATGATTACTTACCTGATGAGTAAATACTGGATCGTTGGCTGCAAGAGTTTGGTGAAGCAATACATACATAAATGTGTTACCTGTGCACGGCAACGAGCTACTAGTAGACAAACGATGATGGGTGACTTACCTGAACCTCGTGTGACTCCTTCGCGCCCATTCTCTCGAAGTGGAGTTGACTTTGCTGGCCCTGTTTATGTATTAAATTCTAAAGGAAGAGGAGCCAAGACTAGTAAGGCATACATTTGCATTTTCATCTGCATGGCTGTAAAGGCAATACATTTAGAATTGGTGAGCGATCTCACATCTGATGCATTCATCGCAGCATTCAAACGTTTCGTGGCCAGAAGAGGAAGATGTAAGGAAATCTGGAGGAACAACGGGACTAACTTTGTGGCATCCAACAAGGAATTATTTGCAATGTGGAGAGAAGCTGGACTTGAAATACCCCGCCTTATAGCAAATCAACTAGCAAATAATGGCACGCAGTGGCACTTCACTCCGCCATATAGTCCTAACTTTGGGGGGCTCTGGGAAGCCGACAAACAACAATATTGACTTCGAATTTAACATTCGAAGAGTTCACGACGATGCTCACACAAATCGAAGCCCGTCTTAATTCTCGGCCTTTGACATCGAATATCGATATACAAGTACTTACCCCGGGACATTTTATCGTTGGAGAAGCACTAATAACTGTACCAGATCGCGACTATACAATTGCTAACATCAATCTGTTATCTAGATGGCAACATACCCAACGACTGGTTCAAGCATTTTGGAAACGCTGGCAGAGTGAATATTTGTCGCGGCTTCACCAGCGACCTAAATGGCTGAAAAGAACGCCAGAGTTTCAAGTTGGCGACATTGTGTTGCTAAAGGACGAAAATATGCCCCCTAGCAAGTGGGCACTGGCACGAATAATGGAAAAACATCCGGGACCAGACAGTATAACGCGAGTGTATACCGTGCGTTACAATGGTAAATCAACTCGGAGATCAATCTCAAATTTGTGTGCGTTACCAGTCTAATACTAAAGATTAACTTAGTATTTATGATTTTTTTAGTAAATTTGTGTTCAATACTTCTATAAATCAACCAATTAACATTCTGTATTTTAAGCATAATGCTTAAATTTTAAAGTTAAGTTCTACCTCTATAATAACAGTGCAGGTAGACCTGTATAAACGCATTTTCATTTACTATATTAAAATAAAAGAAAACGTGTTGTTCTAGTAGAGCGAGTGGTCAGTCTCGGGGTGTGTCGTGTGGGCGCGCGGCGGCGCGCGCGGTCAGGTGGCGCGCCCCTTGCCCTCCTTGATGGCGATCACGTAGCGCTGCGCCACGCGCTCCGGCGGCGAATACCCGTCCGCGTATGACGAGTCCTGCGAGGGTAATATTCAACCTTTATGGTTTTACTCGTTTAATGTAACACCTTATCTATTTTTCATATAGCACAAAAACATTCCCAGGTAATTAAAGTGCTGATCTGCTTGAGTGTGAACACTCGGTCCTCTTCTCAATAAAAGACCACACTCGGGAACAACACTTTATATTTAATATGAAGGCAAAATTTACATAAATAGATAAAGAAATTTATAGAAAGAGCATGAAAAATTAAACCTTAAAATAAATGGATCGTAAAAGCAAAAGAAGAATAAAAAACAAAAGACAACAACAATGGCAGACGTCATGACCAACTAGATGTCGATCTAGTTGGCTGGCAATCTAGTTGGCTTCGGCCGGCGGGTTCCTACACTCTCTTTCCAACAAATAATTTGTATGAAAACACGACCATCCGTTAAAGTAATACGAGGCCACAGATAAACGTCATACGCGTCAAACTTATTATTATCAGAGTTAATACAGTCTCGTATCACTGCGACCATTACTGACCTTGTGGTTCGCCACCCTTCTTATCATCCACAGATGGACACGGGCATTCTCATATACATTGTCTTGCGCATGAGGTATGTATGGCCTTAAAATGCCACGCCTAGCCAAGCAGGTTGACTAGTTCACTCTTTTAAAGGTGTTGTTTCTCAACACTTGTGGTAGGCGCTTTGTTATCCCCTGGTCGCCTTTTATGACACCCACAGGAATGTGGTGCTATTCTGAAGTTGGCCGACACCACACGGCACATATATGTTATATTCAATGCTAATTTCATCTAATTTTATTGAGTTATAAAAGAAAAGAAACGTTTACTGAGCATGCACCAATTAATTTTACTTGCCATGTGGATACTCACCTCAAACAACACCTCATACGGATCCACGGCACTCGCCGGAAGTCTATTAACAACCGCCCTATAAAAGCAAGTGGTCTGCGGGTAGAGCGCCATAACGACCGCGCCCTTCGGGAACAGCGCGTGCTCGTCCGTGCGCGGGTCCGCGCGCTTTAGCGGCAGCGGCACTACGCGCCGTTTACTCAATATGTGACGATTCTTTTGCTCTTCGTCAATGTCGTCTACTTCGTATTTACCTTGAGCGGGGAGCCAGCTTACCACCTGAGGAAATAAATTCAATATCATAATCGAGTAGCTAATAATTGACATAATACCACCCACTTCTAAAAATTAATAGGTACCAATGTCCGTTTTCTTGCTTTAATATCGGAAGGTCTACATAGCAATATAACGAAGTAGCAAACGGTCCACATTCAAAATTTCCCGTTTACTTATTTAGTAAACTAATAATTTTAATTTTGCATTTAGGACTATTGTCCTAAATGCCGTAGTAGCAAAATGTCCCACATTGTTAAAAATGTGGAACCAGCAGTTAAAAAAACATACCCCATAACGGTACGACAGCGTTTCGCGAAAAAAGTAGTAAAAAAATAGGACAACTCAGCGCCAGTGGCGGATAAGTGTCAATGTGGATTCCTGGGGACGTGCACGCCCAGATGAGCACTAGCTCATTATCACTACACGTACCTCTGCTAGTATCCAGTTTTCCTCCTTCTCGGAGACTCGAACGAGCGCGGCGACGGCGTCCCCGGGGCGCGCCACGTGCCCCGCGTCGGCGGGCACGGCGCCGCACAGCGGCGGCGCGCGCTCCCCCGTGCGACCCACGTGTAACGGCAGCGTTTGCGCTGCGCTTAGTAACATCTTCATAAGCGCACCGCAACCGATCGTCTCCTTGTTGCCGGCGTGACGCGCCTGCATCAATAACTTCTTATTTATATCTAATAGCGAAATAATTAAATGAGCAGCAAATGGACAGTAGCAAATTTAAAGCTAGGTATTTAAAGGTTTTTTTAGGTTTAATCGGGTATTCAGAATTCATGTTCTTTTGTTGATCATGATTTACTGCTCGTATAGTATTTTTTGCTGCTAGCCTATGTAACATCTTCTAGCGTACGATAAAATCATAACAAAGCCATATTTAAACAATTATATTTTTAAAAAAGTTGTTTCGGTATTATCACGAAAGATGAGAAGCCCAAAACATTTTTTTTAAATGTTTGTCTGTGAACGTGTATCACGCAAAATCCACTGGACAAAATTTAATGATATGTGGCACAGTTATTGTCACAATAATCGATCATTAATTGTCAAATTCCCACATCCGCTGGGCGCACTCGACTGACTACTTTATCCCTTTCTAACAGAAGACTTAAAATGTACTGCATTTCCTACTTTATCGTATTTCCCCAATGCAGTACGTACGTGTTTCGGTAGTGAGTGAGATATACCAGAGCTCATTCCCATCCAATCCTATCCCTCCCCATTTTCCCAATCTATTCCTGCACAGGTGGGCAACGCATCCGGGAGCGTGCCAACGTTTGTCATTCTAGACTGATGTGGACATGTATCGAGGATGTCTGTGGACGACAGTATCCACTTATAGTACAGTGGACTGTATGCTCACCTGCCTACTTTTTTTCTATAAAAACAAAGTTTCATTCTGTTAAGGGTTAAGGAAAATAAGTTTTAGTTAAGGAAATCCCATCCCAGGAAGAGCCATCATAAATATTAAAATAAATAAAGAACAAAATAACCTAATCAACTCGTAGTTGTGGGATACCCAACAAAAAAACTTTTACTGGCTATTCCACAGGTCAGGACGGATTGGCTGGCAAGCGGTGTTCAGACTTGTCAACTACGTGACTTCCATCCGACAATGCCTACTCCGCTGTATTTGCGGATTAAATATCGCAGGACTGTTATGATAACTTATGTGCCAAGTGAACGTTTTTGTGTTTTTATCTGAATCCATTCTGTAGAAGTTGCTCGAAGGACCATGTAGAAGTTGCTAACGTCGAGATAGAAATAATAAGCAGCTTTGTTCGAGATAAGGATCTTATTGCACTACTTAATTAACTGTTTTATAAGCTAACCTAACCTAGAGACGCGAGAACACACGCGATTAGGGGCTGAGCGTTGTTTTCGTACTGATTCGTTTAATTGATGTTGATTAATTTATGTCTGCGTTATCGCTGACTTGGCTATGTATAGTTGTGCGTAGCTACACCGTACACATTACATAGTTCTTTCGGAAATGTATGGGGTACATGGAAAGAGTACAATACAATGAACTACAAAACCATACATACTCTAAAGTCCACATTGACACTGCTAATACTAATAAAATCATAAAGTTGGGTTAGCACTTAAACATTTTTTGAAAAATCTTTGCATCTCATGCAGTTGCAATTGAAAAAATGATACCGAGTCCAAAATAATATTTTTTGTAATTATAAAGTTACTTTAGGTTAAAGTAACTGTAACCTTATTTCAAAAATGTTATCATTTTCATAAACTAGTTAATACGCCTTACAGTTCACATAATGTGTAACTAATGACACTGTGTATGCTGCAGATTATGCAGATCCAAGGGAGATCATTGGTACACAATACAGAATTGCTCGTAGTGTGGGTGCCAACTGCCAATGGACTACACTCTGTTGCTTTAGTTATAGAATTTGTTTACATGTACTATGTTAAACGCTGTATGCATTAATTATAAAAAATAAATTATTATTATTAAACTTTTTACAAAGTATTGGGGTATAATATAATTTAAATACCTGAATCCGCCTCTCATTTTTAATGGCGCGTATCTCATAAATGTGCGACAAAGCGGTGCGAAGCGCCCTCTCTTCTTGATCGGCGGCCGAAAGACCCGCTCTGTACAGGTTCTTCAACTGCATCAGCTAAACGAACAGCAAAATAAACTTTCACTTAATAAATAAACAAATGCCTTTAACATAACGACGGTGGAAATCTCAATTGGCGTAAAGGACAACCTGCTTTATCCTGTTTAACTGACATTAAAGACTAAAATTTATAAGCAATTACAACAACGGTCTCTTAACTATAATTCCTTCCAAGGGCAATTTTAAAAGCCATTGAAATTTTAAAAATACAGAAAGATAGAGAAGAAAAATGGAGTAGAAATAAATTTTAATTAAGTACAAAGTCTTCTGGAGACTAGATAAAATCGAAGAACAAACAAAACACAATAAAATAAGTTTTTATTAAACAAATAAAAAAAAATATATCCTATGAAATATATTTGACAAAAAGCCTAACAAAAGCCGGACAGGCCGGACACGTAAATATTTGGCCGGACACGACTGTAAAAAGCCAAACATGTCCGGCTAAAGCCGGACGCCTGGCAACCCTATATTCAGGTGACTTTTTTATAATTTGTCTATTAAATATTTTTTTAGCCTTCTTTTTATATTTTTAGGGTTTAGTGTTTGTCTTGGGTCAATCCGTAGGTCGTTTATTGGAACTGCGATTATACAGGATATTCCGTAAGTAGTGGATCAAACAGATTCTGAAGACAGGGGAGATCACGGCCTACCAGAAAATACAAACTAAATTTAAATCAAACTGACAGTTAAAAATTTATGGGCATATTTCATTTTTCTAAAAATTCTCAAATGAGAAGACGAAATATGAAAATATTGATAAAGTATGTAAATTTTCAAACTGCACTGCATATTGCACTGTATCATTATTTCATTCTTATAAATAGATACCGATTCCATGCCTCCCATAGCAATCACCATAAAGTAGAGTAACTATTTGATATAAGACAAGAATTCTCAGGCATGCAAGTTTCCTAATGTTTTTCTTCACCGCGGAGTAAGTACATCGTAAAGTATCCGTATATAAATACATCGTCGATAAACACATACATCGTACGTTTTGTGGTTATACAAATACATAGGTCACATTGAAAATTTCCGGTACTGGCCACTTACATAAACAATATTTTAAATGTACTTACAATATTTGAAAATGGAACTCTTTGGCTGTAGAATAAAGTTTGTTTCATCTAACAGACATGTTTCTCATTGTGGCGTCATTTTAAAAATTTTGTGTGTGCATTACGATCGCTGTATGATTTTCTACGATTTTAAGTGTAATTTGACAGCTCAGCAGAGCCTCGCTCGGCTTCAAACTGCTTTTGGCAATGAAGCACCAAGCAAGACGACAATTTATAGCTGGTTTTCAGAATTCAAGCGTGGTCGTGTCATTCAATCTCAGTGACGAATTTCATGAAGGTCGCGCCCGTCCACCGCTCTCAACAACTAAAACATCGATGCTGTGCGCCACGTGATCGAAACAGACTGGCATGTGACCTGCCGTGAGATTCGGACATCCTTAGACATAGGCATGAGTCAGATACAATTAATCCTACACAAACATTTGCCTGTGCGAAAGTTGTGCCCGCGGTAGATCTCACACAATTTGACTGAGGCTCAAAAATCCGAACGCGTCACTTGGTGCAAGCAATGCCATGCTTACCAGATTCAACGAAGGGGCGTCAAATGTGGTGTAGAACATAGTAACAGGTGACGAAACATGGATTTACAGCTACGACCCCGAAACAAAGCAAGCAATTGACCATTTTGGTCTTTCAAGATGAGCCGAACCCCACCAGTGGCACGTGTGCAAAGTGCCGTGAAGCAGATGTTCGCTTCTTTTTTTAGAAATATGTACTGGAAAGACTTTTTGAAGGCGAAAAACGTAGAACTCATGAGACTCATGAGCCATCCGCCACACAGTCCCGACTAGGCACCTTGTGACTTCTTCTTGTTTCCAAAAATTAAGAACCAATTACGCAGTGAACGATTTTCATCACCAGAAGAGGCTGTCGAAGAGTATGAAAAAAATGTTTCCGAGGACACCACGGAGAAGTGAAATAAATGTTATGGAAATTGGTTTATTTGTATGAAAAGTGTGTTGACGCTCACGGAGAATATTTTGAGAAACAAATTGATTTTTGGCCATTCAATGGCCTTTCAAGAAATTTTTTTAAATTGCATAAATTTTTATTTTTTTTTAAATTGCAAGGGTAATTTTTTTAAATTCATTCCGGAAACTTTCAGTGTGGCCCTCGTAGCAACATTGCGTGTAATTATGGGATGAGATTTGAAAGCTTTCGTTTAAAAATATATATCATTACCAATAGTACCTAACCTACTACGCACGCGCTTGTAAAATTAGTATGTATGTAATTTGTAGTTCAATTTAAAGTTAGTGCAATATTTTTTTTAGTTCAATCAATAAGTACCTTTTTGATTTAATCTAAAAGTAAGTACCTCCCTAACTTTGAATACTATACATCACTTAATAATTAAACTAAAAAATCAGATACATAACTGATTCTCAAATGAATGTTTACTCTTAAAAGTATTTCTTTTTGTAGAAAACCTGTTTTATCTATTATTTACATTGGGCTCTTATTATTCGAGTATTTGTTTAGAAAATGGTGAAAATGAGTGTGAATACTTGAAAATTAGCAAATGTTCACCAAAACTAATACAAATATTCGGAAAATCCCTAGATTGCACTAATGCATTTATATCTGTCTTTGTGCATACATTATACTCTTTACTTGATTGAATTACACAGGATGGAATGGAAAGTAGGGAATATAATGTGATGAAAGAAGTCTCTTCTTCTATTCCATTACAGTTCCTAAATGATGGAATGGGAAGTTGGCTTTAGCACATCTCACCCACTCCCGAAACACGTTAGTCCATAGTCCATTGTGGGATACAGTTTCGCCGAGGAAGGCGAAGGAGATCTTCGCCCAGGAACAAGAGCTCGAAAAACTATGCCAATTATTGCATATGGCTACTCATTCTGTAAGAATAAGAAAGCTATTACTTTACCTGCTGTGCAGAGCTGGAAGAGTCTTCGTTAGAGGATGGGGACTCTGTAGCCTTCTCTGCCCTCAGTATAGAGTCAATGCACTGCTCATTGCGGCCCCTCTCTGCCTCAATGTCGTATATTAATCTGTGCAGGGACCTTAGGCGCTCCTAATAAAAATGTCACTTGTTACTTATTACAGTTCCTCCAAAAAGGGTCCAAGTGGAATCTCAATGTGCTGTGTTTGTCGCAGAGCTACGACCGACTACGAGCTACGAGGACCGGACCGGTCCTTGAATATTGTCATTGGTACAAATAATTTAAATAAAGAACAAAATTCAACGTATAATTTGATAATAAAACATTGTTGTTTAATTCATTTTCTAAGATGGAGTGGACTCTCAAAGAGAACTGAGTAGCAGTAATTGCTTTACAGTTTACACCGTTGTGGCCACTCACCAACCACAATATTCAAGCTGCTCCAAAACTTGAGTATCACGCAAAGGTTTGTTTACCGTACTGTCAAGAGGTACAATACTTAAGTATTGATGACAAAAAAAGATCCGGTCGGCCTCCTTCCGTTCGGACTCCAGTAGTCATCAAAGCAATCAAGGCGCGAATTGCAAGAAATCCCGTCCGAAAACAGAAACTAAACGCTCTCCAAATGAGTTTGAGTAGAAAGACCGTTAAAAAGGTACTTAACGAAGATCTTGGACTACGGGCTTACAGAAAGAAAAGTGGCCATTTTGTCAACGCGCAAATTAAAAACCATCAGAGTGAAAAGATCCAAAATGTAGAAGCGGTACGCGAGAAACAAGCACCGCAATATCCTGTTTACTGATGAGAAAATTTTTGATATTGTAGAAAGTTGAAACAGACAAAATGACAGTGTACGCTACAAGTTCTGCCGCAGCTGGAAAGGCCATTTCCAGAGTTCATCGTGGCCATCATCCGTCATCACTGATGACTCATCCTGTTTGACGATGGTTTGACTAGGAGTCTCGTACTATGGTCCAACTGAAGTGCATTTACCAAGTTTACCAAGACACTGTTTTGGATGATATCGTGAACGACCTGCCTCAGTACCTTTTTCGAGGGCGACATAGGGTTTTCCAGCAGGACTCTGCACCAGCACACAAGGCCGAAACTACCCAGACTTGGTTCGAGAGCCATAATATCGACTTTATCAAGCATGAAGATTAGCCCTCCTCAAGTCCCGATCTGAATCCTTTCGATTACAAAATATGGCAAGTTTTGGAGAGAAAATATGTGCTAAACCTCACAAAAATTTGGAGCCTGAAGTCATCATTGATAAAAGCAGTGACCGAAATAGATATGAATATCGTCCGTGCAGTGTGATCGATGACTGGCCGCGCCATCTAAGGGAGTGTGTGAAAAAATGATGGCAGACATTTTGAGTACCTTTAATGTGTAATTATTCTTTATTTATTGCTTTTCAATATTTAGTAAACATGTTATAACAGTAAGCCTAGCCCGCCCTACTTTTGATTTTACGACCTATTGAACTTGTAACAGTATTTAGGGATGGACATAGTATATTTTATAATTGAAAAAAAAAACATTTAGATTAAGTGTATTATTTTAACCACAGTCCATTAGAAAATTGTGTGTTTGTAATGTGGGCTCGCAATCACAAAGTAGAGTTTACTCTACTTTTTCAAATGTACACCTAGTCTCTCCATATCCAAACTCTCCACAATAAGGTACGCAGCACATCTGGGGCACCTCAATGTTTATCATTTTTAACTGAACATCAGATCAGTCATGTATCACAGATCTCCATGGATGATAGCATCCACTTGCTACTTCTTTCTATAAATTAATACACTGAACTCTTACACTTGTCGAAACTCAGTTCTAATGTACACATCTCCAAACATCCTGCACCAGTTTTAATATGGATAAGTAGTTAAAATTCAATGAAATAACTCCAGTATGTTTAATAAAGGGACACAGAAACTAACACCAAGAATAAAAGTAATTGAATAAAATTAGAAGTATTTTTATTGCCTATTTTATGTCTTTTTAAATTACCTGCACTTGTTGTGCAGCCACATCAGCGGTGAGTGGCATTCTGCAATGATTGCCAGGAGAGTTTGTAGCTCAGATACACCACATGCACCCAGCTGATGCAGACAAATACCTGCTCAAAAGAACAATATGAATATAAATAACACCACACAAAACAGTCTATAATTATTAATTTTGAGATAATCTAGTTAAAAAGACAATTAAAATAATCAGATCAATCACACAAACAAATACAAAGACTATAAAAGAAAACAGATTCAAACAAAACTTTATCGTTAAAGGAATAAGTGATAGACCGGGAATCAAATTCGAGACCTTTCGCATAGTATGGGTACTACAAACTGGATTAATCAGTCATAAACTAAAGAGTTGCATATGGAATCTAATCCATACCTTTTCTCCTTGATAATAAAAAAGCAATAGGTAATTAAAAATTTAATTATGTGGATTTGATTCCATATTCTTCAAAATGAATTTACAAATAAAGCCTGTATACCACATAAAGATAAGTGTGAAAATATCTTACCAAGATCAATAATTCAAACCATGTACTTCTATAAAGCATTACAATTTACAAGTGATTGCTTTAAAATTACATACTTTTAATTGAAGTAAATCTTTCATTTGTGGAATTTATAAACAAAAAATACTACATTTAAACTTGGTTAATTCTAAATCTAATATGAGGTCTGACAGCTGCCTGACAGTTGAAAAGACTACAGTGATGGGACTTTGTTAATCGATAGCCTATAATCGATTTCTGCTTATTATTATTGATTATTATAACTTCTATCCATGAAATACAAGGTTAATTGATCTGTGCTAGGGTACTTTCTAATCGACTGCCTTTTCTATTCCATTTATTATTATTATAATACAGCCCAAATAAAAACTATAACTAGAAAGTCTGGAGTAAGAAATTATACCTATTTACCTCACCCAGGCCCTTACAGTTGATAGCTGAGTCAGCAGCAGTGTAACCATTTTTAGCATATTCGATGCCAATTTAGTATGTTTTGGCCTGTTTGTAATATTTTTAGCATACTGGTGAATTTTAACATATTTTCGCATAATTAGAACAATTTCCCTACAGTTTATTCTCTTAGGGTTATTGCTATTCTTATCTCACGACAAGGTCTTGACCAATAAGATCGCTTCATCTTCACTTTCCTGGTTTCGTTCACAACAAAAACAAATTAAATGGTATAAATACCAGTCATTGAGTTTTAAAAAATAAACAAAAAAAAAAGAACATTATTTTGTTAACTATACTAGTGTTCCTCTGGTTTATTATTTTTTGTATGTGGACCAATAACTATGCCTGTGTCCAAATAAATTATATTTAAAAGAAAACTACTGTCATTTGTCATTTGTTTAGCGTTGAATTTTCGTAAATATTCTTACCTAAACAAATCTAAAAATATCATAATTATGATATATTATTTTTAAAATTACACCGATTGCATTGGTTTTAAGTAGTCGAAATTAATAATTTTAGTATATATTTTTTAAAATAGGTCATTTCCTTCCTAACGGATTTGGTTACCGGTACGTCATAGTTGGCTTCCTATCATCTCTGTAATTATTATTACGTTATCTAAGTGATTGTGTTTGTATGAGTTAATATTTTTAGGCAAGTTGCTCAGAGGTGTATCTAATGAAAGAGGCATTAAGTGGACATGGCAGAAAATGATGATTATTTAGACTCGATTGAAAACAATCATTTAGACGGAACAAACGGTTCCCTAAACATGAACGACGGCCTCGGGGTAAGTGTTACCGCTAGAAATTTCAGTTATATAAATTGCATACATAACTACACAACAGTGACCATATTGTACACAAATTTAAAGATTCGTTTCTTGTACTGGTTTTTTTAGGTGTTTAAATACATCCTCATCTATTATTGGTGACTACATGGTATGTACAGAATATACTGATATATGCCTTTCCCTGTAAACATGGCATTTTTTATGCCACCAGTTGTGTCTTACCCCTTTATTGTAGTCAAAATAATTTCAGTCTATTATCTGAATGTTCGTCAATATTCTTAGTTGAACACATTGCTAAATGTTATTTGAATGCACTTAGTGCATTCTCAGAAAATGCACTATGTTATATATGCATACAACCAGAGTTAGTCACATGCTGCATATACTGCAAAGTTGTGTTCGGGAACAGAACATTTACAGATTAAGTTCTGTAATAAAAACTTCTGTAATTAGATTGATTTATACAAAGACACATTCATAGCACAACAATTTTTATCTTTTTTATACAATGTGAATTGTGTTAATCTTCTCTATTTCCTAAATCACTTCTAAATGCTTTTACTCTAGGAAAGCATGGTATTTCTGTATTTTCCCAATCCTTGTTAAAAAATGGATTCCCAAAGGTAGGTAAGCACATCTGCAGATGTAAGCTTGTATTGCAAATATACCTATATGGGGGACAGTATGTTCTTTTACCATCATGGGATAAATCTTTATTTAATTGCCACCTTATAAAAAAATATGGTTATTAATTTGTGCATAAACCTTCAATTATGCTAATGAAACTATGTGAATTACTATTAAAGTTTAAATATGTATTGTTTAATGGCTTTTAAACAACACATTATTATTAAACAAATGTCATTATTAAATGAGAGTTATTATTATTAAACAAATGTTATTATTAAATGAGTTATTATTATTAAACAAATGTTATTATTAAATGAGAGTATTGAACTAATTTTCATCTAATTTCATAGAAGAGTTTATTTATATATTGTCATTAATAGTTATCATAATATGTAAATTCACTGAAAAATCTTAACCTATTCTCTGTCTTGATTATTTAAAACAATCTTACACCTAGATAAATAGATGATTCTCAATCCTAGAATTAGTCGGGTAAATGTTTATTTTACTAGATTGTATGAAGGAATTTTCGTCTAAGCCAAGAACAATCTATGAAATATTTATTTCACCCCTACTTTCTTGTATTATTGTATTCACCTGAGGCCATTCATACACAAGAGAAGAATTGAAGGACATAGGTCCATATATCTTGATGGAGAAAAATGTATTATATAAATCAGGAAGTAATGATACATATTAGCAAGATGAAATATAAGTTCTATGATTGAATGGTCCAATATATCAGTTCCATTTAATCAAATAGTCATTAATAATAGTCAGTAAAGACTGGCGTCTTTGAAATGTAGACTATCACTTTCCCAAGTAAACAGTTTAATTACTATTACTACTACTAAGCTAGCAATAAGTATGACAGTAAACAAAATAGAACAATTGCCCATGAAGTTGGATAATCTATTCAAATCTAGGTTCTAATCTATGTCTAAACTATCATTTCCTGTATTTTAGGTACCCCTTATATTTAATTTGACAAAACCCAACCAAAGATAATAAGTCTAAACCATGGTGAAATAATCATTGCATTTTTTTACAATATGAACTACTCAAAACAAAATAGGGCCATTCTCAAGCTGGAAGTTTGGTTAGTTTGTTTATAAATAACTCTTGAGGTAATATCATTAGTGATTTGAAGCATTAAAACATAAAGTAGACATGTTTATGAGTCTTTATCAATGTTTTGAGGGGCAAATTTAATGTTATTCTCAAGTGGGTACACAGAAAAACCAGGTGCTTGAAATTACTCTATGCACCAATTCTTAATCATTTTGTGTTCCCCAGTCTCCCTATAAAGGCTATTGTTGAAATAGTTTTGGTATTGGTTCTGATTACTGTGCCTGGTTGTCATGACATGGATTTGGAAACCGCAACCAGAGTGGTTGTTTTGCTACAAGAGGGAGAATCTCAGAGATCTGTAGCAATACATCTCGGTGTGTCACGACGAGCTATCAGGAACATATGGGAATGCTACCAGGAGACAGGTAGTGTGGCTAGAAAACGAAGATTAGGAAGAGTTTGTGCTGCAACCGCCCAGGAAGACCAGTACATCAGGCTAACTGCATGTCAGGATTGTATTGTACTGTAACATCCCAGACCTTATAAAACAGACTACGGCAATATATCGGTACACACGTTAGTAATCAAACTATCCGAACCATCAAAGCTGACAAGTAGTCATTGTGCAGCGCATTTAAGGTTCACATATGAGCATTTGGACTGGACCATGGATAACTGGAGGACTGTACTCTTCACAGAGGATTGTAAGGTTAAGTTTTTTAGTGATGACGGATAAGTTTGCGTGTGGAAAAGAGAAGGCCAACATTTTTAACAACCATGTATCCACAGAACAGACCGTTTTGGGGGCCCAAGTGTGATAGTATGGGTTGGAATAAGCTTGATAATTCTGGGTAAAACAGAACGGGTAATTCTGGATGAAGGTACTGTAACGGCTGGCCAATTATGTGGAGCGAGTAATCTGACCTCATGTGATCCCATTTTCATAAAGAGTGGGCAATGATTTTGTTTTTATGCAAGATAATGCTCGCACACATACGGCCTGTACTACACAGAGCTCATTCTGACACCAATATTACAGTTTTGCCATGGCTAGCGATGAGTCTCGACCTCAGTCCCATAGAACATTTATGGGATCAATTGAAAAGAAACCTCAAAGAAAATTACAGCCGCATCAACAGTCAACAAGAGCTCATAAACGTTCTAAAAGTCCATTGGCAGCAAATACCTGATGAAAACATCAGCCATATGATGGAAAGTGTACCAGACAGGCTCAGAGAACGCATACGGAGCCGAGGGGGGCCCTACACGCTACTAAACATGACCACCTATCATCAGTTTTTTTAGAAAAAGGGTTATAACCAAAGTTCACTTTTACTGTTCATTTAGTGATAATTTCCCTAAATACAGTTTTTCGTGAGTAATCAAAAACAAATAAGCAACTTTTACCATTGGTTTACCATACCATACACAATTTTTGAATCCCTAATTTTAACATGTCTATTCATGAAATTATATAAATTTATAAAGTTACACTGTAAAAACTATTTTGGGTCCTATTTTGTTTTCAGTAGTTTATAATACAGTGCTTGTTTTTATAAGTAGAGTTTAAAAGTAATTCTCAAATGTATTATCAGTCAATTATAATGTGCCCTGTTTATGTATAAATGTTTGTAAATATATGGGAAATTCTGATATAAAAATATGATATCTAAAGGTACACCTATGTAATTAAGTTGCTGTAGAATCTCTATTTCCGCTGACATTATTTTTTTAGTGAAAATCGTAAATATTCACCAAAAATATATTTATTTTGCATAAGAAATTACTGGAATATTCCATATCTTCAATGCATAGTAAATTTGACAAATAAATAATCTAGGAAAATGCCAAGTCTGAGTGATATGTCAACTCAACTTGATTATGTTTTTCCCTACATTAATCAAAATCACTGAAAATGTTTAAAATCAATTATTTTAGCACTTCTGCTAGTGGTAGGTAAAATAATTATATTTTCATTATATTGTGAAGACTTATTTTTAAATGTAATTATTTTTACCATTGGTGTTAAATATCAAACCAGGTGCTCCTTATTTACTCTTAAAAAAAATGACATTCACAATTTATATTGTACCTACATTGTGCAGGGTGTGGATGGGGCTGTAGGCGGTGAAGTGCCTGACCTGGCAGCGATAAAGGCCCGAGTCCAGGAAATGGAGGAGGAGGCAGAGAAGATCAAGCAGATGCACACAGAGATGGACAAGCAGATGAGCCTGGGCAGTCCACCCGGTCTCAGTGAGTGTAAAGCATTGTTCATAAAAGTCTTAGCTTGTGAAACTGATTAATAATAATTCTGTCTGAGATTAATAATCAGTCTACTTAATCAACATTGAACTAAATTATAACTATAATCTTTAGTGTTGGTTCATTGGCAGCGGCACTGATCATAATTTTTATTTATGTCAGTATAACAATTTAAAAGCGTGGGATCTGACAAAATTCTAGCCTTGACGATAACATTGATATTGATAATATCAATTGATATTTATCAATATCATGATATAATATATATCAATTGATATTATGAATATCATGATATATATGAGTGAACCCTGAATTAATCATAATCACAATAAGGTCTTACAGATTTTATAAATCAACATTCAATAAATAGCATCTAATTTGTTAGATATAATATTTTGTGGCCTTTGAGGATTATATTATGTCCTCTTTACTGTCTTTATCTGTGTCTTATTCCAAACGGATTACCATATTGCCATGGTAATAATACTTTCTATCGGGTACCAGCGAGGGAGTCCTTAAGCTTTTTGCTGCACATACTCTTTGCTCCTGGCTGAGCGCCTTCTGCGCTCGCCCTAAATCATACGTTTCAAGGTTTCAAGGCCTTTCAAGGCCACAAGAATTTAGCCATTCCGAAAAAAAACTTTCTATCTGAATAATCTATTATTAAAATCCCCTAGTATCATAATGCTCTAAAAGCAAAACGACCTACAAGAAATATCCCATTAGCAAAATGACCTATTAGAAGAAAAAAACATTAATAGCAACTCTTTTCAAAACTTAAAAATTAACCTTTCCACGCTTTTAGGAATGTATACATCCCAGCAAGCAATAGACAAACAATAGAATGGTCAAAGGTCATTGCTTGACAGCTTAATAATTAATAATAAGCCATAATAACATTTTGCACTGTACTTTACCTTCATTTTATAAATGGCAAATAGTGGTAATAGGGTGTGTTATGCTATTTTGCTATATAATTAATGGGGATATATCACTCATATGACATTTTGCTTTTAGGGCATTTTGCTAATATTGGTATTCAGATAGAAAGTATTATTATTATGGCAATATGGTAATCCATTTGTTATAAGATACAGCTAAAGACAGTAAAGAGGACAGGAATCCTCAAAGCGCACACAAAATATTATGTCTAACAAAGTAGATGCTATTTATTGAATGTTGATTTATAAAACCTGTACGGCCTAATTGTGATTATGATTAATTATGTTGGTTATAATTAGGTTGTTAGCAGTAAGAAGTCCAACAAATCACTGTTATTTCCAGCGAGTCCACTGAATATGTCTATAGAGGAGAAGATAGAAGCTGACAACAGATCTGTGTATGTCGGCAATGTGGACTACGGTGCCACGGCAGAAGAGCTCGAACAGCATTTCCATGGTTGCGGCTCTATCAATAGGTGAGCATTAAGAGCCATTTGACGTTTTAAACGAAAAATACAAGTTTTTGAGCTGCTTTACAAATGAAAGTTGCTTTACATTTCTGAGTAAATATTTTAAATAGCTCATTTCTTTTTATTGACATTTATTAGAATACATTTCGAATATTTCTTTACTTATATTTATATTTGGGGATTTTTGCGTCGGCCATTAGTATTGTCTATAGAGAAGCACACGGAGAAAAGTTCGGCTTATTTAAAGTATCAAAACTTTTTTTCCATAGTTAGCTATAGAGACGGGGGCATGAACTATTGCCAGTTGTGTTGCGTTGTAATTACCTAAACTTGCTTTAGTCATTTTTGTGAAATGGCTCTTAAGCAATATTCAATATTTATCACTATCCTACTTCTCACTCAGTATATATTTTTTAATTATTCAATTTTCAATAGGAACATGAATTCAATAGGAAGGCAAACTGAATGATTTATGGCGTTTTCCACTAATCATACCACGATGATGATACCTCCTAGTCACTAGTCACGATGATACCTCCCGCCTATAGATTTGCGAGGAGCTTATCCCCATTGGCCTGTAATTGGCCGGGTCCGTACGATCGCCTTTAGGCAATTTCAAATAAGAATATAAATATGTATATTCATATAATGTTATAAATAATGTATAATACTTAATTCATATATGTATTTTATATAAACTTCATATAAATGTGACTACAAAAGCTTTACTACTTGATTTAATTAATTTCAGTTTCAAATTGTTATAACTTCCAGGGTTACGATATTATGCAATAAGTTCGATGGTCATCCCAAGGGTTTTGCCTACATAGAGTTTGGAGACAAGGACAGTGTACAGACTGCAATGGCTATGGACGAGTCATTATTTAGAGGGCGTCAAATTAAGGTAAGATAATAACTTCTATAGACGTACGACTTAATTTCAAATGGCTCAATTATTGATTTTTTAAACATTTGACACCCACGGATATCTTACTGATTTTTGTACCTACTTTATTGCAATATTTGAACATCTATATCTTGTATACGTCAGTCTCAATAGCCCACAGTTAGGATACCCTATGTCCAAAAGCACATGCAAATAAAAACACAGAATACAGGGTTCAAATAAAAGTTTTAATAAACAATCAGCTTTCGCTGATGCGTCCGATATCTGTTTTTGCGCTCCAAGATATTGGTTATCTGTTTCATTGATTCACAACTCATCTATTCCCCCTCGACCATATTTTTATAGGATTGATAATTCAATGCAGACACTAACATACACTGCGCGAGAATATGAAAAAAACATTGTGCATCATCGTCTACTTTCCTTTCGTTTTCCGCACTTACACGAATCGTAATTAGTCGCCTTTAAGTCAGCATAGCAGTAGCTCGCGTTCAATTCGAATATATAGAATATATTTTTTTCTCTTTATTTTATTTAGGGACTTTTACACAATAGTGTATGTGAGCCCCATCGTACCCTAAAAGTTATAATTTCGCTATCTTTCGCTATCTATCTGTCTTCTGTCATTCTATCTGTCTGTCAATGACTATCTGTCACTATCTACATCTATCTATACTATAATCTATCTTAATTTATCTATGACTCTGATAGCGACTCGCAAATTCGCACAGAATGTTTGCAGCTTTCGATGTTGGCTTGGACAGAATTCTATGGACAGAAATATAGAGCAGTTATAAAATAATTTACAAACAGTTATGGCATCTGATTTTAAAAGAAGGAAAATTATTCACCAGCCTGGCAAGTTTACAGTATAATTATATTTCTGTCTTAGGCTAATAAGTTCAAAACTATTGATAGAACCTATTTTAATACGGTTAAAGAACCTTGAAATGAGATTAATTTTTAGATGCACTTTGAAGAAGATACTAAAAGAAGCTGACAATATAGGAAACTGTAGTAGTTTTCTATATTGCCAGCTTTTATTTAGTACACCAAAAAGGGGCAGATCAAAAAAAAATTTTGTTTACATCTGGATGACTTTGATTATAGGCTAATAAGACGAATGATTTACGATTTCCATTTAAGATTCAAAGAATTACCGACCATCAAATCTTTGAAAATGAAGTTATTTGACGCTATTAATTTTAAAGGTTCTAATGTCTAAATCTTACAATAAAATTAATGACTGCCATGCTGATAGTTGGTGATGAATGGTGATAGTTAGAAAAATAGCTTCGCAATCAATTAATACCTAATTTCTCAAAAGAATCAGTTTTAGTAATAGACTACTCTCCATATCACAATAATTTTTTGAAAGCTCTGAATTCCAACAGCATCAAACAAACAATCATAAATTGGCCAAACAAACACCATATTTAATTTGAAGTCAATTAGAAAAATCTTCAGTTCTATGAAATTATATTCTTCAGCATAAAGAAACTCACCGAATATTTCGTAGACAAAATTCTTGCAGAATATGGCCACTCATATTGAGATTACCGCCTTAACACCCGCACACACGCTTATACTCAACCACATTACACGAAAAATCATCCCTACGCTCTCCCTTACCTTGACCGCAAACAAAAACTGATGTCACGCCCCCGCGCCGCTCCACAATAAAATTAAATAAAAATACCGCCATTTTGGCTAAACTTCTCACGTGGACGAATTCGCGAGTGTTCTCTCTATCCAGAAGGGGATAATTTGTGCAGTGTAAGTTCCGGGAGAAATAAGGACAAGCAAGCTTGACTGATCCAACGCCTCCCAGTTTTAACAAGGTCAGTGTTCATTTTACACATTTACACATTTTACACACCATCCGCTTTCTTTGGTCCTGTCCTGTCTTTCCTATCCCATATTTACATACAACATTATTGCACACGATTTCTCATTTAATTTATTTAGTTATTATAATATGACACCAAAAATTGCTTCCTAATGTCGCTATACTCGAAGCCCAAGCAGCTTTCTTTAGTAATATTATACAAAATGCATACGATTTTAGTCTAGCCCTGATAATAAAAAAATATACTTGGTACACTGCAGAACAATAGATCGGATTCGAGAAGAATTTATGGATATCGTTCAAGACATACAAACCGCTAAATTAGCCGCAAGACCTGATCACATCATCTCATTTTCTCAAATCGAGGCTTTTGATGAGTTGTACTGTCATATCAAAAGTCTTGAGGAAAATTTTACAAAAATTTCAAAGAATCGAGACTTCTTATTTCAAAACCTAAAAACACAAGCTACCTGTCTTAGAATTAACGTCTTTTACCGGTGATCCAAGTTGGTGGCCTGTATTCTATCAAAGTTTTAAAGAAATTATTCATGAAAATCAACAATTAACAGATGCGGAACATATATAATATTTAGTTCCCAAATTATTACGTCCAGTGTTGTCTATCACAGCTGGAATTCCACCAGTTGCCTCCAACTATCATGTTATTTGGGACATGCTAGTTGAAAGATATCAAGATCCTCGTAACTTAGCTTCTCAATATTTAGGAAAGATATTAAAATTAAAACTCCTTACTATCGCAAGCCCGCAACATTTAGATTCTTTTTTATCCATATAGTCCATACGTCTGTCCTAAAATGGTTAAAGGGTGTTGGTATGGATCTGTACTGTTATGGATAATCCACTCCTAAATCTTCAATTGTAAATTGCACATCCAGGGATGTACCAAACTTTGTCACACTAGACTGATGTCAATATGTAGAATGGATGTCCATGAGTGACGGTATCCACTTACCACTAGGTAGACTATTTGCTTGTTTGCCATCGTCATTCTGTAACAAAAATTGGGGACTTTGCAGCTGAGGCAATTTTGAAATCCAGTTTTTTTTTTCATCGGAATACTGGTGAATCACTGAAGATTTTGATGCCTGTATGTGATGGGTATTTTGTAGCAAATCGTAAACATAACCAAGGTGAAAAAAAGTTCACTTAAATGACGTATCGATGTATCACGTGGCGTCCGTGAGTACGCATTGTAATTTGTTGTAGGCGTTCAGAGCATTATGCAGAGTTAGGGACCTTTTTCGTATCCACTCTCCTTTGAAGATTTTTATTTTACTTTGTATTGTGTTTTGGAAACAAAATAAAATAAATTCTATTTTATTCTAGAAAGGCAAAATACCTTTTACTAGAACACATTTTCATAATGCTGGTCCCCATTTTATTTGAAGATTTTAAATGACAAGCGGTATTTTCCGGTTTACATGTTTACCGCTTTCTCCGGTAATTTCGGAACCGGTGTAAAGTCCTATTTCATAGCATCACTGCATACATTGATCTCCTTGTCGTGCCGCAGGTGATGCCGAAGCGCACAAACAAGCCGGGCCTGTCGACGACGAATCGTCCGCCGCGCGGAGCGCGCGGGCGCGGCCGCTCGTTCCGCGGCGGGTTCTCGCCGTACTACGCCGGCTACCGGCCCGTGCGCCGCGGCAGGTACAACCCATACTGACACGCACACGCAACGAGCATGTAGTCGGTCACCACACATTACAGAGGAACGTTTTAACTGGCAGGCCCCAGTCGGAAAAGTAGATTTCGATGTCCACATTTCCACACTTAATATTATAAATACGAAAATGTGTTTATCAGTTTATTACGTCTTCACGACTACACTACTATATCGACTTCAATAAAATTTGTCAAAGAGGTAGTCTAAAATTCGAAGTATACATCATTTCACGTAAAAAGAGCGCTAACGGTTAACCTGCGCAGTAAGCCATTTATCGATCTATTTTGTAGTACGAGGTGAGGCGCCACGGGGGGATTACGCGTAACATGTGAGTGCCGTCGCGCTATTGGTTCGTCAGTCGACCTTTGCTTCCCCCGTTGAGTCGCCGTTTCGTTCCCGCCCAAAGTACAGTCGCGCACAAAAGTTTTTGTTAATTACGAATATTACAAGATGGTTTTGCATAGAAAAGAAAGAAAAATGGTTTCTAACGTATATTGTTTTATGAAAAGAGAGGCCGATAATGGCGAGGTAATTAATTTTAAACAATTTAAAATCAATTTAAACGGACCACAGCCGCAACCCGTACTTCTGACGCTACTGTGAGACAAATTGTAAAAGATGCTTGAGATTCCGAATTTCTCACAGTTTTTCGAACTCCTGGTTTCGAACAAAAAATCATATTAAAAAATATATTTCTAAATTTTTTTTTTTAGTTTCAATCAGACCTTTACTCTTAAGTATTGAAATATATAAAACAATAAGTAATTTCGAGCGCAATTGTACCGATGTGCGGACTCATCCCTTCCACACACGTCCAGCGCTCAAGCTCAATTACATCACTACTAGTGGGAGGGCGCGTCTCACTCACTCGCACCCCAACCCAACGCCCGCGCATTAGGTACCTACTGTACGTGACACGCTATATACTCATTTATAATCGTATGAAGATTTCCTTCTATGACTAGACGGTAGCTTTTCATTTGAAATTACTGCCATTATTGGGACACACCTTTCCAGAAAAACAAAGTTTCATTTGAACTCTTCAGTTGCCAAACCTATTGCAGTTAAACAGTTGCACTGTTATACAGTTATACTTTGTCATTGGACGCTTCTGAAACATAAATATTAAAATCGCATTTCACAGGAAAGAAGTTATTGGTAGATTTTATCGTAATCATATCGTGTTTATCATATCATTCATATCCTTCTATAATTTCTTATTCTTAGAAAAAGAAGTTATGAAAAAAATATTTATTGTTTTGATCGTATATTATGGGTATTTATCGCATCCTATCTTTTTTTTATTTGTGTAACCTATGCAGGAAACTGCATCCTGCGTAGACTTTGAATTTACGGCAGATATTTTAATAAAACACATTTTATCTAAATTTACGGGTTGAATTTCAAAATATCGACTGCAATGCCTATGTTTTACTTCAAACATATTTTTAGGTACCGTAGTTTCGGCTGTATTTTGATTTG
This sequence comes from Sesia bembeciformis, assembly GCA_943735995.1. NCBI lineage: Eukaryota > Metazoa > Arthropoda > Insecta > Lepidoptera > Sesiidae > Sesia > Sesia bembeciformis. The sequence continues at coordinate 10,335,143 of OX031043.1, forward strand.
TCAGTCAGAATATTATTTTTATTTTCTTTATTTTATTTTTATTTTTTTTATTTTATTTTTTATTTATTTATTTATATCGACCAACTCAGGATCATAACATTTTTATCATATTTTATTGTTAGTAAGACTTAATTTAAAAATATACGTTGTACCGATGCGCGGTCTCATCCCTTCCACACACGTCCAGCGCTCAAGCTCAAGTTTTATACAAACAAGAGTAAAGTATACGAGTAAAGGTTTTATACATATACGAGGGCCACACTGAAAGTTTCCGCAATGAATAAGAAAGAATTACAATAAATGGCCAAAAATCAATTTATTGTTACTCAAAATATTCTCCGTGAGCGTCAACACACTTTTTCATACGAATAAACCAATTCCATAACATTTATTCCACTCCTCCATGGTGACCTCGGAAACATGTTTTTCATACTCTTCGACAGCGTCTTCTGGCGATAAAAATCGTTGTAATTGGTTCTTAAATTTTGGAAACAAGAAGAAGTCACAAGGTGCCAAGTCGGGACTGTATGGAGGATGGCTCATGAGTTCTACGCTTTTCGTCTTCAAAAAAGTCTTTTGTCTGTTTGGCCGTCTGTCTGCCAGCTGCATTGTCATGTTTCAAGATTATGCGGCGTTTACGGTTGTTTTTACGGAGTTCGTCAGTAACTTCCGGCAAGCAAATGGCCGTGTACCAATCAGCATTCACGGTACGACGATTCTCCAAAGCAACAGTAGCCACGTGTCCAGTTTTTCTAAAAAAAAAAGAAGCGATCATCTGTTTCACGGCACTTTGCACACGCGTCACTTCGGTGGGTTTCGGCTCATCTTGAAAGACCCAAATGGTCGATTGCTTCTTTGTTTCGGGGTTGTGTAGCTGTAAATCCATGTTACGTCACCTGTTACTATGTTCTACGCCACATTTGACGCCCCTTCGTTGAATCTGGTAAGTATGGCATTGCACCAAATGACGCGTTCCGTTTTTTGAGCCTCAGTCAAATTGAATGGAATCCACTGGGAGCACAGCTTTCGCACAGCCAAATGTTTGTGTAGGATTGATTGTATCTGACTCATGCCTATGTCTAAGGATGTCCGAATCTCATGGCAGGTCACATGCCAGTCTGTTTCGATCACGTGGCGCACAGCATCGATGTTTTTGTTGTTGAGAGCGGTGGACGGGCGCGACCTTCATGAAATTCGTCACTGAGATTGAATGACACGACCACGCTTGAATTCCGAAAACCAGCTATAAATTGTCGTCTTGCTTGGTGCTTCATTGCCAAAAGCAGTTTGAAGCCGAGCGAGGCTCTGCTGAGCTGTCAAATTACACTTAAAATCGTAGAAAATCATACAGCAATCGTAGCACTGTTCGCTCCAAAAATTATTTTATACCGCGAATCCGTAGGCTGTGGAACGAACTGCCTCAAGAGGTCTTTCCATTAAGCTACGATATGGGGTTCTTCAAGAGAGCTGTGAATAGGATTTTGCAAGGTCGGCGGCGCACCCGCATACCCCCTGGTGTTGCAGGTGTCCATGGGCGGCGGTAACACTTACCATCACGTGGGACCGCCTGCTCGTCCGCCCACTAGTTTATATAAAAAAAAATGCAGACACGCAATTTTTAAAATGACGCCACAATGAAAATCAAATGACTGTTAGGTGAAATAAACTTTATTCTACAGCCAAAGTTCCATTTTCAAATATTGTAATTAGATTTAAAATATTGTTTATGTAAGTGGCCAGTACCGGAAATTTTCAATGTGACCTATGTATTTGTATAACCACAAAATTTTTGAGATCGTGAAATCAAACCGTACTACCGTAGGTATTTTCGTACGATGTATTTATATACGGATACTTTACGATGTACTTACTCCGTGGTGAAGAAAAACATTAGGAAACTTGCATGCCTGAGAATTCTTGTCTTATGTCAAATAGTTACTCTACTTTATGGTGAATTGCTATGGGAGGCATGGAATCGGGATCTATTTATAAGAATGAAATAATGATACAATGCAATATGTATGTATACTTAAATAACTAGTGTTGAGGTTGACCGACTACATGCTGTGTTGGTATTTAGATAAGTCACTGTCTTGGGAGACGTCGCCACGGACTCTTTGGTACTCTTATCATTTTCTCTAACTGTAGCCTGCTCATTTCTGTACTCGCACCGTGGCCACCTCTCCCCGAGTCTGCTGTTGACAGTTGTCTTGATATTGTTGTTGGTGAACAAAGAGAATATTTATTTTATACACTATATGAAATAAAGTTTTCTATAGCACAATATGTATTTTCAATAGCTCCCGTCATTCCCTAGATAGTTGCACGTGTGCATGCGGATGTAAGTGTAATGAATGTAGCGTTTTAGTTGCAGTAGTAGTGGTGTTGATATCAGCGCTGAGCATCGAGCGCTTGCGTCAACGCTAATGAATCTTTAGGCCTCTAGCGTTAAACGCTCGTGAGGGTTATAAAGTCGAACCTTCAACGTTCGTTATAATGACTTTGGCACACAAAACACGGGTCGAGCGTGGGCGATGTTGTAACGTATGGAATTCATGCAGAAACCGCGGTGAATTGACAGCGGGTCTTATGCAATGTACACTATCTGAGCGACGTGTCTCTTAAAATTCCATGCATGACAACGCTGCACTGCCCGCACTGGACCCGCGTTCTATTTGCTGAAGCTTCGACTAGGAGCTTTTAACGCTCGAGTCTTAGGCCTAAGGGCTAGCAACGCATCTATCGGTCTTCGAGCGCCAAAGCGGACGTAGGCTGTAGGTGCGCTGGTGATTGTTGTTTGTTAATGGAAACCGCGCTGTGCTGCGCTTCGCTTGGTCTGCGCCACCCCTAATTCTCACCGACCGCACCACTCGGAAGCGGCGCCATACGTCAAGTGTGTCCTGTATTTTAGCAGTAAACTTTTCTACAACATACAAGATTGGTTTTTTTATGATGTTAGGCGTTATGACAGTAGTCGTCGACGGGGACGTGCGACGCCGCCCGTCTCCGTAGACGACCGCTGGCGCATCGTACAAAATTTAAACCATGTATATTGTGGATAAGTTAACTATTGAAATACACCACATACTTGACGCTCTGCACCGCTGCCATAACGTGTGGTTAGCGGCAATAGGGCCTTAAGAGTTTGTTCAGATACGAGGAATCAGGGTGAAATCCGCGCTGACAACTTGTAAACAAATATGAAGCCGCTAATGTAAATAGACTCCGCGCGGTTGCCGTATGCAGTTTACATTCGTGCGCATTCCGCCGTGTCTGTAGGGACTATTCCCATAATTACCACCAGTAAAAATACTGGTCACAAATCGTTTCTGCATTCCTACCGTAAGAATATTGAGATTTTTTTCCTAGTTTACTAAAAATACTGGAATGTTTTTTCCTGGTTTAACTACCAGTAAGAATTCGGTTCTATATTACTACCATATTATATTCTTTCAATTAGATACAATTTCTAACTATATTTACTTGCATTGACGAGTAATTGTTGTAATCCCATGTTACTGGTAGTTAAACTAAGAACAAGTCATCGCAATATTCTTACTAGCAGTAATGTAGAAACGATTTGCTCCCAGTATTATTACAGGTAGTAAAACTTGGAAAAAAAAAATCCAGTATAAAGGATACTGGTAATAATAATTGGTAGTAATTCTGGGAATAATCAGTCTGAACATTTTCTAAAGGTTCATTAGCGCTGATGTGTCGCTCGTCGTCGTCCAGCAGCAAGCAGTGGGCAGGTATTAACGGGCGTGCCTTGTTCGCAGAGGGTACAGGCGCGGAATGTATTACTCGCCGTACTGAGTGCGGTAGGCGCCGCGCGCGTAACTAGTGTGAAGTGTGTAGTAAGGTTGTTGCGCGGCCGCCGCGACCTCTACCGCCCGCCGCAGGACTCTAGCTCGTAAACAACCACCTTTACATTATCAACATGTGTTTTTCATTTTAGTGCAGCCAAATCGAGACATGGCTCTTCATTTGTTAGTGCGTGCCGAAAATAGAGACAAATAACAAAATTTTCACATAAAAATGCAAATGTTTATTTGAGTAAGTACATTGATAACATTATCATTTTAAAATGTTTCGCCGATATCTGGCATTACGACAATGTATCGCCACACTGCGCTCACACAAATGTAAAATCCATGTCGACATGATTTGACTGTAAGTAACCGCTCGCGAGACTACGAAAAATTATGAATACCACGGATAAACGTTGTATAAGGTTTTTAATTGTATTTTACTATTGTTTCAAAATGAACTGACTTCACGGGATTTGTTGTTTTTTATGCATTATTATTTATTATTAAATAGGAAATGTAAGAGGCGAGTAATAATAGCAATTAACTATTAATAGTTAGTTTTAAGGAAATCGATGAAGAGGATATTTAGTATATAGGTGAATACAAATAAATTGATAGATAAAACTAATGTTACATTTTAGAATCATTAGTGATGAATCCATTGTGTGATCAGGTTGTGCATATGTTCATTTTCTATTAATTCAAAAATGTTCATATCACATTAAATGTCCATACCATGAAATAAAAGATAATGTAACTTTGATATAAATATTTATGAAACTTAGAAATGCTAGCTTCCACACATTTAGATACTAGATCGCGATAAACTAATATATACACATTGTTGAATTTGTGTACAGATTTTAACACTCCCTTGTAACATATGTCTATCATATTCTTTCATTTAATGATTTTGTCACTTTGTATATTTTCTGTACGTACACCTCACGCAAAATGTATGTATTAGTACTATTTAGTATTGTATTATTGTCTTATATTTCATGTTTAATTCTTATGTAATCTGAAGTAAAAAAGAAGTGCCGAAAAAGACTATCATAAGAGAATCACAACAAAGGAAACTGAAAGAATTCTGAATAAGAATAATTTAAAGATAATTTAAGATCTAATCCTGTTGTTTCATTTCATTCAAACAATCCACTCCAATCTCAAATAGCTTCTATTCCTCCATTATGGTATCTCCATAAAACGCGTCTTTCTGTTAACTTATAAAAACTTCTACTAAACGGATTTTGATTTGGTTTTCACCACTGTGTAGATAATTTCTTCCTGATCGTTTTATTATACAAGACACGAGTGTATTTACCACACGAGCAGCCAAGGGCAAAAGGTTAGTATAATTTAAGGCAATAACTCACGAGCTTCGAATAACTACCGCAATGCTAATGTCGTACCAGAAAGTTTTATCAATAACTAGCGACCCTCTGGTGCGATAATAGGCCCTGGCCGCTCTCTTACTAATATTGGAATTTTTTAAGGAACCCAAACATGCCCGCATGTTCATGCATTAGCTCCTTTGTTACTAACACCAATGAATCACGCCCCACGGCTGGTGTTGCTGGTTATTTGCTTTCCCAACCACCATTTAACTTTCTACAGGTAAGGTAATTATGAAAATTTGTCTAGTATGTAGGAACATTATTATTATTATTTAGTCTGATTAATTTTACAATAATCGGGTATTTCATTTGTGGGAATCTAGCTTCTATGCAGACTGCATAACGTGTCTGCTAAAACATTGCTTGGAATCGGCACTCTTATCGTAGCTGTATACGGATCATTGCAAGTAGGTGCACTTTGTGATGTATTGGCAATGTCCTGAAAATGGATATAATAAAATTGATAGAACTCTGATGGTCTATACATTAATTTGGTTAATGTTTTAATTATCTTTCGATAACAATGTAGGTACTGTGTGGTGGCGAGCCTTGAGAGAGGCTTATATCCAGCAGTGGAGATAGGTACTTGTTATTATGCTGGGTTATGGTACTGTAGTAGAGAAACCGATAAGCACTCAATATCGATTTTGAATGCGATTTATTGATACGGGCCTAAGATACTCATAGTTTCCCGGTAGTGGACGTTGTTCCCTTGATTTATTAGCATATTGTAAATTCGTATTTTGGGTAATTATTTTATTTTTTATTATTATTATATAAATATTATTATAATAAAATTATTATATATAAAATTTTACAAATTATTTAACAACAATTAAAAATTTACATTTTATGTATCTTATACATATATTTAATTATAAACTAAGAACAATATGTAAGTGTGTTGTATGTCGACCAATTTGCCAATATTATAGTTTTGTATGCATGTAAGAGTATTTATATGTAATATGTATATATATATATGTGTATATATATATATATATGACAGACATTAACAGTTATTTTAATTTATGTAATTTTCTTATGTCTATTAATAGTTATTTTTCTTGATCTATATCTAGGTAATATAACGTAATATTTATCTATCTATACAGTATACATTTTCTTTCACAGTTATCTAACCAAATTACAACACTAGAAGTTCTAAAATGCTGATATTTAATAAATGGCAATAAAGAAAATAAACAAGGACATCAATATATTTATTAGCATATTCGAAATTATTCCTCATTATAGGCCGGATTTCGCTATACACGATCAGTTAAAAGTTCTTTTTGACTGAACAGTATGAACCAACTGCGTGTGGAATGAAAATGAACATCTGTTCACACTAGGAAGGTCAGTTGTAACATCGTGCGGCGGCCATAAAGCAAGAAGTTGTTATTTATCTGGCTTATATTCTGATCAATGAATGTGATCTCAAGATTATGCGTAGGGCTCCCTTATTTTATATGTACGCACGCAAAACAGGGCAAATATATCGAGAAAAGTGTTTCTCTCCGCTCCACACCCACAAATAAATGAAGAACGCGCCCTTCTTTCTTACAGTGACATTATTTATTACGTAACTTTTCCACTGTCCACCACCGGTGGTCATTAAGACGTAAAAGTAACAAATTTCCCAGTAGGCACCAGTGCTGGCCAACGGGAATAATTCTCTGTACAGCCACATATCTAGGATTTATTGATTAAACCTGTACACAATCATAACTAACAGAAATAACAAGCATCAACATGTTTATGGTAGTCTGGCAAATGTATAAAAATAAATCTATAATAAATAAAATTAGCCTAGCATTGATTCAAGTATCAAAAATATTTTTCAGTTTATAATAGGTAACTTACTAAATTTGCCGCTTTTTTCTAGTAACTATCATTTGCCAACCTAAATTTACAAGTCTCGCAATGTAAAGAATTTTAATTCTATCCTTGTGCCACGTTTATTCCAAAATTTCTCCCAAACCCCATCTGTCTCCATTAATATTATACCTAGTAAAAAAAACAGTAAATAAAAAGTGTGAAGATGGTACACTACATTCTCTACAAAACCTGTATGATGGCTTTTCCTACTGTACAATTCCGCCGGCCACATGCGTAGACCAGTAACCGTTAAACTTTTTTGGTCAAGGCCCAATAGGGGATGACACATTAACTCGCATACATCCATAATCTTACTAATCTATATAATAAATGGATGTTGGTATATCTGATGTTAATAGACCGACACCGTTTGACCGATCACCATGAAATTTGGCACACATTTGTATTTTTTCATGGAGAAGATTTTTATGCTATCGACTTTGTTGTAATTCGCCACTAGATGGCGCTGCAACTTCTATACCGTTCAACCGATCGCAAAAATCATATCGACGGCAAAACAGAATAATTGTGATTTTATATACAGAGGTAAATAAATATACACAGGCAGGACAACGTCTGCCGGGTTTTGCTAGTACATACTATATAAAAATGAAGCATGTCTGTTTGATTGAAACACTCACGCAACGGGTGAAGGAAACATTTTGAAATACACCAACCTTCCTACTGACATGTGCCAAGGCATAAAAGTTCCTTAAAAATAAGAAGAAAAAAAAAAAAAATCAACCTTCCTGGGACCACTAAAAGAGATTCCATTTCTTCCCGATACAATAATGGTTCCTAGAGTATAAACCACCATCCACGGTTATACTGCAGGGCGTGGGCTAGTCTAATAAATATTTATTCGCTATAATTAAATCGTAATTGTCAGGGTACAGACCTCTAGTAAATCACTAGGGGGTTTAGGGCTATAATCCACCACGCGGGCTCATTGCGGATTGGTGGATACACAAGATTTTCTCGAGCGTGCTAGATTCATAGCGATGTTTTCCTCCCACCGCCCAGAAAGTGACATTTTAAAAAAAATCCGTACTTTAGTAGAATCTGTGCGAGGATTTGAATTCACGTTCACATGATTAGGAGTTTATTATAGGCAAGGAGCAAAATAATTGGCAAACGGATGTGCGTCGAACGCGCTGCATCGCTGCTTCTGCCGTACATACACGCACTTATTTTTTTATTTGTAGTGCTGGTAGTGCATAACAATCGATCAAGTCACTTAATATGCTCCCAAATATTATCGCGAACAATATTGTCTTTGGGATTTGAGTCGAGAATCGTAAACAGGAGGATTTTTAGCAACTAATTCTACTAAATACTCGTCATCTTGATCACAAAAGGACACCATTTTTCTTACAGTAGCGTTGAGTGGCGCGACCATACTGCTTCTAGAGCGGTCCGTCGGCGCTGCTACGGTCGCGAGCAGGCCACGCCCACCGGCCGCGCGACACAGTCGCCTACATCAGAAAGTTCTGCATACAAATCCCTATAGAGCGGTGCGCCGCGACCACGGTCGCCGCTGCTAAATCGCGACTGCCAAGATCGGAATGCCACCTTTACACACATAACTCGATTTGATCATTATAGTCATAGTTCATTAAACTTCAAAGTTCCTAGTGTTAGTGCATAATGTTTGTAATAATTAAATAAAAGTGTGACTGCATTTTTCGTGTTCTTCCAAGGAGTCCGAACTGTGTCCTCAGTAAACCTACTATTTTTTTTATAATCACTACTGAGCTAAATACTAACACGGGACTGGACATTAACGTGGACCAATGGCTATGCCAATATCCAAATAAATTATCAAAAAAATAGTCAAGTCACTTGTGTAATGTGTTGCTGTTGACAGTTGCTTGAGACGAGAACGGCAAAAGTAAACGAATTGGATTGTGATTGATTTTGATATGCAAAATAATGAGTCTGCTATTTCTCTTTTGATTAACATTATTCCATCTGTGTAATTCTATCACGCGCATTTCGATTCAAAATGTCTGCAATTGGCCCTGAACTTCTACATTTCCTCAAAGAGTTGGAGGACAACGACGATAAGCTCACATCCTGTGCTTCATTAGAACAACCACTTGAATTTGAATTCGATGTTTGTATTCATTACATTCTCCTTTCACATGATGTGCTTAGTTGAAGACAAACGTATATTACAATGATAACTACCATTACAGAACTCTACATGTCATGTTTGTAACGGTTACTACGGTCCAAGTTTCGGCGAGCCAGTGTGCGTGACTTGCCATGCGTTCCTCTTCCCCGACCTGCCGTCATATTTACCTAGCTCGTATTATCCGAGCGAGAAGACTGACGATGGAGACTCTGGGAATGACGAGCCTTCCGACTTGAATTTCAGTTCAGACAGGAGGTTAAATAGAGCTTGCCAACTACCACCTTGGTTTGCCATCAGAGTAAGTTGTAGATAACATGAAATGAAAGCAAAGTTTTGTTTTAATATATATACTTTATGGATAGACAAGAAAAGCTCTAGATTAGTCTAAATAGAGTGTGGTGGTGTCTTATAGAAAAGAAAAAAAATTATGAGTTCTAATCACAAAAATCAGATGTGGTTCTTTAATATCCTCTTATATTATTCTTACTATTAAAGCTCATTGTAATTTTATTTATGGATAATTTACAAATTATATTGTAAATCTAAAATTTCTCTAATTTTGTTATGTATTTATATAAACACCTATGAAATAGAACTATGAATACAGTTCAAAATTGACATAGTAATAGATTTCACAAATAGGTTTTAATTATTTCTCTTTATTTAACAGCTTATGTCAAGTTTGCGACAGTTTTTAAATTCCACATTTATTTATTTACACTTGATCATTTTCACATATAGAACACATTTTTTTGGCTATCCAACATTTGCTCCTTCATTCCATGAAGTTCTTTTTTCAGACATTCCCAACCCTATCAGTATGAAAAGCCTCCTATTTAACATGTACAAATTTCCTGTTGTTGCTTTAATTTCCAAATTTATTACTAAAATAAAATTAAACTTTAATCTCATATTATGCCAATAACTATGTATGTATTTTAATGTTATCATTAATTGTGTATTTACCTAATTTTATGGTAATGGTTTATGATTTATTAACAATTTAGATATGTGTTTTCTTCTGATTGTCCCATACATTTCTTGGCTTGGTGAATTTGACTACTGTACAAGTATTCCCATCGTGTACTCTTACAGAATGGGACATTGATGGAATTGTGATTACACATTTGGCATCATAAATAAAAGAAGAAGAAGATTGTTTTCACAAAAGCCAGACTTCATGCTAAAAAGCATTTTCTTCCAACCAACCATGTGGCTATAAAGCAGGGTTCGTAAAAATCCGATATTTATAATAAATATCAAAATATCCGATATGTATATAAAAAAGATGTGAATTTCATTCTGTAAGTGGTTTTAATGTGTCAAAATTATTGTTAAATGAAATTGAGTTTGATTAATAGACTTATTTATTATAAAACAAAACAAAAAATTAGAGTAAAATTGAGATTTTGAGATTAATAAATAATCAGTCTACTTAATCAACATTCAACTAGATTATAATCTTTAGTATTGGATCACTGGCAGTGGCAGTGATCATAATGTTTATTTATGTCAGTATAACAATTTAAAAACATGGGTTGCCAAAATTCTAGTTTTGATGATAAATATCAATTGATATATATGTAATATATTCATTGACATATATTACGGAACCCCGCTATACAGTGATGGTATGGTATCTTAACATCAAGCCGGGAACAGAGGATAAGCCAGTTTATGATGGTCCAAAAAAAACATGTCACAGTTTTTTAGTTTGGGTATTTTATTGAGAATCCTGAAAATCACTACCCTGCACCAAATTTTTAGATGCTGTGACTACAAATTTCCATATTTTAGTAGTCTAATTTTTGTAACACAATGCTGAATAAAGATGCTATTGATTAGAGAACAAAATAAAACCACATTGCTTGAATGATGTTGAGCTTGAACGGTACGGTACATGAAGACGTACCGTCTTCCAACAGATTTGGCAGATGGTTTTGAAGAAATTTTATAAGGCATAAATCTGCAATTAACTTTTCTTTTTTCCAAAACTCTTGCACTTTTAGTTTTATTCTGTTCTGTAATCACGGTAGCGATTCATGATTCTCAATAAAATGCCCATAACTCGAAAACCATAAGTTTTTTTTTTCTGTAGCATCATTAACTGGCCCATCTTCTGTTCCCGGCTTGACGTTGAGTTTTGGGACAGCCTGTATATATATATATATATCAAATCAAATTAAATATATATATTCAAATAAATAATTAATACATTGATACAAATGATCAGAGACTATGCAAAGAAAATAACTAAATGCAAAGAAAATAACTAAACATCTATTTAGAGGAGATCTTTCAATCCCCTCGAAAAACTATCTTGAAATGGAGCTTTTCTGATTTTGATGGGAAGTTAGTTCCAGAGCCCTGAAGGTTTTGAAAGGAAACCTGTACAGTGTGATATGCATCTGCAGCAACAGATTGTCCCCAGATTGAAGATTCTTTTTGATCAGAATCACAAAGAAAGCAAATAACATTTTTAAGTTAATGAGGAGTGGTAGGTTCCATAAGAAAAGAGAAGAGGTAATTAAATAAATGGAAATGTTTACCGTCTATTAAGCTAAGTAAGCCATTATGGTAAGCCATTTAAGCTTAGAACGACATTGGGAGTTATGATCATACTTGTGAAGTCCAAAGATGTACCTAATACAGTTATTGGGAAGAGGCTTAAGTATAGCGAGAAGTTGTTCATTGAGATCCCTATGACACGCATCACCATAGACAATTATCGGGCATTATAACTGTTTGCACCAAGAGGAGTTTTGTGTTTGAGGTTTCTACCCTAAGGTAGGGGTAGGGGTAGTAGGGTATAAGGTAGGGTAGTTATTTCAACATAAGGTAGGGGGAATATAATATGCCAGTAACTCGACTGCATATGTCAGTAACCTGTACTTTCCAGCTAAAATTGCCGTAAGCTTTATATTTGTCCTAAAACTTGAATTATTTATTAATTTCATTTATGTTGTTACTTTGAACAGGGTTAAAATACATCATTAAAATATCATTAGTAGGCATACATTGACATATAGAAGTGCAATAAAGAGCAATGAACAATAAATTATTTCAAAGGAAAGCTTAGTTATGAATATTGAAGGATTCTTACTGCAATAAGCAGTAATGCTTCAATGTTCACAATTAAACCCCCTAAGTGAATTTATTACAAAATAAATGTGACATGGACTGAATTAATACGACATTGAACATGTTATTACATTTCCAATAATGTGATACTACAATAAATGACATAACAGTTCCATTGTAACATGCAGTATGTCTTCTACTCTTGTAAATTTACTTCATCATTTTTGTTTAAATTCTGCTATTATAGAGTTCATTAGACAGTGAAACAAGTCCCGAAGATGATGCTAGTCGTACCAGCAATTCGGCAGCTGGTGCCAGCGGGACCAGCAGGGGATCAAGGCGTTCTGAACGCATATTAAGTTTGGATGATATAATAAACATGGGAAAGCCACCTCAGCTATCAAGTCTCGCGCGGTCGTTGCAAGCGCTATCCACGCCACGCCCCCCAGATAATCTTGCACCTGGACTTGTGGATCAATTGCCTTCAGAAGGTATATAGATATACTAATTTTTTGTGTAGTTTAATTTTTTTTATATAAAAATCAGCTGACGAGCATATAGTCCAGTCCACCTAGGAATGGTTTTGAGGGAATGCTAATGCGTTCTGGCATATCTAACTCACAGGATAAAGCAGCTAATGCAGTACATTTTCCCCCTCCCAAATTAGGTAAGATTCCAACATAAACTATTAATATTGCAACAGTGCTGCTGCATGTGTCAGCCAGAGGCATAAGATATTCATCAATATCTAGCTTGCTTGATGTCATGTTGATAAGTGACTTTGTGTCTGTGTTGATATGGATTGGTATAAACCCAATTTACCATGTATCAATCAATCAATCAATTAAATACTAATCCCCCTTTACCAAAATAAACATAATGTACACCTTTAGAAGAGTGTTCAAATGGGTTAGTCTAATAAATTCTGTCTCTTAAAAGCATATCTATGTTTTATGGCACATGTGTCTAGATGTCAAACCTTGTGTGCTCTTACACATAAGACGCTTTACTGATTTAATTGCACCGTTGAAGTGACATTACGGCATGGATATTTTCACCTGCATAAAGTGCCTCTATTCACTGTTACTTGTTGGCGCATATAATTGGAGGAAGTAAACTTGCGCATCTAGCCCACACTTCGCACTAACTGCGAAGTACATGCGCAAGTCAACTTCATACGAAAATCACCATTGCACAAGTAATTCCCCCTTAAAATATTTATGGACATCGAAAATGACATGCGCAGATGCCTAATTTGCACATGTTATCCACGTCGTGTAGCGTTTACTATTAATAAAAATAAACAGAAAACTAAGCCTTTTAAACTAAGATGCGAAGAGAACATTGAGAATATTTAACACGGGCAGCTATCGCTCGCTATCTTTGTCACTCATACATAGATGTAATGGCACTACTGTGTTAGTAACATCACTGATACAGTAGCTCCGTTCTTTTCTACCTTTTCTAGATATTTCGATTATTATGGAAACTTAATCTACCTACAGACTGGCAAGATAAATAGAAAGCATTTTTTTTGCTTGCAATTTAACTTTATTATAGACTGTTTCAAGTTATTTCTCTAAAACATCTTTGAAAATGTGCTTCATGATAGCTGAGTGCTATCATAAACATACAGCTTCTTTAACTATTTTCACTCATTTAAAAAATTCTTACTTTTCCTTCCGTCTACTTCCTTCTTCAGTTATATAGATACATTAATCGATCTTTCAATACTTTATTCCAGTGCTTATGTGCATCTTCAGCTATTTAGACGACTTGTCTCTTTGCGCCTGCGCGTGCGTGTCCTCAAGATGGCGCCGACTAGTGCTTGCGCACGTCCGCCCTTCACGATGGGCCGCTTTTACTGCACGACGATGGCCTCTATTCCGTCCTTTACAGCCGGGACTTGATTGGCAGAAGGTACTACCAGAATCTATGAATATTACTAAAGGGTGTTTTTTTTAAGTATAGAACTTTAAGTTGGCAACACTGTTTTAACTGGCGGCCATTTTGTCAGCTGTCAAGTGATTTGTGTTTAGTTTGGTTTGGCATTTCAACATGAATAGACTGACGCCTGAACAACGCTTCCAAATTGTGCAAATTTATTTTGAAAATAATGGTTCTGTTCGAAATACGTATCGCGCACTACGTCCATTTTACGGTCAACATAATCGTCCATCAGAGCAATTAATTCGACTAACTATGGACCGTTTTCGCACCACGTTTACTCTAAATGATAATACGCATCTACAGAGACGTCGTACAGTGCGTACAGAAGAAGCCATTGCTGCTGTAGAGCGTAGCGTAGAGGAAGACCGGAATCAGTCTATCCGCCATCGTGCACAGGAATTGGATATGTGTTCATCCACTTTATGGAAGATTTTGCGGAAAGATCTTGGTTTGCGTGCTTACAAAATCCAACTCGTGCAATAATTGAAGCCACGCGATCACCTAGCAAGGCGTAGATTCGGTGAATGGGCCCAAAACAAGATTGCCGTTGATCCCGATTTTCATAAGAGAATTTTGTTTAGCGATGTCAATAAACAAAACTGCCGTATTTGGAGTGAAGATAATCCTCAAGTGTATGTTGAGACACCGTTACATCCAGAAAAACTGACTGTTTGGTGTGCTTTATGGGCTGGCTGGTGAAATCATTGGTCCGTACTTCTTTAAAAACGATGCTGGCCAGAACGTTACAGTCAATGGTGACCGCTATAGAGCCATGATTACTGACTTTTTCGTTCCTCAATTGAACAACCATGATGTGCAGGAGCTGTGGTTTCAACAAGACTGCGCAACATGTCACACAGATCGTGCCACAATTGATTTACTGAAGGAAACGTTTGGTAACCGCATAATTTCACGTTCCGGACCCATGAATTGGCCTCCAAGACCGTGCGATTTAACGCCGCTAGACTATTTTCTGTGGGGATATGTGTAGTCGCTAGTCTATGCCGATAAGCCCGAAACGATCGACCACTTGGAGGACAACATTTGCCGCGTTATTGCCGATATACGGCCACAAACGTTGGAAAAAGTTATTGAAAATTGGACCTCCAGATTGGATTACGTCCGAGCCAGCCGTGGCAGTCATATGCCAGAAATCATATTTAAATTATAATGCCAAAAGATTATCTTTTGAATAAAGTCAATTTCATGTCAATTTTAAAAATTCATCCTTATTTTATTCCGTTTCAAAGTTCTATACTTCTAAAAAAAAAAAACACTCTTTATAAGAAGAAGCAAGTAGTCTACTATGAGAACTGTCTACTATGTACATATTTATAAACTATATTAACATTTGATGGTGCCTGTCGGCTGTCGATTCGGAGAAGTTGCAACATACTATCTAACAATGCACATGAAGTTCATGGACTTACCAATACCGTCACAATATCATATTACTGGCGCAATTCGTGCCTGAAAGTTGAGTAGAAAACTAAGTAATAAATCGGCTCTTAAATTAGCCAATTTTGCAATACAAAGTGTATGTAAAAGATAATTTTAAAAATGGCAAAATCAACCATAAACAACATAAATAATTTTGTCAATGAGTGTTTGCAAATCGTAATTACTCTGTTGGTTGAATGAAAAATACAAATTAGTATAAAAAAGCTTCATTATTTGTTCCTTGTCAATTTATTAAAAAAAATGCGTAAACATTATTAATTTTACGCAGACCCGCATTTTTCAATAAAATGCATATTGAACGCGAAAGTATAAAAAGTTCTATTAAAATGCTGTTTGTCGATAAATGATGTTCTGGTTGATTCGAGTATAATTCTTAAATTAACTCCAAATGCAGTTTATATAATAAATATATTTTTTTTTCCGTAATGATCAATTCGTTTCCATTTTTAGGGTTACGTAGCCAACAAGTCCAAATAGTCTGGTCAAATGAAAGGTGTCAAAATAAAAGAGCGGCAAATTTAAAAACTTCCAGGCTAAATTTCTTTTTGGATTCACTTAATATGTAATATCATATTCGATTTTTTCTGATTGAAATGAGTGCGAACAACATTTAAAAACAATCCACCCTTATGCCACGCTTCATTTGACAGGGTCTACGAAACAAATTAGTGATTCCGAATTTATACAGCGATAATATTTTCTCAAAAAATTGGGTTCCACTAAAATTTGAAGTTATTCCATGTGAAGGAAGCTCAGTTGAACTCGTACTGTATCATTGCAATTTTTCCAGAAATACCAGTCGCTAGTGGAGTCGTGTTTTTGCCGCAACTGTTTGGTACAAATGTGCGTGCAAGCGCAGCCCGCCGGCGAAGAAAATGCGTGGCGTAGGAACAGACTGCGAAGTGAACTGAAGGTATGTATTGCACAGGTATAACCATCCCTATTCACCGCTTTCATCATTCACTGCTGAACACGGGCCTCCTCGTGAACATTGTTTTGTGCATGAGGGATGTATGGCTATAAAACGGCACACTGAACAAGCGGGTTTGACGAGTCTACTCTTTTAGAGGTGGTGCAGTTCCTTGGGGCTTGTGGTAGTGACTTTGTTATCCCTTATTCACCTTTTACGACACCCACGGGAAGAGATGCGGTGCTGGAGATGGAATGGAAGAGCGAGCGCTTTAGAATAGCACCACTCCACGGCCCAAGTACAACAAATCAGTTATCTTCAGCTACACTATCATTTGATATGAGGACATCAAACGATAGTGTTGCTGGAGGTCACAAGCATAGATCACCCAGTGTGCCACACGGATTGCCATATAATTTCTGTACATATCTATCTAGCCTCGTACTTGCGCGCCACAAAACAATATGAAATGAAGTTGCGCCGTGATTTGACACTCA
Organism: Sesia bembeciformis; assembly: GCA_943735995.1. Lineage (NCBI taxonomy): Eukaryota > Metazoa > Arthropoda > Insecta > Lepidoptera > Sesiidae > Sesia > Sesia bembeciformis. The sequence goes on from OX031043.1 coordinate 10,352,269, forward strand.
TATTTCATAGCATACAAAACAGCAAAGCAATGACTAGCGCAGTTCGCCGGTGCTCGACATGCCACGGTTCAGTTTCACACTGAACGGTTTAGGCGTGCAATTTGCGATATGTGCAATTCGAAAATTGTAAATACTTTATTTTTACTTTACTTAACAAAATATATTTTTCATTTAACGCAAACGTGTCTTTAAAATGAGATAAAACCGATTATACACCTTTGATTCATATTTTACAAAACTGCTTCTGATTGTACAAAAATGGTTGCACATTATGCGCCTAAACGTATTGAACGTATCGTAATGAAGCTAGTTGTTGTCCATCAGATGCTCCGCAACGACCCGCCGGAGGGCATCGCGGCCACGCCGCTGGACACGCACTGTTGCCACTGGCAGGCGCGCGTCACCGGGCCCGCGGGCTCCCCCTACGAGGGCGGGCTCTTCTACCTCTACGTACAGGTGCCCTTCTCGTGAGTATACCTTTGTGGTCACCTCACTCGCACCATGCATCTTATGCTTATTTGCGGCGGCCAACGTGAGTACACTAGTCATCTCAGTTCACCTCACTCACTCCACCTCATAAATATTTATCTATGGCCGCGGATAGAAAATTGGGAAATAAAACAATATTTTTTACAATACAGCGTGTCACTGAAATAGCGAAAAAAAAACTGACAATAAGTTGTTCAGTATCGATAATAGAATCAATTCTACCAGTTTTTACAATAGATTTTACCTTTTAACCTTTTACCTTCATTACCTTCTAATCTAAGGAATTCTACGAACGTTTTAGATAGTACAATAAAACTTTTCATTTACCTAAATAATAACTTAGATTACCTAAAATCATTTTATTTTTCGCCAGAATCGTTTTATATATTGTAAAGTTGTTGATATGTTCAAGTTTTGCGCTATTTCAGTGACGCGTTGTATATGTGGGCGTCCAAGCAAAAAGCTTCCAGATAGGTGGTATTGGAGTTATGGGCAGATTTGGGAAATTAGAATAGATTTTTAACCATATAATGTGAAGATGACGGCAGGTTAGATAAGGATGATTCCCAGAAATAAGAACCAAATTTAAAGTAATTGTTCCGAAAAAAGTGATTTATATAAAAAAGTTATATAAATTATTTATTTATTTAGACACGCAACGTTGTACGTACATTCAGATAAGTCTAAAGTCCAGTATATAATCCCTATTATAGACGTGCACAACATAGATAACTTATTTAGACTAGATCGTGACGTGACACAAAAGGGAATCTAAATTTGAAAATAAAAAAAATGAAGAATAAATAAAATAAATTAGGTATATAAAATTTATTGCCTGGTTAAAATGTATTTATCTTCTTTTTTTTTTTTTGTTATATTTTCTTAGGGAAAAGGGGGAGACAGCGAATGTGTTAAAATTTAGTTGTTTCAAGATTCTGTTAAAGATATAGATATAGTCATTATTTTTTTCAAGATTTAACAAAATTTTCAAATATCGGAAATTACAACTGACAATAAGATTGTTTTTCTCAGATATTCCCTTTATTCATCATTATATCAACAATGGCCGACTATTCAAACATTTTGAAAATAGCAGCCCTTACTTCGTCTTATCGTTACATTCATTTAAACATTTGCCATCAGATACCCAATGAGTCCACCCGTGGTGCGCTTCCTCACCCGCATATTACATCCTAATGTATCAAGACACGGAGATGTGGGCATCGATTCCGTCCATCACAACTGGTCCCTCGCACTCTATATCAGCAAAGTACTAATTTCCATACAGAGCCTGCTCACCGATCCGTACACTGCTGTAAGTATTGCCTTTTATTTATATATTTTTTTATTGAAATTGGTAGACAAATATAAAGCTACAAGCATGAGCTCTTCAATGAAGGATCTTAATGAACAGATCGGGGGATGTAGAAACAAGACGATCTAGAGAGGTGGGTTGAAGGGTTGATCTACAGGGCAAATCAAAATGATGATACACATGGAATGAGGACTATGTGATACGGGACATAAAGATGTGAGAGTAAAAGGGAAATATGTACGAGGAAGTAGGTGCGAGAGAGAAAGAGAGAGAGATGGCGTTAGACTAGAAAAAAGGGTGGAAAAGACAAGACAACTTGAGAAAATAAATTAAACATTTTCCGGAAACCGATTTTCTTCCTTCCCCCGTACATATTCTTATCTGCGCCTTACCCTTTATGCACTTAAAAAATGTGGCCTAAACTAAATGTGGTTGGGAATGTATGACAAGCGAAACTTGCTAGATCCGGCTTAGGCTTAGATAAGATCATGATCAAGCACACTGATCTCTAGAGCTAAATATGACGATGTCACAAGAGCAGAAAGTCCACCTTGTGGTAAGTGGTTACCATTGCCCATTCACAATACGCGCCGACAGTAATGAACATTTGGTATCGGAAATGAAGATTTCCTCGTTGCATTATACCCTCTATTGAATAATATTCCTATGGAATATTATATATGAGATTTAATAGATGGGATGGGAAGTAGCCTCTGCAATCTTTCACTTACCTTCGAAACACGACGGTACGTTTCTCTTTAAACTTCTAAGAGAAAAGGGTAACTCGGATCAGTCAGTCGGCTATGAGATCAGCATCGCATCCCTCCTTAGGGAAATGAAAATTAACATATCCAATTTCACCACTATTTCACCGAATGATTGTAGAATGTCACATAATTTTTCAATGTATTATGCAGAACAAACATGGTATCTCACCGGCACTATACAGAAATTTATATGAACACACACGATGCGGTTACCGAATTTGTTTATTGGTAAAATAATTTTATTCCTTTTCATAGAACATTATGATTATGGAAGAAAACTATGAAAACGTAGAAAATACAGATGACGTGTCGTCAACACCATTAAACTATTAAACAGAACAGGTTACTGCCGCCACTGAATGTGTTAACTAGGTATAAGCTAGTGGGACGAGCTCATGATTTCTATAATTGTTACCCCTAGTCTATGCACCCTCACCTAAACTACTAAAATAAAGCCAACGAACCGCAATAAAGAATGTAAACAAACATTTATGAGTTAATAACATTTTAACACTTCCAGCGCGTTCCAAATAGGAGTCAGCTGACATTCACAAAATAGCCACCCGAATGTTGTCAACCCATCGAATGATTCCCTGTACCACGAACTTTGACAATTCTGTCCGTATCGTGTGCTCTAGCAATCGCAACACAATTTAGTGAAGGTCAGGCGTGTTTTCATTTTTTATCTCAACTCGTTAGCTTTACTTTACGTGAATAACCCACTTGCAGGTGTGCATGGAGCCGGAGTTAGGTCAGATGTACGTGCATGACCGCGCGCGGTTCGAAGCGCTCGCACGACTTTGGACCTGGCGATACGCCATGCATGACGTCATGCCCTACTGAACACACACACAAGCACATCTATCGATATTCTAATATCTGTATTTTTGACATTCTTGAATAAATTCGTTGTCATCGATCGTTCGTTTATTCCGTATATTTGCAATCTTAATTACTCCATGAATGTTAATTGTATTTTGCCTCCTGTTTCAAGTTATAGTTCAATAAATTGTAACAGTGTAATAACACTTGTGGATCGAAGAGGAAAAAGAATTTTCCATGAATCCACCTGTGGATTCAGGAGGAGAAAAATATATCCATAGGTCCACATTATTAGGGTTACATTACATTACTAGCCTGATTGTGGATCTCTGTGAACGGAGGCGAGAATTATGAAATGTACTATGTTATTATTACAAATTTAGTGGATTAATATATATTTATCGCTGCTAGCAAGTCAATCTTTCTGGCAATGTGCAGTGATCTTGAAGTAACGTCACTTTGCGCTAAATAAAGTAACATTACTTTATTTAGCGCATAATTTCATGGTCTCATTTGTTTAGCTGCTTTTCCGAAAACGATAATGTAAATTTTACTGTGTTCGATTTGATATGCCTAGCAGGGCTTCAAAACCGGATTATAAATAAGTAATAATAAAGGAACATAATCCAAAATACCAGATACATTTTTCTTTGCAATGAATCAAGGTTGAGGGCGTTGGGGTAAATTTTAAATCGGTTTAAGCCCTGTTCTGTATATAGTCATTCTATCCTAGATTTTAAAGCAGAATTTGGAGCATTTTAATTTTTTATATTGTAAATCGAGTCTGAACGTGTAATGGAAAACCTACGCACGCCCAAGGACGCCTTGTACCAGACTTGTACCTTACCAGACGCCAGGTGTCTATAAGATAGACTGCAGCTGTGGTAGTTCCTATAATATATAGGTCAAACTAAGCGTACAGTGGCGGAAAGGGTCTAGGAACAAATTGCAGCTGTAAAACACCGCCAAACGAATAAATCAGCAATAGCCGAACACATTCTCAGCGCTGGAATTTATTACTGGATAGAACTCTGTATTCCAAAAATCCTCTCTACTGAACGTCACTATTATTCCAGATTGTACGTGAAGCGATCGAAATTTAAAAAAATAACATTTTCATTCGCGTAAACTGTCGCCGATGTGGAAACCGTTAATTAACAAATTTGAATCATGCGATTTACCTTCAAATATGTCCGCGGACATCGTAATACTGTAGGTAGGTAATAAAACTGCTCGCAGCTGCCATCCTGGACTACTCGCCTCTTCAGTCAACTCGTGACCACGGCTGGTGTAACGTCGAGTAGAAATAAAAGGGAAACAAAAACCTTTAATTTTACGCGTTCAGAGCCGACTACAATATAGTGTGTACAAAACGCGAAACTTTAAAAAGTTGCGTTTCACATGTTTTACCATTGTAAAAAATATTTCAACCATTGTTTTCATGTGTAAATTAAAGGTAAATAATGCAATGTTTTGTTTTAACGTATTTGATCATTTTGATGTGGTCTCGGGAACTGAGAACCGTAATATATGTATCTCAACTTTTAAAAAAAAATAATACGTATTGTATCATTTTATGTCGATACAATGACAAACAATATTTAATTTTAATATCTTATTCATTCGTAATACATTGTCATTAGCTACATACGAATAATGTGCTCATTATATAAATAAATATTCATTTTAATTAGCTAGTCGTGTAACAGGAGTAATGATGATACGTAATCTTGGAAAGAAATGATTGGAGTGGACTCGTGGCTGCGTAAATGATTGGAGTGTACTCGTGGCTGTGTAAATGATTGGAGTGGACTCGTAGCTGTGTAAATTAAATATGAATGAATTATTAAATTTATTACGCCAATTTAATTAGTTATGTAATGTGTATTGATATTATAATGTGGGTACCTAATAAAAAAAATATAAAACATTACTTTGAATAAATAATTTTATTAAAAATAGTCTCGTATCCATATTATGACATATTATTGTAATTTTATCATATTTCTTTTAAATTCCAATTTTAGTTTTATTCTTTTCAAGCATTTTCATTTTCAGTAGTGTTTTCCACTGCTGCGTCAGTTTATTACAGTTACACAGTACAGGTAAACAGCTCGCACTTCCGGGGGCCCTGCAGTACCCAGGGTAAGGAAATTCGGTAATTTGCAAATATCTTCTGATACCTCCCACTTTTTTCTTACCTTTCTCTTCTTGTGTAACTGTGTCAATCAAATTTCTTAGCTCGCCCAACTTCACCCTATGTAATCGTGTCTCAATCTTTAGTCTGCCCGGCACGAAATAGTGAATATAAGTCAGTAAAGACAGGAAACCCTGAAAACATTATTAAAAACAACAGAACGTATAAGGTTTGAGATATAAGCTTTGATCAAACCGTAACCTTACTTGAATGTCAACTATTTCTGTCTGATATCTGAGCATTGTGTCGTATACTACAACAAACATTAATTACGTACATATCTTCAGGTATTTTAATTATTGTTTGACCAGTTCTACGTAATAAATCTGACAGTTTATTTCACAGTCATTAATATGCAGTCGGCCATAGCGATAAATGATATCTATATATACATATAACAAAACTGTAGAACCAGCGTGTCTGTACATTGAATATATTTACAAAAAACTGATGCGGGGGGGGGGGGGGCATGAAGGAAGAGTATCAGACTACAAAAAGACGATTTTGAAAATATTTATCTGTCTGTTGAACTCGCTAATGTCCAAAAATACTGAACGGATTTTCACGGGGTTTTCATTTAATCTTAGCTTGGTGCTTCGAATAGGCTTTGTTTCATCGAAATCCGCTGACGGGAAGAAAAGATATCCCAATCTAGCTTAAAAATTAAAATTTCACGCGTACGAAGTCGCGGGCACAGCTAGTATAAAATATTTCTATTTAATGTGAATATATTGAACGCATATTATTAAATTTTATATAATTTATCATAAACCTATATTAATGAAGACATTATAATTACTTCATATTTTTTAGCTACTTTTCTTTTTTTTTATGGAAAAAAAGGCGACAGACTAGCATACAGTCCAACTGTATGCTAGACATCCACGATACATGCCAAAATGACATACGTTGGCACGCCCCCAGATGCGCTGCCTACCTTTGCAGATTAAATTTAATGCAGATTAGATTTGCAGGGATGGATTGGGAGAAAGCGTTGGAAAAATGGGGAGCGATAGCATGGGATGGGAATGGGCTCTGGCATATCTCATTCACTACAGAAACATGTACGTACATTGGGGAAATACGATAAAATATTTACATTTTATGTCTATAATAAAGAAATAAATACTGATAATATAATTTTCATTATGTAAATATATTGCCTATCTTGCTAATAAGTTTCCTAGTGAGTTAAGTATTCTGCCATTTTTAGCAATTCGCGCTTCACAATCCCCGAGGAACTACACCACCTCTAAAAGAGTGGACTCGCCAACTCTTTTGGCCAGCGTGCTGTTTTAAGGCGATATATCCCTCGTGCACAAGATAATGTGCATGAGGAGGCCCGTGGCCCAGCAGTGGACATAAAAGGGCTGGTGACGATTACGGTTTGCTATTTTTTACTTTCCACTATGATTGTAATGTTTAAATCTAGTACAATATGTGGATTATATTTCATTATGCACTGTGGCCACGTCCGCAACAGCAGTTTTCGTGCAAAAATCGCCATTTTACTACATCATCGGTTCTTTGCACCTGTCTGTCTTTAGAACGAGATCTGTATCTTCGCGAGCGCTTCTTCCTCATTCTATTTGAACAGTGTCTGTTTCTACCACCGTAATGCGAGTGACTTCTACTGTTTGACCTCGACTTGCAGCGAGACTTACTCCTGCGGCGTTTCCTCTTTGATTTATTTTGGAATCTCTCTCGGGAACTCTCCCTAGATGTAGATGAGGATGTTCCACTACTTTCACAAGATGTCGATCTACTTTGGGATCTTCCTCTACTTTCATTAGATGTCGATATTCTTCGGGATCTTCCTCTACTTTCACTAGATCTCGATCTACTTCGGGATCTTCCCCTGGATCTACCGCGAGATCTTCCTCTGGATCCTCCTCTTGATTTACCGCGACCTATTCCTCTGGATCTACCGCGGGACCATCCTCTAGACTTCCCACGAGATCTAGATCGATCTCTCTCCCTAGCTCCAGATCTATATCGTTCAGAAGTATCAATATGCTCACCGTTTTTTGCGTTATTTCCTTGTTGCTCACTGGCTCGAAGTTCAACTATGACTGCGGAAGCCATCTTACTTATTGGTAAACCACGTATCTGTAACACAAAACTGAAAACTTCTGATGATTACCTAGTAACTTGTGGTTATTTCACTCTCACTTGTAACGTTGCTTTTTATTGAATGACCTATTCTTTGGAGCGACCTCCGTATTTATAGTACGAAATTGTTGTGTAAACTTGTGTAAGTATTGCACACTTTATGCAATTATTTCACAATATTGTTCAATTATTGCATAATATTGTGTAATTGTTACACAAGATTCTCAGAAATAATCCTATATTCATAACAAATTATAATCTAAATCAAGAATTTAATATTTATTTGGCCTAAGCCTTCAAGTAGCACAGTCAAATTGGTTCAAAGCACAGTCGACAGGACGGGGGACTCATTCTGGCCGGCACACCGATAAATCTCGAGAACTAACATACGTATTTTGAGTAGCAAAGATTTGAGAGCACCTAGAATTAGTCGAAATTAGTCGCCAAAAACCAGAACTAATGTTATAAGGGTAGCAGCGTGAGATCATACAACTAGAATTCACATTGTGATGATGCACGGGGATCACTGGCAAATTTTTTGAGACACGGTAAGTAGGTCCCAGTGCTCCATAAGGGTCCTTAAAAATTTGGGACCTTAATATTCCAGCCGACCAAAAGTCCCCTCGTGATGAAAGTTTCTAACCAATGCCATTTCATTTTTTAGACCATACAAATTAACTCGAAAGGAAACTAGACGGATAACGTAATGGACCGGTTGGACGTTCGGGTAATTAGACATAACGCACCTGAGCGTCTGCATATAAGTAAAAATTAATAAGGTCTTACCTTATTAATTTTTACTGATATAAGATGAATATAATTTTACTTTCTTTACACAAAAAAAAAACATTTTTGTATAATTTTCTTATTTACCCAGAGCTGTTATAGATGCTTTTGTTTCAACTTTGGCATGTTGATGATTCTATGATGTTGATGATTTCTTGTGTTTAAGCTAAAATGAAACCACACTTGTTGTTTAATTGTTTAATACTCCCATTTAGGAAAATCTTGCAATAAAACCTAGATGAGACATTTGCATGACATTGAATTTAAATAAGAAAAAAAATTAATGAAAGCATTTACAATGTTGATTATTTTTACGGGGAATTGGAAATGTCCATGTTATCTGGAGAATTCTTTTCGTCTCCCAGGTCTTGAAGCTTATTGTCTATCATAGTGTTGTTTTTTTCCTCGTTTACACTGGACAGGTTAGGGCTGCGCTCGCGGGACCTTCTGTCGTGAGGAGTCTTCGAGCCTCGGTGAGAACGACTCTTGGACCTGCGGGGTGAACTAGAACGCTTACGATCACGAGACCTCGAGCGTTTCTTATCCTTCGATCTAGAACGTTTTCTGTCCCTCGATCTCGACCGCTTTCTATCTCGTGAACGAGATCTCTTCCTATCGCGCGACCTCGAACGTTTTCTATCGCGAGATCGCGACCTCTTTTTGTCCCTCGAGCGGGATCGCCTGCGTGATCGGGAGCGCTTCCTCCGCGACCGCGAACGAGATCTACGTTTGGAGCGCGAACGATCCCGTTTCCTGTCCCGCGACCGGGATCTCTTCTTTGATGAAGATCTGTCTTTCTCTCTCTCAACTTCTTTATCCTTATCATCAGCTGGAGTCGAAGCTTTGGATTTAGATTCGGTGCTGTTGCCGTTGGTTTCGATGATTTCCGGTTTAGATTCCTCCGTAATCTTTTTTTCAACTTCCTTGGGTGGCGACTTGGATTTTTCCTTTTTCTCTTTCTCTGTAGAGTCCTTCTTGTCCTTGCGGTCGCGCGAGCGGTCGCGCTTGGAGCGCGAACTTCGATGGCGCGACCTGGACCGCGAGCGCTGGTGACGGGAGCGCGATCTGTCAACAAGATTTAATGTGTAATAAATTGAATTTAACGATTATGCATAATCATATACAGCATCGGTCAATGATTGCGTTCGCACAAATACAACTCCTTTGCAGCTCATTATCGATTTATTCAATAAGCGGTCAGCTGACTAATTCATTCTACAAATAAATTATAGGTCCCATAGATCAGTAGACATTTCTAAGTGCGATTTAAACTCGGTAATTGAACGTATTTGTGAAAAAGATTAGGTACGTCATACAAAATGACGTGCATCATAGGTGTTTTTATATGGAGTCAGGTTTGTTGAAGATTTTAAAAAATACATATATTCATTTGATTAACGACCTCATAGTGATTACTCTTAAAAAGGGGCCTTTTAAAATCTGATTTAAATTATGATCATCGTATCGTATTATTTAACAATGACTGTCGATGTCTGATGTCGTTCTATGTTTACCACAACAACAATTTTCATTGCCAGTAAAACTTGCGTGACAGTAAACTGCGAAATGTCCTGCATATATAAATATATTATTATATATGCAAAACTGCATATATAAGGTCCTAGAAACGTAGAGTAAAATATTCTATTGTGGATTAAATCAATAATATTAATTATAAAAAAAACTGCCTAAACCTGGAAAAAAATCCGGTGGTCAAAATTATATTATAATTTTTGGTAGAAAGCATACAGCATAACACATGCACCCGCGCTCCACGCAACCAGTATGCTACATGTAAGCGTATACCTACATGTAACCAGTATGCTTGTTTACGACACTGCAAACCACCGGTGAAGCACGACTAGAGTATTTTAGGTGCGGTCTTCATTTGTCATTTTTGAGTGCTCAGCTGCTGACGTTTATTATGACAATTACTAATAAGAATATATATATATGTGTACCATGTACACAGAAAGTTTAAAATTGAAGAAAAAAGTAAAAGGACGTAAGTAAAAGAAGTAATAATTAAAAAACACAAACTAATAATTAAAAACACAGTTAAGCGGACACGAGATGGTTTCGCACAGTGAAAACGTCCGTGAACTCTCATAGACCTCCATAAAACACTGCTCGATATCTCGCCGTGCGTTTCTACGGTGCATACGGCGATGGTTGCTACGCCACAAGCTCCCATAGTGGCACATACATTGGCGACAAGGTCGGTCCGCCGTAGGTTTTCACGGCGAAAACCCGTGTCGTTAACAAGCGGCCTAAGCGTTCGATTGTGGATAGTGTATGCACATGCGAGTAAATTAAACACCAATTTATAATTTAATAAAAAAATCCTGAAATACATGTTATTTTTTTATCTATATATATAATAGTTTTAGTCTACTGATTGGCATATTCAAGTATGTTACGAGTGTCCGGACATGTGTCGAGGCTCTTGTCCGTGACTAAAGTCGGTAAAGCCTAAAAGATCATGTTACCTGGAGCGATGTCTATGCCGCGAGCGTGAGCGGCGCGTGCGGTGTCTGGAGCGGGAGCGCGAGCGCTTACTGCGGTGTCGGGAGCGGGAGCGACGGGATCTCGAGCGCGACCGGCGGCGCGACCGCGACCGCGATCGAGTCCTGCGACATTATATACGACATACGCTGTTAGTCAATGGAACAGTGCTAGCGTAGGGGTGTGCGAGCCGTGCGGCCGCACAGGGCGCCCTGATATTGAAGGCGCTCTACACAGCAGACGGGAACACACAAAGAGGGGCAATCGAATATCTTGCACAGGACGCACGGTGGGATATTTGAGTGAGCCAAAATTATTTCTTCACATTCACGGGCTTGGAGACATTCATTTTCTTATAATATGAAGGTATGTATGTATATTAAGAATTAATGAGTTAGAAAAAGTAAGGAAATAGTGAAAAAGAAATGTTAATTTATCAATCATCTTGATCACTTAATTTTCACTAGATGCTTCTTTATTTTGAGTGTTACAAGGTTCTGCAGCCAACAGCAAGCTTAATGTCTCCTTGGAAAAGGATCGCATTTTTTGGTTCGAGGTTTTGTCATTTCTGTGCGTCATTTTTGTTTTGTTTTGTCAGCGATCTGATGCGATTTAGAAAATCATATTTGCGCGAATAACTTTGTTTGTGATCTGTTTATTTCTTGCTTCTGATGCTTGCTCCGACAGTTGGTCCTATTGGAAGCACAGCTCTTCCGAACCATGACGTAAACTTTATGTACTGTGGGAGACAAATTGTATAATTCCTAGTGTTGCAACGAATAGTATATTCAGCCTTCCGCCGAATACCGAATATTCGGTGGGGTCCTCGACCGAATAGCCGAATATTCGGCCATATTTCGCGCCAATTTGTTTAAGCGCAGAGAGGCACTGCTCACACTGTCCTTTGATTGGCTCGCGCTCCCTTTATTCCGCCGTAATCGCGTAAGCGCCGTAACGTCAGGTGTTGACAATGAAATTGTAGCACACCTAGATATTTACCTTAATCTAAAATAATTACATAGGAATAAAAATTCGTTTGTTGGTGGGCAAAAAATAAAGCAACATTTTCCCAAGGCTTAGTAAAGCTTGCTGCAAAGTATTTGTCCCCACCTGGAAGCAGTGTTTACTCGGAGAGACTTTTTCAGAAGCAGAGCATTTGTATGAAGAGAAGAGAAACAGGCTTCTTCCTCGTAATGCAAAAAGAATATTATTTTTATACCACAATCTACCGCTTTTAAATTTTGATTACTAATTTCAAAAAATATAATATGTAGATATGTTATTATTACCAATAGAAATATAAACACTTAAAATTATATAAAAGTAGATTATTTTCATGTTAAAATATCCCGCTTGCAAAACAACTTACAGGTATTGGGTATTCGGCCGAATAGTAATTTAATATTCGGTATCGAATACCGAATAGTAACCGAATATTCGTTGCAACTCTAATAATTCCACATATATTTTCTCTGTATGTTGAGCGTATTTGTAATGCATCAATGCTTATTTTGTGTCCACTTGTTTGTGTTCTAAAATAATTTTGTCTATAAATTAAGCTTACATCAACTGCCGTTATATTAGACGATAGGCGCCACATACAATCTCATTGTTGTATGTGTGTATGTGTGTATGTGGGGGTATCTACCATAGTAAATAACATTTTGTGTTTAATTATAATTTTTTCAAGCATGTTTGGTTCAAAGGCATTTATTTTTGTTTTATATATTGAATTTCTTTGTGTGTGATGTCCACAGAGTCATGTACAAATCTTATCGTTATTGGTCTGCAGTAGTGTGATGAAGATGGTGTCTCATTTAGCCATATGAGCTTATGTTTTGCACAAATTTATCTGTAAGGGCACCATGGAACTCTGAAATATATTAGCATCAGAATCCGTATCATTCTCAAATCGTATATTGTATTGTACTTGTTGACATCCAACAAATGCCTTTTTTAAATACTATTTCTCACTTTTCCAGTGCAGCCAACACATTCTTTAAATGAATTATTAATCTTGTAGAAGTGTGATCTAGCAACCTCTGCAAGTAGATTTCGGCACACGTAGCGGTTACTCTATACGCTTCTTTGTTAGGACAAATTTGTTAGGTTTGTTTTAATTTTTGCAAGATTGTGTAGCATGGGTAAATGTTTTGAGACCACGCTATTTCATATTGTGATCGCGATAAACCTGCTTCTACATACATAGACAATGCGTCTGAAGGTGTGAGTTGATGAACAGTATGCCTTTCATGCTTTTTCTACATGCTTTCCTGTATTCGTGCTCGTTTTGGAAACGAGGTGAGGTCTTTAACGACCTTTGAAGCATCTTCTTTTCCTGAAGCACGTAATTTCATTTGTATAGCATATTTTAAAGTTCAACTTCGATTAAGCGAAGTTTTTCCGTTTTGCGCCGCTCACATCTTTCACTCGATTCCATAAATTGTTTAAAAGGCCGACCGGAACCTATAATTGGAGTACTTAAGTTTGTAAAAAAAAATAAACATTAAAAAATTTCAAAGAAAACATTCTTCATATTCTGTTCATACATACTTGTGCTCTGTAATAATAATGTTTTCTCTTGCCATCAAGCCAGTTACTGTATTTATTTTTTCAAAATTTTAAATTTTGTGTGATTTTAACCATATAGTCTTGAAATCGTGCTTGACAACGGAAAGTTTTCGTTTAACATATTTTTGCTGTTCGTGTGCATTGTTTTAGAAGTACCTTTTTCTCCATATTGGTATTCTATTTTTTTTATATACATAGTGACACCAGAACTTTCCACTATAAAATAAAGCTCTTTTAGAGTCTTAAATTTCTCCCCGTTTTATCTAGTTGCCCCTGCAACTAGATAAATAATATATAATTACTTTTTGCTATTTCTCTATATCAAACTTGATTTTAAAAAAATATAAAAAATCCATCCGCATCGTTGGGCGGCGGTACATTTTTAAACGGTTGTTTTCTACAATAGATGTACTTTCAATAGAAGGAAAAAAGAATGCCCAAAAATAGATAAAAACATATCAAACACTCCGTGTTTGCATAAAATGAAAGATTTTTTTAATGTTTTTGACTATTTATTCACTAATATATATATATTATTTTTAATTAAATAACATGCTTAATTTACGTACGTACCTGGTAATGAAGAATCCATATCGAAAAAACCAGTTTTGTTTCAAAACAAAATTTACACTGTTTTTCTAAGACTTAATTTTGAGCGCATCGACAAATCACACGTACTCTGCAAGCGAATGGTACCTTTCGACTGGCGCAGTCGATCAGTGCGAGACGCAGGTACAAAAAAATGGTCGCCCTTTGGTAGATCGGTTCCTTATCTATTCCAGGAACTGACTTTATTTTAGTAAAGGTGACGCCACACTTGCTAGATTTCTTCGATCAACAATAACGCTCGACCAAATAGCGTGGCGCCCGATTAATCCGTCGTTCGACGGGAACGATCGTTATTTTACTGAGTAATCGACAAATACATTTTGAATCAATAACAATCAAAACATTATTATGGATGATTTTGAATCGATATTACCGATCAAAATTGTTGAGCGACCACTGTAAAATGTCGATCGTTGAAATTTGTTCGATCGAGAAAGTAGCTTTTGTTTGATCGTCAAAAATCGAGCAAGTGTGGTACAATACAATTATCTAAAGAAGTCTCATCGGCATATCTCGAATTATATCGGAGCTGTTCGGAAGTGCCACTATAACAAATTATGGGAAGCACATTGCTGTCTTTTAGTTGAATATCAAGCATCACCAATTATGGGAAGATAGTTTGGAAGAAAAAGTCATATAATGTGATGACACCTCTACACCCTGATATTTTGTTAACATATGACTATGAATGACTGTGACTATGACTATTTGTGATGACTTATGAATATACAGAGTTGTTACTTACATTTATGATTGCAGGCTCCTTTGGAAACATTATGTATTAATCTTCAGAATTAACTATAGTCACTTTCGCTGTCTGAATCGGAAACATAAATTATAAAACTGTCACTGAATATGTCAAATTTTCCTTCTTGTATCAGAAAGTCTTCTTCACATTTAATGGGGTGATTACTGACTTTCGTCCATTCTTCGGATCCTATAGACTTTTTCTATAAAGAGCTTCTTCACAGTGGTTTTATTTTTTTCTGTTTTTAGAGGCAACATATATCCCTTTAAATTGGGCCTAGATGTTTTCGATCAGATTCAATTCCGGATGATATGGTGGCAAACAAATTGCTGTGTCCATATTCTTGAAGAACTTTATCAACATTAAATTCGGATCAGTTTCCTTTGTGACGTTTTATTGTCATAAAGTACAGGGTTCTTGGCAGTGCGGTCCATCCGCATTTCCTCGATACGGGACACCTCCGTAAGTGTCTATATTTTGTGTCTAAGGATGTCCGAATCTCATGGCAGGTCACATGCCAGTCTGTTTCGATCACGTGGCGCACAGCATCGATGTTTTTGTTGTTGAGAGCGGTGGACGGGCGCGACCTTTATGAAATTCGTCACTGAGATTGAATGACACGACCACGCTTGAATTCTGAAAACCAGCTATAAATTGTCGTCTTGCTTGGTGCTTCATTGCCAAAAGCAGTTTGAAGCCGAGCGAGGCTCTGCTGAGCTGTCAAATTACACTTAAAATCGTAGAAAATCATACAGCAATCGTAGCACTGTTCGGTCCAAAAATCATTTTATACCGCGAATCTGTTGGCTGTGGAACGAACTACCTCAAGAGGTCTTTCCATTAAGCTAAAATATGGGGTTCTACAAGAAAGCTGTGAATAGGGTTTTGCAAGGTCGGCGGCGCACCCGCATACCCCCTGACGTTGCAGGTGTCCATGGGCGGCGTTAACACTTACTATCACGTGGGACCGCTTGCAAAAAAAAAAAGGTATTAGTATTGGGTGGTTTCTCTACAAGTTTATTATGGTACTCATATCAATCACAAGGACACCATCTTGCGGTAAGTTAGGTATCAGTTGCTTTCGTAACCACTTCTCATATTTCTGCGAATTCATCTCCATGTGGTAATCACGCTCAGGGTCTATCGATTGGCCTAATAAAAGAGCACCATGTACAGTGCCCCTTCCGTTACCGGCGTGAACAATTATAAATCTTTGATCTTTGGAAATGGGTTGTTTCAAACTTTTGTTGGCTGAATCTGTCCAACTCTTTCCTTTAGAGTAGGGATTTCTTTAAATCTCAAATGGAAATCATATATCATTCGCCGTATTACACTGTAATCGAAATCATCTAGCTTCAAACGATATTTCTTGCTTGATTGTTCCTTGGGTTCTTGTTTTTGTCGGCTCGTCAACGCACTTTTCGTCATTCTTTTTAAAATTCTCATTACACTTTTTCTTGAAATCCCCGTTGCTTCAACAACTCTTTGTGTTACCTTCTGATAATTTTTCAGTTTTTTTAAATAAAGCGCCCTCTTTACAAAAGTATTTTTATACTTTTGTAAATTTTGTACAAAGTATTTTTATACTTTTGTACAATACTTTGTATATACTTTTGTATTTTTATACGTTAATTAGAATTTCACGAGACTGCAACTTGGTTATATTGGTTTTAGTTGAAGCCATGATAATGTAGGTATTGTTATTCTTTTTATTTATTATACAACAGAACGATATTAATCTCCTGTTATTCGTTTTTATTGAGAAATAAAGTGCCCGTAAATTTAATTATATTATAACAGGAAGACAGTAAAATAGATAATAAATTGTAACACTCGTTAATACAAAATTGATAACCGATAACTACAAGACATGTCAACAAAGATTGTTCTATTTTTAAGTAATTATTTTTTATTACTGCCCATGCTTTGATTTAATGCAAAGAGATTTAATATTATTTTTCTGCTACATTCAACACGCGAAATTTGATGACTACGTCACACAATATGTAAAATTGCATCTTCATATAAATGAAGTCTAGTAGTTTTAATAACTCTATGTATAAAAACGAGCTTTGTCGACTAAAACCGAGATATGCCGATGAGACTTCTTTAGATAATTGTAGTAAGTCTAAAATTCTTAGGCTTTTAGGGTGTTGAGACTGTCGTCCCCTATCGTGGGGCGGCGAAACCGCTAATGCAATGGAATATATTGTCGTTGCGCTGATAGTTATGTCGATTTCGTTAATTTTCCGTATTTTCACTAGATGGCGTCAGTTTAAAAAGCCACATCTTTACAAAATTTATAGTAAATGCAGTTTTACAAAATGTCCAAGATACAAGATTTGTAGTACATACATGCGGCTTAATAAACTGGCGACATTTACTCAAAAAACGAAAAATAAAAAAAATGCACATATCAGATTTGGCTAGTACAATGATATGACTACTTTAAGGAAATTGTATAATTATTATACAATTACGGCCGTGGTGTCGGCCGGCTTTAGAATAGCATCACTCCATCTCTTCCTGTGGGTGCCTAAAAGGCAACTAACATAACAAAGCTGCCACCACAAGCCCTAAGGAACTACACCTCTGAAAGAGTGGAATCGCCAACTTACAACTTAGGCAGTATGGAGTTTTAAGATCATACATCCCTCATGCAGGAGACAATGTGCATGAGGAGGCCCGTGTCCAGCAGTGGACGATAAAAGGGCTGATTTCAGATTTATTTATTAAATAGCTTTTAAAATACTAGAATTCAAACTTACATAAATCCATATATCTTCAAAATATCACTGAAATAAAGAGCTTTTTTTGTAGGGAAAAGGTGGCAGATGAGAACACAGTCCACCTGGTGGTAAGCGGATATTGTTACCCATGGGAGTATGTGATAAATACCAACAGGTCCAGAATGACAAATGTTGGCACATCGCTGGATACAATGTCTATCTTTGGAGATTTAAGAATTGGTTTGGAAAAAGCCAAAGATGTCTATCTTTGGAGATTTAGGAATTGATTTGGAAAAAGCAAAGATTTAGCAGTTTCCAATAATTTACTTCATGATGACAATAAAATACCTGCCAACATCAGGCCAGAATGATAAACCTTGGCTTATCGCCGGATACACTGCCTACCTTTGGGAATTTAGAAATGGATTTGGAAAGGATGAGGAGTGGGAAGATTTAAATGTTTCCTTCAATTTACTCCATAATAAAACAATATTTTTACCTCCTCTTATCTTTAGAAAGAAGTCCAATGACAGGATCGATTGCGGCTGAAATGAGGTTCTGTGCTTCCTTCACCCTACACATGGCCTCTTCAATTTCACGTTGAGCTGCCTCATTGCTCTTGGTCTGTGGCTTAGATATGGCTTGAGTGGCGTGATGCACCTAAAAAAATAAAGTATAATACATAATTTGTGAGCACCAGTGTTGAATCATTAGTAAGATTTAGATTAGAGTAATTAGAGATTAGAGAAAAGTTTCCATAAACATCATTACAATTTTTTTTAAGTGGTTTATACACAGACTGAAATATGGGATAAATAAAGAAAATATAAAGTTAAAACTTTTACAAAGGGATAGTTTTACGTTCTTCCTTCCTCCATAAAAGCCAAAAAACAAATATTATAATTATACTAAACAAAAAGAATCACATAGCAAAAATATATCTACATGGAGTTAATTCATAAGGTGGCTCCCATAAGCCCTGAGGAACTCTAAAAGAGTAGATTCACCAACCCGCTTGGTGAGTGGGTGATATTTTAAATACCTTAGGCGGGCCCTTAAACCTACATTAAAAGTGTACAATAATGTGATTGCACAACATAACTGAATTGTGCCTTGTACCCAAATGTGTTTCAATACATTCTGTAAACAATCAAAAAAATGTTTTTGATTGTTTATGGATTGTGCAATGGCACAATCCATAAAATTGTACAATATAATTGAGCACCGAGTGGTTCTCTTATGGGAAACACAATGTGTATGAGGGGGCCAATGTCCTGCTGGTAACGGTTTACAGTTAGACTAAGTAATAAGAATAATGACCTACTCACTCTATATAAGCAAATTTGCATTCATTTTGGAGGATCTGGGTATTAAAACTTGTCTTTCCACTGAATCACAACATTCAAGAACACCGTTAATAGAATTTTGTAAGGTGAGCAGTGACCTTATCTCACCTGGCATTATGGGAATGTCCATGGATGGTGATCATTGGAATGCAAGGAAGTAAAATGGCATCAAAACAATTAACATTTAGATGGTAAAATTGCATTACTGATATTTTTACTCACTGTATAATTCTCATTGTTGTTTTTTACTCTCAGCTACAGATATGTCATATTTACATATTTTTTCAAACAATATATGTTTTTATATGAACTTGACATGGATAGCATAATTCTAATAATAACAGCCTGACTTTTCAAATTCATTAAAATGTTTGTGGTAAATAAACTGAGAATCTTAAACATTCCAGATTTTAGAAGTAATAATTCCATTATTATTTATTTCTGAACACTTGTAAAGTGAAAAAAAAGATTAAGACTGCAATCTCAAAGAAAAGGATTGAAAAGGTGATGGTTATAGATAATGTTTTAATAAAAGGTTTGATATTGATAAAATACAACTATGCAAATTTAGTACAGTAGACATAATGATTTATTTGTTATAAGCCAAGCCACATGCACCAGATAGTATGTATGGTGAACTAATACAATGGGTATGCCCATATTAAAACATGATGGTACTATCATAAATTAATATGTGAAGTCCTCACCCTAATCATCTGTCCTTCAATAGTGGTTCCATTCAACTGCAGAGCCTTGACCACACACTCTTGTTCGGACATTTCAATTAATGCATACTTCAAACTATCAGCATCTCGCTCACAGAACCGCATGTATTTCACCTCCCCCAGTTGGCAGAAGTGATCTATCAACTGCTGCTGAGTTAATAAACCTATATCTATAACTAAAACAGTTCTTCTTATCTCCTCTATCTTCCTGGAGTCATAGGTAGCTGGTAGAGGGGGGTAGGGTGGGAGTCCCGCTGCTGCCATCTTTGGATCATGGGACTGGATAACTTGGTTAGGAGGCATCCCTTCAAGCGTGTTAATTACGTGTGCGGGTAGACGCGGCTCCACCGTGCTAAGACCCGGTACTAACGTCCCATTACTAGACATCTCCAGAGCTCTATGTTCATCAGGAATCTCACCAGACTGCATTGGTATCACTATCAAAGCACGGTCGATAAAAACCGTGTTCGTCATATGCTGTGCAACATTCACAGTCGCCGAATCGTAGTATTTTACGTAACATATCCGCGATTGCACTGGACAGGACACATCCCGGATAGTAGGGTACAATCTGATATCATCAATTTTACCTAAATACCCAAACAGGGTTTGCATTTGGTCTTTTGTCGCTTGAGGTGCGATGTTGGTGACTTGAATGACCCTTGTACTGCTTGAAACCATTTTGGACAATTTGCACATTTAAGACTACAAATTTAAATATATCTCAAATAAATGGATATACTTCACAAGTCTCCATTTTCACGTGCTTAATGTTTTTAAACTTCTGTTTCTATTTCTTTCTAGATTTGCTTAACACCAAAAATAAACCACGCACCGACAGAGAGTGAAGAAAAAATTGTGTTGCAATTTTTCGAAAGAAAAATCTACTATTTTTCTATCACACCTTAATGCAGATTTAGAAAATAATAGTTCTAAAAATATTATAGAATTAGTGTGACGTTCTTATTTAGGGAAAAAAATGTCTTAAATCAATATTTTTTTCAGTAGAAGTTACGGGTAATATACAAACATGCAACAACTTAATATTTTCTTTAATTTTAAATTAAAATACAAGTAAAGAGAAAAGGTGTACTATGACAAAGAACTATATTAATTTATTATGTATTAATTAATATTCTGCTTTCTAGGAAGTCTACGTTAGTAAAAATAAAGTTATTAAAAATGCCAACAATACAAATCTACTTTTAATAAATTAAAATATGGGTCTGGAAATTAGACATTTGTCACCTTTTATTTTAACGATTTTAGCTCCACTATTAAAGCGTGTCACAGACAGCCACGGTTTACAGTAGCGATCGCGGTCACGGCTTAGGCCCGGAAACTTCGAGATTGAATAACAATATGTAGGCCGAGTCGCCTCGCGTATTTGAATATGTACTTCCTATTCTACGAGCTAGAACACTGATCAACACCGTGGCCGCTAGCGCAAGGCGCGGTTGTCTGTGACACGCTTAAATAAAATCAAACAGCTAGGTATTATGTCCGTTTTAAAACTTTCTAATTTTGTCACATCTTTATTGGTAAGTCTATAGAAAAATACAATTTGATAAGGACAGCAATAAGCTCACATTGCTGTCTTTGCGCTGTCTCACATTGCGGATCACAGCGCCGCGCCTGCTTTTTTTTTGTGGCGCTTAATCCTAATAAGATTTATTAATTGATTCCAAAGAACTTGTATCCAGAGTCGTAGAATACAATAACAAAAATAAAACGACTAGTTGTGAGTAGTTTTTGGCGGGAATTCGAGATATATTTTTATTTGATGTATATTAAAAATATATTAAAAAAATGTGTATTGTGCATTTTGTGATAGTTTAATAAATAAACTTCAAAGTGTTTAATAAATAAACTCTACCGTCCTTGAGCGACTCATAAAACATATTTCGATGGAAGTGGACATAAAATATATACTGTTTTAGAGTGCTAAATTTAAATTTACTGAAATAAAATTAAATGTTTTAACATCAGAAACAATACATAATTATGTCCAATCAGGATAAAATAGCATTGTTAAAATCAAAACGGAAGGCAGGTAATTTTGATATGGGGAGATTTTTTTATAGTTTTAGGTTCAAAAAACATTACAAGGCGCCATCGCGCCAGGCGTGGGAGCGGAAATGTTTTTTAAAAATATACTGAAATATTAATCTCGTTCAAATAGCGGGAAATTAATTTGAAAAATATCCCGCATTGTCCACTTTTGCCGTGTGTTCATCGAAAACAATACTGATAATGGTTATTGTATTAGTAGGTAACACTAATAAGTTAGTAAATTTAAAATATGAATATGAAAAAATCTACCAAAATTAAAAAATATAATACAGGTAGTGAGAACTCGTAATAACGCGCATGTAGCTCGTGTCGCGTCTGTTATTCGGTGCGGTGCGGCCGGGAGTGTAGTAGCTCCTCCTGGAAATCCTTATGATGTTCTCACAGACGAAGTTGCAAGATTAGCTAGTGATACATTACATTAATTATAATTCAATAAAGGTAACATATAATTTTAGTTTAAGTTAGCTATTCGAAAATATGTCGTCGCTTGGCATGAATAGGGGCACAAGTTGTTTTAAGAAATGAATATATGAGTGAAATGTGAAAAATGAGTTAAATATAAAGAACTGCGCGACATTTCGCATATTTTCTTGTGAATAACGACTACTCCTGTGCTAGTATCTATTCCATTGGTTGAATTTGGTCGCCATATTTTTGCAAACAGGTCAAAGCCAGTTCTGCCGTCTCACACGAATGTCCTTTAATTTAAATTACTTGAGATGCGCCTTACCAGCGCAATTAGTATTTATTTAGCCCTAACTATCCATCCGCAAAACCAGTTTTTTATTATTTTTGAAACTTGCATTGTTGAATTCAAGTAACTTCAATAAACGCTTTCGACTCTTTAAGCTCTCATACTCTACAAAAAGGTTCCCGTACGCATGAAAGGTAGCTTATTTTCACCCTTTGCCTAAAAAGGGTGACCGCACCGACCCGGCCAACTACAGGCGAATAACGATCATCTAGCTCCTCTCCAAGGTGATGGAGCGTGATAAAAACACACAATTCCTTGGTTACCTACAGGATCACTAGCTGATTAGCGACAGTCAATATGGATTTCGCCATAATCGCTTGGCTGGTGATCTTTTAGCGTATTTAACACACCGCTGGGCTGGTGCCATTGAGAGTAGAGTTGAGGCTCTAGCTGTTGGCCTAGACATTGCAAAAGCTTTTGACCGGGTATTTCACAAATCGCTACTTTCCAAGCTATCATCTTTCGGGATACCCGAGGGATTGTGCGAATACCCATTCTCATAATCCAGTCAGCTTCCTGACTGGACGGAGCATCAGTGTCGTTATCGATGGTAGCTCCTCTGACACCATGTCTATTAATGTTGGCGTCCCGCAAGGCTCCGTGCTATCCCCAACTCTGTTCCTTATGCGTATCAACGAACGATCTGTTGCAAACTGGTGCCATACGTTGTTATGTAGGTGATATATAAATAGTTGAATATTTTCAACTATATTTGAATGTAAAATTTATTAAAAGATAAACGTTGTCGTAATAATTATCGTGGCTTATTTCTATTCAAGCTTAGCGTTACCATCATACCAACAGCCTATGTCTCTCCACTATTGGATATAGGCCTCTCCCAAGGCTCTTTTCCACGGGAGGTTTATGCCCTTCACCACGCTGGGTAGGCGGGTTGGTGATCGCAGTACTAGGCCTCTCGCATCGGTGATGCTGCCGCCGTCACCGGTCTCTGGTATTTGAGATCTAGCAAATGAAATGGTTATACCGCCATTGATCGGCTGATAGAGGTCCGTCCGTTATTCAGCAGGAGCGCCGCTTGCAGGAGGAGATGGCTCGGGTCCCGTGTCATCACAGTGATCGGAACTCCTTACACCCCACGCTGAGCGTTACAGTTCAATAATCGCTTTGTGTAATTTGTTTATACAGTGACCAAACTGAAGTTAAGTAATGAAAGGGATGTTAGTGCATTACGCAACTTAGAACGTTCTATCTCAGAAGAGATTTGTAATACAAAAAGTGAAATCGAATACTTAAGAGAATTATTAGAGGTAATTTATACAAGTGTTATTAAAAGCCTGTCGAAGGCATTATTACAATAATTATTATTTATTATTCCGAGTATCTTCTAGTACAGTGGACTATACTACATATTACGTATAGTTATTTATCTCACGAAGGCGGGTTAGCCTTGTTTGGAATGGTGCAACATAAATATACGTGAACTTGGGTGCGTGGAACGCACACTACAGCCAGTAGCGTTAGCAAACTAAGCTTAAGAATATTTTTATTTCATTTTATTTTTACTAAAATAAACGTAAATCGATAATACACGATAACTATTTTATATATTGCCGGCTGTCAATTGGTATTGTATAGAATACCTAGGTAAAGTACCTATATAATAAAGCACATAGACTTGCACCGACCGCCGGGGGGTAAAGACTTAGTGCGTGAGAGCTAGCGAGTCAATATTACTTATCAACTATCTTCTTGTACATTACATATTTTGTGTACATTACAGTTATGCTGACGATACTTAAAACGACAATCTCTTACTAAGCCAAATACACTTTTAACTCGAACGGCGGCGTCGCGAGCCGTACTGATTGATCACTGTCAAGTTTACGCACATAACAATATACATGTATGGGCATAACAACTACTAAGCCTAACCCACCTTCGGAAGCTGAAAGAACTATACCTACCTATCTACTTTAAACTGAACTATATATCATCACATTTATCATATCTACCTGTTTTTATTATTATACTTTATTAATATTCTGCACAGATTTTATGATTGTTAGGTGTTAAATCAAACAAAAATAAGCAGTAATATCGATTTATTATCATTAGTATTCATTTTCTAGGGTTTAAGTAATAAAATATCTAATGCTCGACACCAGATTTCGATAGTGGAAATATGTAATACTTCTGAAAAAGCTAAACTGGAAACTCTAACAAGCTATTTAAATATTCATAAAAAAGGTTTTCAAGTCTTGTTTGATAGAGGTTTGTATATTTTGATTTTACTAAACAGTAAGAGTGGACTTTCCAACCCGCTTGGGCAGGTGGCGTTTTGAGACCTTACATCCCTCATGCACGAGAAGATGCGCAAGGAGTGGATACTAAAAGGGCTGGTTGCATTGCATTGCAAACAATAAATAGTTTGGTTAACGAGACGTGGCACAAGAAAATAACCTCGGGCTCGTTAATGTACATTACAATTAAGACAAAATAAACTTTGGATGCTATAGAATTTTCAAAACTATCAACGACTCTAATTCAGTTTTTGTTACATTATATTATAATTCAGTTATGAAAAGTGAAAGTGTATTGTAATTTAGTCGGATTATTTATTCGAGTCAGGGATATGACATATAAAACTGTCAAACAGAGTGAAATTTGTAAGGAGACGAACATTTAATGACAGTTCTAGTTGTCACATTCCTGACACGATTAAATAATTCAGACTTGATCCATAATTTTAACAGGCGCCAACTACACTAGCGAGTCTCTCGCGGCGATATTCTCGCCTGTGCCTATATGAGCTATCGCCTCAAGCTCATTGGCTCGCTTAATAATAATATCAACTGCTTCAACTTTTAGAAGACGTATGTTGCACTACAAATTCAACTGACAATTTAAAAATAAAGCTATTATTATTATTTGTATTATATTATATAATTATTATAAATTCTTTATGATTATAAAGAAATTATAATATTGCTTATGCCACGTTTTGTTGGCCGGCCTAAACAAGGTTACAAAGTCAATAAACCACAGCAATGGAGAACTTCACATCTTTTTTATTTCTTGCCTAAAAAAAGGTTTGAAAAATAACAAAACAATAAGTATCGTCGTGAATAGTTGAAATCTCTAGGTACGTTTGACTAAATATTTTTTCCTAGACATACGGAAAGTGAATTGAATCTCTCTTTTGAAGATGGTGAAGGGATTGTATATTATTGTGCTGTTATCATTGCAAATAGCGTGTTTGAAATTTTGAATAGCTATAACTCTTACCATTCTGCTACGGATTTAAAAAAAATGTTTTACCATACGTAATATTTTAGCGATTAGTTCATACCTATACCCTTATACATATTATGTATTTATTATTATGTAGATACATTTTGGTTGGAATTAATTCTTTATGTACGTAGGACGGATTGGGCCAAACACGGATTTTTCAAAAAATGGGAAATGACGGACCACAGACTTGCGTACAAGGGAAATGACGACTGTAGTGTTTACCATTTAACAAAGACCTAGGTTTTTGTATACAGTAATTATTTATTTTTCCTTCCTCAGCACATGAAATAACAGAAATCCGCAATAGAGAATTAAGAGAGAAGGAAGCAGAAGAACAAAAAATAAAGATGCAAAAACAAAAAGCGATTGTTGAGAAAAACGAACAATATGCGCGGCAAGCCGAGGCCATAGACAAGGAGTGTGAGGCTATAGTGCGCGAATGTGGTATACTGAAGGTTCGCAGGGTTCATTAAGTGGCTTAACAAATTCTAGATAAAATTGTATTATTATTTATATTAACCACGGCAAATTAAGAAAATAACATATTTACTCCCATTTAAATAATAATAAAAAAAACCAACTCGATACTTTATATTTTGTTCTAAAATTAGCATGAAACAAAAACACAAAATGCAGAAAGAAATTAGATAGTTAACTATCTATAACTGATTCGTAAAGCTTATACTCGTAGCATGGTTATTTTAAGGCTGAAATCACACTTGTCAGCATCGATTCGCATTTTATCTATTGAAAATGGCTGTTTTGTATGGAGACGCTTGCGCATCAATTCGCCTTTCAGCATCAATTCAGCTTCCGCATTTTTGTATTTAAAATTGCGTATACCTAAGTAGTACTCGATTTTACATGTTAAAGGATGCTTACGCACATCAACGTTTAAAAAAGGGTGCTTAATCAAGCGAACGCATGGGATCAGATGCTTAAGCATGCGAACGCATGTCAACTCAGCTAATTGCAGCTGATCGGCTGCGAGCGCAGATAGACAAACGGATGGAAAACGGATGAAGCTGAAAACATGCTACAGCAACTGAAAGCATGCTATAGCCACCTATCGCAGCCTTTGACTTACGATGCGTATTAGTGTGACCAATATCGCCCAGCTAAATGCGAATCGATGCTGACAAATGTGATTTCAGCCTAAATATTTTGGCGTGAATGTATTTGAAACCAATTTCCCTTTTTTAAACAGTTTATTATTCTATAATTTGTAACTTGTACGAGCTTCTACTGTTAAACTATTCTGTACTCTTAGTATTTAGGTACTTTAATTTTTAAATATTTATCATGCCAGTCGTGTATTTGTAAACCTATGCAATCAGTAGATACAAAAGAAATAACAAGTATCAAGATGTTAATGGTACACTATAAATTCAACTATTTAAAAAATGTTATGTAAATAATTTCGAAGACCCTTGTGCCACGTCTCCTTTGCCTAACTTTAGTTTCTTTTTTATTATTATAAAACACAATACAATATTATTTATAAATCACTTGGGATCTATAAACCAGCACTGGTTCAGCAATATCCTCTTTGTTGCACTTGCACATTGCCCGTTGCATATCAAAATTGTACTTGAATTTTCGTGCTACCTTTGTCTACGACTATATGTATTATAAATAATTATTGAGAAATAATTAAATGAGCAGCATAAAATACTGAATGGGCAGCAACTCGATGGCAGCAAATATTTAGGTGCTCTGGTAACAATAAAGGAGTACAAGTACAGAAGTACATATAATAGAATTGAAGCCTAAAGTCGGAATTATAATTCGATTCCACATTTGACATTAGCTACTGTCATTTTGTAAAATAATGATACCACATATAATAGTGTAGTGATGAACACAAAAATCGATAAACAATCGCGATTTATGTTTATGTAATCATAATATTGGTGTGCCAATTAAAGACTAAATTATTGATTTTTATTTAAATAAATACATAATTATTCATAACAATTATTTATTAATTAGTAACCGCTGCTTTATTTTATAAAAAGTTAATATTTTTGTTTTTTTTTATATTAAAAACAAAACTTATTATAAAAGAGCCTAGATAGTTTTCTGTATTGGCAACCCGTGCGCGCTCGTGCAGCTATCGCCATTTTGTTTATCTTGTCATTCGGCTTCATTCTCCTAGTCTGACTGCACGAATATCTCGTTTCATTGCGAATCGATATTTTGTTATTTTGTTGGGTTTTTGTTAAAGTTTTGTTACGTTGTGTTTGTTGTTACGTTTATAGTTTTTTGTGAACTTTGAGTGAATCTATTTGTTTTGGTTTTCCATCAAAATGGATCCTCCGCCAAGTACATCACAAAAAGACGTGGATGTTTTCTTGTCTCCAAGAAAAAAACGTCCACGAAAAGCTTTCACTGTTACTGAAAAAGTAATGATCCGCAACGCATATAAGTACGTGAAAAATGAAACTTCTGCGCAATTGGAGGCCTTTGAAGTTGTGGAAGAAAATGAATGTATGAACAAAGTTGCTCACATATTGGGAATAACCTCACGCTCTGTTTGTAACGTTTTGAAGGAAGTAAATAAAGGTGCGCCGCCAACTCCCCCTAAAAAAACTGGACCAAAGCGAAGTTTCAAAGATAAAATTGATGAATTTACATTCTCCGCAATACGACGAATAGTTCATCAGTTCTTTTACCGAAATGAACCTCCAACCATTGCAAAGGTTAGTCAATCAGTCAGACAGTATTATTTTATACCTACATCTTTTATATATAAGTAATGATTCCAAACTATTATAAAATTTACTATTTCAGATTTTACAAGTGATGAACGATGATCCAGAAATGCCCAAGGTTTCCAAAGACACCCTCAGAAAAATTTTGAAGCATCTTAATTTTAAATTTGTTGCACGGTCACGCAAGAGCACACTTATTGATCGAAATGATATAATAACATGGCGCCAGCGTTACTTGCGATCTATATGTCAGTTTCGACGAGAAGGGAGACATATATATTATCAAGATGAAACTTGGGTTAACGCAGGTAAGGCTAACATTTTGAATTAATATACATTTACATTAAATTTAATAGTAATATTGAATGTTCATGTACTATATGTGATTTAAGGTCATACTGTAAAAAAAACTTGGGTGGACAAGCAAGTCACATCATCTCGGCAAGCGTTTTTGGAGGGACTGACCACTGGATTAAAAAACCCATCTGGAAAAGGCAAACGTCTCATAATTAGCCATATAGGTAGTGAAGAAGGCTTCCTGGAAGAGGGGCTCATGATTTTTGAAGCAAAGAAAAATTGTGAAGATTACCATGATGAGATGAATGCAGTTTGTTTTGAGGAGTGGTTCGCTGGAGTCTTACCAAAATTAAGACCAAACTCAATTGTGGTGATGGATAATGCACCTTACCACTCCCGAAAATTGGAAACGGCACCAAAAATGAGCTGGAAAAAAGCTGCCATTCAAGACTGGCTTTTAAATAAAAATATTCATTACGAACCAGATATGGTTAAAGCTACGCTTTTAGAACTGATTCCACATAACGAGTCTTTTAATAAGTACGCTGTAGACGAAATGGCAGCACAACATGGGATCACGGTTTTAAGACTGCCCCCTTACCATTGCGAGCTGAACCCTATCGAATTGATATGGGCTCAGGTAAAGGGGCATGTAGCTCAAAATAATAAAACCTTCAAATTGACAGACGTGAGAAATTTATTTGAGGAAGGCATTCAAAAAATTACGGCCACCGAATGGTCTAAATGCGTATCCCATGTTGTCAAAGAAGAGGAAAAAATGAGTAGGCTAGATATGTTAATTGACAATATCACAGACACATTTATAATAAATGTTACAGAAAGTGACAGTGATAGCGATAGCGATGACGGCGACGATTTATAAAATAAAATATTACCATAATACATCTATTTGTTTTATTTCTCATGTTCCTTCATGATCACATTTATTTATTTATTTCACACACAATTATTAAAGAAAACTCTCAGATCCGTAATAAAATTAATCGTCATAACTAAATTATCCGTTCACAAATATTTAATTTCCTGATATACTTAGTTTACGAGAATAAAATTATAAACGAGAAGAATCGATCCGGAAATATTCCATTTCCGTATCGAATAATTTCGCAACGTTACTATTTAGTACTTGTCATAACGTTGCAACACTGAAATTGTCAAATCTGGAATCGAATTAAAATTCCGACTATAGTATCAAAATTATTTTTCTAACTATTTTAATGATATAGTCTCAACTGGAAAAGTACCGTCAACTTCGTGACAACATTTTTTTTGGAATGGCTAAATTCTTGTGGCCCTAATGGCCTTTTAAGAGTCACCGGACATGTATAATTTAGGGCAAGCGCAGAAGGCGCTGAGCCAGGAGCTAAACATGTGTAGCAACGAGCCTAAGGTCTCCCACGCCGGTAAACCGACGGGAGGAATAGACCTCTGCTTAGGGCGTTGCTTTGGGAGGGTACCGAGGGATCGCGAGTCGGTGAGAAGCGCCCGGGCACGTGTCGAGACCTGATAAAAATGTTGGCTGTATGTGTGTGTCGACAGTTAGCGAGGGGGACGTCCCCGTCTCAGCCGGGGCGGACGGTGTACATGTGTAGTGTGTGAGTGTAGGGTAAGAACCGCATTGGCAGCAGTAATTAGGTCGTGGGGGTCGTCTATAACGTGCCGAGAACGATGACGACGACGGTAACGGGGAGGGGCATTCCGGTCGGGGACTAGTCAACTACTAGGGGGTTGAGATGGTCAGGGACTCTGTCGTAGTAGCGTCGGGCGGAGTCTTTCACATTTTTGACGATGGAGGGAAGTTCACAAGTGGAGGTCGACATTGCGTGAGTACCATGGGGCAGCCAAGGCCTTACGCACGAATCTATTTTGGACTAGCTGTTGCCCGCGACTTCGTCCGCGTGGACTTTAGTTTATAAACACCGTCTTTACCTTCTTAGGGGTATTTGGTATTTTCAAAAACGATTACACACATTATTTTCTTATAGCTTATTTTTTAACGAACAAATGTTCGATGTGATTCTTTAAATTGATATAACTTTTTTATTTATGAACCGATTGAAATAAAACAAACACTTAATTTTAAGTGAAGCTTACCACAATACATTAGTGAAAACCGCACCCAAATCGGTTAAGCCGTTTCTAAGATTAGCGCGCACAAACGCACAGACAAACAGACAAAAATTCTAACAATCATTGTTTTGGCTTCTATTGCGTTGATAAAGGCCCCCAATAATATTTTTCTCATATATCTCCCATGTACAGACAGCGATCAGTTACATTTTTATTATATGTATAGAAGATAACATGTTTTAATTTTGAACTGATTTATTTCGTTAATTCAAAAGTAGTTTATATGTTTTGTTGATCATTATTTGCTGCTCATTCGGTATTTTGCTGTTTATTTAAACACAATCTATTATCATTTATGTGTCAGTGACATTCTTTATATTGCAGAAGAGAAACAATGCCATAATGTTAAAGTTGAGACGTAAATTGGTTGAAACAGAAAATGCCAGACGTGAACTCATGACCAATGCTAGTATCACGAACACAACTGGAGAGACTGCAATCTAGACAAGACAGTGCTTGGTTTCGATTTTCTTGCTTAATTACAATGTTGATACCAATTATTTATTGTATTTTATTCCCTCACACACTCGACATCAGCCTATATCTAATGTCGTACACAAGCGTTTAGGGCCATAATTCACAGCGCCGGCTCAGTTCTGATTGGTGGATACGCTACAACAGAATTAATTTAAGTATCAGGCATGTGGGTTTCCTCATGATATTTTCCTTCACTGCCGATGTACTGATCATTTAAAAATAACGTAGGTACTGTAGAATGCTAATGTTTCGGACCGGAATTTGAACTCATGACTTCACGAATGAAAGTCGAAAATAGACTCCATTAGGCTATCATAGCTCTACAAACCAACACAGTAGGTACAATACAAATTCTACATACTCTACAGGGCCGTCTTTACCAGGGGGTGCAAGGGGTGCGGTGCACCCCGGGCGCCCCGCGCCCGGGGGCGCCTGTCGAGCGCTGAATTCAGTGCCGGCTTTACCTATGGTGCAGGGGGTGCGGTGCACACGGGCGCAGGTTCTTAGGGGGCGCCGAGCGCCGCTCGCGACACCTCCAAAGAGTTCAAAACGCCTACTAGAGGGCGCCCTGCACCCGGGCGCTACATGAGCTAGAGCCGGCGCTGATACTCTATATACAAATTCTAACAAAATAAGTTTATTACAAATCAGATAACGCGAGTAAGGATAAAGTGTATTCAATAATCTACACACCGAGCACTCGCCTACAGCACTTTATTGTCGGATTATTTATTCGAGTCAGGGATATGACATGTAGAACTGTTAATAAAGTGTCATCTCTGTACATATTTCACTCTTGTTTGACAGTTCTACATGTCATAACCCTGAATAAAAATCTGACTATAGGTAAAATGACGTTCCATTTCAATTTAATTATCCAACTGAAGCAATAAGGCGACACTTCGTTTGATCCAATGAGCAGAAGGCTTGTTTGAAGGTAGATAGAAAGCCAACACGAAATTGGAAGAGTGGCCAGTTGTTGCTAAAACGCCTTTCCTTTCTAATGTCTTATATAAAGGACATCTGTATCTGTCTGCTTCTTGAAATTCATTTTTCAGTTTCGGAAATAGCCATAAGGCTGGCATATTGTCATTTAATAGTTTAGGAAATTGTTCCACTATTGTATATTGTTTACGATCCCAACGACCGCCGTCCATAAAAAGACCTTGCACGTACACACCCCATTCGGGAGGTTCTGTTTCGTAGTCAACTCCGCGTACTTCAAAATCAAAAATTAGTAAATCAATCGGGATCTTTTTAGCTCTAGCATAGTTTTGAACAGATCCAGTTAGAAACGCTTGCGTAAAAAAGAAACCCGATAGCCAAAATGTTGGTGGTTTATCATTTAGATACCAGTCTTCTAACATAGCCATGCGTTCTATGAAATCCGCAACATAGCTTGGCAATGGCTTTAAACTTGGATAAGAAAATTTACGCCAGTTATCGGGTATTCTACCTAAAAGCATTGCGTTCGATTGCAGATCCAATGCTGGTGACATAACAATGAGACCTTTAACAGCTTTTTGAAGGTCTACTAAAGAAGTTTTGATTTCATTATATAGTTTGTTAAATCTCTCCATTTCTTGCATAAGTACGGTGTTCATTGATTCACTGTAGTCGACAGGATACTTCTTTTGGGCTGTTTCAACGTCAAATTTAGAGGGTAATTTGGATAGAATTTCTGCAGCCATTTGTACAAGGATTACTTCAGTATTTCCTCCTTCTCCGCCACTTCCCGTTCCTTCTACAAGAACCAATCCAGCCGTCAGTGCCATCGAAATTGTATAATCACGTGTTATTCCTGCATTCATATGCAGTCCAAACACCTCTGGCGGTGGGTTGACTGGAACAGACTCTATGTGTTTAAGGTAATCTTGATATTCGCATCTGCGCGGTAGCCCATACTGAGGTCCAATATCACAGAATGAGTAATTTGGATCATTTACTACTCCATCATTTACAAAATTATCTAAAATTGTTACAATTAACCTTCGATCCCAGTCATCGGTAACTCTACCGCCATAATTACATTCTCCAGTTAAATACTTTATAGCAACGTACTGGATTTCTTCGTATTGGTTTAAGAACATTTGTAGTTGCATCACAGATATGTGAAAGTCTGAATCGTTGAATCCATACTGAATATTCCATCCTAGTGGACCAAACTTTTTTCTTTCTTGTAAGACGGCGTGAAAAAAACTTATGCCATATAGAAGTTTGCTAAACGCTTTACCTTTTCCGGGACAACCCTCATAAAATTCGGTTTCCTTCAATGGTTCTGAAATGTAGGACCGGTTTAAATTATGCTGCAGTCCAGTGGGTGGTTCATTGGTCATTTTCACAGCTACTTGTAAAATAGATTGAGGAAATTTTTCAGAAGGGTAGCTAGTTAACCACATTCTAAAACTGAGATCGGTGTTTGTTAAATCGAAACCCTCAACTATTTTTTCAAGTGTTGGGAGCCAAGAAACTGCTAAATGACAATTTTGTAAACACACCCATCCACCTTCTAACTGTGCTCGTTCTATCATCGCTTTAGCAATAGGCCCTTGACCTTGACCTAATGATATGGAACTTAATCTATTTTGGTAACCCATCCTTTCACAATATTTTACAAGCGCTCCCATGGGGTCTGATCCTGGCGATAAAATGAATATCAAAGGCGCAAGGCAATTCGAATCCCCAAACGACTTGGCGATGTCAAATGGTGGAGGTGTTACATATTTTTGGCCCATTTGCTTCTCTACAAATTCCATTATAGCAATTGTTAATTTGTCTGGTCTCAACACTCTTACAACCAATAACTTTTGAAAATGTGACAACTTTTCGTTCCAACCGGCGGGTAACACTTTTTTCTGTGGTTCGAAATCATCATAGACTTCTTTCCATTTATCTACGTTTTCTATAAAATCGTCTTTAAAACCAGTGTAGCTAGGCAAGTCACCTAATCTACAAATCTCATCCCAAGCTTTGTCAGGTAACCATTCAAAAGGCTTTTTATAAAGATTCTCAACGGCTATGCCGCCAGTTATGAGAAATAAATATTCATCTTGTTTCATTTCACCAGTCGATAGCTGCATTTTAGAACACATAATGAAAGAAAACATTAGCTTATCTTTATCAAAAAGAGATCTACATACATTGCTATATAGATTATAAGTAAAAGTATCTTTTAAAAACTTCAATCTCTTTTCCAAATCTTTTGACTTATTGGCATTCTCAATAGATATGATATATAAATTGATAAACCATGTTAATGAATACTGATACATGGGATCTACATTCGGTAATTCGGTGACACAGTAATACAGCACAGCCGAATGCGAAGCTATAGGTCTGTATCCAAGTCTAAATTGTTCGATAATAATTTCAGTTTCCACGCTAGCTTCTTGTTTTTTCATAATATCGATAGCTAACAACTTAGATGAATCTAATACTTCTATAGCAGTTTCATCTTCAAGAATGTCGCCTTTTGATTCTTGTAAAGTTCGTAAAATATCGTCTTCTACTTGTTTAAGCGCGGCTTTGTTTGCGGCACCTTGAACAATTAATTGTTCCCGTTTTTCTTGTAGGTCAGGCCTTTCTTTAGCAACAACAATTCCTAATAATTGATCTTCCAAACCATCCTTTGTCAATGCAAAATTTATTAACGTTACTTTATTAAAAACCTCAGGGAGATAATGGGGGTTTCGTAATTTTGTAGTCATATAAAGTCTAAAATTAGGATGATATTCTATGACATTTTCGCCTAATGCGATGAATTCTTTACCTCCTTGCATGTATGTATGTTTGAGTAAAACTGGATCCAAAGGTGCTTCCACATCTTCTAGTATGCAATCGATCAATGCAGGTTTGCCGTATTCTAAACATGTTTCTATTACTCTCATATAGTTTCCGTCAGTAAATTTCATTACTTGCAGATCATTGGATTTTTCCATTGTTTTTATCCACTTGTTAGCTTGTCCTTGTGGATCAACCAGCAGTGACCATCTCATCGAATTGTCTTGTATAATACCATTGTCAGTAGAAAAAGAATCTCGAGGTAATCCAGCAATATACCAGTTCTGAATCTTAATGTCTGTACCTAAAATGTCTTTAAAAACATATGTTTCAGAATGAGGCATATCAAGTTTTATAACGAGTTCACGCCATTTATCAATCATTTCACTCCTTACCGGCAAAGTATATGGCGCCAGATACGCGATTATGCCACATGACACCAAAATGTCACCTGCCAAATTATCAAAAAGCGTTTGTAAATTTTCAGCTGCAGCAGTCCATCTCACCTTTTCTCCTCCTAAGCCACCAATTAACTTTTCAGCTCTGTGCAATTTGTCAATGCACAATTGCACTTCATCTTCTAAAGCTTTCTTTTTAATATTAGCTTCCATTAATGCTTCATTTAATTCAGCTAATTTCGCTTCCAATCGAGCAACAGTGGCTTTTTTCTCTTCTAAAATCGCCATAGTCTCAGAAAACTCTTTTTCAGCAGCTTCTAATTTAGCCTTTTTTGGACCTACTACTTTAGCTACAGCATCGTACATATCCATGGCGATGATCCACTTGCAAAGGCCTTCAGCAGCTGTCGATGCTTTAGCAATAATATGCGGTTTGAAATCTTTGTTTGAAAGATACTCTTTTCTTATTTTTTGCATAGTAGCGACTGGTATATTGTCTTTATCATAATTCCGAAGAGATTCTAAGAAACCCATATCACCCAAAACTCTTTTACTTGGTCCCCAATAATCAAAAATTTTCTTACCAGGATTATCTGGATCGGGTATTTTATCAGGAGGAATACCTTTCATGACACACACTGCAGCCATTACTAACTTTACCGTTGCTGGTGGATTTTTCATAGATTTCACGACAGTAATGTCAGCTGGTTTCAATGTATTTAGAGCTGCAATAGCATCTTCTAAAATAGGTAAAGCAAGCGCTAGATCGGCTTCACAATCCTTTTTCAATTCTTCTGCTGCTGCTGCTTTTATATTTGCAACCTTTTGATCCTCTCTTACCATTGCGGCTGCTTTATCGGCTATAGCAGTTTCTCTTTCTATCTCTTCCATCATTTTAGCAGATTTAGCAGCCATAACAATCAGTTGAGGTTTCAAAGCATTTAAATCCCGTTGCATAATGGATACAGCGTCGGCAGCTTGACTCAATTTGTCCAAACCATTAGTATATCTAAGTTTAGCTGCTCTTAGTTCTCTTTGTTTTCTGTTAGTTAAATTGGTGAAGGACTTAATTAAATCTAAATACGATGCAGATGTTATGTAGGTTTTCCTTCCAAACTGAGCATAAAAATCGGCTGATATAATTCGTGCATCCACGTGGAATTGTTTGCAAGCTATTACAGCTGATAGCTTGACTTTGTCAGGTACGTTTACTTTAATCATATAGTGATGTGCTACCATCTCTAAAGCATCTTCTGGCCAGCTGTCATACCAGTCGATAGTGCAACAGTTAACAAGAGATGGATAAAGTCTAAGTCTTGTTCTAAATGCACTACCAATGGGACTAAAGCATAATACTATGTGTAATTTAGCCTTGCATCGACCAACAAAAAAAGCTAATATTTGAAGAGGACTTATGTCAA
Organism: Sesia bembeciformis; assembly: GCA_943735995.1. Classification (NCBI taxonomy): domain Eukaryota; kingdom Metazoa; phylum Arthropoda; class Insecta; order Lepidoptera; family Sesiidae; genus Sesia; species Sesia bembeciformis. The sequence goes on from OX031043.1 coordinate 10,389,310, forward strand.
GGTTTCTGTTGCCTCCTTGCGCTCCCAAACGCACTAATTCAAGAATTTCTTGTGCTTCATCTAAACCATACATATTAGGAACTTCCCCAGAATTTAACAAACTGTCTAAATTTTGAATGAATAATTCTTCTTTTATTTGACTTTCGGTAAACAAGAAAGTCGTATCTTTATTAAGTCCGCCGGACTCACGAAGTACTAACTTTATATCATCATGCCAGTCTTTTACACTGTAAGATTTAGTAATTTCTGGCTGAAAAACTTGTTGTCCTAATATTGTACTAGCTAAACGCGTCAGCGACTGTCGACCAGAACCACCCACTCCAACTAGTAATGCATTCCCTGATGGCATAGATAAAAGGCGACATATTTTCGACAAATGCTCTAAGGCATAGTCGAACAACACAATAGTCATTTTGGCTTTATGCATTGAATTATATTCAGTTAACATGGCAATTGCGACATTAAGAAAGGCTTCTTTATTGGGCAACTCTTCGTAGCGTCTCTCTCCCTCAACACTGTCTGTGTCCAAATAACAGCCAAACATCATTTGCTTTATATTCATCTGTGAAACATCACCATTTTCGTTTTGATATGTATCCAAAGCAGCTTCGAAAGTATCTTTCATATAATCTCGTGTCGACTTCTTCAAAATACCATAGAACCAGGTTCGATCTATTTCGTCTACAAGTCTGTCATAAAACACACGCATTATTTCATGTACCCAAACTCTTATAAAGGTTTTTTTATTCTCTGCAGATTCTTTTCTTAGTAAAGCACAACCTTGAATGACTCTAGAGAAATCTCTTAAATTGAAAATATAATGTGACTTAGCTGGTGTCGGTCTAAGATACTCTGATGCTTGGTCATAAATGTCCATTGTAGCCGCAATAATATTGACTATGTAGGGCTGTGCATCTTGTCCAAAGCCGTTTCTCCTCCAACCGAGCTGCAGTAAAGAAGTAAATATTTTTGTCATACTCTCTTTTGAGAATTCATTAATTGCATAAATGTTAAAATGCCTCAACATCCTTGGGTATATTAATTGTCTGCTGCCCCCAACAGGTCCAATAGCTCCATAAAATAATGTGTCATAAATGTACAGTTTATCTGTGGTTTTAAGGTCATACCAATGTTTTTGATCAAAGTACAGCCGCAACAATTCTATAGCAGGTTGCGCGCCGTACACTTCTTTAACCGGCATATTCATGTCATCAATAAATATTATCGCTTGTTTGCCTTTAGTAGGGCCGTAATTATTTTTCCTCCTTTTAACTAATTTAGAAATAACTAAATCTTGAGTTTGGTTAGCAGAAGTAGTCGTTGTAAACGTTATAAAACCAGGTGTATATTTGTCCATGTCACAATTGTTCATTAAAAAATTTTGAACATAGAAACTTTTTCCAGTTCCTGTAGGTCCTATCAGTAATAATGGCTTTGCAAATTTAGTATGTATATTTAACAGGTACATATATTTTTCAGTTTCTAAAGTTGGGATAACTGTTTGCAAAAGATTAATTTGTTCCTTTGTCTGAACTGCTTTTACGGCATCTGGCCATGCTTTCCAACAGCCCTTTGACTTATACATATAGTAATGGTCAATAAGCATACCTTCACTTGGAATTGAAACGTCCATTCTTTCTATACTTGCAGGAATTCCTTTCTCACCTCTAAAGTATTCTTTCACAAGATCGTCAAATTTCTCTCGTGAATCGGTATTTAATATTCCTCCAACACCCCACACTAAAGCAGTCATAATTGATGCCAAAAACCACGTCCTACTGTACCTTGTGTCTTCTTCACCTTCAATTGCGCTGTCCATTAACATTTCTATGAGGCGAAGCGTGCTAATTACTAAATTGACTTCTCCAGCTGTAACAAGCTGTCCACAATGTTTTCTAACATAGTATACAAGTGGATCAAATAACCACTCGCACATATCATATATATATTCTATGTTTTCGTCAGTCCATATTGGATTAAGAGTGTTTAACCAAGATTTATAAAATGGCATAAATCCAAGCGAAGATGATTCCATATATATCATACCACATCTCGATACTGTAGCAGGCGAGGCTTGAGAAAGGTCCATCACCTCAAAAATCATTGACATCACGTTTGACATAGCCATTACCTCGCCAGAAGTCAAACAAAGTTTTTTGTTATCATCTAAGACAGTATTCATATTTTCAATCCAAACGGCATCCACAGGTCCATCAAATACTATCCACTTTCTTACAGGAGTGTCTTCAGATGCAAAATCACGGAACATAGTTGCTACGATACCATCAGTCCATTCGTATGATATCGGATCAAATGCGCCATATAGTTGTCCCATTGTGACAGCTTTTGGATTTAATACTTTATATGTACATTCACACCCATCTTTTTGTTTCCTTTCATGCATGAGTGTTAATGCTTCACATAATATTTTTAATGTCATCGATTTACCCGCGAAAGGATCGCCTACCAACATAAACCCATGTCTTACAATCATCATTTCATAAGTTTGAATTACTTTTAATAAGAAACAATCCATAGGCTGCAGATTATTTCTTTCACAAGCGTCATTACAAGCTATTAAAAAGTTCACGTAATCTGGTTTTGGTAATGTAATACCAGGAAACAAATCTGATATGATCCCTTCGAACAAAGGTACATCAAATGACAAGAATTTAGGCAAATTTACGTCTGTGATAGAACGAAGCAGTAGTATACTTTCACTTTCGTTAGGGAAACTTCTCTTTAAATTACCAGCAGCGGATAAAACCGTTTTTACAGCTCGCATACCATAATCGTAATGGTTCTGAGAAGATAATTGCTCTGAACACAGGCGGTATGTTGTTACAATTTTAATAGATAAACTTCGGGCATCAATGAAGCCGAATGAATACAGTGAAATTTCACCTATCATGGCATAATCTGGAACCATCATTGCCACTGTTCGGAATAATACTTTAAGATTGTCGGGTAATTCTGAGCGTCCTGCGTAACCGGGGTTCATAGTTATGCACACGTAGCAAGCTGGATTCAATGTTAAAATAGTACCCTCGAAATCGAACGTTTCTAAATGTTGCCTCACTGCTTGAACTATGCATAGAATCTGTTGAGCAATGACAGATAGCACTTCTACTTCTATTCTATTAAATTCGTCAAAACACACCCAGGCACCACAAGAAGCCAAACCCTTAAAAAATTTACCCATAGCTTTATAATCTAAGCCATCAGAACAATTAAACACTACACACTGTACTGCCAAAGCTTTTGCCAAATCTTTTGTGGTTTCGGTTTTGCCGGTACCTGCCGGTCCTTCGGGCGCACCATTTAAATGAAGATAATAAGCACCTATTAACGTTCGGTAACATCGATCCGTTAAAGGTGTTATCACCAATCGATCCGAGTTCCCCAAATACTCATAAGCATAATCTACAGTAGCGTTAATAATTTTCACAAATACTCTCTCCTCCTCCCAATAGTACCGCAATTGAGCTAGCCATTGAAAGTCTGTGACCTCAGTTACATTTTTTCCAATAAGCTCTTGTATTAAATCTTTAGCATGCACATCAATTACAATTAAGGCTTTTACTGTGATACTGCTTAATTTAGTTAGATCAGTTCGTCGAATTACAGCTACTGTCTCATTTAATTGTTTAGTTAAATGAACATGAAATGCTTGAAGTTCAGTTAATTTATGAGTATGTAAGCATTCATGAACGTCTATAGCCCAATAAATCTGAGATATGGCTAACACCACCATACCCTCCCAGGATAATATCCACTCTACTCGTCCCAAATTTGGATAATCATAATATGATAGTTCAGTTTCTGATTTTACTGCCTTTAACATTTGGTCTTCCACTTGAACTAGCCACTTTTCAACAGATCCTCTTGCAGCGGTTACACTTATATTTTCAAGGAACTCTATTTGCTCCCCTTCCATGGATATCATAGCAGATATATTAAATTCCTCGTCAAACACTAGCCTGTTGATACCCTCGAAACACTTCTTTAGATGTGGTTGTACTTTAAGTGGATTTTTGGTTTCAGATAATATTTCCAACATTTCGTCATTTGATAAAAAGAAAAACCTTGGAAAATATAATCGCTTCTTTTCTAGATAATTGTTAACACCATCATTAATCTTCTCTAATAACCCAGAGGCAATTTTAAATGATTCCAATACACCCATACCCCCTGCAATTTCAAGAGCATGAGGATCTTTATCTACCGAACCCATGTAACGACGATAAATATTATTAACTTCAACAAACATTACACCTTCCTCCGGCATTTGAGCGACTATGTCTTTAGAAGAAAATATAGGTAACAAATACAACCACTGACTTTGTACTTTGCCCCATTCGTCAATTGTAGAGTTTACTCTCATTATTTTTTCGTACCATGTCCTTACTTGGGCTTCGAAGGGTTTGACAAATGCAGAACCACGCATACCTACTGTTTTAATTATGTGATCATCCAAAACACTTTGAATATCATCAAGACCAGAAAGAATATAAATTCCAGAATCTTTATAAGGACTAGTCTTAAAACATATATCGGTCCATTCAGCCATCATTTTGTTCAAATTAGTTATTAATGCTAATTCTTTAGTTGCAGCTACACTTATTATTTCATATTGGTCAATTTGGTCCTGTAAATTAAAATTTATTATTTTGCGCAATGTTGTACCAGCTGTAGGTGTTAAGTCAAATCCAGCTATAGTAGACATCTCATCCCAATGTCGTTGCACCAACGCTGGATTGCACATTATGTGAGCCATCTGGACATTAGGTCTCCATTGTTTGAGTTCGGCTACAGCTTGTGCACATAACTTCATAGGAGCAGGAAGGTTATTTACGTCGGGGTCGTCAACGAGCCCTTGAAACCTCTTTTCGACGCCTTCAGTTATTTGTTGCTTTATCTTATTTCTGTAAACTTTTGATAGTTTTAATAATTCTTTATAGTAAAAGTCATGATCTTGTTCAATTTGTTCGTGATCTAAGTATTCAAAAACACCATCCATCCATGTATAGTAGCTGCGTTTCCATCGGTGAACTAAATGTATTAAACAGTGAAAAGGTAGAATAAAGTCTTTTAACTCTTCTAAATCTGCATAACTCGATATAGGAAACTTGAATGTAGCTTCTTCATTATTTATCCACTTTACTAATTTATCGCAGGCGGCCAAACGATGTACGAGTTTACGCAAGTATTCAAGATATTCTGACGTATGATTGATGTCGTCCATGTTATCTAGCCATTCTAAATATGGGGTCATTTCTTGGCATTCCTTATTCAGAAATGCAATCTTAGCTAGTAGATTTTCTTCCATTTCGGCTTTAAACGTTTCGTAAGAAGCAGCATTTTTCTCAAATATGGGTTTGATATCTTTAAGCCAATTAACTGTTCCAGTGTTGGACGCGACATGTTCCGATGTTAATGATGTCATTTCTAGAAGATTAGAAATTATTTCGATTTGCCGTGAAATTCTCTCTTTTAAAGCCTCTACCAAAACTGTTTTAGCATGTAAAATATAAACTCCTTGTTCTACTAATTCGGCGGCATTCTCTGGTTCTTTCAAAGCTCTGGCTGCAATTACTTCGAATTCTGAACAAATGCTGTCATTTTCATCCATATGAGTTCTTACTATACCCGCTATTATTTCGTTAACAAACTCCAAACATTTATATTTCAAACCATCTACCATTCTAAGTTGACAAACGACTGCACAATTAAAATATTCATTTTCAAGAATAGCTGTTACATCGGAATCTATATTTTGAAAATATTTAATCTTATCGCGTCCTACTTCAAATTCTTGTGTTTCGTTAATAAATTTCACAAGGGCTGCTCTTGCTGAAGCTCCATAAAGCATGTTGTATGTATTTCGTAACCGATCTAAATACTGAAAGAGTGGTGCAAAAACTACATCAAGTTGTTCTTGTAAACGATTGTGGCCATCCTTATGCAACCACTCGTTATATTTAACAGGCAATGCGTCAAAGTCGTAGGCAAGTCTTAGGTATTGTTCGATTGGCATAAGTCTTTGAGCAATACGAGATATGGCATCAGCAATATTGTGAAAAGTGTTAAAGACAGTTTCCATAGATGGATCATAATAAAACTCGGTATCAAAATCTAGAGCTAAATTTAGGATAGGAACGGAATCAGGATCTTTAAGTGCTTCTATTATAGCGTCTATTGACCTACGCATCAATTCTTGTATTTGCATCGATATAATTTTTGTAGCACACTTTACGAAAATAGGAATTCTCTTTGAACGCATTCCTTTAAGACACCTCGGATTCTTCAACCATTGGACGAGAATTGAATACCACGTGCTAGACACGAGGTAGTCAGCGCGTTTGATTTGTTCCAGCACTTTTGTCTCAAAATCTTCTAAATCCATAGAACCATAGGCTCTGTACTTTGCTAAATCAATTATTTGTCGTGGGAATGTTTTTTCAGCAGATTCAAGTACTAATCTAATAAAAGGATGTAAAAGCAAGGAGCCGTCTTGGAGCTTTTTACGATACTTAAGCATTTTTTCATAGTGTGGGGTAATACCGTCAAATTTAAAGTAGGGTTCGTGATACCTTTTTCTGGAAACACCGGGTACGTCGCGCATTACCATTTTGACTGCCAGATCGTGAAGGTCTTGGTCCCACATATTCTTACTTTCCTGTAACAACTCTGCCGTGACACTTGGAAAAGCGTTATGGAGCCTAGCAGGGATCAAACTGACGATCTTCTTTTCCCATGACTTGAGCATTGGGGGCGGCTTTAGCTTGTCGGCGCATTCTCGTAGCACAGCGATATGTTGTTCCTGGGCTATCTCGAGACGGTCCCGCTCATCGCGTTCAATAGGCGGGTGAGCAATCTTCACCTTCCTTTCAGTAGCTCTTTCTTCAAGAACTTTACGGAATCTTGCTTGTTTATCCTACAAAAAATGATTAAAATATGACAATTAAATCAACTCACAACCGGCGTCAACCTTGCTCGTGAATAAATGTCCTTATATGCAAAAAGTAACTTTTGCGTCAATGTATTTAAAGGTCTAATGTACCGTACAAGTATCGTAGAGTCCGTATAATTTGTACGGACTCTCACCACTCCACCCAGGGGAGACACGTTCGTGAGTTGAAAGTACTAAATTTCATAGCAGTCACGTCTGATTACCTTGATCCTGTTATAACGCGGCTGCGGTACAAAAGGCAATTTGTCCATCATGTGAACGTCCGGTAAGGGGAGCATTTTTGGGACTCTACATCCATTTTTTGTTTGCAAAAGTTTTCTTAATTCACTTTCTTCCATTGTACGAATTAATTAAGTAAATATGGTGACAATGATAACTTCACACAAAATTGTCATACAAAATAATAAATGAAGCTAACATTATATAATTGTTCTGGTTTATATTACAAAATCACACCCAAGTACAATTCAATAGGTACAATCAACAAAAGTTCAGTAGTCATGGCAACGTTTTTTGTTTTCAAAGCACAGATCTAATATTTCGGCTACTGCGGCGTCCGTGGTGAAAAGTCTAACGTCAATAACATAAAAAGTTAGCTTGTTTTTTATAGAAAGAAAGTGGCAAACAAACAGAAAATCCACTTGTTTTATGTGTTGTTTTCCAATTAAAGTTTCGTTAAATTGTTTTTCCTGAGATTTGAACCGATTTTGACCTTAAAATTGTGGATACTGCGTCTGAAGTAGCCGCGCAAGCTGTGGCACTTCTTCAGTCTGGGCTAAGTCAGTGAAATGTGAGTGCAAAAATTCATTTAAGCCCTTCTGCTGTACAAAGAGTGTACCACCGACACCTAGACTGGCGGCTTCGTTCGCCGTCCGCTGCACAACGATTCCGAGCGACGACGGAACGACAAGATCGGTTTATCTTCACGACCAGCTTACGAAATCGTCACCTGAGTTCAGTACACATCCAAGAACAACTTCGAGACTTTCCGTATGCTATATGGTAATAATGGAAGGAGGAAGGTGTACCGAAGACAGGAAGAGCGTTGTGTGCAGTGCTGTACTGAAGATAAAGTGAGTTATGACGGGGGGTCATAGATAGTCTGGACTGGAATTTCCGCGGAAGTTAAAACTGGACTTTAAGCTGTGACGGGACCACGGCTGCCACCACTAAATGGCGACTGTTACATTGGTCAATGCCTAGAGACTCGTGTGATGCCATATGATGGATGGGTTTGTTGATCAACATTTCATTTTTATGTATGATAATGCGGGAATTGTCAGGGAATACCATCATAACGTCGGTATCACAGTCATTGAACGGCCAGCAAGAAGCCCAAATTTGAATCCCATAGAGCATTTATGGGATAAGCTAGAGGCGTGTTCATATATTTTCATGGTTAATACGCGCTCTAAAAAGAAATTTCACGGGAAAATTACAGAGTAAGGCAATTTTACACCAAACATAATTGTTTGGAGCCCTAAATATTCTTTAATAACTAAAAAAAATATTATTTTTCCAATCCGTGACGCGCTGTTACAGTGTCACGGCGAATTCAGTTTTTGTTTTTAAAGATACCTACTGATATAGTTCAAGATACTAAATACCGATACCGGATATTTGTAACATAGCCTGAGTAAAATGTTAGAAGTGGATGAATTTACTAATTCGATTACTTTTATGTGATTTGATTAAGTCTAATATTAAGCTGTGACAGAACCAGTAGGATAATTTACGATTAAGATCCATAATTAATATTTTTTTAAATTCTATAAAGATCATTAAATCATTGCATTTTTTTTAATATTCTCATTTTTACTAATTTTTACATGAAACACATGAACTTGGAAACATGAAACATTAGGAGAGTATGCTCCACCGTATTCTACAGTTGGGCGTTGGTGTGTCGAGTTTAAGCGTGGAAAAACATCAATCAAAGATGAGCCTCGTTCAGGTCGCCCTTCGACGTGTCTGAAAAAATGGTCAAAAAAGTTGTAAAAATATTTATTGAAGATCGTCGTGTAACAGTGCGTTTTATTTCTGAAGAGCCGAAGATTCGGTAGGTAGCGTACATATTTTACACGATCACTTGGAGATGAGAATGGTATCTGCGCGTTGGGTACCTACCAAGAAAACTCAGGGATGAGCAAAAGCAAACGGGACACGAGATTTCGAAACGCTCGTTGGAATTGTTTCAACAAGATCCTGATCGTTTTTTGGCCCGATTCATAACGATGGATGAAACATGGTTTTAACACTAAGACCCGGAAAAAAAACAATAGTTAATGACTTGGAAACGGCCATCACGTCCAACCCCAAAGAAATTCAAGACAAATTCATCCGCCGGCAAGATCATGGGCTCTCTTTACTGGGATAGTCAAGGAGTAGTCATGATTGGATTACCATTACAGGGAATTTGAATACAGGTCAAATTAAAATATTGCGTAACATTGTCCTTTTTCATGAGGACAATGCAGCAACGGCTCACAAGTCTGCAGTTGCGATGGCAGCAATTCAAGAAATTCTTCTTTGAATTCTTGAGCATTCTCTATATTCACCATACCTAACACCCCCCCCCCCCCCCGGTAATTTCTACCTTTCCGAAACTGAAGGAACATTTGAGAGGCCAAAAATCTGAGGATGAGCAAGCAATGATAACCGCCGTACATGAATTTTTGAGTGCCCAAGAATGAGCAATTTTTTAAGAAGGCCATTTTATGTTTTTGTAAAGCTATATGTGTATGGAATGTGGAAAAATATAATTATATTAGAGGTAACTTTAATGTAATATGGTCATTCTCATTACTTTTTGAAGACCCCTCCCATCCCTGCATCCCTGTGGATTAATCAAAGCGGCAATGTCGTCACAACACGATTTTTCAATATTAAAAAAATATTTTTATGTGTTAAAAATAAGTTGTAAAATTGCCAGAAGCTTGCAAGGATACAAGGAGTAAGTAATGTCCACAGATCTAATATTTAAGTGAATGGCTATGTTTTAGAATTAGAGTTATATTTATCTCAAATGTTATATATGTCATATATGTTTTATAACACCTTATGCAATCTGGTTAGTTTCCAACGAACACGATCTAAATCTTAGCAAAGCACGGTCTAAGAATCGTCTATTTATCCGGACCTCGGACTCACACACTAAGTAGATCTGTGGGTAATTTCTATAAAATGTGTTTTAACGTCGGGCATATGTTGTCGCTGGTAACACGCGACTACATAGGCTTCAAATGTCAAATCCATGGAGCGGTAGCAAAAATAGATCAATGCTATGAATCCTATTTTCATATCGTACTTTTTATTTCAAATGACCATAACTTTTCCCTTCTTGCAGCGGCCCCTTCCTTGCCCGTAACGGAAACCGCATTCTATGTGATTGTGCTTAAATGTGACATCTGAGCAAAGGGTCTTCATTTACATGCGATTGCATTTTTTTTTTCTAGACTAGTGGGCGGACGAGCAAGCGGTCCCACGTGATGGTAAGTGTTACCGCCGCCCATGGACACCTGCAACACCAGGGGGCATGCGGGCGCGCCGCCGACCTTGCAAAATCCTATTCACAACCTCTTGAGGCAGTTCGTTCCACAGCTTACGGGTTCGCGGTATAAAGTAATTTTTGGAGTGAACTGAGTGCGACACCTCCGTATCGAGGAAATGCGGATGGACCGCACTTCTGTGACGGGAGGTGCGGTTGTAGAAACCCGAGGTGGGAATTATATTAAACAGTTCTTCAGAGGAATAATAATTAATAATAATAATAATTAATTGTGGATTAAATATTAGAATAATAGTAAGAATAAGGTTTTAAAAAAGAAATAAAAGTGCCACGAACACGTAAGTGAATTATATTCGGACAAACAACAATATATACCTTACAAGATGCACGCAGATTATAGGATATACAAGTTCAATTTTTATTTATAAAAAATATTTCTTAACTTCCACTAATATTTACAGGATCACATTAATAAAGAATTTATTGTTGAACGAACAGTGATGTAACTAAATGGTAACATCCTTCACGATATAACATTAACAAGGTAGTCCACTTAAAAATGTATTTATATAGGATGCTAATGAACCTTCCGCGAGGCTTAAAATCATGATAGTACATTGACATGACATATACGAATCGTTAGTTGTTATTTTTTTTAATGTATTTATTTTAAACAACAGGTCCCATATTATTTACAAAACGTAAAACAATATTTAAAACTAAATACAAATGTGTACTATGCGCGGTGCGGTCCGATGTCGCTCAGAAGTCGCCTTCGGAAACGCTGCCGGGAAACTACACCTTTCGGCCAGAAGTTTAAATATATTTTTAAGTTTTACTGAATTTTTTTGTTTCTTTATTATTATTAAATATAAAGTCGAAAAATTCTTATTTTTATAAAAAAAATCCGTAAAATCATAATAAGTCAATTAAGTCATAGTCAAAAGCAAAATCCATAGTTTCAGGCCTCGGGAAAGGTTCGTTTGCACCCTGTATACATATATTTTACATATATTATTATTTTATGAAGCTATATTAACTCTCATATTGAGCAGTAAATATTTAACAAATAACGTATAAAAGGAGAATTACAATAGGGTAGTTGGCAATTTTAACAAAATTAAATAATCAAATAGTTAAATACAGCTTAATGAAAATGATACTAGAAAACAATTTGTGAAATCAAATTAAACATATATTGAAAATGACAGATATTCTTTTTTTTATAGAAAGGCAGAGAAGAGCTGAGAGCCCACGTGGTGGTAAGTGGATACTGTCTCCCTGCGACATCCGCAACACATGCCCTTACTCGAGAATAACAAACGTTGGCACGCTCCTAGCGACGATGCCTCACTTCGGAGATTTAGAAATGGACTTCAAAGTTACAGCTTACAGAGCTTTAAGTTACACATTAAAAAAGTACCACCACTAAATACGTATATAACTATATTAGGTCTCTTCTCATTAATACTTTTAGAAGCACGCGTGGGCGACAGAGATAGCGATAGCTCACCACTCCAAATATTGTCAAGCTCACTTCTACCCAGTTATCAAATGAATTTGAATAATTCTTCATAATATAATTTGTCTTTAATATTCGAATAAAAAAATATTCAGGATTACAATATCCTGTTATTACATAACATGACATAATAAATGAGAAAGGAATGTTTAATGGAAGATGATAAACATTTAGGCAATTTAATACAATAATAAAAAAAAATAGGAATTTATGTAGGTAGTGGAGAGATTGGGAAGTGATGACTTCCTGGACTTTTTCAGTCTTAATTCGATGTAAACGAATTTTAATATCAAAGTACATGGCACCACTGCGATGATTAAGTATTCGCTAATTACCACATTAGGAACATTATTAGGTAATAATAATAAAATTTCATTGTAAAAATGAAACGTATAAAAATACTTTTTCTAATTTATATTCAATTAAAATGGCATGTTTCGTACACTTAATTGTAACTTAATTAGCATTCAAATAATGAAAACTACCGCTGGTGAAAAATGAATTATTATGTTTTACATAACTATATATCTTAACTTTTTTACACATTGTAATGAAGTCAAGGACTTACTACTCAGTCAATTAGCCAATTATAAAAATTTTGAAGCGATAATACAAACAAACTTGTTAGTGAGATGTTGATATATATATATATATATAACCTCGCGATAAGTAAAGGCTTATTCAAATTGCTGCGATATTTGGGTATGGGTACCCAATACCCATACAAGTGTGTAATATGAAGATATTACATATATTTCGCGATGATGGCAAGTTGCGACGATATCCCAAAATCAGATAAATCATCAAGGTATCGCGACGTCGCTACGACGATATATATATATATATATATATATAACCTCGCGATAAGTAAAGGCTTATTCAAATTGCTGCGATATTTGGGTATGGGTACCCAATACCCATACAAGTGTGTAATATGAAAATATTACATATATTTCGCGATGATGGCAAGTTGCGACGATATCCCATAATCAGATAAATCATCAAGGTATCGCGACGTCGCATATCATGATGATTTTATTATCGCATCACATAAATCATCATCATATAAATCCAACGTACTCGATGATACGTTATCGTCCAAGAAAAAAATCGCAACGCTGATATATGGCCTTAGCGTCATTATGTTTGAACCACGATCGTGAGCGGACGTAATGTGAGACTACTTTATTTTTAAACAAGTTAAATACAGCTTAATGTTTAGATTATCATGGATAGCAATGAACAAGTATTGCTGTTTACATTACAAGGCTTACCGTGACATTTTGTACTCACTGCGATATTGCCGCGTCAAAAGCCGTATTACCATTCATACAATCTCTTCGCGATGGACCGCGATATTTACCCATATCCAAATATCGTAGCAATTTGAATAAGCCTTAAAGATTCGAAATAATTCCATTTTTAATGATCACAGTATTACAGTAGGTATGAAGTTGTTGAAAAAAACAAATTATTATAATATTTATAGCCGATGTGGACCTTCAGGCGAAGATTCTCAAGCCGTGAAAATCACACAAGTCTATACAAATTATGACATGTCATCACATTATTCGGGAGAATGGGGCGAGCCCATATACACAACCTAGATTTCCAATTCTAATCCCTTCAATAAAATTATATGACATAACGCGAAAATACATAATATATCGGCCAATCGAGCGCTCGCACAAATACAAACTCCTTTGAAACTCATTATCAACTTATTCAATATGCGAGTAGGAAGCGCCAACCGCAAACATAACGTTGTAGAACAAACTTAGTCTTTCAGTTAGAGTTACGAAAATGAACTTTAAAATCAGCGCAATAATTCGAAGCACCCAAAAAAAAGGTTTGTACGAATGCTCGGGTGGCCAATGCTGTACACACATGACGTTACCTAATATGGTTTTAACGAGAATAAAGTCATATTATTATAATTACAGTCATAACTTCGTTAGATCGATATGTATTATCATTAAGAAATAATTTCGTTTCCATTAATCTAGTACAATGCGTTCAGATATAAACCTAAAATTTCCATACATTCTATTGTGTAACAAGAATGTCCGACGTGTAGATACTTGCACTGCGATTGAACAATGTTGAACAAAATCAACTGGATTACAGTATCGTAAATCTCCAGTTTTATGAGTCAATGAAAGTTGAGTCTAGAAAATCACGGCAATTTAAATAAAAACTAAAAATGCATTGAACTCAAGCATCAAAATCAGGTTTCGTAAAAATCCGATATTTATAATAAATATAAAAAAATATGTATATAAAAAAGACGCGAATTACATTCCGTAAGTGATGTGTCAAAATTGTTAAATGAAACTTTGAATTTAATTAATACTTATTTATTCAAAATAAAAAAAATAGAATAAAAAAAATATGTCTGAGATTAATAATCAATCTATTTAATCAACATTCAACTAAATTATAATTATAATCTTTAGTGTTGGATCATTGGCAGTGATCATATATAAATCAGTATAACAATTTAAAAGCGTGGGATCTGCCAAAATTCTAATTTTGACGATAAATATCAATTGATATATCTCTTAATATATATCAGCGAACCCTGATCAAAATTATTTTTCCAACTAATTTTAGTGATTTCGAAATCTCGAAACGCGCAAATATCAAATGTTGTATAAACTATTAATGTTTTTTTTTTTTAAATTGCCGAGCTTTACCAATGTCGATTTTCATTTGTCAGACTAAACGTGCGATCTTTAATTTAATTAAGCTGCTTTTTATTTTCATAATACAGAAAGAGATGTATCATAGTATGAATTAGAATAACCAAAATGTCCAAAATTCCAAAATGTTGCACGTTTCGGAATACAGCCATAGAACTACATATGCGAAATTTACACATGAAATTCATCGTCGTAGTGTTATTTCAATTCGTATTCATATTTTAGTGGTCGTTGTAATGATAAGTCAATGTTCCTACCTAATAGAGATCGCTAAGCCCGACACACTTTGGGCTTACTGTATGGTCATACGCTTGCCCCGAGTAGTTTCTCGTCTGCCGAGTGCTCCTCCTCATCAGACCCTGACTTCTCTTTCTTGATTGATTGGTATCGCACCTGAATACAAGGGGAAATTAATTTAAATATTGTTAGTAATTTTTGCGTGCGACTATAGTGAAAGGGCGTGCTCCAGTATACGAGTATATGCGGCGGACCATGGACTCAAGGCACAATGCCAAAAAGTGTGAGCTCGTGATATTGATACTCACAGCTGGTACCAAGTGATACATAAATGTGCCACCAGTAATAATGGCAGGCATACCTCTTAATATTGTTGAGCGGTTTAAGTATCTGGGTCACTGGGCCTCCGCAAACCTAAATGATAATATAGATATAGAGAGGGAACGAAGAGCGTTCCGTTTGCTGTAATATGTTGGCCCGCAGATTTGCACGATGTACAAAATACGTTAACGTGACGCTCTTTAGAGCTTATTGACAAACATTTTACACGTGCGGTCTGTGTACAAGTATTTATACGCGAGGGACATACAACGCTCGTGGGATCCAGCATAATAATGGGTTCAGGGTGTTTATGGGGCTGTCACGGCACTGCACCGCCTTCAGCGATGTTTGCCAAAGCGACTGTTGGTGACTTCTTTGCCACAATGCGCAAACGTTGTGTTTTCCTGCTTGCGCGAATTCGAGCCGGCTCCAACAGCATCCTGAGCGCCGTTGCAGCCAGCTGGGATAGTCCAATGCTGCACCGATGGACACGACTACACGCTAGCCTAAACTTGGATACAGGGCTTGGTTGTCGCATCTTAATTTTAAGATCAATTTACTAACACTAGGTTAACATGTATTAGTAACTAGGTTATTTTTACTAATACATATTACGGACATTTACACGGTGGGTTGACTTGCGGAGAATGCAGCAAGCACGTAATTTGCCTTTGGTATCTTTTTGGGCAATAAGCTTAAATAAATAACTTACTTATCTTTTCAATATGGTATCACACTATCACAAAATATACATGGTTTATATAATCATAAAAATAAACAGAATAATATTATATATGATAATTGTAAGTTTTGACAGTTTACACTTTTGACAGTTTAGGCGCACGAGAAAGACCACACTAGGATTTCTTGAGCCGGTCTAAAGTCACTAGGATTCTAATTATAAGAACCACAAAAACGGACACAAATATTATACAACCAAACAAAAAAATCATTTATGTTCAAACGGGGAGCATTAGAACATTTCACAAAAGCCAGATGCAACTGAATTTAATGGGTTTTTTGTTATTGATGAACAAAACAGTCAAATTCTTGCCAAACTGTGGTTTAATTAAATTTTGACTTTAATTCAACTACAACGAAAGTTAATTTCAAAGTAAATCAAATGATGTTGCATTACTCAGCATCCCAGAACAGCACAAAATTAAGAAATCCATGAACAATTCTATGATTCTATCTTCGTGCAATCAGATGCATTTGTCAATATATCAACACACCGAGACAAAGTGAACGCAATCTAGCAAAAAAACAAACACGTGAGAATATACACAAGCCCAATAATGATGTAACACATAATTACGTTTTCCATTTACGCACACATATATAAGGTATTATTATTTTCATTAACATCGTCCCGCGTACGAAACATTGAAAAACGGCTCGCACAGTGAGATAGAATCGTCAATACATACACAAATTATATGTTTCTGATTGCAGAAAGTAGAATCAGTTTGGCTAGCATACTCAATGACATCAATTCTAGCGTCTCTCTGTAATGTTAAACATATTCAGATATTTTATAAGTTTAGCAAATAATATGAAAAAATGTCTAATGTTGGTCAGTGGAATGAAAATTGTGCTTATGAAGCAACTATGTTAGAAAATGATCATTAGGGAAAAATATATACCCACCTTGGTTTTTATTTTAGTACTAACACCCCTCGGATGATACATCAGGAAGTTGTCAGTCACCCAAAATATTAATATCTGAAAGAAATACAAAATAAGGCCCGTTATTCATCATTCCGGAAAATCTCATATTATTAATGTGTATTTTGATAGTGTTTAATAAAAAATATAGCTACATTTTCTTCCAAAATAGTCACAACGGCTATCCGTATGATTATTCATATGTCATGACTAGTCACACGGCGCGTATGACTAGTCATACGCCTTCAAATGGCGGAGTGGTGGAAAATCAGTTCCACCACTCCGCCAATGTGCCAACGTTACTCGCAAAAACAAGCGATTGCCACTGGAAAACCGATGTGACATTTCTTAACCATTTAATTTAGACACTGACAGTAGGCAATCGGAATATGTCAATTGCTTGTGATGATTTACGAGTGCATACACAGCTGATGAGGGTAACCAGTCGGTCAACGTACCTACTTGGGCGGTTTGGAATAATTATCAACACGATTAATTGTATATAATATGCATGCATTAGGAATTAGCATTTTACAATAAATTAAGACATGTTTATAATTAATTATCTCTGTTTATATATATTTACACCGATTGATCATATCCCTCTATTGTTTCATTCAGTTCTTATTGTCTTTCTTTAGTTCATTTCAGTCTAATTTAATGGCAAGATAGTATGGATAAGTGGAAATATGTAGCGAAGATTAGAAAAATCTTCCTTTACTTAGGGAGAATGAGCCGGAAGGGATAGATGGAATAACTGGAGAGTAATCAGGAAAGAACAAGTCTGGGGAAAAAATAAACATAATTTTTGACCGATATGTGTCCAGAGAAAAAGTATTTTCAATAGGCCGAATCCTTAATTGCATACCTAATTGATAACTTAAGTACTTTATAACTAAGCATTTGATTTACAACAATGATAATGACGTAATTGATAATGTATTATAGATATTGACGTAGAAATGTACCTACATACCTACTGTTATGATAAAAAATGCACTTCATAGCCATGCATATAAAAGTCGCTTTTGTACGCATATAGTTGCAGTATCTGCAGTTATCATAATTGCGTCAGAGGGCTTCTTTATGTTAACTATATATTATATTATATGTGCAAGTCAAGTTAAGGAGTTCATTTAACAATAATAATGATTTAAAAGAAATCTGAAGTTTGAGTACGTCCATTCGTAATATATTCAGAGTATTTACAGTGGAGTAGAGTTGGCACGGAAATACGCGACATTCCCAATACAAATAATTCCTCTGTACATATGTTGATTTGAAACCTTTTGATTTCACTTATAAATAGTCAAAAATTAAAAGTTTACTTTTTCGAATTGTACGATCATTGGTTTTTAATAATTCAACAAAACACGGATTTGTTTTTATAGAAAAATATTTAAGAACTGTAGTACTAATAACTCGGTGAATTTCAAAGATATTGTGCACAAAATTGGTTATTTAACAGATGTAATAATAAATTATTGTGTAAAGTAGCTTATAGGCCAGCAATAATTATAAAATACTACAATTATACGAGTATATGTTGTATCCCCCTCTTTCACTATACGTAAACTACTAACAAATGTAGGTATGATATTATCTACTAACCAGGCAATTGGGTCGTGTATTTACTCTTATATGTGTAAGAGTGTAGGTAGTGTATCTTATATGTAGGAAAAAGCAAATAAAATGATTAATATTATCTTTATGGCATTGACGCAATCGGTGGTGCGCTTCGTTGACGTAGCTGCGAGGTATTGGATTTCAGAGTACTCGTACCTAGAGCGGTGATAGCCTTGTATCTACTTTCGATTCAAAATCATAAGGTAGTGAGTTCGAACCCCGGCCTTAAGTATGGACACTTTAATGTCCATACTTAAGGCGTTGAGTTATTATTACTTATATTTGAGTGTAGATGTGGATTTTTCAATTATTATCACTAATTTATTTTAATCTAGGCGGTAAACAAAAATATTATAAACAAATCTGCGTGTCTTAGAATTTATATGAACTACTAATGGCGGGCGCCAGTTGGAAGGGAGAGTTCGCTATTTTCCGGATGTTTAAGAATAAAGAGAGGTTTGTGGAGCTTTACGAGCCGTATTCAACGATATATCGTTTATAGACGATGAACATTTTTTTGGTATTTTTTGAAACGTACTCATAATTTTTTTTACATTGCACCAATTTTTCATACAAAACCAAAAAATTGACAATTTCTTTTAATATGCTGTAGTCGTTGCTCTCTATTGTACTTGTATTGAATTGTTGCATTAGGATGACATTACAATATTACTGTCGGTACAACAATACGTAGCATTTTATGTCAATTAATTCAGTACACATGTGTTGCTGACTGTACACGCTTAGACATAAACAACTCGAATTTTTTTATATCGTTAGCGGGTGATAACCCGTAGCGCAGAAAGTAAGGGTCATCTTGCACCTAACAGTTCATTAAACTTTGTAATCTGTACATAAATGAATGTTTATTTTATGTGTTCTTATACCATTCATCCGATTGCGATGAAACTTTGGTGAGTTGTTGTGCGCACGCCCGCGAAGGTTTCTGAATTAGTAGGTACGTGAAGGCCACGCGAACGAAGTCGCGGGCAGCAGCTAGTACTTTATATAATGAATAGGATGTTCTAGTGTATTCACTTATTGTTAGTGTGATGCGAATGCAAAGTATGACGATGTAGCGATGGTGAATTATAATTAGATGTACATAGTTGAATTGAAATGCCAAATGAGTGTAAAAATATTTGTATAATGTATACATTTTATAATTACGGTATAGAGACACAGCTGCTACATTTGGATGTACGTCCTGATGTTGTAGCGTTATTAATATTAATTCAAATCATTCAATAATTGAGACAGTGCAATTCTTTCCCAATATTTATATGTATATATACCCATAGCTGGGCATCGTTAATCAAATAGTTAACTTCGTTAATCGTTAGTCCGTTAATAAAAAAGTTAACTTCGTTAATCGTTAAAGCGTTATTTTACGGATGATTTAACGGAAGTTAAAGTTAATCGTTAACTCGTAATAGTAATATTACAACTTATGTTGTTGTATATGTCAAATGAGATGTTTAGGCAGGACATGGATCACATGAAAGATACAGAAAAAGAAACAGGATATAAATCTTTGATTGTTTATTATTTATTTATTTATTAAAACCAACAAGAGAAATATGAATCTCAAGTCAGATAGCGAAGCATAATGGTATCTGACAATATTCAGGTTGATTATATAATTAATGGGATAATTATTATAAGGGTGATCAAAATTGACAATCTTGCTGAAAATAAAAACCCGTAACATTCATTATTCATCACTGTCTGACATGAGATGCATATTTCCCTTCATGAACATATTGAAATTTTCATCTGACAGCGATGATCGTTTTGGGGTCAAAATATCTTTACCCATGGAAAAAAGTCGCTCAACTGCACCACTGGAAGGTACAGCGGTATTATATTTAATAAATAGATTTATTAAAATCTGTTCTCCGAGGAATGCCGCATCGTTGAATGAGTCTTTTGATTTCATGTCCAGCCACATTTTCACTAGACTTTGGGCTTTATTTTTTAAAGATCGGTGTCCGCTAGTCTTCTTTATATATTGTGTGACAGAAATAAAAAAATCATCATCTTCTTCTCCATTGCTACTTCCGCCACCACCACTTAAACTACGCCTATTAACTAATTACCGCCTACGCGCACACGACCGAACAAGTAATAACATGTTTTTCGCGGCGAACTTTAACGATTAACGGACTCATAGAAAGTTAACGGAAGTTGAAAGAGTCCGTTAACATTTTTAAAAATTAACTTAAAAGTTAATCCGTTACACGAAAAGTTAATTAACGATTAACGGATTAACGGATCAGTCTGTTTGTCCACTGATGGATATAGTTCTCTCCCAAGGACCGCCACCACATACGGTCTTCAGCCTTCTCATCCAGCTGCTACCGACGACTTTCTTCAAATCGTCAGTCCACCCGGTCGGAGGGTGTGCTACGCTACGTTTCCCAGTGCGTAATCTCGTCTAACCCATAAGTTACCGGTACTTCGGCATATATGTCCTGCCCACTGACACTATAGTTGTTTGAGCTTTGAGCTACGTCGGCAAATTCAGTTCCTTGATGAATTTGTTTGTTACGGATTTTAACCACCCCCAGGCATATCTCTGTCCATCTCTTGCCGAATGACTTTGGACTTGTGAAAGAGGTCTACCGTTTCGGCACCGTACGTTATAACGGACAGGATACACTGTTTGAAGACTTTCGTCTTCAAACATTTTGGTGTAAGCGACGAGATAGGTCACGCATTTGACCCGAATGCTGCCAAACCAACCTGAATGCGTCTATCGGCCTCTAGCGAACAAACTAATGATAAAACATAGCAAATGTACAGATTTCTATAAAACTCTATGAACAGATTAATTTCGTATTGTACTGTAAATATATGATATCAACTCTTGTATACCGTATACGCTACTTGACGTGAAGATCATATTGAAACCATTCAGCACTCTTTGACCAAATACCAATTGTCGAAATCTTCCCATTGGGGAATCTAAAATGATCTACAATGACATGCACTGCATTATAATAAAACAATACTTACATTAACAAAGAAAGGTATAATGAGCATAACAACAGCAAGCTCGAGTCGCGGGTCGGATACGGGCGAGAGTCGCAGCGTCGACAGCACCGCGACTACGGGCGGTAGTCGCAGCACCAACGCGAGCACAGACTTGGCGAATGTCGCTAGTGCAGCGTACAGGATGCATTGACACACCCACGCTGCGCACATTGGCGGCTTACCTTCACAAGCAGAAATTGTATAATAAACATAATATTATTACAATAAGCAATGAGGCAGTTCCATGATTCTAGTGGAACATAATTCAAAACTAACGTATATAAGTAGTTTGTATAGATTTTTGAGTTTTTTTTCGGTAAATTCTTGTGGTTCTAATGGCCTTTCAAGAGTCATCGGATATGTATAATTTAGGGTGAGCGCAGTAGGCGTTCACAGCCAGGAGCAAAAAATGTATAGCAACGAGCCTAAGTGAGTGTAGTTTATGAAACGCATTGGCAGCAGTAGGTAATTGGGTCGTCTAAGACGTGCCGGGAACGAGGAGGACGACGACGGTAACAGGGATGGGCAGACCTGTTGAGGACACGGGTTAGGCTAGCAACTGCTAGGGGGTTGGGCTGGTGGTTGGGTTTAAGGGGTGTGGAATGGAAAGACCTCTTGAGGCAGTTCGTTCGTGCGTATTCAGTTCGTATTTCAGTATTCTTAATATCCTCACCATGAACTGTAAGCGTCGTAATGATGTGGATATATAGAATGTATCTATTTTTGATAATCCGATACATACACAATAGTATAGACATAGTTGCAAGTAGGTACAATATCATTAACAATCAGATTCACAATCCCGGGGTGTGACCATATAAATATATAGGTACATTTTGTCACAAGTACCAAAATCACACTACCTAACTAACCCCGAACACTGATGATAACAGGTGAATTATCTTTGTAATTGTTTGACCTATTAGATAACACTCAATATATAATCTATATTATAACATAGCAAGTCGGAAATATAGTTGTTTAGTTGCTTTGAAACGATATTTAATATTTTATATTCAACATGATATTGCCTGTATATTATCAGATTCAATAAAAAGTTTCTCATTGCATCTACTGATTGTGTATTAATATATTAGGTGCGCAACTAAGTTCCCGCTGTTTTTCAAGAAATGGCTCTACTAGTAAGTGCTGGACGATTATGACATAACCAAAACGTCATGAACCAAGCTTAGACATATGGTAAACAAACCGCTTTGACACATTAGTGGTTTTGTTTTTGCGTCGTATACTTTTGGTTGTGCGAAAATGTCTGATTTTGTGCCAAATAATCGTCATTTGCGGGAAGTGTTGCTTTTCTTCTTTCATTCGAAGAAAACGGCGGCTGAAGCGCATCGAGAACTTC
The DNA here is from genome assembly GCA_943735995.1 of Sesia bembeciformis. Taxonomy (NCBI): domain Eukaryota; kingdom Metazoa; phylum Arthropoda; class Insecta; order Lepidoptera; family Sesiidae; genus Sesia; species Sesia bembeciformis. Next base: position 10,412,266 of record OX031043.1, read on the forward strand.
AAAAAGTTTACGGAGATGCTGCTCTAAGTGAAACAACGTGCCGTGATTGGTTCCGTCGCTTCAAAGACGGCGATTTCGATGTTGACGACCGTTCGCGTGAAGGAAGGCCAAAAACCTTCGAAGACGCTGAATTGGAGGCTTTGCTCGATGAGGATCCGCGCCAAACGCAGAATGAGCTTGCTTCAGTATTGGGAGTTACCCGCCAAGCCATTTCCAAGCGATTGCATGCGTTGGGAATGATTCAAAAACAAGGAACTTGGGTTCCTTATGATTTGAAGCCAAGAGACGTTGAGCGTCGTTTTTTCGCCTGTGAACAACTGCTCCAGCGGCAAAAAAGGAAGGGTTTTCTTCATCGCATCGTTACGGGTGATGAAAAATGGATTCATTACAGCAATCCAAAGAGAAAAAAATCATGGGGACTGCCCGGTCATGCTTCTACGTCGTCGGCTCGGCCGAATATTCACGCTTCGAAGGTTTTGCTGTGTATTTGGTGGGACCAGGACAGTGTTATTTATTATGAGCTGTTGAAACAGGGCGAAACCATCACTGGGGAATGGTATCGAACTCAATTGATGAGATTGAGCCGAGCACTGCGCGAAAAGCGGCCACAATAAGAGCAGAGACACGAAAAAGTGATTTTACAGCATGACAATGCTCGGCCTCACGTTGCCAAACCCGTTAAAACCTACTTAGAAACGCTCAAATGGGAAGTAGTCCTACCCCACCCGCCATATTCCCCAGATATTGCGCCGTCCGATTATTACTTGTTCCGTTCGATGGCACATGGTCTGGCTAATCAGCAGTTCCGCTCATATGAAGACATCTCAAAATGGCTTGATTCGTGGATAGCCTCGAAAGACGAACACTTCTACCGTGACGGTATTCGAGCTCTGCCAGAAAGATGGGAAAAAGTTGTCGCTAGCGATGGGAAATATTTTGAATGATTCGTTTGTAACCATTTTTTCACAATAAAGTGGCATTTTCATCAAAAAAACATTACTGTTTAAACTATATTTCAATATTTAATTTGGCATATGTGTGATCAATTGATCAGATATTAACAATATTTTGCCACAATTTGATATTTCTGACACAACAAACATAATATTTATAATGATGTGTGGATTGATTTTTTTTTAGTCTGCAATCTATTCTATATTTTATAAAAAATCAATTTGATCATTTCTGATTAATAAATGTGTTCAGTTATTTGCAGATAGTTATAATTTTCAATATCAGTTCAATCTGATTTAGAACACATTCATATATTTTAATAGATTGTTTTGGATCATCAACTTGTGATGCTGACTTTTACCCATCCTCCTTTATTTGATATAGGTATATTAAAGAAACTTTATTTATATTTTTTTTTATTAAAATCCAATAGTTTGATTTAAATAATTCTGAGAAATAAACATAAAAAAATATATTCTGGTCTAGTTTCTTCTCTAGAATAAGCCATAAAACATATCAACAAGACACAGATTTGGCGATCCAGTTCACAAACTGGCTTAACAGATGCAATACTAAACAGATGCACAAGTGACAAAATATAGATTAGCATCAGCATACGCTGCTTGGCCTATTACAGCCAAAATAATAATATTCCATTATAAAAAAATATTCATTTCACTTACCATATTCACCAAAATTGATGAGTGGTATGTCATAAGTCCTGGCACAGAACTGAGCTAGTCTGATGCCTGCCCATATCAGCAGCAGGCCGAGTGTCGAGTCCAGCATAAAATTCACTATATACCTGACACAAAAGTTAATTATTTAGTTGGTAAAAAAGGTTTCTCATTTGATTTTTAATTTTATTATTTTGAAATTAAAGTTTTCACAATGTATATTTGTTATACATTTTCAGTTTTTTAAAATCAATGTAGTACCTTATTTTTATGTTTTTGTGGTAATGTATATCGTTTTAGTAGTGATTTGTGATAATTTTAGTATTCTGTATTATAGAACAAGCTCAGAGTAGATAAGAGGGCAATGGCTTAAACCCGCCACAGATGTCAAAAGTGAAAGGGTTTTTTTTTTAAAAATAGATTTTTCATTTATTTAAAAAACTGTTGCACACAGGGAGCTTAATATTACCTTAAGGCCTTCTCTACCAGTCAACCAGGCGTTAGGTTGTGAGTAAGGTACAGCAGGAGAAGAGAGGAAAGGTAACTTAAAACTTCATTGTTTCAAGATTTTGGTTAAATAGGAGTATGCTCTATCCAATTACTGTTACCAAAAAAAAAAAATTTATCAATTTTAATATAGTTAATATCTAGGAAACTGGAAGTGGCATTAAAGTCCCTTTTCTTAAATAAATAATGTCACAAATAATTATAGCTTGTAAAGTAATACTAACCAAGTGCATGGATTGCCAGTCAAGTGCGGTGAGAGCCACACATTAGCTGCATGAATGATCAGAGCTCCTAAGCCCTGCTTTGAAGTGTCATAGAACCAGATCAGCCAGGGCCTTCTTGCGTAGCGTGGTTCACAAAACCTTTTGCCTGACAATTTTTTTTAAGAAATATTTAGTCAATGGCTATTTATTGCAGAGCAGATCTATTTATTGCAGAGCAGATAACCATTATCAGAAAGCATTTACGTCATAGACAATAAATCAAAATGTTAATTCTAAATCATTCTGATGTATAACTGTCAACATTTGTCATTCTGGAGTGATGTTGGCAGTATTGTGGATGTCCATGTGCAACAGTATCCAATTACTACCAGGTGAACTCAATGCTCGTCTGGCGATTTTTTTGTACATAAAAAAAAACTATAATATTTGTATGGTAATAAATAAAAAAAATTAAACAAATCATTATTTACATGATTATGTAATGTTACATGATTACATTATTTCTATGATTAATTTAATTATTTCAGAAACTTACAGTTACTGTGATAACAGAAACCAGTCTATATAAGTGATTTAATAGTCAACAGCTAAATATAGCCATATACAGAAAGATAATGTAACAGCAATTTGAGAAGCCATAGTGAAGTCTATGCTAGTCACACATTAAGCAGAGGTAGTATTCCTTTTACATTAAGGTAGAGCATCTCTTCTGCTCTTTTGATACATTTATCTTCATCACATAGGTATGATTACAGTACCAATACCAATGCTTAATAAAAAAGCTAGTTTTAAAGAGGTTATATTTTTTTATAGAATAAATGGCAGATTAACTTTATTTATTTTTACTATCACTGTAGCAGTTGATGAAACTGCAACTTGCTATACAACTACAGGCAATCACCAAAACCTTGACCCATTGCCATTAGCAATCACTTAATCATTTCATAATACTTTACCTATTAAACAAGTAAAGGCTAATACAGCTAGTAGGAATTGTAAAAACCAGCCGTATGTGTCTGTGAGAGCATCCTTTGAGCAATGAAGCTCAGACCAATAAATATATTCCGAACTATTATTCATGTTTCTCTTTTTCTTGAAATGAAATTCAAACGTATAGAATTTTTCACTTCACCGTCACTGTCTGTAAAATGGGTAACATATTTAAGTCCTCTATATATACATTGGTACTAACTTTACAGTTTATTTAATGTCATTAACTGAAAATTACAAATAATATTAGAAATATCAAAATAACAGACAAAAAAAATTAATCGCAATAGAATGATTATTATAATGACATGTTGTTGACAGTTAACTACTTTTTTTTTGGTATGGCAAAGGCACGGGCTTTATACATTATTAATTATGGCAAATTTACATTGGTGTAGTAGTTGGCGACAGTGACTGTCGCCAGTGAATGGCATCACTGGACGCTTTACTATTTTGTTGTGTGCCTTGGTCAAGACTATCAATATTATATGGACCTGGTGACAATTCATTGTTATCGTGTGGAAACCCAAAGAAGAAATTGTAGTGCCCGATGGACTAGCCTGTGGCAGTGGATGGTTTTGAGATTGCGTGTATCTCGATTGATTATACTGAGTATTTGGAAAACATTGGGTTGGATTGAGAGAATTGAGTATTTGCAAAATGCTGCATCGATTGAATAAATTGAGTATTTGGAAAAGAAAATGCAGGATTAAAGTTCCTGGCAAGTATATTAGCGAGTTTGAATTCAGTTAATATGCTCTATATCCTTTCCTGAGCAACAACTGCCTGGTAGCTTTTTCAATGGTGATGAAATGCTCTTTCCAAATATATCAAAAACAATTTCATCGTATGTTCTCGGCATATTATCATAATGCATATTTTTCAAATCTTAATCATTATAGCCATTTGTGATAAATTGCTGCAGTTAGATTTAGAGGCGACCTATTTTCCAAGCGTGGTGAAACTGGCGGACCAATTCAGACGATGATCCTGTTTCGCTACCATCATTAGTTTTTTCATTGTTATTCTGTAAACAGAAGAAAAATATTAAATTAAATTTTATTTTTCAGATTCCAAATATAGAAGAAGAATGGAAAATAATCGAACCTGAGTTTCGAACAAGATGTAATTTTCCCTCATGTTATGACTCGATCGACGGAAAACATGTGACAATCAAAGCTTCGTCTAAAAGTGGAAGTCATTTTTTTAATTACAAAAACAAGTAACATCGTATTGTTATGTGTTGTTGATCACAACTATTATTTTACATACATCGATGTTGGAGCAAGTAGTAGGACGTGTCTTCAAGAACTGTTAGATACCTGAAAAAATATCTGAAAATGAAGTCATTGTGGGACATGCGGCGTTCCTGCTAAAGGCATATTTAATTAAGCCAAATCCAGACCGCATTTTTTTTTTAACTAAAATCGGATTTTTTATTCGAGTCAGAGATATGACATGTAGATTGTAGAACTGTTAATAAACTGTGATTATACAAGGTATCACGTGTCAGACGTATAGTCTGACACGTGATCGAGAACTTAGTAACTTAGTGTTCGAAAAGCCAATACCTACTAATTTGGACACAGTAGATGCAATCGTTTGTGCAACTTGTGTACTCCATAATTGGCTACGGTTCATGGAGATCAGAAATAACTACCATAGAAAGTATTTCGAATCAAGGCAGCAATCATTCAGCAAATATTGCCCCAGAGAAAAGAGATTATAATCGTTTTGTAAATGACGGACGTGTTCCATGGCAATATAATAGCATACATTACCATTTTCTGCTTGTACTCAATAATTGTTTGCATCATTAATGATTATAATTAGTATGATAACAATAATATTGGTACAGAATAAACAATATCTGAACATATCGTATTTATTCTTGTTATTGCCGCAGTCTTGATAAACAAATTTAATTCATCAAACGATTTTACCCCCCACCCATACACGCACCCTCCCCCCCAACACCAGATCTTGTGAATTTTTAAATCTTATTTAATTCTAAATAGTATGTGCTTCTAATGCACTTAATTTTATCTGCTACTTCTCCGATATTAAGTCCTTCTATGGCCATTCCTTATTAAATTTGTTGTGCGCGCATTTGCTTGTTTATATCCGTCGCAGCGGATGTACCACAGACATTCCTGCTCTTTATGAAGTTGAACAAGTTTTGAAGTTTGTTCTTCACTAAGATTTCGAATAATTTTACCGGAAAATACCAAAAACCTAAAATATGTATACACCGTACGGCGATGCGCCAGCAACAGGCCTGACGCATTTACATTAATCCACGAGACTGGCACGGGAGATGCGGCGAGGCGGACGGCGATCTCTAGCAGGAAAAACAGACGGCGCTATAATCGATCTAGCGCTGGACTGACACTCAAAAGTGTTCAGACGGGTCCACGACCAAGCCAGTACTGGCGTGCCAGTGACAGTCGCCAATCACTGGATCAATGTAAATGTCTCGTAATACCAATAATACCAATGTCAGGTAAAACGAGGGAAATATTACGAAAGAAAAAAGGAATTTAGAATTTGAAAGGAGTACAATGAAGACTATATTTCTTGAAATGAGCAATAAATATTACTACGTAGATAAAGGTACACCTTTATTTATTTAATACAGTAGGTAAATCATAATTTATAAGCAAGGAAGGAGTAAATAACATGTAGAATCGATATGTTACAGTATCAATTTCGAGAATCTAAAAACTTTTAGTGTGTAATTTGTAAAATTATAAAAAGAAGAATCGTTTTTAATTAATGTTAGGGACCAGCTTTACTTCGATCTCATTGCTTTTTGTTATAAATGAGATGGTAACCCCGATAGAAATTACTATTAGCTACCAAACAAGCAAATTCTTTCTATCAATTTCTACTACCAACTATTCAAATTTTAATGCAGCCATTTTTTTCTACTGTTGTAATTTTATTTCTGATTTTTATTTTCGAAATTAGAAAAATAAGTCTAATTTTTGTAGATAAATCAAACTTTATTGTTCAGTGTAATAAATTTAATAAGGCGCAGTCGAGGTAAGTGTACACTTAGTTGTAATCAACCTAACTTCATTACGTTTCAATTTATCGTTCACGTTTTCATGTTATCGATTTATTTACAGCCGGCTGAATTTCTTTTCCTATATCTGCATTTTATTGCATAGTGTTATTTATAATGTGATGTTTTTTCATTATTAATAAGCATATGTAGGAAGTCTAGAGGTTATTTTACCATTGTTAGGTTTAGTGTTTGTACAGGTATTTTACATTTATGGTCTGGTTATCATAGCAAGAACGCTGACAGTTCTGTATTTAATTCATTTTACGGAAATTCCATTTCTTTGTTAAGTCATAACAGAACACAATAAAATAGGAAAAAAAATGACTACATGTAAAGATTTATGTCAGCTGGCAAGGCTATTTCTATAATAACCGCACCATAAATAAAAGTTACTCCCGTGTGTATACTTTTTATTGGCCGAAATTATATTAATTTATATTACGTTTCTCAATACAGTTCAGCGGGTTGGATTATAACATGACAGACAGGTCTTCTCTAGTTTTTACAATTACTCATTATTGCCATTTATCATTAGATTACAGTTACTATATAATTATTTATTTTTTGCTGTAGTTGCATATTAATAATCATATATATGTTGCTGTAGTTTTCTTGTCTAAGATGCCAAAAAATGAGTAACAAAGTTCTTAAAACCAAAACAATTATGATATGTTAGAGCTTAAATTTCATCAGAAATGAAGAAAATGTAAATGTAGCAAAATTTGAAACCACTATTAATTCTATACACTACTGAGTTTGTATGAACATACTATATAAATAAGTGATATATTGCATTGCTGATGCGCCAATGATTTATATGGCAAGTGGTAAATGTAAGTTACAACCGACTACAAGTATCAAAATCGTATATTTGGAAGGAATGATTTTTGGTACTTCGAGTGGTACAATGTGTCAATTGCCATTCCATATCATCAGCCTGCGTCTCTCCACTACTGGATGTAGGCCTTTCCCAAGGGCTGCCACCACACATGGTCTTGTGTTTTTCTCATCCAATCATAAATAGACTTGAAGTCATCAGTAGTAAGTAAATACTGATGACTCAGTAATACTAATTACTCAATAATACATACTCCCGGATACCTGAATGAAACATCCTGGACTTTCAATTTTAATGTTCTGCAGTTTAAAAAAATGTTTGATTGATCAAAAAGTTTTTATGCAGTTTTGAAGCTCGCTTACTAACCATCATTTCAGTATGCCATTGTTCCAAATTTGAATTGAGAGTACTGAAAAAAATGACTTTAAGTGTTGTCATGTGTCTGCCTTTCAAGGGGAAAGACTTGTATTGGATTTTTGAAAAAAACAATAATATTTACCTATAAATCGTTTATTCAGTATCTTGTAGTCTCGAAGAGTGTTTACGACGGCCGTCACGCGGTCTGTTATGAAATCAATCTATGTCACCATGATATGTTGTTGAATGTTCTCCCATTCTTTCTCACATTACCATATGGCATACCATACAGTATGGTGATGCATACAGCATTTATGGAGTGACTAACAGCCACTCCATGAAAGTCTCGAAGCTGTTCTTGTCACTGAGGCCAGGTGACAATTTTGTAAGCTGGTCGTGAAGATAAATCGATCTTGTCTTTCCGTCGTCACTCGGAATCATGGTCCTCCTGGACGCCGCACGAAGCCGCCAGTCTCTAGGTATCGATGGTACACTCTTTAAACAGTAGAACGGCTTAAATGAAATTGTCCTTGTGCGGCTACTTAATTAATTAGCTTGTGCGGCTAAGCAAAGTATCCTTAATTTTAAGCTCAAAATAAGTTCAAACCTCAGGAAAAACAATTTAACGAAACTTTTATTGAAAAACAACACCATTAAATGAAAAAGACTGCTCCAATTAAAACTTTCTGCTTCCTTATTTTTTTCAAAATGAACCGACTGCTTTTCTTCTGTGATTCAAAGTCGTGAATTCCAATTTGGAACAATAGCACACCAAAATAATGGTGAATATGATGCCAGCTTTAAAACAGCATAAACACTTTTTCTTTGACCTAACATTATTTTTACGTTTCAGGCCTTTGTACATAAAAATGCAGGGTGGCTCGATTTATGTGTCCGAGAGTGTATATATAGTTTGGAAAGGTGCTACGTAAAGAAGCTTAATGGATTAATTTATAACCCTTTTTCACAAAATACAATCTATGGAAAAATATAAAGCTTGTATTCTTTCCTTTGTTAAAACGAAATAGAATCTCGGAAAAAATATCCTAGTAGAGCCTAAGATTGTCTTAAACAACTTCATTATAATATCAGTCTGCCATTAAGACTAGGTGTCTAGGGACGGGACCCAGATGTTTATGTTATAAGAGTGAAAGACAACTTATATCAAATCAATTTATTTGCATATATGTAGGTAAGAAGATTTTACAAATGTGGTTTATGCCTATACATTCATTTCTGGCGTGCAGTTTTAGAGCAATTAAACAATATTTTTTAGAGAAAGAAAAACAGCAATAATAATTAAAATCCTTTGATGTCATAGGTAATTATAATGTCCAATTCATAATTACTATAAAATATCATTTAGGTTAAGTTAAAAGGTTTCAAATGTTAATATTTTATGGTCACAACATCCTCTAGTTACACATGCTTAATAATATTGAAGTATTCTTGAATTGAATAAAAACGTTTGTCAACTAAACACATAGGCAAATTGTATTTAAATTTATTAGTAGGCAAAGTTTTAATTCTTTCAGGTAAATGCTTATAAACTTATAACTGACATACAATAACTGTTTCAGCGACACATGTCTGTTTTTATATGTGGTACTATTAATTTCTCGAGAAATCTGATAAAACATATAAAAAAAACAACTCAGTTTTTCAACATTAGCAATGAAAGAATATACAGAATAGACCAGCTGTACCGGCAACTTTGTTCACTTGGACTTGATTACATATCCTTACTTCATTCTGTCATCAACAAAAATGATCGAGTTATCCCCGTTCTCACAGTTCATTCAATGTATATATCCCACTCTCTTCTAAGCACGGTCAAGCAATTGGAATTATAGACCAGTTTAGAATTAAGTCAGAATTTACACTTTAGTTAGAGTAGTTAGATTACAGTAAAGACTCAGTTAACGGGACTAATTGCTGTTGTAGGTCATTTGGATAATCGATAATCCCGATAATTGAATATGTAGGTAAAAAGCAAGTTATAGGTAAATAATTTTAGCTACCATTATTTTAAAAGAAAGAAAACAATATTCAAGTTCTTAAAATAAGCAAAAAGACGTCATGTATTAAATGTCTTCTAAAAGGTAATTTGTCCTTCATTATCAAATTTGCTTGTTTATAATTAAAACAGAAATAATTAAATGAGCAACAGAATACTGAATGAGCAGCAAATCGATGGCAGCAAATTTAAAAGTGAGTTATGTTTAGATTTAAAGAATAGGAATACAAAGGAATAGGTGCCCCATGAACCTACTATATGGACTAGGTGATGCTGAAGACATCTTAGTAATTTATTTATTGTTAGTAAATTATGTACTTATGTTCAAAAATAGTTTATTTTGCTGATCATGATTTGTTGCTTGTTTAAATATTAGCCATTTCAAGATATAATCGGTGTTTTTCTTGATATCTGATATTGTATTTAGATACTTCTACTCCATACTTATCGGCTAATTTATGGCCTGTTTCAATTACATTTATTTAGATTCCATTATATTTATTTTTATATTGAGTCTCCGCTGTTTTTCAGAATATATTCTATTTACAATATTCCGATTCAGAAATACGAATATTCTGAATTTACTATACATTTTTTAAATTTATCATTGCTAAGTCACCTATAAAAGGATGCTCTCTAGAGTTTATGGAGATCTGATGTAAAGTTTTATACAAAACTTTACAGGCGAACAAGCAAATACATATTGTTTTTTAAATAAAATTAAAGGGAATAATATTAATAGTGCTGCGATTAGTTTCACTTTTCCACATAAATTCTTAACTAGTTATTTTAATATCAGTGATAATGTTTATAATAGGTAGTACAAATGGAGTTCTAGTTGCCACCAAGTAATGAATTTTTAATACTATAATGCTTCAGTTTCTTTATTGCTACATTTATTGATCACATCTATTTTCTTCATGAAATAAAACTGACAGCAATTATGTTTAATTCATTCTAGTCATTATATTGCGAAACTATTTATATAAACATGTAAAATTCGGAGAACTACATAATTTTTTTTTATGGGCATGAGACATTTTTCAAGACAACGGTATGTTACCTATACCTTTCGAAAGAGAGAAAAAACCTGCATTCAAAACTCAATTTCGACACTTTGTCCCTTATGACAATTTAGATTATAGTCGAAGAATTATGACGTAGATCCCACATAATGACCGGTCGGTGTATTGATAAATGAATGAATTATCTTGATTCCTTTCAACAAAATAAATGACGATCTTAGCTTGACAAATTTTTATCGATGTATTGACCCGCTTTACTAACAAAACTACACCCCCAACCCTTACCTACCTTACCCCAATTCTACAAAATTAAGAAAGCTGAAATACACAATATTTCAGGGGATGGGGTGAGTTTGGATTATGGGATGGGATTAGATGTAATCGAGTGAGATAAAATGATAGAGATAGAATGTTGCGGGATTGGTATGTAACCACACACCATTAAGTAGGTACTCCCAAAGTCCACGCGAACGAAGTCGCAGGCACAGCTAATGGATAATAAATACGATCGGTCAAACTAAAATTTCTTAGAACTGCCTACTGTACATTAAACTTATTCAACTCCAGTTGTTAGTATGTGTGAGCCAAATTTTGCAACTGAATTTTAAACCAGTTCCACCTAACCGATTGAGCTGAAATTTTGCACACACTAGGGCTGGTGACAATACAATCTAGTATACTCAGTTATGTATACACTTAAAACTTAAGTTAGCATTTAGTGAAGCTCCATCCAGTGCCACTGTTTATAACTGGTTCAGTGAATGCAAACGTGGTCGTACCCACCTCAGTGACGATGTTAGAGAAGGGCGGCGTCTTGCGACGGTGGTGACGGAGGAAAATATCAAAACTGTGCGGCTTTGCCTTGTGTTTTGGAAAATTTCAAAGAACGACGTCCATAAAGCAGAATGATCCTCCATAACGACAATGCCCCACCCAGCTCACTCCGCCAGACAAACTAAGCCATTTTTGAGTACTGTAAATGTAGAGTTAATGACTCATCCACCATACAGTCCCAACCTTACGCCTTGTGATTTATTTATTCCCTAAAATAAAGTTTAAACTCGGAGGAATACGTTTTATGAATGCAGAAGACACAGTAACGGGCTTCCCAACGGCTGTTGAAAAGGTGCCTAAAGAAGGGTGGACTGAATACTTCATACAATGGTTTCATCGCATAAAAAAATATATCGATTGTCGCGAAGAGTACTTCGAAAAGCTATAAAACAACTACCATCTTTATATCTGATTTTATTTTTGAGATTCCAAAAACTTTCAGTGTCACCCACGTATTTCGATCAGTCTTTTAAAATTAAGTTTTGTTGTGTTCATTTTTATGTGTGTCTGAAGTCACGACACGGAATCCTCGTGTGGACCATTGGGTGTGGCGTTATTTATAATTTATAATAAATCAAATATTACTTTCATTTCTCACAACATTGTTCAAAAACTTGACAACATTTTTTCTTTTTTTTCGTAAACGATGTTTCATCCTTCACGAGCATAATTTATGCTACAGTTGTCAGCACGTCTACACAATACATGTCAATTTCCGTGTGGTGTCGGCCGCCTTTAGTATAGCACCACCTCATCTCCATAGCATAGCATCCCGTGAGTGTCGTGAAAGGCGACTAACGGATAACGAAGCCGCTACCTCAAGCTCTGACCAATTACACTTATTATTACTTACGAATTATACCTTTTGATTTTTGGCGTTTTGGGCTATACATTCCTCATGCATAAGACGATGTGCATGAAGAGATCCATGTCCTGCAGTGGGCGACAATAGGGCCGGTTACGGTTACGTGTCAATTCGTATTTTTACTTAGGTTATATATTAGACATATTTTTAATTGTTAGAATAATTCAAGTCTCAATCATAATTTTGGACGCTCACATTATAAACTCACTGCTTGTTTTAATTATGAGTTTCAATTCAGCAATTATAATTATACATGATTGTAGTCGATAGAATAGCAAGCGAATCTTTTTAGTTAAATTTACCAGTTTCAAATTAATGACTTTTGCCTCCAAACCTAAATGTAGGCTGAGCCATCCATCACAAAGTCAAACAGCTATGAAATCTCCCAAGCAATCTATCTGATGGACTGTCAGTGTTCAACTATTTGTATATTCTTCTGGAGGTATATCTTCTGTGTATAAACGATAAAATATTTTATATTATACCTTTCATAATATGTCGCGATCGTATAAAATTCTACATCATAAAACAAAAATGCAATAACTTACCTAACATACAATTGAAAACCACATTAAAATCTATTAGGTACGACGTCATAGTTTGATAAATTCATTTTTTTAACGATTTTTTTTCTTTTTCTGGCTGCTGTGTATCTCACTTTACTTTCTTCTCTTTTTTTATTTTTGTTTGTTTTATTTTTATTACGTAAGACTATACGATAACCACTTAGACCATCAGCATGTAGACCATTAAAATTTGAAAGTATTATTCAATAACCCATCAGTGTTAGCTGTCTACGGGGACATTAAATAGAGCCATGTCATTTATTACTTCGCGTGCGTGCACCGGACTTATGACTGCCTTTACCGTGTCCGCCATTTAATTTGAACGTACATGCAATACACACCACATGGTCGTTACATGCTGGCTTATGGAGAAAAAAAAATGGAACCTAATTGTCGCCTCATCCCTCTGCGCCGTAGGGGCTGGTGGGGCGGCGCCGATAGCTACCGGAATCGATAGTAGAACTAAATAATTACTGGTGGTGGTACCGACCGGTGGGCAGCGGTGGGCTGGGGCCGGTGGTCGCGGTTCCCGCGCCTCAACCGACAACAAACGGTCGCGCGGCAACTGCTCATGACATATGCATGAGAGTGGCACCGACGACGCCACCGCTTAAATATACAAGGACAGTCGGGGAAATTACTAGTGGTGAACACACAAGATGTCTCCCGCCCGACTGCGCCGCGCCGGCAGCCCTGGCGTGCGGCACGCCCACGCGCTTCTCCAATTACACTCACGAAACCACCTACCGATGCCTTTCTTACTATTCACCACTATTTTTACCATCTAACCGATATGTCCATAGGTCATGAAGAAGGCAAGCAACCCTATTACAGCGGTAAATGCATCATTCTATATTCCTTTTGCCTTATAGGCTAGCACGCAAAGCTAGAACACTGAAAAGAGCATAACGTTATAGAAACTTGGTAAATTGTATGTATTATGAACTAGCAGTGCCTGCGACTTGGTGCGCGTGGACATTGTAGTATGTGTGGTTAGCTTGATTCCCGTGGGAACCACGTAACAGATTGGATAAAAAGTACCTTAAATGTTAAACCGCTACATAAGCATAACTTTGCCAAGTTTCATTGAAATCGACCCAATGGTTTTTGCGCGATGTGCGTTCAGACAAACAGACAATCATTCTAAGTGTTTTTTTTCGGTTCTGTGTCGTTCGTAGAGTACACTGCAACGATGTTTTTTAAATATTTCATGTTCAGACACGTCTCTCTGTTATGATTTTATTATATGTAATAATAATACATTGGGGCTGCCATTTGTAAAATGATCAAACCCGCCCAAAGAGCTTGAAGACTCTCGGGCTTAAAACCCCAGCATTTTTCAAATATATCTAAGATTGAAATTTTCACGCTCTCCATGGCACACTTTGACAACGCTCTCGTGCATAGTTTAGTTATAAATTATTGAATTTTTAAATAAGTACATCAGGCTGAAAAATGCGGACTTAAAATTTTTATTTAATTAGTCTACAATATTTAAAAACCCGGACGCTATCGAAAGCCCCGCCTGGACGCAACCCAGACGCCCTCCAAACGGGGACAAAACTGAGCAAACCCGGACGGATAGCAAGCCCTAGTGAGATCCTTTATTTACTGTCATCATTGTCATAAAATTGAATTTCCTTCTACATACAACTCTTTCAGAGGTATGATAATAAAAAGAAATGTATTGTTTGAACTTTCTCATTTCCTTTTTAATCATTTCCTTTGCTACCTATCCTGAAGAATGGGAGCGAAACGTCATAATAAGTTGACGTATATTTTATACAACTTAAGGCTGATTCTATAGAGCCCTTTGGTACCTCTATAGAGAGGTGGGGAGGATAGAAACATCAGTATAGATACAAATAAATGCATTTATTTAAATATCATACGACCCTAACTATGACGGCTCTGTGATGGCATCGCGCGGTCTCCCTACGCTCGATGGAGCGCCGCAAAGAAGTTATGATCGATAGGAGCATCAAATATTCACATACGGCGCCGGCCCACGAGGAAACGGAATGGATAACCGGCGTCTGAAAGGCCACAAGGGGCGAACTCATGCCACATAACTTCCCCTTTTCCCTAATTACATAAAAAACTTCAAGAAAGCCTCGTTCAAATTGTTTTTTTATAATATCGCCAATGTAATTATTATAATGTAATTGTGAATGCTTAAGCGACGTGATTACTTTGACTCAGTGTTTAGATTTGCGATATGATACCGTTCAAGTCCAGGTCAAGTTGAAGACTACGATTAAACATAGCAAAGATTAGCCTGTTAAAGTCGTAAGTAAGGTTGTAATGTTTTCACGGCTCGTTGCGCATTATCGTAGAGTGCCAGAGAGGGCGCTGGATTGCGCCCTGGAGCGTGAAATATACACCGTTGCTTTATATCATGTGGCAATCACGACAACTGATGACACTTAGTCTAATATTACACCAAATATCTCACTGATTCAATGTCATCGGTGCCAAGGACCTACGATGCCTGAAATTAATATTGATCGCCACAAAGCTGTAGTTTTGGATAGGTACTTAGCGGTTCTTTTGATGATTTATTCATTCCACATAAATCATGTTTTCTCGCAAACATATTTGTCAATTTATCTGTCTTGAGATAATATTCATACTGGTTTCTGTTTTTGATGATGAAAAATCGTGTCATTCGTGTCAACAACGATTGAACAGAGGTAAATACATAGAACAATTTCTGTGATATATGAAGGAAGTTTCTATTCCCACATTTTTTTCTCATTGCGTTTGTTTCTTTGCCTCTCCATATCCGCCACCAGGAAATTTAACTCATTTTTTTGTCATACAAAATAGTCGTTTAGCTTCTGTTTTATCTCACCATTTCAGTCTTTTTAAATTCTAATTTAGGTGAATATATTTTCTACGCCACCGAATGTAGCGCTGTTACAATATAGACTAAATCTTTGTGCTTTCCATCATCAACAAAGTCTTTCTAAGATTTCCCCGGTATCTTAGAACCTATTTTCTTCACAAAACATTTTTTAGACAAAAGTCCGTTTAGACAATCCGATTCTCCGAGCGTTGGACAAGTTATTTGTATTGTAAGATTTTAAGTTTATAGATAGAAAGTTGGATTAGAAGTGGTAAGTGGATAATGTTTCATCCAAATGAGTGTCATGTTTCCAATTTCACTTCAGCCATACTACTTACAATGATCCACTAGGCTTCATAAACCAAACTACATGTTTATTTCCAGACTACTGTTGTTTTCATAAATTTAAAACTGTAGGATATTATGATTATTGAACGGTGATAACAACCATACAGGAGGACAATCGAAATATGGTAAAAGCCTCTGTCTATAATAGATTAGGCCCCCTTGCCAAACTTTGCGCACGCCTCGTTTTCTAAAATGTCCGTAAATTTGTCGCGTAAGAATCGCTTTACTGAATTATATGGAACGACAACTCTTCTTTACCTACACAAAGTAACTGCTTATTTACTCCGTAAATTTTATTGTATACGTCCCATGATGAAATAATACTCGTATAATTATGTTATACGATACGGAGATACCTTGAATATATCAATATATTAGGTAGGTGCCTGTATATTTTATTTTGTTGAATGTGCGCTCTCATTTTCTAATTATTAATTCATTTAGAAGTCATAATGAAAATTTTCCAATTGATGTTTTGTGTATAATGTCCATATTGTTCCTGTGGAGTTATTAAATCAATCAATAAATAAAATAGGATACGCACTTTAGAAGTTTGTTGTAAGAATAAGTTTATTTTGAATACATACTTTGAATACCAAATCACCAATTTTAATTTGAATATCCATTTTTCGTTGATATTATAATAACAAGCGGTAATTATCTGGACATGCTAATGTAACTTTGAAGAGTCACCTGCGTCGGTTCTCTGAAGGTAAGTAGTAGTGTAGTGGTGGCGAGTGGCGTGTGATAGCCTCGTGACACCCCCTACTAGCGACACCCCCTACTAGTTCATTTCCAAGACGGGTGGCGCACGCTAGCCGTTTTCCCATCACTCGCTGAATATTTCAGCACCCTGCGAGGAGCAAATTACAGACTTCACTTCACTACAATCTACTTCTAGAATTACACGTTTAGAACAATATCCATCGGAAAGAAAGGACGTGGCGGACAATTAGGTCAGTCTCGATGATTGTTGCGACACCCGCTTCGTTCCCACGTCAAGCCCCTCGATGCATTTTGCATCACTCCACCTGACATATCCCACCTAAGCACTTATTACGTATTGACTTTATGGCCTCTAAAGGTTTCAATTTGGCCTATATTTACAGATTCTATAATTTGCCTTGCAATATAATATTCTCTTTCTTATAACTTAAATGCTGGAATATAAAATGTCACTACAACTCCAAGTTACATTTTCAGAGATATACAATATTTTACTGATTCCGTACGTAAGTGACACTTACGTAATTTTATTGTTATATCGTATATAACTGTGTGCATTTCTGTTGTGGTCCTGTTGCCTTGGTAACGATTGTCTTCGACGTCGCTTCATCGGCGGGCTATTAGCTATTGACAAATAAATATCTACAAATACAGAGCTGTACTCATCCTACATACTTAATAATACATTATGAAACACGTCCAAACAGACATGTCGTGAGTGTTTGATGTTCGATTGGCTACTACAATAATTTGATTGCGTTACTGATTGATCGAAGTCAACAGTGAAAGTTATTTACTACTCTAGCATTATTGTGACCTATATACAAGACAATACTCGAAACAATTTAGTCCAAAACCATACTTCGACTAAAAATTAAATCATTTATATGCTTCCGTAAAAGAATAAAGAGTCACTGTCATTGCAACTTTTTCTAAGTTTCCTGAATGTATGTGATTTGAGTTGCGCGTGGAAGTTCGAAAGCTCCAAGCTTCTTAAGATCTCCAGGGATTACAAAAGAATAGAATCCTAATAATGTCCCATAATAACATGGTTGCTCCTTGTAGTTACGATGTTTGTCAGACATTTCTAAAGGCTTGTTATTGTTTGTAGTAACAACGAATTATTTAACAGCCATTTATTGTGGTCAATTTGTTAAGTGAAGTCGGAGGTGGGCATTAGCGCGGTATAACGACGGCGTTACATGCGATCGCCACGTCCGTCGCTCCACACTCCGCACCGTCTTGCATGTTTATTTAATTACACCCTTTGAAACACTTTAGGCTTTAAGAGCTCTTCTTTGCGTTGACTCGTTAAATTTTGCGAGTTCCTCTTATTTCTGCTAGTTTCCACAGTCTTCATATTTTATTGAATTTAATTTTTTTCGTACTCCCAAAAGCAAACGGCAAATTTTCTAAAATATAAGAAGTTTCATTTAAAGAACGTATACGAGGGTGGGTGATCCTGTAATCCATTGGACCATTGGACGCTTTTAACTGGCTAATTTTGAGTATACTCAATGTATTTAGGAAGTGAGCGCGTGTTGCCATCCTACTCGTATCCTATCGTAAAGGGGGTATAATGATTTGAGACCAGTTTCTCCTATTATACCCCTCTTCCTCATCCAATCTCATAACTGGGAATGTATGGATATGAAGAAATTGATATACCTACCACATCTATCTTAACTCTGTCTCTAAAGCTTCATAAACTCTAAATGTCTATCTACATTTAGATATCTTCCATGGACGTGTATTTTGGACATTATGAGTGTTAAAAATTTTGAGACTTGGACCTTTTGAGATTTGGACGTTTTTGGGTTAGACGTTCCGCGATTTGGACGTTTTGTGACAGTTTGACATTTTGCGATTTGGACATTTGCGCCCACAGGAAGAGAATGTTAGTGATCGCTCAGCCACGCTTTCCCATACCACTTTTAAGGTCAAGTACTTGTCGCGTTTTTTTAATATGGTATCCCCCTTTTCACGATCTATTCTGTTCAAATAAGACGGTAATCTTGTTCTGATTCCATTTCTCAGTTTAATTAATGTTGAAGAAAATAACCATGTCGAAAGTAATTTCGAAAGTCGAAAGTCAGTGTATAATAGTCCATTAAAATATCGGTGATCGATCCCTTGCAAACGACCTGTGAAGACGTGCATTTTTCAAAAATATATGAATTACAATAATTCTTGACATCGCCATATCTCACCAGAGCGGTCATTCCTATCGAAAAAAGTATTAAGAACTTTTCGTGGGAAATTATATGAGCTATAAATTTGGTAATAAACATTGTTACGTAACTAACGATTTGAGAGATATTCTCAAGAAAACCGTTTTTTTTACTTTTGCCACCTGTATAGTTTTTAGAAGCTTGCAGATCGATGCGGACTTTTGGCATTTCATTCAGGATATTTTGAAAGGTCACACAAAAAATTTGCTCTTTCGGAATTGTTCCTAGCTGTTATATCTATTTTGAGTGGACTATAAGTAGTCGGTCAATCTGACCGGAGGACGTCCCACACTGCGCCTACCGGGTATTTTATATAGTCCTCAGTAAGTATGAAGATGGCCAAATTCATCTTCATATTCCGAACAAACACGAAGAAATGATAAGTAAAAAAAGAAAACAAAAACGAGTTCATTAAGTCGTAATCACACTACGTTGTACGTCTTTTAGTGTTCTGTCTCCCGGTCGGAAATACAAAGACGGCCGACCGGCATTATTTAATTAGTAGTACTGTAAAACAGTATTGTTATTTGAAACTTTTAGCGCGTCTTTAAAATGGATAATATTCTCTTTTTTTAAACAGTTTATTGTCCACTTTTTGGTGGTGGGAAGGCTCCTGAGTCTTGACCCGACTGAATTGCTTGCAACATTGCTGTCTTAGTTTTCAAAATTAACCGCGCTTCCAACTATAAATATTTTCCGTTGTTCCAGTCTACTCTGATTTTACACTTCCGAACTTTCGGATCTGACCGAAGTACGAACGAACGCAGTGCTATAAACCCTAGTCTATCTTTCCTTCGGTCGGATATCTATCTACTGGATATTCTCGAGTATCTGAAATATATCGAACTACCGATTGGCGCAGTTGGTAGTGAACCTGCTTGCTGTGCAAAAGGTCCCGGGTTCGATTCCCGGTCGAGCATACATTTGGTTAAAAAAAAACAAGTGTATGTTCGGGTCTGGGTGTGTGTTTATCTTTATCTTTGTATGTGTCTCTGGACCCACGACGCAGGGAATCCTGAGTGTGGCGTTATCTTCCTAGTTACGTGAAATTTGACGTTTGATTCCCTATGACAACTTTACAATGATTCCATCGGGAACTTATAACTGCATAAAAAGTTTTCTGTGAGTTGACCCGGCACATAAATATGATTGTACTAAATATCATAAAAATCTGTCCAAGTCTGGTATAGTACACGAGGTCTTAATGATGATTCCCTTCCCATGGAACTTTTTATTGATCAGGATAAAAAGTACCCTATGTTAACCCGACTTATAAGCGGTAACTATGCCAAGTTTCATTAAAATACGTTCAGTGTTAATACGTGAATCCTGGATCAATTTACAGGAAACTTAACCCGATCCATTATAAGTTATAAACCATTATACACTGCCATTGGGAATATAGGAATATGGCTTGAGGCGTTATTCTCACCTTCGAAGAGAATGTGGTGAGATGAATGATGAATTTAATTGAATGCTATGTAGAAGTGATGGGTCGGGATGAAATAAGATAGGCCATATGGGATTGGGCAGGATGTGATAGAATGATGTGGGATGGAACAGGGTAGGAGTTTTTACACGCGAACGAAGTCGCGACCAAAACTACTTCGTATAAAAGGCTGTTTTTGACAGTTAATAAGCGGTGGAACAGACTTACGGATGTCAAAATATTCAATTTCATTCGCATCGACCGACCTATTGGCAAGACAGAATTTTATCTCCCCGATACGAAAAAAAATAGCACCCAAAATCATGCAAAGAACCTAATCTTATTTCAACAACTGTCTGATATTATATCCATATATTACAATACATGGTCTAAGTCCGAATATACGTAGAATTATATGAATGAATACTAAACTTCGTGTTAACCCAAATAACTGGTTATATTAGCTCGGAAATATAAAGTATTTTGTTTAGTGGTCTAGACGTAACGACAGACTAGTACTGCGCGCGGATGCTTTGAGTGAAATTAATGTAACTTTGCATTTGCCGCTCTTCCTCATAGTGAGGGCACCTATAGAGGTGGCCAGGTTGATTTAGACATGGGACGGGTGTCGTCTTGTGGTGTGACTTGTTAAGTCGTCGTTTCTGGGGCACAATGAGAGGCAGGGTGTTATCGACGGGGGTGGCGCGGTGCGGGCAGTGGCGGCGCTGCGCATGTGCACCACCGGCGCCCTGGAGTCTCGCGGGAGCTGTACTAACGCTCGCGCGGAGCCCCAACCGCACCAGTCCACTCGCGTACGCCTTGCACGCTCAACGCGAGCAAACATGCACCAGCATACAGTCTTCCACGCGCTAACTATGTACTATGACACAGTCTCATATAATGTATGTTCTAAATATAGGACAGAAATTTTAAAGTGAAAATATTAATTTTGTCTAACTACGATAATACGTTTGGCACGTGTATAAAAATCTAATTGGAACCAATGTCTCTTGTTCTAGGTCTAAACCACTTTTACGTAGACGTCCCTGATTACTTGGTAAGTATTCAGTATTATAAATGTACGTTTATCAGATCGCGCAACTGCCATTTTTTAACACCGGTTCCATCGGTTCTTTGTTGAGCACATGCCAAGTTGTTTGTTGAGTACATTTTACGAATTTCTATAGAAACCCTTGTATTCATTGTTTATCATACTTTGTGAATTCATGTTTTCTTTAATTTGGAATAACTTCGTCAATTTTTTTATTGGAATGCTGCATTTTGTTTCATTGTACTTTGTGGTAGATAATATTATTGAAAGTGGATGTCGCACAAGCCGTCTATTCTATTACAGGTAAATCATATCGATATCAGCCTATAACGTCCCACTGCAGGACACAGGCCTCCCATAGTAATTACGAGACGTTTTCGGGGTGATTTTTTAACTCTTAAAGGAAACCTGCGTGACATTTCCTCACGATGTTATCCTCTTTTTTCTTCACCGCGGATTTAGTAATAATTGCAAAATCCGGGGTTTTAACTCACGATCTCACCAATTAGAGTCGAAAGTGTAAGATATCATCACTGAATCATATATGTAATGTACAAAATAATAATATAAAGGTTGCGAGTGAATAATTGAAGACGCTTCAATAGTTAAAGGAAGTCAAAAGCGGGTTCATCCAGGTAAGAAATGGATCGGGGCGACGAGACAGCTGGTAGTGACATTTTAAGCGTCGTTTGCTTGTTTTTTCCATACGTTTTTTACGCAAGGTGGTATGCAGAGGTAGCCCGTATTTGTGACGCGAACACCTGCCGACTCTGCAGAGCACGACACACATTATAGTCGTCCTTATCCTGTCCGTGTTATTCATAGTGTCACGAGGAAAATCCAGTAATGTGAGACTAGTGTTGCCAGATCCGTTTTTCCAAATAACGTGATGACTTAAATGGAAAAATCGGGACCAGAAAAAATGGATAACAATGGTTACAATCCTTTAATTCAAAATCACAGACTTTAATGAGATCAATCAAACCATAAGATTTACTACCATCACTCTCCAGCTGCAATACGGTGTAGTGTATAATTTTCAACGCATTCTGAAAAAAAGACGAGATACGCTTCGGTCTGTTCATCATTGAAGTACGCCCAAAGAACTGATGGGCAGTGGGCACTCGTCTTCTCCATAATCTGATGAAGTAATTTTTTAATATCTCGTAGGATTTCACTAAACGCGCTCACTAAATTTTATTTTTTTAAAGTACCTACGGCGCCAAATTGGCTACTTAGATAAAAAAGTGGGATTTTGGGCGTCCCGCTCAGTGCTGGCGGGACGCGTCCTGAGAGGACTGAAAAACGGGACGTCCCGCCAAAAGCGGGACACCTGACAACACTAAATGGAACTGTAAATATGACCTGTAAATATCTGCGCCAATAAAGCGATTCGTAAGTAAGCCATCAGACAAATATCGCTTTATTACGAACCATGTCTACGTTCGAGTACACTAAAATATAATTACTGCGGCGCGTGATGACTCGCAACATTACACGTGGAACGGCCACAATGAGTCCTAGATAGCGGGGTTACAGGAAATTGAAGAAAGTTGAAGGTTGAGGAGACAGGGTGCGTTGGTACCATTTTGCGGGGCGCGTGAATTCGCCCGCTTTAGCAAACTGAAGCGTGCAGGTGCGGCGCGGGGGTGTCAGTGACCCCGTCACCTGCTGCCTGCTGGCCAACAGTCATTTCAATACACGGGCTGAACGCGCTCTTTTGCTCGCCTCGCCGCATATCTTGGATAAATGTTTAATAATAATAAATTATCATAAGTAGATACATATCAAAATGTTTACATATGTCATAAAAACTCTGGTTCTCATTTCCGTTTTATACTTATGCGTTTTGCATGTATTTTTGTTTATAAACCAACGTTCATGAGAAACGCTCAAATTTGGTTTGCTTAAGACGAAATCAAAAACGGAGAAAATTTGATTTTGGTCTGAACTCTAGCAACCTTGTCATTTATTAGAATTATTAGCTAATGTCATTTATTAGTTAATATTTTAAAATTGTCTATTTTGTTAAGTAATATACTAGATTAGTAATATATGTACTAATTTACTAGACATTATTTCATGCCACTGTACCCGGGAACTTGTACACTTGTCCGGTTTGGCCGGATGTCGTCTCACTGTGTTTTTCACTACGTGGTCTCCATTCAAGGACTCGTCTACGTCATCGGATGTCGGTCACGGGGCAAATATAATGGGACGAGAAAAGCGGCAGATCGTGTGTGATGGCTAACTTAGAATGATGCTCATATAGGTATTCGTATAGCAGTGCACAGTGGAGAGATACATCAAGCAGTAGACAAACATTTTATGGTATGGCACTCGTAATTCATGCAACCGAAAACAAACTGGAAAATGTTTCAACAATAATAAATCGTGCGTTCTTAGGGTGCCCGACTGTATAGTCCCGCACCCTAAGAACGCACACCCCACCACTTATTTTATTATACACAAGTAGTACAACCACCTGTCCCGGTGCGAGGATCGAACCCTCTTCGGACGAACGAAGGAGGTCAATAGACAGCCGAACCGATGTCGTCGATACCTTAATAAAGCCTAATTACGATGCTTTTCATTTTCAAATGAAATCAATTTATTTTCATAAATGTGGTTTACAAGGTTTTACAAATGTGGTTTGTGCCAACACATTGCTATTTCTGGCGTGCAAAATATTTGGAAACAAAAAAACAATAATTATTACAGAAAAAAACAGCAATAATAATTAGAAAAATAAAAATAATATCATAGGTAATTTCAATGTCAAATCAATAATTACTATAGAATATCATTTAGGTTAAGTCAAAAAGTTTCAAATGTTAATCTATGATATTTATGGTCACAATATCCACTAGCTACACATGCTTAATAATATTGAAGTATTTTTGAATTAAATAAAAATGTTTGTCAACTAATCACTTACGCAAATTGTATTTAGATTTATTAGTAGGCAATGTTTTAATTATTTCAGGTAAATGCTTATAAACTTTTACTGACATACAATAACCGTTTCTGCGACACATGTCTGTTTTTGGTAGTTTTTGGTAGTATCAATTTCTCGGGAAATCTGACGGGAATGGGACAGTAAGTGGATACAGTTCTTTGAATAAAAGCTTGCAGGTAGGAGATACATCACAAATAGCTGATCACAAATATGCATTGTTTTTGAGCTATGAAAACTCTATTTTAATTGAGTTGCCCCACAGTACAAATGTCTACTGTTGGGCAGTAGTTGTCAGATTCAATTCCTGATGTTACAAGCCACATAGCCATCATTCGCGTTTATTGCCGTTTTTTCCCCCTTATTTTTGTTAATCGCCATAATGCATAGAGTCGAAACGATTTTTTTTTACAAACATTACATTGCTTTTGTAAAAATTGTACAGTACTTGGAAAATATAATGAAAAATCTTGAGGAATGAAGTTGTCCATCTCAATATAAAATTAACAGAGGTGACTAAGCACCTCTGATTATGTCTGATTATGTCGTGGTCCATTTCTAAACTTCTCCATAAATCGTCTTGTGCTGTTTTTTCGTTAAGACTTATTGTAACGTATCTAGTTCCTTTTTTGTTCGCGTTAATAAATAAATTAATTTGGAACAAAAGAGAACTCACGCCGATCCCTACATGAAACCTGCAAAACAATTGCACAAGTCAACTTTGCAAATTATAGTATAATAGTTGTCAGATTCCAATGTAAAATGGAATCTGTTACTTTATAATCAATAATGTCTTAAAGGCCAACATGTGTGAGTAACCAGCATATTGCTTTATAGCAATTATAAGACAATAATTAATAATAGCCAGCATGAGTAACCAGTGAATAACCAAAATAACTAGCATTTCCGGCTAATATTCCTTAGTATATTTTACATTCATATTAGGTGCCGGAACGATTGTATGCTATAATATAAAATGTACAAAAAAATTACCGAAAACGCTGTGCGCTAAAAGATATTGATGTATAATATTAATGAACTTTTAAGCATTTGGGTAACTGGTGTCTCTTACCCATTAGCTGCAATAACATGCTGTTTAGAGTAATCGCAAATCGTTTAGATTTATGCACGAGCATTAAAGCGTGCCTAGAGTCTCCCTGCTGAACGATCTAATTACAGCTAATGACCTCATCATTCAAATGTTCCCTTTTTAATAGTGTATTGTGGAATTATGTTCTTTTCCTTTAAAGCCAATCGTTTCTATTATTAAAATTGTCCAATTATATTCAAACAGTATAACTATCTCATTTCTGTAGGGCCGATAATGTCTAAGTACCTGTCTCCTGTCCTCTCAAATTGTGGTAATTGTTTGTGTTCGCAATGAGCGGTTGGAGTGTAGGAGGATCGATACCGGGCGAGCGGCGCCCTGGTGCCGGCATATCCTGCATCCGGTCCGGCGGCAGGCGGCCGACAGATTGGACCGATACTGATTATTATCCCGTTTTATCTACTTTGCATATTATAAATAAATAGAACTAGCGGCTGGATAAGGAAGGCTTCGATATGCAACCAGCAAGTATTTCAGAACTTGTAGTTAGTAGACAATAGTGAAATTAGTATCACCACAAAGTAAACTACTGGACTTTTAAGATTTTTATTCCCAATATCTGTATGTGCGTGTCTTTGTTCGGGCTATTAATCGTAGGAATTTTATTGGGCTTGTTACCATTGTGTAGCGTATTTTCTCTTAACGATTCTGTTATAATTTTATAAAAATTGACAAACTATTTTGTAAATGTTCCCGGTTTCACAAAAGGTGTTCATTCGATTTTTCAAAGTGAAAATAGGCAATAATACATTAGGTATATTTGCACCAGTAACGTAAAAATAAATTCTGCAATTTTGTTTCAATTTATTCCTGGACATACATCTCTTTGGAACATTCTGAAGATTAGACCAGTATTGCTTTGTCAGTTTCTCTAAAGTTTTTTCTTTATTTATACTACACAAACGATGTCACAAACATTGCGCCATCGATAATGTAGATTTCAGCAAATTTAAATACATAACAAATGTACTTTCGTCTTTGGATCTTGCACATGGATCTGTTTTCAGTATGTTTTATATTCTATCTAACATTTTTTCCGGTCCCCTGTAACCACGAGTTTCATTTTCACTCATCCGTCACGGAATGTTGTCTCAAGTGCCATCTGAGGAAATCACTGTGGACCGAGAGTCGTGCTTGCCAGATTATTAGGTTAAAGTAAAAAGTCCTTTACCACTGATTGAAATGCGAGATCGAAAAAATCTTTTCCTAATAACATAACAATTAACACGTCGTCTTTCCACCATGTACCGGTGACTCTTGTAAGGCCATTAATTTCGCCATTCCAAAAAAGGAACCGCCTTTCCATCTCAATCTCTTATGCATATCTCATCATAATTGTATTATTGTTACGTTTCTTTAACTCTACAATGTTTCACCATACTTTTCTATATTACAAAAATAATTTATTTTCTATTTTCAAGAAAGTTTACCGCATTTAATGCAATAACGTGTATCATGTCGTATTGAAAACATTAAGGTAATAAATAAGTAAATGTAGGTACGATATTACGTTGTTACCATAATGTTTTGAGGTCAATTTTTGTTGCATAGCCTATTTTAATAACGTTCATTCTATATTGGGAGAAATCTAATTTCTCGTTCCTATGCATTTTTATTACCCTTTATTAGATATTGAAGGTTGTGGTAGATGGTTATGTTACATTGGTTGTGTTAATTTTCATAAAAACTTAAGAACTGTAGGTTACCCACCGTGACCACAGCGTTTGGATACGAATACTCCCTATTTAAATGAGATATTTCATTTATCCATTATATCATACCATACTACCTACCTATATCAGTTCTGCTAACTGTTAATAATTTACAAAGAATGAATAACCTCTCGTCTGTAAAATCCCTCCTATTCCAATATGTTCAACTAATTGAACTAGGTGTTCTCAACCATCCAAAATGTTCATTTTGGATGTTTTTTTTTTTAGATATTTCAACTTAAATTATTCAAGACTAGTTGAACAGTTTGGAAGAAAAAGTTCGTGTTACCCAATTATTAGGACATTATTAAAAGTTAACATAAGAGTATTTTTTTTTATTTTGATTTGTGAAAAAAGCACTGCCACTGTGCAGAAGAACAAAACATAGTGTTGACTAATTCATCGAGCATGTTCAACTGGTTCAACAATAAGTTGAACATATCGGATAAGGTGGTTAAATTCACTACAAAACTTGAATATAACGTGTTGTAAATGAGTATTTTTTAACTCCCTCGCATAAGACTGGTGATGGGCACATCACTGTTGTTGTGTCGCATCACTACGCTCTACGTCCTTTTTTGTTTTGTACTGATTGTCTTTTATTCTTCTACTAGTATTAAAAAGCCAACATAACGAAAATGAGGTAAGTTGATTGTTTATCGACTTCACACAATGTAAAACGTTTAAAACGAAATCAAACGTCAGTCAATTCGATTTTCGTAAGCGGCGCAAAGATGACAGGTTTTGTTTCGATCAAACAGTCAATATTGTGCACAATACAACAAACACAAATCAGCAGGAGAAATAATCGCTAGTTGCAATGAAATTCCACGGTTAGAACTCTAATTAAGCAATTTTATGCCATTTCCTGAATAAGGGAATTGTTTATGTAGAATTTAGTAAGAGGGAATGCCTAAAAAAGGAATTTTCAAATATTTTGATTGTTAGTTGGATAACTCCATGACTGATTTTATACGATAATTAAATACATATGTACAAAAATACACGGATGATAAAAATGTTTCATTGCTGTGTTATGCAGGCACGAAGATGAAGCGTGACGCATACGGCGAAGACGGGCCCATGCACAAGAGGCAGAGGCAACCCGACGACGAAGTCACTTTCCTTATACCTAGCAAGGTAAGTAAAATTTCAAATGCCATTTATAGTGGTCCATTTCGGGCGGTTTTGACTTCGCAGCATCTGGTTAGAGCTGGAGGTTCGTGGTAAAATGCCAACCCCTGGCCGACTATGTCTGACTGTTATAGATAATCGGAAATACTCGAACGCCATCTATCCGAGACGTTGCACGCAGTGACGTTTCTTTGCTTTACACCTTGTGGTTAATCTTGCAGCTCTGCTAAAAGTTATCGAATGTCGCCGGTGACTGGTTGAGAAGAGCGGAAGATTATATCAGAATTTTAAAAGAGACTCATATCCCACTATGCAGAGACAGAAGCTGACAGCGCATCATCTAGAGTTAACTACGCGTATTACAAGTATTAAAACATGTGCTCTTGTACCTTAATTTGAACAATGTTGAATGAAAAGTGGCTTATGAGATTTGCGAATGTATCGCCAACTAAACTGCCAACCACTTGCCGGTGCCATTAATTAGAGAAGCTAGATGAGAGAGTGGTAGCAACTTAGTCAAGTTCATTTATTTTTCAGTTCTTACAATAGTAATAAACGAATCTACTGAAATCTACGAAAACGTGCATACTGTAGTTCGAAATGTTTTTTTTTGGTAGCAGAATAGAGTCGTTCCTTGTAAAGTTGGTTACATGGAGCTACACTGCACTTCCATTATGACCCACTAACATATCAACTTTTTAGTACACGAGACCACCAGAAATTTTTGTCATTTATTATGTTGCCCTATACTGTATGGGGAGAGTGCACGCCCACAGCCGCTGGGCGCACCCGACTGGCCACGTTACTCCTCTCTCACCGAAGAAATGTACTGCATTTCCTACATTATCGTATTTCCCCAATGAACGTACGTTTCGATAGTGAGTGAGATATTATGCCAGAGCCCATTGCCAGTTCAAGCTCAGTTCCGAGGGTAATGAGAATGTGTTTTTGACAGGTGGCAGGCTCCATTATCGGTAAAGGAGGCTCCAATATATCCAAGTTACGAAATCAGGTCAGTACTTATAGCATATTATACAAGTCGGATCAACTTTCTGAAGAATATGTAATTTAATATGTCTTATTGAGATATTGGAATTCATACATCTTTTATTGATCATTAATAGATAATGTACTATTTGTGGACCTAGTACTCGTAGTTACTTCGTAGGTCATAATAATAGTTTCATTTAAAACACGAGTTATTTATATTTAGTACTTGCAGTAGTGATGTTTGTTCCATTGCATACATATCTTGTTTTGAATTATATCTACTAACATTTTGTTCGCTACAGGTACCAAGGCCAGTCCTAAAATATTTAAAATTGTACTGCTCTGTGGCCCCACTGGTATATGTACCAAAGAGAAGACCCACCACACCCGTGTTTTCCTGCACCTCTATGGTGATGTTTGCATTTCCACCTCTTTAGAACCTTGCTTAAATGCTAACATCACCTGTCTCGGTCTGAACAGAGACAGAAGTGTGCTAGAACGCTGAATGAAGCAGAACGCGAACGCCGCAGTGTAGTCGTGGGTATTCACGACTCCTCGGAGTGTTTCGGCTCTTAATCCGGCTCCGCTCGCGGATCCGACTCCTCTTAACGATTCCTTGACTCCTTCGATACACCTACTTATATTTTATAAGAGCCTGAGAGCGACTCATTCGGTTTGCATTATGTTCGTTCATGTAACTCAGCAATCTAAAAATGAAAGGAATAAATAACTCCTTGGAGTCGATAACAGTTAGCCGGAATCATTAAGAGTTTCGGCTCCGCTCGCGGTTTCGGATCTTTTGATTCATTGAATCCGGAGTTACCCATCGCTACCGCAGTGGTTATTTCGGCCAGTGCGTGTCACGCCGGCGGCCAGTCCATAGGTCGTAGACAGAATAACCCCCCGGCAGCCAGTTGCAGGTTTATATCGCCCCCGAGACGCCCCCGGCTGATAGGCCGACGCGTCGCGCGCCTCCACGCACGCACACACACCCCACTACACAACCATTCTCAACGTTATTAATTAACTAAATAACTTTTATTCATTTAGTAATTTTAGAGAAAAAGAAAAATTCAGACGCGGAAAGCGTGAAAGGAAAGAGTTTTTACACGGGAACGGGTAAAAAAGTTATTAGTTGTGTCATTAATTCTGCTAGGCCTTCAGTGGTGCTTTACAGCCAAAGAAACGTATGTTGAGTATGGTGTGTAGTCGCGGTGAGCGTGTCGTGGCGGCAGTGAGTGGAGGCGCGTGGCGCGCCGCTACAGCGTGTGTTGGTTGCCGGTCCCGCCTCTGGACGCCGCCGCCCGCCCGCCGCCCCGCCACGCAGTACAAAGCCTCTATAACAGTCCCAGATTGCCCCGGCCCCGAACGGTAAACTATATCGCCAACATCTACTCTCAAACTTTATACAGCCCGTGTTGAGCTCTTATACAGTATTCGTCAACAGTCAGGTGTCGGATCGTGTTGAGCCGCCATCAGTTCCCGGCGTTAGGCGCTTCATCCCGTCTCGACTACCCGTCCCTATCACAACACTCCGCAGGACGATGCACTCTCACACTTAATGCCTTCTTACTTCGAGACCTCAGTGTCCTCGCCTCCGACTCATCAGCAGCTATCGACTGTTCCTCCAGGACTTACCTGTCACCAGAGTTCACTTCTCTCCGCTCTAGACGGAGCCACCGAAACGATTATACAACTTGTATCCACATCATATACTTCATCGCCATCATGCTTTGTCTACAGATTGAGCCCGGCAAACAGACCTCCCTGACCGTTGATTTTATATATATTAAAATAAATTGTGTTGTAATTTTTTTGAGACACCCATACGATGCAAAAACGACGGACTAACGGAGTTTACGTATTTCAGGGTACTGTCAATAACAGCGTCACATGTCGATACGGTTCTGGAAATCGTGAAAGATATTCTTCCTTGTTTGTCTGATGTGAGTGCTTTTTAATTTGACAATCGTAATTTCTATTTTGTTTTACTCAAGTCTGTTTTACTCAATTACGTAAATTTCTCAGGGCAAAGGCATCAACGATGACCTAGACATCCGTCTATTAATCCACCAGAGCCGCGCGGGCTGCGTCATCGGCAAAGCTGGCTCCAAGATCAAGGAGTTGCGTGAGGTAAGGTCTAACAATATACACATACCGACACATAGCCTCACCGCCATTAGACCTTCGTCGAGTGATTACAATGTATTTTATATATGGTCAATAATGAAAGGAGCAGATGGAGCAGACAGGCTTTTAATAGCACGTTCGTAATCATCTGTCGAGGAGGTACAGTTATTTGAAAAGGATTTTTTGTAAGGCATCGCGGCCACGTGGTGCCGGTGTCGGGATGAAGGGCAGATGTGAAAGCAGCTGCCGGCTCGCATCTCGCGCTTTATCTCGGATATTGCTTTTTACGCTGCTCAACTCAGTTTTGCAGATAAACGTGTTTAGGTACATGCTATTTCTTTCGTTTCGTACTTACATAATAGTATTTGATCATCTCACCCATGAAACTACAACGTATACAACGTGTACAACGTGAATAAACTGAATTTTGTGTACGAGATATACATAATGTGTGGTATACTTTAATCACGGGAAACTACTAAGTGTTCACCAGTGAAGTGCATCATTCATGCGGCAGATCAATTATAAAGCTTCTAACTTCGCGGATCAAGTTTTAAAACGTGTACCGATCGAACGCCAGTCGAACTTTGCAATCTGTGGCGGTATTGTGTTTC
Source organism: Sesia bembeciformis (assembly GCA_943735995.1). Taxonomy (NCBI): domain Eukaryota; kingdom Metazoa; phylum Arthropoda; class Insecta; order Lepidoptera; family Sesiidae; genus Sesia; species Sesia bembeciformis. The sequence goes on from OX031043.1 coordinate 10,444,467, forward strand.
ATAACTTGAGTTTTACTCTGCATACTCGTAGTTTGCTTCTAGTGTTTGCCGCCAGATTCTGAAGCGTAGAGAATCAACTTTGGAGGTTATGTTTGGAGCCACGCGCCTAAGATGCACCATTTTATGTGTATCGCGATCATTATCTTTCATTCGCATTCTGTCTTCACACATTACGTTCATCTCTGTTGTTTGTTTCTTACCTAAAATGAGTTCGCACACATTTATCGTGGTAGTTTTTGTCGATCAGTTGTTTTGTGACCCTTTGTATAACATCGAACAAAGGGACATGTGCGAAATAAATTTGAACTAGTCTAACGGGTGTATATAAACGGCTACCTTCCCTGTAAGCACTTACCTGTGCCCGAAGTTTGCAACAGTAATCAAAAGAATAATTTTTCAACCATTATGATCGCATTTGTTATGCATGTTCCCTACGAACTGGAACAAATTGAACAAAAGTACAACTTTTAACAAAAATGAATTTCATATGTAATTTCTAATCTAGTCATAATAATTGAGATTGTTAAGCAAGAGACCACGCACGTCTAATACATTTTATTTTCTACATATTTACGATGTAGGAAATTTCTACACACTTACATGACACGTGTTCCGTTGGACTTGCAGCCTTCAATAGAATTTACAATTTTCTTTATATCAATAAAAGAGTGTGAGTACATGTCGATACACAGCAATCTATCGCAATGGACAGCAGCTTTCTAAAATTTACGTGGTACATTACTTACTATAAAATAACGACGACAGGACACGTGTGCCATTTGTCTTGCGTCCTTTAGCACTATAAACTCTCTTTTAAATGTGTTGTCGATAGTTCGATAACAGTATGTCAGAGAGCAGCAGCTTTCTTGGGGTTTGTAGGCGCGTGTCGCGGGCGGCAGCTGTCACGCGGCAGGTGCGCGCACAGCCGCCGGAAAGCGCACAAAAACGCGCGCGGCGCACCTGGGCTATGTGCGCCCGGCCTTGCACAATGATCGCGGGCTTCTTTCTTGTATAAATAGGCAGACGACATATGCCGTCCGCCGCTGCTGCCGCCCTTTGATTAGGCGGAAACTTACGTTAAAAAACGCCAGGTAGATGTTAACGCTCGTATTCAATACTTTATTCTCACAATTTAAGTCATCAAATAGCACACGGAACATATGCTCAGCATGAAATATTCGTTAGATGTGCCATTGTCAATTTGCCATTTCTAAAGTAAACGTGCTTACTCGCTTTTTAATTTATTTTAAACCTTTTTATTTTAAAGTGGTGATCAAATGCGTAGTTTGAAGTGATGACATAATAAGCCAATAATTCTGAATACATTTAGTATGGCATTACACTAGTATACACATATTATGTAAACGATTGCCATATTACGATTATTATTCCACAACCTCGAAATCATTCAGTAATAAACTTGATCAAAATAGCTTCAACTATATCGTACACAAGTTTGAATAAAATTCTAAGACTTCCTTGAATTCCCTCGAGAGTTCACAGTTTATGTTAGTTGCGACCTCATATACTTATAATATTCTGCTGAACAATGTGCAACTGGAATGGTTAGGAAGGGTGTCACGTGTTTACAGCAGGGTTGCCAAATTTCCTAATTTCTATATAATCTTCTAAAAATTTCGTGCTGTATACTCTATGTATTTCTAAACGCAATGAACAATTCGCGTAGTTTTAAAATAAAGCTGCCCTAAAAATGTAAAAATATTGTGTTATTAATTATAAATTACAACAAATAGCGAAGTTTCAGTCATTATAAGACTACACCAGTTAACGGCCTTTGGCATCGTAATTTTGGCATTTTTTCTACTGATAAAGTGACAACCCTAGCATAACGTATAGTATTGGGTACTCTTCCGTCGGAAGCGCGACGTCGACCTCGAGTTACGGGCACGCACGTGACGCAAGGGGTTTTTGTGACGCTGCCACTGAGGCGTTCACATCCTTCCATGGGGAAGTGCAGGGTAGAACAAAAACTGGAAAACGGATGCGATGAACCACTTTAGCCGACTGAAGTTACATAGGTAGGATTCATTTTTAGTTTTAACATAATGTTATTTATGTGATAAGGTATTGAACGCAAAATATCTATTCGTTTTTATAAGCGTAAAACTTTCCTTGTCGGTTGTAAGGTTTTCGAAATCTGGTCAGTAGATAGAGATTACTTCCTACATACAAACACTTTCTTTTGTGTGCCGACCATTAGTATTGTACAGATAATAAACATGATAAAAAACATTAATTACTATCATCAATTAATCATTAACGGTTGAAAGTAGCAAATGCTGTGATCGATATAATCGATGGTATAGTTTTTTATGTCAACCTCTAGCTAGAACAATCGTATTGACTTCAGTTTACCTAGAATTTAACCGATCCAGTTTGTAACTGGAACCTCCACATGTCGTCGACATAGCCGTTGTACAAACACCCATTACGTCGAACGGGCACTGGCAGAGGGCTGCGGCGACACTGGCGTGGTAATTAGTGGCACGCGAGCCGCATCCGCTTCCGATCACCGCCACACCGAGCGCGCTATGGCTTCCATCCTGCACTGTCGATACACCGATACATGACATTTCAGGCATTATAATATCGGCGTATACACGGTAGCCATTGAAATTATTATTTAAACCCACACAGACTGACCTTTCAATTAAAACTGTCGATTCCAACCAAAGCAAGTTTAATTATTGTGTAATTGTCTTCGCATTGCTGCTAGACTTTTATTTATTTTCATAAAAATAGATTCATCTAAAATAACAATACGATTTAATAATAACAATGGTATAAAGGTAAAGCACAAAATATATAACTACAATAAAAATGCACTTCGCCCAAAAGACGTAAATAAGTGAGCGTCACTCTGTCCTTTGTTTTAAATACGCCCTCTAATACTCCATGACCGTGTCTATCTCGTAATAATTAAGTAAAAAAGGTAAAAAAACACATTCAAGCAAAAATTGACAGATTATTATGATAGGGAAATATTACCTTATTACCTTATTATTACGTAATTTATTACCCTTGGAATATTCTTACACGAACCCTCGCAGAGCCCGGCATGGTCGATTTTGGCTTGAACCTCCTCGTAACAAGGGGAGCTTGTGCTCTAAAGTGAGAATTGTGAATTACATCTCTGTACTACTCGTACATGTTTACTCATCTCTGCTTTCAAACATTTGTCTCTGAAGTTTTGTCATTATGCCATTCCAATTATGCATAATTGAATACTTACTACTTTCGACCTTCTTCCTCAAGCGACCAAGTTGCTAATTTATGGAACTGTCTATGTATTTACATTTTGTGTATTGAAATAATTGCGTAAAATTAAAATGATTTATTTTATATAATAAATACAAATTGAAATTTTACAAGTTAGATTTTGAAGTAATTTAATTTATGGAGTCCGTTTATAATTAACGGCGGCATATACCTACCTAGCTGTTTTTAGAATTCGAAAACTATTATAAATTTTAATTTGATCTCACAATCAATGAAATTTAGATGTAAGTATAGGATTGTTGTGATGAGTTAAATAAATACCTCCTACAACCTAAGGTGTAGTCCCGACCTTGCGTGCGGTAGGCGTGGCGCGTGCCCGCCGCGGAGCCCCACAAGTGCAGGGGTGAGAGGGGTGCGAGCGGCGGTGGGGGGGCGCGGGGTCTCGCTGGCAGGTGTTACACGCACACATGGCGGCTCACTCGGGATCTGAACATTTCGCCGACCGCCTGGGTCTTTCCGACCGGGAGCGCGCGAGTTGTCTCGAAAGTTTAAAATTGAAATTGAACTAGTAAAACTCAAAAATCCGTAGTAAATGTTTCATTTAACTTGAATAGTTTATTAAAATGTGCAGTTACTTAAAAATACGGGGACATTCCGTGAATTTGTTGACGAAATTTATTTCACAGTGTGCTCTCATACTATAATCGGTAAAGTTTTTAAACCCGAAAGTATCACGCCTTTATGCAGAACAAATATTATCAGGAGTGATTTTTTCTATATGCGTAAGTTGTTTTCGTTCTTTTGTCGTTATTAAAATGTCGTTGATATCACCGTATTACCACCGTCGTGGAAATGTCACCGTCAGTGTCAGTGTCCTGTGCGGTTGTTTGTGCGTACGGTCCGACCACGTGCGCCGGTCGATGCGGCCGAGCATGCGCCGCGCGCGCTGTTAAACGTCACCCACCGGCCGGCGGGTTAACACCACCACACTCCAGTCTGCACTCGTTGTGCTCATGCCAACATAGGTAACGTTTAGGACCTTCACATTTGGATAACACCTAGAACACAGTAGTGGGGTTGTTCTAGGTGTTATCCAAATAATTGGTGCTGGAATCAAAAATTGTAGTTACAAACATTGTGGTTTGGTTATGTAATTAGATTTTGGGTGTGTTGAATTTTAAACTGGAATAAAAGTTATCTTAACTTGAATGCAGTCTTGGGAATTTGCATTAGGTATTTTATGACAATGAAATGAGGTAAGTTACGGATTAAATAATAAAAAAAGAAAGAAATGTTAATGTTCTGATTACTTTTCCATTGACAGTTCAAGGCAATGTTATAAATCAAGTTACAATTACTCTGCAATGCGGATTTTTCCTTTACAAAGTAAGATGAATTGCAAAGTCGATACTGCCCTATTATTCACAATTTAGAAAACAATTAACAGGCCGTCTATCTGGCCCATTCTTAAATATGAAATAGTCTTTTATTTCATATTTAAGCCGGTTAGACGGCCTGTTAATTGTTTTCTAAATTGTGAATAATGCAAGCTAAGCTACATGTGATTGAAATTAATATCATACACTAATTAATTTGTGATTAAAAAATCATGAATGGAACATTCCTTATTATGTTCATTATTCCTAAAATTACATCATTAATATGTTAAGTGTATATCATATTTGTATAGGTGTACAGCAACTCAGTGAATGACATCGAATTAACAATCGGACCCTATGTCCGCACTTCGAAACATGTCATTAATATGTCGAACGCACTTCATGCCCGAGTTGTGAAATATTAAATCGCTTTCTCTGAACGGAGAAAATGTACCTAAACGAAATAAATATTATGTCGATCGATTACCCCGGCCGTAGGTAGTAGGTACCTCTATCAGCTGTGCAAAAAAGTGTCGCATCTCTGTCTGATAAAACATTTGCCAAGCTTTATAAAGTTATATGATGTATGAATATGACCTTTTATTGTCTTCTGTATGTTATTTTTAAGTCGAAGTCAAGGCTATAGTATGAGTCATTGTGTTGATATATATACACTTAATTATACATACACCAAAATCGCCTGTAGTGGTTAGATGAGAAGAGCTGAAAACCATGTGTGGTAGTGGTCCTTGGGAGAGACCTATATCCAGCAGTGGAGAGACATACTGATGCTATGGTATGGTATACACCAAAAACAAAGAAAATAACAACGGCGATTTTATCGTTAAAGCTATTTCTTCCAGGCAACTTTTTCTTGGTAAGAAGTTTGAAGACAAATATATGTATGTAGAATAAACAAGGGAAGAAATAAAAATGTCTTTATATACATACAGCATACTTACATTTAGATTTAATTTATGAACAAACAGTCACAAAGTAATTGGAACAAACAGATTTACTGTTGCGTAACACAACAAAAAGCGTTGAATTAAATTTAGGTTATTTCATTGCCCAACAGAAGAGATTTACGCACTACTTTAATTTGGAAAACGACAGCCCAAAAATGTCTTATAGCATTTTTTTCTTTGTATAAAGATGTAACAACACGTCTGAAAAGATTAAATAAAGAGCGACATGAAATGTTTGCGTTGAACGCGAGGAGGCGCGTGGAATATAAATACAATAATTATATACTATAGGAGTATATAATTATATGTAGATGATATTAATTAAATTGTGCACTAAACTATAATTAATTAATTATGTAATGGTTCATTTAAATTGCAGAAAACCGGCGCCCGCCTGAAGATCTTCTCTAACCCGGCGCCGCAGAGCACGGAGCGCGTGGTGCAGCTGGTGGGCAAGCCGGACTGTATCACCGCCGGCATACGGGAGGTCCTCGATCTCGTCAGACAGGTAATATTACTATTAGCTTGTCTCCACTGCTTGATATAAACCTATCCCAAGCATATTTTGCCTTCTTGACTTTGATTTAAATCATTGGTAAAAATTAAAAAAAATCAATGATTTAATCAAATTGATTTAAATCCATCTCTGATTGACGGGTTATTATAGTGACCATAAAGTTCATATTCATTGCTGTAACTGCATAAACAATGTTGTACATATTTGTGGATGGCACCACGTGGCCGCCCGTTGGATGTGTTTAAAGACCCGCAAAGGAGTTTGTTTGTTCGGATTCTTGATTGCCCAATATTGACCTGAAATGCATGAATGGTTTGTGTTAGCTTCCTGTCATTCTTACACTTTCATTTGTAAATGATGTTAATTTCGAACGTTTTTACACGCATTCGGAATGACTGCTTGTGCTTCCTCTGAACTTAGTATTGGTAGTGTCTTTAAATGTGAACTGTCCACCGAGGTGGTGAGTGATACTGATTACTGTCATTCATGATATCATGATGTAATTATTAATCATTGTAATATTTTTTAAAAATGTAAGTGAAATAAATGTCATTGGGTTCCATGTCATATCAATCATATTGAACTGCATACACAGTTGACCGTTAAATGTGGTTATATAGAAAGGCTGCCGTATAAAATTGTATGGCGTATTTATCATTTGGTATTGACACTTCTATAAGTGATATTTATTACCGTCGAAGGTTTATTGTATACATTGTAGGGGTATAAACGAATTGGCAACTCGTTTTTATTAGGAATTGTAAATCTAATATTTTATCAATGTTACAAACACGTTTCCATATTCCAGGTGCCAATCAAAGGCGCGATACAGAACTACGACCCGCACAACTACGACGACTACTACGCGGAGGAGTATGGCGGTTTCGGCGCGGGCCAAGGCGGGTCTGGGCCACGCGGCGGACCGAGAAGTGGCCCTCCTCGAGGCGGGCCACCCCCTAGAGGCCCTCCACCAATGGGGCCAGGGGGCCGCGGCCCTCCACCACCCCGAGGAGGACCACCTCTAGGACGAAACGGACCACCTGTATCACGAGGTTTTAACGACTTCGGTGGCCCGTCTGGACCCTCTGGCCCGTCTGGCCCCGGCGGTCCTCCTAGGGGGAACTTCAATGGGCCCCCTAGCAGGGGATTCGGTGGCGGAAACTTCAGTGGAGGCAACTTCGGTGGTGCACGCGGAAGTGGTGGTGGCAACTTTGGCAATAATAATGGTGGCAATCAGCAGGAGACTACGACGCAAGTCACTATACCCAAAGATGTGAGTATAAAGGCTTATTAAATAAGACCATAAGCAGCCCGACACGAGCCTCCTCATGCACATTGTCTCTCTTGTGGTAGCGGCCTTGCTGTCCCCCAGTCGCCCTCGACGACACCCGCGGGAAGGTGCTATTCTAAAGCCGACCGACGCCACATTAGTCATTAGCCTCTTATTTAATATACTGAAGATACTATTGTGAAATCAAAATATCAAAATCAACTTGTGAAATCAAAATATCAAAATCAACTTGTGAAATCAAAATATCTAGCAAACTGATATAGAGCTTAAAAGTCAAATATTTATGTATTTAAACGGGTCTTAACGTGTATGTTTGCCTTATTTATTTTACTCGACGTTTCGACGTCGAGTAAAATAAATAACCAATTCATTCACACAATTCCTTCTCCAAATCTACTTTTAAATTGTCAAAGATGCCTGGGCAACTCATCCGAGGTGTGCTAATGTATGGCATTCTTGACAAATGTCGGCATGTATTCTCCCTCCTATAGTCGTACTAACTTTGCGATTGTTTGAACGGAATCACGGGAGGAGCTTGCGATGACTGTTTCCGACTCCCTCTTCTATGATTCTATGAAATCTTATACGCTCTCTTCTCCTTTATTAATCTTCCTTTTCTGGAGCTACACTTTCACATGCTTCTTTCTTTATGCCAACGGTGTGCGAACTCACTTTGAAATCGCCATCTGAAGTTTGCCACAGAGTTAACGAGATCTCGATATTATACCGGTTATTCATGCACTCTATCCGTCTTAGTATCACAAAAAGGATATACACCCACAGACCATGGTGTAAGTCCTCATCTTTCATACTGCTTTCACACATGCTATAGTCTTTCGGCTTCATATCATGAGGCTTTTTGTGGAAACAGCCATGCTCAGTGAGGATCTGCGAAGTTTCGTAGTCCGGCTCGATCCAATGATACTCGAGCAGAACCGATATATGACAATTATGCTTTCCGATACATGACATAAATAACCCAAACATAATCAATATTGAATCAGTAAAAAAACTGCGTCAAATTGTATATCATATCCAATGAATTTATATATGTGTATATACATATAATACATTAAAATGTATATTTTTTATAATATTATAATATAATATATAGCCTTGTTTATAATGGTGCAATATAAATACGCGTGCACTTGTGTGCGTGGCGCGCCCACTCCCGCCAGTAGCGTTAGCAAACTAAGCTTAAGAATATTATAATAGAATCAACGTAAATGTAACGTACATAGGTATATTATAATGTACGGGATCTATGAGTGATTAATGATTTATTTCACCACAAACTATGTGCAATCGAGAAGTTACTATAGATAGATAGGTACAATTATACCCTTATCTTTATGTAGGGACAGCAGTATAATAATTTTGAAATTTTATTTTTAAGTAAGTAACATTTGCTGTTCTCTAGCAGGGTGTTGTTAAACATAATTTTTTTACCACAACTTGCAAATAAGATAAATAAATAAAAAAAAACTGATCTTAAACATGCGGTTGTCCACTTGCAGCTGGCAGGCGCGATAATTGGCAAAGCAGGGTCTCGCATCCGCAAGATCCGCGCGGAGAGCGGCGCCGGCATCGAGATCGCGGAACCGCTGCCCGGTTCCGACGACCGCATCATCACCATCACCGGCACGCCGCCGCGCATACAGATGGCGCAATACCTGCTGCAGCAGAGGTAACGTACACTACATAGCGCACACTGCACACTAGACACCACACCGTACAATGCATACACACAATCTCTCATACACACACACACGCTCACACAGTAATGCGCACGCTACACAGTGCGCGCACGCACTATACACTGCACACCGAACACTTCTCTCACTTACTACCTATTAGGGTTGTTAGGGATATGATATTTTGGATACAGATACGGATATATTGTATATATACTTTACCGGTTACAGTTACAGATACGAAATTATTTCGACTACGGTTTCGGTAATGAAATGAATATATGTCTTAATGAACTTTTTAAGAATTTGATTAAAACTAGCCTCGTTCAAAATCCGCAATGTATAAAATTATTTGTAATAACATCCGAATGTTTTATTTTGGATTCGATTTCGAATATTTTTCAATTCGGATATCCGATAGTTTCGGTTACGGAGCTCTGTATCATCCTTAATATTATACTTACACACGCATCCCTACTGGCAGACGCGCTCAGCGCAATGTGTTGTAAACAAGCGCGCCGAATGTGGTGTAACAGACCCAAAGGACCAATTATTTAAAAATACGGAATTAAGTAATTTTAAGGGAAAAAGAAATAGACAAAACTATTTTTAAAAAGTATTTTAAATATTATGAAAATAATTCCATTTTTCGACAATATTGAGGTTTACACCACTTTTGCATTGAACGCTTCGAAAGTACCTATAAGCCCTTTCCAATTCAGTTTGTACAAAACGTAAACAAAGACGACGGGCTGAGCTAACTGACACGGCCTTAAATTAAATAGCGAGGTGATAATTGTTTCCCCCGTCGTCGCATGATGTCACAATAACAATCCTATTTGCATATTTGTCACACTCGCACAATGTCACGCGCAAATTTACACACTAGCAAAATGCCACTAACAAAAGAAAACAATGTGCGAGTTGGTGGCCACTTCAAATTGATTTTATCTTTTTATTGTTGATAATTATTACAATGTGTCATTGTCGCTATCAGTATTTTGAGACCCTATTACTCTATTTTGACTATCTATTTCAGTCATTACTATTTAAATTTTATTAAACACGGTGCACGTCGTTGCGGAACGACATATTGCACGGTGCTGTTTTGCGAACGTGACATTATGCGCCCAGAGGTTGGTTACATATCTATAAGTTTGCCCTAGATTTGAAGGTAAATGTTGAGATATTTCATTGTATGGTTTCATTGTCGTCAAATTGGATTGGAACTGACTATACAGTTGGACATTTCCAGTGTCGTCTAAATCAGTGTTATGTTGCGAGAACAGGGACGGTATCATACACTTTAACACTAGGAGTAGTGACATTGAAATGTAATGTTCCCACCCGCGGACCAACCGCAAGGCTCGATCAGTCGACCCACAGCGAATTAGTAACGTTTTTTTACTCTCTTTTACAACCACTTGTATCTACCAAACACTGAAATATAAGAATAATGCATAGAATTGTATTACGCCAAACATACTAAATTACTGACAATCGACTCGTAATACATTACAGAAACAATTTCCATTTTCAACAGAAATAGACGTAAACTATTGTCTTGAAAAGGGGATGAGGTTTTGATACATGACGTTTTTTAGTATTATAGTTGGTCTATATATATATATACACTGGTTGGTAGTTACGAGTGGTCTAGACGCGGGGAATTAGATGAGTCGTAAGTAATAAAATTATTTAATTTAACTTACCAATTAATTAATAGCGACATCGGGAACATTTGAGTGTTCTTTTTCCCCAATTCGAGTGTTGGTTTGTAGGTCGCGAACGTGCCATTCAATGTTCCTGTGACGATTGAAAACATCAAACTATATCATACACGTTACCTCTCACAGTCCCATTTTACCTTAGCGATAATAAAACCTTGTTTTTTGCAAACGGTACTATTGCATCCAAGTAAAATCTGTACTTGCTATATAGATTTTAAGATCTCAAAATGTCCGCTAGTAGTATTGATTGGTTCTCTGTATAGAAAAACATTTGAAGCATACACTACAGTAACATTTGCAAATTAAAAATACTGATAGCCGTAGATTATTTTAAAGGTTGGATGCATAGACCAAACTAATTTTCAAAATTGTTGGGGCGATATTAAAAATTAGTATTTCAGGGATATAACTAAATATAGTGTCGTGAGCAATGCCATTTATGAGTTTTGATATAAAATATGATTAGTAAATAATTGTGACATTAGCTGCCAAAAAGTGACCTTATAATGGCTTCTAGTTTCCTAAATATTGATATAATAGTTTCGTGAAAACTTTTAAAATAACAATATTTTATTGTTTTATCTTTATAATCAGATGTTTAGAGCAAACTTAACAGAAATATTTTAACGAGTTTTTATGTTAGAAAATCCTTATCCAAACTCAATAAGGTCACTTTACTCTCAGATATTGTCATATATTACCATGTCATTGTGCATTGTAGCATTTAATAGCATTTTTAACTAAACATAACATTATTTTATAGTGTTATTGGAAGATAATTTCAATTTAATTGATCCATTGGATATTGATTTCTTTTTCTTTTTTTTTCTCGCTAAGTTTCTGTACACGATACTGCATTACGTCTGGCGATCTATTTATCATAAGGATATTGTAGCATACCTTCTGAGTGAAGCAGAAAATTTGTAAAGTTTTGGAAATTGTCAAATGTTTTATATTGTCTTCATGTTGGTTTTAAAAAGTAGTTGCATTTTTATAAGATGCGGAAATTTATTGATTAAGTTATTAGTAAGTTATAGACTGGGTGTTATCGACACAAAAAATTCGCGTGTTTGATGAAACGCTGGCATAGTATAGAACTTGTAGTTCTAGGTGTGAGGGAGGGAGCCTTCTAGGGGGCTAAGATATCACCCCCCGCCACTCCCCCCTCCCCGTGTGTGTCTCGGGGGTTACCGGGGTGTGATTATATGACTAAAAGTCACATTGTGATGAAGCACTGGTATCGGTGGCAATTCAAAGAACACCATTGTTTGAGAAGCGGTAAGTAGGTCCCAGTGTTTGATAATGCTCCAATCTTAATAAACTCTAAAAACAATCGATGTATTGCAAAATATCGATGTATTTTTCAATATCATTCTAACATCGATGTCACTATACATTATATCGAAAAACAACGATACGAATCAGCGATGGAGGGGGTAGAAATCTTACGTGACGTTACATTTTCTCTCGAATCACACCTACCGCAAGCCGCGTAAAGTATTCCCGAAACGCGGGGAGGGGGGGAGGGTTGTGCGTGATGTCTTAACCCCCCCCCCCCCCAGGAGGCTTCCTCTCACCTAGACCGACAAGTTCTGTACATGCCAGTGTTTCATAAGACTGGCACGTTCATAACTTTTTTATGTCGATAGCTATTAGTTATTTACTTTTATATATTTCTTTATTTGAAGACTTATTGCAGACAAAAATAATATAATTATACTTCATCAGAGGGTTCAAATTGCAGCATGACTTGTTTGTAATGTTGTCATCGCTTGAAATAGAAGTTAATTAGTGTTTGCATGTGAACATAATCGTTCTCACGTACTAAATGCTACGCTATATTCAATTATCTAATTCAATAGCCGTCATAACACGCACTGGTAAAGGAATCCATCACTTCCCCCTCGTCATCGTGCCCCATGCCTATTACTAACATAATTATTACCATTTTGACGATAGAATGTTTGAAGAGTTCCCTGAGTTGGCACCAAACAGAACTAAGCTAAAGTAGTATGTTGAGGCTTGAGTGGCGTCCGTTTGCGATGCGCAGGTAATCATGCAACCAATATGTACACGTAGTTTGCTACACCATAACTTAGCTATAAAACCATCTTTAGGGTTTCTTGAATTTTCAGTAGTACGTATAGACAAATTATATTTGTATAGTTGTATATATAAACCATCTTGTGAAATCTATATTATTATCATTTTACTTATACTTTTTTTGTGACTAACCTTGGCTTTGGAGATGGTCAAACTGTTTGAATTGTTTTTTAAAATCATATTTGATGTGAAGTTTGTCAAGCTGCGTGTTTGAAGTTTGAAAGATTTTTTTATAGTGTGTGTATATATACCGCGTGTGGGATCAATACCTCCGTCAAATATATGTATATTAAATTAAATAAATTTAAATGAATGACAATACCAAATTTGGTGCTTGAGATATCATAATATGCGTGACAACGCCTACTAAAACATCGTAAGCCACTCGCTTCATGATAATATTATTTAACGGCCACCATGCCCTTAACTGAGACTCGTTGAAAGCGTGTGCCATTTGAACTCTTTCTCTCTATGGTGGAACTTATGGTGTTATGGTTTGGATTGTCGATCGCACGCTATATCAATTTTTATGTATAATTAAAACATAAAATAAAAGACTTCGTTGTTAATTTACTTCAAACACGCGTCAGCCGTTTGATCAAACGACTTTTATAAAGTTTGATCGTCTCGAAAGCCCCCCACATGTGGTGATTAACAATATTTCTAGGTGTGTGCTCATCGACTAACGGGCGTCGTTGTCTCGCGTTGTATGGAAGACTAGTGATTTTGTTGTTTGATTATTTAACAAAGAATCACTAATCTGCCTACAAAGCGATGGCATTCACTTCAGCGAAGATCACTTCTTCCTCTCATCATCTGGTTCTCATCTGTTATTAACAATATTATTATGTGCTGTGTGTATATTTCAAATGTGCCTAACTTACTAATTATAATTTTATTATTATTAATTTATTTTATTTTATTTATACAAATGTCTAATACTTCTCATTTGTTCCGCAGCGTACATGAAAGCAACCCGAATCTCGGCCGCGGCAACTTCTGATCACTGACACAATAAACATCGACATACAATGAAAGCTTTACATACAGTAACTTTAACTGAAACATTGTACAGTATATCTCCTTAGCAATGCGAGGCTCCCCCTTTACCCGTATTATACCAAATGAACTGTATTTACATGGTGATAGTTTATTAATTGCATTTAACGTAACTATGAAATGTTTAAATAAGATTGTGTCAATGGTTTTTGCAATTTGTAACATCGATGTAATTTAAGTGATTACTTCATTAGACATAGGAATATTTGAATAAATATTATTTTTAATTAATGTGCAATTTTATTTTATATCGATGCTTCTAATTCATGGAATTAGAATGTTTTCTATAATAAATTCCTTGAAACAAAGTTAAAATTAATTTGCAGGCTGATGATCATTCTTAATTCAATAATACATCACTAAGTGATTGCGTCGCATTCTAAATGGACTTACCGCGAAAAATCGATTATCTGAAGTAACTTCCTGATTGTTTCACATCTATAACAACGATCTTTTTAAGGAGTCTACAATTAAATCGCGCGGTGAGCGTAACATATAAAGGCTTATTAAACGTCTCCAGTATTTATTAGAGTGCGAGTTTAGTGTTTAATTCTAGCAATTTAGTATTTATTTGGTGAATGTTTATACGATAGTACACTTCATTTGCTACGATAGATCGGTAATCGCAACACGTACAATAGTATACAATAGTAACCGCAACGAATAGGCCACGCCACGGTGTCATAATGAGTTGCGCAATGTCGTGCTAAAAACTATAAACTTTGTTATTGAATTAACAAGTTAAATTAAATAGAAGAGATTGAGTATGAAGCAATAGCCGAATCTTCAAAACCAAAACTAATATGGGGACAAATGGATTCCCTTACTGAAACTCGAACTAAATGGTCATTAGAATATTGGCTAATTACTAATGACTAAATTGCCTGTTTACACAGTTCGAGTGACTAAAGACTCACTCTACTAAATATTGGAGACGTGTAAATGAGCCTTTTGAACTGTATTCCTATTTAGTAAGGCAGATTACGAATGGTCATGGAGTAGTAAATTAATAGATTTTTTAGAGACCCATTCTAGAATTTGTAATAAAGGCGATTCGGAGCATAACGTCAAAAAAGTAAATCGTCCGGAATTATTTCTTCATCATCCATATAAATAAAAATTAAATGCTGTTCGTTGGTAAGCGCATCACTTGAGAACGCCTGGACCGATTTGTCTAATTCTTTTAACAAATTGTTCGATATAGTCCGAGTAAGGTTTTTAGGGAAAGAAAAATTGGAAAATGCGGTTTAAATTAATGAAAATTTTATCTAAAGGTACGATTCCTAGCCAGACGGCGACGGCACTTAACGCAACGTCAGACCTCACTACTTCCCACTATTAAATTATATGAGTGTTTCGGACTATTTTGTTGCGCACATATTTTGTTGCGACGCGTCGCGGCAGACGGCGCAACCGCGTAGACAGTATTGCCATCTGCAGTTGGGCATTGACAGATGAAGAAAGCAAAAATTTATATAAATTAGTGTCTAAACACATTAATAATAATTAGCCTTCTTTGGTTATGTCCATGTACATTACAAGTATTGGTATTCTGCTTTTTATGTAGAAATGGACAAACACAGTGACATGTCCCTGTCTTCTTCTTTTTCTAATTATAACTGCTCAATAATATTCGCTGTTCACTCGTGTGAGAAAATAGGAAAACACGGCCACTGGTTAACACGTGTGCAGTGCTGCAACTGTCGCCAGATTCCAAGTCTATAAGTCGCCGTGGGCCGGTGCCGCCTACCGCATGGCTCGGAATACCGCAGTATAGGTTTTCTGTGAAATAACAATGAACGCGCGCGCAGCTGAGTGGATACAATAACAAACAGATATTACATATACATACGAAATTTTATTATCATATTATATCCCCTTAATAATAACAATATACATATAAAAACGATTTATCAAAAATACCACAACTTAAAGCTTTTCGATCAGATTGAATCACGTCACACTATCACGTTTTCTGCAGAGGGGGAATGTCTGAATGTTCATGTTTGTCCAAGTAAAACATTATATACACTAGAGGTGTAACAACACCAAGAATTATTATGCAGATGACAAGATGAAACCATTTCAAACCAAAATCAGCTCCATGTGATGTCAACTCCTTCACAACAATTGTTTCGACTGGTTCCTTTTCTTTATTTGGCAATAGCTGAGTGTCCTCGGCTACAGATTCCATTGGATCATCTGTGTATGGGATTACCGATGGTATTAGAGTACTGTTCAGAACTACTGCATTGCAATCTATTGCATAATCATTGTCCTTGTTTTCTGCACTTTTATTAAGGTTACTTTGCTTCTGTGTACTCCCATTTAAGCTCAGCGGATTGTGTGTTGAGGTTGATGGTTCAGGCTCAGCTGCTGGTTGTGGTATGAGCTCAGTCAGCACTGAGTATGGTGTAACAGGAACCCTAATTGTTCTCCTGGCGAAAATTTCATTGTCTTTATGTATATGATTGATCCTCTTCAGTTCTGAAATCTATAATTTTCTTCCATTAATTATTGTACAGTTTAATTTAGTTGCAGTGAGGTGGATTTATGTATATAGTTTATGCCATGAACAAGAATAATTTCAATCATTGACATGAAATTAGCCAAGATCATATTATTAACACAATATAATCATATTATTATAATATGAGGGGTCTAATAAATTAGTCAGTGATCAACGGTTTTATACAAATCTCTTTAACATCCAGTCTTGGCTGACCTCGTGTCAATGACGGCAATTCGTCCTGCTTGTGGTAATTATAAATTGTGCTTTGGTAATTTATGAATATTAAAGTCAGAAGCATAAGGTTTTCGTCTTGTAAATATGCAAAGAATAGGACTCTCCAAGTAGTTAGTTATCAAATTAAATGTATTAAATAATACTGAAATAATAACTGGTAAAAGCTTGTTTATTTTTAAAAGATATTTATTTTATTCACTTATTGCATGAGTACAAATAGCCATAAGTTGTCTATAATATTTATGAAAATTTTGATGCAGTTTTTATTATGTTTGGGAATAAATATTCCAGAATATTTTAGGGTATATTGAACCAAAATTGTTCCCGCAGTTTAAAAAATATAAAAGGTTTCGTAAGACAAAGTAAACTGAGACTGAATTCTGAAAGCTGCAATAAGGATAGTTATGATTGCAAGCAAAAGCTGCTTTTATATGTATTATGTAAAGAAAACACATAATTTATCTATTAGATTCAATAACTATTAGTGACAATTTTCTGATGTAACTTTGACATCTTTCTTTTTTTATATTGTTACTGTAATTCCCTATTGCTAAATCATAGTGCTCGAACAAATCACATAAACTACAATAGAAGAAGTTTGAGCAATAGGCTATTACAAAATATCCAACAATTTTAGTGGTATGTAACATTCCAACGTTGAAGAAACTATCTGGTCTCAATTATAAAAGCATGATGTTTCTCAGTCAATAAAAACTCTTTGGTAGGAAGTACTGAAATAATTCGTCTACGTTGTATGGTACTACTTACGGAACAATAAAATCTTAGCGCAATAGCTTGTAATGTGTCTCCTTCTTGGACTTGTGCTTCTATGAAGTGCTCGTGTGCCTTCATTTTATGTAACTGTATCTCATTATTGTCGTCGTCGCTTTTCTTGTTACCGTTCATAGCGCTTCCAAACAGCTCCTCACCGTTGTGCATCAGGCGCGTCCTTTACACAAACAATAGGATTATTTACACGGAAACAAGTATGAATAAGTAAACTACGCGTCACTTCTCGCTACACTTACCTTTGTTTCATTTTCAAATACACAACTACTACTAATGGTATCTAGCATGACCTAAATAAGAAACTAAATTCTACCTGTTGTCTCCCTAAATAGAACTTTTTAGATACAGAAAATATAACAGCTGTTGAATCAACCTCTGGACAAAGAATTTTGACAACTAATTAATTGTCAATGTCAATTGACACTTCCTCTAACCGATAGACAAGCTTAAGTCTACAATCCATAGATATTTCATATTCAATTCCTGTTACATTTTTCTACCGAAAAAATCACTTAATTTTTTGTATGATAATTATATATTTATTAAAGTATTTTCCATTATTATTAATGCACTTTTGCCACTTTAATGGAAGTTGATTGATGCCTCTGCTATATAACGCCTGGGGACAGGAATCGATGAATTCTTATAATGTGTATAATATTCTGAAAGGCCGGCAGCCCACCCACATACCTTCTGGTGTTGCAAGTGTCCATGGGCGGTGGTACCCACCACTGATCAAGGTCGGCATTTCGAGTACCACCATTTCAAAGCGCTTACTGCCTTGTGCACCAATGGGAACGCCACTTCCGAATTACGGCATACCATCCTGCTGCAAACCGTATCATTGAGCGATTCCATGGCCAATTGAAAGTCGCCATCATGTGTCACACCGACTCACAATGGACTGAAGCACTTTCCTTGGTGCATACGAAATGCATGGAAGGAAGACACACAGTCGTCTTTAGCAGAATTAGTATACGGCAAACCATTGCGCTTACCAGGTCAATTCTTATCATCTACTGATAACCACAGTACTGAAGACTTGATTCAATTTTCAACTCGTCTACGCAGTCATATGGCCAAGCTCAGCCCGAAGCCTACATCGTGGTACAGAAACAGTTCATTTTACGTACCAAAGGCTCTGGCAGATTCCACATACGTTTTTCTACGACAAGACCACGTGCGAAGACCATTAGAGCCATCCTACTCTGGTCCTTATATGATTTTGGAGCGCAGTTCTAAGTACAACACATTGGACATTGTTGGCAATTCGGTCAATGTTTCTCTCGACCGCTTAAAACCTCCCAGATGTGAGAAGTCGAAAGTCCAGAAAAGTTTAAGTTGATACTGAAAGAAGAACTCATAGTGGTAACAGAGTCAATTTCCCCAAATTTTATCGACCGTAGTTACGGTCTGGCCAGGGGGAATAATGTAGCGGTTTCTATTTGGTTCCGCGGTCTAGGGAAGCCAAACGCGAGAGTAAGGAATGGTTTAAGAACTTGAGCTCAACTCCGCACTCACATAACCGGGGGAAAGCGAGTGTTACGCGTTCAAACTTATATCCGCCTCAGATATAGCGGGTAGTTGCGCTGCTGAACGATATTAAACTAAACGGGATAGTTTCTTTAGTAATTTTTTTACTTCATACAATATTTAGTTTAATGGCACAGAAGCGATAACACATCAAAATAGGATCGGAAATAGTTCTTTAATAGAAACTAGATTCATCTAGCCCTCCTTAGTTACTCCCTGATATTTATTTTATTTCTAGACTAAATACCGTAACTATTGACATCTTTACTGTGCGACGCCCTTTTTCTTTAAAAGTTCAAAATCCATTACCTGTCATATGTGTCTAAATTGCTGGACTAGGCCTCTCCCAAGGCCCGTCACCAGACTTTTCCAGCCATTGTCAGCAGTTTTTTTTGTCATTGGAATACGTTACGTTACGGTCTCGCTGGTCCGAGTGTATAAAAATGAGAATATGCCCGGGGATCTAGTAGCCAGGGTCAATTTAAAGAAAAGAAATGCGTATTAAAAGAGTAGTAATACGGAAGTTTATTTCTCTAGTTTCTCGACATTACAGTCTAATTAACATAGGTATTTCATATACAGAAAAATAAAAACCACACTAAAGACGAGCACACAGCATACCAGATTAAACTTCTTCAATGCCAAGACCCTTGAATTTGATGTAAAGTTTTCTATTTCCATGGGCTTTGTCTCCTTTGGAAATATCTGTGATACCTCCAACTCTAGTACAGACTCACCTGGTACATTTGTGTACGGAATCATTGATAGTGCAACAGTTCTATTAATATCAACTAAATCGCTGTTTGTATTGTAGTCGTAGTTCTTATTGGGGGCATTTTTTATGGCTATATTACTCGGTTCAAAAGTTTCCTGGTGTTCGGTTTGTTTCGAGTGAACCTTGTGAATTGAAGTTGACGGTATGAGTTCGGATGGATATGGCGTGACTTCTGTCAGTACCGAATATGGTACAACAGGTATTTTGATGGTCCACCTTGCAAATATCTCATTATCTTTATGTATGTTGTTGATCCTCTTCAGTTCTGAAATCTTTAATTATTTCATGCTAGCTTTTGCCCGTACATACGCATGTTACTCGTAAAACCCAGTGGCTTTCATTGGTTTTGAAAGTAGATAAACTACTGGCAGTTTGCGGGTTATTATTATATATTTAAAGATTACCTACTTAATTTTAACCGCCTGGAAAATATTAGGAGTAACAACAGCACTAGCGATCGCCCGATTTAGCGTACAGTAGAAGATCTAAATCAGTAGAAGTTGAATGGTAAACTGTGATTGTCTACTTGGCAACCATAAACAATAGCTCCATTGGACTAAATGTTGGACTAAACAATAGAACCTACTAGCTCCATGATCGTTTCGAATCAATGATTCGTGCGACCCTCGCCACTGGGTCATATTTTATACGACGTACCCAGCCAGCCTAGCTACAAAATCTCATGTCCTTTTCGTGGTTCTCGGGAAGGACGGTGGTGAATTTCATTACGCTTCGTTCACCCGTTGAAGAGTGAAAACGCTCCAAACAAACAGACATAGTTTCAGTTTTGTAAGTAAGGATAAGAATGTATGCTGTCCGGGATGCCATCTCCCATTGTCTCTAATGACCCTTGATCCCAAAAAAGTTTAACGACTGCTGAGTAGCCAAGCAGTAGAAATTCCTTTTATTGTATAGTGGGGTGTTACTTTTGTTGTATACTCACAGAACAATAGAATCTCAGTGCAATAGCTTGTAACGTGTCTCCCTTTTGGATTTGGGCCTCCACAAACTGTTCGTGTGCCTTCATTTTGCACAATTGAATTTCGTTGTCATCATTATTTTTGTTGTTCATGCTGCTAGGAGACTTTATTTGCTTACGAAAGTATTACCCTAATGCATGAATTATCTGTGCGTATCAGGTTTCGATTACCTTACTTCTATTCTATACAAATTATTATATATAGGTAAAGCTAAAATATTGCGTTATTAGCTTTGCACTTCGACAAATTCTGACAGTGTGCAACAAAAATTCTTATGGTAGTTGAAAGCGAAGGTATAAATCTGTCAAAGGTTTTTTTATAGAATAATTCATAGACAAAATTTAATCTAAATCATTCTATGAACTTTGGAACCTTTGACTATGGTAAACTACAAGGACAACTCTAAATTGTAGTTTATATAATAAAAAACAAGTGTAATACAGAAATGAAATTATTTTCGTATTTGAATCTCGGATTCACAAGAGACAAGTAAGGAAATCGTTAAAAATATTTGATGGGACAATAAAGTTCCCCAGTAAAGTTCAGCCGAAATCAATGTATAACGTCCCACTTTTTTATCTCGGGCACACGGGTTTCCTCACGATGTTTTTCTACACCGCCGAAATAGTTTTTTTTTTCAGAATGGCAAAATTCTCGTGGCCCTAATGGCCTTTCAAGAGTCACCGGACATTTATAGTTTAAGGCGAGCGCAGAAGGCGCTCAGCCAGGTGCGAAGAGTGTATGCAGCAAAGAGCCTAATAATTGCTTAGTGGTATACAGTAGGAGCACTAATCTATAGAAACTATAGTGATACGGGACGGGGTTCGCACTCCCTATATCATGAATATGAATTGATAAAATAGATAGGTAACCCAAGACTATCACACGAATGCAGTAAGAAGGCAATAAAAAAGTGTTATCTCCTTTGTATCATCATAATTTATTAATTCAGAGTATTTTACACAACAGTTACAGAACATAAATACCTTTGGTATTGCGCCATACAGGTGTTTTATAATTGCACATAATTAATTTTCCTCTAACTACATTATGTACAAAAAATACATACAAAAAACGGTATCGTTCACATCACTAGGTAGGTAACGTCAGTTTACACGATTATGATCGTAATAATTGCTATAAAATTATTATGAAAGTTTCTAATCTGTATATTTTACTTTCTAGCGGGCACAGTGCAGTCACAGTGCAGTCACAGTGCAGTCACGTGGTTGTCTTTTGTTTCCAAAGATATAGGTAGTATAAGTAGAAACTGTGTTATATCCACTAGAATATAAGAAATAATACATATAGTGTGTGGTATTTTAACATACAAATATAGTCAACATTTTTTAGAAAAATGACAAGCTATTGGGATTTATGGAATCGTTATATTAATTTTAATAAAAAGATAATAAAAAAAGCAAAATTAAATAATTATTATTAAAAGTTGTTACAAATCACAAAAAGCAAAATATCACAGAAATTAATTAAATACCTAATAAATATGAGTACGCAACGCGATATTTCTTGCATTGATTTCATAAAGCTCGTTACACACTGCACGAGTTACATAACTTTATCTATTGCAATAACATTTTTTTTAAATAGTACCTGTGCCATATAAATTGAACAAAACTTTTAAATATTTATTATATTGCTACTACGAGTTGTAATCTCTTTGATCCCACACAAGTTTAAGTAAAAAAATTAAACCAATTTTGAAATAAGAACGTTATTGACGAACAGCAACGATTTGAATCGAATCGAACGATCGAAAATGCAGTCTGCTCGTAAATAATTATATTCTTTATCATTTTTGTTACGTTTTTTTAAGTAAAGTATACCAACAGTTCAACAGTGTGTATCCAGCTTATAGTACATTTCTTAAAATAATTATTTAAAAAATTAACACTGATTAAATATAATACAAACCGAAATTGATAATAACACTGCATTGTTTATTTACATACAGGTCAAATGACATAAAATCTAGAAATAAGTCAAACACTTAAGAAATACTCTCAGACTTTTAAAATGCATAAGAAACCCCCTTTAAAAAAAAATAATTAACAAATGTACAAATTTTACTATTGATCTGATTATGTTACAAAAAAATCTAGACGAAAAATATTGAATCAAAGTAGGAACGTAATATTTTTACAAAAAATGATTTTATATACATACGAGAACGAGATATTAAAGATTAATTTATATGAAACCATTTGTTAATAACAGTTGTCTCAGATGAATAAATTCGGTATAATTACAAATTTTTGGAAACCCATAAAGTTTTTCGGATTCACTACTTTTAATTAGATAGAAGGTATTCTGGACTTTTGATATTATTCGTATAATAACACGTCTACGCGTACGTGTACGTACACGCAACGCAACGTATCAGTTGCGGGCACTAAGCGAGAGATAGAAACGTTTGATAATACATTTTAATATAAATTGATAATTATTTAAAGGGCTGCTGGAGGTTTTGAGACCACATACTTAATAGAAACAATCAAATACGCTTAGATTAATATAGTGTTACATTTAGTGGTCAAATACCAGTGTGTTCTCAATGTATGGTTTTTGCTCCAAACTAATGATTTTAGTAACTTACACACACTACATAAAAAATAAAATTACATTTGAAATGCACCTTCCAATCAAATTGAGTTATTTAAACCGTTCGATTGATTTATTTAGTCGCTCATGTTTAAACTAACATCATGTTAACAAAAAAAGCGTAATGTTATTATACGATCAAACAATGGAGGCGACAAAACTAAGAGTTGATAATGAGAGTAACAGGTAACCTTCAAAGGCGACTAAACGCTTAAGCGCTTAGTCGCCCACTACTTTTCAGTTGCTGAAGTGATCATTATCATACTGTAGTTGCATAAGCGATCAACTAGTTCCTCGAGCGACCGAGCGGAACATGCAAGTTTTCAAACTTATAATTTATTTAATGTTTTCAGCAACAAACTATGCCTGGCTGACTACTTTTAATGGCTCTCACGAGGAATCAACTCTGCCTAAACGACAGATAATGTTCACTAGTACTAAAGCTAAAGAAACTAAGTTGTTAAGCTGAAACAACCAGGTAGAAGTTGAGCAACGTTTTACACGCGACCGCTAAGTCGCGTTCGTGTGTGGAGCTAACACAAAATGGAGCAAAGAAACCAGTTGTCGGCCACCCTTAGTGATGGCAAACGACGAAACTGTCGCCATAGCGTTCCAACCAGACACGCTCTTTAGAACAACTATAGTTCCTTTGATTGTAATATTGATATAAGTTTTGTGCAAGTTACAATGTGAATCTAGTATTGGTTAAGTGCAAAAACCATAGAAAGCAGAAAACACTAAAGGGGTGGGGGCTAGTTACAATTACATAAAAAACGCTATCACACTACCGAAGCATATCAACAAAATATAGGGCGTTGCTTATATATATCACAGGTTGCGTCCAAAGGCATACACGAAATTGAACGCGTTCGTTCAAATTCATTTATGTCTCAACATATATGTAACACTAGGGTGACCATGGTCAATGGATATAATAATGATCTAGTTATAGTTAATAATTATCAATAGTGAGTAATAAATAGCGGCAGGTTACGTGTCTATGACTATTCAAGGATGAGATATCATATATTTTAGATTTTAATTTTAACATTCCAATGTTGCCAGGAAGGAATATTACAATAGCGATACGTGAAATGGCAATAATTACTAATCGTTTAATTTATTCCAGCAACTCTGTAATACTGCAATAGTCAAAAATGTAATTGCATCCATTCAAAATAACTTGCGAGAAAAATATTTAAAAAACTAATTTAAGTAGAATTCAGCAAAATTTTATTCACATTTAAAAATGTATGAAGAATGCCTAAACAGTTGCTATGGATTATAATAGATTAATTAATAATAAGCGAAAAAGAGATCAATAATACAAATAACATATACAAATGACTGAAATGGAAATATTAATCATATTTCTTTAAAATATTCAAAAAATCTCTAAAATGTTCCAATATTCAAAAAGAATATTGGATTTGTGTACTCCCGTATCACATCTCATATGAGATACTTGTGACTCCAAGAGAAGTTGCTATGTCCTGTTCGCGTTAAGAATACAGTGACGCATCGCCCGAGACGTTAAGTGTCGCCATTCTTGACCAATAGTGTTTCATAGAATTCTTAGGTCTGTCTCACAGTAACAGTACCATGCACACCTCAGTCTCACTTGATACTTCGCGTGGGTCGGAAGTGTCTATTGTTTCGTAAAGGACCACTTGTGTTTACATTTTAAAATTAACACCCCCACTTTGGTAATACTTAAAAACAAAGTGGAGAATGGAAATGTATTCATTATAAATAAATTAATTTCTTTACACAATAATTAAGAATTTAGTATGGTATATAAATACACTTTTAGTAACAGTAATTACATCAGTATTTCAGTTTATCTAAGTTTTCTTTCTATGCCAGTAAATGTACATTACATTAACAGTAAATGTATTTTTGAGGGGGAGAGTGCACGTTGCAATCCAACAGCCGCTGGGCGCGCTCGACTGGCTACGTTGCCCCTCTCTCACAGAATGTTTTGAAATGTACTGCATTTCCCATTTTATCGTATTTCCCCAATGTACATACGTGTTTCGGTAGTGAGTGAGATGTGCCAGAGTCCATTCCAATCCCATCCTATCCCTCCCAATTTTCTCAACCCTTTCTCCAAATCCACTCCTATATTTCCAAATGTAGGCAGCGCATCCGGGGGCATGCCTAACGTTTCTTATTTTGGACGAATGTTGGCGGATGTCTATGGGCGACAGTATCCATTTACCATCAGGTGGACTGTATGCTCGTCTGCCGCCTTCGTACATAAAAAAAAACATCTATTATACTATTTTCAAATATTGTAAATGAATGTAAACATTCCTTTACTACTGAAGGATGAGTCACTGCACACTCTCAACACGAACAGATAATAATGATATAATGACACCGATGTATATGAAACGTCATATCTTGACTTAAGATACATTCTTCCCAGGTATTCTAATAACGACAATCATTGGACTTTTCCATATAACCTACAATCTTTATAAGTCGGTTCATGTTACGAGCCTACCATACACAGATATATTTTCAATTGCTTTGGTCATAAGTCTGACATGCACTTGGATTCAGTAGTAAATTGCGTTTATTGTATGTTAGAGCGAGACAAACTATTCTTTATATAGTTTTTCGCGTCTTATAGACATGTTATATTGTATAGTTATACAATAATGTTATATTGAGGGTTATAAATAATTACAATAAATATTAATATTTAATGAGAATGGTAAAAGGGCTGATTACGGTTATAAGGACGCTACAATACAAAACGTAGCAACAAAATGCTAAAAAGAATATTTTATCTCGCTCTTACATACAGCAAATTCGATTTATTGCCGTTACAAGTGTGATCTCAACTACAGGATAAAAAATCGGACAGAGCGGACGGCTCATACATTATCAAATCCTTGGAAGTCTCCCGGCCAATTTTCCCTCCGAGCGGCGCGATCTGAGCCCGTACAAGCGAAAAAATCATCCCCCTCGAACGGATCGACGACTTTAGTAAAAATATTGACGGATTCGGATTTTTTAATATCCCTGTGGTTTGCCTGTGGTTTTGGCCGCAATGGTGGTACGTCACCTTCGTCCTCTTCGGCGATTGAGTCGGTTCGACCTCGTGGCGTGACCGTTGTGAAGTCGTCCTCGAACATGGACCGCGGTGAGACGGAGTCTGAGTCGAATCGGAATCGTGTCGCCGGCGAGTCCGTGTCGCGCGCGCGTGCGCTGCTTACCGACAGTGGAGAGGGAGTTACTTCTTCTGGTTCAAATGCGAATCTTTAAAAGAAAGGAAACATTGTTAGTTTGTTACAAGACTACCTTGAAATGTAACTGTATTTCCCACTTTATCCTAATCTACAATGTACCTACGTGTTTCGGTAGTGAGTGAGATATGCCAGAGCCCATTCTATCTCATCCCTGCGCATGCCAACCCTTTCTCCAAATAAATTCCTACATGTCCAAAGGTAGGAGGCAGCGCATTTGAGGGCATGCCAATGTTTGTCATTCTTATCTGAAGTTGGCATGTATCGCGAATGTCGCAGGGCGACAGTACCCACTTACCATCAGATGAACTGTATGCTAGTGGGCCGCACTTGAACTTGGAAATATATTCATTGTTCTAACTAAGCGGTATTGACCAGTCAAACGCTCTTGACCCAACAGGGTCACACATAAGTATAACAATAAAATAATTATAATGATTCATTTACGAACGCAATAAACTGCAGCTTAAGTTTTAACCTGAAAAAAAGATAGTTTTTAATGTAATAATGTTAGATTTACCTAGTTCCTTCTAGATTGGAGTAGGGCCCTCGTTTTTTTGTGGTGGGTGTAGGAGTGTCCTGATAGTCGTTGTCAAACGGCTCTGTGTGGTCGCGCTCCCGTGGGGAGAAGTCGTTGGAGAATCTGTAGTCGCGTGGCCGAGATCTGAACACGATAAATAAATAATGTATGGGATCCGAGCGCTAAGTGAGAGCTAATGAACAGTTAAGACTTTAGCGTTAAAGGCTCTAGTGAGCATTAGTCTAATTTTTTTAATCTTTGAACCCCTGGAGTGCAGTTAAAAGCTAGAGTCTAAAACGGTTAAGGTTTAGGTTCAATAGGACTAAAGTAGCGTGTCAGCGTTCGCTTTAACAACACTAGATGTATGGCCTTAAAACGTTAGGCTGGCCAAGCGGATTCTGAAATCCACTCTTTTAAAGGTGGTGTAGGTCCTCATGGGTTATGGTGGGAGCTTTGTTACTCCTTAATTGTCTTTTACGATACCCACCGAAAGAGATAGAGTGGTGCTATTCTAAAGCTGGTCGACAGCATATGGCCGAAGTATTAAGATGTTACTGCAAATACAACTTACTATTCGAAAAATGTTGCCATGTAAAGAATCTCGATTCTACTGTAGTGCCACAAACTAGAGGTGGTCATTGACTCAAAGAACTACTTTTTAACTGTTTTTTACTGACTAATTAACCTGCTGAAAATATAATACTGCTGACGAATCGACTGGTCGAAAAATTAACGATGGTCAACCAACGTTAACATTATAATATTAGACACCGATCTTGGGGTCTCAAGGTCATCTGTGCAGTAGTCAATGCCGCCTTCTTTCTATTAAAAAAAAACCTTTTTTTTTTACCTTGTATAATATCTTTCTAGACCTCGCGTATGGATAGCATTTCCTTAATTACATCATGACTAAAACAAATGAAATTTCAGCTTGTATCTATGCAATGAAGATAAATAGATAATGCAATAGATAAAACTATCAATCTTTCTCTCTTACCTGGGTTCCTCGGCCCTCCTGGAGCGTCGGCGTGGATCTCGCGGCATTTCTCGCGAGTCGCGCGGTTCGCGCACGTCGCGCGCGTCGCGGGAGTCGCGCGAATGCCGCGATTCCCGGTCCGAGTCGCGCCGGAGCGACTCGGCCGGCCGGCGCGCGGGCCAGCCTAGTGTTGATCCGTACCTGACAGTAACGGTTATAAGCGAATGTAATTTAAAATTATCGAATGTTATTTTTTTACTATTTCTTTTCTACGTAATTTATAATATTTATGTAACTTTTGTTCTATGGAAGATTTGTACAAGGATAGTTTTGGATTGAAATATCTTTTGTGGTTTACCGTATACCGTAACCAGCTCTTTTTGTCGTCCACTGCTGGACGTGGAAGATAATGTGCATGAGGAATGTATGGCCTAAAATGCCACGCAAGCAGGCGGCGGGTTTGAGGTAGTGTAGTTCCTCAGCGTTTGTCGCTAAGTGTTGCTAAATTTAATAAACATACATTAGATACTTTACTTCTCTTGTTCATTCACACATACCTTCTGTCGCTGGGATCCTCGCTCTGTCTCGCTTCAGCTCGCCGCCTCGTTTCCCGCCAACCTAGTGAACCGTAATTTCTTTCTGAAAATATACATATTGATACAAGATTACACAAGTCTGAATAAACGATCGACATGAAATTGTAGACTCTTTTTGGACAAATAATTACTTTTTTAAATTTTTAATGAATTTTCGTACAAAATTTACCAAATAAAAAGACCAAAATGCATTCGTGCTTCGTATAATCGCTAAAACAACTTCTATAGCTGCTGCTCTTAAAGCATATCTCCATTCAGTGCTTAGCTAAAGCCTTTTAATCTGGGGAAATTCTTTAGATATTAACCAGGGAGATATTAACAGTATGTACAGAAAAAATATACGTATGAATCATATAAATGTACCTGTCTAGAAAATTAAGTATCTCGACAATTCCCTGAATATACATATTTGATATAACTAAATTCGTTAAACTCAATCCGAAAAAAAATGTAACTGCCGGTGATGTGACCCTCCAAGTGATGTAATCATTAAAGCTAAGAAATCCAGAGAAATTAATACTTAATAAAATACCAAAGACTGCTCTCTCTCTTTCATAAGAATTGCTACGCAATATGTATTGCACTATATAATGCTCTACCCTTATATATTAAATCGCAACCTTATAAGCGATTTCGTAATGTTTTGAAAAAATGGTTAGTTGATAACATTCTACTCAATTGAAGAACTACTCGGGCTAAGGTCTAAAAAGGTCTGATTGTAAGAATAATATTCATAATTCCATTTCCATTTTATCCACCACATCCACACTTTTTATTTATTTTATTGTTTTTTTAAATCAATTGATTGTTTGAGCCTTGACATTCTTCTATTTACATTTATTTATTTTTATTTTTGACATATATAATTATTATATGGACTAATTTGTTAATTTAAATCTATATATGTAAAAGGGGATGTTGGTATATATGATGTTAATAGACTTCGACACCGTTTAACCGATCACCATGAAAGTTGGCACATATATGTATTTTTTCATGGAGGTTTCTATGCTATCGACTTTGTTGTAACTCGCCACCAGATGGCGCTGGAACACATCAACTTCTATACCGTTCAAACGATCGCCATGAAAATTGGTATAGATAGTTATTTGAGTGCGGAGAATATTTTCGAGTTATCGATTTTGTTATAACTCGCCCCTAGATGGCGCTGCAGCTGATCAACTTCTATGGCAGGACAATGTCTGCGGGGTTTTGCTAGTATGATATAATTATTGAACCCCTGTTCAATTTATGTTAACATTATTATTATATTTGTAGGCCAAAAATGGCCAGTGTGCCATGTCCTATTAATTATATGTTCCATCCTGTAAACTCACATTATACAAATAAACTATTGATTGAAAAAACTATATTTTTTATCTTAATTGATTATGAGTATGACCAATACTTATATTCAACGTGATTAGTCATGAATCTTGAAAACCGTATATTAATATGTTAGAAATCTTAAAGTAGGTTAAAATATAAGTTACTCGGACAAAATTAATATTTATTTGGCAGAAAACCGGAATCAAGTTGTTAATTTACCAATAGGTTGATTGGGGACTATCCTAATATATATCTTAGTTACTATTTATCAGGTTAAATTGATAAACTGCTAGATGATAATAGAAAATAAAATAAACAATCACCTTCTCGCCGCCAACGTTGGTCTGGCCAACGATCTCGGGGCGATGACCTCTCCGATGGACAGCCGTCACTATAGCTGCAAAAGTATAAAAATCACATCATACTTAAAATGCAAAAAAGAATATAAAGAATAATCTCATCGAAGTGATGACATTTTCAAAAACAACCGTCCGAATAATTTACAGAATTAATAATACAGGTTTTAAATTATATTTAATTTCTATTTTAATCATAATTTAAAAATCGATTTGTAGTAGTAGAACCATAATCGAATTAAAAAGTATTGAACGAACTTGTGTTCGTTATTATATGGTTTACACTTTACTATGTTTCTTACTATGTATATAGTTTACTACGTTACTATTTGTTTGCTATTTGATACAATGCGTGTGTTACTGGTTTACTATGAGTTACTATGTGTTTCTTATTATATGGTTTACTATGTATTTGTTACTATATATTAATCCTGTGTTTGTGACGACCACAGAAATGTAAAGATACATAAAACCGCGCTAAAATAACAACAAAATACATTAGTTCATACCATTCTCTCTTGCGTACTGTCTTTGCAACAAAAAGAGACGCCTACAGTATTGTCGATTTCGAAAATATGTAGGTTGTAAGGGGCTTCTTCATAACCATAGTCAAAGGACTTTTTTAAATCAGTCTATGACCTGAATTCTACATTTGTGAGTATGTCTTTTAAAGAACAAATAACTGTCCCAAACCACAATTTTATTTAAAAAAAAAGTAATGCACGTAAAATCAACGTTATTCTAATTCTAGACAAATATTTGAGAACTAATTCTTTTGCAGACTTTTAAAGGTAGCTACTTAAAAGCACGACTGGATTGTTAATTCGACCTGTTTAGTCCCAGTGGTTAGAAACTAATATCGACGATTTCCGAACAAAGGAACCTACCTTAATCATTTCGTGTCGACACGAATGGTTTTATTACTCAAAATTTGTTCAAGTCTATATAAAAATCAGATGTTACATTAAGTTTCAATTTAAACAGAATCATGTTAAAAACATTTAAACAATGTTTGAACAGAATCCCGAAACAATTAAATTTCATGTTAAAAAATCTTAACTAAAGTCGAACTCACCGACGGATATTCATTTCATTTCATTAAAAATTTGTTTTCGCGATATATGCGCGATTTATACACATTAAAGACACAGGAGATTTTGTAGTTAACAAGTTGAGATTATTTATAAAATCGATGTTGTGGTCGTTAATCACGGCAACACATTTTTCTAGGAAAACAAATAATAAATCTCACAATGTTTGCATCATGTTCTTTTGAGGGAGAGAAGTCATGCTGCAATCCAACAACCGTTGGTCGCACTCGACTGGCCACGATACCACTCTCTCACAGAATACTAGCTTGAAATGTACTGCATTTTATCCCATTTCGCCGATGAACGTACGAGTTATCTCTCATTACAATACGACAAAATAAAGTTGACACAATGATACATCATATTAACTATTTATGAAGCACTATTTAATTTAGTAGCATTAATAACTGAAATAAAGTTAACCATTGTCATTACCTACGCCTGTTACATGATCGTAAAAAAGTAGAAACATTACTATATAGCGATCTCATTCGCCCACGTCACGTTAGCTTTTGCAAAATAATGAATAAAGTATAGTTTCTATTTTAGCTCTACCTCTGTGGTATTAGACCTCTGTGGTATTAGACCTCTGTGGTTACGACTAAATGAACTGTCAATAGTCGGTTTGCTCGTTGGTCTTACAGCAAGTAAAGTCAAGCAAGGAATCTACTCACTCTTCATCTTCATCGTAAGAGTGCCTCGGCTTCCGATGTCTGTCTCTCTCCTTATCTCTGTACTCTTTCGGTCTCTCTCTACTCCGCGAATCCCTATAATCTCTCTCTCTACTAAAATTCCTATCTCTATCCCAAACATCTTTATCTCTATCTCTACTCCGACGGTCCCTCCTGTCTCTATGGTCCCTGTGATCTCTTTCCTTGCTATCCCGCCTGTCTCGTCCGCTGCCCGAATCTCGCCTTTCTCTTGCCGAATCTCTTCCATCTCTACTCATATCTCTGTCTCTGTCTCTGCTCTCCCGTTTATCTCGCATTTTGTCTTTTTCTCGCCCGCTGCCGGAGTCTAGACATTCTCTGGAGCCGGATGAATTGTGTCTGTGGAAAAAAATATTTAGTTTAAAGTTAACTTTAACTTAACCGTAAAAACAAGTCAACCAAAAGATCTCAATTTGCTCATCTAATAATACCTCTCGTACAAAGTCGTTGATTTTTTTTTTATATATTAGTTGGCGGACGATCAAGCGGTCCCACGTGATGGTAAGTGTTACCGCCGCCCATGGACACCTGCAACACCAGGGGGTATGCGAGCGCGCCGCCGATTTATTAATCCAGCAGATAATAATCTTATTTTTAATTTAAGATTGTAACTTTTTTATAGAAAGATGGTGGCAGACAAGTAGCGAGGTGTTACGATAGATATTTAGTGATAGGCGACGTGACATTACATTGACTTAGTTTGACATCCTTATTTGACTATTGCTTATTGTTTTATTGACAATAGTATTTTTCTTTATTGATTTTTTTTTATAGATGACGTAAATTGTATCTTTGTGATTGTATTTATTGCTTACATTTGTATGCCTTAGATTGGAGGTGGAATAGGGCGGCCTATTGTAGTCAATATAACTTTTTTATTCTAAATCGGGTCTGAACGCAAACGATAAAGGTATTTGTTTACCTTTTATTTCCACTCGACGTTTAGGCACGGGTTACACCAGCCGTGGTCATGAGTTGACTTCTTGTATTCGGTATTGACAACTGTTTATGTACCTACCCTGATTCTGCTAATAAAAAAAAACGAAAATCCTTCGGGTACCCGTAATAGTTTAACGGGTATCTTATTTAAAATATTATTTAGTAACGGTCAACTTTAGTTGTATTGATTTAATTTTGAAAATTACAAAGGTCAGTTATTGCCCAGACATAAGTTTCACATTATTTATCAAGTACTACTATGGAATAAGTATGTATGATATGACCTTTTAGTGAATTAAATGAGTAAATTTATAATCTTCATATAATTCAAGTGCATATTTCCACAATACCTGGACTCCCTGTCGCGGTGATGTGATGGTGGCCGCTGAAGCCTCGTTACTGGTGGGGGCTCTTCGTCCCACGGTGACACGTCTCGTGACGACGATGATGTTTGTACTGTAAAGAATTATGATATTATTTGTGAACGAGTGCCGTGTTCAAGCTCGTGACCTTTGACCTTGAGTTGTTCCCTTTTTCATTCATGACCCATTGGGTCAAGCCGCGGTAGATTGATGAGGGGATGCGGCTATTTCGTGACCTTAGTCAATAAGTGATGTCGGTACTATTATTTGTTAGTAAGAATTTCACCCAACATCTTTTTAGAAAGTATAGTGGTAGAACTTTCAGGTAATTGTATATTCTTCAACACTCTTTTTTACAATAATTTACAAAATATACAATTTATTTACAATTTGTGTATTTGGCATAGCAAGCATTTTTTTGCATGAGTTTACGATTTCTCGTGGTTGTCGGTATGTAATAAACTATATGTATATGTAATAACACTTTTCTGACTTGAACGAATCATTGTCGATATTAATGCTTACCCTGTCACTCTGTCCCCCAGAGGTACATCTCGGGATTATATCCAGGAGGTGCTGTGATGTCGCGTCCACCAATACGGTCTCTAGGGTAGCTTTTAATGATCGTGATGTAGCCTCAGAGGTTTTCAGATGGCCCTCGCAGTATAAGCTCATTGGGGGAAATCTGCTTATGGAAATCCCATAAGCGCTTATGAGGTTTACATAAGCGCTTATGAGAGTGACCTAAGCGAAAGAGAGTGACCAGCGCAGGCGGCGACTTAGGCGCGATCTCGTCGCGCAGAAATGTTCTGTGAATTTTTGAATGGAGACTTGTAAAGACATGTTTACAGTCAGAGGCTGGTTTCACTTACCCCTGGCGTCGGGAGCGTGGTGTCTGCGACGGTGCCTGTCTCGGTGCCAGGCGGGCGTGTGTTCCGAGTCGCGAGAGTCCGAGGACCAGGGGGAGGCAGCCGTGCCGAGAACCGCCCAGCGCGCGGCTCGAGTACCGCCACGACTTGATACACACTTGTCTGAAATTTGAAGAAAACCTCATTATTTATTTTAACTTTATTGCATATGTTTTTTTTTTTCATATATGACAATAATGCAATTAACACATTCTGTCTGTGTTATTTTTTGTCGTAATAGGCAATTTCAATGTCTAAAACGTATCCTGTCAATGTCCAGTGACTGGACAACAACTGACTTCAACGGGACTGCAGTCCAGTCCCCTTTGTTTTGTTCGCTTAAATAAAATAAATATCGCTATAAATTAAATTTATAGCTAAAATGTCAATCACGCTGTCGTCACATTGTTGAGATGTCAATTAGATTTAACATTTCTGTACACACTATATGCAATTATGCTTTGATATGATGATATATACACGCATACCTTATGTAGATATACATACTACTATTATAACTGAATAGAAACATTTAATAAAGACGGCAAAGAGAGAAAATAAACAGAGAATACGAATAATTAAGTCTGATTCTTTAAATAGTGATCCCGAAGCAATATTTTAAGTTTTTTAAAATATTGCTTCTATGTAGCACTGGAATGAATATAAATCATGGGAGGCTCCACGTTTAACATTTAAAATAACACTAAAGATTAGTTTTTGGCAAATAAAAATATTGTATTTGTATTATTTGTAACAAGTTTCAGTTCGGCGCAACTTAACTTGATTCTTAAAGTCAATGGAGAGCCCTCATAACCTACGTTAGACTGCTAACACACAAATGGAATGTGTTTTCAAAAGGTTCTAATTCCACTGAGCCGGTAAAAGGAAAGAGGCGACAAAGTTCGATAAAAATTGGCTTGAAATAGTACCAATATCTTATTTTATTACGTTATTAATATTCTTCTTACCTTTAGTATCAGGAGAAGACCCACTAGCGACATCACTAATAGATCCCGTAGACAACCTGGCAGGCGGCTGTAAGTCTCTCACAGGCGTCAGTTCTAGCGGCACATCTTTCTTTTCCTCTACTTTCTTCTCCTCTTCCTTCTCTTTCACCACTGGACTCTTTCTAAATGCATCCTCTACGTGCGAGAAAGACAGAGAACTATTGTCTATACAATCGAAGAAGTCGGAATTGTCGAATCCGTCCGACTTTTCGTCAGATCTCTTCCGTTCTTTTGTCACTTCCGGTGGTATGGATTCGAATTCATCCTGAGGTGGTTCAGTTATGGTTATTTCACGTAATGCTGCATATCTATCGTTGGAATCTTCCGGCTTTGATTCTGTGATATTATTGTTATCGCGGGGAGAAACACTTCTTCTTGTTTGTACTATTTGCAAATTCTTCATCACTGACTTTATATCTTCAATTTTCACATCGATTTGTGACGGTTTTGGACTAACTGAATTTCGGAACATGTTAAATGAGTCTAGCGTTAATTCGTCTAGAGTTTTTAAAGGACTTCTGCTTGTTTCTTTTGCATCTTTCTCTCGCTCCTGATTGGCCATCATCAAGTTGTTTATCGCTGTCATTTCTTCTTTTTCATCTGAATCCTGTTTGGGTTCATTGTCTTCGGTCTGTTTATTTTCTATAGGGTCTAATATTGATTTAGTTTTTAACTCTTGTTCTTGTATTTCCCTAAACGCCGCGTATCTGTCATAGGATGGGTTCGCTTTCTTATCGAAATCGTCAAAATTCGCGACGAAAATTCCGTTAGATTCTGTCGGTGCAAAATTATCTTCAAACTGTGGTTTGAAATCTGTTGATATCGATGGAGCTGTTGTTGGTGGCTTTTCTATTGTCGATGGTGTTATTGTTGAAGATATTGACGTTATTGGTTTATGCTTTTCTATTCGTGATCCAGGTTCTATGTGTATGTGCTAAGAAATTAAGAAAGTAATCGTTAAAAATGTATTATGTATAATAAAAATGAGGATAAAGAAGTGAAGCAATATTATGACGTACCGCTCGATCTGTGTCTGCCGCTAAATACGATCTGAGGTACTCTGTGAGTTGAGGTAGGGTCATGGACGATAGAGTCGTTGCAGGTACTCGTAACCTAAAAAATACACAATCATGTCGATCAATGAACTAAGGGTTCACCGTCGGATATTTTATGTAGATATCATATTTCGGTACTGACTCTGACTTCTGACTGAAAAATTGGCATTCACATCGAAAAGATGGTTTGTTATTTGTCTGAGTATATTAAACTGGTTTTAAACGCGCGTTTTTCACTTTATTTTACTTAAGTTTTGCCTGCGTTAAACCAGCCATAGTCATGAGCAGAATCAAAGCGACTCTACTACTCTCCTTCTCTACGCGTTTAAAACCCGCTTATTACTCGTATATAAAAACATGTGTAAAACGGGGAAGAAAAAAAAGTTACATGGTCAATTGTTTTGGCTGCCTATTCTACGATATTATTATCATTATTTACTTCAGTAATTAAACTAACGATGTTACAACGATACACGGAATGATGCAATGGAAAAAAAGTGGAGCGGGGTGG
This sequence comes from Sesia bembeciformis, assembly GCA_943735995.1. Classification (NCBI taxonomy): domain Eukaryota; kingdom Metazoa; phylum Arthropoda; class Insecta; order Lepidoptera; family Sesiidae; genus Sesia; species Sesia bembeciformis. The sequence continues at coordinate 10,481,510 of OX031043.1, forward strand.
AGATTAAATATTTATTGGCCATTCTTCTTTACATCTGAATTCGGTTTGGGTTCCTTGTCATCGATTGTATTTAAACAAGCAGCAAAAAATACTAAATAAGCAGCAAGTCATGATGAACAAAATAATATTTTTTTGAATAACTGAAAAGAAATCTTAAATTACTAAGAATGTAATCACAAAGTGGACGAAGTCATTTCTATTTCTTTATTGTCATCGGAGAACCTAAATCTCACCCAACTTTAAATTCACTGCGATCGATTTACTGCCAATTCAGTGATTTCTGTTGCTCATTTACTTATCTCTATATTGCATAAGGGATTGCTATAATACGTACCTGGCAGCGAGTTCCTCCATGGTGCAAGTCAATAGCTGAGCTAGGGTGATGTCGAAGCGACGCGCGGTGGGGAGCGGGGGCGGCGCGGGGGTAAGGTACTCGTCTTCACTGCTATTGGTCGCCGCTGACGAGAGACGAGGCTTGTACGTGCGGTCCGCCTGCGAGAAGCATAGAAAGAAGCATAATAATTAAATGGGGTGGGACTTTTTGGCGGGAATCCCAAAAGTTAGAGTTGAGTTTCTGTTTGATTCCAGTGAAAAATTGTGTATTGTGGAATTTGTTTTTTAATCGTGAGGTTTATTAAACTTCAAAGTGCCTAGTGTTTGTGACAATCAAATAAAAGCTAAGACTGCATTTTGTGTGCTTCCAAGGAGTCCACCTCTGTCTGAGGACAGTAACCCACTTATCACTTTAATGAGTGACTTTTGACTTGCTTCAACGTGATTGGACATTGACAAGATGTGTTTTAAATTGTTTGAAATTTTATTATGAAGAAAACTTGACACTTTCAGAGTGTACAACACTAACTGCATCATTGCCATACTTGAAAATAATTAAATGGCGTGAAGTAATCACAGTATATGTTGGAAACCTCTAGATTCTAGATAAAGGCAAGCAGCGCATCCGGGGGCGTTTCAACATTTGTCATTCTGGACCGATGTTTGCATATATCTCGAATGTCCATGGGCGACAGTAAACACTTACCACCAAGTGAACTTCCGTATAAAAATGTTGATGTTTTGAATATAGCTCGTTCTATTCCAGATATAAACTCAGACCTAACCTGTATATTGGGTTAAATCCTATGGTCTGTTGGTAAACCCTACAAAATCACAAGCCATTATGATCGGCAGTAACCACTTGCTCAGTCGTATCGATTATTCTATTGTCCCAAAGGTAATGTACGACAATGTGCCGATTAGCAATAATCAATACTTTTTTTTAATTTAAAAGAGGATATGTAGCAACTTAGCTAATTACTGAATAATCATTTTTTTTTTTATATACTAGTGGGCGGACGAGCAAGCGGTCCCACGTGATGGTAAGTGTTACCGCCGCCCATGGACACCTGCAACACCAGGGGGCATGCGGGCGCGCCGCCGACCTTGCAAAATCCTATTCACATCTCTCTTGAAGAACCCCATTACGTAACTGCCAAATGATTTAGTGGCAACTCTTCATTATTTATTTAAACTTTAGTGCACAAAGACACATTGTACAACCTTTGGTTAAACAGAAATACGAAGGGCGGTGTGCATCGTGCAATCATTAAAAAATACTACTAACAGTATAAATTATACTATACACATATAATACCTAGGTACACTAATACATTATATATATATTGATAAAAATTATACTACTTATATACATTATTATTACTCTAACGTCTTACCATAGGTTCCTTTTTCCTCTGTGGTCTGGGTAAAGGCGGCCCTTCCTCGTCGTGTTCATGGGGAGGTCGGGGTGGAGGACGTGCGACAGATATTTCCCCTATTTTCTTGGGCGGCAGAGGAGGTGGGGGTGATGCGTTTTCTGCTGTTAACTTGGAGCTCGGTTGAGGGCGCTGTCGAATAGTGCTTGAATCTGTACTCTAGAAATACGAACAATTCTATTAAATTTGACAGTTACTAAGTAGTTATTTTGCCTATGTAGCATTAGATGAATTGGCAATTAGTCGCAGACCTTGCACCCTTTATAAGCCACATCAGATTCAAAAGCTGAATTTTCTCAAGTAAGCGAAATAACAGTTAACTCATATAATGATACAATAATAGATGTATGTATGTGTGGGTGGTTTCTTTACACGTGCCTTCAACCTCTTGAAATTACACATGCAATTACACGTTATTAATATTATCGTATTTATATAGATAACACTGGCGTGCAAAGGTAGATTTTGTAGTTATAATAATAATATTCTGTTATAATTATGTAATTACAATCGGAGACACGGATGTTGGGGTGTGTTGTGTATAATGGTATGACACCTTCCATTACATCATCTGGCTGTATTTGCATATATACTATATATATTGCATATGCATATGTATATATATATATTATAGACGTTACAAATTAATTTACTCGCTTGCCTTCGTAAGTCACATTTCGTCGCGGCATTATTGATTTCAATTAAAATTAGTTCTTAAAATATTTAATATATTAATTTAATATTATTAAAAATATAAATAATAAATTTGCACTCGACTGTACTGAAAGAGGCGAAGATACGACTGATGAGCTAATCGGCGAACGGTGCGGTGTGTCGCGCCCGTCCCGCCTCACTTCATACCGTCAAACAGTCCTAAAAATAGACTACTGCGCAGGTGACCTTGAGACCCCAAGATCGGTGTTTAATTTTATACTATATATCGTGTGGATAAATTTTAATATGCGTATTCGTGCAGATGTCTGTGTATATTTAATATGAATATGCTATATATACTAGGTGTTTACCTATGAAATGACCGATTTTATTATTGACCACTTCGTTTCGATATCTTGTTCTAATTCGTTTTTTTTTTTAAATACATCTAATAGCTACGATGTTGTTATTTCAAAATCAGTATTTCATTTGTTTTTCTGTACCTAAATTTTATTCATGTGATTGTCTTGAAAATAAAATGGATAAATTGAAAATTCTTGGTATTTTTGAATAAGAGTTTCATCGTGGCACCAACGCAAGTCAGACAGCTCACTATATGAATAGTGTGTATGGGCCAAACAACGCAAACGATTGCACCATGCGTCGATGGTTTGGACGCTACCGTTCTGGAAATTTCGATCTTAAAGATGAGCCCTACGGTCGACCCACGGCCAAGGTTAATAACGGTGAATTAAAGGCTATAGTGGAAGCAGATCCATCTCAAAGTACTGCTGAGTTAGCAGCAGCGTTTGATGTTAGTGATAAAACCATATTGGTTCATCTGCGTCAAATCAGCAAAATAAAGAAGCTCGAAAAGTGGGTACCGTATGAACTGAACGAACGTCAGCGACAGCAACGCGTCGAAGTGTGCACATGGCAATGCCCGCCCTCACACTACTTATACGACAGTTTTAAAACTTCAAGAGCTAGACCCGGAGACTCCTCCTCACTCACTATACTTACCGGACCTTGCTCCAACAGATTTCCATTTCTTTCCAAATTTGGACAATTTTTGCAAGGATAAAAATTTTATTCTGAGTAGCTGTTATTAAGGCTTTTGAAGAATTCAATGATACCCGTCCACGAGACTTTTATTACGGGAGTGGCATCAATTAACTGCCCGTGATGTGGCGACAGTGTGTAGATTAATATGGCTCAATATTTCGAGTAACAATAAATATTTTTATAACAAAAAAAAAATTTCAGTTTCTCATTCAAATCGATCATTTCATAGGTAAGCACCCTAATATATAATTAAAAATCGGTCCTCGGCGTCCTTAATTTCACCACGTGTTCGAGCTGAAAATCAGCGCTGTGTGTTACCAACTCATCACAGACACACAGCTATAGCTGAGCTGGACACCGATTCAGGGCAGTCACAGGACACCAGACTACGCTATTTCTTTTCATTTTCCGAAAATTTATCTGTTGCTATTTGCTTAAATGTGCGAGTTTGTATTTTCTTTTGTAACTGTATGATACCTAGTGTCCATAAAAATCTTTAATGCAATGGGAAGACTCAAGTAAAGAGTCCAAATATCTCAGGTTAAGAATAATAGTTGTTATTATCAATTATCTACAATTTAGTTGAGCAACCCAGAACGTGCATCACGAGACGATCAGAGTGGATGATCAAATGACGTCGATACAGGTTCGTAAGTTTACCTGTCTTTGAAGCCTCGGTGACTTCGGCGCTGGCTCCGGCGGCAAAGTCACTTGCAGCGGTCCGTTAAATACGTTCTTCCCACTATCTAGGCTAGGCTCCGGCTTATCGCTCGTCAGTTCCCTACTGAGCTTACTCTTCAAATCCTCCGCACGCAATATGCTCTGCTTCGGGAACTCCGCCATGCTCGTAAACGGATCATCCTTAAAAGAGTCCGAGAACGGATCCGTGCTGTCGAACGGATCCGTCTCCGCGAACGGATCCGACGAGAAAAAGTTCCCAGAAAACATTGCACCCTGCGGCTTCGCTATCGTCACAGAGCCACCGGAGTGGCGCGACAGTGACGTCAGCGTGGTCGCCGGACCGTATTGTTCGGCCTTTGTATCACTGCTCGTGACCGCCACGTCCGTAAGGAGCGTCTGTGTCGTCGGTACGAGGTCTTTGAGCACTTTCTTTGGCGGATTTTTGAGCTCCTGAAAGAAGAGTTTTTTGTCAACGTAAGGTTTACTCCGGCCGGTGCCGAGGGGGTCTAGTTCCGTGAATACGTCGTAACTGAGTGACGTCGTCGTGGAGGTGGCAGGCTGGGTCACCTGCAACACAGGTATTGACATTACAATACTTGTGTAATTGCGACACCAGGCATTGATATTACGTAAAGACGGGCGGGCGGACGTCACAGACATAAAACTCTAACCACTTACTGTGTTTCCACTTACGAGAAAACTTCCACGAGACTAACTATTTGACTAACTTTCGAATAGTAACTGACCGATGTAAATTTTTGAGGTGCAGTTAGCATTGATAGTCGAGGCTCCTTGCGCTGACCAGTTTGCTATCCCGACAGTGTGACACTTCCTCTGTTTTCTCGAAAGTGAAAAGACGGTGTAATATGAGTAGAAGCGTACACGACCACGATAGAGGCATGCTTTACGGGTAGGATTCTAGCTAAGGTGTAACACAGCCGCCATTGTGACAAGTCAAATAGAGGGCGTGAAAGAGTGATTATAAAAGGCCACACGAAATTTTTGGGTATTTTGTACAAAAAAAATAAGGCACAAAGCATAAATTGATTTACTTTTAGATTGTACTGTGTATAAAATAAATGAGTAGATACCTGTAAATAGTCTGTTTCATGATCATTAACATTAGTTATATTAGTATAAGTGAAACCAACGGGACACGAGCTTTGCATCTGTGTGGGTGGGTGCCAAATTGTCCAATCCGATTGTCGAAATGGTTCGCACTGTGCACTATCGGTGTGCGCTCACACAAACGCAAAGCTCATATCTCGTTAATTTCACTGTACGTTTATTATCTAGGTAGAAAGATGTTAAAAGTGTTCAGCCCGTTTTATTTGAATTTTCTAGTCATTTATCTGCAAGAAAATTAAATTCTGTACAGCTAAAGCTTTACAAACCAGTAAACATTTTAAAGGTATCCCAGATAATACAAACCGGGGGCCAAAATGCGCTATTGTTTTTATACCGTGTATTAACTCCAGTAATGAGCTTTTTTGCTACTATTCCAAGCGGAATATATAAATTTTCTCAATAGAAATGAAAAGATTTATCTTCAAGTGATTGTGTTGTGAATTTCACTTCATTTAAGAAGTGTATCAGGTCAGATATTTCAAGTTTCAAACTAGATAATTGCAAAATTATTATCATTTTCAACAACGGTGCCTTTGGAATTGGAACAATTGGAATGCATTGATAGTGATAGATTGATAATTGATAGATTGATAGATAACAATTGATAGATTAATGACCCTGAAGGTCTAAAATTATAGAAAGATAAAGAAACACGTTGGGTTCGGATATTATGGATATGGGAAAGCATATTTGATATTGCCATAGTAAAAAAGACAAGTAAATTATCTTCATAGGTGCACGAGTCACGGTTTGAACACAGGCGCGTCGTATCTAAAATTACACAGAATATTAATCAGATCCGATTTGTCGATTTTGTTTAGTCTATATGGTTTAGTGTGACTCGTGTTATTCACTTTGTTATTATGATTATTCACTTGTGTTCTATTCTTTATTAGACGCACTTCGGAAGTTGGACTATAAACTAGGAATGTACCTACTTTAAAACTTAGAACATGCATCAACCACACAGAAAAGATGAATATGGCGATAGAGATACAATTATAATCAATCGACTGTAACTAGAATTTGTTATTAAAAGCAACTCGGTCGTTCTTTCAAGCCTAAACATAAAACACGAGAGAGAGAGTAGCGAACTTGACTTCCGGTATATAACAGTACTCTTGTTTGTCTCACGACAAACATTGAACCCTATAATGTATTAATATTTTGATGGTATCTGAAATTTTGCTTTGAAGTAGTTTTTCCATGTTCCTACCTAACACCGAACGTACCAACAAACCGCACAAGTACACTACGACAAAACAGAAAACTTGGTGTTACCTTAGTCGAAAAACTATACTTTTTTTTTTATAGACTAGTGGGCGGACGAGCAAGCGGTCCCATGTGATGGTAAGTGTTACTGCTGCCCATGGACACCTGCAACACCAGGGGGCATGCGAGCGCGCCATTTGGTGGGCAGGGCAACACTGGTAGGCAGGCCTAAAGAATCAAGTTCTGGGCACTCCATTCAGTATTAGAAATTTTGATAGATAGAGCCGGACAACACACCAGTGGGTTTGCTTAATCCTGTAGTGTCACAATATCTAATATGGTTGCATTAAGAAACGAAAATTCACCTTGTCTGCAAGTTAACGTCAATCGACGTTCAATACGGCTATGGACAATAAATTGATCCCCAAGAAGAAGATAAGATTGATGAAACTGAACCTTCGATCTAGCAGATCTCCACCAAGAAGCAAGTTTGCTACCGATCTCATAACAACTGATCCATCGTACCTATCCTTTGTGAAACAAACAGGTGGTATAAATTAAGCTCACATTCACTGGCAGAGTAATATAAGAAGAGATTATAAGAAAGTTTTTCTTTTAACCTAGTAAGACTCCAGATTTACATCTATCATATTAATATTTTCGCAGACCATCTGATTAAGTAAGAACTAAGCTCAAATGATAGCTATTCACTTCTTATATTCTTGAAGACGATTTAAATGTAAATTTAAAAAAAAAAAATATAGATTGAAAATTACACAGCAATTCTTTGTCAACCCGGTTGGAAACTGTAGTCTGTGTAAATGATAAGTTATTATTTACAGTTTTTAGGGTGTAATAAAAACTAAAGTTTAAAATGTAATTTAATGAAATTCATTAAATAATCAAATTCCAAACGAAATGTAATTGAAATGGTAAGCTTACTATAGGTCAAACTGAAAGTTTTCAGAACTGGCTACTGTTTCTTTTAAATATAATTAATTTGGAAACCGGCATAGCCATTGGTCCACACACAGCAAATAATAAAACAGAATTGTTTTTATCGTGTCATTGTCCAGTCCCGTCGATGTATGAGTCGCTCAGTAGTGATAGGTTTATCGAGGACAGAGTTGGACTCCTTGAAAGAACGCGAAAACATTATTTAATCCGCGGTTCTGCGGTTCTTGCACTTCCCAATTTGACGCAAAGGGATCAATATCGTTTTGTCACTTAGACGAAGGCTGCTGCTAATTCAGACATGGTAACAGGTCGATAAAGACATCGTCATTATCGACTTTAGGCTCCGTTCATCGATTCCCGTCCCCAGGAGTTTTATAGCAGATAATAATGAACAATACTTCAATTAATTAAATAGGTATATGTAATTTACATACAAAAAAATAGATATTTGATTTTTTCTATATAAAACGGAAATTTCATAGGCCTAATAATAGTGATAGTATATTTGTACATTACCAGGTTGATGTATATACGCAAATATATGTATTATTGCCAATATTTTACGCCGATGATAATTGGGGTGCAGTTGAAATATTACGCCATGTTCTTAGATCGCAGCAACTTTCATGAGTGAAACGGAACGGTTCGTCAAATGTCATCCGCAGTCCGCACCATGCTACAGCGCAAACAGTGTAGTAGATTCTTCCAAGCCTAATAATTCTAATTCTGCCTAGTGGTAAAAGATTCGAGCAAATGAATACAGAAATCAGCCATGGAGCTAGCTCCACCTGGTGAGGGCGCTAAAAACGCGCGAAAGTGAAGTATGGAGAGAGGACCAATAAATGGTTTCGTAAGTACAGGCAAAAAACTGAAAGTCAAGTTCGCTACTCTCTCATGCTTTATGTTTAGGCATAAGAATAATAAATAACACAGGTATAGAAGGGAATCTCTTTTGTGAGTGTCCTAAAAGTCGCAAAATAAACACCTACTTAATAAACCCTTCTCAGCCCATAACGTCACTCTGTAGCCCATGGATGCCATGACAACCCTCACATTTGATTAATTTAAAAAAAAAAAACATGAAATCGTTTTCTGTCAATTGTTTTACAAAAGAGCGTGATGGCGATGTATCTACATATGTGTTTACAACCCGCACCATAGGCACCATATCAGATACGGCGACGGTGAAAACTGTTGTTTTATTTGGGGCTACTATCTGAGACAATTTACAATTATTTGGGGCTACTATCTGAGACACAATTTACAATTATCTGGGGCTACTATCTGAGACACAATTTACAATTAATTGGGGCTACTATCTGAGACACAATTTACAATTATTTGGGGCTACTATCTGAGACACAATTTACAATTATTTGGGGCTACTATCTGAGACACAATTTACAATTATTTGGGGCTACTATCTGAGACACAATTTACAATTATTTGGAGCTTGACAGTGTTTCACTTGACAGTGAAATTTGGGGCTTGATCATTTGAATAACAATAATGTTTGAGAATAAAGAGAACACTTTCATAGCTTACTATGAAAAGCTTATATTCATACTTACTTAGGCAGAAAACAAAGACCATTCTCCTATTCTCCGTACGTTTTTTTTAGGGAAGTAGGCGGACGAGCAAGCGGTCTCACGTTATGGTAAGTGTTACCGCCGCCAATGGACACCTGCAACACCAGGGGGTATGCACGTACGCCGTCGATCATTCAGAAAAAAATGTTAAAATTTTCTATGTGAAAGGAAAAGTTGTAAAGCTTGATGTTTATACATACGACATATGGTTACTATGTATAGATTGGATTTTTTTTTTGAAAGTTTACACGTCTTTATTTTGGATTCCGCAATATTTAGATTTCTTCGAAATTTCCCTAATGTCGTCATCACAATAAAACACGACCCAATATAGTTGCGTGTGGAGAGCGAAGGATAAAAATTATTGCAACACAGGTCACGGGTGTCGATGTGATAAGCGTGAAGTGCGTTTCGTTTTCCCGGAGGATGCGTTCCTTACAATATTTTCCAAAATCATGTTAAATAAAGAGCGATATTTAGAAGTCAAACCATTTGATAATTCTGTTACGAGCATTGGCTTCCACTTCAAACTAATTCAAACAATCGACAAAGGAATATTCAATTCTACGATTCATTTTCTAAATTACAAATTCGTTCCAAACGTCAAACGCCTGCACATAGATTCATTTGCTGTCGTTTGATCCGTATGTACGTACTGCACTCCACTGAAGTCTTCAATGTAGATAATATTTTGTGTATACTCGACTAAACACTTATTTGCGCATAAACGCTACCCTACCACATGAGTTAATGTTGCAACCAATATTGTAATTTTTATAAATAAAAAATATTTATATGGCTACAAGTATCTACTCGTATCTAGGTATTGATTAAAGAATATAAGACTCACAGCTCGTAAAAAATGTTACCAATTTTTTGTTCTTTCATCAATGGCTAAAAGCAAACAATATATGTGCAGATTATAGATAGAATAAATGATTTAGTGACATTTAATACAAATATTTATAAATATTTTTATAAAGCAGACCAATGGGTAGCCCAGCAGATGGTAAGCGGTTACCGTCACACATGGACACGGTGCAACATCAAGGTGGAGGGAGGGAATTCTATTTAAAGTTTTCTTTAACAGCTCCATGTTTCAACTATACTTGGTTCATGAGTCATGTCATAACATGACGGAAACTATAACGGACGGGAATGGAACCCTCGGCCTTCGCGTTGTTAACACGACGCGTCGTGCTAAAGTATTTGCGACTAACATTTTATCTATCTCTTGCAAATATATTAGGAAGTAATGTTTGTAGCATATGGAGACACACTCATTTTGAACATATGAGACACTCCTTTAGTAGGATAACATCACAATGAACCCGATTGAATTAATGTTTCTTACATCTTTATACTACTTTTTCTAGGGTTGACAAAGATTTCCTATAAAAGTTTAAATGCATGTTCAAACTGGAGGTTTCCTGATATATTCTAATTCTTATTTGTAATGGCAGGCATAGTATGAACGCATTTAAATAAATACGTTTCCGAAGTTATTTCATGCTTAGGGTACAGAATTACTCCGAAAAACTTTAAAGGTAGGCAGTGATATGCGGACATGTTAACCTTTGGTCATTTTTGATGTGTTACAGATATCGTTATAATTCTATATAAGTATCAGAATTATATCAGATATAAATAAGGTACATTTAGGGAATGTTTAATCTACAAACATCTGCACATATAGCTACTAACAAACATTCTAAATAATTAGCCAACCGGGCGTTCGCACGATTACAAACTTTTTTTTCGTCAGTAAACGACTTATTACTGTGACTTAACGTTTACATTCGTAGCTACAACTGTAGGAGTAGATTTTGTTATATAAAGTTATATTTACGGTTGGTGCCACATAGATAAATAACTATTGAATAAGTTGATAATAAATTGCAAAGGAGTTTGTACACGACGCTCGATTAGCCAAAACTATATTTGTACTCACTAAAGCAAAATTCACACTACGGTAATTACGTTGCAAAATTTGGTCTCATTAATACAAACATCGCATAGATAAAATAGACAGTTTGACACACCTCGAAATGAGCAATATTCAGTAACATGTACATTTCGTTCAAATTAATTTGTCGAGATTGCTATGTTAAAAACGCGATAGAGATATAATCATATATATGTAGTAAGTTAACAAATTGTTGTCTGTGGTCATATTTTTTTTTTTAAATTACCCTCAAGTGATCATTTTGTGTGATAGATGGACGTACAAATTTAACGACATAACTTGCACAATATAAACAGCATGATTCATACGCAATGTTGTAAAAACGAGCGTTAAGCGCTCGAGCGCTGAGTGAGCGCTAATGAATTTTTAATACTAAGTGTTAAAGGCTAATTAGTGATATAGCTCAATTTTTTTATTGTTTGATGGTCTTAAACCCTTGTAAATAGTTGTAGCTCGGGTCCAAAACGATCAAGGTTAACGTTCAATAGCACTAACATAGCCCTCCAGCGCTAGTTTTATCAATACTATTCATACAACTTACGACAGTATCCGCCATATTGTCGACTAATGATGGCGGCGAAGCGGTGGTAACGGTCGTTGTGACCGTCGCTGGTAGTGGTTCGAATTCAGCGGCGACGGTGGCGAGGTCGAACGCTAACGTGTTGGTGGGGCTGAACACGCGAGTAGAGGGGGTAGTTCGCCCCCGGGAAGAGCCTGTGGGTGGTGGGGGTAGAAGACCCTTTTGCAACTGGAAAATAAATAAATTTATTAGGTAAGGGATAAATCAAATCTATGGTGAGTACACGATACGACAAATTACAATTCATTAAGTTTTTTTAAAAGAAAGAATAAAAGAAGGAGAAAAGTAAACATTTACGTCTACAGCAATTTTCATTATGTATACTTTGATATATACATATAATCTTTTTATGTATTAAATAGTAGAACTTAAAATGTATTTTTAAACATAAAATAATGCAGTTATTCGTAAACAAGTGTACATTATCTAAACCTGCATTATCTAAACGAGTGTATGTCTTCTCAAAAACTGTGGCCTGGATGAACATGCACAAAACATCTTAATTAGGTACCCACATACTTTTAGATATTTCATAACGCTTTAAAGCAGCTACAGAGTCAGGCTAAAGGGTGGCATCTTCAGTCATTAAAATATATACAGGAAGCCTTACTACATATGATTCACGGTGAAAGTGGCTGCAAAGGAATCACTCGGTTTGTGTCAACCCTCTTCTCAACCGAGCATTAGTATTGTTTAAGGTCCACCAGTTCTGTGATTACTCTTATTAGTCCCTTGAGTGCACTTTAAAATCACATAACAAACACAAGTAAGAGACTATTTACCTGCGATGGCACTATGGTGAACGAGTCTCCAAAGGGGTCGCTTGAAGGCGTGAGTCCCTCAACTTGCGTCAACCCTCTCCTCAATGAGCTTAGCTCTTGTTCGAGATCAACTAATTCCGCGACTCCGCCCTCCGCGGCGGCTTCCGCGGATTTTGATGTCGAAGCACTGCTTTCGCCCACCGATGAAATGCTCTGAGAAAGTAAAAGGAAATACTGTCCATGAACTTTCTTGAATACTAGCCTTTGCCCTTGGTCTCGCCCGCGTGGCTTCCTCTGGAAAAACTGATCAATTTTCCAGAATAAAAAGTGACTTCTGCTCTTTTCCGGATTTTAGGATATCTATCTGCCAAATTTCATTTAAATCGGTTCAGTAGTTTAAACGCGAAGACGTAACAAATAAACACACAAAAACACTTTCGGATTAATAGTGGGTATTAATGTGCAAGTGTAGATGTTGGAGACTAGGGTCGTAACGTCTGCTCCGAATGTGAATCACGCCATCAAGCATGTCTCAGTGTGGCAGCTTGAAATCGAAATATCCTACTTTCTTATTATTCTTATTTTGATAAGAAACTTGAACTGTGGTTCATTTAGATTTAGATTTCATTTCTTATTCAGACTACATTAGCGTCCAGAAACCGTAAGCCAACTTATTCAATCTAGGGGGGAAATTCGTAGCCAATAAATTAAATGTAAACGTAATATGCAATTAAAATCTAATTGCAAATTGCAGTCTAGAAAACATTTAAGGAACGTTTAGTTTAACGTGAAAAGACTAGTAATTAAATAAAATTGTTGTTCCGTACCACTAGGGATACTGCATTGCGCGATGTTTGCTCTACCTTTGGTAACAGATTTAAATTAAACACGGCACATCGATCGGCTTTGAAACGCGTATTACCAAGTATCGTTAGATTACACGGCATTCGAACAGTAGGGATACTTTACATTTTCAAGCTTATTGACCTAAGATGTTTTATTGTCTTCTTATATTAGTGTTCCTAGTGCGCCAAGAATCGTTTGAATAGGCAATTCAAGATCTTTGGTTTTCGTTATCAGTACCGATCAGTTTTCGATTGGAAAAAAAACTGAATCATCATTTACCGTAAATACCGTAACCAGCTCTTTTCTCAGTCCACTGCTGGATACGAGGATCCTCGTGCATTTTGTCTCGTGCATGAGATATGTATGGCTTTAGAACGCCGCGCCTGACCAAAGGGGTTGGCGAGTCTACTCTTTTTGAGGTAGTGTAGCTTTTTTTACCCTTTAGTCACATTTTACGATACCCGCGGAAATGGGGCGGTGCTATTAAAAAGCTTGCCGATATCACACGAAAAAAATATCCCTTAGAAATTAAATAAGGAAGAACAGGGAAGCATTTTAAACACTTGTAGTTTATAGATACCTTTGTCCTGTCACATCACGAATAAAAATTATCTCCCTATGGCAAAATTTGCAGTTAAAACTTTCAATTAAACTATATTATTTCAAGGGGGAGTGCACGCTTCAATCCAACAGCCGCTGGGCGCGATAGACTGACCCCGTTACCCCCCTCTCACAGAAGACTACCTTGAAATGTACTGCATTTCCCACTTTATCTTATTTCCCTAATGTACGTAAGTGTACGGTAGTGAGTGAGTTGTGCCAAAGCCCATTCCCATCCTAGCCCTCCCCATTTTCTCAATCCTTTCTCCAAATCCATTACTATATCCCCAAAGGCAGGCAGCACATCCGGGGGCATGCCAACGTTTGTCTTGGACTAATGTTTGCATGTATCGGGGATGGCGATAATATCCACTTACCATCGGGTGGACTGTATGCTTGTCTGCCGCCTTCGTACATAAAAAAATAATATATATTATCTATTAAAACATAATTAGTATGACCTTTCTAAAAACATAAGTCCACTCAAATACATACCAGCGTTAAGCTACGGTAAAGTCAATGTGCAACGGTTCTCAGAACGAAAGACAGTGCACATCACTATTCGTTGATGAATTATAGCGTTCAAATGATAACAGACGCGTCTCGAGCCGTTTCATTAACACTTCGCTCTGTGTGTTTGTTTATCAATGAACGCTATCTATGTCCGGTGCATGCAAACAATACATTCTTCATTTAAATGTTTAGGTAATGTTTGTCATGAATGTATTTCGGATATCAACAACCCTCTGGTGTTGCATGTGTCCATGGGCGACGGTGACCACTTACCATCATGTGGCTCACTTAAATACGTGTAGGTATTTTAAATATTACTAGCTCGGTGATATAGGAAACATAGTGGTAAACTATGTTTTTCTTCATTGTCCATTAACTTTGGTATCACAAGGTCTTTCATGCTGATATCTATAAATTACGAGTATTCTATAAATTAAGTGATTTTTTAAAAAGTTACTTTTGGCTACGAATAAAAATATGTTAATAGGCTAGTGATTTAATTTTTTTATACTGAAGCGCGCTCCACGAGCAGGAAGAATATCGGCCATTGACATGAGGTCAGCCAAGACTGGTGGGTTAAGCGATTTGTATGAACACGACCACTTTACTAGACCCCTCATGTTATTGAACCTTAATATATGGGGTCTATTAAAGGGGTCGGTGAACGACGATTTCATACAAATCTCTTTACCGTTCAACCTTAGCTGTCCTCATCTCAATAAGCGATATTCTTCCTGCTCGTGGCGCGCGCTTTAGTCACTGTGAACAGCAGCGCCTCTTGGTACCTGGGTATCAAGAAGCTGGTACGTGGGGATTGTACTCTCTTCCGTTTGCAGGAGATAGGAACTCTAAAACTTACCTTAGACTTGGTCTCAGACACAGCGCTGGCCACGTGTCGCGCGAGGCCGCTGGTGCTCGCCTTCCCTTCAAGTTGCTGCTTGGCCAACTCAATCTCTTTCTTCTTTAGTTCAAACACCACTTGGAAGAGGTCCCGCATTGCTATTACTACCTGAAAAATTTAGATTTCTCATTTCATTCTCGCCATTTCAATAATGGTTAATTATTTAAAAATTATAAACAAAGCTTGTTGAAATTGTTCAAATTTCAATAAGTTTTGAAATTGAGTCGTTGTTAACCAAAGTTCCTCTTAAGGAGTATCTAGAATCTAGATGTCTCAAGAGATAGGCTGGCTTGTAATACTTGTCAACGGATGATATTGCTTTATTGGACGTCACTATTACCCCAGGATAGTACGTGAAGCGATTGAAATTAAAATCACAAAAAACAATTGGGAAGATGGATATAAACTGTCGAAGATTAACAAATTAACCAGTGATTATCCAGTGATTAACAAATTTAACCTTTGCGATTTGCCGTCGAATGAGTCCGCGGACATTGTTAGTGTAGCGTGTCGCAGCCTTTCTGAATGTGAAGATCAAATGTGAGTTTATGTCATAAAACTGCTCGCAGTTCCCATCCTGGACTAACCGCCTCTTCAGTTAACTGGTGAGCACGGGTGGTGTAACCCGTGCCGTAAGGTCGAGTAGAAATAAAAGGTAAACAAATATCTTTGTCACAAATATCAGACTCGATTTGCAATATAAAATGGTCTCTATATTGTCCAAAAGAATGTTCTCGAAACAAATCTATCCAATACGTATATTTCATATGATGAATCCAAATGTTTGTTGTAATTAGTGACTGATTATATCAAACATTTACATATGGTAATAACGTAATATGATGTTAGAGAATACGACAATGTTTAGGTGAGAAAGGTGGTAGTTGGTGGAGCGCATGTGTAGATGGGTGTAGAGAAAACAATACAATTTTAAGATCCCAATTTTGCTTATCGTATATCAGTATGTATTCTCGTTACAGTTTACATAATAATCGTTTAAACCTATTTACATCATAATTACAAACTGAAATCCTAAGACAACATACTTACGTGCGTCACAATGTCGCAGCGAGTTCTGCGACGTTACAATGCAACTATAAAATCTATATATAATATATATATTACGAGTACATGAGTATGTTAACTGTACTTATTATTTTTACCGTTTGACAAATTTAAGACCCACGTCTCTCCTGTATCACGCTATCGAGCTATTTTAGTGGGTAATCACGAATCGTCTCGTCCGGGGGTTAGGAGAGTTCCAGACGCCGGAGCAGGCTGGGTTTCCAACAAGCTACAGCACGGTAGACTACATTCACACACTGCGACATGTTATGCAGAAGACCGAATGGTATAACCAGCCACGGTATCTCCCTTTAGTGGACTAGGAGTAAGTTTTCGATTCTATCGAGCCCTGGCCTGTTCTAGAATCTTTTCAGTGGTGCCAATTAAAATATATCGAGGTACTGAGTTGTAAGGACACGACACTGCCAGCACGACAGTCTGAATCCAGAGTAACGAGGTACTGAGCTGTAAGGACACGACAGTATGAATCCAGAGTAAATACTTAATGTACAATATATCTACTGCGATATTTCGGTTCAAAGATTGCGAGTTGAACAAGCAGACGCAACAACAAATGTGTACGCCGTTCCCCCTTTGCACTACTATATAAAATTACCCGTACAAAATAAGGGGGTGATAGGGATCAGTAAACAGTATTTACATTACGGCACGCAATATTTTTAAATGATCGCACATGCGGCAAATGAAGTGCTTCCTTCGTAAATGCACTCGTTATTTGACCCCACTCTGCTATTTAGTAGCCATGGGATGCCGTATCAGTTAAGAGTTCCCACATATTAATTTGTTTAGGCAATTGTGTCAAGCAATTAATGCCTAGATTAATAAGAGTAAAAGATATCATTAAGGGCCTGTCAGCTCTTGACATCGACGGTATATATAACTGCCTTTTTAATAAAAAAAAATGTCTAGCTCTAAAAATTTTCTGGGGATAAGGGACAACATCGTGAGGAAACCCACATGCTCGAGAAATAAAAAAAAAACTGGAGTATGTGTATCCACCTATCCGCACAGGGTCTGCGTGGTGGATTATGGTCCGAAACCGGCCTGCGATTTACTAAGGGAGTCCTGTGCCCTGCAGTTGAACGTTAATAGACGGATATCATCATATGTTTTGATGATTGTTTGGTGAGTGATAGCATTTGCACAGACATGATGATCAAGCAACTGTGATCTTGATCAAGTATACGTGTAATAAAAATTGAATTAATGTATTTAAATATGCAACACAATATGTATATACATATATGTATATATATATGTATATATATGTATATATATATGTATATAGATGTATATATATGTATATATATATGTATATAGATGTATATATATGTATATATATATGTATATATATATATGTATATATATATGTATATATATATATATGTATATATATATATGTATATATATATATGTATATATATATGTATATATATATATGTATATATATATGTATATATATATGTATATATATATGTATATATATATATATGTATATATATATGTATATATATATATGTATATATATGTATATATATGTAGCTTTTTGCGCAGTAACATGTTTATAGCTTATATCGTAGTAAGCATTAATTCAACGTTGATTCATTCTGTAATGTTACCTGTCTTATGTATGAAGCCGTGCAAGGCGAAAGCGGTTCTCTAATTCGAATTTATTTGAAATCCAAATTATCAAAGAGTCTTATTAGCGTTTAACTTTAAACAGGGGTCGCATAGTGTGGTTAAAAATAACGCGAAGTTTATATGATTCAAATAAAAACCTATACCGTTTTAAAGGTCGCAGTCATCCATACCATCAGCCTGTTTCTCCACTGCTCCACAGCCAAGCCTCTCACAAGGCTCGCCCCCACACACGATCCTCGGCCCTTCTCATACAACTACCACTTGCGAATTTCTTTAAATGGCAGTCACTTGGATTTTTGAATTTGCAATTAGATTAGGTGAGATTTTTATAGCTTATTTTAAAATATAGTATCCACGATCTTGTGGGCTTCTGTATGTGAACGTTTAATACAAGTTTATAGGCATATATAGGCAGACAGTATATACAGACTTATAATCCTCTAAATCTATATAAATAAAAATGTAAACGTTCGTTTGTTCAAAATCTTAAATCTCTGAAAGTTTTACACCGATTCCTTTGAAATTTTGACACAACGTTGCATTCGAATACGCGCGAGTTTTGTATATACCTATCACAGGGTAAAAACATGCTTTTTACCCCAAAAACAGGGTAAGCGCCATCTGTTGGGCAGCCACAGCAACGCGTGGCCGGGTACAGCTAGTTACAAATAAATACGGCTTGTATTTAACCAAGCATCAAATCAAACTGTTTTATAATAACTGAAATAAACAATTTTTAATTACTAAGAATGTCAACAAAGAGGTATATATTATTGTCCCCAAAGAGCCTAAATCTAACCCACCTTGAAATTTCCTGTCATAGATTTGCCGCCACTTTCAGTATTTCTGTTCCTCAGTTAATCGTTTCTCATGAAATACCAGTAATTATTTCCCAGGTCGTCACGACACTTCATGAGTATGTGAATAACCATAAACAGAGTCATCAGCGAATGATCATGCATCTAATAAAAAAAATCTGGTCCACTTACTTGACTAGCTGCCTTATCTGTCTTGATGCCGAAGAACCTGTGTCCGGTGTCCGGCGAACCGAATATGTATCCGAATGCGCGCGAGTCCGTCATGTCTTGCGCGATGAAAGAGATCTTGTGCACCGGGTGGTGATACAGGGAGTCCTGTACAATACACGAGATGTGTAACATTTGAGATTTTCGCGTTTTTCACACATATTTATCTATGTAAACGGGTCTTAACGCGAATTTTTATCTTATTTACTTTACTCAACGTTTCCTTTAGGTTAGGTAGTCCCTACATACAGTGCCGGCCCGAGGCAAGTTTTAGAATGGAGCGAGATCCAATTATGGCGCCCCCTTGCTTGCCCCTAATACATACCAGTTATGCGTGCAAGCATGGAACTTAGAATATCTCGCCAACATCTTAAGTCTGTGTCTAATTTTTCGATTGAAAACAGCCATGCTCGTTGGCACTGCACTCCTCACAGGACCACTGAGGCGCCCCCTGGGTCTTGGCGCCTGGAGCGGCTGCTCCGTTCGCCCTATGGTAGGGCCGGCCCTGCCTACATGGGCCAAACAAAGCGCACCGTAGCAGAAAGGATCAAAGAATATATCGCAGCTGTGAAAAATCGTCAGACGAATAAATCGGCGATAGCAGACCACTCGGGACGTCGGGATCAATCACTGGATTAAACTCTCCACAGTCCAAAAATCCTCTCCACCGATCGCCACCATTTCTTCAGGATTGTGCGTGAAGCAATTGAATTAAAAAAAAAAGAAATTTCAATCGAGAAGATGGCTACAAATTGTCCTCGACATTGGAATCCAGTGATTAATAAATTTAATAAAATTAAATCGCGCTATTTTTCGTCTGACGCTACTTCTGATATTCTGAGTGGCGCAACTTTCCGGAATATGATTTCGCTGCTCATTCTCCTGCTGATTTCGCTCGCAACTCTACGTGGACTACCCGCATCTTCAGTCAGCTCGTGACCATGGCTGGTGCAATCCAACCGAAACGTCGAGTAAAATAAATATGGTAAACATTCGCGTTAAGACCCGTTTAAATAGATAAATACACGAGACTTGTTTAGTATGTGATGGCGAGTTAATAATTACATTGGAGGGCTGGGGTAACCTGGGCTGTAATTGTAAGATTGAACTTCAGTCTAACTCTGACGAGTAAAGCAGCGTCTTTACTAGCAATACAAAAAAAGATTTCGGCGATCGGTTTCGATTCGGACTAACGAAATTTAAAAGTAAATGTTTTTTTTAATTGTAGAAACCCATAAAACAGGAAATCCCAATGTGGATATTGTAATCTAGTTGTTGGATGACAAGAGATGAAGTTCGTGTGTGGTGGAGAAATTTGGGAGGGGCATGTATCCAGCAGTGGAGAGACATAAGTTATTGGCATGATATGGTAATAACTTCATTTTACTTTCGATTACTTCGTCTAGTACATGTTTCGATTGTAAAAAGTTTACAATAATAAACAAATAAGAAGAAAGGGATAATAAACGAATCCGTAGACAATCCCAAAAGTTAAATAAGGATTTTTCAATTGTCTCTACCTCCGTAGTGATGAAAACCATCGTAAGAAAACTCGTGTATTCGAAAACAAAGAAAAATGGGGTATATGAATTAACCATCCATCAATCTGCACGGCACCGGTTCGTGCCTCTCTTTTTGGGTATGTTCTCTCTATGACGATGCGCGAAAGAAGCTGGTGACCGTAAGGAGGAGGGCCTAGTATACTATCAGGACCTTGTCATTTCGGTGGTAAATTTCGGATAGTAAAGAGAGTTCGTACAACTTTAGCATAAAAACAGAAGCAGATAGCAGTTAAGTAAGTAATCTGTTCGGCACCAGAAGCGTCTAGCCCCAGAAATGGAAGAGTAGAATAAAAGAGAAGGATAATATAAGAATTTATAGTGAGTCAGGAAAGAACGCGTCGGAAAGGGCCTTTGCAAATACGGTACGTTCCTCCCACGATTCAGTTCGAATAAACGCAAGGTTGGTAGGACCGTGGGAAGTGAAGGGATTATCCGTCAAGAGCAGCACCCTCTCATGTCTATAAGAGACCAGTGCTTTTTAGTCAGACGTTAGGAGCTGATATGCAGCGGTAAGTCGCTATCAGGTGGTACATGTCTTATGCCACGTTTTGCATAAAAATATGTTTAGGTCAGTCAGTATTTAGAAATGTTCTGATGTAGATTTGCTTGCTTACATGTTTACCGGATTAGTGATTACACAGCAAGTTAAAACGCCGCGCCCGTGATGAAAAACAATAGGTCATTTATGAAATTAATATTAGGGCCTTTCCTATGAAATTTCCGTTTGTTCATAGTGGCCACTTTGAGCTTGATTATCTTGCGTTTGGCTTGGAATTCCAAATTCAAATTAATTTCAATTTAAAACTATGACATTCTTTTCCGAAATCAGTTGTAATATTCGATGATTGTAGTACCGTGTGGTGTTGGCCGACAATAAAACAGCACCACCCCATCTCTTTCTATGGGTGTCGTAGAAGGTGACTAAGGAATTAATCGACTGCCACGGGCCCTGCAGAATTAAACCACCTCTAAAAGAGTGAACTCACCAACACGCTTGGCTAGCGTGGCGTTTTAGGGGCCATAGATCCGTCATGCACACGCCAATGTATATGGGAAAGCCCATGTCCAGCAGTAGATACTGAAAGGGCTGGTCGCACTCGATGAGAACGGAGAATAAATAATTAAACCACGACAACAAGAAGTAGATCGCATCTAATACATTCCGTCCTTTTCCAAGACTGAGACGTCAAGTGAATGACAAAATGGCCACATGCTTGAAGACTCGTGCGTACAGATGAAGATAAATGAACAGGATCCTATTATATTTACATGTGCAAAGTTAATCAGACTTACACCAGTTTTATCATCGCGCAGGCGCAGCCCGTCGATGGCGACGTGGACCTGTATCCGCTGTTTGTGTTCCCCGGCGGCGCGGATCGCCATCTTGAGATCGGCGAGGGCCTCCTGACACATCCTGTCGCCTCGCGCTTCCGGCACCTCGAGAACGCCAATGAGTTTGGCGCGAAACGAGACGCCCTCGCCGAGGAAGCGGCCCGGCTCGTTTTTGTCTGAAGAAAATCCATTTTCCAGCCAATCACTCGCGTAGATATTTTAATTTATTTATAATTCGTTCGAGCAAGACCTCAACCTCATCATTAGGCAAATTAAAGTAATTTATAATTAATTTATTTTAATGTAAACAAAGGTTGAATGTGTGCACAATCGACAGAAAAAATGCTTTCACAAGTACAAACTAAACACAATGTTTTATTTGAGAAACAAGCTAAATATAAAAGCACAAAGATTTGGCAACAACACAACAAAATAATACTGGCAGCTTTATCTAACTAAATGATACCTCTGTTTAGAAAACTTTTTAATTCGGACTTCTTGAGCGTCATTTTCTTTTTAATTTATTTTGCAAAGAAGCAAATACAACACACAGCTGGGAGCTGCGTACAAAATAAAAGTGAACACGGGTGTCCTATTTCGGTCCCTGTTCACAGTGCATCATTGCCGGATTAATTGAATATCCTGTTTTTATATTAAGTGTCTCGGGATTCGTGTGGGATTGGCTGATACCTGCTGTACCCTGCAATTTAAGTTTATTCTTTAAGTTTTCGGGTGCACCGAGGAACGCGGAATGCGATTGATGAAATATATCGCCGCAGGTCTTTATGCGAGTGTTATTTACAAAACAAAAGAACATGCTTTCTTAGTGTTAACATGATAGTACATATGTTTTACTCGTATGTGTTAGACCATTCAACAATGTTAGGATGCAGTCGCTATACTCACGAGTTAAACATTTATGTTACTTAACAGAAATAGTTTATGTTTGTGTATAAATGTATGAAGGTACAAAGTAGCTCAGAAGGTACCGTCGGGAAAACAGCAAATAATGATAATAATTATCATTTCGCATTTATCTCTCGTCAACTGACAACTGTGTAGACCACTGATAAGAGAAAATGGTAAGAGATAATAGGAAGCTTAGTTTTATAATTAATTTAATACATATTGAAATCGTCTATTGAAGTAGGTATTATCAAGAGCAACGACTGATAAAAATACCTTTGTCATTTTATCAACGATCATAAAATACAAGGAAAGAAGCTTTCTGTCATACTATGAACAAACTAACTACTTGCGATGGAAATAATGATGAGTGATACTAATATACCACATACTATAATAAGTTAGGAGTACTGTATGTAAACACAAACTACTTATTACGCGAATATAGTCAGTACTAGAGCACCATGCGAGGACATTCAAGCATGAAAATGACATAGACAAACTCGGGTGTACTCACCAAACTGCCGCAGGAGGTGCTGGAAATGACACACCTGCATTATCCCCCTTACAAACCGACAAATAGCAAGTTAGTCCCCCAGCGGGCGCGCCACCGCTCCACGTCCGCCGGCCCACAACACACCCTCTGTCCAAAATATCAGGGTTCACTAATTATGACATGGGACTAGCATGTGAATGATAGCACGACACTGTTGCTAGCTCGCTCTCAGTAGGCTGAGATCCAGCCGCTCCATGCATCTTACAACAGAAATCGCAAAATATATTCAACAAAGCGAAGATGCGATAACGTGGTTGAATTTACATTTAGCGCTATCTAACATCGCATAGCCGAAGATCGAAAATAAATAAAAAATGTAAAACATATTGAAATGTAGAGAAGCTTAACTAAACACCAAGTGCACTCACATTTGCAAGGGCTGGTTTTCTTACGGAGGGTTTGCATTGGAAAGTCAGTTGGTAACTTGTGATTGAACATCAAAATCTTGGTGAGTAACCTTTTGATATCACTGAAATACAAATACACTGTGGGATTCACTGCACTCGGTGCCGGTGTACATTAAGGGCACTGTTGGTGAAAAGTAAGATGCAATACCGGAGTTACACTACGTGATTTATTGATTTTTATGCTAACGGTCGCGATTCCCATAGAAACGTTTTAACACAATGCCGTTTTGGGTGACACAACATAACGTAGTCTGCGTTAAAGTATTAAGATAGAAATTAGGTAACTTTAGCGGATGGCTAACATTAGTGTTTATAATCGTTTCTGATGGCACAGGAAGCGCCCGTCGCAGTGATCGGCAGCACATGGGCACGGCGCACGCACGCACACTAGCGCGCGCAACGCGATCTCTATCCGTGCGCGGGGTGGCACACACACACGCGCACAACAACCCTTAATCAATATTCGCTCCTGATCCCTACTCTGTGCAACTTTTATGTTTATCTCAATGCAACTGTAACATGTCCACTATTCCATGTCGTTATGTTGTTGTATACCTATATGATATGTCACTCTGATTTTGATGAGTTTTAAGAATACATCGATAACAGTTAATAAATAGTCAGTGGATTATAAATTGTATAATGTTGTTGTATTAACGAGATCTGTGAGATTAATGTTCTAGTGATGAAGATATTGATTCATGATCTGATTCTTTTAATAAGCTAAGAGATGTAGAATTGATGTATATATTTACAATAAACCAAATAGAAGCAGTTTACATTATCTTCCATAGAATATGTTTTAACTCTTAATTAAAGACTTACGATTTGAAAAACACGTGGCTTTATACATTTTTACCTGACTGGTTCAAATAAAAACTGTTCCTTAGTTGTCTTTTCTGCTGTTGACATGATTATGGTTTATTTATTTATTATACACTTCATTGCACATCAAAAAAGGCGAGCTTAATGCCTTAAGGCTCTACCATCTAATCTTTGGGTTGGTCAGAGACGTTCAAGTGGAAGGTGCGAAAATACTCAAATAATTATATACTTATCAGTTTCCCGATGTTGTAGCTATTATAATAAAGGACATTTTTATATATGTACTTATAAAAGATTAAATTGAAGGAACAGTTCCAAACTTTAAGACACTAGAATAACTAGGGGCTGCTTTACTTTATATAAACAAAACCAAACACAATACAGCTGATCTCTGATCTTATCAATGCAGACAATATACACATAGCTATTAATATTGTTGATTGACTGATAACAGCTTATTCCGAAATATTTATAATCGATAGTATAATTGATCAAAGAGTGATGGATGACAGCCTCCTAGCTACTATTCTTGATTAACATTGATCTGTAAGGTTGTATGTTTGAACCCTGGCCTTTTCTGTTTGAGCTGCAGTTTTTTAACAAATATTTTTTTTATGAGTAAACCCATATTCCCAATATTAATTACCTAATCCTTCTCATTGTCCCAACTCTTTCTCCACATCCATTCCTAAATCTCCTAAGGTAGATTCTATAGTAGTCCAGGGGCATGACAATGTTTGTATGTCACTCACAACCAAAAACAGTACATCTTATGGTTATCTTCTGTGAGAGAGGTGTACCTAGGTTAGTCAAGTGTGCCCAGGTGACTGTGGGATTGCAGCATGCACCCACACCCTTTCAAAAGTAAATACGAATATAAATAGTTAATATTGAATAGGATAATATAATATTTGATAACAGACATTTAAAACAAAGTGGCCTTCTAACATGAACTTCATAAAATACAAAGAATAATCTAGATTAATATTTTTTTTGGTGTAAGAGTTTGTGCAACTCACAAGTGTGTGTCAACCAATGACAATACTGCCCATAGACATAAGAAAACTATCACATATAACAAATTGAAGTCCAAAATGTTTGGTTGATTGTTAGAAAAGAGGTTTTATTCCACAAAATAATATTTAGGCCTTATATATAAAATAGCATGACATTTGTGAACTTAAGGTCAATTTATTTGAATAATTATTGATATTTAGTATTATTAGTTGATCTTGTTAACATGGTTATTTAGTAATAAATTAATTTCTACACCAGCAATGGTAGAATGTGTGACACAGACAATATAAAGTAAAGACCTTGTAAATACCACATTTTTAGACATATATGAATTGAATTGAAATCATCCGATACTTACCACTACAAGCAAGCCAGTCACACTCTCATGAATTGCAAGAATTATAGCATAAGTTCTTCCAGTGTAAAGATCCGGTAAATAGATGAATCCAAGATTGTTCTGTCTTAGGTCAGGGGTTTCCAAACTTGTTGGCCTGAAGGGCACGCTGACTGTTCCACAAAGTCCCAAGGGCCAAGACCTAGAAACCCTCTCTCCAGAACTTAAAATGGAAAGGATTGATTTGCATTGCAGCAATATTTTTAAAGAAAAATATCAGAACATCTATGCTGGAATTTAATAATTTTACATTGAACTCACACAGTTTGATCAGTTGCATAGTTCATGGAAGCAGTTCATGGCTTTCTCCACTTTCGGAACTACTTATCTGTATGAAAAAACATTCTCTAAAATGAAATATGTACATCAAAAAGTTTCTACAGTTCCATGACCATCTTAAGTCGCTTTTGATAATTGACACTAGTATTGCAAACAATTGTCTGTGAAAAATCACAGCTAAATAAGTATCATTAATTCCTATTCAAATGTTTAATGTTACCCTTTAAATGCTAGATTATGCATGACAGTGATTGGGTTCTTCTTTACATAGTATAAAACAAAGTCGCGTCCCGCCGTCTGTCCCTCTGTATGTACGCTTAGATCTTTTAAACTACTCAACGGATTTTAATGCGGTTTTCATCAATAGATAGAGCGATTTAAGAGGAAGGTTTATACATATGTTAATTTGTTATATATTATGTGTAAAAAAATTGCAACGCATGCTGAGCACACCTAGTTTTAGTATAAAACAAAGTTAAGTGTAGCAGGCTGGATGCCAGGCATGTCCAGCTCGCTTCTGTGGGATGGGTTGCAAGTGCTTGCAGGCCGTAGTTTGTAGACCCCTATCATAGATCAATGGTTCAAAATATAACTCCATTTAGATTGAATAAGGTCCTGGAAATGACTAATCCTTATAATGAGTCCAACGAATTTTTAGTCTGAGAAATATCTATTTATCTGATCTGAAAAAGCATTGATGCTCTACCTGAGCATCAATGTTTTTGCACTATAATCACAAATTTCAACTTAGTGTGGAATAATGGGACATGTAAGCATATGTATCACTTTCAGCTTTATAAGAAACATATAGACCATCAATACTTTAGAGGATAAATTGAGGGTTATAGTCAATAAACATCTACAACTCTGTTAGTTGTGCTAACTTCCTAGTCACAAAAAAAATTAAAGTATCCCAATATTTATATTGAATTAAATTGTATGTTAAACAAGTTATTGGTTCCTTTTGTAAGCATTATATGGAGGATGTATTTTTTGCTAGATTTGAGGTCTTCATAGGATATCAAACAATGGCTACTAAATCAGAGCACTATGAAGTCTGATTTATTATGAAAATTGAATGTAGTCACACAATGAAAATTATTCACAATTATATGCTGTATTACTATTATTCAATACTAGGTATTTCAATGTTTTTTTTTATTTATATATGACAATGGTGCAATTAGCACATTCTGTCAGTGTCAAGGTATTTTCGTAACAAACAATTTCAAAGTCTAAAATGCATCCTATCAATGTGCAGTCCCATTGAAGTAAGTCAGGTGTCACTCAGTAAAACAATAGTAGGTTTACTGAGGATATAAGAGGACTCCTTGGAAGCACTCAAAAAACGTAGTCCCATGCTTTTATTTTATTATTACAAACACCAGGCACATAAACACTTTGATGTTTATTAAACCACAAAATGCCTAATACATCATTTTTACAATAATCAAACAAAACTTAACTTCACTTATCGAGTTCCCGCCAAAAAGTACGTAATGTATAATATAATGTAGTATGCATTGACTGATATGTTTTATATCAATGGTAGTATGTAATTTTTTATTTTGTAACTGATGTATATATGTGTAAGACTGGTGTACCTTAAGCAATAAATAAATAAAGTCTATTACAATGTAATAGCGTTAGTGTTATAGTCGGTCCATGAGATTTTCTCCCCATAAGTTATGAGAATAAAATTATAACGATCTTTGATATAGCTAGCTGTAAGTAGTGATATTTGCGAAAAACTTGTAAATGGAAATAAAAAAATTGTGTCAGGCCAGTATCAAAGGCAATAAACTATTAATGCTGCTGTTTCAAGAGTAACCACGTAGACGTCATTAGTTTTGATAGAAAAATGTTGAAAGAAAACATACACACACATGTGACAAACTTAGAAAAAATGTAAGTCAACTTTCAGTGTTAAGATCAAACAAAACATTACCTTGAGAAGCCGTCGACATTTGAGAAAATATCTTCAATTTAAAAGATTACGTAGAAAACAAGTTTAATAATAATAAATTCATAATGTTTAGCGTAAGAAAAAACTAGTCTTTTTTTTTTGTAACTTTCACAATAGTCTATAGGTTACGCGGTAAATTTTGTAATTAGTCACGTTTATACGGAGTAAATATATATAGATTTTAATGTTGCCGATTATATTTAAAAATACAGATTTTCGGCAATTTTCTTAACAGAAGCGATCATATACGGATGTGACAATTTGATAAATGACAATAGAATAATATGGTATTTCAGAAATGTCAAAGTAAAAATTT
This sequence comes from Sesia bembeciformis, assembly GCA_943735995.1. Lineage (NCBI taxonomy): Eukaryota > Metazoa > Arthropoda > Insecta > Lepidoptera > Sesiidae > Sesia > Sesia bembeciformis. Next base: position 10,510,044 of record OX031043.1, read on the forward strand.
TTTTCTTCATTTGTGGCAATGGAGCAATTAGCACATCCTGCCATGGTCAAGTTTTCTTCGCAATAAACGAAACGTATTCTGTCCGGGACTTTTTGGCGGGAACTCGAATAGTTTTTTTCTCTTCATATATGGCAATGGTATAATTAGCACATTCTGTCAGTATCAAGTTTTCTTCGTAATAAACAATTTCAACGCCTAAAACGTATCCTGTCATTATTTAGTCCCATCGGAGTAAGTTAGGAGTCGCTCAGTAAAGCGATAATAGATTTACTAAGGACAGAAGATGACTCCTTGAATGCACACGAAAAACGTTTTTATTTGATTAGCACAAACACCACTCATTAAAAACACTTTGAAGTTTAATAAATCATCACAAAACGTCTCATACACAATTTTTACAATAATCCAAGGAAAACTCGACTTCATTTCTCGAGTTCCCGCCAAAAGGTCCGATTTGGGGACCTCTGATCTAAAGTAGGACTAAGATTTATTAATTTATTATTAAGATTTATTATTCTATACTTTATAAATAATCAGCTGTCAGTTTTAAAACTTTTCCCCTAAATGTGCCGCCCCTGAGCAATATTTTTATTATTTTGGTCACTGTAAAAATATCTATAGTTGTAACCCGTCATTAGCTATCACAACACAATTTATTATCCGTATTTGACACTTTCATTTGATCTACTCTAAAAAGAAGTTTCGCTTTTTTTTAGCTTTTCTATGGCTGTTTAGAATGATAACAGATACTTAATGTATTAGAATGAGTATATTAATAAACTCTAATAATTACTGCCTGGTGGACCACAGTGATTATGTTTCTAACCTATACAAAAACGTTCATATTACTGAAAATCATATTGAATCATATGAGATTTCTAAAAAGTTATTTTCAATTAAAAGTAATGACCAAGACGTTAATAGAAAGAGAACTAGAGTTTCTGACGACGTCCATAAGGAAGTAAGGAAAATAATAATATCCATGTTTTAAATATGCATGGAACTTGACAGCAATTCTACTCCTTTTCTTGTAATTTTAGGCCAAAACAGTAGAACGAATGTATTTGAAGTTTAAGGAAGAAGTGTCACCAGTATTAAAGAGTAGTTTAAATTATAAATACAACAAATTAGACACATCCAGTGTTCGGGATCTATCAAACCAATTATTTCAATCAACAGTATTTAATCACTCTGGAATCAGAGGTGAGAATAATTCGGAAGTGCCACTAAAATGTAAAGTTAAAGATGAATATTTTTTAATACCACAAGAATGTAAGTAAGTAAATGTTTAATATTCTTTGTATACTTTTGTTTTGTGTAATATTATAATTATATTATTGGTGACAACATGCAGTTTAAGCATAGATAAAAGTGTAAATTCTTTGCTACGAGAAATAAATTCCTATGCTAGATATGAAGAATACCCCTGTCACCCATGGACAAATGGAACACATGCCAACATTGAACATCTGCCACATGAATTGCTTATTTTTACTTGTTGCCATCCCTTATGACCTGGTGCTGAAAAGCGTATTTGAAGTAAAAATCAGTCAAGTTACCACTCCCGAAATTCCGATTTCAAAAAGTTCTGAGAAAATTGGAAATGCATTGATTTTGACAAGATACAGTGCAGTTTGACAGTCAGAGATGACTATCGAGAGTTGATAGAGCTCTCAGTCATATTTTTAGATGTCATGCACCAAGCTCCATGGATGGTGAGAGCAATCTATTCCTTGAAAATATCATTAATAAGTTCTCAGTTCACTTCTGCTTGTTTATTGTGATTTTTTTTAATAAGATTCTATATAGTATTTTATATTTTTAGGTTTTACAGTGGATGTGTGAGCGAGCAGTGTGAGAAATTATATGGGAACAAATATGACATGGTGGTGGCCGACCCACCTTGGTGGAATAAATACATAAGGAGGTTGAAAAGTGCCAATGATAAGTTAAGGTATTTAATGATTGTGGAGGTTCATGTTTTAAGGTGTATTGTGGTGTAAGATTTTGCTTCAGAAGGTGCGATTAATAACTTTCATTGTCCTCCATACTATTTTATTAAATGAACAGAAGGATAGATTGAAAGCACGCAGCTCGGGAGGCATGCGGGTGATCACTGGTGCGAACATTGTGGACAGTGACACTATAAAGAATTATTATTATATTTGTAAATTTTATACTTTTGTAGTAATGTTATTTAAATTTAATAAGAAAATAAAATCAAAACCATCTCCAACAAATTCCAATTCTGAAAATGTAATAACCTTAACCAATCCTTTTAACATTCACTGCTGGACATAGGCCTCCTCCATACACATTGTCTTGTGCACGAGGGATCTATGACCTGTCGAGACAAGTTGGCCAGTCCACTCTTTTATGGTGTTTCTCATCGCTAGTTGGAGCGGCTTTATTATCATTTAGCTGCCTTTTACTACACCCACGTGAAGAATGGTTTGTTGATATTATAAAACCCGTGGACTAATTTAAAATGTATGTATTTATTATAAAATTATAACACATTTATTGTTATTGTCTTTCAGTTATTCAATGATGTACAACGAAGACATTGCTTCAATACCAGTAAAGGATCTTCTTTCAAGGAACTGCCTTGTTGCAGTTTGGTGTACAAATGCACCAAGCAATGTCGCTGCTATAAAAAATATAATATTTCCGAAATGGGGTGTGGAGTATATAACAACGTGGTATTGGTTGAAAGTTACTATTGATTTACAACCAATCTGCTCCTTTGGTGTGGGAAGTCAGAAGCAACCATATGAAAGACTTATGTTGGGCAAAGTGGGTGAATTGAAGAATGTTCCCGATTCCTTGTTGATTGTTAGCATTCCAAGTGCTTTACATTCTCACAAACCTCCATTATTAGGTAAGAAGAGAATACTTTATGAATATTAGTTATAGAAGATCTTCGTTGGGGCAACTGTGTCCTTAATAGTTACCTCGGAGCACTAAGTTGGCACTAATACAGCACCAAATATTGGGCTGTGACAACCCTACCTTCTGCTGCACCAGGGACGGCTACGATGAGCCGTGATACCTATAAACAAACATGATAAGTGAATCCTCGCTTGTGCAGTTGCAGGGGCGGGATGACGTTGTAGAGCTAAGCACACGATGTAAAAAGCGCACCTGCCGCCCGCTCTCCACGCAATCCCCGCGTTGTTTCGTCCCTGTACCTCTGCAACCGCGCAGCCGAGGACTCACTTATCTCGTTTGTCTATAATTAATCTTAGGCTGTGACCGGAGTAGGCGTGGGACGGGACAGCAGAATCTGCTGCATATTTTTCAAACGCATATTGGATGAGGTGTGGTCGGTATGACTGCAGGCCGGGAAGCGGATTCCGAAACGACACTTGCCACTGTTTTGAGGGGGAGCGGACAGTTTAAGTCAGTTTGCGATTTCCGCTGCAATTTTGTTAAACTTCTTTTTTTTTTTTATATACTAGTGGGCGGACGAGCAAGGGGTCCCACGTGATGGTAAGTGTTACCGCCGCCCATGGACACCTGCAACACCAGGGGGCATGAGGGCGCGCCGCCGACCTTGCAAAATCCTATTCACAGCTCTCTTGAAGAACCCCATATCGTAGCTTAATAGAAAGACCTCTTGAGGCAGTTTGTTCCACAGCCTACAGCCTAATATAAAGTAACTTTTTCTTTGCCAAGAAAACAAATGTAAATTGTGTTTTTGCAGATTTGTTGTCTCCATACGTAAATACTGAACAGCCTCAAACTTTGGAACTGTTTGCAAGATATCTACTTCCCACTACAACCAGTGTGGGCTACGAGCCATTGAAGTGGCAACATATATCATTGTATGAAAATACTACTTGATGTAAAGATTAAAGAGCAATAAAAGTACTTATAATTATATTTTTAAATTTTCGTTTTAAATTATAAACATAACTAAAAGATGAAAGAAAAGAACAACTATCGATTGAACATATCGACTAGAAATTCCAATTGACGTAAAGAACAGACCACAACTTTGTTTTTCCTTTGAGATTTCCACGTGGAAATTGAGATTTCTACGGCCTATATGTGTATTACTTTAGTAGGGTCATATAAAAGAGCACCCTTGTCATAGACATGTAGGGGGAGAGTGCACGCTGCATGCCGACAGCCGCTGAGCGCACTCGACTGGCTACGTTACCCCTCTGGCAGTACATTTCATTTCCTACTTTATCGTATTTCCCCAATGTACGTACGTCTTTCGGTAGGGAGTGAGATATATCAGAGTCCATTCCCATCCCATCCTATCCCTCCCAATTTTCCCAAAAAAATCTCCCAAGCCTATCTTATATCTCTAAAAGTGGGCAGCGTATCCGGGGGCCTGGCAAAGTTTGCCTTCTGGACCGATGTTGGCATGTATCGCGAATGTCTATGTACGACAGTATCCACTTACCATCAGGTGGACTGTATGCTCGACTGCCACCTTTTTCAATAATAAAAAAAACAACGCAAGTTCGTGAAATTGTATGGAAATCAAGCTTGTCACGTCACGAGTAAATTTTATTGATGGGACGCCACTCAACGATGGAACAAATGTCTCCCTGACTCCGTTCAACGCTTTTGACAATTTTTTAAATTAAATTGAGCCATTTTTGTGTTTTGTAAGAACGCTTTGCTAGCGACACGGGTCGGAACAGACTGAACGAGCAGCGCGAATAGTGTGAGCTTAACAAAAACATCGGGCACGCAACGACGGACAGCTTGTGTTATCTATACCTCTATATTTGTGACCCTTGTATTGTTCAAGATATACCATTTCAAAAATGGGTCCATCGGTGTGACGTCATCCCACCTATTGAACGGGACAGAGCAGTTTAAATTCAAGTGACAGAAAAGTTAATACTTTTATTGTTTTCTAAAACCTACTGACTCCGGCAACACTCACGAAACAAGTTTGTTCGAGCCTTGACGTTTAAAATAAATTAATAACACCACACTCAACACGAACACAACACGTGCAACATCCAGACCCGAACAAATGCCTGTCTTAAAACAAATGTTTATCCGACCGGGCATCGAACCCGCGACCAGGAACAGCAGGAAGCGTTACTACCAACTGTGCACTAAATTGGTCGTCAATTAGTCAATAGGTTTGACGGCAGTCTTTCTGAACTTTGATAATTGGGCGTAATGGGATCGTTTTCCCTCTCTTACTTCTCTTTCCATTGCAAATAAAACTCCAAATATATGTTAAAAAAATATTTAATAAAACTAAGATAGAAACGCTATTATAAGTGCGTTAACTTTTTCCATTGAGAATGATACTCGTCTTGTTCTTTTTGGGGTATCCATCCGGATTCAAAGTTTGCCACCTCCAGAAATCAGTGCCTGTAATGAAATAAATAATTTAGTCAATATCATCCTATAATATGGGGTTACACGCTACAATCCCAGATCCACTGGGCGCACTACTGGCTACGTCACCCAGTGTTAGTGCAAACGCTCATTATTAGAGATGTACCTGAGGGTAAATCGATCGACTACGACTTTGTTGTGCATGGGCAGTCACTAGTCACCCCCTCTCTCGTAACACACAACAGATTTGAAACTCCAGGAGTTAACACCGCGCTAGTTAGCGGTCTCGATAACAAGGAAAACTAATCGTGATAAGTGTAGTGTAATTTAAGAAGATACAGGGCCCTGTCGAGGTGGGAAACAACAGAAGAAAAGGGTAAGTGGTTTGTGATTTGTTTATGCGCACCAAAGTTGATCCGTTCGAGCTGGGATTTTATTTGAGCTATATAGGTGCAACATATTGTTTTAGTCAAAATGTCAAAATCATTGCAATTATTAACAATAAAACATGATTTCTTGTTAGAAAAGATAAAGAAACTAAATATTATTGCTAATTCAATTGATTTTTCAACTCAGGGTAGTATTGAAAAATTAAAAGTGCGTTGCAGTGACCTTGAATCCATCAAAACAGAATTCGAAGACGTTCATTTGCAACTGTTATCCAAATTAGATACGGATTCACAGGATTTTGTAACGCACAGAGAAAAATATAATATCTTTGAAGATCAGTTTTTTGAAGTAAAATTATTGTTAAGTTCTATTTAAGAAGGTCAATCGACTATGTTCAGTAAAACATCAAGTGATGTAATTCTACCGCTACCCAACATCAGTTTGCCTCATTTTTCTGGAAATTATTGCGATTTTCCTAGCTTTATAAATATGTTTAATACGTTAGTTCACAACAACGAGCGACTGAGTCCGATTCAGAAAATGCACTATTTACTGAGGTGCCTATCAAATGAGCCATTAAACTTAGTTAAGCACTTAACTACTATTCCTGATAATTATGAGGTGGCACGGGTATTGCTGATAGATCGTTACGACAACAAAAGATTAATCGCAGATTCGCACTTATCGGCGATGTTCTCACTTCCTACCCTCACCGTTAAGAATGCTACTCAGTTACGTAGTTTTGTTAATATTTTGTATGAGAACACACGGGGTCTAAGTAGTTTAGGTTTTCCAGTGTCCGAGTGGTCGTTTATATTGTTGCATATATTTTGTAGAAAGTTAGACAACGACCTACACTCGAGATTCGAGCTAGCGCATCAAAATATAAAAAAACCTACATTTGTAAATTTGCTTACATTTTTTAGATAATTATTGTAAAACATTTGAAACCACTGGACTATGTCAACAAAGTAGCGGCAAGTCGTATAGCACATTGCCCAAGAAGGGGGAGGTTTCATCCTTCTACGTGTCCAGTGTAAACGAGCGTAATATAAGTAATAATGTCAATAAGCCAGGTAGATGTAGTGATAACAGCAGCACAGTCTCAACGACTTGTCATCTTTGTAAGGGTCCCCACATGTTATTTAAATGTGTTAAGTTTGTGGCCATGGACATTAAGTCTAGATTAGAATTAATTAAATCAAAAAAAATGTGTTTTAATTGTCTAAGGTCACACAGGGTCATTAATTGCTTTGTCCCGATGTCAAATTTGCAAAAGTAAACAATAGTTTACTACATATAAATGAAGAACCGTGTATAAATACTATACAGAATAATAATATTGATAATGTAGTGGGAAGTACAGTGGGTAAGTCTCCTCGCTCGGACGTTGCGGCACATTGCACGAGTGGCATAGTGTCGTCTCACTCGCACTCACGCGACTCAAATGGATGCGAGTACACTGGCTATAGAGGTTCTTATCAACACGCATTGCTCGCCACTGCGTTAATAGATGTTGCTGTTAATGTAAATGACAGGTTTCAACCCGTTCGCGCGCTTCTTGATCCTGGCAGTATGGCTAATTTTATTTCTACGTCATGCATACAGCGCTTACGATTAGGCCTACGGTATGATAAAACAAACTTAATAATAACAGGCAGCGCCGTCTCTAGCTCATGTAGCGCCCGGGTGCAGGGCGCCCTCTAGTAGGCGTTTTGAACTCTTTGGAGGTGTCGCGAGCGGCGCTCGGCGCCCCCTAAGACCCTGCGCCCGTGTGCACCGCACCCCCTGCACCATAGGTAAAGCCGGCACTGAATTCAGCGCTCGACAGGCGCCCCCGGGCGCGGGGCGCCCGGGGTGCACCGCACCCCTTGCACCCCCTGGTAAAGACGGCCCTGATAACAGGTATAGGGGGAACGAATAGTGTATATCCTAAGGGGCAGTTAGACTTATACCTACGCCCAGATAGTGACGTCGAGTCACCTTTGCACATCGAATTGTTTGTTTTGCCTAAGGTTACCGCTGATATACTTTCGAGTACTATCAATAGTAACATGCTACAACGTTATAAACATCTTAAGTTAGCGGATCCGCATTGTATAGCTATAGAGAAAGGTCCCGTAGATATTTTATTGGGTGCTGGAGCGTGTGCACAAATATTTCAAGGAAATAAATTGATATTCGGTGACAACTTGCCTGCGGCTTTCGAAACAATATTTGGTTGGGTTTTAATGGGAAATTTTATGTGTGACAGCCTAATGAATAGAGAGGTTCAGGCGTTATCTTGTGTAACATCAGTCACTTCAGTAGATGATACGTTAAAGCGTTTTTGGGAGTTAGAAGAAATACCTACCACCAAACCCGTAGACCCTGACGCTGTGATATGTCAGAATCATTTTAAGCAGACGCATTCGCGTACTCCAGATGGCAGATTTATCGTGCGCTTACCCTTTAAATATGATGATACCATGATGGTAATTGGGGAATCGGGGATACCATGCAGTTTGCTTTACGCAGACTTCTATCATTAGAGAGAAAGTTTAAGCGTGACCCTATGTTAGAGTTGACATACAAAGATTTTATGCGAGAATATTCATTACTGGGCCACATGCAACCAATCGATATCTCGATTGCATCGAGGTTCCCTAAGTTTATTATACCACATCATGGAGTATACAAGAAGAATTCGGACAAAATCAGGTGTGTGTTCGATGCTTCCATGAAGAGTACAACAGGGAAATCGTTGAATGACGTGTTATTAACTGGTCCCAAATTACAGCAAGATATTGTAGACATTATTCTCCATTTTAGATTGCACAATGTCGTATTCTCAGCGGACATTCGCCAAATGTATAGGCAAGTCCTAGTGCACACTGATGATAGGTGTTATCAGTGTATACTGTGGCGCAACGAGGAAGGGCAAATCAGTGTTTCAGTTAAATACGGTTACTTATGGCGTGACCTCAGCCCCTTTTCTCGCAATGCGATGTATACACGAACTAGCCTATCAAGGTAAAGACACACATCCACGCGCATCGGAGATTCTTCTCAATGACATTTTTGTGGATGATGTGGTCACTGGTGCTAGTTCGTTAGCCGAAGCTCAAGAAATAAAGAGTGAACTTATTGACCTCTTGTCACAGGGAGGATTCGAGCTTCGCAAATGGATGAGTAACTCTTCTCAGTTACTCACAGACTTACCAGCGGAATTTTGTGAACTAAATTTCACGGAAGATGCCAACACACCGCTAAAAATATTAGGTTTTAAATATAGCCCTAAAACGGACACTTTTTCCTATCAAGTGTCTGTTAACAGCGATGTGTGTACTAAGCGTACCATATTGTCAAGGATAAGTTCCATTTATGATCCCAACGGGTGGTTATCACCTTGCGTTATTTTCGCAAAGATCTTGATGCAACGGCTGTGGACATTAGGCATTGAGTGGGATCATACACCTCCCACTCATATTGTTATTGAGTCATAGTGTTATTGAACCCTGCTGACCCAGCGTCACGAGGCATCACGCCACAGGAGTTAGTCCATCATCATCTGTGGTGGGATCCAGCATGGCTTGCGCAGGATGAATGCACATGGCCGCCGCCATGTCAACAACTTGAAAGGGATTAGTTACCAGGCCTAAAACGGTCTAAAATATCCACTGTTGTTCCTGTCAATAGCGTATGTCTAGAGGAGGATCTAATTGATAAATTCAGTTCTCTCTCTAAGCTCACACGAGTCACAGCTTGGTGTCTCAGATTTATTCACAATTGCTCAAAACGGCCTAAAAGGAGAGGTTTATTGTCAAGCGATGAGTTACAACATAGTTTATTAACACTCGTCAAGATAGTTCAACAACGGGTCTTTGCAGTTGATATTCAGCTGTTAAAAAATAACAAGGTTTGTAGTACTGGGCTGAGACGCTTACAACCATTCATGGATGACAGTAATTTGCTTAGAGTAGGAGGTAGACTCGTCAACTCATCTTTGTCTTATTCGACAAAACATCCTTTGGTATTACCACAGTGACATCAGTTTACAAATATGATTGTGGATTACTACCACATAAAATATTTACATGCAGGACCTAATGCGTTGATGTCTCTCCTCAGAGAACAATACTGGATCTTGTCGGCCAGTGGTGTTATTAAGAGTCGAGTGTTTAAGTGCGTGCGTTGTTTCCGTTTGAAATGTCAACCTCCACAGACATTAATGGGAGACTTACCTGCCAGCCGCGTCACTGAATCTCATCGTCCGTTCGTCTCGGTGGCTGTTGATTTTGCGGGTCCATTTAATATTAAAACTAGTAAACTACGCAATGCTAAAATAAATAAGTCATACCTGTGTGTTTTCGTGTGCTTTAGCGGTGCACTTGGAAGTGGTTAGTGACTTAACTACAGAAGCATTCTTAGCGACCCTAAAAAGATTCACTTCTCGAAGAGGGTTACCGAGGGAAATCTGGTCTGACTGTGGTTCTAATTTTAAAGGGGCTTGCAGACTATTAAATCAATTTAGAAGGGATATAATTAAGGATTCTTCCTTAAATGTTTATTATTCTGAGCACTTTATTCAGTGGCGATTTTCTCCGCCTCTTAGTCCTCATTTCAATGGACTTGCAGAGGCAGCCGTCAAATCTAGCAAAGCTCATTTGAAACGTGTTGTAGGTGATCGTAACTTAACATTTGAAGAGTTAACAACAGTTTTCGCTCAACAACGACTGAAATGGCACTCTACCAGTTACAATATAAAGATAGGGGATTTAGTACTCCTCAAAGAGGATAATTTGCCTCCACTACAATGGTGCTTGGGACGCGTCACCCGGATTTTTCCTGGGACGGACTCAGTTGTTCGGGTAGTGGAAGTTAGGACGGCTAAAGGGCATCTTACCAGGTCTCTATCTAAACTATGCCCTTTGCCATGTAATAGTGATTAGCTTACAACTTAATTTCTTAGTTAGGTTAATTTATAAAATAAAAAATAAGTAATGCACTGAGATACTAGTTCATCTTAGTCTTATAGCAGTTGCTAATTGTAGGAAATTTTCAGCAACTCGTCTGTTTTTAAAAAAGGGGTAAAACCCTTTTTGGGGGGGCTTATGTTAGTGCAAACGCTCATTATTAGAGATGTACCTGAGGGTAAATAGATCGACTACGACTTTGTTGTGCATGGGCAGTCACTAGTCACCCCCTCTCGTAACTCACTACAGATTTGAAACTCGAGGAGTTAACACCGCGCTAGTTAGCGATCTCGATAACAAGGAAAACTAATCGTGATAAGTGTAGTGTAATTTAAGAAGATACAGGGCCCTGTCGAGGTGGGAAACAAAAGAAGAAAAGGGTAAGTGGTTTGTGATTTGTTTATGCGCACCACCCAGCATTTACTGTCACTACCGTAAAATGTACTGCGTTTCCCACTATCCTATTCCCCCAATGTACGTACGTGTTTCGGTAGTGAGTGAGACATATCTCACTCGGATCTCATGTCCATCCTATCCTATTGCTCCCCATTTTCCCAACTCTTTCTCCAATTACACTCCTAAATCTTCAAGGGTAGGCAGGGCATGATTCTGATGGAAGTTGTTGGTAATGCAATTGATTCAAAATTGGATATTTTAACTATAGGGACATAAAATTGAAGAAAAAAAATTCTTCTAGTAATTCATATAATTAAAAAAAAACAATACTTACTATATATAAAATTGTATACTTACACATATCCTCAATAGTATATCTAGTGGTCCAGCCCAACTCTTCCTTGGCTAGTGACGCGTCAGCCCACATGGCAGTGATGTCCCCAAGCCGCCGCTCCTCGTATTTTAGTGGGATTGTTGTATTCGTTACACGTTCAAAAACATCTACCAACTCTTTTACAGAAACTCCCTTGCCTGTACCCAGGTTGTATACCTGTAAAAAATAAGGAATTTTAGAGCAATTATGAAATAGAATACTTACGTACATGAATGGTGGGAAGTCTTGAAATTACCATTTACTAAACATTAATACTAAATATAATCATGTTATTTGTTTTACGCTTGGTCTAAAGTACATACTACATCTTATTTTAAATTACGTAATCATGTATCAAAAATAAAGTTGATAAAGCAAATACGTACCTTTAATCCAACGTGATTCTCGCTAAGTAAATTTAGTGCCGCAACATGACCACCGGCTAAATCCATAACGTGAACATAATCTCGAACGCCTAAATTAAAAATTTTATTTATAAGAATTCTATCTGAGACCATAGAAATCTAAATAATAATTATATTTGTATGCCTGACACGCTTTTTTAACACAAACTTACCGGTTCCATCAGGGGTGTTGTAATCATTTCCGAAGACTGTCAGTACTGGCTTCTTCTTCAGGGCGACCTGTGCCATGAAAGGCATGAGGTTAGTGAACTCCTTCGTGGGGTCCTCGCCGATCTGACCCGACGGATGCGCGCCCACGGGGTTGAAGTAACGCAGGGATATTATGTTCCATTTCTGTGAACAGTGGGACGACTCTAGGTTAGTGTAGGGTTTTCGTGACATTTGTGAACGCACTCGCAGTTCCCGCTCAATATGACATTTTAGACATCTATCACTTGCGTTTATGGTTAGATCGGAGGGTGCAAAGATTTACGTTGTAATTAGAATAAGAAGTACAAATAAAGAGAAGTTAATCATTAAATTCGTAGGATATATGCTCGGTAGTCAATACTATAGAGATGTAAATTTTGCAGTAACTATTTAACTCATCTCTGATTTTTAGTAATAATATATAAGTAGAATAGAATATAATACCGTTATTCATTCCTACAAATACATAGATATAAAGCGATAAAAACACTAACTTAAACTAGTAAGAATACAACGTCAGTTAATATTAACAGTTAATTAATTAAACAGTCGGTTAACCTACCTACTTATACAAAAAAACATAATATGAAAAATAACTAACAGTTTTTTTTATTTAACACTTTAATTTAGAATTTTTATTTGCAGCAATGAAACGGTCTCACAACTTAGTCTAATGCCGCATGTTTAGACCGGGTTGACTTTGGTGTTGATATTTTCAGTTGTGACTGGTTTGAGCAGTGGTCTGCCAGGTTTGATAATTGGAAAATCATAAAACCTGGACATAGAGCTAAAATACCTGGTGTTTTGGTCTGGACACCGGACATAGTTTTAAATTATTGGAATAAATATAATAATAAATTGTAATTTTTTTCTAACTTGTACTCTATATTCTGCAAGTCAATTATTTATTTAAGTTTGAGTTTTAAAATTATGAAAATTAAATTTTTAATTATTAAATTTTTTCTCCAAAATCTAAAAACATAGACGATATCGAAAATCTAAAACGTACTGTCAAGTCTGGCGAGCTCTTGTATCTCTTGATATCCGAAAGTCGAGCGGGCCAGATGGTATTCCTGCGGTGGTATTCCAACTTTGCGCTCCTGAGTTATCGCCTGTGCCTACGCGACTTTTTAAGCACTCTTACTCCACGAGACGCTTCCCGAAAGCTTGGAAAGTAACTCACGTCCACCCGTTGCTTAGGAAAGGCGATCGTACATACCCGACCAATTACAAGCCTATAGCGATAACCTCTCCAAGGTGATGGAATGTGTCACTAAAGCACAACTTCTTGGGTACCTAGAGAAACGCCAGCTGATAAGCGGTCGCCAGTATGGATTCCGTCATTATCGCTTAGCTGGCGATCTTTTAGTGTACTTTATACATCCATGGGCTGTCGGCGTCAGCCTGACGCCATTGAGAGTAGAGGTGAGACCACAGTCGTTAGCTTAGATATCGCAAAGGCTTTTGACCGGATCTGGCATAAAGCACTGCTTTCCAAATTCTAAGTTATCATCATTTGGGTTACCCGAGGGATTACGCAAATAGGTTTCCAGCTTTTTGGCTGGACGGAGCATCAAAATCGCTGCTGGCTCCGAAACCATATCAATTAATGCTGGTGTCCCGCAGGGCTCTCTGTGCATTCTCCTAGGTACACTGTTTCTTCTGCATATCAACGATCCGTTATAAGTCTGTAACATGCGTTGTTATGCGGACGACAGTACTGGGGAAGCTTTGTATAGGGGCCGTACGAATACCCCTCAGACCGAGGTGGAAGAGAGTCGCGAAAGACAAATCGTCTCGAATCCGTATATCCAGTGATTTTAATTCCAAAACAACTTAATGTCATTAAGTAACTATATTTTAAAAAAATAGAAATAGTTTAAGAAGTAGTTAAATAGGTAGCTACCAAGGATTAAAAGGCTATTGTCAATATGCCAAAGAATTTAGCAATTAATTACGAGTATAATAACGGAACCCGCTCTGCCCTTGAACTGTGTCATTCAGTATAGAACTGGTTTGGGCCAATTAACATTCTAAATCTTCTATTTTAATGAAAGTAGCGTTGTTATACATACCTACATATTCAAGATATAGATCCACATAAATCTTTAAAAAAAAAGCGTGCTTAGAAATGCATAAAGAAAAATGAAATAAATCTCTCCTTTGTACGTAGGTACCTATTTTATAACCATTTTTGTTTATCATTTGTGTGTATAATAAAGTATATAAATAAATAAATGATCTTATAATTTTTGCCGTAACGTCGACCGCAAATATAATGTTGAAAACCTATTCATTAAAACCACTTTTAACTTGCTTACGAACGTTAAAACTTGTAATACTGCTTTGCTACAAACCTTATCTGCTGCACTAAGATCCTTGAGCATCTCTTCAATAAAATACTTCGTTCTCCCGTACACGTTAGTAATGTTGCCAGTGGGATGTGTCTCAGTTATCGGCAGGTACTCCGGCTCTCCGTACACGGTACACGATGACGAAAACACCATTTGATAGCAGTTGTGTGAACGCATCACCTAGAGACAAACCTTGAATGTAACTTTAAAATGTTAATGTGTGCCGGTGCTGCAGATAATAGTAAACATCGACGTTTCGTACCTATACTGGCTATCAACCATTACAACTGTTCATCGAAACTGCCTGCCTATATTGAACATTCTTTTGTTCTTACTGTATTGGTTTGTTGGACGCGACTGTTTGTTGTTATCCTACAAGTTTATTAGATTTTCACATATTTTTGATATTTAATGAAGCCATTTTTGCATCTATATCAGTCAAGTTTAGATAAATTAATCAATTTTCCACCTCGGGGGCGGTCCGTCCGTCTGCCACTTCTATAAAAATAATAACAGACGGACCTCTTCTATAGAAAAATCAAATGTCTTAAAAGTCCTAAAGTTGTACGGTATGTTCAGCAATATATGCCCTGAATGTCTATAAAAAAACATCTTGTGCGACATTGGACAGGATGCTGCAAGACCATATTTGCCATCTTTTTCATGATATCTTACATCAAAAGTGCGTATCAATGGAGATTTATAAAGACTAGGAATAGGATTTTTTCGCGCAGGGAGTATGCGATAGTGAATCGATTGAAATATGTATCAAATAGAGTAAAAGTGTATTGTACAACGAAAGTCCGACACACAGTTGTGCGAAGTCGGTCTGTCGTTTTACTGCTGCCGTGTCGGTCAAACGTTATGTTGATCAAACAGCCTTCGCACATCTGTATGTCGGACTTCCGTTGTACAATCGTAAAAGTGAAGGGCTGTTTACATAAAATCAGATAGACTAACACCTACCATATACTTGTAATATTTAGATACGGTCGATAAGAAGTCAAACAATTATCCCTTGGATATCATATATAAGGGCTGGGATAGAATGATTTCGGATTTGTGACATTTGAAATATTTATATTTTTTAACATTTTAGATTAGACAATTGATTACATTCATAATTACCTCCAATAAATTGAGCATGCCAAGCAAATTGTTCTGATAATAGAGCAGAGGCTGCTGCATAGACTCGCCCACAGCCTTCAGCGCGGCGAAATGGATCACGCAATCTATTGGATGCTGAAAACAATTGATAATAATGACATAATTCAATAGAAAAGTAATTTTGCATAGTGGGGTTGAAAATAAATAGCCAATTATAGTATGTGTTATTAAAGAATTACGACATAGACAAAAATTAAAGAAAATGAGATTCAGTTTCATGATTCAAAATGATTTTATATTGAATAGGGACCTACTCATGGCCGTCTTAGGCCATGCAGGGGCCCTTGGGCACACAGAGTTTGAGGCCCTTTTAGAAACCAAAAAGAACACCAATGAATGAAAACATCAGAATTTACTTTTGTTTAGTGACTTTATTGGTTATTACGGTTAGCTTTATACAAATCAAATATAAGTGATGTGATTACTGTTTTGAGAATTGGACTTACGTTGATGTTAATAGTTTCTTTCGAGTTGGCTATCAAATGAAAGGATTCGACGAGTAGAATACGATAAAAACTTGTTTTTTGTTAAAAAGTAATTTTACTTATTTATTGATTAATTGGATAAAAAATACATAGGCACTGGATTTCAGCGGGGGCCCTGGGCTCGTGCCCCATGTGCCCTTAGGGTAAAGACAGAACTGGACCTACTATAGTCAATAATCCCCCATACTAGTTAGATCGTGTTCATTAAAAAAGGCATGTATTTAAACGAACAGCAAACATATAGCAATTTGGTCAGCTATAAAATATACCTATGGTAACAAACATAATATGTAGGTTGGTAGCAAATAGTTATCAGCTTACAATGTTTTTATTATCAGCAGAATTTTAATATTTTAGACACATATTAATTAGGGATGGCAGCTAAAAAATAAAATTATATAGTAATTATAATGTGCCATCAGATTAAGAGGATCAATTTTACCAAAAATAGGCATCTATAATGTTAATGTTTAGATAGGTGGGCACAATTTTTAAATTTGTCCAGCAAATAATGTGAATTATAAATATAACAGCTTTTTATTTATTTTTGATTCTTTATTTTTACTACTTATGTTATTAGGTTTTATTTTATTTTACTCAATTTTATCATTGCCCGTGCATCTTCAATGGTTCCACTGAGAACCAGCTCTGGTTTGTTCGCGCCATATTATGCTGATTTGAAGACTGCTTCCGTCGCATGCATATTAATCTTAAAGAATAAGTCTTTTTATTTGTGATTCTTTATTTTATATTCATTCTTTTTTCTTCTGATGTGTAATTTGTTTGTTTCTTACTTTTTAATGTGTATTGTGGTGTCGAAATAAAGTTACGTCTGTCTAGATAGATTTTTGCTGGCAAGTCACATTTTTGAAACCCAATATGTATAAAATATGGTGATACGTATATAAAATTTGGTATATATTTTCGCTTTTATTTTCGGATTATTCTGCCTCTAACCACAATCCACATATGGGATAAATTATTTGCTGTTATTATTGTTTTGCTGACTAGTCATTTTAATTGAGTGCAGTATTTTGTTTACCGATTATTTTGCTGCCGTAAACATTTATCCCCATTCAAAATACTCTCAAATCACAGTGAAGGACTGCCTGTCACTATCTGGTGCGCCGAGCCAGATTAGCTTATCAAGCCGGCTGATACTGTTTTACTAATAGATTACCATTATACCTGGCCTAGTTATAATTAACGGTATTCTAATCCGTGTTTATGTTTTGTGTTATCTGAATTAAATAGTGTACACTAATAATTATACCTTATCAAAAATGTCATTGATCTGTGGTTTATCCAGCAAATCCACCTTGTAGAACGTAATCTTTTTTTCTGTAATGTCCTCGACCCTGCGTAGAGCCGGCGAGCCATGCTCGTCTCCCACTGCATTGGCAAAGTTGTCTACGGCGATGACGTCATGTCCGGCCTCTAAGAGATCAACCACGCAATGGCTGCCGATGTATCCTGCACCTCCAGTCACTAGTATAGTCTTGAATCGTGGCATTGGTTCTAGATTTTGTTCTGTAAAAAAGTTGACACACAGGAATTTTAGGACATTTTAGGATTTTTTAAAACTACCACCTTTTTTCTAATTATATTTTTTGCAAAGTTATGTGTAACTAATAATATGGTTGGTAGCTTATTCAGATGTACGTAAATAGTTTGGAATAGGTACGGTTAATCACATTTGTAAAAATATTGCATCACTAGATGGTAAATGTTAAAATCCTGTGCCATATGTCGTGGTTTCTATAAAACAATCTCTTCCAAAGCAAGCTTTATGCGATCGATGTAATCGATGATAATCGATCATAACATTTGCCGTCCTAGGACAATATACTATTAAACGAGTTAGTTTCGTGGCCCTGGTTTCAAGTCACGTCTCTGTTCATATTAAGGAAACAATGCTAGTATACACGTCAGTCCTGTGTAGAATTTTGGAGGAAGATTGATGATAAATATTGTTTAATTGCATTGTTAGTTGAATATATATCTTTAATTATCGTGTGATTGAATATATTCCGCAAACAGTGCTCAATCCATATCTAATTTATTTTGCTAAGTATGAACATTGGCGGATAAGATATTACGGGGCCCGGGATTAACGAATCCTGTCTCCTCAAGGGTGGGGCTCGAGGTTATAGTCCACCCTAGCTGGGGCCAGGGTGGGATCCTCTGGAGATAGGGTGGGCCTGGATAACCTAGGGAGGTTAGTTCACCACTGATTATGAATTAACTTGTTTTTAGCGACAACTCCCTAATGCTATCCCACAACTCGGCCACGAAAATGATTATAATTTTGAATCCCACTACTAATGATAGTGACGCCATGACACACAAACATCCTCATCTTCTTATAATGAAGCTTAAATAGTTTACGCAACCATAAATTGCTTGCTGTCTATTCACTTGCTTAAGAAATATACATTTTAAAACTTTACATTATTGTATAAACGTGATTTCCTATTCATAAAATAGGAAACCTTACGAAGCTATAAATACGTCTTTTCGTCGATAAATATACCTTCATGACTTCATCATGTCATGACAGCATGCTTAAGTAATTTCACGAATACTTGACCAATTACATAGGCTAGGAAATGCAAAATAAACATCTTATAGGTTTAAATAACTAATTTTGGACAGTTTTTGTTAACACATTTTGTAGTTTATACTTGTACCAAATTACAACTGCAAATAAATATTTTTTGTGCATTTTACAAAACGCTTTTATGTCCAAATCTTGATTTTGAAATTAAAGGTAGTAGGCAATGCATTTGCAAACGTTTCAATGTTAATAATTTATGATTTATGCGGGCACAGGTATAAGTATTACAGATTTACATGGGCGACATGACCATTCACAGGGGCTGCTCGTCAGGCAACTTCTTTCCTTTAAAAAAATGTTTTATTTGTTTTTGGTTAGCAACAAAGTAAAGCAAAGATTTCTGACAATAAAATAAATAAATCTTTATTATTCTTTGGCGGTTGTACCAGATTTTTTATAAATAATCCCGATAAACTGATTTTCAAACTTAACAACCCTAACTCGTGCCAAAGTAGGTACTTCAATGTGACTATAAAAAGATCATTTCACGAAATATACCTATGTATGTAGAAATTCCAGTTCTCTGATATATTCACTAATATATTTTTTTTTAGATTCAGATTCTTAGAATGAAAAACGTTTGAAATCCTACATTACCTACATCTTGCATGTAATGTACCTATAGTTTTCCCCAAAGGTGAACGAATAACATCCTTATTGCGGATTTAGTAGAAATGAAAAAGAAAAAAAATTGGCGTCCCTATTGCATAGTTGAATCGTTTACATTCCGACTTAAATTTATAGTTGAAAACAACGTTAACAGTTACCTACGTAGTCAATTTATAGTTGAAAACAACGTTAACAGTTACCTACGTAGTCAATTTATAGTTGAAAACAACGTTAACAACGTTACCTGCGTAGTCAATTTATAGTTGAAAACAACGTTAACAGTTACCTACGTAGTCAATTGTGATGCTACGTATTGAGTAAGTACTATAACACAGTCATGTGCATATTTTCATGAGTTCAAATTCATCTATGAATGAGATTTTTTTACCTTTCGTTTTCTCTCATGGTTTCCTAAATACGAGTATCACGATGGTATCAAAATTCACTAACGGAATATTTATGTTAAAAAATTATAAAACGCTCATTCATAGATACTTCTTAATCATGGTTGAATTATCAGATTTTAATTTCTATTATAGTTTCGTTATAGACGGGTGTAATAAATAGTAAGATCTAACCAGACCTATCTCGATAGATAATTAAATATTTAATGGCATTCGCACTCTATTAACAGTTTTTATTAATAGGTAGGTATGATTTATTAATAATTATGTCTATTTTTACTAATTACTTTATTACATTTTTCTTATCCTTTGATATAAGTATACCTAATACTTCACTAATCGTTAAAAAAATATAAAAACTGTCATCTTGCGTGCATCAAACAAACAAACGGAATAACTGTTTTCTCAGAAAAACCGTGCGCTCACTTTCACAGTAGGTACCGTTACAGTAAAAATGAACTTACCTTTGCTTCTATGTTTGATTCCCATTAACTTGAAGTTAACTTACACTAACTACACACTAGTGATGTGACAAATAAATAAAAAGAAATAAATTTGTCGTGGACTAAAAACGCGTTCAGGCGGCCAATGTGCCCGCGCGCATCTGACTTCATTCCGATGTCGGTGATCGCGCGACGTCTCACGCACGTCATTGATATTGCAAACTCGTGGACGACACATACACCGAAACAAATTAATTCCCAAATTTTAAGTCTCAAGCCATTTTACGTTGGATTGAGTTATCACTCAATCCAGTAATTTACTGGGCGCTGTTGATGGACAGATGAGGAAATTGCCTGGATGTTGTTTGGGACATGTCCACGGTGTCATTGACACCTCATAGATTTGTCTATATGTATAAAAGGTATAATATTATAAGTTATTCAACTGATCGAAATTGGTAATTTAATTTGTCTCCTACTGCTGACGACTTTTATTAGGAAAAGACAAATTGTGATTTCATGAAATCTAAAAATATACATTTGTCTTTTTATTAATAAAGGAACCTTATTATCAGTGTATTGAATTATTGATTTTGGTTAAGATTTTCTATTTTAAAATGTCGTTATTTCAAGATTCCGTTTATGATAAAGATTTTTATGATAATTTGATTAAGCAACAAAAGACTGTATTTTTAACACACTTTTTTATATTTCGCTAGTCTATTGATAGCTTGGTGAAATTTTAAATCTGGATAACTAGAACTGCCAAGACAGTCCCTTCTCTCATATATCGCAAATAGCTATTTTTTATAGTCCTATTACGAGATGACTCGGCGATGATGTTAGCGGCGGATCTACAATCAGCACGCGCAGACGTTGCAAAAATGCATCGTTAACTTTTAAATGTAGGATGCATTAGTAATCTGCTTCAAGTTGTGTAGAAAGTTCATCCGTAATCAATCAGCTCCTTTACCTTTACCGAGGATGTATGACACGCTGTGCATTCATATCGGTGTATACGCAGCCTCCCGGTCTCCGTCCGGCAGTGACCTCGCGAACAGATGCTGCTCCTCTTCGAACGAAGTTTCTACAGACGACCGCTAGACGTTTGCAGGACATCGACATTATTTAGATATACTGACTGCATCTTGGCTCCGATATTCTGGGCAATGCAATGTTTATACTTCATAGGTACGGACATTACATATATTTTACTTGCATATATTTACATACATATACATACATAGATATACATATATTAGAAATGGGTACAGGACTCATATTACGGCTTATTTGTTGATGTATTATTAAATAGTTCATAGCTAAAATTGACATATCTGGGGTAATGTCTCCCACAGAACAATACCTAAATTTAAGCCGAAAGTCTTCGTTGAAAGGCTAAAACTTAATTAACCGTCTAGAACTAAACTTGATATTTAAAAATAGGTATATTATACAGAATGTCCTTGGGAGCGCCATTGAAACGAAACCCACTGGCTAGGGATCTCACTAGAAGTCCGAAGAAGGGCAAACGAGTCAGGTATTTCATTTTGGTTAAATTGGGGAACATCGCTTCAATTGGTGGGGAAACTGTCTAAGAATATTCAGTAGAAATAAAAATGTAATATTCTATCGTTCGTAAAATTGGCATGAAAAACTGAGTAAAGGTAGCGTTTTTCCTCAATTAACCAAAAATATAATATATGTATTTGAAAAATCATTGAATTTTGGATAACACTCTTTGCCGGCGAACAAGTGAACGGAATCAGATTGGCTGAAAAAAAATCTGTGAAATAAGTAATACTAATAAACAAAAGCAATATTTCATATAAATCTAACGTTAATAAAAAAATATTTCTGTGATTTCCTTATCGAAATTCTCTTGATTTCGAGAACTCCACGACTTCATGGTTTTAAAGAGAAACATTTACCTACCTGATTAGTCAGTGTATGAGGAATATATGATAAAACTCATCATTCCACATCACTCTGACCTCATCGACATCAATCAGCCACATGCCAACGTACCGTTACTCATCTCTACTGTTAGGTCGTGTCAAGTTTGTAGTTCACTTTCAAATAAATCTATTCGAAAGTGAACTCTAAATTCAAGAAAATTGATACCTACCATTATTTCGAAAGAAAGTTATGTTGAATGTTTTAATATCAATTTGTATTAAAGAACATTTACTCGAATTTATAACATCGGCTGTGTGGTGTCTGCCGACTTTAAAATACCACCCACCCCTTCTCTTCATGTTGTTAGGCTGTGGAATGCCTCAAGAGGTCTTTCCATTACACTACTATATGGGATTATTCAAGAAGGCTGTGAACAGGATTTTGCAAGCTCATCGGCGGCGTACCCGCATACCTCCTTGTGTTGCAGGAGGTATACAAGGACCGCTAGCCCGTCCGCCTCCTCCATATAAAAAAGGCGACAAAGGGTACAAAGCCGCTATCACAACCCCTGAAAAACTGCTCACCTCTAAAAGAGTGGACTCGTCAATCCGCTAGGCCAGCGTGACGTTTTAAGGCCAGACCTACATCTCTCATTACAATATATGGTGCATGAGGAAGCCCATGTCCAGCAGTGGACGATAAAGGGGCTGATGTAAAACAAACTGTGTCCGTCTGTCCCTTGGTCTGCAAATATTGATGCAGTTTTGACTATTATTATGATTAGACAAAAGGGAATTGAGGCATTAACGATTTCAATGCAGCTTGTTAACACAACATTTAAAATAATTAATGTTCCAACATTTAAAATAAAATAAAAAGTTTATTTCATTCTGATCCTTCATAAGTCATAATCATAACATAAGTAGGTAGATACCTACTGTCGTAGGTGGTGTGGTATTAATATTACTTCCGATCTTTAGCGATTTCTTTTACGTTATTTGATATCAGAATACAAATCAAGTATCCCCATCGCGTATTTCACAAATACACATCGTGCACAAATACAGAAAGAAAAAAAAGATTTTGTTTTCAAGTTTCAATCAACTTATCACTTTTATGTTTCATCAAATCATGAATATGATATAAAATTTGATAACTGATAACTATATACATTTGTCATCGATGATTTCATATCGGCTATTCTACAACTGATAACATTTGATACAGATCTAATAGAGATACCGGATTTTCCGATTTAATACGAAGGTTTCACACGGGCAATGCATTGTGTGTAATTTTAGCAAAATTTCCACCGATATTAAACATTTTAGTATAATCAGATTCAGGGAATTAACGACACTCTGTACCTAATAATAGATAATTACATGGACACACATCAATGTAAAATGTAAAATAACTATTTACATGTTACAATTACGCAATTAAATTAGACACTTAGACAATAAATTACGTAACTAGTAGGTATCTACTTTTGAACAATTTATCTGTTGACAACGTCCTACTGCAGAGTACAGGTCTCCTATAATAAATCACTGGGGGGTTTCATTTGTATATAGGTAAAAATCTAATCGGTATATTTGGTCCTTCGAGTAGGATTATGTTTATGTTTATCAACATAAATTTGATTTGCCGCCATCTCTGAAATATTCTTTTTATATATTTGAGATAATTTTAATACATAAGTTTTGTATATTTAGGCTAATTCTGATACCTAGATGAGTTATCGACAATAGAAGTAATTGGCAACATGCTTGTAGGATACAAATTGATTAAAACATGTTTTCAATTACCTCTGTTACCAATTACCTTGATGGCCCCTGCGTACTTACCTATGTTTTGATTGTTACACATGGTGATTCTTACGTGACCTATATTTTTTTAATTTTCGTATTAGCGGGTACGATCCAAAGCTCGAACTTATTACTTCATTAATGCGAGAACATATTAAATACCCACTCCTAGTCTATCATTGCTCTCTAATTACCTATCAACGCATTTTAAATGCTTAGAGTAAGGCATTCATTTTACGATAAAATATAGGTTCCCATTAGATATATAGTTAATCGTAGCACTCATTAGATAGCTTCGTTCGATACAGGTGTAGAGGCAACCGGTTTGTGTGGTTTGCTGCACTCTCACATAATGTTACGGTCAAGAACAGGCACATCCGGTAATAATGTAGGTACCTATCTAGTCATATAAAGTATTGGTCAAACTGACGTTCGCGCGATTGCAAACTGTTGTGTTCCAATATGAGTGAGCCTAGGGCTGCCTGACATACCTGGGACGGGAGGGGGCAGTTTTTAAGATGTCTTTCCCTCGTTTGTGTTTTCCCCCGGACGGAAGAAACCGGATATTTAGGTTCCAGCGTAGCTTGACCCACTTGTGAGATTACCTCCCTGGATTATCGCATGTGATATCACTAGCCCTCCTACCTCTATTTATACCCCCTTGCGGTGCGCCTCACTCTGCGGCGAGAGCCGCCATGTTGCGCCGGACGAACCGCTTCGCTCCTCAGTGCTCTCTCACAGTCGACAAGGCTAAAAAATATTCGTGAGTCAAACATATTCCAATAGATATTGTTAAAAAATGTTTTTTTTTAAATAAATAAGGAATAAGATGTAAGCCAGTAAATAAAGAATATCATAATATAGGACTGTGTGTGCTTTTGATATGTCTAAAAATAATAATAAACAATAAAAATATATTAATAAAGTATATAAACAAAAGCGCTTAAGTCGTGAGGCGAGCTTAATGGGAAATCAAAACGAAACATCTAGTTTGCTTAAAATAGAATAAAACAAGGTATAATAAAAACAATTTATTGCTTCCTTTACCAGGTCCAATTTGTGACAAGTGCAGTAATGTTAATGGAAGAAGACAATAATAATACTTATTATGCAAAGAGTTGGTCGCGAAACGCGTGACCCTCGCCGCTCGCACCCGTGCGACTCAGTCAGACATTTCACGAAAACATAACATTAAAATTATACAATTATTACTTGTAATTATTATTTAAATTTAACGATTTCTTAAAATCTCGTATGCTTTTAAAAAAATATGACTTCAGAAAGTGACAACAAATTTTAGGTAATTATTAAATGTAAACAGCCTGTAGTTACGTTTAAGAGAGTTTAAGTACTTACGTATGTATTACAATAATATACTGATTAATTAAAGATAATATATACGTCAAGAAATTACAAGACGTAAAGGAAGTCGGAAGAGTCGATTGTCGTTTCGAAAAATTATACACTAAATGAATATAATGTAATCACAATGCTCGATTGTTTTTTTTTCACACTCATAGGAATACTAATATCATCTAATATAGTAAAATGGTAACAATATCTATTGGCTATAGTGCCAATATCTATTGCCTTTACATAGTACCTATTTATGGTTTGTCAAACTCACAATGGACAAGTAAAGTTTTAAAATACATTTTTGGCAAATTAGGAATCATGAAATAAAATAACACTCTTATACAAGTTGTAAATGAAAACTTTATGACTAGTCAAACTTAAAACTAAAACCTTTGGTCGTTGTGCCATTTTTTTAGGGTTTAAGGGTTTTACAATTTTTTTATATATTTTCGTTTTATGTTGATTATAAGTAACATTTTTGCGACCGTCGTAATTCATATTGTCGGTGTCAGTTGATTGCGTAGCGGAAATCTTTTGATCTGGGGAAGAAACAATAATTTAAAAATAAACATACGCGTAGATAATTATATCTTTCAAGTACAACGTATTATCAGTATTTTCGTTTTTCCTTTTGGTTTTAAAATAATAATAACAAACAGGCCGTAGATACTAACGACAGTCTTTTTTGTGTGAGCGTTCATATCAAAATATATAAGGCCATAGCTTCATAGCTTCTGAATGAAATATCAAGTCTTTTTTCATAAATCTTTTTTGTACCACATCGATAGCTGTACCATTTTCATGTTATTATGACCGCTATGTCTATAGATATTGTCTATTTATTAGGACATATGTTATCCCGCTGACTAAAAAATTAAGATGGCCGCCATGTCATTCAAGGGGAGGTGGGGTGAGAGGTTTTTTGTTGATAAAATAAGTGTCCCTTAATATATCGATGATCGATCTCCTGACCTACTGTATAAACGTAGAAATAGAATTTTAACAATATTAATTTCTACATGGTTATTTTTTTCAAGTAATTAAACTGAGAAATGGAATCTGAACAAGATTAGTTTCTTGTTTCAGAATAGATCGTGAGAAAAGCCTACAGGGGATACCATATTTAAATGAAACGCGTCAAGTACTTAACCACGAAGGTGGTGTGGAAAAGAGTGTATTTTTGAAAAATACCAGAATTACAATTTCCGACATCGTTATATCTCATATCGGTCATTCGTATGAAAAACTTTTTGTGGGAAATTATATGAATATATGAATGGTAAGTAATCAATATTTTTATCTTAAGACTAATTATGAGATATTATCAAAACACTTTTTTTACTTTTGTATAATTTTTAAATCGATGCGGATCGATGGGGACTTTGACATTTCATTCAGGGCAGTATGAAAGCTCACACATAAAATTAGCTCCATCGGAATTATTCCTAGGTTCGTACTTTTCATGTCTATTTTCACTGAACTAAATATTCAATATTTAACTATTAACTTTCAATATTTAACTTTCACTTTTTTGTTATTTTGTTACTATTCAACCGCCATTTTTATTTTTTATTTTCATGTTTAAATGGAAAACGGAGCATTAATAAAATAATACCTAAACAAAGAGTTGAGAAGGATAGACTACTGAAGCTGGTTTTGAGTAAAGTTATAATATAAGATAAGTCTATAAAATAAACTCACGTGCCGCGTGTCCTAGTTGGTCTTCTTAGCGTCCTTGCTCTCCTCCTTGGGTTGCCCCTTTCCGAGCAGCTTGGCGAGTGAGTCCCAGATGCCGCCAAGGAACAGAGCGCAGAACAGATTCTCGAACGGTACGAAGGGATCGTGGATGCCCAGTAGAATCGATGACAACTGGCAATTCAAACATAAATATATAAATGAATAAAAGATTTTGTTATCTCTCAATTTGTATTAACTATTTATATAATTATAATATTAAATGTCAGCAATATTTAGAAACCATCTCCAAGAAAATATTTCTGAAGTGATGCTTAGTGTCGGCCCACATTGTGTGCGAGGAAGCCCATGCCAGCAGTGGACGACAAAAAGGGCTGATTACGATTAATACTTTTCAAAGTCAAAAGTTGTTAAATCTTTATATTCATAAGTTTATTCAAAGATGATCAAATAATCCTGTGGGTGAGACATATTACAAGTCTTTTAAATCTAGCTTGATTAGAATGACAGCTGTCAAAGTGCCTCGAATAGTAATGGGACAATAATGATTAAATCGAGTCAATGCGTTTATTTATCGACTGAGTGTTATGCAATTTTATAGATCACTATATACGAGTATATTCGAGGCACTTTGACAGCTGTCATTCTAATCAAGCTAGTTTTAAGACGTGTAAAGGGTTACATAAGTGACAGTGACTATTCATTACGACAACATAGAAAATTCAAAGAAAAGTTAATATTTCGCATATTTTACCAGCGGATCCGGATATTCAAGGATATCTTGAATCATGTACCTAGGTTATCCACTTCAGGCATCTGTAAAAATCTTTTACACCTTAGAATATTTCAAGGAACCGCTGAAAAGACAATTATTAAGTAAGTAGTTAATAAAAGGACCTTCATCGTAATCGGCCCTTTTATTATCCACGGCTGGCCACGGGCCTCCTCGTGTCACGGTCTGGTGCACGAGGGATGTATGGCCTTAAAACGGCACGCTGGCGGCGGGTTGGCGAGTCCACTCTTTTAGAGGTGGTGTATTTCCTCATTGCTTGTGGTAGCGGCTTTGTACGGAGAATTACCTTAAAGTATACGAAGAATATGACGATGCCGAAGTAGACGAGGGCGTGCGGCGCCGAGATGATGTCCGTCTTCTTGTCCAGCACGAAAATCACAGATGCCACCAGCGAAGCCTTCGTATAGCTGCAACACATTATGGAGACCAGTGAGACGCCGTTTGGAGAATAAAAAGTTTATTTACACAAGCTAAGCATAGTGTATTAAATATGCGTCATAATAACGCAATACCTAATTTGCCAAATTCAACGGCTTACTGCAGGCGCTGCAACACCATACTGCACAGTATTATTGTTCGCGAGCAGTGATAGCCCACCGGCATCTATTTTCGACTTGATGTGATTGTGTGTGCGTAGCCTTATTAAAAAAAAGTAAATGTCACTTTGAAGTGACAGTGTGAGGATTTTTTTACAGAAGATGGAAAGAAGGTGGCAGACGAGCGGACAGTCCACCAACCCTTTCTCCAAATCCATTATTAAATCTCCAAATATATTAGGCATCGCAACCGGGGACGTGCCAACGTCTGTCATGTTAGACTGATGTTGACATGTATCATGGACGTCCATGAGCGACTGATGTCTCTGAAGATATGAAGTACTCCTAATTAAAGACTTTTTTAATTGTAAATCCATAGTGATACAATGTGTTAGAATCTCTTTGTTTATATATCTAGAAATATAAACGGGTTGTAAGGTCGTGTACGAACTTCGGTCCTATATGAGTATATGAGTTTCTATTTAGGTACCTATGGATTTTTAAATACTGATTATTAGCTAGTGACGATTGAAAAATATTGAGAAAGAACCCACATGCTAATATAACACAGGGATAATTTATTTATTTCTTAATTATTAGGTTTGCCAGTATAAAATACATGTGTCTATGTTACAAGGAAAATAAGTATGTAAATTAAGTGTAAGTAAGCACATAAATAAATACAAGAAATAAGACGTACGTAAGTGCTGTCTGTTAAAAAAAAATAGGAAACAGAATTTTATACTTCGACGTTTAGGTATACATTTCTAATATTATACAACATTACGCTAACAAACATTTTAATATGTGACTAATGGATTATTGTAAATAATAGTGTAAATGCTGACAGACTACACTAAAGAAGACATCTTTTTATGGTCTTTATAGAACAGGACAAAATACGAATGTTTCACGGATCTATAAA
Organism: Sesia bembeciformis; assembly: GCA_943735995.1. Taxonomy (NCBI): domain Eukaryota; kingdom Metazoa; phylum Arthropoda; class Insecta; order Lepidoptera; family Sesiidae; genus Sesia; species Sesia bembeciformis. The sequence goes on from OX031043.1 coordinate 10,539,185, forward strand.
ATTTATTAAAAATAAATATTAGGAGTAAATTTATTTAGAACTATCTGTGCCCGGCCACGCGTTGCTGTGGCTGCCCAACAGATGGCGCTTACTCTGTTTTTAAATGTTTTTGGGTAAAAAGCATGTTTTTACCCTGTGATAGGTATATAAAAACACGCGCGTATTCGAATGCAACTTTGTGTCAAAATTTCAAAGCAATCGGTGGAGAACTTTCGGAGATGTAAGATTTTGAACAAACGATCGTTTACATTTTCTCTATATATATAAAATTCTCGTGTCACAATGTTCGTTCCCGTACTCCTCCGAAACGGCTTGACCGATTCTCATGAAATTTTGTGAGCATATTGAGTAGGTCTGAGAATCGGCCAACATCTATTTTTCATACCCCTTAGTGATAAGGGTTGTCCACACTTAGCGCCATCTGTTGGGCAGCCACAGCAACGCGTGGCCGGGCACAGCTAGTATTTATATAGATTATTGCTAATATATTTACCTAGGTATGTTATGTTTAATGTCCACTAATCTGCATTGGGCCCGTATGGTATAAACCAGTGACGTGAAATTATGAGGTGTAAAACAAAAGCTTGTGCTTTGTGTGTAATGAAACCACAGAATACATAATACTATTACGTATTTCAGTGCCGGCTTTACCTATGGTGCAGGGTGTGCGGCGCACACGGGCGCAGGGTCTTAGGGGGCGCCGAGCGCCGCTCGCGACGCCTCCAAAGAGCCTACTAGAGGGCGCCGGAGTACTGATTGCACCCGGGCGCTACATGGCCTAGAGCTGGCTCTGACGTATTTTGTAGGAGGAATACTAGATAATGGTAGGTTTATATTATGTGTCGAATAGTATATATTACGTGTCGAATATTTTATTATATCCTATAAATACGGATATTATTTTATTAAACCGATCAATGTTGTTAGACACGTACTCGTGCCTACTTATTAATGTTAACATATCTTTACCTATAGTTAGATATCTTTTCATATCTCTAAAATGCAACGTTTATCTATATGTTTATTCGCACTGATCTCTGTCTGTCCCTTCTGATCAGATTTCGTTGTTGTTCTTGTGGTATAACCAGTGCCGGATTACCCACGTAGCAAGAGTAGCAGATGCTGCGGGCTCCGCGCATTGGGGGGCCTCACGCCTTACGGAGCGTAAAAAATTTTTAAGAAAGAACTTAAGAATCTAATGCAAACCAAGGGCCTCTTGATAGAATTTGCTACGGGCCCCGCGCTGGCTTAATCCGGCACTGTGTATAACGTATTCAATTCGGAAGAATTAAACGTTTTTAGTTCAATCCAGTCGTTTCGAAAATACAGCGGATTTTGAAGCAAATATTAGATTACGAGATAAGCATTAAAAAACTCTAAGTAGATAAGAAATACCTACCGGCACCAAATGTTAGGTAGGTATGTGTTAGGTTCTTATACAGATAAGTAAATAACATAGAGGTACAATGGAATGTCTTGTGGTCTGTAGTATACAAATAGGTCAGCCATATTCAAATTTCATGTTCACATTTCTCATATTTGCAACGGAAAATGTTAATCAATTTCATTGTTCATTTAACATACCTAAAAAGTTTCCTGACCTTACGCCCGTCAGGAGTGTCTCACTAGACCCACTAGATTAGATTTTACCTATGTTTTAGGCCCTATCGATAGTATTATATAGGAGTGTAGGTAGTATCAATAGTAGGCATATAGTAAGTACACTATCAATTGGAGTTTCCTACTTTTGTGACCCACCAGTGTTATATATTTACCTGGACTATAATTGTGTTAAGTTCTTCATACAGTAGACATGATTGCAATAAATGTTCTGATTAAAATTAAAAAATTAAAATTAAAATTACTCTTTCATTTAGGTAATTAGACCGCTGTATTGACGGTGGGTGATTTGCGGGACCGTGGAATGTTTCAAGCAACCAATATTTATGTAGATTCGGAGATGTAACTTGATGCTACTTACAAGCTGGGCTGCATGGTCTCCATAGCGGTGGGGGTCCACGCGCCACGGATGAGTCGCTCCACCAGTCGCGTGAAACCAGCGCCGTTGCCTTTGAGAGTACCTGGAATTTTAATATTACACATGAGTGAATAAAATATCATTAATATTTTTTTCAATATTTATTTATTTATACTTTACTGCACACAATCACTGTACAAAAAGGCGCACTTAATGCCTTATGGCATTCTCTACCAGTCAACCTTTGGGTAAACGCAATGGTAAAGTTCAATAATCACTAGATCGGTGGTGAAGAAAAACACCGTGAAGAAATTTGTATGACGGGGAATAAAAAACATTATACTCGTACCTAGTTGTCTATATGTCTATATGTACGTCACCCAATCACAATCGGACTTGGTGAGTTGAGGCTCATTTACACAAGGAGAGTTTCTCGAACGAGCGCAGGCGAGAAAATCGATCAAAAACTGGTATAAATAAACAACGTTATCACTGGTATCGTCGAGTTTTTATCATCATGTGAACAGTTACTGGCGAGAATCGTATGAAGTTTGGTCCTATACGGGAATCGTATACAATATACTTGCCCGAACCGTTCAAAAAACTCTCCTTGTGTAAATGAGCCAAGGGCGTCGCCGGGGAGAGGGGCAGGGGAGGGCAGTTGCCCCTTCTAGATTCGAAAAAAAATTGTATTTGTAGCTACAATTCATATTTCTCCCATCCTCTCTCTCATCTTTACTATGACTAGTATAGTATAGTATGACTAGTATAGTTTCTGGTTAAAGGAGGGTAAGCTTTAACTCTCATGATTTCATAGCATAATAACTAACCAACAATGATCATAATGATGTACGCATTAGGGTACAGTTTGCCGGCGTGGGACACGCCGTCGTAGACCTTCTTGGCGCGGTAGATCTCCTTCATGGCGGCCGCTACGACCTTTACTGGCAGGAATTTGGCCACCTTGTAGCCGACATCGAACGGCGTGTAGAATACTATGTACCTGGGGAGAACATTTTTTTATTTAAATTAATTAAAAACTTAAATTCGGTATGAGCAATTTCAATATAGGAATTTACTTATAACCATAACCGGCCCTTTCTATATCCACCGCTAGGGCCTCACAATGCACATTGTCTTGTGTTGATGTGCATGAGGCATGTGTGGCCTTACAACGTCATGCTGCTGGTCAAGCGGGTTGGCGAGTCCACTCTTTTAGAAATGGCGTAGTTCCTTAGAGCTTGTGATAGCGGCTTTGTTTTTTTAATCACCTTTTAGTACATCCACGGGAAGAGATATGGTGGTCCTTTTCTAAAGTCGGTTGACACAACACGGATTCGGACACGCGTTTTTTATAGTAAGAAGATGGCAAACCTACCAGTTAACAGTCCACCGCATAGATACTGTTACCCACGATACATGTTAAAAAACAGTCAACGTTTGCACTTCGACGGAAGCGCTGCCTACCTTTAGAGAATTGGGAGTAGGTAAGGGTACGATTTGAAAAGAGAATTGGGGTGGATGGGGAATAGGGATGAAGAAGTTTTCTTAAAGTCACATAAAGTCTCAGAATAAGCAGTTACGAAAACAACTTCGGAGCTATACGTCAATGTGTGTCCCACATGTACCTACGTAAAGATAGGTACATTACGAAAAAAATGGCCATCGGCTAATCGGGAAACACCCGAAGGCGTCATACACGTCTATCCAATAAAGTATCCCGCAATAAAGTATGCAATTAGAGGAACGGTAAATCATGGGATGTTTCCGGATTAGCCAATAGCCTTTTTTTATGGACGAAGGACACAGACGAGCATACAGTCCACCTAATGATAAGTGAATACTGTCGCCCATAGACATCCGCGATGGTCAATATGGTCAATGTTTTCGTAATGTATCTATACTATATCGCCTTATAATGTCTGGTCATCGTCTTGAAGTTTTTTCCGATGAACTCAGAACGGCAGGACTTAAACTATCTACTCTAGCCTCAGTCAGCATGCCAGCAGTGTTCGCGCGAGCCTGACCATCTTCATAAAGTTTTACAACATGATCTCACCAAGTGACAGTACCAATGACGAGTTGCGGCGTGTTCTTAAGCGGAGCCAGTATTGGCTCACCCAGCAGCCCGTTGACCACCATGCCACCCGCGAAGATGACCAGCATAGTGGACAGCCAGCATGACAGTGGATGTTTGCGGGAGAACGTCTGAGCGCCTATGAGGATATAAAAAATATATTGATTAACCGACTTATATAAAAAAAAGGACATTACCAGGCGGTGAAATGCCGGATGACCTTAAAAAGGGAATGAACGTAATGGCTGCCAATATTATATACACCGCTTCAATGACATGTAGAACGAGATTTTCTCTATGGATAGTAGCAAATTGGTTTAGGTTCTGTGCTGACTACAAAGAACTAGGGCGTCTCGTGAAACGGAACTCGCCCACTTAATGATGGCATTCTTAGTAATTTTAAATTATTTATTTCAGTAATTCAAAAATAGGTTTTCTTCTAAAAAGTGCTGCCTATTTATTATTTTCTGCTACTCCATACAAAATATATTATATATGTAATAAAAGTAAGCAATTCATAATTTCAATTGCAGCTTATATGGCTCGTTGGTCTAGGGGTATGATTCTCGCTTCGGGTGCGAGAGGTCCCGGGTTCAAATCCCGGACGAGCCCGTCTCTATTCATATATTTTATGTATTCATATATAAATAACAGTTTTTTTTTCATTATTATTTTAACATCGATTGTGACAAAACATTTAATGTTTAGCTGATGTATTTTAAAATATTGTTTTTAGATATGAGAAGTAAAAACTAATAAAATTTACGCCATCTGTCTTCAATGGGTAAAAACTATCAAAGAACTGTGTATATAGATTTGAGGTTCTTATCGGGAACGTCACCTAGAATGTGATATACCTATATAGATAAAGATATAGTACAGTAAATAGATTAAATTACGATTACACGGAATTTGATTTACTTATTTTTTACCATAATGTAAATATAAAGATAGCAAAGATTAGTTAGTGAAAATACCTAAAATATACTGAAAACAATATTCAGTAATTTTCGTGATAAATTACACGGGATATGGTACTTAGATGGTAACTGAAATAATGGTAAAGACACCAACACAATAATGCCCTCTTTATTACAAGCTATGATTATAACATTAGACCAAATGCGATGCGACAGGAAACCAATCTATTTTTAAATCCTTTGAGAGGGCTTTATTTCGGTATGCTTTACATCCATAGATTATATATAAAATAGAGCGCATGAAGCGAAAGTGATCAACTCGCATCCAATTTTGGCGGGAATCGTTCATAAAACAAATAATTATCCACTTACCAGCACCTAAATCCTCTCTGACTGCAAGGGCACATAACAGAGAATGTGCTATATCGAAATATGGGTACATTTTCAGTTTTATGACCTGGTTAGCCAGGTCTAAAAATGCTTCGGGATCCATGGTGTTAGTTGTTTGCGAATCTCCGGGTTTTAAAGTCAATTATGGCACAACTTAACACCGACAATAGTGTGACGGAAGCGCGCCACCGCGACTAAACGCGGGCGATGTGGCCGCGAGACTGAGATAAATGATGCACCACACCAGAATCACCAGATTGAACAACTTTTTTTTATATTATTTTGGTCTGTCCACCGTATGAAATGAAGCGTGGAGCGGCCGATGTCAGTGAGCTGTCATTTTGCCGGTCACATTAGTTTCATTTTAAAATTACTTTTATTTCAATCAATATTAAAACGTATAATTGATTTGTATACAATAAATTCCCACATCCAGAAATAGTTTCCGTAGTGTAGCGGTTATCACGTGTGCTTCACACGCACAAGGTCCCCGGTTCGATCCCGGGCGGAAACAACGCTCATTTTTCTTTTCTTTAGTTTGTTATTTTATCACGCAATTTATTTCCCATTGTGACATTTTATTTGGTGGTCCTGTTGCAATGATTGCAAAATGTTTTTAGCAATCCGTTGTTGCAAAAATATTGAAAGTAATGAAATAAATGGTAAAAACTGTAGGTAGATACTTATTGGAAACGGTTACTTGAAACATTATTCAGCAAAATAAGGTTGTTTATATCAAACTAGTACATTGAAAAAATATTATTTAATTTCACGGTTAAAGATTTCGATTTCATATTTTTACTTTAAAAGATAATTAGAATTTATGTATGGCCCTGGCTCAAAATTGGAAATTATTTTACTACGCGGGAGACCACTTCTCTTTATGAAACGATGGGTGGTTAAAATTTGTAGCATCTGGTGTGACGTCAGGGGGATTAAGTAGGTACATTTTGAAATTATCCTAAAATTACGAGCAAACTCATTCATCCACAGACATCCAACTGACCCGCAACCATGGAATACAACTTGATAAACTTAATACAATTCCAAGATCAATTGTTTAATATTCGCGTAGACCAAATAAACTTGGTTTCAGAGAAACTTAGACTGTTTTAGTAACCGCCAGTGTACAATACGTAGCAGTGATCTTGACATTGTAGTATATTTTTATATAGTAGGTAATAAATAATATATGAGAAGAGCGACGGTATTTAATACATACGGTGATCCTTGGGAGAGGAATATATACAGCAGTGGAGAGACACAGGTTGATGGTATGGTATTACAAATGCGGATCTGGCAATCACTGCCAATGGAGCAACTCGTTTGGTTTAAAAGTTAATCCTAGTAAAAGCCACGTCATTATTATTGGTAGTCAGAGGATGATCTCCAAGATTGATTGGAAGAATGCACCGTCTGTTGTTTTCAATGGTGTGCAAGTTCCGTATAATATTAAGGTAAGGAAGTTTACTTTTAGCTAACATCATGTCATGAGGCCCCCAAATAGGCGCAGGTTATCAGGAGGATATTTGCGGTTGGAGGTTCCTTAAAACTGCTTCGTAGATTTCTTCGGCAGGTCACCAAGGTAACGTTGGCTCAAAGTTTACTCCGATCTACGAGTATACGTGAACATGGCGACATGTGCAATATGAATTTGACAGAAGAACAACTTATCCATTGAGCGCCTTGAAAACTTTTGTATACGGTTCCCATTTGGATTACGCAAATATGACCATGTATACCAATTTCGTTAATAGCTCAAGTGGTTTCCAGTTCGTCGGCGTCGAGATGCGCATACGCTCTCCCTCCTCCTTTTTTGCTTTCCTCCCATTTTCCACATTATTTATGCATGTATGTATTGTATTTATATTAAGTACCTATAATATTAAGTGTATAAGTACCTAAGTGTTTTAGTACATTAAGTGTTTATGTATAAATATTATTATTATTAAATTGTATTCATTTGATATTTTGTAAAATCGCACCATCTAGTCGGATTTTTTATTAGTCAGGGATATGACATGTAGAACTGTCAAAAACACGGTGAAATTTGTACGGAGATGACACTATGACAGTTCTACATGTCATATCCCCGTCTAGAATAAAAAATCAGACTATACCTATTTTTGATGGTTTCCTATTTCCTCCTTATCACGTAAAGGTTGTCTGGAAAAGATGGCTTTGACGATGAGGCCGCCTATTCTATTTTTCGTGTTATTTACTTAAATTGTCTTTTGCAATATTGGTGTACAATAAAGAGTTTACCTATCTACCTATGGTATGTATGGTAGGTAATATTAACATGGCGAGTTTTCATTTCTATTATAGGTACAAGTACATGTAACAAACAGTTAAACAGGGGAACAGGAACATACTAAAATAAAACACAAATAATTTTGTATCAAATATATATTTATAACGGCATTCTTCTCAAAAACATACATTTACAATATTCCGTAAAAAGTTTTAAGGACTATGTATTATAAATTTATAATAATAATTTAGCAAACATTTGATAATTGGAACAGGTATAATAAAAATTCAGTCTTCATTTTGTTCGATCAAACACAGCCAAAATCTTTGGAAAAGAGGATTTTTGACATTGAATAAAACAATTTTATTATAATAATTTCATTAAACTATCACTTCATCATTCAGATATCGCTAATATAGTGATTTAATTATGTACATAATTAAATCATTGTCAATTTTAGCAAGAAGGATAAAATTAAACATTATTTCAATTATCTTAATCACAGAGTGGAACGGTTTTGATTTAGCACACTCATTACAAAAGGTAGTCATTTAAGGAAAGTGGTAATTTATGGTGGTCACTTTAGGTATACATAGTTGACTAAATAGAAATGTAGACATTTTGGAAAAGTGGTGATTTTAGGAGAGTAGTCATTATGTACCAATGAGTTCTATGTATTCTACTAGACAAGCAATGCACTACTAAAAAATGTACACTCCACAACTCCTTTAGTCGGTCGCGCGCGAGCGAGGGAAGAAGTTCATCGTTTTGTAATACATCAATTTGACATCAAACGCTTCAATCAACAAAATACTGTATATTTAGTTTAATGTGGGAGATATAACGTTGTTATTATCTACATGTGCACTGTATTTAAGTGATTTGAAGTTCATTTTATGTAATTAACTCATTTATTTTGTATTTTCCTAAAAAAAACAAAATATATTGTCGAAAATAAAAGTCATTCGTCAGCCATCTTAGTATGTCTTTCTCGCTTACTCTTACTTTAATTATGTAAGTGAGAGTAGCGAGAGCGACTAGCACCAATCACATTGTCATAGAATATAAGAAACTCACACAGATGAGGCAATTTCTTAACAATAGAAGTAGGCAGAAAATAAATGTTTGCAGATAGTTGATTATATTTTTTTTTTGGTAAATATTGAAAAATTATATTTATGAATATTGCCGAATTGGATACTACGATATTGCAAAAAAAATCTCAAAGGTCAAAGGAGTCTTGCGAGGACATAACGTTTCATAAGTACGTATATAATTTACTTACTCTTAACTATCATCTCTTATTCATATATATAATATAAAAACGATAGTGATATGTATTTAAGTATGTATGTGCATATATATATATATATATTGTAATAACTGAAATTGTATTATATTTCATTACTATTTTACTTGAACCCACTCTATTATTATATAGGTATAGGTTAAATTCACGTTGCAATACTTACATATACCATTTCACTACAAACGCCCATATTTCTCAGATCTAAAAAATAAATAGTTTACTCTCAAAGACAAAATGAAGATAGGCAAAGACTATTTCGTGTCGCATCTGCGTGAGTGTTCGGTTAATCACTGCATTGAATTCTCCCCCTCCGCTCCGCGCACCACAGCCGGTACAGTCCGCGCCGTGACAAAGTTTTTTTCGAACTGCTTGTGTAGTAATACATAGAAGTCATTGTTATATACCTAAGTGTGCAATATATCAGAATGCAACGTACGTAACACCTACGTAACGTTTCTTGTGACGGTAACCAATCTCGTTTTTGCACATGATAATGGCGGGTGCACTAGCCAATAGAAAGCGTTTTCGTGGTGTATTGTAAATTTACACAACTTGCAATAAATAAGGTGTGTTTCAAATATGTTATGATGTTAGAAAAACACAACCATACCTTAACAATAAACTACAATAGACGAGAAATAAATGCATTAGGCGTGGGAGCTAGATGTTTAGTGGTGTTGACTATAACGAAAATAGACCCAATACTAGAGTAAGAGGGACGGAGGCGTCGTGACTACACTGTCTATTTACAGAAAGGGTGTTTGTTACACGAGTAGACGGACATCTCTAAAAATGTTGTTTTGGGTTCTATATCATTCGTAATGTAATCACTGCAATGACTATTTTCAAAATATATTTCAATATTTCGGCGTAGTCACTATTTTATTACGTGTTAAGTAGATTTTAGAAACTTTTCTTACAAAAAGGCAGGAGATTAACAAATAGGACTGATAGTAAGTATTTTTTTATCATATATGACAATGGTGCAATTAGCACCATTCTTCAATTGTGCAGTTTTCTATAATATACCAATTAACAATTTCAATCCCAAAACAATTCAAAGTCCAAAATGCATCCTGTTAATGTCCAGTCCCGTCGAAGTCAGGAATCGCGCAGTAGAGTGATGATAGTAGGTTCACTGAGGACAGCAGAGGACTCCTTGGAATCATGGAATCTTGGAAAAATGCCGCGCCGCGCTTTTATTTGATTATCACAAACACCACGCAAAAAAAATAAAACAGTGAAGTTTAATAAAATATTAGGTACTATTAAACTACAAAACGCCTTACGCACAATTTTTACAATCAAACAAAAACTCAACTTCATTTCTCGTGTTCCCCCCAAGAAGTTCAACTATAACATTGCATATGGAGGGGGAAATGGTGGAGATTTCTGATCTTTGATTTTGTGATTGTTTGATTTTTCACCAGTGCAGTGTACAATAATGCGCCTGCATGGGAGTTGGGGATTAGAAATTGTCATCCGTAAATACTGTATTGTGTAGACAGTGTAAATAACAAGTGTAAATAATAGACAGTGTAACAATGAAACCAACCTGAGAAACAAAAATTAAAGAAGATACAAGATTCAGTGTAAATAGATACAAAGAAAATCTCAAAATAACGATTAATTCTTAAACTAACAAACACTTAAGCTTACAATAAATATTCGACTGAGCTGCTAATTAATATATCTGCATCAAATGCAATTTGATCAAACCCCTTTGATAAAAGTTTCAAAAATTCCAGAAATTGTAGATGTTAGTTTCTACAATTTTTCACCTGTGAAATATTAAACTTTACTGTAGAAAACAATTTCTCTTAATAATTAAAATGTAATCTTGCATTATGATATTTATTCAAAATACACACATGCTAAAAACATGCTTGATCCAGCAAAAAATCAAAATTATTTGAGGTCTAATAAGTATATGTGACTCCGTTTTAAAATTGAGTTGATTAGAATCATCTCTCTTTGACAATATTTCTGAGTATGTATAGCCAATTTTTTATATTTAGCTCCTTGCACATACAATAGTTAAGGTTAGTATTAAACGGTCTTCGTGAGATGGCATTATTCAATTAAAATAAGAAAAAATATGAAAAAATTGGTTAAGCAATTTATTGGAAAAAAATGAGGTTGATGTGGTTCTTGGTTAAAAAAATGTATTTTTTTGGATTTGGCCGATTTTTATTCTAAGTGACACAATTAGTCTCAGCTGTTTTATAGGACCTTTTTCAGTTTGCATAGAGGTGATTTGGAACTATTCGAACTGAGAACTTACAACGGTCTTAAAAACGACATTATTTACGATGTCAGAGTGAAATAAAATATCATTCGTGCAAAATTGGCCACGACGTGTGCTGAGAAGATGTTGATATTATGGACAAAACTGTTCAAGTTACGACTGACGGATAAAACTAACAAGTTGATCTTAGTATGAAAAAAAATTTGCCTCGTAAAATTTTACAAGTTTGATCAATCACTGGGTCAAGTCTGTTTCAATTTTTATAATGTAACAATTTCATGCACGCGTGCAGTAGACATTCATTGATGTGACGACCTGACGGTTTCTGTAAAGAAGCAGAATGTGAAGTAAATAATTACTAATGAGTACCTTACATAAAACCTTTATATGTATAATTTTATCAATAAACCGCGTTTTATCATTAAATTACAGAAAAAATTTCCGCTCAAGGTAATATTCATCACGAAATAAGATAATTCGCGCGGCTTTTGAATGTAATTCAAAAGCACTCAATGAAATGTACTGTATAACTCATATACAGGGTTACTGGGTAATTTGATCTGTTCCCGTTAAGGGTTTTATATACCTATAGGAGGTTGTTGGCAATTAGTTTAACCCCATAATGTCTTTGCCAAAGTGAACCATAATGGTTCATAATTAAAATTTAAGACTTTTTAAAATAAAAATTGATATACAATTTACTATCCAGCGATAGCACGGTAGCGGGCTAGTAGCAGTAGCCCGGCCACCGAACTATTAGTTAACCATTCCTTATTATTATAACAGGACTACTTAATAAGTGGCCTAGTCCAAAAACCGTCGTGTTTGTGTCATTCGCACTAGTCAGGTCGTTTGGGATAATCTAGGTGGTTGGGGGGGTAGAAGCCTTAAGGACTTCCTCAAGCTTGATCTAATCAATAATAGTCTTGCCTTGGGGAGGTGGGTCGGTCTGTCGCCCTAATTTCATTACTATGGGACGGTGGTCGGAGTCTAACTCGGATAGGGTTTCTATTGAGTTTAGACGTAAGGCTATATTTGTGAAAAGGGCAATGTCTAGTACATCGGGTCAGTGTGTAACATTATGAGGGTAATGGGTTGGCGTCATTGGAGCTATAACGTCAAAGTTGAGTTGGTTAATTAATCTGTCTATTGAAACTAGGGTGTTTGGAGTTGAGATCACCTGTAGAAGTATAATTGAGTATGGCTCCCCTATATGGACACCTTATTGTGAGATACACAAAACGAGAATAGAATTGGTATAGAAACGTTTCGTGTGGACAATGCGTTACACACATGGAAACAAGTTTATACTACATAATTATTGTGATAGACTTAATCGTTACAAAGTGTTGTCACTTCAATTTTATAGGTGAATAAGTGATCTCTTGGTATTATTTAAGACAGTTCATGGCTTGGTTGACACTGATATACTATCCTCAATTAAATTTATATGCAAGAAACATGAGAGATAGATCTGCTAGAACCTTCTTTACTCCATATGCTCTTACAAATATTGTATTTAATTCGCCCATTTGTCGTTGTATGTATTGATCTAGCTGCAACCAATATAAATATATTCTATGGATCAATATCCCACCTCCGTAATGAAGCATATAAATGTTTAAAGGAAGTTTCCTATGTCTATGAAGTATGAAGTCCTTTGGAAGTATGAAGTCTCACAAGTTCCTATATTCATACTCCTAGTTTATATACTTATTTTTGTTTATGTTAAAACTCAGTGTTAGTCCATATAATATAATATTTATGTTTTGTTGCCTGTTTTGGTATGTTCTCAAACCATGTTTTAGTTTAAATATTAAGTAAGTGTTATAAAATGTAACATTATGTTAATGCAACTTATTAAATAAATAAATACATAAAATCATACATGTATCAATTTAAGGAAAGCTAGTGGATTTGCCCGTACAAATGGAGCAGCAACACTCATTGTGTAGTTTCGAATGCAATATTATCGTAAATAACCAGAAATTCAAGCTCAGAGAGAAAGGAAACAAACCGCAGTCGGTTCACAACAAAGAGATTATTGCCACAAATAGAGGTTATGTTTTCTTTTGTTTAGCTCGATGATGGGTGACAGTGAAGTTTATTTTGACCTGTGACATTACTTTTTTATACATTATGACAAAAGTAGCAATCTACAGCCGTAACTGTGACGTCATCGCCTATATTTCATATCTTTCGCTACACTTCCTAGTCCTGTCTAAAAAAATAAAACTCGTAAGAGATGTTATACATGTCGAATTCTTTGGAAAAATGATTAAATCATTAAAAAATTTAGCCCATCCCCATTGGTAAATAGGTAGGAAGTAGATCTTGGTAGTGATTCTGCCTTACCTTTCGCTCCACCCGTGTGTTCGTCCGCGGGAGTGATCCTCACCACTGGCACGTCAGAATCCCTGTCCTGGCGGCCCCCTGCACCCAAACATTGTATCGTTATAGCCAACACTTCACACTACACAAGTACATAATCACTTCACAAAGCTAAAGCGAACCAATAGCAAGCCATAACACAAGTTAAACACAATAACAGCCACGATAACGCGTCAAATAGCTGCTTTTGCCCCCATAATACCTCTCTTTTTGCCGGGAGCGCTCTTTACCGTTCGCCCATTGGCTGAAAATTAAAATGATTATTAAAATTGAAATTATAGATTGGCGCGATGTTCCTCGTCATCTCGTTTTGGGCGGAAGAAATCTAATATTTTCGTACCCATTTTCTTTGGTGGTTGCTGTTTAGGCGGCGAACATTTTTCGCTTCGTATGAGTTTCTGTGACTCTTTCTTTGGAGAAAGTTTTTCTGACTTGGTCGGGCTAGACTTGACTTTTGGCGACTCTTTGGGAGATTCTTTGTTTTCCTCACTCACATCGTTGAGCTGCTCTTGTGTGAATGTTTTATTGAGTTCGTTGTCTGAGCTTGTTTCTTTCTCCGGAGCCTTTTCTGGAGTGGAGGCGATAAAGCTATTACTACTAGAGTTCTGTAAGTCACTAGAGTTGGACGTGTTTGGGTTGCTGGGTGAAGTCTCGTCGCTGTCAATAAAGCTTGACTTGTTTTCTTCAGGCTCTGAATATGTGTCCGAGATATCACTTTTGGTGCTGGCAGCGTTTGTTAGCTGTAATAAAGAGATGTATAATTTTAGGCCAAGATTTGTATCTTCATTCATATATTCATATATATTTCATATACAAAAACAAGATTCATATTTATAAATAATATACAAAATATAATACATATATATTTCGTTTCGTAATAATTCTCGCGCTATACGATGGAGTGGGACAAGGAAGATATCTTTACTAAACACATAACCCTGCCGATAGACTTTGGTGGGAACTCGAGAAGTGGTCGAGTTTTTATTTGATTATTATAATAATTGTGGGTTCTGTGGTTTAATAGTGATAGTTTATTAATATTTTTCTGTGTATAATATTTGATTGTGTTAATCAAATAAAAGTATAAGACTCTTCCTCCCTTTCCCCTCTGACCACTAAAATCCATTGATGGATTTTTATGCATTAGACCGACGCGACGTTACGAAATGAATTTCTAAGGACTCGAAAAAGTCCAAAAATCTATTATTAAGATAGTGAAACAAATACTGTAATTTCAAAATAAATTAAGTAGAAAAAATTGTTTCATTTTATTTTTTTCTCAAAAGTATTCAACAGATATGTCTTCGTTTTTCAGTTTCATTTAAGTATCCTGAATCGGTATTTAATTTGGTCTTTAGTTACTTTGTTAGAGCTTTTATTATTTATTGGTATGTGACATTATAAGTCTGCTTCTTTTTTCTATATATTTAACAAATAAACTAAATTGGGTTTCTTTCTGCCAACACCTTGTTAAGATTGTCTTTAGGTGTTCTGATAAACAGGTATAATATAAGTTTAATGAAGTCAATACAACATCAGCTACTTTATTATAATGACTTTTTGGTCACTTTGGAGTTCTTAAAAATCCATTTCGTATAGTCAGTCTCAATGCATTAAAAGATTAAAGTGGATATAAAAGTACATAAAAAAGCCATGAATGGATCTTTGCAATAGATTTCAGTGGATGGAGGGGTTTTCGTGTGCTTCCATGGAGTCCAGTAAACCTATCATTAAACCTACTGTAGCTTTACTAAATTAAGTAAACCTACCTTTACTGAGCTTCTCTTAATTGACTTAAACTGGACTGAACATGCAACAAGACGAGGTTTGACTTTAATTCTTAATTACGAAGAAAATTCGACACTGGCACAATGTGCTAATTACGCATTTGCCATATAAAAAAAACCCTGCTGTATGTCATAAATGAATTATAAATGGAAATCATGGTTTCCAACAACGGGTAAAGTTCGGACACACTGTATAATGAAGTCAGTAACACTAACCGTGTATGTGGATTCCTCATCAGATTCAGCGTCAAGATCAATCATCATCCTCTCAATCAGTCTCTCCATGGGCGTGTCGCTGCTGCTGCAAGGTGTCGGGCTTGACTCCTGACGTCCGCGAGGAACTCGCTTCACTACCTGAAATAAATCATTAATAATTTAATAATAAATAGCGGTGCCAGCAACTTTATTCGCGTGAACTTCAGTGATTCCCGTGGGTACTCTTTTAACCGATCGGGATAAAACGTACCCCAAATGTTAATCCAGGTCATAAGCTAAAATTATGCCAAGTTTCATTTAATTCTGCCCAGTGGCTTTTTCTTGATGCGCGCTCAGATAGGCAGACACAAAATCTAAAATGGCTGTTTTGGGTTCTGTATCGTTCGTAGAGCAAGGATTTCTGTCAAAAAATATTTCATGTACGGACTCCCAGAATCCTTTCCAACTTTCCCATTGAATAAAAGGTTTTTTTTTGTTCCCAAATAACGACTTTTTATTACATATTTAAGTAAAGAAAGTACTGAACTTTTACGAACCAATTTTTCTAGATATTTTCCTGGTCCCCCCTTAAAATATATTACTTTTTATGACTAAAATGATTCGTAAAAAGTGTTTTTGTTAATGGACTCACAATCCTGAATGGGATTCATGGCGTAAGGCTTCAGAGAAGGTACGAGTATGATTGCACCATTAAATTTTTCAATAATTATAAGTTCTTTGGTAAAAGAAAACATCGTGAAAGTGGATGCCAGCGTGGAGGAAAATTTTAAAAAGGATGAATTTTAAGTTGTCTAATATGCATTATTTCTACAATGAGGTTGTTATAGACTGATACGATAAATTATGATCTAATTATAGTGATTACATTATGTATACATAGTATAAAAAAAGTCGCTTCCCGCCGTCTGTCCCTCTGTATGTACGCTTAGATCTTTTAAACTACGCAACGGATTTTAATGCGGTTTTCATCAATAGATAGAGTGATTCAAGAGGAAGGTTTATACGTAGTTTAATATTGTTTTGTGTTAATTTGTTAAAATTGCCGGGCATGCAACGCTGCCGGGCACAGCTAGTATTTTATAATATTCAATCTTGTCTTGTGTCAATAGTCGTGTGTCACACGTGAGAGATAAATGTGAAACCTTTGTCGTCTTGACGCGAAAAATAATCAAACTTTTAAAACAACACTAAATATATTTTTTCCTAATGAGATTCGTTAAGCGAACATATATTCTTTTATCTTACATGTTGATTGAATTTAATTATTGCTTAAGAATCTTTGTCACTTTCTCTAAAAACTTGTATTTGTTAGAAAAAGAAAAGATTGATTTTAGTTTAATATTCACAAACTTTTCAAAAAGACTGGTGGCTAGGGTTTGCATCGCTTATGATATTCAAAAGTAAATTGGTTAGCTTGCATAACTCGTTTTGATATTTGAAATAAAATTAGGCAGCTTATAACCTTAATACCTGAAACTGAATACCTTATATCTGGCTTGCATTGCTTATGAAATTTGTAATTTATTTGGAAGGCTTGCAATGCGTATGGTATCTGAAACTCAATGGCGTGGCTTGCATCATATATGATATCTGTAACTGAATTGGGAAGCTTGCATCACTTATGATATTTGAAACTAAATTGGGTGGTCTTATATTGGAAACTGAACTGGGTGGCTTGTAAAGCTTATACCTGACTCTGAATTGCGTGACATGCATCGCTTGTGATATCTGTAACTGAATTTGGAGGCTTACTTTGCTTATGGAATCTGTAACTGAATTGAGTGGGTTGTATTGCTTATGTAATCTGTAACTGATTGGGTGGCTTGCATAGCTTATATCTGAAACTGAATTAGGTGGCTTGCATAGCTTATATCTGAAACTGAATCAGGTGGCTTGCATAGCTTATATCTGAAACTGAATCAGGTGGTTTGCATAGCTGATATCTGAAACTGAATCAGGTGGCTTGCGTAGCTTATATCTGAAACTGAATCAGGTGGGTTGCATAACTTATATCTGAAACTGAATTAGGTGGCTTGCATAGCTTATATCTGAAACTGAATCAGGTGGCTTGCATAGCTTATGATATCTGAACTTGAATTGAGTGATCTACAGAGAGAGTACAATAATACATCCCGTTATAAACGCCTTGCGGTTTTAAACAGACGACAAAAAAGCAATAACGCTATTTATTATGAGGCGTGATCCGTAACTACATATTTTATACTGAATTACTTACCAGTATCTCCTCATTGTTGCTAACATGTGTCGTATTGTTGTTGCCATAGTTGTGTGATTGCCTTCGGAAGCACATGGTGAATCGCATCAACGAGTACAACCCGTTGTACCAGGGTTCGCTTGTAGGCGCATTGCAAGTTCGAGCGCGTATTACGCGACTGCCTTGGTATTTTAGCGTGCGGATGTAGCGGCGTTTGCCTTGAATGTACATTACCTGCGTAATGTAAAGGTGATAAATTAAATAAATAAATATAAATAAAGTTCAATAAATAAATAGGTGGTAAATAGAATAGGACATTATATATATTATGCAATTATGTATACTGTGCACCATCTAAGATGTCTTTTACTTGTGATCAAAATATTTATTTCCCTCTACCCAAAGGTTGTCCGGCAGAGATCACTTTTAGCGTTAAGACCGCCTTTTGTACATTTTGTGTATACAATGTATTATTGTTTTGTTTTGGTGTGCAATACGGAGTTTTATCTACCTATCTATAAGATATTGTAGAATAACCTGAAACCATATTCTTTAATTTAAAGCATTGTTCAACTAACTCACGATGTCAAACTTTTTCATATACAAGTTGATACTTCATTGGTAGAAATGTTTACATAATATGTCCTTGTATGCGTCCTTATGAATACCTTCTTGTAAACAACATTATAAATGATAATTACCGTATAGAAAATATTTAAATGTCTTAAATAAATAGACTTAAATAAATAGGAAGGTGCTGGTTCCCAAGACACAGATTTTTTCTAGTTTGGGAGTCAGGCTCATTATAAATTGTATCATGTATGTTTAATACAAATAAAGAATTTGAATTGAATTGAATTTTTGTGTTTTGTAGCAACGAGCAGCGCGAGGAGCGTAGCGTCTACTTCGAGCTGGCAGTGACGAACAGCTGGCGTTATCTATTCCTTTATATCTGTGCTACGCTTAGTTACTAATTTATTTCAAATTCCAAATGAGATTAAAAAGGGATAATAAGAAAGTATATTATAGCTCACCACATCGGCGGATCTCAGCGGAGGCTTTCCTCGAGCTAAATTCACGAGTGATATCGACTCCCGCGTAATGCGTAGCACAACGAGAAGTGGCAGAAATAACAACCACGGCAAAGGACGTATCAGCTCTTGAGGGGGACGCTCATCTTGCTCCACTAGAAAAAAATATGGTAGTGATTGTGATTGGACCTGAATATATTAAGGAAGGGGACAAGATCCACGCTGCAATGCCACAGCCGCTGAGCGCACTCGTTATCTCGACCTCACAGAATACTAGCGTATGAGATATCTCTCAAAGCTCATTTCCATCTCATGTTATTCCATCCCTCCTCATTTTCCCAATAGTTTCTCCTAATCAATTTCTAAATCTCTAAAGTTTGGCAGCGCATCCGGGGGCGTGCCAAAGATTGTCATTCTGGACTGATGTTGACATTTATCGCAGATGTCGCAGGGCGATATTATCCACTCACCACTAGGTGAACTGCCTGTTTGACTACAGGCTTCTTCTTTATAAAAAACAATATCCTAGTGGCAGACCTAATCTTCTAAAGGTTAATTTTAATGTACATATAGCGACTCTTTATTAGAGCAGTGTCCAATTGAAGTTACATGAGGGGCGGGGCACAAATCCTTTCTTAGAAATTTATTTTTATTAGAAAGGATGTTTTAATTATTTTAACCTTTAATTACTTGTTTCTGAATTATTCTGTAATTTTCGTTGTAGTTTTTCTGTAAGAGTTCAAAGAATATTGCGTTATTACTCCAATTTTTTTAAATTTATTTTGTTTTGATTTATTATCGATACGTTAACCTGGACGAGCGAGCCGCACTAGTTGCGTTCCTTGCGCCCAACTGTACGTACGTGTTTCGGTAGAGCGAGTGAGATATGCCAGACAGAGCCCATTCCCATTCCAGCCTATCCCTACCTATTTTCCCAATTCTTTCGATTCTACATCGATTCCTACATCATGTAAAGGTAGGCAGAGCATCCAGAGGCGTGTCAACGTTTGTCATTCTGTAATGAAGTTGGTATGTACCGCGGATGTCCACGGGCGACAGTATGCGCCGTCTGCCGCTTTCTTACTATAAAACAAATGCGCCCCTTTTGTCTTTCTCTGTTTGCCCAAAGGTTAACCGGTATCTGAGATAATGCCATAATGCATTAAGTCCGACTTATGTAAAATAATTATGCGCGATAAACCATGATTAAATAAAAAATAAAATATTTTATTACAATGTTCTGGAAGTATATTTCGCGAAATTTTACCACTTCCTTTTTAAAAGGATCACAAACTTCTTCCAATATTCCCATTACTTTGTATCATAACCCTGCACTTTACTTACAAGGAGGTGGCACAGCCCATCTGGCGCATTTCTCGACGACCCATAGCGTTTTGTCAAGGTGCTTCAACGCCGACTGCCCAATCTGGTAGCTGGCTGCATGCTCCGCGACAGTTTGTAGTACATCCTTCGCGAACGTCACCAATTCCATCGCTGGAAAAAAGGAGTCACACAAATGAAAAATATTAGCTAAGTTTAATTTAATGTGATGTAATGAGCGTTCAATCAGTACCGGCTATGTTCTATTTAGGGTTCTCGTTACTAATATAAAATTTAGCAGAGCATTCACAATCCTTAGAGGTAGGTACGCAAGCGTGTTACGAGCGACAGACCAGGTGGACCGTTTGCATTACATGAGAGTATTTAGTTCGAATTGCAAAAAATAGCAGAACACTGTATAATTTATGCTGGAGACAAAGTGCGATTTCTCGTAGAACTCGCCACGTACAACAAGTCTATCGAAAAATGACGCACTACTTATGTACAGTCAGTAACACGCTAGTGGCTCATTTATAAAAGGAGTTATTCGAATGCAGTTTCTCGAACATCGGTCGCAAACATCACGAAGATCAGTTATATACAACTGTTACCATCATCTGATCATTGTTATCCATGTTGATGTGTTGTCAACCGTACGACAATCTTCGATTCTTTAGTATTGGGAAAATCAAAGAAGTAAAATCGAACCGAAGTTTCTTTGGGACATCTGATAGGGAGGTAGTATTGACCTCTAAAATTAGTCTTCATGTATCAAAATTATTATTCAAACAGATTTTAGTAATAATCTACATTTTTTTTAATTTCTCTTATTGGAAATTTCATTAATTGCCAGACTAACTTACATTGAAGTTGTTACATAATCATAAAACGAATAACCATTAGTTGAAACAAACTACCTATTCCAGTTTTTGTATTATTTAATATTGTTTTTTATTATTTAATTATAGTAATATGCTTTTGATAAGAAAACAAACTCATTATAATGAATCCTAATTATTATGAAACACTTGATTGCACTCTATTTAAGAATGGATGAGGTCATTTCTCTAATCACGGAAAGATAATATTGTATATTATATCACAACTTACGACTAAATAAGGAAGGTTATATTGCTAATTCATTTTATGAGTATGCTGTGAGTCACGAGCCCCAAAAATTCTAAAGCCCACACACTGTGTATTTAACTGATGTATATCTGAAGTACGCCAACTAAAAGGCGTCTAAAAAATGCCGATTTTGAATTTTCCAATGTCACAAAGTTGAAAATGCTGTATCGGCCCGTCTTGGAACTATATCTCTAATCGGTGTTAAAAACTTTTTCGTATCTGTTCACATTTCCTGGAGACATCGATTCTCAAGTTTTTTTTCCAATAATTTCAATACTTATAGTTTAAGATATTGGCAAAACTCGGTTGGGTCGTCTGCCTGTTCGCCATCCAAAACTAAAAGTTATCACTTAGCTGTCTTTTAGCTAGAGGACGGCAGAATATAAGTTTATCAGTGGACACGGACTTCATCATGCACACCGTCTTTCGCAACGCGGATTGAGGAGTCCACTTTTTAGTGGTGGTGTAATTCCTCAGGGCTTGTGGAGGCCGCTTTGTTATTCCTTAGTTGCCCTTTACCACAGCCACGGTAAATAATAATCTTTAAAGATGAGATTATTAAACCAAGTTTATAATAACAAAATTATTTTAAAGTTGTAATTAGGTTTAAGATAAATAATCATATATTTATAACGCAGTGTGCGAATATGTTTTTGATATCTACGATTCTTTTATACATATTTTATTACCTTCAATTAACACTCGAATCATTAATGTACATACTGATAAATTTAATTAACAATTAAGTTATAATAATTTAAGTGGTCATAATTTTTGAATTAAGTAGCAATATTTAGGGGATTAGACAATATACTTATCAACATTTAATTTTGATTCTTAAATATAAATTATAATATATGTATTGTTCAATTAATTCATTTATACAAAAGAAGTCGATGCTGATACTTATAAATATGATAGTCTTCTCGGAAAGTACAAAAGTCCACGTTCAGCACCTTGGAAAATAATGTAATTTTTTTGCACGTTTTGTCTAGCCAAAATATACCCGAATAAAATGTTTATGTAAATAGTTACATAACAATATCAAGCTCAATTCCGTACCGGGAGCAATGTTCAAATGCGTCTGATAATTACTCTGTACCAATTACAAAATATATTAATTAGAATATTGATAAACGTTAGTTAACTAACTCATATCATTGCCTAATACGTGTAAACATGTTTTAAGGAGAGGTCACAAAAATATAACTAATCGATAATATCTAATGTTACGCTTTAATTCTGTAAAAATATTTTTTGGGCCTTTCAATTTAGTACATTTGTAAGAAAAATACTAATAAAATGGTAAATACTCATGAAAATTTCTTTAAAAAATGTCATACAATTTTCACGTTTATTGGAACAGAATCATGAAGGGAATCGATGGTTTCCGAACAAGATTTGGTTAAACCTGTATACTATATGAAATATAGATAATTTTAATTTACCTCAAATAAACAACGTACAAAAAATAACCAGCTGAGTGATTATCGTTCTTTCGGTAAATCACAATTATACTTAATTTTTTATTTTATATTTAGAGTAATTTATTCAAGTCATGGTCGGTTCCCCTGGCCAAAGGGCTTCCCGGTATGTGGTCTCCTTTCAAGTTCTCCTCCTTCACCGGTAGTGGATGAATCAGAGATGCGGAAAATCGTGTGTGGTAGCAACCATTGGGAGAGATCTGAATCCAGAATCTACAATTAAATAAAATTGATATATTATAGATTGAAATTGACTGGAATAGAGCTGTCAAAACGAAAAATCGTTGATTGTTTAGCAAGACTTAAGTAACCACGTTATAAATGGACGGGCATTGTACATAGCAAAAGTCTAAGATATATTTATAGAAGACATAGGTACTTGTATAGGAAAAGAAAATATTTTAAAAATGTTTTAAAGTTATCGATATTGTTGAATATAGAAACACTACTCTTCTTATATAAAACACATTTTTACTATCATTATATTTTTTATAATTAGAATATTGATGAATGTTAATTAACTAACTCATATAATTGCCTAATACGTGTAAACATGTTCTATGGCGAGTTCACAATAATATTAGAACTAATCACACCACGTTGTAATGGAAATGTTACGTAAACATTATATCCTTTGAGATTCCTTAATAACATAATTATTAGGCAAACAAATAATAAGGTCTTGCTAATGCAGGCAGGTCATCATTAATATTGATTATTATTTTAAAAACTTTCATATAAAAACATTAATTATCTGTTGTTTACTTGATACTTAACTATGAAATCACGCGGTGATACTGTGAGACGTGTCTACCATGTACATAGTAGCCGGCGAAGTAGTTTAATCAGCATTCCCAGAACAAGAAGCAATATTTAAAGCATTTCTCTCAGTTAGCTAGGAGCCCGAGCATTCTAAATCTATTTAACGACCGATGTGACTTCCACACAATATCCAATATAATTCGATTTTTTTTTTACTATAGTTAATTCTAGTCCGTTACAATCATAAGTACTATTCATTGTCATTTCAATCGTAATATTTTGTAGTCGTCGAAACAAGGTAAAAGAATTTGACTTTAGCGAAGGAACAAGAAATCTACCACAGACATTCTATGCGATATTTTCTGTGAAAAGAGACTATTATCGATTCTAGTTTTTCAGACATTGAGACTACAGTATCTTAAAAATAATGTATTTCATTGCTTTATTTATCTTAAAAACCAAATGTAAGAGTATTATTTATATTTAAGTAGACTCAGAGCAACTTTATAAGTTAGAAAATTAAGCGTGGTAACGTTAATCGGGAGAAGAATTCTTAGAGTTCAATACAAGCGAAAGTGAAATTGTTATGGTGAATCATTGAACGGAACCCGATGGCGAATGGAGTTTTGAGACAAAAACTACTGCAAAGGAAATATAATGAATCAAATGCAAAACAGGAAACTTGTCGTATAATAATCATATAATGGAATAGTGTCAAAACTGTCTAATAGAAATTTTTTAGTCATAGAAACACTATGTAATATATTATGTGGTGAGGTATATTTTTTATTGTATATTTTTCTATCTTGCTATTACATAACTGTGGTGTGAGCCGGCTTTAGAGTAGCACCACCACCACCACCTCGCGTTGGTGTCGTAAGAATATCCTGCAGAGAATGTTCGGGCTGTTCCGATTACGGCGAAGTCAGACGGGGAATCTATTTACTTTTGTTACTTATTCGTTTCAAATATTGTGCCTTACAGGTTTTCAATCATTTGTCGGCCAAATAGTCCTTTAAGCGGAGCACGTATGGAGGCTGGGGAAACACCAACTAATGTGCTGAGATGGGAGGATGTGGCGGCTCATTAGTTAAATATCATCGGCAACCTTAAAGACACTCTCGGATGTCTGCCAAAAAAAGCTTGCTTTTCTGAAGGGAAGTGATTAGCGTAGCCGAAGTCACCGGATGGAGTGGGCACGTCTTTGAATTCGACCAAGAACTCGACCGTGCGGAGATGAAGATTGTCGGACAAACCTATCAACTACCTCCTTATATTATGGGTTATGAGTCTTGTGGAAAGCATTAAGTATCGTGTAATATTTACAAATACAACATTACAAATGCTAAAGTTACTAAGAAGAAAATTAAGCAAATGGACATTGGGCCTTGCACTTATTAGACTTATTTAGGATTTTGACATTGTCATAGGCTATAAAATATTCAAAATTTCGGAATAAAATGTTAAAAAAATGTTTTTTAAATATAAAGATAATATTTATGACTATCATCAAGAGTTCAACATTATCATAAATTAATTCATCAAGGCCTGTTTTCTTGATACCCCATGTGTTTATGTCTTATGTAGAGAAATATTTTTCACCTCAACTACAGTGAAAAACGAGCTATGATGTGATGTAGTTTATTATTTCAAAAAATAATATTTTGTAAAATTTACTGAATCTTCATTTAGGAGGGCTAATGGATTTTACATTAAATTAGGGCCAAGAGATAATAAATTCGTAGTAAAATTGGATTCCAGTTGGATTAACATTCTCAACCCAATCGGTCTTTTAGTTTACCAATCTCGAAAATACAGAAATTGTAGAAAGCTTATTATATTTTTTTCGAAAATTATTTTGTGCCATTTGTGATGGATGAATTGAAGAGTACACTCATAAAACACTTAAATAATATTTAAAATTACCCCTAGTGTGAATGTTATATTTTTAAAATTTTTGAATACAAAATTAATATCTTATATTATATAATAAACAAATAAAAAACTTTACCAGGATCTTTGAAGATAGCATATACAAACAAATCCTTGAGCACTAACTTGTTCGATTCACAACTTGTATGCGTGCCTCGTGAATAAAGTGCAACGTTATCACTAACTTTTACTCGGACAGTGGTAATGTGTGCAGGAGCGGACATAAATACATCGTTTTGACTTCTTTATACCTTATAGATAATAAAAACAGAGGCAAGGGGTCAGAGGTCAGTGCAATCATAGGCAGATACTGTGAGGCCACAGAGATGCTAACAAATATTCAATATGTCCAATGAGCACTGCACATATTAATAAATTACCTTTACATAATTTTCTAACTTGTACCTAGTTTGAACATAAATTCCGTTACTATGAAGGAAAAAAAAAACAAATGATTTTTGGAATCTGTCCTTCTCACGTGAAAAATAAATGTTTTTTCTCATTATGACTGTAATCATTATTAAATATTGTACTAATATTAAATATTAAAGCGGTGATAACGAAAACCGTATTGCTGCAATTGCATTACACAATGTAGGTATGGAGCCAAATCCAATTTTAAATATGTAGGTACTCTCCATTCGCTTCGTATTAGCCGAATGTTTGTACACCGGGCTATTGGTACATTGAAACCTTCTGTTTGTGACAGAAGGTCTGGCCGTCCGCGCACTATTCGTACTAAACAGACGATTAAAGCTGCGAAGAAGGGAATCTTAAAAAATCCCGTCCGGAAGCGAAAGATTTTATCGAGAGAGATGAAAACGAGAGAGAGAGCAGCACCCTCTTAAACGTCATGTATTTTAAAAGATGATTTAGGTCTTGCTGCTTACAAAAGACGTACTGGTCATTTCTTAACTGATTATTTAAAGAAAAATAGAGTTGATAAATCAAAACAACTTCTTCGGCGGTACGCAAAGGGGGCTCATCGAAAACTTATTTACGGACGATAAAATCTTTTCCATTGAAAGAAGCCTTCTCCATTTTAACAAGAAGAAAGATCGAGTTTATGCTCATAACTCTAGAGAAGCTGCTCAATTGATCAATAGGGTACAACGTGGTCATTATTTGGCTTCAGTGATGGTTTGGTGGGGTGTTAGCTATCAAGGAGTGACTGAACCATATTTTTGTGAATAAGGTATTAAAACATCAGTTAGAAGTGTATCAAGATACGATTCTCGAGAAGGTCGTAAAGTCTCTTAACAACACCGTGTTCCATAACCAACAATGGTCCTGTCGGTAAGACTCAGCACCGGGTCATAAGTCTCGCTCAACACAGGCGTGGCTAGAAAGGATATTGCCGACTTTATTAGAGCTGAAACTGGCCGATCTTTATCATTTATGATCTGTTTTAGAGAGCATGATATGCTCTAAACGCCATGATAATATTGAATGCTTAAAACAGTACCTACATAGGGTGGCAGCTGCCAATTTTCCCATGGAAAGGGTGCGTGTGTCAATCGAAAACTGGCCACGTTTCAAAGATTGTATAAAAGCAAATGGTGACCATTACAAATAAACGTTATATTTTTAAAATGTTTAACTATTTATTTCTAATATAACACAAATTCTTCTAATAAAATGATAATGTGAAAATAAAAATATCAATGTTTTCTTTGTAACAATATTTATGGCTAGACTAGGTATATAACCGTAATATATAAGGTCAGTAGCCCTTTTTTGGTCTACTGCTGGACACTATACACATTGTTTTGTGCATGAGGGATGTGTGGTCTTAAATCGCAATGCTGACCAAGCGGTTTGGCAAGTCCACTCTTTTAGAAGTCTGCTTTAGCATTGCGTAGCGGCTTTGTTATCCCTTAGTCGCCTTTTAAGATATCAACGGGAGAGGGCGTGGTGCTATTTTAAAACCATGATATATTTTTTTTAGTAAATATGCATGAATATTCGCCCCGTGACATGCACAATACATGCCAACATCAGTCTCGAATAGAAAATGTGCCAACGCTCCTGGAAGTGCTGCTTTACCTTTGTAGATTAAAAGGAATGGATTTGTAAGAGTTGGAAAAAAGAGTAGTTAGGACAGGATGGGATCGGGCATATCATTTAGTACCAAAACACATACATACTTTCAAAACAATGTTGTTTTTAAAGGTAGAAGGTGGCAGACGAGCAGACAGTCCACAGGTGGTAAGTGGATCAGCAAATATGCTATATTTTCAAAACTATCTTGGTAAAAAATATACTTAATTAAACTGTTTGGAATAAATATACAAAGATGGAAAGCACAAGAAAATTAGTCCAGTAATTCTCAATATTAGCATGAATAAAGAAAATAAACACATTAAAAAAAATATTGACTTCATATAATATCTCAAAAATAGTATACACTATGTTAATTGTTTCATTTACTATCAAAAAGGGTTTCATTGAAACAAAGTGATTTTACCGCATAAGAAAATGTTATGTTATCGCTACAAACTTCAAAAAAGTCAAAAGCTCTGGTAACTTTTCTGTAATAGTACAAACAGTGTGAATAAATATCCACACTAATTGCTAAAAGTACTAAGTCAATTTTATTGAAAATTAAAATTTTTCAATTTTCAATTTGAACCCACACAATGAGTAACACAAAAGAAATAAGTAAATGGTATTGAAGTGGTTGTATAAAAATGGCATACCAGAAATTTAACTTACAATTTATAAAAAGTTACAATTATAATGAATTCTGGACATACTATATTCATGTTTCATTAGTCAGAATTGATTACCAGACTGTATTAATAAAATAAATCATATTTACTTTATATAAAAGTCAGTCAGGTAGGTAATTGCAAATAGGGGTAATCTACCCCCATATACAATTACGCTGATTGATACTACCTACCTAAATAGAAAAGAATAATATTGCAAGTTAATAAATATAGATAAAAAAAAATATTTTGATTAATTACGCTTTTTGCTTTTTAAAAGTCATTATTATTAACATTTTTTTTTGGTTCAGGCATTTTGAAATTGTTATAGGGTTTTACAAATAAAGAGTGGTTGGGAACGAAAATCTGATTCTAAACAGTCAAAGGGAAGGACATATCTGAAGGGAAGTCCAAAGGGACCCCTTCCCCTCGAAACTTATATAAAATAGTAGAAATTTCTTGGAAACAGTTTGTTAGAAAATGAAAACGTAAAATAGGGGGTTGGAAGATATAACTCATCAAGCTATATGACGTTTCAGGCGAAGTTGCGGGAAAAATTTAGTACGGATTAATAAAACCACGAAATTTAAGAGAAATTTCAGAACAATATTTGAAAATTGTATTGCTCTAACTAGAAAACGAATGGGTTCCTCCTTTAGTTTCGGTGAATCGTAAAGACATGTCTTAGTACCGTTAGACCGTTTTATTATAGTCAGTATTTATTAATGTGTGATAATATTTAAATTATCTAAAACCACTGTAACAACAATATTTAAAATCAAAATGTAAAGAAACAATTTACACTTACCTTCCTGTACGTAGTTTATACTTTGAAAGAGATATCAAATATGTTAATTGTAATTTTGTTTTGGTATCAAAATATTTCATGAGATTAGTAGTTCCAGAAAGAAAACTTAATTATGAAAAGTTTAATTTAAAGGTAAATGAATGAAATGTAAAATCAAACTGTTCTCCTACGACGGGTTCTGAATGAATGAATTAAATCGATGAATGTATCGAATCGAGGGTAGAGATGTTCGCTATAAATAGGTATTATTAACATTTAGAGTAACACGTTAAATTACAACTTTTTAACAGCTAATATACTAGCATACCACTGATTATAATTTATCACTAAAATGTAACTCTTTTTTATTTATATAATTTATTTGGACACTGTCATAGCCTTTGATCCACATATATATTTTAAAATTTAATTATCACAAGTACCTTAGAGGAAAAACAGTGAAGTTTATTAAACTATCATTATTAAACCACAAAACGCTTAGTACACAATTTTTACAATTATGAAACTAAAACTCAACTTCTCGAGTTCCCGCTAAAAAGTCCAAATGTAGAATATTATACGACGCCGCGTTCCAAAGCATACAATAATCCTAATAACCGGCGCACCGAAATACCAACTGGACCCATTTGACTCCATCCAACGACGTGCTGTTCGTATTGTGGACGATCCCACTCTCACGGGCGGTTTAGAATTCCTCAGCAGTCGGAGAGACGTTGCTTCTCTCTATGTGTTCTACCGCCTGTACAATGGGGAATGCTCTGAAGAATTGTTCAATATAATCCCCACCTCGGGTTTCTACAACCGCACCTCCCGTCACAGAAGTGCGGTCCATCCGCATTTCCTCGATACGGAGGTGTCGCGCACTGTTCGGTCCAAAAATTACTTTATACCGCGAACCCGTAGGCTGTGGAACGAACTTCCTCAAGAGGTCTTTCCATTAAGCTACGATATGGGGTTCTTCAAGAGAGCTGTGAATAGGATTTTGCAAGGTCGGCGGCGCGCCCGCATACCCCCTGGTGTTGCAGGTGTCCATGGGCGGCGGTAACACTTACCATCACGTGAGACCGCTTGCTCGTCCGCCCGTTAGCATATAAAAAAAAAAAAAATATTGTTATGGTGCATCCTTTTTCAATCAATCAAATGACGTATTGTGGAATGTTCTCCCATTCTTCCTCGATGGCAGTTTTCAGCTCCTGCAAGGTCTACGAAAGCTGGGTGGAGAGCTTGAACACGCCTCCGTAGCTTATTTCATAAATGCTCTATGGGATTCATATCTGCGCTTCTTGTTGGCCATTCCATGACTATGATACCGACGATACGAAGGTATTCTCTTACGATTCCTGCAGTGTGCACTATTATAAATACATATAAGTCCGTGAGTGTATCTATGTCAAAGAGCGTTAATCGATTGTTTTGGAACACAGCCCAAGGCATTACTGAAAAGATTTGGTTCATTCAACTTCATTCCATTGGGTTCATTCCTGGCGAATGGATCCCTTTCAATTTCCATTGTAATTATAGTGCATTAGCCAAATGTAATATAAAAGTAGCAACCTATCCCGCTTTTATTATTGCATGGCTATTGCCACATTTATTATTCTATTTTCGAAGTCAAAAGTGAAGTGTAACGCGTAATTTATCTTATTGTTTTTCTTATGATTACTGAAAACGTCCCAAATATTTTAAAACAAAGTACAATGTAGCTGGAATGGAATCCTTTGAAGACTCAAATTGTCACTCGATGAGCGATAGTTTTTCTTTATATAAGCGTTATATGCGAAGTTTTAACGTAGTAGACAATTTTGTGGAAGAGAATAACGACCACATATCGAGTGAAGCAGTCTCTTTGTCCAGCAACTGTGAGTATGACAGCTCCAGCACAGGTGCCAGCAACATCGACTTGTCTGCTGTTCAGATTAACGATATAAATGGAAAATGTGGAAATATTGAGACTGATTGTAGCTCGAATCGAGCTGCGAACTTAGTGGATAAGAGTTCTTTGAGCGTGGATGGTGATGTTGATGTTTGTGAGGTAAGATCGCTATACGCATCGCCGGCGGCGTCTTTATTAGAATTATCTGCTACGGCGGAGCATAGCCTTTTGACTGAAAAATCTGACGCCGCCGACGCACCCGTTTCGTCTGAAGACTTCAGGACAGATCGATTCAAACATCCTGTGTTTATAACCTCCACTATGGAGAACAGCAGCAATGCTGTGGACAGTGTGCCTTTGTTTCGCAACATTACACTGTCTGAGACTGTCTTTAAGTTGCCCATCAGTGAACTCTCCTTCAATGGCACTATAAAACATGTTCAGAAACTTCAACCTATATTCGATCCTATTTCGGCTCTTAGCTCAGCTGGATCAGGGTTAGTTGAATTAGACGAGAATGCCGAGTCAAAAGAGTTTACTAGGGAGGATAGTATTCTAAATAAGGAGAGTAATGACAATAAAGATATTGACTTATCAGATGAGAGGAGCACATGTGGGACAAATAAGATGTCTGAAAGTACTGGTGACTCTCAGTATGAGGGATGCAATCCAAGAAGGGAAAATCAAGGTATTGAAGAAAGTGTTAAATGGAACTCTGAACAAAGTGTTTCATCCATGGAAGCTTCCTTTGATAGTGGTGTGCGGTCTCCGGATATGTTTTCCGATGAGGATGAAGTAGATCATGATCCAGAGCCAGAACCATTTTGGAGCTTCATGAAGGATTATGAAGCATATGATAAACAGAGAGTTAGGAAAATGGAGGTTAGTATCATGTCGTTTTTTGTATTATTTGTATCAAAGTAAGTAACAATTTCACAAATATACATTTGTCCCATTTCAATGCAACATGAAGAGAAAGTAAATATTAAATATTGAAGATAGGAAATTTCACTTAATGGAGATTTATTTTATTTTTAAAAATATGTAGAACTCTATTCAAAGATTTTTGAATAATCAGCTGTTTGAACCGGGTTCCCACTATATCCTGATGATACTTTTATTATTGGCCAGCTGTCAGCACTAGCTGTTCCCACTAGGTCTTGACAACATTTTTAATCATTGGAGGCAGTTGGTTAGGCGAGAGGAGGTGGGGGGGGGGGGGGGGGGGTGCAGGTCTAGATGCGGTAGGCACAACAAGGGTAGTGTCGGCGATGACAATATTATCACAGTGTAAACGTGAACAGTGCAATAAGAAACTATATGCCAATAACTTATGATATGGCAGAAAATCTTGACAAATTGCATGGTAAAAGCATCTTTGATGAGTTTTATCTTGCCTGACTATATGTGAACAATTCCATTTAACTATACAAGCCACCACACTTTTACCGGGACTACAATATGTCATCATGATCAAGTGGGAACCGGTTCTTAGTCATCTTTCACAACACTCATGAGAATGACAGGGTGGTGCGACTCTAAAGCAGACCAACATCATACAGCCAAAATAGACACTTTTTAAAGTATGATGTCATAAACACTTTTTGAAGTGATATGTTGGTTATGGAACAATCTCTTCAATTCATCAATTAATACTTAATTTGCAGGAGGTCCTCTTAGGAGTGTTGCCACCACCATCAGTTACCATTATCAAAACTGACGTAACTGAAATGCTGAAGAAATATTATTGTTTTCTGCCTGCTTTTACTGATGATGCAAAGATTAGCACACTCGAAAATAATGCCATAACTCCTACAAAACGAGTATCATTAGTACAAATACCTACACCGGCAGAATTATCGGAGCCTTTGCAGGAAACTACTGAAGATAAACATTTAACAAATAACATTTCAACTACTCAAGATGGATTTTTAAAACAATGTATTCCTCAGTTAAAAAGGAACTCATTATCAAAAGAAAGCACAAAATCTGACAATGATTTGGATGTGAGCTGTAACGAGAAGAGCATAGTTTTAAAGATGGCTTCTGAGACTGAAGCTAAGGAAGCTCAATGGCCTGATCTATTGAAGTGCAAATATCACGATGTTTAGTAAGTATAAAAGTTTTCATGTAAGGCTGCATCTCAAAACCATGTAAAATTCACTTTGAAAAATAATTACTGTTTTGGTGCCATTTTGAGATTTGATATGGTGAGAATTGCACATTTTGCTATCAAACCTTTTTCTTAGATAACTTAACATTTTACAATATTTTGTCTGCATTTGCAGCTACAATGTAACAAAGTACTCGGAGAAAATTGAGGTGCTAGCCTTACGTTATGGGGAGAGATTTGTTGGTTCTGAAACTGACACTAGTATCAGTGTGTATTCTGGAGGACATTCACCCAATAGTGCTAGTAAACGGAAGGCTCTGCGGTTGAAGTAAGTACTTAAGTTAGCATTGCCCTCAGAAAAAAGGCACAAGTGAATTTTGATGTCATTCGAGAAAAAAGCAAATAATTTTGGTAAAATTTAAATGTTAATTAAATAACATAAAATCCAAAGCATCTTTTTAAAGTCGGCAACCTATACAGATTTGTGGCATACAAAAAAATAATAATTTAAAATCGAAAGGAGATAAACAATTGTCTTGGTTTATTTTAAATTTTTGAATATAACGATAATTGTTTTTTTTGTCAATAATGTCAACTTTTTGTCAACTTTGTAATGCTTTTTCTTATGAGGGCAGAGCAGTATTTTTTTTGGAACCTTTTTTTATAGCTCCTTTTCTTTTCATATTACTTCATATACATATACATAATTGCACCTCTCAACACTTAAATTTATATATAAGTGTTTCAGCTTTGTCTAATTAAAGAACTAAGTATATTGTAATGTATGAGAATTTTTGCAGGTTGGCTCAAGCGAAGTCCCCAGGACGTCGTCTCTCCCACTTAGCTCGTAGGAGACAGGCCTTTTGTAGTGCTGCGACCATTGGCGAAAAAGCGTACACTTCCGCCACCAAGATGGTGCTTATTGATAAGAAGTAAGTAGCCTATATTTCTACATAATATGGAATAAAGCCCACAGAACCTGTCTAACTTTGTGTTTGTGATAACCCTAAAACATTCCATTGGCTTTTGTTGCTGTTTGTTTATTTAAAGCATATTTTTCGGATACATAGCAGCCTAGTATAATCTATACTAATATTATAAAGAGGTAAAGTTTGTAAGTTTGGATGTAGGAGGTAATCTCCGAAACTACTAATCCAATTTCAAAAATTATTTCACCATTCGAAAGGTACATTATTCCAGATGGACATAAGCTATATATTATGTGCAAAAAAATTGACGAGCATGCAACGCATGCCAGGCACAGCTAGTTTGCGAATAAAGTTGAAGAAAAGTAGTAAAGAAAAAAAGATTTATTATTCCTACAATTAATAATATATCAAATAAAAAATATTTTTATAAACTAAAAGCCGACTATGCAAAAGTTTCAAACAGGATCTCACGTTCTGGCCTTTTACATATGACGTTAGTTTTGAAACTTAATCTTTTTTTATCATTATTTGTCTTTATAGAAATAATTTTGCAGATGTACAGACAGACAGATGGACAAGATTTGATATATTATGCTATTTTCCCCTACCGGAATGAAGAATTTTTCTCATTACTGTCCTCATTTTTCTATATGGGGGAATAGGATGTATAACAACTGGACGAGGAGAAATCCTTATTCCATTACACTTCCCTGTCCTTCCATATACAGGGGTGGGGAGTATATATGGAATAAGGAGTTCTTTTATCCCATTATACACTCTTCAATGGGATAGGATGGGGTGAAATGGGAAATGGACTATAGCATATCTTACTCACTACCTAAACACGTACATTTTAAGATAGTCATTTTATAGAATGAAGGCAAAAACGAGCAGACAGCCCACTTGGTCGTACGTGAATACTGTCGCCCATTGACATCCGGGTTACATGTCAACATTAATTAAGAGTAACAAACATTGGCACATTGGAATTGAGAACAAGGAAGTATAACGGGACGAGGGGTTATCCTCATCTCATTACAATTCTCCCAATTACAAGCAACCAATTTCGGTTAGGTTGCTAGTTATTTATCAAAAATATGTTTATTTCGACTGTCTGGCTCTCTTACCCTCAAAAAATCTCTTTAGAATTCCAAGAACTCCGATTCTGGAGACCTCACTTGTGTTTAGTTTTTATTAGATATCTTATTTAACTATATCATACTTCATTACCATTTCATACTAATCTCACAACAACAATTTTTCAAGTTTCTTCCCACACAGAAAGTTGATCAGCACCGCAGAACGCAAGAGTTCTCCTCGATTTCGGCAAACCCCCGGCAAGAAAACACCTAAACGCAGGACTCCAGGCAAAAAATCCCCAGCAGATACAAAGAATAGTGGCTCCAACCGTAAAAAAGCTATGAGCAGACTTCTAGTTGACTCAGAAACCATGACAAGATCTCAACCTGCCCGAGAGAATTTGAAAAGGGCGCTGTTTATCAGTCCAGAGAATAGAAAGGCCATTCCTCAGGTTCCCAGCTCTTCAGTCCCTCTTCAAGTAATGAAGTCGAAGCGGGCTTTGTTCGGATCACCAGTGAAGACGGCAGAAACCAAAAGTATGGACGGGAGTCAGAGTGATGTATTTTTGAAAAGGAAAAGAGATCAATTTGACAGTGAGCCAGGGGGTAGTAGGAGCAAGATAGCTAAGAGTCTGTCGTTTGGCGGGGATACGATTGGAAGTGGTCATACGCATGACTTCAATCGACGCGCGTCTGAAGTGTTAGCGTCGAATAAACTGGCGGAGCTGAATGAATTACACAAAAAGGTAAGGAATATAGTAATGAGAAATAAATAAATGAGCAGCAAAACACAATGAATGGGCAACAAATTAAAAAGTGTACGAGGTTTAACTTCACTGGTGACATTAAATATATAGGAATCCCGCGAAGCAGAACTCCGTTGACTTGATGATAACATTCTTAGTAATTTAACCAATACGGCGGCGTTGTATTTTTTGTATCCCGTAAACATTAGACAAACAATAAACATATAAGGTCATTGCTTGAATGGTTATAATTCTTTACTTCAAATTACAAATCTTTTTATTTAATGACTAATATAATAATGACCTTCAATGACTTATTACACCTAATGTCAGAGTAATAAAAAATATCATTACTGATTTTATAATAGAATGTCACTAAATATGCACCTTTTCAAGAGCATCGTCATATTAATGCATCATTTACCTATTTTTAATGGTTTAAAGAAAATTGTAATAATCAACAGCGACGTTAGTTTGCAATATAACATTTGAGATTTTCGCGTTTTCCGCATATATTAATCTATCGAAACTGGTCTCACCGCGTATGTTTACCATGGTCAGAAGCTGACTGAAGAGGCGGTTAGTCTACGTCGAGAGTTGCGAGCAGTTTCAACAACTATCCGCATTTGGTCTTCATAGTCCAGAAAGTTGTGGCACATCGCTCACAATATCAGAAGTAGCGTCTATCCGCTACGCCTGACTTCTACTTTTGGCGGACTACCCACCTCGTCAGTCAGCTCGTGACCATGGTTGGTGCAGCCATTGGGCTGCACCAACCATGGTCACGTCGAGTAAAATCGAGTAAAATAAATAAGGTACACATATGCATTCAAATTTGAGACCCGTCTAAATAGGTAAAAGAATATGGTAGTGGCGTTCAGGGTCGGACTGGGCCGGAAGGGCCCAGGTGGCTCCCCACCCCCACAAGCCCGGGGCCCGAGACCGGATAATGGTAGATGGGATACTATCGGTAAATAATGAAATATACAAATTATTAATTATCAACGATATATATTATTAGGTACCTAAATACAGTTCCAATTAATTATATTCCTCCTATCCTACCTACCGCCTGGCTTACCGGCAAGCTCCGCAAGCCAGGCCCTTGGGTGGCCCGCGCAGGCTGGGCCCCGGCTGGCAAACGCCAGTCGACTATATGGCCAGTCCGACGCTGGTGGCGTTATTATCCCTTAATCGCCTTTTACAACACCCACCGGTAGAGATGGGGTGATGCTAATCCAAAGCCGGCCGACACACGACTTTCTTTTATAGAAAAGATATCAGACCAGCGGGCGGGCCACATGACGGTAAGTGGTCACCGTCGCCCATGGACTCATTAGCGTGCATACTCCCTGCTGACCGCACAGAATCCTGTTCACAGCTCTCTTGAAGAGCCCCATATTGTATAAAACCTCAACTGGCAGTTCGATACACAACTTTCGAACTTTTTAATTGTAATGAATTACAATAAGTGTGTTCTATATGTAATAAGTGGTAGGCAAGGCTTTTTATTCGCACAAATTCTTTGTAGCCTTAACTATAAAGATGACCAATTAGGCTAGACCAGTTGATAGTGCCCCTGCCTGCTGTGCCATAGGTCCCGGATTAGATACCCGGCTAGACAATCATTTGTTTAAAGACAAGTGTTTGTTCGGATCTAGGTGATGCATGAGTTGTGTTTCTTTGTATGTGTGTCTGGACTCACGACACAGAAGTCTAGTGCCGGCTATTGAGTGTGGCGTTATTTTATTGGCATTTTTATTTACATTCCAGAAACTTCTCTGGGCTGTGTCGGAAGCTCTCCGAGTGCACGGCTACCGCATGTCATCGCCCGGTTTCCGCGGGAAGGCGTCGTCCTTGTCGCAACTCACGCGCCGACTCCTTACATTACCGCTGCACGCGGCGAGGCTCGCAGCGCCCACTATATCTACTTCTGAGACTATGCTTAAGTAAGTGCTGTTTTACCACTATTAGATTTCACTATCACCCTTTATCTTCTGAAAATAATTTTCTGAAATAAGGCATTACTGAAAAGAAGTCATTTTGAACCAGGTTTATCTATGTCAGTTTGTGTCAAAGAAACTTAAACATAGACGAATATTTAGCATGATCGACCCGTAAAAAGACTCCATTTATTGAATATAACCATTACAATAACGTAACTAATTTATTGTATCAGAAAGAAGCAAAATATCTTTATGAACACTATTTACCAGATCAAAATCGGTTCAGTAGGTCTTTTTAGCCTATGGGTTTCAATTTCTTACAAGAAACCCAACTAATACCTGGTTCAAAAATGGCCCTGTGGAAATTGTTTGATTTTTTTATAACTTTCGCGTTTTGAACACATTCTATATTATAAATGGGGACTAAACGCGTACATTCAAAAGCTTTTGTATACCTCATATTTCTGTTTATTTATTTATCTAAATTTAAAAACACAATTCACTTTTGTCTAGACTCGCGCGCCAATACGTGTTTGCAATCATCAAAGGCCGTACAGTCGAGGAGTGCTTCCAGGAGGAACTAATGAAAATCGACAACGAAGCCAATACCAAACTCACTGGATACATTTCCGCTGCTGCCTACCAACAGTTAAAGGCTAAACAAGCCACTTCAAGCACTTTCACCTCCAAAATTAAGGAAAACACTTGTAATGATGCAATACCCAAACAGGAGCAATCAAGGAGCATCTCGAAAAACATACTTCAAGATAAGTTGACTAATATTGATAGTAATTCCAACAGCAGCAGTGGACTCAGCATGGTTGATAAGGCAGGCATCTACAAGTCTAATTCGATGCCATCTTTTGAAGATGCAGCTAAAATGCGAGCCCGGAGACAGATTAGTTTCGACAGTATAGAGTTTCTGAAGAGATGATTTGACGGTACGTAATAATACAGTTTTCAACGTCTTGTGTCAGAATGTTTTGCAATATCAGCTTCTTCTAAGTACTGTAATAGATTAAGGGATTGTCTATATGGTTGATTTAGTCGTTTTGGGGATATTTTAGTCCAAGATTAAGGTATAGCGTCTCACTGCAAGGTACTTTCCATATAATTTTGGGCCATAATCCACCATGTGGATCAGAGTACTCTAAGATGATTTGTTATTGGCAAATTAGTGGACAATATTGCCATGTATATAACGCGAGATTCATTAACGCGAGTGGCAAATTGCCCGATGACATTGCCATTAATAATAATAATAATGCAATGCAAAATGCCTTTTTATTTTCGTTGGTGGATGACGTTGCTAATACAATACAAAATTTTAATGCATTGTATTGGTGCTTATTAGCGGATAATTTGCATTGTCAAATTGGTAAATGACGTTGCCAATGTAATGCAAAATGTCAATGTATTGCGTTGACATTTATTACTGGATTATTTATATATTGGTGGAAGATATTGCCATTGCATGCTAATATTATTGCATTCACATATATTAGTAGATTATTTGCATTGAAAACAATATTTAACTTCATTTTTAGTATTAATTTTGATAGTAAAACAATTTCGTTTTTGAAGACAATCCCTTTTATTTGTTTTTTAGTTAATAACTTTTTTATGCCTTTACCCTTTTTTATAAACCCGTCGGGTCAATGACTTTTTATCTCAGGTTAGCTAGCACACAGTGATTTAAATAGAGTGATTCGAAACTAAACTCTATGCCAGGGGTGGCCAACTTGTTTAGAGCTGTTTTACTTTAAAAAAATCTGTCTTGTGATCGATTTAATTGTATGACTTTAGTAGGATGAATAAACAATAATTAAATACCTTTTTATATTATTTATTAATATGTATAATTAATGTTAATAGGCAACAAAAAATAATATGAAGATTGTGCTTTCATTTCTTCTGTCAAATTAACGAAATTGGGAGTATATTTGATAATTGATATATTTGAAAAAAATTGTTGATCGCTCCTGCTTTATGCTGTATGCGGACTTCTAAGACAAACTCTGACTATAGTTACAATGACTATTTTAAAGTGTTCCTATAACCCTGACAGTATATTGACGATAAATACATATATTATTTAGAAAATCATACCTTGAAAAAGAGGGATAAGAAGCGCTACTATGCTAATGACATCACTCTTCAATAATTTCTCCACGCGTGAGTGAGTGATAGCTTTATAGACATGTATTAAATTATCTAATGAATTTATAGATCTTTTAACATGTTTAACTTTTAACAACTAATTGTTGAATAAACCATCAACAATTTAGACTATAGAACTCTTGCTATTATGTCCAGCCGTCCAGGTCAAAAGGATCCAGATTTTGGCTTCTAGTTTGCGAGATGTTCACATTTTATTTATTTTCTAGTAATTTACTTTTATTGGCTAGGTTTTCTTCCCTGAATAATCCTTATTTTACCTGTAGTTTTCTTCAGGTTATGTGGTCAGACATTTTAGTTACCAAATCTGCCCATAACACTAAAATACGGCTTCTCTGGACCCTTTTTACTTGCTTGCTTGCACATATACTCTTGTGAAATAAGGGATCGATAAAAATAGACGGGCGTCCGTTTGACACCATTTATTGAACTAAACCAGATTGACTTGTAAACCATTGACGGATCGATACTATACACGACTACAATTATTTCTTTGCGTTCATTAAGTTAAGTTAAATGTACGAACGTTAACAAGTTATTATGGTAAATTTAACTTTTGTATTATTTGCTCTTACTGTAAGAAGAGGTTTGTTCTATTGTACAACGTTGTATTTACGGCTTTCGCGATTGCACGTCCGCAATTTAAGGTCATAATAACCCGTTTATGAACGCAAAAAATAATAATTTAGGGCATAATGTACACGTTTGTACCTTCAAGATTGCTCTTTTTACAATGAAAAATGCAACCGTTTCTAAGACCCGACTATATAAATGGCATATTGTAGTTCACATTTATCTTCACTACGGTATTACATGATTTAGCCTTGAGAAGGCATGCAAACTGTTTGTGATTTGAGTGAGCATGTTAATTCATCGTCTTAATTAAAATTCAGTAAAATATTTTTCAACTTTCAGTTTTCTACTTCGAATTGCACTACAAAAGGTATCGACTTTTTCACTAGTCAAATAGTAAAATTTTTACCTCTGTGCAATAGATTTTATTTTAAATCTCGACCACATACTATATTTGCATGCAGAGAAAGAGTTATTTCATTTTCCATTTACGAAATGCCATTTACATCACCGGGTACTGTAAGTTGTAGTGTAAGGACACCTTTTTGTTGTAATAATAAGTATGTGAACATCATAATAATAACATTAACTACTAAATATATCATACTCGTTACCCAACACTTATACCAGGTATCGCGGCACGTGCCCGGACGCTTATCGCCGACTCGCGATCCCGCGGTACCCTCCCAAACCAACGCTCTAAGCCGAGGTCTTCCTTCCACCGGTCTACCGGCGAGGGAGCCCTTAGGCTCGTTGCTGCACACACTTTGCTCCTGGCTGAGGGCCTTCTGCGCTCACCCTAAACCATACACGTCCGGTTACTCTTGAAAGGCCA
The DNA here is from genome assembly GCA_943735995.1 of Sesia bembeciformis. Classification (NCBI taxonomy): domain Eukaryota; kingdom Metazoa; phylum Arthropoda; class Insecta; order Lepidoptera; family Sesiidae; genus Sesia; species Sesia bembeciformis. Next base: position 10,580,418 of record OX031043.1, read on the forward strand.
TTAGGGCCCCAAGAATTTAGCCGTTCCGGAAAATATATATATCATACTCGTATAATATGCAAAAACAATGTTTGCTCTTATGTATTAAAAATGTATGTATGACTATGTAAACTTGTAATGTATTATGCGTTACTATTGCTGAGTTAGGTCTTAGCCGTTATTGGTATTGGATAAGTAATAAATTATTTTTTCTGGAAATATTAATTAGTTTTATTATACCTTAAGACATTTGCCGTGTAGTGTCGGCTGCCTATAGGATAGAATACCACTACCCGCATCTTTTTTGTGGGTGTCATAAAAGGATAACAAAGCCGCTAGGTACCACAAGCGCTGAGGAACCTCGACACCTCGACGGAGTGATCTTCAAAGTGAGTCTTCAGGCTCGGTAAATAATATATTTCAATTGTTATATGTTAAAAATAAATCAGCAGTATTAGCCTTTATAACTAAACTGAGTACGTGAAACTCCATTGATGTACCGATATGATATTGAGGAGAGAGAAAGTTATGGTAATGACGGTTTTTGATACCAAATTATTAATAAAATATGCCAGTTTGAGGATTTGTCAGTATTTAAAAAAAAATTTACTAAGTACCTATTCTATGAAGTAACGAGTACTATTACAAAATATTAATTATTAAATTCCTTTGATAAAGTAATTAAAATTCTCGTTAAAAGCTATTTTCAAGTCTAGTCATGGATTTCTGCATAGTTCCGGACAATCGACCGACGACTTGGCAACCCGCTTGGGCAACATGTCGTTTTAAAGTCATACATCCCTCATGCACGAACAGCAGTGGATACTGAAAGGGCTGGTTGTTGCACTTGCACTTTATTACACCATTCACCTAGGCAAATCTAACTTCAGTAAGGGAGACTGACAACTTAAACGCATTCTGCAGATTTTTGTTCAATTCTGGGTTTTCTCACGATGTTTTTATTCATCAGGTGATAATTTTGAAAATACGTACCTACCCATTCACCGGTACGGGCCGAGGATTTGAACTGAGCACTGCGAATATGCCTACTTTATTAATTACGATTAGTGATTTAAGTAATTTACGACTACGAATCGAGAATAGGTACCATTGGGCTATAATCCGACACAGGTCCACAGAATTAGCAAACTGAAGTGGCTGGCATAAAACCGATAACCGATGGAGGCTGTTTCGAGTCCGCCGTAGTATACAATATGCGTGCGTGACATACCCCACCACTGATTTTACTGTAGTTTTACCCTGCTCCAGTGTCGGATGAACTACGCAATAGCGCCTCCATCATCAGACCTTACTCTTACTATAGTAATGAAATTAGACGTTATCTGTATAATCGATTACAATAAAAGCATTAATATGAATGATAAGATAAATAGAAACAATGTGTCAGTGTTAGCACAAGTGTTGTTTTGGTAGTAATATTTTTGAGCTTAAAAGAATGGGTTGTTCGCAGTCTTATCCCGGGTTAACGGAAGACGTTCTGGAAGATTATAAAACATTGACTTATTTGAGTAGAGGTGAAATACTACAGTAAGTATACTTTCATAACAAAATGATCTTTTTCACAATTACATCGAAGACTTCCTCAATTTAATAATTACATTAGCTAATGATTATGTTAATCGTTTACCTGCATCTTGCTATGTTGGACATATTTTTTGGAAGGGAATAAATTAGGAAATTACTATTTTTAAAAGATCATTTTTATATTTTATTTTCAGCTTAATGAAGAAGTTTTACTCGATGAATCCTGAAAAACTAGAAGCTGATTTTCACCATCGATTCAGTAAGGAAGAAATCATCGATAAGTTCCGCGTTTTAAAGGTACCTAATAAAGTAATTTATTAAACTTCAAACCATTGGCAGTGAGACATTCCCTGCTGCCTATCCCATCTAATTTTGAAATTCTAAAATTCTCATTCTAATTCTGGTAATGAGTGAGGTGTGGGAGCACATTCCCATCCTATCGCTCCCCATTTTCTTAACCTTTCCTCCAAATCCATTCCTTTAAATATTTAAAGGTAGTCAGCTCATACGTACCGGGAAACGGTAGCGTGGGATGCCCTCCGGCTAGATAGAGTGACGATTTGAAGAAAGTGGCTGGTAGTGACTGGATGAGAAGAGCTGAAGACTGTATGTGATGGCATTCCTTAGGAGAGGCCTATATCTAGCAGTGGAGAGACAGGCTGATGGTATGATACATACCATCAGCTCATCCGTATGTATGTAGTCAGCTCATCCGGATGCGCTGTCTATCTTTCCTTTAGCTTAGAATGCTATTAAGTTTATCATTTTTGGCGATAATCGCGGATATCCATGAGCGATCGTATCCACTTACCACCAGGTGGACGTACTGCTCGTCTGCCGCTTTCAGTTTGTTAAAAAAACATCTCATCTTATCTCGTTTCGCAGAATATTCCTCGCCCCGTTATAGGTAGGTACCTACTCTTTATTTCGCATTCTTCCAAATTAACTCCGTCTCCAAAGGTAGGCGTCGCTTCCGGGAGCGTATCAAGATATTAGGTATTACTCTTAACTGATGTTGTCATGTAGCGCGACTGTTTATGGGCGATATTATCGCCTTATTACTAAGTAGTCTGCTACCTTTTTTCTCTTAAAAGAATATGGTCCGTAAACTCGAATGTCCGTAATTACAGAATAATCCGTTTCAAGATCGCATATTTCGTGTGTTCTCATCTCGCAATGACGACTGCTTCTCATTTGAAGACATGGTGGACCTGTACTCGGCGATGAGCGCCGAGTGTCCCATGGAAGTAAAAGCAGCTTGGGCATTTAGAGTTTTTGGTAAGTCTTTTCATTACTTAGTCAGGGGTGTCATAAGTGGAGGTTTAGGATGTTTTAAAAAGAACGACCTGTTTGTCCCTTGTAACAATAAAATGTGAAGGTTCAACCACTCTTTTTCTGGAAATACGTTTAATATGAAATATAAAAAAGAGAATAAAACCTGGTAGTTTCGAGGGGGTGATTCCCTGCTTGAATCGAAAAGTCATCGTTTCATCATCTATGATGCAAAAGCTATCATTTTCACAACAAAAAAAAAAGTTGCCACTTCGTCGATTTTTGACGGCTTTTTGGGGGTTGATTGCTAAACGGGGAAGGTCCGAACACACGAGGTGTTCCTAAAAGATGAAAACCACAGAACTCTACTACAAACTACAGAATGATCATTTATTTATCATTCTTTCGGAGTTATTTCCGTTCTTTGTTTTTCGTTTACCAGTTCAAGTTCGAAAAGTTCCATCCAAATAACCAGCTTCACACTGTAATATGCGGGATTTCCCATAATTTTGGTAACATTACAGATTTAGATGGGGATAACCAGATATCGGCGGGCGACATCGCAGAGATTCTGGATAGGCTCACTTGGGACTCCAATCATCGTTTCGACTACCTCAATAAAGATGACAAGCAGAAAATTGCCGATATTGTAAGTAAAGTCATACGATATCAAATCTCTTTATATCGCAAACCCGTAGGCTGTGGTACGAATAGTCCCATAGTCTTTTCATTATGTTATAAATTGTTTCTTCAAAAACCTGTGAATAAGATTCCGCAAGATTGGCAATGCACCCGCATCCCACCTATCTATCACACCACCTGTCACAGGTGTCCATGGATTGTTGTAACTATACCGCCATGTTGGTAGCCCTGATAGTATGTCAGTTTGCTTCCTTTCCTATAAAGACGTACATATAAGTATATTGATAGCTACTCAATACTCATGAGGTAGGTAATTAAAAATACACAATGATTCAAAAATTAGTTCAAAGTTTCATAAATGCTTGAGCTGACTGACTTAATTAGAATCTCGTTTTATTTTGACAAATTAGATATTATTGTATTTTGTAACATTGCTGTACTTCTTACTATTAAAAATATATTTAATAGCATTTAGTCGTCGAGTTCTAAAGCGATTATAACAATTGTATTTTTGAATTTGTATCAGTTATAGGTACTCGTATTTTATTACTGAAATCTTCAGTACTGTAATCTTTCGTCAATGTCATACAAGTATGAGTAGGTACATCAAGGGAGTTTTTTTGAGTATATTCTTTACTGAATCTGTAGTAAGAGTAGTACTCTAAATCCAAGCTAAGCCAAACATTATTTTACAGATATTGGAAGAAATTAAACTGGACAGCACCGGAAGCATTGGCTTGGCCGAATTTAAGATACTCATGACCAGGATTCCTGAGTTCGAATCATCATTTTATTTTAGACTCTAATTATTTTAGCATTAAAATTAATTATATTATATGGATGTTTTACGAGCAGTAATAAGTTAACGTTAGCAACAGTCAATATGTACTCTGAGCATCTTGCAGAATGGCAGAGTTTTGGATATATTAACATGTTGTCAACTGTACATAAAAACAAGTTTGAAGTAAAAAGAACTTTATACATATTTATTTGACCAGTCATTCAGAAAGTTTATCTTTTATAAGCCTGGCAAGCAGCCTTATTGAATCGCCCGGCCAGTGTCCTGTCCGGTAGTGCAGGGAAGCCGCTCGTCCGGCCCATGCCGCTGGGCAGCACTACCGGCTGCTTGTACTTTACATGGAACATCGGGAAGCTGAGGTAGGTACTATAGGAGAGACGAGTTAAAAATGAATAAGTAATCGGAAAAAGATAAATTCCTTTCTCCGAAATTAGCTGAATCTGGGGATGTTTTGTTATAAAAGAGAGTTTGATACATCGTCACATCCACGGCAAATTTACGAAACCGCAAAAAACGCATTTTACAGGGGAGCATAAACAAATTAAAAAATATTTTTTTTGTAATAAGGAAGAGAAGATATATTGTAGTACATTTGGCTTTCAAAATGTAACATTTTAAGATACAATAAACATATATTCAATATGTTACAAGGATCGTAAATAAACGCACATTCGTAACTTACAACTAAAATAACAGATTCGTAAGTTTGCCGTGGATGTGACGATATGTGGCAATGGATAATTATGCACCTAAGGTTACGGCCTGAGTGGGTGCGGGGCGGGAGGGCGAAATCCGCTGCGTATTTTTAAAAATACGTAGTATATCGACTCAGGTCTGGTCAGTATGACTGCGGGGTGGGGAGCGATTCCAAAGCGACACTTGCGAGACCAGACAGTTCGAGTCAATTTTCGATTTCCGCTGCGAATTAGTGCATATTTATAATTCTCTTGACGTTTTTCGAGTATGTCATCATAATATTCCAAGTAAAAAATGCCTTCTTCTAAGTATAACTTTTATATCGAATTTTGAGTGAGACATTGCCTATACAAAACAGAGACTACCACAGCGAGAATCGCTTTAACTGCGTACACGTTATGAAAACAGCAGACCGCGACGTCGGACTTCCCCTCCCGCGTCTACTTGAGACGCAGCCTAAGTTAGTCTTAGTTTTTTACGCTGGTGAGTCTGCTGTAAGAGAAATATATACGGTAATACCTTTTTCTTCTTATGTGAGGTAATACATCGGTATCATGATTAAGATAATACGATATCAGCCTATAACGTTCCATTACAGCGCACAGGCCTGATGGATTTCGGGCCACCACACTCCACAATTTATTTTTATTTCTCGAACATGCCGGTTTCCTTGCGACGTTTTCGTTCACCGCCGAAGTAATCTTGTATCGTAATCGTTTTCTAGTGAATAATCTTGAAAATCCGTACAACTCAGTGGTACGGGCCGAGGATTTAACTCACGTCTTCATGAATGAGAGTCGAAAATAGGTACTAGTGTAACGTAAAGGTTGATATGATATCTCTATTATATAGTATTTCAAAGTAATAATGCAAAAAATCTAGAGCAGTGATGGACAAACTAGGGGCCGCGGGCTTTTTTTATCCGGCCCGCCAAACAAAAAGGTAACTTTAAAGACTAATTTGAAAAATTAAAAGATTAAAAAAATCTTGGTAATTTTATGTTTTATATATTTATTCTGTTGCCCCGCCATAAATTTTCATTTTTCAATTTGACCCGCCACTGAAAAAGTTTGCCCATCCCTGAATTCTAGAGGCACAAAATATTTTCTACTTACGGTGTCATTTCCGGTGGACATTGCCACATGTACTCCGGTTCCTTAAAATAAATCAAGGGATGATGTGCCTTGGGATAACCTTTGTAATAATCTCTGTGCCTTTGGCAAGCCTGTGTTGTTAATTTAATGTATACATAATTTGGAGACAATGGAATTTTATAAATTAAACTTACCTACACTGTACTTACCTCATAAAATGTCTCTATTTCATCTAGACGCCCATTGTCCACAAATAATATCTTATCTGTCATGTTTATTACTTAAATTTTTTACTGAAAATTGAGGTGAAAATTAATTTGATTACATTTAATTTGGCAGTCCCTTTTGATCTTCGCTACGGATATAATTTTTTTTTGAGCAACATCAGGTCTTTATGCCAGTAGTGCATAGAGTTGAGTAATATATTTCATTTTGCCGTCCGTTACACAGATGTAAGCTTTTTTGCTATGCTTAAATCATTTGAGAATATGAGTTATCTATGGTATAGTAGGTAACTATTAATTAACCCAGTGACAAATAGGACTCTATAGATATGGGAAAAAACGAAGAAGCAATAATAAATCTCTAGAAGTTGGACAGAGTTTCAGAAAATGGAAATTTGCGCTTAGATAGATAGATAAACTTTTCATTTTACACCAACACAATAACACACGATGGCAAAATTACCTCGGCATGAGCTTATTACAGCGGGGTACGTATCCCATACTGTAAGGTTTGCGTAACTCATAAACAAAATTATTCATAGCGAAACTAATATTCTATAGATATGGTATATTGCTTTTCAAAATATTCTCTGTTATATTAAGTAGGTAGTCGGATAAGTTCGCGGCATTTTTATAGTGAAAAAAATAAAGACTTTTTGAATTACATAAATATTTATTGATAGGCCAAGCAATAGAGCAAAGTATTAGCGATTGTGTGACCTAAATCCTAGTAGGCAACCGCCTGTGCCATCATATGGAGGACAGTCTGTAGATAAATTCTGTTGTTTTCCACTCGAAAATGTTGTCTATTAATTTGTTATAAAAAAAATTAAACAAAAAATCGTTTTTTTAGTTTTTTGCTTATAAAATGGAAACTAAAGAAGAAATCTTAATGCTCAATGTAGAACATTTGTAGACAATAAAAATACGAACAAAATGAGAGGCAGAACGACTCGATCGGATAATTAGCAACGGAGAAAAATCGGAAAATTCAGCGTTTTTTTAAAAGTTCACAAATCGGCCGTTTTTACACTTACAGAGCTGAAACTTCGCGAAAAAGCAGTAATTTATATGTACTTTATGTGTGAAAAATTCTGATGCTGTCCGACCATTAGTTTTGGCATAATTTTAATTTTTCAATGCGCTATTTTGCAGCTGGCCTGGATGCGTTATAGATCGTTCGATTTCAATTTTTTAAACGGATTTGAAAAGTAGAAGTGTAGTGTGACAAAACGTATAATTTAATTTTCCCCTAGAATGGTGCAAAATAGGTCAAAAATGCACGTAAAGATGACTAAAAACGGAACCCTAACAATAAATTCCAAGGGCCTTCATAGACTTCATAGATCCGTCGGCATTTGTTCGGGAACGAATACCTACTACTTCTGTTGGTACAAGGTCGATATGTAAAAAATGCGACATTCTAGCTATCTATATATTTCAGTCAGTTTGTATGATGATTGTGTTATTCGCAGACGTTTCGTGATAAAAATGTTGAAAAGTAAAGACCGAAGAATGGAAGACCCGTTCCTTTTTATTATACCTACAAAGAATTACGCCTCTTTATAAACTTGCATATAAGTTTAATATTTAAAAAAGAAAAATATAGAATACAGAAATTACGTCTATCTTTTATACGCTTGGCATGCAGCCTTGTTGAATCTGCCTCTCAATGAGCGATCAGGTAGTGGTGAGAATCCAGACGTACGTTCTGTAGACGATGGCAGAACAGCAGGTTGCTTGTATTTCACGTGGAATTCTGGGTAACTTAAGTATACACTGAAAAGTAAATCGAACATACTTTAAAAATGTTTGTTACAAATTCACTTTTATTTGATATCTACATATATATACTCTTACATATACCTACCTCAAAAATAGTAATTATTGCATCGATTTTGGTGGAATAGAAATCTTCAAACGTTTTCACCTAAATAACTATTGCATAATCGTGATGCCGCCTATACACTCGTACCTACGTGGAGCCCCGCGAACTACGTTTTACGGCTGTTCGCGGGGCTTCACGGCGTGAGTGTAGAAACGGCATTAAAACTATTTATAAAATCCTTCTAGATACTTTAAACAAAGAAATAGCAAAGAAATACCAACAATTTGCACCATACTGTACAGAGGCGGACTTAATGCCTTGTCTTAAGCCATTTTTACCAGTCGACCGTTGTTTTTAAAAATGAAGAAATAAATTGATTTATACTACTCTAAACAAAGATGTCTAGTTAAAAACTAAAAAATTGTCTCATGAGATGGAAAACTGATCGGTAGTTTTAAATTACAGATATACGTACTTTGACATCTCAGTCGGACACTGCCACGTGTACTCGGGATCTTTGAAGTAAGTCAATGGATGATAAGCTTTGGGATACCCTTTATAATATTCTCGATGTTTCTGACAAGCCTGTAAATATTTGTAGGTACGTTATTAATATTAGTGATATTTTAGGTTCCTTACCAGTGTATAGATAGGAACCTATTGCGTTCGCTTCTCCATCTGTTGGTCTGAATATCACAAGCGGGAGAGAATACTTTCATATCCGACATATCAACTATTAACTATCGACTATTCATATCCGACTGGCCTATGTTTGAACAGAGTATAGACCAGTAAACTGGAGTTAAGAAGTAATGTAATCACTATCAGTCACGTGATCCAGTCACTGTATTATGCTACATTGGACAGATGACGCAATCTGCTTCCGAAAAGTCTGTAGGTCTGTAAGTCTGAATGTTATGTTTGTAGTGGGTTATTCTACGGTTAATAAGAACCCGACAAGAAGAATTCACTGCAACTAAAATAATATGTTGTATAATTACTTTTAAATCTCATTATCTAGTGTTGGGTAAATTGTAGCGAAGAATGGGTACTAACGTTGTAGATCCACCCTACGCTACTACGACAGTCTCACCATCCCAACGCCCTAGTAGTTGCCAGCTTAACCTGTGTCCCCGACAGGAATGCCCCTCTCCGATACCGATACCATCCTAGACGACCCCGACGACCCAATTACCGTTGGCAATGCGGGTCTTACACTACACACACACTATTGCCGGTTGAGACGAGGACGTCCCCCTCGCTACACCGTCAACACACACCGGCCCTCAGCCAACACTTACCAGCCAACCCATTCGTGATTCCGCGGTACCCTCCCAAAGCAACGTCGGCCGAGGTACCTTCATACCGCCGGTTTACCGGCCTATGGAACGTACCCCTACGCTCGTTGCTCCTGACTGAGCGCCTTCTGCGCTCGCATTACATTAAACAATAATTTCATACAGAAAAAGAAAACTAACATTGTAGAAATTTTCTATTTCCTCTTGTCGTATAATATCCATGAATAAAATATACTTCACCATTTCGTTTTATTTTAAACAATTTTTATTAGATCGTCATGTAAAATTTCAAAAACGAGTTATCTCTGTGCGAGTAATAAACAAATATTGCTCTAGAAACTCTTTGGTTTCCGTTCAACATTTTCAACACAGATCCTAAAGTAATTCACAGACAGACAGGGGAGCAGTTATTCTTATGATTAGAGCTGCTGCAGGTCACGATATCATTCATACTTTGTCGCAATGTCAGCCGCATCTCAAGATGTAAGTAATTTTTAGTTTGATAGCCAATCCTAGGTCACAAACATATAGTATAACTAATGTGACCATTTATTCTTTGACACAAAACGGGACATTAGTTTATTTAGGTCAAATAATAGGTAGTCAATGAAAAAAAACACTTTTTTAAAGTTATTTACTCAGAAAAAGTTAGTTGGCTTAAAAGTTACGAATCACAAAATATAGGTACCCAAAATGTTTAGTTATATTTATATTTATCAGAAGAACAAATTTGTTTTAATATAGCTGGTGACGATTTCAAGTAAGAATGAAACTCTTGGCACGTTTTTTTTATATTCACCTTAATTATCAACATCGCTTTTAGAACTGAAATTTGTAACTGGGTTTTCTCAGATGTCCACAATTTGTTCATAATAGAAAATACTCTTTCTACTGGAGCATTTGTAGCAGGCAAACATAAAATACATTCAATTACAATAGAAAAGTTTTCATGCTGAAGATTGTTGGCGCGAAAGTGTTTGAATACTTCCACCCAACGAGTTTCCGTGGAAACATTTAAACCTGTGATCAAACGTTATACTGTATAACGTTTGATCACAGGTTGATTGATTGAAAGTTTAACTTGATTCAATCTGTGAATTCAATAAAATGTTCCCACTTGTTGATTGACTGATTTTTTAACCATTGAAAGAAAAGAAGCAGAAATAATCAAATATTTGAATCAAAGTCGTAATCGTCATCCATCACCATCAGTCATCCATCACATCACATCATTATCAAAGAGATAATAAGAGAGGTTTGACTCTATGTAAAACTTACTTTCTTCGTTAGTATCTAGATTTCCAAAATCGTAGAGCAGGAAATAAAATAAACCCAAATGTCACCAATGTCAGGCAATCTCATTGACAATCAGTGACAAACGTCAAAACAAAAAATTATTCTAATTTTGTTTTAGCAAATTTTATTTCCTTCTTATTACTTGTCTTTCAGCTTTTATCTACATTTATTGGGAGAAATGATTAAACAGGTATTTATGCGTTTTATGTTATTGAATTATAGCTGATTTTTACCCTTTGTTATTTTGGGTGTACTATTTTTGTCCGCTCTACATTTAGTCCATTGAAATATATTTTGACGCCCGGAAAAATGTTCTTCCTGTCCAGTGTGTTCGTCCGATGCTATTGTTTATAACATTAAGTTTTTAGCGATTGGTTTATGTCTGGTATACATATTATACGTTGTCTTAAGCTGCGTGGGAGTAATGGTCATTAACATATTTTTTGCCAAATGTCGCTTAAGTTACATGGCTTTAGCTATGCCTATTGTTGCTTGCCTCTCTCTCTTACGGATCCCTGTGTTAAATTGACTGAATTGATTCTGGAATAATGTAGATACTCAGCCAGTGCTACTAAATTGTTTGTGGACTTATTATCTGCCTATTATCTTTCTATGTGGATAATTGTTATTTAGCACAACTTCTAGATTCCATTTATAACATTTGTGTCGAAGAATTTGTTTTACAATGCCTATACTTTTCATTCATCACACTAACAATACGGTAACTTGATTCACACATACAGGCACAGATATATCTTATCAGTTTCAGTAGTTTGATAAAAGTTCAAAATCTTATAATTACATTAGTCATCAAACACATAATGGTGTGATTAAACTATCAAGTGATAAAGAGTTAAATGGCCTGTAAATAAGTGTAACAGGTTTTTTTACAAAATTTATAACCAAAGTTACAATGTAATATAGGGTCCTGGCTTACTGATGCTATAATAAAAATGATTGGAAAAGTAAAGAAACGGACATAATTCAGTTTTTATACATTGTTGGACCAAACACTGAAAGTGGCAGCCAAACAAAAGTAATGCTATATTTTGTTAGTTTAAGTATTTATTTATTACTATGATACCAAAACTGTAAGGTAATTCTCTAACTTGATAAATGAGCTGTAAAATCTTGCATTTTCATACATTCTGGATGAAAATAGGTGTGAATTAACAAAAACAAATGATATATTTTGCCAGGACATACCATTTTGTACATCCTTTAGTCCAAACTGAATGATGTCCTTTACAAAAACAATCTGGCTTTGTAACTTTGTTACTCACAAATAACCAGAAGACAGATACACTAATGGTATTCTTAATATAGAGCCAAATAGGTCACCTACCCGCAATTAGCCCAAGCATAGACTTCTGAATTCAAATTCATGGGTATTTCTATTGTTTTCATTATTGAGTAATTATTTTGGTTCAGAAATGGTTTTTTAATTGTGTTATTGTGTTTTAATTAAAAAAATGTGTTTTTAATGTCCTGTGTTTTGTAATAAAGAAGCATTATTGGTGTAAGGATTTTTGAAATAATATCAATGTATGAACAGCACAGGGCAGGGCCGTCTTTACCAGGGGGTGCAAGGGGTGCGGTGCACCCGGGCGCGGAGCGCCCGGGGGCGCCTGTCGAGCGCTGAATTTTTGGATATTTCATTGAACTTAACGCCATTGCACAGTTTTATATACTTGTTACTTACGACAAATATGTATGCGCAAGCAAAAAAAAATAGTCATTAACAATAATATTTTTTTTACTTTTATTACGCTTTCGGCGCTTGTCATACCGCATTACTACACAAATAACAATTTTATTTAATACAACACGCGCGCGGCAAAATCTCTAATCCAAAGACAGTGTATGTATGTACGTTTGACACGTTGCCGCCCGGTAGCAAAATGATCTCTAAGGCAATAGAGTGTAAGTTCATTTGAAATGGGCGCGCGGCGCGGCACCTGTGCGTCTGTCATAGGCGAGTAATTGCGCCCTTTGACATTGCCGCCCGGTCGCCCGCACTTGAAGCAAAATGATCTCTAAGTCTAAGTCAATAAAGTGTAAGTTCATTCATTTGAAATGGGCGCGTGGCGCGGCACCTGTACACACAGGGCCCGTATTAGGGGGCGCCGAGCGCCGCTCGCGTCGCCCTCAAAGAGCCTACTAGAGGGCGCCAGGGTATTGATTGCACCCGGGCGCTACATGCGCTAGAGCCGGCGCTGGCACAGGGGATACTAGATTACTAGTATAAATAATATACAGGGTTACTGGTAAATAGAACAGATCCTTTCAGGGGGTGGTAGTATGGTGTAACAATTATTTTTCACTCTTGCATACCTTGGCCAAAAGTTGATTGTCTAAATCCGAATGTTTAAGATTTTGTATTTTTCTCAAATAATTCTTACTATCTTTGATGACTTTGATGACCTTTGTTGATTTAGGAATAGATTTGGAAAAAGGTGAGAAAATGGGAAAGGATGGAAATGGGCTCTGGCATATCTCAGTCATTACCGAAACACATTAGGGTATATGATAAAGTGGTAAATATGATAAATATTACCATAATATACCAAACACTGAATAATAAATATGTATTACCAAAATATGATAATTTTGTAGGGAGAAAATGCACGCTGCATTCCCACAGCCACTCGGCTTTGAACTCTCAGCCACTCTCACAGAAGACTACTTTGAAACATACTGCATTTCCCGCTTTATCGTATTTTCCCAATGTACGTACGTGTTTTGGTAGTGAGTGAGATATGCCAGAGCCCATTCCCATCCCATCCTATCCTATCGGTCCCCTTTCTCTCAATCCATTCCTTAATCTGCAAAGGTAGCATCAGGGGCCATGCCAATGTCTGTCATTCTGGACTGATGTTGGCATGTATAGTGGATGTGTATGGATGACAGTATCCACTTACCATCTGGTGGACTGTAAGCGCGTATGCCGCCTTTTTCATTAAAAAAAAATATGACAACTACTTTCCGGTACTTATGGTAAATTTTAGGTACCTACCAGAATTTAGGATTACTTTAAAAGTTGTTTTAATTGTTTTAAGGATTACTTGTTTTAATTATAAGCTAATCAGAATATTGGCACATGGAAGTTTTACTCTTGCATTTAAAATAGAAAGCCTTATCAAATAGTATGAAAAGATAATGTCTAATATTGAGGTTTCCTAGTACATTGTGCAGTGTAGTGAAAACTCTTTCAACAATGAATGAGTCACTATTGTGCATGTTATGCTTCATTAATCATTACTTGTGTAGCATGACATGAGTGGGCCCCCCATACAAACATTAAATATCAATGAAGTTCTGATTCATTTTATTTGATAACAATGACGGTTGTCTTGGTTACTGGGATTTGATTTCACCTCTGTCCAGTAACTGTATCCAATCTATTTGTTTTTTGATAGTAGGGCTGTGTAGGGCCAATGTACGGTATTAAATTACAAACACATGTTGCTTTCATCTATAAATAAATCTGTGTCATTAATATTCTAAGTTAAAACTGAATTTTGTTTACAGTTTACAATTAATTAGTAATGTGTTTCATGTACAATAGAAGCAAGTGTTTGTTTATATTTTTTACAATCAGTTGAGTGTAGTAGACATTATTTACACAATACCATCGGGCCTATATCACTACTGCTGGATATAAACCTTTCCCAAGGCTTGCCAGTTTACACCTTTTACCAGGTATCGACACATGCCTAGGCGCTTCTCACCGACTCGCGATCCCACGGTGTTCCCCCAATGCAACGCCCTAAGCCGAGGTCCGTTCCTTCCGCCCCGCTTCTCATCGACTCGCGATCCCTCGGTGTTCCCCCAATGCAACGCCCTAAGCCGAGGTCCGTTCTTTCCGCCCTTAGGCTCGTTGCAACACACATTTTGTTCTTGGCTGAGCACCTTCTGCGCTCGCTCTAAATTAAACATGACCAGTGACTCTTGAAAGGCCACTAGGGCCACAACAATTTAGACATTCCGAAAAAAAAAACCCAGTTTATATAATCTTCCGCTCTTCTCAACCACCCACTACTGACGAACTTTTACAAGTTGTCAAAACATTTGGTTTGATGGCGTTTTCCGCGTCGTTCCTCCCATGTTCTGCGACATTATTGATCAGAAAAAAATAAAAACATTGGCCCTTTTTAAAATTTTAACACTGATACACAACTTTATTTAGTCTACTGCCCATTTTAAGAAAAAATAATATCAGTGCCCCCTAAACGGAATTCTTTAATTTAATGGAGGAAAAGGAGCAACGAAATTCCATCGAAATAAAAATTTCCATCGCCCTTGGGGTCATTTATACGTCCTCAGTGTGCGGTACTGCACCTATTGGGAAACCACAAGTTTAACAGTTCAGAACACAAAACTGTTCTTAAAATGAGCCTTATAACTTCTGCGTAAATTTTTAGTATATTTATTCTGTAATTATTTTATTGCAGCAGTCTCTCCATAAAGTCCTGTCTTGGTGATGGTGATGACGTGCGCCATGACGGACGCGGTGCGTGAGCGACTGCCCGCGCTCTGGCGGCGCATCGAAGACGCGCATTACAGTTACCTAGAAACGGACGACAGTCCGGAAAAACTGCAGCAGAAGAAGAAGCTAGAAGGTAAGCAATATCATTGCACTTTCTCCGTAGTTCTTGGAGTATGACACCAACAGCAAGCAGCTGCTATGCTTTGGCAACGCATTGACATGCACTGTTATAGTTACATAGAAATCGATGACAGCCTTGAGAAATTGCAAAAAAGAAAGTTGGATTGTAAGACAAAATGTATTGAAAATGGATTTACACTGGCTTGTGGCTCACAGAAACTGCATTGTCTCTGACTGATCATAGATCAAAGCAACTGATCTATGATGAGATTAGTCACAAATTCGTGTTATGTAGATGTATCTATGTGCATAACTTACTACAGGATTGCCTAAACTGTGACAGGATTCCGTTCTTTAGACTGAGTGATGTGATAAGTATAGTACATTAAAACTTATTGTATATAGTGTGTATGTATAATATGTATGTTATATTTTTTCATTTTTTTCATTATATAAATCTATAGCTTATTTTCATGCAAAGTTCACATAATTTATTATACCACACTGAAGCCTTTACAGATTTACATTACATTTTGCAATGCTTATAAATAATCTTACAGTTAAAACTAATTAGTTAATTAAAGTGGCCTAGGTCAATAATAAATGTATGTGTTGTGTTACTGTGTGTGTGTGTGTGTGCGATTGTGTGTGTGTGTGAGACAGAGAGAGGATGTATAATATAATATGTAATTATGCATACTTGTTATACATGTAATTATGACGTTACACAAGATAAATAACACACACAAAACGTAAATAGAAACAAATTAACATTCTAATCCCTATCTTAGGATACTATTTTGAATATCTTTATTTGAGACTTAACTAAGGCAATACTATATCTATTCTATACATAAACACAGGTATGAGCCGGTCGTCCCGAACACATACCCATCTACCTGTTATTAAAATATTTATTTCCTCTGTACCCAACCCTTGTCTGGCAGAGAGCACTCGCTATATGCGATAAGAGACCGCCTTTTGTGCATTTCATGTGTTTACAATGTCTGTTACTGTCTTATTTTGTTTTGGTGTGCAGTAAAGAGTTTTATTTATTTAAAACTTCTATCTTCTAATAAGTACTTTTCCAGCATTTCTTTTCCATTTTGCCTCCATTCTCCTTTTTTTTGTTGTCCGTACATTCTCGGTATATGTGGATTTTTGAAGGTAATTTTCTAATTGCAGGATACATAATGGAGTACCTATCGCTAGTGCCTCACGATTGCAAGTTCGGGCTACCAGAGACAGGCAAGGTGTTCCAGCGCACAGTGCAGGAGTTGTCGGATTTCAGTGCATACCGAGCCGGGCTGGGCTGGGCAGCTCTGGCTAGATATGCGGGAAATCTGTTGGCGCAACCGTGGCGGAAGGAGTATAAAGTTATTAGGGTGAGATTTGATTTATGATTATAAGGGTCTGAAGAAATTGGCCGGTGGTGGTTGAAGAAGATGGAGAAGAGCCGAAGATCGTGTGTGGTGGCGAGCCCTGGGAGAGGCCTATATCCAGCAGTGGAGAGCATAGGCTGATGGTATGGTATGGTATAAGGGCCGGATAAAAGACAAATTCTTGGTATTAAGTGTTATTAGTCCAAGTTGTGTTAATGCAATCTGCACAAAGGCTAATTTTTAATCATTTGACTAAGTTTATTCCAAGAATGTCCAAGAAAATTGTATTTATCCAGCTCCATGTTTGGGAGCGGTATGGTGTACGCTGCCATTTCACAGCAGCTGGATGCTCTCGACTGGCCACGTTACCCCTCTCTCACAGAAGACTACCTTGAAATGTACTACATTTCCTATATTGTCGTATTTCCCCAATGTACGTACGTGTTTCGGTAAAGAGTGAGATATGCCAGAGCTATTTCTATCCCATTCTATCCTATCCCTCTCGATTTTCTCAATCCTTTCTCCAAGTCCATTCCCACATCTCCAAAGGTAGGTAGCACATCTCTCGAAGGTTTAGGTACTTTATTCCAAATTGGTCTAGTAGTTTTAAAAAAATAAGTATCTCTGCGTTTTATCTGGATGATATATAATGGAGTCATCTAACTAAAGGGTCGGCATTCGGCGGGTACATTTGCCTTCAAACTAAAGGACAGCGGCGCATCTGAGGTGTGCGAAAATATCTACTTACCGCCAGTCTGACACCTTTTTTTTTTTTTAAAGAAATGGTATTACATCTCGTATTAAATAAGTCTATATGTTTGTTTTGTTTCAAGTATTATCATTGTTGGTTGCAGTTATACTGTGGCTATTTCAAACACGAAGTGGAGGCGAACATGGTTGCCGCAGAGACGCTGCTGCAGACGATGGGTTACCGGGCGGCGGGTGCTGGTAGACTAGCGCTTGACGCCCCCGTCTGTCCCGACCTCGCCGCCGCCGTCTCCAGGGACGCACTCATAGCACAGTGCGAGTGTCAGGCACGTATTTATGCAACCAAACACCTCCAAAATTTAGCGCCTTTGCACGCATGGCCACCGGATGGACGTCCGTTACCCCGCGAACTTCTACAACAGCCGCCAGGCTTTCTTTTTTTCTAATTATATTTGACCGTTATCTAATTCAGGTGTCTTTTAATATTTGGGCAAATGAATTCAGCTACACCATGGCAAATGAATGGCTGAATTCTGGGCATATTCGGTGGTTATAGGGTCTGTTGTTTGAATTAGAATTCGATCTCGACCTAGTGTAAATGTTTCCATTATCCGAATTCGGGTAAAGGCGTTAGAGTACCTGAATGCGGCATAACGACCAAGTGTAATTGAGTCAATCAATGCCCGATAAAAGGTCGGGCAAGTTGGCACCAGGTAGTCGAGGGGCGCCGTGTCGCAAGCGTAATTAATTGTAACGTTATAAATATGTTATTCATTCAAAAATGATGGTCTACTTTTTATATACATGAAAAACGCTGTCTTTAAAAGGATCCCTTTAAGATCTAGATCCCTAGGCTCCAGATTTTTCGCCCAGGATTCTAGACACTCTAGACCCTGGTCATAATTAATACTAATAATAATAATTAAACTACATTAAAATCTGCACACCGAGATAGTTAAAAATATGTTAATATTATAAAACATGAAATCACAGTCTACTGGGTATTTATTAACAGATGGTGTGCGTAATTTTACAACTTCACTTTTTACTTTACTAGATAATGTCCCAAATCTGGGAGGCGGTGGTGCACAGCGGTGCGCGAGTGTCGTGGGCCGACGTGGCCCGCGAGCGCGCGACTCGGCCCGCCGGCCCGGCCGCCGCGGCCGCACGGCTAGCCGCCGCCGCCACTGACAGGACTAGCAAGATTAATTATATGGACGGTGAGTTATTTTATTACACATTGTTTCACGCAGATTCCGATTAAATCTTAACTAAAAAATAACACAAAAATAGTCAGTTAAGTTTTCATTCTTCATTAAGTTTTAGTCTATCAAATCAAAATTCTCAAAAATAAAACCTCTATGAGTCACCTCAGTGACTCAGTCTCTATATCTCAGTAAATCGGTGCATGTGTGCGCTGCACGAATAAGTCGTTTGTGTGCAAAACAATTGCTGAATTTTAAAAAGTCAAAAGGAATAAATTGTTAGTTTTCACAAAATAAATAGGGTGCAGATATTTTTTATTTAACTGTATACAAACGATATACCGGGCTACTCAGAAACTTTTGCCACAGAGTTTTTATCTATGGAACACTAACTGGTTTTGATGTCAATTAAAAAAATATAACATAAAAAAACATTCAAATTTCCCTCCATATTTCTTTACGAGCTGAATTAAAATATCGTGTCTCATTAAAAATGGATATTCGACGGGAACATTTCCGCTCTATGATTTTGAATGTTCTTTAAAATCCGAAGACTGTTTTAATAGACTTCAAATGGCGTTTGCAGACAAGTGCCCTTCCAAGGCAATCATGTATCGTTGGTACAATGAATTTAAGTGTGGTCGACTTAGTTTGGCTGACGAAGAAAGAAGTGGTCGCTCTTTAACGGCTGTTACGGTAGAAAACGTGGTGGCAGAAAAAAAAAATATTTGTGAAAATAGACGAATTACATAACAATATTATTCAGGAAAAATTGCGGATTTGATCGGGGAGTCAGCAGGATAGTATCGCGCTGGGCAACCAGCGCGATACTATCCTCCAGCGGTCCAGCACAACCTCACCGAGACTAAAAAACAAGTTCGTGTCGAATGGTGCCGTGATATGATAACAAAATTTGAAGCAACGTCAGGGTCGTCTAGCCACGTTTGCGAAATTGCCACAGGTGACGAATCGTGGATCTACAAGTATGATCCAGAAACTAAGCGTCAATCTACTGTTTGGCTGTTTCAATGTGAGCCAACGCCCACCAAGGTGAAAAGAGCAAGAAGGCTCTAAAAATTTTAATCGCAAGTTTTTTCATTTTAACTGGCTACCTGATATAACCCTTGTTTTAACCTTTACGAAACCAAAGTAGCATTAAGGCAGAATGGTAACAACCGTCCAAACAGGTCTCCGCGGACTGCTGCTGCAACACGATAACGCGCCCGCTCACTCAGCTCAGCTTAAAGGCCCTCCTCCTTACAGTCTCGATTAGGCACCTTGTGACTTTTTTATTTCCCAAAATTATATTCCAACTAAAAGGGAAGCAGTTTTCGTTGCCGGAAGACGCGTTGGCTACCCTCCAAGTGACCCTGAAAGAGGTACCCGAGGAAGAGTGGAAAAAATGTTATCAAAATTGGTTCATAAGCATGAAACTTTGTATAGACGCAAGTGGAGTACTATGAAAAATTGGAACCCGAGTTGCGAAGGCATAACCTTCGTTCTCGCTGACAACGCAGTGATACATCAGCCGACTCCAATTATACAAAGGCATAACCTCCGCTCCTGCTGACAACAACGCAGTGACACATCGGCCGACTCCAATTCTACAATGGCATAACCTCCGCTCCTGCTGACAACAACGCAGTGACACATCGGCCGACTCCAATTCTACGATGGCATAACCTCCGCTCCTGCTGACAACAACGCAGTGACACATCGGCCGACTCCAATTCTACGATGGCATAACCTCCGCTCCTGCTGACAACAACGCAGTGACACATCGGCCGACTCCAATTCTACGATGGCATAACCTCCGCTCCTGCTGACAACAACGCAGTGACACATCGGCCGACTCCAATTCTACGATGGCATAACCTCCGCTCCTGCTGACAACAACGCAGTGACACATCGGCCGACTCCAATTCTACGATGGCATAACCTCCGCTCCTGCTGACAACAACGCAGTGACACATCGGCCGACTCCAATTCCCGACAACATTGTCCACATTGTTTACATTGTTAATAAATAGTATAGTATTAGCATTGTTTTGTCTTCAATCTGTCTCGAATAATCAAAGATAAAACATCCTTTTGTGTTTTAATATTGTAACATTAATTTTAAGTTTTTAAAAAGGACTTTTCCGACCGTCATAATATAACTCCCGTAAAACCCTCCCCACGTATCGTTGGATCGGGCTCATCAAGCTCTACTATTTTTGTACAAACATTTTTTTCTAAAATGTACGAAATTTGTATATTGAAATTTACCTTTTCGACGTGCAAATACTATCTATCTTTTATGTAATAGGCAGACGGCAGACGTCCCACCCCTGTTAGTAAATGGCTTACCGCCAATGCCACTCACAGCTCACTTTCGGTTTCAAATTACAATGTTTTGTCGCATTTCAGGTTCAGAAATATACTCCAACGTGCCAGCGACAGTGACAGCTCCCATAGAAACACACCACCGTCGATACTCCGACGTGAGGCACAACACTTCGAGGCCTTGCGATCACTTATGTGAAGAAACACCCTTCGAAGAACCTATCGCACCCATGATCCACCCCTCATATGTGATGCCAACAAACATTCTACCACCGCAGATGATGTATCCATTACAGCACATGCATTCAGATGTTCCTGTTACTATTTCACAATGTAATCCAGTTCCAATGATGACGCCTTACGGAGTGCCGTATTACTACCCAGTACAAGCTCCATACATGATTCCTACGCCTGTTTATGCGCCAATAAAGCATGCGACGACAGTGCCAGTGAACGGGTATCCGCCTCTACCACAATACAGATACCCATCAGTGCCAACGGGGCAGTTGATTGAATTAGATGCCCCTTCATTGTACGAAAATGGAAAATTCGAGAGACACGAGGAGAGAAGCAAGCGCAGATTGGAAAGTTCTAGGAGAAATAGTACGTCGAAGTCTGGTTTCAGCGATGTATCATTGCCAAGTCTCCCGCGGTCCGATACTCAACCGGCTTTGAGCAAAGCGCGGGAAGACGGAATGGGCACTTACGAGAGCTGGGATTACGTATTTAGGAATTTATCGAGTAAAGATCACGATGAAAGCAGGAGTCGCTTCTCTCCATCCCTCGACCGAGATTCAAGGACTTTAGACCGGTTAGACAGGGATGAAAGGCGAGCGAAGTATCAGCCTACTACTTTAGACTTAGAAGATGGTCTTCAAGCTTTGAACCTCGACCGAAGCTATGACGAAGATGCGTACAGAACGGCGAAAGTTAACGAGAACTTAATGAGAATGAAGCAGGAGCAGGAATTGAAGAAAGCAAGGCAGCTAGCAAAAAAACAGGCAGCCGAGAGTGACAGGAAATCGAAAAAGTCAATAGATCCAGTTGGAAATCCTAAGGCAGATGGACTAGTGCCTAACAAAGTGACTCCAGATAAAGTCAGGCTACTGACCAAAAAGGATGTGAAAGATAGGAAGGATGTTATAAAGCAACAGAACTCGATTAATGGCTTAGCTCCGAACACAGCGGAAGTGAAAAAAGTAAAGAAGCCCATGAAAGTAGTGACTGTTGAACTGGAAAGGCCGAAGAGCAGACCATTAGAGAATGGAACGCATACTGCGCCGCATAGTTCCAAGAGTATTCCAGGTAAGCATTTAAATACTTATATAAAAGAAAATTACTCAATTAATAGTAAAAAGTGTTGTACAAACTTGTCTGTATGTATGTATGTATGTATATATGTCTGTACAACGTGTGACTGAAATAACGAAAAACCTGAAACATGTCAACTAATTTCCGTCGACCTCGCACAGGCCCTGCTCTATAAGTGCTGCTATAGCATAAACATCATTACCGGTCAGTAGATTCATACTCTGCTCATTGATTTTTGAGCTGTAAATAGAGTTTTTAAGTTTGTGATTTTTGTAATAAATAAATAAAATAAGTTTAATAAAATTATTTTAGGGACTAAATACAAGTTACAAAACATGTCAAGTTTTGCTGTACCATCTAAAACGTTCGTAGCACTCGATACAGGGTAGTGGCCGGGAGTCAGCGGCGGGCGACGTGCGCTGCCGACTAGAAATATAAGATAAACTACAAAATATGATATAAGTTATGAAAGAAATCTAATGTAAAATCGATTCTACTTTCGATACTGAACAACATATTTTCAGTTTTTGCGTTATTTCATTGACTCGTTGTATACTGTGCGTGTTTTTGGCAGAATGTCGACATAAGTATAACATTATGTATTCTTTCTAGCATCTAATTCAGCCTCACAAAACTACGATCTAAAAGCTCAGCTAATTGTCACACTCGACGAAACCGATTCCGTACGAAGATCGCCACCGAAGCAACTTCAAAATGGCGACCGCGAACTACCAATCAGCAGGGCGTCCAGCCAACATGAGAAAGAGAGGCAAGATACATCCGCTAGCGAGGGGAAAAGAGATAAATGGGAGTGCGGTACTTGCACTTACTTGAATAAAGCTAATATAGCCGCGTGTGAAATGTGCGGGAAGTCTAAGAAAGGGCCGGAGATTCAGCCTCTAACTTCAGGGGGTAGGGAGTGTCCCGCGTGTACCTTAGTTAACAAACGCGATGCGAGGGTTTGTGACGCGTGTGGGACGAGTCTCGAACATTGTCCCACTTATATATAAAAGTTACGGTTACCTCTATTTGTGTGCATTGGTTTGTGCGTTGAATCTTCGGGTTACGATTTTAAAAGTTATTTTGTAGATGGAGATTTGATTTGCCATTGATTGATCCATTTGGCCAATTTGAAACCTTAATTATTTCTAGAAAGTTCTTTTCAGTTTTGAAGAATGAAATTTGATTGAATGAAATGTCAAACTTTAAGATAGAAAAGTTGTTAAGCGACTAAATTAGTCGGTAATTGGCTTGCCAAGTTATTTCTAATCATTTAGTATTTTAAGCACGTCAGTACTGGTCAATGTCATTTTATTTTATTGAAGGCAACTATGAACTAAATAAAATACTTTATGTTGGCAGTGCTTAATTTTCGTCTTTATTTTTGTTATAGCAAATTACAGAAAAAGAAATTGCATATTAATATTTTTGTTATATCGTTAGACTACTTACAACATACACTGTTTTAGAAAAATATATCTTGTGTTTCTTAAGAATCGGGTACCATACTATATATGGTACCCGATACTTATTCGGGAAAGGTTGGAACACACCCATGTGTCCGAACCGAAAACTGAAATTATGGATATAATGGTTAAAAATCACGTCTTACCAAAAAAAAAAATAAGCACTACTTGTAAACAGTGTTCACCGCTGGTCTAACAGGTTCTAGACCAATTATATTCGTTAGATGTTTCAAAAAACGAGTGAATTTTGATGATATTCGAGAAAAATGTAGAAAATTAGGGTAAAATTTTCCTTAATATAAAATCTAGCTAGAAATTTTGAGTTTTGGAAACAAGAAGAACAACCACTGTTCATTCTCTTTGTTACTTTTGAATTCCCAAATATAATGTTATGCTTTCGTTAAATATGTTACTAATATTTTCGTCCCAGTTTTGTGGTACAATCTGTTTTACTCAGGTTTGCCGTTGACGTTGTGACGTCACTCAATTAAAACCCAACAAAACTGAAAAATATATATAACAAATCAAAAAACAGGCGGACGTTAAAAATACATGCGCTCACAATGACATTGAAGACCGTAGTAAGAGGGCCACACAGTGGTGCGGTAAGTGATTGGGGGGGGGGGGGGGGGGGGGATTTCTGCATTCCGCGCCCCGGCAAACTTGAGTGGGACATGTCGTAAAAAGGCATTTGTTTATTTTCCAAACTAGTTTTAAAATATTTTGACTTTTATGTAGGCATTTTTGTACAGTATTTTTGTCTATAAAAATGGTCTGGCCTAATCTGACCAATGGTAGTACCAATCAGTAGATTCTTGCAAGTTTTTATAATGCGGCTATATTTTTTGTTTTAATTTTTATATAAAAAGAAATGTTTGTTATATCTTTAACTTGTATACTAGCGTTTATATGATAATATCGATTTTAATAGTTACAATTATGATTATTATAATATTATTTAAAAGAAATTGGAATAAAGCATTTAAATGTATGATATACAAAATTACATTCTATTTATATAGCAAAAAATAATTTAGAAACCTATCACATATAATGTTCCTGGGTGTTTTAAAATAACATCTATGTATATAATGTTCTATTTATTAACACTTGTTATTGTTTATTGTTTATTATACGTAATATGGCTCAACATTATATTTCCATTTAAAGTATTTATTTTTATTTAATAACTCATTTGTGTACTTTAAGAGGTCATTTAGAAATGCAATTGAAGAGCACAAATCAAGGAGCATTGAACTTTTTAAATATTAATATTTTAATGACAGCGGAAGTGAGCGTTCTTTAATCCTTGTCAACTTAATATATTTAATTTTATTGAATAATTCACACAAGAAAAATAAATTTATGTCCGCGTTTTCTTGTAATGTAATAATAATAATAATAAAGATTTTATTTCAGGCACATGCCCTACCGTAATGCCCAATTGAAGTACTTTCTGTTTGTTCGAACGTCAGATTGGTTTACTATTCGCGGGAACGAAAGTCTTCTTTGGCCTTTTTTCGTCCATATCAAAGCGTAGGTCTGCATTAAAAGTAAAACAGATCATAAACAATATAAGAACTGGACAAAAGTTTTAAAAAAGAAAACTGTTTCGATTATTATTTATGGGCATTCTTTATCTTGTGTTTAAACATCGCTCTATAGAAAGCATGAGAATAAGTTAATTACGTAACATATGATACGTTTATTATATGTCTAGCAGTGTGTAACATTGAAAGAGTTCATATTATCTCAAAATATTATAATGTGATTATTTTAAAAATTGCAATAAGCAAATATGAATGTTATTGTAATAATAGTGTTCGTTTGTTCGCCTTCTAAAATGCTTTAATGTTAGTTGACATTTAGATTACGCCTTTGTTTGGTTATTTTTTTAATAATAAAATATAGATCTGTGTATATAACTGTTAGGTTTGTAAATAATAAATCTTAAAAAATATGTATTTATTTAGTGCGTAGTTCGGGATTTATTTATGTTGGAGATGATAAATTAGGTTTTAAATAACATAATGCTATATTATACATATGTGGAAAGATAAACATCATCTGAGGTGCATTTGTTAGTATATTATGTAATTATAATTATTATCACATTTTATACAGAGAAAATATGCACAGTGTAATATAATAATACAGTAATATAGCAGTCATAGAGTAGCCAACTAAAGCACTAAGGACGTGTATTTTTATATTTAAAATGAATATAGTACATTTTCTCATACATCATAAATAAATGTAAATTAATAAAAAGTGCTTCACGTTGCGTTGCCTTTAGTCGTTTGAGATGATTGTAAAATTTTAATATTTCAGTAAAATATCAGTTATATGCAGATAGAAAGAGTTCTGTACCTACTAAAATCAAAATAAATAACATTGTTTTGTCAAATATTTTGTACTCATTTCATTATACCATTTCAACCCTTATCCCACCCGACTGCACTGTTGATTGTACTATTTTATGAAAGGAAGGTGTCAGACGAGTACACGTTCAATCTGGTGGTAAGTGGACACTCGTTCATGGACAACCGCGATACATGCCAACATCAATTCAAAATGACAAACGTTGCCATGATCCCGGATGCGCCTCCTACACCACAACTACTTACTCGTACAGTTATAAATTATTAAACTAATGAACAATCATCATAAATGTTAATAATTAGAGTATCGTTATAATAACGAGTGATGGCATTTCTTTCGAAAATGAATATAATTTTGCGTGTTTATTTATTACCGTCATCCCGCTGTCATCGTTACAAATTTGCACTTTCAAATAAAATAAGTCTTATATCAATTTATACTAAAGTCAATAATAATTCATAATTTAAGATAATTTTCACAAAAAAGTCACAAATTAATATTTTTTCCAAAAAAGGTCTTTTTCTATAAATAATTAAAAAGATTAAGCGACCAACAGATCGAAAGGACTTGTATAGAATCCTTTTACATAGCGTCGTGCAGTCGTGCTACTTGGTAGCTGGTCGCGCGATAGAATGGGTCAGTCGTAGCCGGTCACGTGTCTGTACGTACAACAGCCCTTTTTTGTCTAAGAATCAAAGATAAAATTGTTTGTCTAAGATGTTAGAAGTATGACAGGACAGTGTGTATGGGTGTGACTCTTCTATTGGTTTTATCGATCGGTTGCGTAAGACCGCGTGGTCACGCGACTTGGAGACTTCGCGTACCTACTACTACATGTCCAAGATTACATTGGTCACAGGTACATGCAGATCAAAGCTTAGGCCAGTATACCTGGACTACACTTGGTGCTAAGTCGGCCGCTTGACTTTTCAGTGTAACACTACTTAAAGCGGATTCCCACTATGTCGGACCGATACATTTATTGTTAACGGCCTGTCGGACAGTTCTATTCACACCAACACGCTGCACGTTGGAATTCGTGAATGAATCATAGAAACACAATCTTCTATAGTACCTACCATTATAATTACGCATTCCCACAAATTTTCTCAAGCTAATAACTACTTGATTTTACAATGAGTTTGGAAATAGGTTTGTTACCATTTCTAGTTGTGAAATAAGCCCAAAACATCAATTTTAGGAACAGTCAACCGCCCTATTTCATTGAAAAATTATTATACAATTAAGTACTATTTCATAAACTCAAAAGAATTAAATAGTGCATTTACTTAATCACTAACAACAAGGTCCATAAATAACAAAACAAATTAATTGTAAAATATGCCTGTTTATTTGCAAATAACGTAGACAATAAAGTTACGAAATGTTATCATTTTCCTGTTAAATTGAACTTGAAGACATCACAAAAATATTTTTATATCACTGTTTCCTGCTGCGCCCATAATTTCTTCTTACGCTATTTTCCTTTGGATAGTTATAATATGGATAATATGCCCCAATTTTCCTATTATAAACTAGATATGGCGGTGGGTTGTTATACACACCATAGTCGGAATACTTCGATGGCCAGTTTCTTCTATAAGCGCTTCTTTTCGACTTCTTGTCGTGTTTTTGTTTGTGCACAAATTGTTTTTTTGTATTTTCTGTACTTTTGAAATTAACTTCATGATTTTGGTTATTTACAATTGATAGGATTTTGTTGTTGTTTTTGCTATTGGCTTTTTTTGCTAATACCATGGCGAATAAAGTTGATATCAGGATAATCTGAAAAAGAAAAGAAATATGTAAAACACGGATGGCAGGACTCAGTGACAGGTTCACGTACACGCTGAGGACAAACCGGATTCGCAAGAAGACATAACCGAGGATATTGGCCGTGTTGTTGGTTTTTAACTTTACTTTTTTACGTATAATTTTATATCGTCTTTTTTATTGTGAAACTCAAGCATTAGAGACGACGATAAAACGGAACGCCGCTGTATAGGTATATTTTGAAAAGTATATCCATTAAAAGTTATAAAGAAATGAGAATCACAAATAATAAAACTTAGTTATTTAATGTCCACATCTACGAGTACAGTATCGACCGATCGAGCGTTCGCACGACTACAAACTCCTTTGCAGCTCGTTACCAATTTATTTAATAAGCGGTTAGGTAGCATCAACCGCAAAAGTAAAGTAGTACAAAGCTATTCCCAGTTAGAGCAACGAATGTGAACTTTATGATCATAAGTCGTTTACGAACATAACAAAAATTGTAATCATACGAAGGCTTGGTTGGCCAATGTTTTACCACTTACCTTCAATATGAATAATTTCATGTTATAGTGTTGGCCAGTGGGAGTATGCTATGGGTAGCAAGTATATCACATGAATACGTGTGAATTTGTGAAATCGCCTTGAACTTGACTTTTGCTTTTATAGTTATGGACTTTCTAAATGACCTTTTTTTAAGAACAAAAGAATCCGTAGAGGTTTCTATGTATTTTTGAAGTAGTTAATCTAGCAATTCGTTCTATAAGTTGAAGTACACTGACTCTGAATTCAGACTCAATTTCCTCAGGGCTCAATTTGTTTGATTCTACAAATACTTACATTTCTGCATGTTCTACGTATATATAATTTTATTGTATCTATATAATGTTGTTTCATTTACTTACACCTACCGTACCATCACTAGATAGCCCCAAAGTCGACTGGGAAAAATTGCTTTGTTTAGCATTAAGTCCGCTTTTTGTTAAAACAATAAAGTGTAAATAAATAAATAAATACCGTAACCAGCCCTTTTATTCGTTCACTGCTGGATGTTCACCAAAATTTGTGGTAGCGGCTATTAAAGGATAAATCGCTATTTACGACACGGGAAGAGTAGCACGCTGTTATTGTAAAGTCGGCCAACACCACACCGTCAGTTAAGGTACCTACCCACTATCCGAAAACCCAAAAATATAAGAACCTGAACCTGAAAACATTAAGATTCGTATTTACCTGTAGTTTATTGTACGAATGAACATTTATAAGAATGTAAGTAAGAAGTATACCTATATCTATGGGTGGGTCACATTTGCCACAGGACCGATCAGCGATCGGGCAGACGAGTCCTCGAACGGAGGCCACGTACCGTGGCCTCTATATTATAAAGCGAAATGTAGGAATCTCTCTGGCCGAGTGGACCGATCACTTGATGAAGTTCGCTGGTGGTGGTTGGATGAGAAGAGCCGAAGATCGTGCATGGTGGCGGGCCTTGGGAGAGGCTTATATCCAGCAGTGAATAGACATAGGCTGATGGTATGATATGGTAAGTATATCTATGATACATACGTTAGTTCTCATAACTATCTAGAATAATAGAATGTTCAATTTACTAAACCAAAACATAAATATTTTGATATACATGAACCTACCACATATTTAATAATACCAATATATTTAATTTACGACACTATTTCCGAGTAATAATTGTATAAACAATAAACATTATTGATGTTAATGTATGACGCCTATTAAACGATAAGTTAATAATTATGTAACAGGATAATGAAAGTTATTACGATGTAAATTGCTACGAGGTTACATAATTATTACACGTTAGTTTACCTAAGTAGGTGATAATAGTTTTGGCTTAGACGTTATGCTAAACTTTATCCTATGCCATCCAAGAATGGAGAGAAATATTGGAAATGGTGTAATGGCCATGAAAATATTCGGATTTTCATGACATGAAATATGGAGTTTCAAAGATCTGTTTTAGAAATGTTTATCTTATTGCAGCGACGAAATATCACTCTTTATATTATCAATCTACTATAGTTCGTCAAGGGAGGGAGCCGTGGTGGGGGGGGGGGGATCTAGAGCTAAAGTGTTTTTGTATTCGTTAATACATATACTTAGGTACAGTTGGTTGACTACCACTGAGTTGTCCATTTTATCGCGAGTAGCGTTAAACTTTATATTAATAGTGTTTTGGGCCAAAGCTGTAATTCGCAGAACTTGATTTTGTTTTTTATTATTAATTATTTTGGAATCTTACTACAAAATATGGTGCTACCGATCTGCATATTTATATTTCTGTTGACCGTTATTGTGGGACACACCGCAAAATGCACTTTATTAAACGGTCAATAGATATTAAGACTTATGCAGCTTAGTCGAACTAATATGAAAGCTTCACTGAAATTAATTGACTTATATTTTCATTACACTTTATTAGCTGAAGTAGAGATAATAAGATAATATTAAAATATTCTAGAGTTAAAAAAAATTTCGAGTAACAAAGTCTACTTCACAGACGTTTCGTCTAAAAATGTAGTTCAATTAGCATGTGTTAGCGGTGCATTACTCTCAAGAAGCAGTGACATTGTTATTGGGTTATACTTCATTCGCGTTATTCTTGTTCTCTTCTTATTACAATATGAATTATTATGGCGCTATATTGATACTTATTTTGATAGTGTACATACCTTAATGCCTAACTGGGTTCTTGACCTAACATTTAGTTCTCGTGGAATTTTTTTACGACTTTGAGAAGAGAAATAGCTCGAATGTCATTTCAATTCAGTCGTAGGTATAAAAGCAATCCTGCCATATTTTAATAATTTTTAATTTTAATATTAATTGAAACCCATTAATTCTGAGTTAATTGACTTAAAATGTTATGTATTTGCCGTCTGCTGCGTTTTCTCAATAAAAAAAAAGCTCCGATGATACGAAACATTTCCCTTGACACTAAGTTCACCCTTTGACGAATTCCTATAATTGACTGGCATTGACAAAACATTTTTGTGTTTTGAAACAACGACGAGCAGCTCGAGAAGTAGGTAGGAGCTTAGCGCCAACCGCAGGACACGCAGCGACGGACAGCTTGCGTTATCTATCCCTCTTTATCTGTGGTTTACAAAAACTGACTCGTGACCATGGTTTGTGCAGTATAGCAAACATTGAATAACATGAGGTGGGAAAACGGATCCATACAATAATTTTTGCCATAGTTATAGAGGCCAGTAATTTATATCTACCTACATAATTAGTATATGCACAAATATTATCTAACTAAAGGATAATGTCTCTATCTGTCTTGATTACAAATCTCACTTTAGCGATAAGGCCGTCGATTGTACTTCTAATTACTTGTACTTTGTATTTCGCTGTTACTCGATCTATCTCGCACGCTACTGATGCGCTTTTTTATTAATTAATTATTTATTTATTTCTATTTTCATTTATTCAAAATCGGTTCAGTAGTTTTGAAAATGTAGAGGGTGTTTGTACTACAAAATGTTCTATTTATTCTGGGAAATAGTCTTAAACAGACAAAAGCTAGTCTGGAATTAAAGGCATTTACACTTAGTAGACCTAAAATGCATTAGATAATGGTCAACTAAGAACTATTTCAAAGGCGCGTAATATGAGGGCGCATTTTTATGAGGGTGCACGCTGCAATTCAACAGCCGCTGGGCGCACTCGACTGGCCACGTTACTCCTCTCTCACAGAAGACTACCTTGAACTGTACTGCATTTCCCACTTTATCTTATTTCCCTAATGTACGTACGTGTTTCGGTAGTGAGTGAGATGTGCCAGAGCCCAATCCAATCCTATTCCTCCCCATTTTTCCAAACCCTTCTCCAAATCCATTCCTATATCTCCAAAGGTAGGCAGCACATCCGGGGGCGTGCCAACGTTTGTCATTTTGGACTAATGTTGGCATGTATCGCGGATGTCTATGGGCGACAGTATCCACTTACAAACAAGTGGACTGTATAAAAAAAATGTGAAATCGTAATTAATTAATTATAGTTATTTTCTACGTAGGTATGCACTTGTACTAATGATAATGGATAGAAAGAAATTTTTGTTTAGACAATTAGACTTACACCTACCTAATTGTCACTTGCGCAAATGTTCTTCACTTGAGGAACTCGTTGGTTTTGCAATTTTGTAATTAAATTACAATGCTATTTATAAAATGCCCTTAGCCTTCAAACAATATCACAGTTTTGGATCATCGTGCAATAGGACAATACAGAACATCCAAAATGGAATTTAAATTCATCATCATTTCGGTAAGTTTAACCATTCATATCAAGATATTATGTTATATAGTTTCCAGCTATTTCTAGTGTAATCTCTAGTTATGTACTTATTCCAGCCATGCAAGGAATATTTACCATATTACTGTATCCCCAAATCCGCATTGGGCGGGTTATGATCCGAAACCCCCTCGTCATTTGCAAAGGGAGCTATCAATATACGAGCAAAAATTTTATTTATATACACTTTATTATCATCTTAGGATTATATTACTGATTAGTGGTTTTGGGTGATTATAATGGAGTCACTTTACATATTGTGTGTTATCATTTAACAAAATTGGTTGTCGAATATGTCTAAATAATTTTCTTAATACACTGTCTTCATCTTATCATTTCGTAATATTCATTTAAAGATTTAGCTATATTTAAATTGTTATGTAATTACACACGGTTTATGCAGGTGGCCTGCCTGTGCTGTCTGGTGCCTCCTGCACGCAGCAAGCCAGTCACCGCCGCAAAAGCGATCGCAGCGATCGCCGCCGCTAAGGGAGCAGCGCTTTTGGGCGCCAAAGCCCTTGCTGCTAAGGCTATTGTCGCCAAAACTCTTATCCTGAAAGGAATAGCTGGTAAAAATCTAAACTTTTCTACCAAATAGTATACGACAAGACAGTCTTCCTTTCGATAAGCGGATAATCTCGTCCATTCGCGATACCTACATAAGTACATGTGAACATCAATTAAAAATGAGGCTCATTTGTATCTCCGCTGTATATCTTTTGGGATATAGGAATCATAAATTGGAGAGAGATTGGTAGTGACGATTTTAATGTAATGGGGGAAAAGAAATGGATGGGTTATGGGACGGACTCTTGCAACTAAAGCAACTCTCATTCCTTACTAAAGTTAGTATATTTCACACGACTGCTTGCTGTACGAGTTCTCTTATGAGATGTAGGATAGAATGTCGTCCATCATCTTCTTCTGTAGTACGAGTTTACCGAAAAAATACCCTACGCACTACATTTGTTAATAGGTACATATACCGCAACAATGCAGTAACATCAGAACATTAAAAAATTCAGAACATGTAAAAATATTCAAATATTTATATATGCTCTTGCTGATATTAAATAATACTTATCTATATTCTAGCTGCAGCTGTAGCGAAGGGGTCCGCGATAAAAGGAGCTGCGTTGTTAGCGGCTAAAGGCGCTGCAGCTAAATTGCCTGCACTTCTAGCAGCTAAGAAGGGTATAGTGCAGGCATTGGCAAACGGAACTCGGCCAGGCAGTGAAGCTAAAGACGCAGTCAAGACTGATGTTATCGTGGAAGAGGTTGCGCCTGTGTATTATAGCCCATACGTAAGTATTTCATGAGACTATTTTGTGGTTAAATTGTAAAGCACTATGGACTAATAGACCGTCTAATAGAATTATATATGTCCAATAGAACGTCTATTAGACGTTTGAATTGCGACTTTTTGATCAGTTTGAATAATTCTTTGAAGTAGCTTTTCATTCACGGGTCTTACTTACCATTGGTGTTTACTTTATTATTAAATAGTATATTTCCATTTATATGTAAAACCCACGTTTTACATATAAAGCAGCGGCAGGAAACTGAATATTGTGTTAATTAAATGGTCACGATTCACCTCGCAGTCATTTTATAAGGATAATTATAAACGAGCAATAGTCGTAACCAACCATCTGGTTGGATTAGGTTGCATTGCATGATGTACATTAGGTGCACGTCCAGCTGGTTGGAAAGGGTGGGTATCCTATTGTATACATAAGTATGTGTCTTACGAAATGGTTTACATTATGTTTTAGGTAGGCGATAACTGGCTAAATATCATGCACATTACGATAATTAATTATGCAAATTCAAGAACTGGATTATTTGTATCGCGCTGAATTAGTCTTTGGCAGTCTTGTCTTCAAGTTTTTTTTATGGTGATAGACGGGTATGTGGCCCATTATGATAAGTGGCTATCGCCGCTCATGGACACTTCCAACACAAGGGGGCACTTGCCGGCCTTGTAGAATCCTCTAGTCACAGCTTTCTTGAAGCTGGTAGTTCATTCCACAACTTATGATTTTTCTCCAGATGCCCCCCGTGCTCTCAGTAAAGGTCGGTCCACCTGCACCAGCGCCCAACCTTCTACAGGATTTGGCAAACGGTGTCGCGAGTTCCGTGAAGGGCGTGGTGCAGCACAAAGTGCAAACTGTTGGTGACATCATCACATCTCTGAAGCCCACTCAGCCGCAACCAGCTCACATCATCAGGGCAGAGCCAGTTTACGAGTAAGTTATCTTCTCCTTACTATATGTTACTATCTCGCGTCAATTTTTTAAACATTCTTTCTAAAGAATTTATTTTTTTCAATACTTACGTCCGCGTCCGTTAGATGCACTCACTGGTTAGTGCGCTATACACTACAGAAAAACAAGATTTTTATTTTCTTTAAATTGAGCTCATCTCTGGATCTGGTATAAACCAATTCTGAAATCTACTTACTTTAATTTTCTTGCTTGACAATTTCAATTTCCTTGTATCAACAAAGTGAATAAATGCTTAATACTTTCCTTTCAGAATCGTTCCTCCTGGCTTCTATCCTATACCGGTTTTGGAAGATTCATACTGGTAAATGCTGACTTTGACTTAGAAATGAAACGAGTATTTATTGTATCTATATATAATATGAGAATAAACGTTAATTAAGAACAGCCCGTTCTTTTTTTATTTAACTACTTATATAAATAGGTGTGTTAAAATAATTTAATTTTTAACAATATATTTTTTGCTCAAAAATATAATATTTTTGCTAACCTGCTTCATTGAGCTTTCGGTTGAATATTTTCTGTATTTTATTCGCTTCCTGTTTAACGTGGTTGTTAACTTGAAGAAAATGTGTTCGCTTCATGTACAATGTGCATAGCACATAAGTGTAACTGTAAAACCCCAACCAGCCCCTTTATCGTCCACTGCTGGACACGGGAAGAGGAGTCCACAGGACATGAGCATGAGAGATATATGGTCTTAAAACACCACGCTGTCTAAGCAGTTTGGCAAGTTACTCTTTTATACGCGATGTAGTTCGTCAAGGTTTGTGGTATCGGCTTTATTATCTCTTACTCGCCTTGTACGAAAATCACGGAAGAGATGGGGGTGATGCTATTTTGACATCACACGGCCAATTACTAGTGCAATGAAGTTTTAAATAAATACATGTTCCAATAAATATTACATTGTTGCAGTCGAGCAACAAGCGGTGAACTACACGCAATATATTCAACTGGGTACACTGAATAACAATGACACGCAATGTCTGCGATTGCCGGTTTTAGTTGTACTATTTACTTACTTCTTTAATGTTCCACGCAATGTTTAGCCGTTTGACACGTAGTTATTGAACGGGTTGTAGGTGGATGAGAAACAGTCGACAGTTGCATAATGGCGCAATTACATTAGTCGATAACTCGGTCGATATAAAGCATGCGGTGTATTGACTAATGTAAACAATCGGTCGTTTCAAAACGACTTCAACTGCAAACACTGCAGTGTTTCAAACAACTGTCAATTGATATTTGAGACGACCACGAGTTTTATAGTGCGGGCTAGAACGACTAGTGTAAATGGTGTCCGCATGCGGGCTACATTGCTAGCAATACGAGAATCTATTGCCAGCATGCAAGCTATACGACTAATGTAAACGCGCCTTAAAGAACGCGTGAAAATTGTATCGATATTTATATAACAAGTCTAAGTATACTAGTTAGATTTCGACTAGATTAATTACATTATACATTTTTATCTAATTATGTTATAAACGAAATGTGATGGAGTGGTGATAACCTAGGGGTATCTGTTCTCAATTTACATCTTTGCAGCTGTAGGAGTACCTAGTATTTTTTTAAGTAAACGTCACCTGTATCTACAAGAATTGAGCACTAACTGCACGCTGATCGCACAGTTAGTTAGTGCACCGGCACATCGGCAGCTCGTATGTATAAGCACCCGAATCCTGGTGCTGTGACACCTAATGCAACAGGACGATATGGTAGGAGAAATGTATTTCGATTGCTATAACTCACAAGATTGTAAAGATAAAGCGGACAAAATTGTCCGCGTGAGAGGTTATACTCACGTAGTTGGTTGTTGCTAGTGGATTGGAGTACTTTCAGAGTCTCCCTGAAAAAGATATATTAAAGTATCCATTGTGACAAATTGCTGTTTGTTGCAACGAAACAGTTACAACACAAATAAAAAACTACATTGTCACTTATAGAGCTCCAATAACATGACCGTATCGCTAAATTGCAATATAAGTGCTCGTAAGTAGGTACGTCAAATTCTGCCGGTATATTATCTTTTATAGGATAAATTTTTGCTATGTTTCACCAGTTGGGATTTTTGAGCGAAATTGGCGTGCACCATTTATGTGTGCATTTAAATAAGGAACTTTCAATGTTTCTTTTTTCTTTATGATAAAAAGGTGGCAGACGATAATTGCCATTATTACGGTAGTGATAAAGGCAATTATCACTATTGTGAAGAGACACATCGTGGATAAATTCATCTGCCAGTGAGTTAAAAAGAAAAAAATAGAGCATGTTAAAAAGAAATATTCAGCAATCCTCGTGCTGAAAAAAATTCAAGAATTGTTCACAATATTATATAGCACGTCATAGTGTAGGTACAAACATATCGCGCATGGAAGAGATAATGTTTTTAGAAAAAAATGTCGATAACCTTAAGGGGGGTACAGTTATTATTTTAATCTTAAAGCATTTAAGGCAGATGTAACTCTGATAGAGATAGGTACAGAAGATGTATTTATATAGGAAAAATCGTTTTTTAATTCTCCTTAAAATTTTTACAAATCTTTTCTTCCATAATTTTTTTTTCACGTTTTACCCAATTTTTCAAACAAATTTATTACATACAAAGCCCAAAAACCCTAGCTATTTCTACAAAAATATATGTAACAGTAGGGGAAGGCCGGGTAAGATGGGGTAGTTAAGGATCAAATCTCAATTATTCACAGGGTTTAATAGTTTTACAATCGTATTTATTTTTATTCAGTCATTTTGTTATCAGTCTTGACTAATTACATGAAATCAGGAACATCTAACCATTGCACTGGTAATTAAATTACAATATATAGACAATTAGATATCACCCCATCTTACCCAAACTATCGGGCAAGATGGGGTGATGTTATAGGGCAAGATGGGGTACACTCATTCTTTTGATCTAAGGACGACATAACTCACAAATATGTGTTGCTTCAGCATCCTCGTCATCAACACCCGCACAGCTATAATGTGAGCACTTAAAACACAAAGAACAAGCTATCCAACCTTCAGTAGAGTCGAAGTATCGTCCTGAGCAATAAAGACATGGAGTGTTTTCCGTTTCATCACTATCCATCTCTTTAGAAGATGACTTTCTAGTTCGTTTTATTGCTTTAGATTTTGTGTCTTTTGTCTTGAGTTGTTTTTCCTCCTTCTTTCTCTGTTTAATTTCCTTCTTTTTCTTTTTTAACTCTTCTGCGTCACTTTTCTTTTTTATCATTTCCTCTAACTCGCGTTTAAAGGGTGACGAGGTTATGATAGCTGTCTTACCACGTCTTCTTGTAACTCTTGATATTTTTTTGGTCACTGGAAGGGGCATCAATTGCTTTGGACTGACCAAAGTAAAGATACTTTGATCTGGGACTGGGTCAGGCCAGTGAGAGCAACCCGCGGATGGAGTAGCTGTAGTTGTCATTACTGTTGTTGTAACAACAGTTGCTGCCACGGTATATGTTGTTGTGGTAGTGGCTAGAGTTGTTGATAGCCTCACTTCTCCAGACTCCTGATTTGTAGGGGAAGGACGTTCATCATTAAAAGGAATCTCGGTTGTTAAAGAGGCCATGAAATCACTGTCTGTAAAAACGTTGGGATCATGTGGCCAAATACCAGTAGTTTTAAAGCCATTGATAGCTGTTGGCATTGTGGCAGCTTGTACAAAAGCTTTGCCAAACAGTTCAGCAACTTGACGCATGGTAACTACCATTCTTGGATTGGTGCGGAGCCATGTCAATACAGCTTGGTCATAGTATATGCTCAATGGCCTCATCAAAACCATATCAGCGGGTTGAAGACGATGAGTGGTGTGCGGTGGGAAACACAAAATTATAACTCTATTTGCTCTAGCTTCATTAATTAAGTCTATATTCTGAGTATGTGTGCTGTGTCCATCCAATAGTAATAATACTGGTTGATCTACTGACGCACCACTAAATTTGACAAACTGCTTGAACCATTCCAGAAAACGTTCGGTTGTCATCCATCCGGAATCAGTGCATACACCCCAAGACCCCGGTGCAGCATTGAGCATCAATTCAGGGTTCATCCTCTTTCTTGGGAACACTAACATCGGCGGCATATAACGCCCGGCGGCATTGAAGCAAACTTCGACTGTGACAGTCGTCCCCCTTTCAGCAGACACTATTGCACCGACTTGTTTTCGGCCTTTTCTAGCTTTTCTGATAGATAATTCTGGGTGTCTTGCCAGGAAATTTCTAAGCCAGTCCTTTCCAGCTTCAGCCTTATTACTATTAAATGGACAAGGCTTATTACTTCGTGCAGCAAGTTGATAAACCATTTGCTTCAAATCTTTGGTCGTAAGGCCATAAAACCTGCTCTCCATATCTAGTAAATAATTCACAAGCTCGTCTTCTTCTTTTTGTGAAAATACAGGTAGTCTGGGACCCAATGGTACCTTCAGGTTTTCTATTTCATTACTGTTTTCACGGGCCTTTTTTACTTTTCTCTCCAATGTGGTTTGTGGGACTGAAAACGACTTAGCAGCCAACATATATCCCATTTTTCCCTCTAAAACCGCTTCTACCGCCTTTTTCATTGCCTCTTCAGACCATTTCCCTCTCTCCGATTTTCTTTTGTAATTATATACCATCCTTAAACAACAACAAAAATAGATATAAAATTAAAAGCACTGTGACGGGCAAGGTGGGGTACCCCATACCCCGTCTTGCCCGTTAATCAGTTTTGAAATTTGAAATGAAATATAAAATTTACAACGAATATTTTATAGAAAAACAAGTTTTTACCTGTTACTACAGTCTCCTGTTGATAAGATTCGCCTAAAGGCCGCAGAAAACTCACAAGTTCTAATACTTTAGCAGTACCAAACTTATAATGAAGAAATTTTAGTGCAAACGAGTTAATTCACTTTTTTTGCTATAACAACATCAATTGACTAGCGGTCGTGTTGGTA
The DNA here is from genome assembly GCA_943735995.1 of Sesia bembeciformis. Lineage (NCBI taxonomy): Eukaryota > Metazoa > Arthropoda > Insecta > Lepidoptera > Sesiidae > Sesia > Sesia bembeciformis. Next base: position 10,619,817 of record OX031043.1, read on the forward strand.
CTCGCACGGCTGAGAGTTGTCATGGCGGCGAGTAGTTCGGCGCTAGAACGAACGTGATTGGTTGATTCGAATCACGTGAATAGCCTAGTATCCCGTCTTGCCCACCACCCCGTCTTGCCCGGCCTTCCCCTACTTGTCAATAAACTCGGAATCATGAGCTGAATCCATGGGTTCAGGTTCGGAAAAGTTTCTGGCACATTCCATATGTTCAAAACTACTCTGTCTACTTGTTAAAGACTAAAACTATCTTAAATACACATTCCATACAAAAGTGGAAAACGAAAGAAAATCAGTTTAGTAGTACTCGATATTAGCCCGTTCAAACAAAATAAAAAGAGTAAAAAATACATATTCATTATGCATATATCCTTTGTTATCTATTGAACGGGTCCTAAACGCGTAGGTATATGTTTACCCTTTTTATTTCATTCGTAGTCGTTTGGACCGGGTTACAGCAAACATGGTCACGAACTGCCTACGTAAAAATACTAGGTAAAATATATGCATATAAGACACTTTGAATATGTGTGAAAAACGTGATAATATGAATGAAAAACGCAATAATATTTTAAGATTAATTTATATTACATCTCAAAAATAGTATAGTTGGTATTGTGTTGTATTATACCATATACATAAGTATATACCGTCGATAGGTGCTTGAAACGTATATTTTTTCTATTTATTTAAGAAATAAATTTTAATTTTATAAGTATTGTATTATTTTATAAGTATAAAATATTTTATAAGTATTAGCTAAAAAAAGTTAAAAATAAAGAGAGAAAAGCCCTAGAATAGTTTATTTTTCTGTTTTAGCCCGTTTATCCGCTCGAGACGGATTTCTTGCGGTTGCCATCACTACACACACAGTTTCCCGGAGATATTGGTGTATTTTTTAAGAAAGTCAGAATTATAGTCTTGAAAATACAGTGAGTTTTGTAAGACAAGACGATCCAATTTCTACTTTTTCATGGTCCAAGCTGGCGAAGTCCCAGGAAAAGAGATAGCTATAATTATCATTATCGTCGGTTACCTACTAATAAAGGATAAACCTTTTAATATTGGAATTCAACAAATAAGTCAATGAAAATCCAACAATATAATTCAGTAGGTATCCAATTGCACGCTGCAATCCAACAGCTGCTGGGCGCGCTCGACTCGCCACGTTACCCCTCTCTCACAGAAGACTACCTTGAAATGTACTGCATTTCCCACTTTATCTTATTTCCCTAATGTACGTACGTGTTTCGGTAGTGAGTGAGGTGTGCCAGAGCCCATTTCCATCCTATCCCTCCCCATTTTCCCAACCCTTTCTCCGAATCCATTCCTATATCTCCAAAGGTAGGCAGCGCATCTGGGGGCGTGCCAACGTTTGTCATTTTGGACTAATGTTGGCATGTATCGCAGATGTCTATGGGCTATAGTATCCACTTACTATCAAGTGGACTGTATGCTCATCTGCCGCCTTCGTACATAAAAAAAATCTACGGGCTATATTTGAAAAGAAAAAATTAAACTTACCTTTTTTTCCTTCAGTTGTCGAACAAATTTTTGCTTAACGAGTGACAATCAACTACATATTTAATTAGGATTCTCCATATGTCTATGTATCAGAATGTTCAGTTATTGCCGGCTCGGCTGACAACGCAGCGCACGGTGGTGAACTTAAAACTATGGATATTAACACAAGAATAAATAATATATGTAGGTACTTTTATTATTTATTATCAGTTATATTTACTCAAGAAGTAAATATAACTGTTTTTTGTTGCCTGAGATTAATTAATAAATAAAGAAGGCAAATAATAATACCACAAGTACTTGTGCGAAATAGTTGAAGATGACGATCAGCAATCCTCAATCGACCATCTTGACGGCCCGTACTGTCCTCGTGATAAGACGTGTATAGCTTGATTAAAATGAGGAGGCATTTCAGTATATGTATTGTAATAACAGTTTATACTTGAAAGTATAGGTACCTTCTGTTTGTATCTAGTTCAAATGCTCTATGAGATAGTTCATACATAGTACATTTAGTTTTCTTTAATTTGTATGCATGGTAGATACCTAACATGCAAATATGTTACATCAGCGCCTATATTTTGCTGTTTTGTTGGCAATTACCAGCTTCCGACGTAGGTACCGTTGCTAAAGGATGTGACTGCAATCCACAATTCTTCGTTTCACAAAGTCTTTTCAGCACCTACCTACTAGCATCCGACGTCACTTACTCCTTTTACTTGTTTCGTTAATAACTGACCAAAGCAAGTCTGTCGATTAGTTTTTACAACTGGAGTAGGTAATGATATTCAAATGGGCCGGCATCGCCAACAATTTAGCATTGTTAATTGATGTACATAATTTTCGACGCAGTATAAAAGTGCAACCGATTTTAAGGTAGACATTATTGCAGTCAACGGAGTGACCCAGTGCTGTACTATAACATATCAAAACATCGCTATGTCTCGGCTCACGGTAAGCGCATCCCTATCTGGCCAAATAGATAATCTCTTCAGAGGGAGAATCTTGAGAGATGAGATGCTTTTAAGAAAAAAAAAAAATGTACACTGAAGTTACTAGATATAAGTATAGTGATGTTTTAAACTACTCTCATTAAACACAACAATATCTTTTTTCACAGATTTTCTTTGTCATCGCTTTGGCGTATGAAACACTTGGAAATGGTGAGTGTACGTACGATTTGTCCAATTGTTAATAGTTTTCGCTGATATTTGATTCTCATATCTTAATTATAATTTCATCTATTTGTTACAGCTGTGGGAAAAAACGCTGCCCCGGCGGACTCCCGTGCTGAGCAATCCGGCATATATTCAATAGGTGCAGGTTCCCTGGTCGGTAATGCGCTCGGCGCTGGCATTGGTCCCGCTTCAGCCCTCGTCAGCAGTGGACAAGCACTTAACAATGCGGCTGCCGTCGGCGCAGCTCAGCTTAGCGCCATTCAAAATGCTCAAGCCGTTCAAGCAGCTCAAATCGCCAACTCCGCTGCCGCTGCTATTCAAGGCGCTAGGGTCACCGAAGCTGCCGCGAGGGCCGGACAGGCTAACGCAATTCAGAATGCTCAGGCTTTGGACGCGGCGCGAATTGCCAACGTACAGAGAGCTCAGGCCGCCGCATATGAGAACGCGAGAGCTGCAGAAGCTGCGAGACGCGCTGCTGCTGCTGGCGCCCTGGAAGTCGCCCGTGCCGTTGAAGCTGAACGTGTAGCGAACGCTGCTCGTGTTCAGGCCGTCGCTATTGCTAACACTCGAGCCGTGGAGGCTGCCCGCATCGCTAGCGCTGCGCGTGCACAAGCCGTCGCCGTTGCCAATACTGCCGCGCAAGCGCAGGCAATTGCAGAGGCGGTCGCAAGCCAGGGAGCTCTGTTGTTGGGAGGCGGTGCCCTCGCTGCTGGTGGTGCCGCGGCGGGAGTGCCAGTCGCCGTGGGTGGTCTGGGCAGTCTGGGCGGTATAGGCGGCCTCGGTGGTCTCGGTGGTTACGGCTTCGGCGGTGGTAAATACATCCATTAATTTTGCGACCAGTAGTACCATCTCTAGTAGTTAAGTCTCCATTGTCGTAGACACCCAGATTTCTACATCCATTTCGGTTTCTTCCATAGAAATGGTTAGCGGCAGATCTCAATAGATTTGGACTGGTCATGTAAATATGTACACAATAAAATATGGTATCTAGGCTTTACTTTTAATAAATCGACAGCAATTTAACTGTGTTATTATTTTCTTAACTGTGATAAGATTTCAACGAATTATGTATTATGTATACGGTATGGTATAAGTTTAACAAGAACTCCTAGTTATTTTTTTTTGCATATTTAAAAAACAGTTCTGCGAGTTTCTTTTCAAAAAATTTTAAACTATTTATTCTTGTACCATGTGTATGTTCACACGAAAACATGATAATTATAATTATATTATCTTACAGTCTATGATATTGATTGTTTTTATTTTTTTTATCATTTTGTTACACGCTTGACATCGTATGATACTCGGCATGTACGAAGTTATTAGTGCGAAATAAATATTATTAGTCCGAAACTTATTGGACTGAGTATTAGTACGATAAATAAAATCAACCATTCTTTGTTAAACCACTGGTCAACAAATTTTTACTTTTAATTTGTTTCCTGGACTTCATTTAGTGTTTTTATCCGACTAGGTATTTCATCCTGAATATAGAAAGCGCCATAAAAAAATACTTAAGTAGCTCTTGTTTAGAAGCAAATGGTAGTGAGCAAATCAATAAAAAAATATAAATAACACAAATATTTCTTTTGTTTTCAATTAATATTTATTATTTATTTTAAAATTATGTCCTTTTAATATTATTAAATGAAATATAACTACACATTATTATAACTTGAATTTCATGCAGTACGTCTTTTTTAGATTTTCCTTTGTACTCCATGTTCGACAAATTTCTTACATTAGTTTAATAATTTATTTTAACATTAGCCGGCCAACATTGTTGCTCTCCAATATGTCGTCTCCATTTACCTTAACATGTCGTCTCGATGACAGAAATATCCCGATGAAAACGTTCACCGTGCTTGTTACTAACAGATCGACTAAGTACTTTAATGAAATAAATGTAAGCTGGAGTGCAGAAAATGTACTTTCAAGTACATATTGCAATATCTTTTGAACTAACGTCCGGAACGTAGTTCTTAGTCCATCGATATGCATGGTTGCGTTAAAACATTTGGGAACTCTGCATCGGCATCAGCATCAGCTATTGTCACTGAACGTTCTGGTGGTTTTGGAACCAGTAAATCCTCAGTATGTGGCATAGGTCGGACTGCAGATACGATATTAAGATACACTTCTTCCTTTTTGGCTTTTTGACAGTGAGGCAAAAGTAACAATCCGTAATGTGTTCTGCAGGCTCTTTTAAAATCATAGGATGTTCAAACAGCATTAATCGATGCTTGTCATTCAACCAGTTTTGAAGATTTGATGTACAAGTGTTGGTGCAAATATGTGGAGCCCATAACTCTCTTAAAGCTCCTCAAACTTCGAATTGAAGTAACTTTCGTAGGATTTCTTTACTGCATCAATAATGCAATAAGGCTTTACAAATCTCACTTCACCACACATATAATATAAATTATTAGGGTTTCTCATACAATTTCGCGATATACGCGTTTTTTCCAATTTCACTCATGTAATTTAATGTTTATCTACGAACACACGCAGTTAACCCATTATAAAATTTCCGACACCAGAAATCTACCTCTGCACTTACATATGTATATCATCATGAAAATGAGAATAAATAAATAAAATTTTTGCACGAAATTAACTGATCTTTTGAACAGAAGTAGCTAATAACCAATTTTTATGGCTATATTCGTTATAAGGATATACTAAATTATCATATTTTTTAACTAATTTGATCCAGGAAGCATTTTTACTGTTGACCAGTGTAATTTAAATATGGTGCATCCTTTTCTAGAGTCGGGCAAGTCAAAGGTGGGAGTGGAAAAACGCGGCAAATGAAAAAGGTGTTCTTATCAACTAATGAGAAAATAATAATAATTGAATTCAATAATAAATTTAGCACAACATTGAATTTATTTATTACTGAACATTAATTTGCCAGAATCCATTTTTATAATACAAAATGCACTACAATAAAAAAATGAAGCATGATTTAATTGTCAGATGATTCGAAAGTTTTGGAGCGCAGTCTACATACTTAGTTATAACTAAATAAATCTTTGCCAAATCCTTCAATTTCCTTGAGTATTTCACTACATTAGGATTACTACATTACTACAGTAGGCTGTGGAACGAACTGCCTCAAGAGGTCTTTCCATTAAGCTACGATATGGGGTTCTTCAAGAGAGCTGTGAATAGGATTTTGCAAGGTCGGCGGCGCGCCCGCATACCCCCTGGTGTTGCAGGTGTCCATGGGCGGCGGTAACACTTACCACCACGTGGGACCGCTTGCTCGTCCGCCCACTAGTATATAAAAATAAAATAAAAAATTGGGTTCACTTCCGGTTAGTAGTAAGTTACATAGGGGTCTAGTTAGTGGTTTGTGTTGTCAAAAGATACCCATGTATCCGAGTAGAATTTCTACACTAGGTATACAAACGAATAATAAAAGATTTGATAGGTAACACCCTGTTATTACTTTGCAACAGTACCGAGAAAGATAAAAGTAGTATTATTAATAATAAGGGACATTCCATTTGTGGCAGACAATTTAACAAAATAATGTTAATGACATAATGGTATTTTTTTATTATATTATTTTGTGTTGTTTTTCGTGAACTGAGAAAAAACGGACCACAACGCGTTATCACATTGAAAAGTCCTTACAATAACCATCGCATCGTGGTAAACCATAGGTAAACGTACACAAAAAGTTGTGGTAAGTATTTCTTTTTATATGCTATATGTACTTTTTCAATCCGCTACCACGTTGTGTTCAACCGACCACAACGTGAACCTCAAACCCCAAAGGTGTGAAACGGACTTCTCGAGAAGTGAAGATGAGTTTTTATTTGATTATTGTAAAAATTGTATAGTAGGCATTTTGTTGTTTAATGTTCATAGTTTATTATTAAACATGCGTTTCTCGTGCGAGGTGTTTGTGTTAGTCAAATAAAAGCGTGGGACTGATTTTTCGTGTGCTTCCAAGGAGTCCTCTTCTATCCTCAGTAAACCTACAATCGCTTTACTGAGTGACTTTTGACTTACTTCGACGGGACTGGGCATTGAACATTGACAGGATACGTTTTAGACTTTCAAATTGTATAATACGAAGACAACTTGACACTGGCAGAGTGTGCTAATTGCACCGTTGCCATACACTTATATGAAGAAATAAAAGGTGAGAAATTTCAGTTTTAATTCATTATTGTTTTTATTTCATACTTCTTTCTTATATTCGTTCAGTGTTGTAGAAGTGCTCAATGAGCATTTTAGTATTTTTAAGTTAACAATTTAAAAGTTTAACAGTATATAATTTATTGAAAAAATATAAGAGTATGCAGTGCCGGGTGTCAGGGCGTTTATTTGAATAATTTATTTGATAATGTTAATGACTTATTTTTCATCGTTACAGAACGCGCCGTGGACGTCATTTTTTTTAATATTGAAGGCGTTTTAGGGTTTTAACCTGACATAGTTATGGAACATTAATGTATCTATTAATATAAAAAATATTGCAGCGTACAGGTCCGGGTGTGAGGGCCTAATTTATTTAGAACTTTACTGCTGATCTAAAACTTCTTTATGACCTTTAACATGCTCCTATGATACCTCCCTGATATTAGAAAGAAACGTGATAACAAATAAATACATGTAGTTTGTTATTTATTATCTATTTAATATAAACAACAAGTTCGATAGGTCATCCCCTCAAATTGCATAGATAACAGCAAGTATATAAACTTACTGCCACAATCGAGATGATGCCACAAGTTCTCGATTTGTTAAACAGTGAAGTAATTATGGCGGTTAAAGTTAGTTTTTTTTTGTTATTAATAAATTTGAAACTGGCTAATATAATTTCTAAATAGCATGCCTCTGAAAACTAATAATTACATTTTACTAATATCTATAAAGCCTTACATATAAAATAAAATTGAATTAAAAATACAACTTTCGTATTTATGAAAGTTCAATGTATCGAATTTATTGAAACTAGCGAGGGCCTGTACAATTTGTACATTCCAAAATATATTTCCAAAGCCACCTATATATATATATATCTATTTAATATTCATTTGAAATAATTATCTAACATGTGTTTAATGTGCTTTCACAGATTGCATGCTTGTTGTTGGCCCTGGCAGTAGCTGCGTGCTACGGTAAGTCGCTGTCTACTTCAATAGTAGTCTGTTTCATATAAACCAGTTTCATTCAATGCATTTACTATTAACTCCCATTTACTTATAAGCTATAGTATATAAACTATACTAAAAATAGTCTGGAGTATATGCCGATAATTGCTAATTGCACTTCATGAAGTGCTATAGATTTTTCATGAGGCATTTACATGAAAATGCTAAAGATTTTTTATACTTAGTATAGAAATAGATACATACTCGATACTAGTTCCATAGCAGATTATTTCACTATCTGCACATGGAGGTTATTCTTTACATGAAACTATTCCCGGAGCTTGAAATCATTAATTATATTAATCATTCGGAGTTCTTTGACATGGAGAATTTATAAAAAAAAAATCATACAAATTTTCTTCTTACAAAGAGAAAAAAAAACAGAACATACCTAACATTACCTATATTAAGTGCATACCTATGAAATGATCGATTTTATTACTGGTCACTTTGAGTTTCGATATCTTCTGTTCTAATTCGAATTTCAAAATAAAACAAAATGCATACCTACGAGTATAATAGCTATGATGTTCTTATTTCGAAATCAGTAACTCATTTGTTTTTCTGTACCTAAATTTTGTTCATGTTTTGAAAATAAAATGGATAAATTGAAAAAACGTGCTTTTTTGAATATGAGTTTGGTCGCGGCACCAACGCAAGTCAGACAGCTCACAATATCAATAGTGTGTGTATGGGCAACACCACAAACGATCGCACCGTGCGTCGATGGTTTGAACGCTTCCGTTCTGGAAATTTTGATCTTACGGACGACCTACGACCAAAGTTAATAACGATGAATTTAAAGGCTACAGTGGAAGCAGATCCATCTCAAAGTACAGTTTACTTAGCAGCAGGGTTTGATGTAAGCGTCATTAATACGTCAGTTAACTATGCCACTTAATTCAGGAGTATGAGCTACAGTGTAGGGACGAAGCTTTCCCGAAACCCGAAACCGTGGATTCTGTTTATGATTCTTAGTGAAAAAGACCTGTTATTTATCTTTTATTTTAGTTTATTTATTTACTTAGTTCATAGCTACAATTTAAATATTATACATAGTTAGTTAGTTACGTGGGCTTATGGTTGACACAATACAATGTGAGTGAAGAGGCCCATGTCCAGCAGTGAAAGAAACAAGGGCTGGTCACGGTTTTATATAGCTAAATACAAAGCCAATTTACAAGTACCTACCTACATTTACAAAAAATAAACAATTTACATTTTTTTAAAAAAATATATACGTAAATAGGTACAATGTACATACTTCAATGAACTCAGAATCTTACGTAGCCGCAAAGGTTTCAGGCTTCGATATAGACCATCAGTAATATACAGGATGTACAGTACCTATATTATTGATAGGTACTAGCGCTTAGAAATACATACTAGCACTTACTATTCATAAAAATACCTACCTAAGATGTTAGTATACAAAAAAATTATTAGAACCATATGAAATAACTAAATTACACTTGAAATGTTTGATATTGTATTTATTATCGTATTTCCAGGCGTTCCTCAGGGCTATGGCCAAGGTGGTCACGGTCAGCGCGGACAAGGTGGTTACGGACAGAGTGGACAGGGTGGACAGAGCGGTTTTGGACAGGGCGGTTTCTCTGGTGACAGCGGCTCCGGACGCGGAGGGCAAGGCGGGCAAGGCAGCTTCGGACAAGGTGAACAGGCAGGACAGGGCGGTTTCGGACAGGGTGGACAAGGCGGAGGACAGGGCGGAGGACAAGGTGGTTTTGGACAGGGAGGCTTTTCCGATAGCGGCTTCGGCCAAGGAGGACAAGGTAGTCGCGGTGGACAAGGTAGTCGTGGTGGACAGGGTGGATTTGACCAAGGATCTGGACAAGGTGGCCACGGTGGTCATCAAGGTCATGGCTACCAGCAGCACGGTTATTAGGTTTAAAAATAGAGACAATGAATAAATAAATTATTGTTGTTACCCATCTTAGAGTTTTATTTAATTTATTATTATAGATACATTTACCGGTTTTGGTGTCACGCTGACGGGTCATTGATTACGTACGTGATAGCATACGTGATAGCGTGATACGGTACGTGATAGCTGCCAGATATTTAGTTTATAATATTAGCCATATTTAGCTATATTTAGTTAGCCATATTTAGTCATATTTAAAAATATTTAGTCATATTTAGCCATATTTAGGGATATTTAGCCACATTTAGCCTTATTTAGCCACATTTAGCCTTATTTAGCCAGATTTAGCGAGATATTTAGCCAGTGATGATAATGTGATATAATAATGATATGATAATGTGCTTTTAAAGGCATTGTATGCTCCTGAAATATAGGATCTGCTTACTAATAATTTGATATATGTACCTACCTAAAATATGTAGAAATAATTCCATCTAAAAAGTGAAAATCCAAAAAAGAGTGTGATCTGATTAGCAGAGATCGGAATTAGGTAGTGTGATTTATGTATTTGCAACGAAATGTTGATAAGAACATGGACATTTCTGGGATTTTCTGAAAAATAATCCTGGGAACCGTAATTTATTGTCAATAGTATATTTATATAACTTACGGTACCGTGATGGTTTTTAGGGTTGTATCGATATCTCAGAGATAAGATAAATAAAACAAAATTATTCAATAGTACTTAATATATTAATGATTTACACACGTTAACATTCAGTTTCAGTTTTTATAATTACAAACATTAACCTACGATTCCATCTAATCTATCATCGGATTTTTAATACCTTTAAACTGAAATCCCGGGATTTGAGGAATATCCATATTATTCTTTTGCTCTATGATATCATTGCAAGTACATACATCACACTACCTAATTCCGACCTCTGCTGATTAGTGATTAATTTATCCACACTGATGTAAAAAAATTGTATGATACATAGCGCCCAGTACAAAAAATTCAACAACTAGATAATGATTTTAATGTTTTATGAACTTTTAAAACTAATAATAAATAATAATAAAGGCATAGACAACATAATTAATTTCTGATGTCAACCTGTTTTTTATAACGATCTAGCTTATTAATAGTCATGACAATCTCTATTGTATAGTCATACAAACATCTATGTACAATCAATTATTATAGACTTACCCGAGGACGTCGCCAGTCAATAGGCCAGGGGGGGGGGGGTAAGATGAGAGAGAGGATGGGAGAAATATGAATTGTAGGTACAAATACAATTTTTTTCGAATATCTAGATGGGGCAACTGACATATCCCCCCCCCCTCTTGGCACCGCCCTTGAACTTACCTACTAATTACAATAGCAAATTCTAGTATAAGTAGAGGTTATTATAATATAGACTATAAAACATGTAAAGGAAATTATCCTGGGGTTGGAGGGGTTATTTGAGACCCCGGATGATTTTTCGATTTAAAACCAAGAATACTCAACACAATCTATTTTGTTGTAACCATGCTAAATACTACAGTTTAGGCAAGTTTTTAACAAAAAATGTCTCCGATTAAAATCGATTCCTCGGGATGCATCCAAAAATCCATGAAATCTAGGAAGCACCTTTATAAATACAGTAAGGATATTAAACTGGAGTTGTTGTGTAACAAGACACTAAATTTTGTAGTTTAATTGTAGTTAAAACCAGTCAACTAGCCTACACTAGGAGCAGATGAATGCGTTTTTAGTTTTTCACAATATCGTCTCGTATATTTTTTAAAACTATCGGTGCGATTTTAATAAAAAATAAAACGTCCGAAACAAATATAATATTTTATAAGATTGGTGAAAACCGGAATTAAAATAAATTCACATTAAAAAAAATCGTAGAGGTCTCGCTTCAAGTTTTGAAGTATGTCGCGTTTTCACGTTAAGAGTTTTCACGTGTGCACCCTGCAATCCAACAGCCGATGAGCGCACTCGACTGCCCTCGTTACCCCTCTCACAGAAGACTACCATGAAATGTACTGCAATTCCCAAATTATCTTATTCCTCAATGTACATGCGTGTTTCGGTAGTGGGGTGAGATATGCCAGAGCCCATTTCCATCCCATCCTATCCTATCCCTCCCCATTTTCCGAACCTCTAAATCCATTCCTATATCTTCATAGGCACGCATCCCGGGACGTGCCAACGTTTCTCATTCTGGATTGATGTCGGCATGTACCGCGGATGTCCATGAACGACAGTATCCGCTTGCCACTGTATGATCGTCTACCGCTATCTTCCTATAAAAAAAGTTCAATCGTAGAATTAAACATTTCAAGCGTCTACTTGCGAGATACTTTGTTACTATGTTTAGCCATTATTAAATACCTACATTCTTTTAAATCAAAACACGAGGCTTCGATTTTTGTATTATGTTCATCTATACTGTAAAGAGGTCGACGTCTGGCCTGCGGCATCTTTAGACCTATTTTGTAAATCGACTTGATTGACATTCATTCATATTTTTAAGTGATTAAACGTTGGCTATTAGCCATTTTACGAAATGTCGGGGTACATTAAGGTAAACCTAAATTCATGATCGTACCGCGACATATACACGATTAAAAGTTATTGTTTAGAATTTCCGTACAATCTTAATTATTATCCAATTTACAGCACGCTCATATGGTGGTACGTATATAAGGATGTTCAGTTATACCTTTAATGATATTTTCTTATAAGTATACCTACAGTGTAGGTACTTCATCTGTGAGAAAAATGGGTAAATTTTTAGTGAGTATTCATTTTTCGTTTGCATTACATTTATATTCATAATTTTATGCTAAATTTAAAATTTATGTTTTCAAATACTAATGCTATGTAACCCTAAAAAAAATTATTTCTAGCCTACGTTAAGAGCCATTTCACAAAAATGACTAAAGCAAGTTTAGGTAATTACAACGCAACGCGACTGGCAATAGTTCATACCCCCGTCTCTATAGCGTAACTATGGAAAACAAGTTTTGATATTTTGAATAACCCGAACTTTTCTCCGTGTGCTTCTATAGACAATACTAATGGCCGACGCGAAAATCCTCGAATGTAGTAGAGCAATTAGAGCAGTTTAGTGATATTAAAAAATATATATAATAAATCATAATTTATAAAAATACTTATGTTTTCGTTTTAATTAGGTACAAAATTGATATTATTCTAAGTAATAATTAAAAAAAAACTTTAATAAATGATAAAAAATTGCAGTTAAATGCCAGGTATTTTACGTCGAAATTGACGCACATTATTTTATTTTTTCTCGTGATTTGTGTTAATTTACGGAAATATTAGTGTACTATGTGTCAATAGAATTATATACTACGTATAATTGTACCTTATCTTGTTGAATTAATGAATTTTAGTGGAAGAAGCACGGCTCTGAAGTTCTTACTAGGCGCGTTTTTACTAAAACATGGTTGAGTACTACAGGATAAATAAATAAATATTTCGAAATGTATTCTATTAAATGTCAATACAAAGAAATGAGCTATTTAAAATATTTACTCAGAAATGTAAAGCAATTTTCATTTCACCTATGGGAGAGCTCAAAATGTGAAATGGCTCATAAAGATAACGGCGGAAGTAAAATTTGTTCTGTGTACAAAATAATGCGAATAAAATAATTTCTTTTACCTACCTCAATTTAAAAATAAGATAAAAATATAGGAAAAGATGAATATATTTTTTTTTCATTTTTTTTTATTTTTATATACTAGTGGGCGGACGGGCAAGCGGTTCCACGTGATGGTAAGTGTAACCGCCGCCCATGGACACCTGCAACACCAGGGGGTATGCGGGCGCGCCGCCGACCTTGCAAAATCCTATTCACAGCTCTCTTGAAGAACCCCCTATCGTAACTTATTGGAAAAACCTCTTGAGGCAGTTCGTTCCACAGCCTACGGGTTCGCGGTATAAAGTAATTTTTGGACCGAACAGTGCGCGACACCTCCGTATCGAGGAAATGCGGATGGATCGCACTTCTGTGACGGGAGGTGCGGTTATAGAAACCCGAGGTGGGAATTATATTGAACAATTCTTCAGAGCATTCCCCACTGTACAGGCGGAATGAATGAATGAATATGAAAAGATAATAATTTAGTAAGAATTTTCAGATTTAAAAATTCAACATTTTTCACTATTTTTTCCCACTAAATATTTTTGATATACCGAAGTTTAAGTCATTTCAGTTCAGTCATATTTTTTTCGAGGTGACGAAGATTATTTGGAGAATTTAGAAAAATACTGGCTGAACGATATTTCGTATTTTTCTTCGAATGGCTAGTGTTTTTTTCTTAAACGATTCCAAATTCCAGCTCAATGGGTATGTTGTTAAATTATCGAAAATCGATAAATTTAACTGACGGACAGACGGATGGACGAAGCTCACTAACGGACGAAAGGAGAATGTAATTTCGCTATTAATGTTTCCGTTTAACGGGATTAAAAATTAAATTAATAAGATAAGCCAATATTGATCAGCCTAGGATGACTGACACTTGTCTAAAGAGTTTTACTTATACCAATACGAACATATTAAAAACGAGTTCTATTAGACTGACTGATAGAGTTTCTATATGCGAGTTTTCATAGGTACTTTTAAGTTCGTTTCATCAGTGTTTTCATACCCTATGTCGATGGATAGCAGTCTAATAATTATTAAGGCTGTTACTTTCGAAATACCCTTTAAATGCTTCCACCCTTTTCGCAGGTGGTACTAGCCTTATTAGTGCTCGTCGCCATGGCGTCTTCAGCGAATGACACCACCTCTACCGTCGATAGCAGCACAACCACAGCCACCATCAACGGCGACACCGCACCGGACGTACCCGACGACTCTTCAGGGGACGATAATGACCTTACGAACCTTACGAAGGTCTGGTAGATAGTGTACTTACTTGACATGTAAATAATTGTGTAAAATTTAAAATAAATATATATATTTTAAAATAAATTAAAATAAAAACTGAGATATTTTATTTCAAATTAGAATATTGATTACAAAAAATATCTAGTGCAGTAGTTCTCAACGGGGGCGACGCCCTTTGGGGCGTTGCAATGATCCCGAGGGGCGATGGAAACTGAATGCATATTTTTCCCCGCATCTTTCACTTCATTCACTTAAATAATCAGTCTTGGGGAAACTGAGTACCCATATATATTTTTGAAAATGGGCTATACGTCACATAAGGTTGGTAATCTATGGATTCTAATCTGGCAACTGAAAGATGAGAATCATTAAAAAAAGGGCGAAAAATTAAAAAAGGTGACAAAGAATTCAATAATAAGCCCCCGCAAATGCTGGCTAAATGTATTATTGAATTAAACTATCCAAATTTGTCTAATTATAGATATGTGATAGAAGCTTTTTCTTATTCACTGCGCTTTTCCATTCTCAACTTTCATTTGCCAGACATATTTTTGTCATATTTTGTCATCAAATGTCTACGGACACAGCGTACCTATACACTTACAAATTTTGTAACTTTATACTCCTTTCGTGAATGTTGCAATATATAATTATATATAAATATATTGTAGTAAATATATTGATTTCGGTCCACAGTGAATAATATGTATTATTTTTTATTTATTGCACATATTTATCAGCAGATAAATTTCTAATCAATACCGCTTTAGTCAATGAATTTTATAGTCTAGGTACTAACGAGTGATGTCATATCTATACATATAATAAAAATGTAACTGATCGCTGTCTGTACATGGAAGATATATGAGAAAAATATTATTGGGGGCCTTTATCAACGCAATAGAACCCAAAACAATGATTGTTAGAATTTTTGTCCGTTTGTCTGTTTATCTATTTGTCTGTGCGTTTGTGGCGCGCTAATCTTAGAAACGGCTTAACCGATTTGGGTGCAGTTTTCACTAATGTATTGTGGTAAGCTTCACTTAAAATTTAGTGTTTGTTTTATTTCAATCAGTTCATAAATAAAAAAGTTATATACAATTTAAAGAATCTCGTCGAACATTTGTTCGATAAAAAATAAGCTATAAGAAATAATGTGCGTGATCATTTTTGAAAATATCAAATACCCCTAAGAAGGTAAAGACGGTGTTTATAAACTAAAGTCCACGCGGACGAAGTCGCGGGCAACAGCTAGTTCTTTAATATGTATGTAAATGAAACTATGTCTGTTTGAAATGCTTTCTCGTAGGTACTTTAAATAAACAGACGGACGAATTGAGCTGGAATTTTTCATGGACCTCCTTGTAAACTTTATTGCTTAATTCTTGGGGACCATGCAGGCTACAAAACAAAGGTTCCCTTGTGATATTTCCCGTAGAATATGGAGCATGAGCATGGTAATGGAAAAAAATCCTTCATTTGCATATTCTAGAGATGACCCTCGCGGGGTTCCGAATTACTGTTAGGTATATAAACAGTTTAAAAAGATAAGAAAATTAAAAATACCAGAATACTGTATAAATATTATATTGAAAAAATAACCGTTAATGTGAGGAGGGGAACATTTTATACATTTCTTTGTAAAATATATTTTAACGTCCTTGTATAAATATTAAAACATTTTTTATTTAAAAAAAAATATAAATCATTGAATTTATTCCTTGTTTTACATTGTTTTGTGAAATTTTTTATAGTTATTTTATAAACCTCGATGTACTCGTACCTATTACTTTAAATAGGGCACAGCGGAGGCGGGAGGTTGTCCCACGGAGATAATTTCAGGAATAGTGATGGCTGGGGCAGGGGCTGGTACCACAGCTACGACCTCGGGGACGACGGCGGGGCCTGGAACCACAGAGACGACTTCTGGAGCGGGGCCTTCCACAACAGAGACGGTCTCAGGGACAACGGCGGGTTCAGGGACAGGGGCAGCAGCGACGGAGTCAGCATCAGCTTGATTGATGTTCACGATAATCTGCACGAGGGGGGCGTTCTCAGCGGCGGGAGCTACCACTGCGGGTGCGGGCGCAGGGGCAGGGCTCTCAACGGGTGCGAAAGCGCTTTCAGGGAGAGGAAAGTCGACGATAGCGGGTAAGGTGTTAATGGGCTGAGGTGACGATGCGATGCCGAGGGTCTGGAAGAACAGCTGCTCTAGAGCAATGGCGGTGGCGGGGTCAGTGCTGGGGCTTTGGATGGCAGCGATGATCTCCCCGAGCTGAGCCAGTACGCCGGTCGTCACTGTTGGCCTGTTGACGGCTGCCGAAGCCACGGCGATTAGAGCAAATGCGATGAAGTATTTCATTTTGAATCTGCAAATGAATTGGTATGGCTAAATTTCTTTTCGATTTGTTAATACGCACTTCTAACGTATTTTTTTTTATGTATGAAGGCGGTAGACGAGTATACAGTCCACCTGATGGTAAGTGGATACTGTCGCCCATAGACATCCGTGATACATGCCAACATTAGTCCAAAATGACAAACGTTGGCACGCCCCCGGATGTGCTGCCTACCTTTGGAGATATAGGAATGGATTTGGAGAAAAGGTTGGAAGAATGGGGAGGAATAGGATTGGATTGGGCTCTGGCACATCTCACTCACTACCGAAACACGTACGTACATTAGGGAAATAAGATAAAGTGGGAAAATCAGTACATTTCAAGGTAATCTTCTGTGAGAGAGGGGTAACGTGGCCAGTCGAGCGCGCCCAGCGGCTGTTGGATTGCAGCGTGCACTCCCCCCCTCAAGTGATACAAATTGATACAAGAAAATTGTCATTAATTACTTACAATTATGGGTAAATGGTGATATTATGTGTAATGATGAGATGATAGTTAAGTATCTTGTAGTAAGAGACATTAGGTACCTATATTTAGGCAAAATTTTAGGATACTCACTTTCAGGTATTTGGCCAATCAAACTGATGGCGTTCAACAGTGGATTCTCTCTTTTATACAAAATTTCGTATATCATATCTTTTTCAGGCGACGCGTAATTTATAGGGCCTATTGTAAACATAAATACTTTTGATAATAACATTTATAACAGCAGTTGACGTCTTTACCTGTTTAGATTATAATTTTCAAAGTAAATAAAAATATAAATAATAACAATATAGAAAATTAACAATCAGGAACGGCTTCCTAAGCATCTGTGAAATTTCTAGGCATCTATTCCTAGTAGGTATTTCTGTAAAATTCCCTTAACTTAATATTCCCTTACTGTTGTCGATTGTCATTTGTGATTTCAAACCTCAGTCCATATTACTCAGTTTCTACATTTCTCTATTAAGTTTTTTTTTTTTTTGGATTGATTAAATTCTTGTGGCCCTAGTGGTCTTTCAAGAGTCACCGGACTTGGCTCAATTAAGTATCACTAGTCCGGCATTAAGAAAAAATATTGTTAGTAAACCCGCGTGCTCAAGAATTCAAGGACAATCTGCGGCATAGTAATTATAAAAAACACCAGACCGCCCTGGAATCGCGTGACAGATTATGCTCCGCAAGCCCCCCGTAACTACAGGCTTGGTCTATGAGTTCCAGTGGGATATTACAGGTTAATTTTTGTGTTAGATATACATCTATTAATGATTGTTAATTTAAGTTTAGAATATATGTATTATTCGGTAATTAGAATATATTATTAACTAGCAACCCGCCCTCGCTTCGCTTCGGTTTATAAGTTTGTAATTATTTGTAAAATTTCGAAATAGAATATAGCCTATATTAAACACGGATAATGTAGCTTCCTATTTGTGAAATAACTATTGAAATCGGTTCAGTAGTTCCAGAGATTACCCCCAACATACCTATAAACAATCACACAATTTTATCTCTTTATTATATTAGTATATATAGATTTATACCGGCCGGGTTGTGTTGGTGGCATCACTCTTCCTCTGGGTAGAGGCATAGAAGGCGACTAAAACCACCTAAAAGAGTGGACTCGCCTCATGCACGCACGAGTCAATATGCATGAGGAGTATTTACGGTTACTAATTAGTACTATGCATAAGTTCTCTATACATAATGAATTGCGAGGCCTATTTACACAAGGTAAAAAATCTAGGTAAAATCGTAAATCTAGGTAAAAAATGCATTTAGAAGTTTTACTGTTTATAAAGCAGTTGTCCTATTGTGTGCGACAAAACGACAGGAGAATAATTATTAGGTTGTTAAAGCGAACTAATTAAGTATGATATCGTACAAATAAATGATAAAGGTACGGAGAGTAGAGGACTAGTCTCCAAAATATTCGTCTCTAAACTACATATCTATTTCTATATTCTGAATACTTATGTATATTTTTCTCTGAACTGCAGGAAATTCCTCATGTTCGTATTACTGCGTTTCTCCCTACTTGTTACTATTTGGTCGCTGCCCATCGATAGTAGGACCAGAGCTGTTAATAAGAGTCTAAGCTGTTAATAAGAGTAGGTGTCATAAATGGATTATTAGGTTGCTAGTAAGATTAAAACAGTATTTCATTGTATAAAACGCTTAATCACCAGGCAGTTATAGCATGAAATGATATAGCAATATCTTGTATATTTTATGTTACAGATAAATATCGCAAAGAAGACACGTAGTTTTAGAACGGTAAAATGACAGCAGACGGATCATATTTTGAGTAGATGTCGGTAAATTGTCTTGACTTAAGTAATAGGACAATAATTGGCAATGTATATACAATATTGGGAGAAATAGGAAAGTAGAAAGCCAAAGGGCGTGATAACAAGCGATGCCCGCAAACCGGAAGTACCGTACACGATTTCTTTTTCCTTCTCATACTATATAATATGTATACTGTGCTTCTCAGTTAATGTTCTTTGGGAAATAAAGTTCCTAAACCTAAAAAAATAGTCCTGGAATGAAAACAATTTGCATGAGTTGTGGTGACGACCTTTAACAGTTATCTACTGACTGAATAAAAGTGTTGTATGATGGCGGCGCTCGGGAAAGGCCTCACCCTTCGGCCAGTCGAGCGTTCGCATAAATACAAACTCCTTTGCAACTCATTAACGAAGTTATTCAATACACGGTTAAGTAACACAGATAGAATTTTTTTTCCAGAATAGAGATTATATAGAAATATCTATTCTATAAATGTGTAATATATTCTATGAGGATTCGAGGAGAAGTTGGAGAGAATGGAGAGTTCCCATATAATTGTTATATATACAATACAAATTTTTTTGCAATGCCATCGGTCTGTGTCTCTCCACTGCTGAATCTCCGTTCCGCCACCACACACGGTCTTACTTATTCGGCGATTTACAAATAGTAATTCTCATGAAACAGTTGGCAATTAGCAGTTTCGAGGCCATCGAAATATAGGAATTTAAAATTATATTTTTTTTTGGAACAATTTGTCATTTGTATCCGTGTACATTGAGCCACTATTTTTGCAAGATTGAATAAAGATAATTTATCACAAACAGAAAGGGTAAGGAAAAATAAAAACAAATTCAAGCTGCAGCTGTATATAATCTGCTTCAGTGTGAATAATAATTATAGCGGTGAGTCGTCGTCATTGGTGGATCTGGTCTTGTGTTATTTGCTTCCTCCAGTGCTCGGGGTGGTCTTTGCGTCGGTCGTTTTGCCTGTATCGGGCAGCTTCGGCGCGTCAGGAGTCTTTGGGAGCTCCGATGGGGGCTTCAGACCACCAGGCAGGTCTGCGCCGATCACTGCCGAAGCCAGCACCAGAAGGCATACGAGAATCTGGAATTGTATTTTTTTATAGAAGAGGTTGCAGACGATCGGGCGACCCACGAGGTGATAGTGGTCACCGCCGCCCATGGACACCTGCAACCCCAGAGGGATGCGGGTACGCGCGAACCTTGCAGAATCTTATTCACAGCCTTTTTAAAGAGCTCCATGTCCTAATTAAGTGGGAAACCTCAGTAGGCAGTTCATTCCATAACTTTCAGGTTCGCGGTATAAAGTGTCTTGAAGACCGCACTTTTCACAGTAACTAAATCAAATATGGGAACCGATAGAGTAAAATGTCAAGTGACGGTAGCAGAGCTGATTATTTGCTGCATAGTGTCGACCGAGTGGCTCATTCGTTAGCACCGCTAACTGCTGTTTAAAAGGTCCAGGGTTCGATTCACGGTAGGATATTCATTTATTTAAAGACAAATGTTAGTTCGGATAGGAGGGGTGGTGTTAATTTAAAGCTGGTTGGCGTGGGTGACGTAAAAGGCGACTTAGGGATAGCAGCACAGGCCCTGAGGAACTATACCATCTCTAAAAGAGTGCCGTTTAATAGCCATACGGCTCTCATGCACAAGATAATACAAGATAATGTGGATGACCTATGTCCGAAATAAAAGTAACGTCACTACGTTACTTTTATTTATTTAAACTTTACTGCATAAAGAAACATTATACAAAAGGCGGACTTAATGCCTAATGGCATTCTCTGCCAGTCAACCTTTGGTTAAACAGAAATACGAAGGTGCATCGAGCAATCGTTAAAAATGTCAGTACATATAATATTAGTTCGGGTCTGGGTGGTGTCTTGTCTGTATGTGTCTCTGGACCCACAACACAAAGAATTATAATATGGGTCATTGAGTGTGGCGTTATTTATTTAGACGTAGCGACAAGGCGCCAAGGTGGAGTCAAGCTTGCGACTGTCACTAATAATTATTATTTTTTTAACCTAAAGGTGTTTACATGTAACAAATCCCTAAAACGAAATCTGTTTATAATGCAAAGTGTCGTCTCTTTGTTCGCGTATAACTTGGGTTCTAATGGACGGATTTTGATGCGATTTTCCCTGTCTTGTAGGTTATTACTCTGTGGTTATTACTTTCGGAAGCTTTCGGTAGGTACATTAGTACGAGTACCTACCTATTCGTATACGTCACATGCAAGCGGAGCCACGAGCAAAAGGTTAGTAATAGTGCGTAAGTAAGTAATAGTAATAAGTGCGTCATGGTAATAAGATAGTAGATAGTAGGGGTCGACTTACCACCACACGGGTCGTCATGTTTGCTTCAATCACAGCGCAATTTACGAAGATGTCCTTTATACATTTTACTTTGGTATTGGATGGAAACTAGTTAAAGGCACTGACGCAATGTGAGTAGTTAATTGTAGGCGAACAATGAACCAATTATTGAAATGTTCACTAGGATATTATTATGGATTAATCAGCCGATAGGTAATTATTATTACAAACTAAATATTGGTCAAGTGCGAGTCGTTCTGGAGCACCATTCACTCCGTTTAGGCCGATTTCTTAGATAAAGATATTAATTTCCTATCTTTTATATGTGACTTTATCACGAAAAAAGGACCTTGTTGTTGGTTCTAGTTCTCTAGATATTTAGACTTTAGTAAAAACTCAAAAAATATTGTATTTATTATAAAAGATCAGACACTAAACGTGTTTTTGACTAAACACTTTTTTAAACCAACGAATCAAATTATTGTGGACCATGTACATGTGTTATTGTTGTAAATAGAACAGGTGTTTAGTTAGAGAAAAATAACGAGTATGTCAATCTTTGTGTTTTGTGGTTCAAACGATTCAGTTCTTGTCGTGATTTGTGGCGAGAACTAAACTATGAAATCTTTGACACACGCACACAACAAAATCGAGAGTTCACCATCGTGGCAGATGCATTCCAGGTAGAATATGATTCCAAAAACTACGGGTCAATGGAGGACGACTTTTCAATGCTATCTGAAATTGCTGACGCCTTGTACTCACTACCTACTCGTATATATACAATAGAGTCGACAATATTTGGTGTAAACACGAACAGTTCCAGGAACAAGCATTTCAAATTGATCAAGACAAGGCGATGGAGTACCGAAGGTGATTACATATACGAAATAAGTATAATAGATGAATGAAACCATCTACAGGCAGCAGCAGTATGTCATCCCTGCAATCATTTAGATTAGAGAAGTCTGTAAAACCTGTGAGCGCGGTGCTGACGATGCAAATAAAGTTTAAAGAACATTAAGTACTCGTATTCCTAATTTACTGGCATCTGAAGTGATTATTCAACGTGGTAGAAGAAGGTCACAAAATACTACAGCACGCCGAAACACAAACATTGATGTCAAGTGTAAGAGAAACCTTTCGAATATCGGCATAAGAAAATTAGTTAAAATAATTATTAACGAGCACATAACGTGCAAAGGTTTTAAGGCTCTACCATGTCAAACACATGTGGCTAGTTTACCTATATACCACATGGAAGCTATTGTAGCATATAAAGTCACTGGCGTGGATTTAGCTGGTCCATTCTAGCTGAGATCAGGCAGTAAAATCTGAATAGTATTGTT
The DNA here is from genome assembly GCA_943735995.1 of Sesia bembeciformis. Taxonomy (NCBI): domain Eukaryota; kingdom Metazoa; phylum Arthropoda; class Insecta; order Lepidoptera; family Sesiidae; genus Sesia; species Sesia bembeciformis. The sequence goes on from OX031043.1 coordinate 10,642,866, forward strand.
CATTTGCAATGAATGAAATGAATCACCATCCACAAATGATTTTATACTGGCTTTGCATCGTTTCATAGCACGACGTGGAAGAGTAAGGTGCAATTACAGTGACAATGGCACAAATTTTACGGGCCTTAACAATTTACTGAAAACTTTAGATTGGAACAAAATTCTATGCTTTTCTGTGGAATTTAATTCCTCCCGCACCTCCCTGGTGGAGAGGGTTCTATGAGAGACGGTGTCATAAAAGAGATGCTAAGAAAAGTACTGGGTCGAGCTTCAGTTTTTTTAATAGAATTTCGAACCATACTTTGTGACACTGTAGCGACTACTAATAGTAGACCCTTAGCATACGTAAGCAACGACCAAGACCAAGGCCCTTGACTCCATCTATGTTCACTCAATCTTTGGTGGAACACGCGGTCGCGGACTTGGACGAGATCGACGGAAGACCATCATTCATCATGTACAAGTCTCAGTAGTAGGGTAATCAAACCGCCAATTCGATTGGACATTTAAATAAATTAATATTTTTATATATGCCCATTATTATGCCTATTTATATAGCTGTTAAACTCCCTGTTTTTCCTGGCCGGGACCGTTGTAAATAGAACATAGTTGCTTAGTTATAGAATAATCAGGAGTCTGTCAATCGTTGTATTTTGTGGTTTGCCTACGTACCTAAGTTGAATTTATTAAATATTTTCAATAAACGGGTCAGTTCTTGTCCATTGATTGACTAACATTGTTGGACCAATGAATGAAAATAAAAACTTTCAGATTACTATGCATTTTAAATACATTCTACGGAAACGATAATGTAACAGCAACATGTAATAATACTATATTATGTCAGCAACGTTATTCACTGCACAGTTTGTCATTAACCTCAACGGGAACTTCTATAAAAATATCTTCCGAAATATTTCTCTCAAATTTCTCTGTTGCGAGTGTCTTTTATAACAGCCCTGCCATAAGGTTGACACAAAACAGAAAAATCGCCAAAAATCGCATTTTTTGAAGAACGAACCTAAATACAACATCTTTTGGCGTTACAGTTTGGCATTGAATGTCTTAGTATCCAGCCCGGGCCAAACTAACCAAAAAATAAAAAAATGTCATCTTTACTGTTAAATGTTCACGATGATCTCGAAATATTTGATTCAGGACAATGCTTTATGATTGCCGGAAACTATGAATATTATCATTATTTATGTGACGGATTTGACGACCGGGTATGTTCTATTTATGAGGTGCTAGAATTTTAATTTATATATGGTATAGAAAAACAACTTGGAAAGTTTTCCTTAGGTTATGTATGACGATTTGATTTTTAGACCAGTTCACGTGAGTTTTAAACCATTTCTATGGACCAGTTGCTATCCTATCATAGTGCACTTGTGTTTCTGCCCACCTCATATTAACCCCTGAAAATGAAAGTTGAAGTTGAACTATTGTAATGCTCACAGCACAGATCTAGGTTCACAACTTCTCAAGTAATCTCAAGCGGTAAATTGTTAAAATTATCTTCTAACTAAACCATGGTTGCCACATTTTCATGAGCCCTTGTCGTGTGGACATTTTCATGTAGGATGATTTTCTAAAGGTAAAGCAGACAGAAACAGTTGAGATATTAATTTTTTTTAATCAAAATTTGCCATCAAAAAATTACTCATGATAAATACGCAAAAAATAATGATTACATGATGCATTATTTTTTATATTTACCACAATTTAACTTGGGACAATAATTAAGGATTTCTTTTTACAAATCCATACTTATAATATACATATGTATATACTTTAACAATGGGACATTTTGGTCGATCTATCTGTTGTCTATACTTATTTAATACTGGCGAATACAAATGCAGGCCAAAATATATTCAGTAACAGATTTGTGTGTATATGGAATAAGTTACCACAAGAAATCATTGAATCACCAATTGTAGAGTTTCAAGAACAGACGTGATAAATAGCTTCCAAGCGAAGAGATATGGTAAAACTTGTAACACAAGATATAGGCATACCAGCAGTAATGCTGTTTGCCTTTTACACAATAATAAAAATAATTATTTCTTTCTTCTGTTTTCAGGGTTGGGGTTGTGGGTACAGAACCTTGCAAACAATATGTTCCTGGATGAACCACAATTATAAAAATGTGAAGGTGCCATCAATAGATGAAATTCAGAAAATTCTAGTACAGCTTGAGGATAAGCCAGTATCATTTTTGAGTTCTAAACAATGGATTGGGAGTTTTGAAGTAACCATAATTTTTTTATTTTTTTATTTTCTCTATGAATTTGTGGTTCACTGATGGAGAGATTTTTTTAATGAAAGAAGTTGGTAAATGAGCAAACAGTCAACATGTGCCAACATCAGTCTAGAATGATAAATGTTGACACACTTCCGGATGCATTGTATACATTTAGTGATTTAGAAGGGGTTGGGAATAGGATAATAGGATAAAGTGGGAATTACACATTTTACAGTAATGACCTGTGAGTTTTGGATCAAGTCCGCTAATTGGCTATTGGCTGGGAGGCCATTGCCCAACAATGGAACACAATTTCTGACTAAGAATCTTAGTTTTTATTAGCATTCTCTGGACCCATAAATCTCCTTAATATAGGACTTACACCTTACATTTGAACAAACAATACTGCAATTCATTACCTAGTAAATAATGCATTCTTCTATGTAAATCTAATGCCTAACACATATTTTCACATCTACAAATTTCTAAAATGTAATGCAGATTGACACAATTTCAGGTGTGCCTTGTTGTGGATACACTGTTCGACATTCCATGCAAAATCCTCCATGTCAACAAGGGCGATGAATTGCACAGTATAGTGGACAGTTTAAAAACACACTTTGTTACCTATGGAAGCCCTGTGATGATGGGAGGTGATGTGGATTGTTCATCTAAAGGAATTATGGGCTTACATATTAGTAACTCATCTGACGCAAGCCTCCTAGTTGTGGTATGATTTTATATTTTATTTTCATTCCTTTTGATGGTAATGGGTACACTATGTGAGATCGAATACCTTGTTCGATTTTTATTACATCGTAAATGTTTCTTTGACATATTCATATTGCGTAGGCTTGTTTTAATGACAGCTTAGTGTGATGTAACATTAGTTTGAGAAAATTTATTTTGACAGCTTCTTACATCAAAGTATGAGTAGGTATATAAAATAATTTAAAGTATGTTTAGTTGTTTATCAATCAGATGTGCTGAGTATTAATCTTTAAACATATTTAGTTTGTAAGATTGTAAATTGTTCTAAATTGATTTCCAATTGTGACATTTATATGCAATTTCCTATAATAATTGCTTGTTACTTTAAACTATTTTCGATCTTATATACTTCAATGTAAGAAACTGTTGATGTACAGTTTTTCGAACTACCATTACATCACACAAATTAGCTGTCGTTAAAACAAGCCTTCACAGTATGAAAATGTCAACAAAACAAGTATGATTATCGATTTAATAAAAATTAAACAATAGATTTCACGTAGTGGACGCATGTTCAACAGGACTTACATGTGTAAAAGTTTTAATTTTATATCATTTTTAACCTTCTCTATGAGAATGGTCTAATTGTAATTTAATTATTCATGTATTTCCATTTATCTGTCATATATGTCAAATGTCACATGTCATTATTTTATTCACAAGCCTAAACTTAATCACAACTAGCCAAGGAGGGAAGGAAGGGGATTAGCTGGTTAACCATACAAAAATTTACTTTTGAAATTATTCATTTTTTATCTGTAATATTTTACACATAATTTCTGGTGCTGCTCAGTATTACGGTAGATAAACCCTTTATATCATAATAGTATTTTTTTTATAGTGGAGTGTAGGCTTTCTCGGCTGGTGTCCATATTAATTGAATCTTCCGGATACTTGGCCGAGGTCTTCTGGAATCTCTTCTCTTTCTTCCAAACGTTTCGTCAACAACTGCGGTTGACATCCTCAGTGGCGGCTGCGTTCACTTTCGGAGAGATGTTATTTCTTCGGCTTCTCGAGTGCAACTGACTAAATGTTTTTTTTTTCGGATTGGCTAAATTCTTGTGGCCCTAGTGGCCTTTCAAGAGTCACCGGACTTTATTGTGTATTTACGCACCAGTATTTATTGTGGGCGGGGGTTGTTGTGATTGTGTGGTGTGTACTGAGTCTGTTTTTGTCCCCCCCTTTCCGTTTTGTAGTGCCAATATACACTAACCCACAGGAACATGGTATTTTATATACTCCAGTCGAGGACAGTGGATCTCTGGGATCTTTGACTGACCAGTACGTCTTTTGAAAGCAGCAAGTCCTAAATCATCTTTTAAAATTTGTGACATGGTTCTAGGTGCTTAATATTCATCTCTCTGGATAAAATCTTTTGCTTCCGGACCGGATTTCTTTCGATTATCTACTTCACAGTTTTAATCGTCTGTTTAGTAGGAATGGTGTGTGGACGGCCACATCTATTTCTGTCACAAACAGAGGACGTTTCAATGTACCTACAAATAGCCCGGTGCATAAACATTCGGCTAATACCAAGCAGATGGAGAGTTTTAAATAGTGCATTTGGCTTCACTCCTACTTTGTGTAAATACAGCAATACGGTTTTCATTATCACCCTACTCCATTTCAATATTAATACAATATTTAATAATGATTGATGCCATAATGAGAAAAAAACATTTATTTTTCACGTGAGAATGACAGATTCGAAATTGAAATGTTTTTTTTTCTTTATAGTAACGGTATTTATGGTCAGATTAATAATACAATACATGTAATACAATTCACTGTATTCGTGCGAAAAGTGCTCTAAAACAAGACGTTAAAAATCAATTTACTTTGTTACTTTCCAGGATCCTCATTACGTGGGGAAGGAGCCGTCCAAAGCATTCCTACAAAATAAAGGTTGGGTGCAGTGGCAGCCATTGAAGAATTTCCTAAATTCCTCTTTTTATAATTTGTGTTTACCCCAAGTGAAAGCCAAATGTTAATAATAAAGTTATGTATTATTTATCATTTGTATTATGTAACTAATCTTTATATATATAAAGAGATGTCCTGACTGACTGACTTTTTTATTTCTCCGTACTTATGTAGAAACTCAGTGGTACCGGCACCGGCCGAGGATTTGAACTCATGATCACACGAATGTGAGTCGAGTATAGATGGGCATCTATCTAGGCCAGTGGTCGTCAAACTGCGGCCCGCGGACGATATTTGTGCGGCCCGCGACAAAGCAAACAATTTTAGTAGATAATATCAAAATATGATTTTGCACATGAAGTTAACTAAATAGAAGTACGCGGGTAGGTATAAACTTCCTCCTGTTCTTTGTGTCCGTTAATTGTATGCTAGTTAGTTTATTGAGTTGGCAAATAAAGACTTCACATTGGTCACAGGTAGCAATTGCCATACAAAATCTATGGGCAATCGCGTTTTGACAGCTCATAAAAAATATGTCAATTGATTGGTGGTGTCAACTAAACAATCCAAGAATGTGCGACCCGCAGTGATACCTCACATTGTCCTATGTGGCCCTTGACCAGAAAAGTGTGACGACCACTGATCTAGGCTATCCTCGCTCTGTTTAGAGGATTTTATCCTTGCTCCTTTTGAAATTACGATTTTTCTGTAATCTTTAACCTAGTCGAGATTTAAATACCTCGTTGAATAGCTAGGAAAACAATGTTTTTTAAAACTTTCGCATATTAAATTGCATAGTAAATTTTTTAACGAAAACCCATTTATATGGAAAGTATAATAATAAAAATTAGTAAACCGCGTAATGTTTCAAAACCGTATTTCAAAATGATTACAGATTTATTCTTTTATCATCATCGCTCTTACCACTATTGATTATTGAAAAATTTAATTATTTTTTTTATTATGAATCCAAAATTATACGGTGTTTATTATACGAGCATTCGTAAATATCTAATTTATTAATTAAAAATTAATAATGTCAAGTTATCAACTTATTCCTGCCGTGCACGAGTATATTATATTTGGACATTAAAAATAAATAATGGTTATTCAAAATGCACTTGTTACTGCTGATAATTCTAAGAAAATAATTATATTGACCCTTACAATAACCGAACTTAATTAAGGCCGCGTCAGTTACCCGAGGACGGTGTTTACATTTTGGATACATTGGATTGAAATAGCACATAATTCTTCGCAGCAACAAATACTCCGTAGTCACAGACATTAAATCCTTCCCTGCAGTTGACATTCAACATAAGGATGGATGCAATACTTACTTTTTTTATTGCGCCTTTTCCTTTGATTATATTAAGTCGACTGGCGGGAACGCGGGAGTCGACTGGCGATATCCGACCGAGCACAGAACATAGGATGCACAAAAACCTATATTTAGGTATTTAGGTACCTATTGAAAAAACTACTATGAAAAACTAACATAAATATAACACCGTGTCGTTGTGTGTCGAACACTGTCGCTACAGTATATTAGTAACGCCCATTTATCCAATCCTGAGACAACTCTTACAGCGACGGCCTCAACTATTCGGCCGCCCCGGGCGAGATTTTCTTCAGCGCCCTTTATTTCTTATGCGAATAAAATCAGTTTTCTCAGTCAATGAAATCAAAAAAACAGCCAAGTGTGTCTCTAGAGTAGTCGAAATTAAAACCTAGACCTCTTTCAATTGACTTAGAAATTTGGCATAGGTGTTTGGATACTATGTAAACGATACAATCAGAAAACGACCAAATGTTCACCTTTGCAAAGCGATGAAAGAGATGGGTAGTTATTATCAGCTACAGACTGGATCGGTGATTTTCCATTTTATTTTATTTTCTCTTGTTCTGTGGTGCCATTACCCTTTTTTAACTGATTGATTGGCCGGTGCGCGGCGTACCTATAGCCCTGACGCCCCGAGCAACGCCCCTATAGCCCCGGGTTGCCCCACCCTAAAGCCGGCACTGAATTCGGGAAGTTCTACTGCGGAACACTAAGGACAACGTTTACCTATAGATAGTTCTTGTAACTTAATGCATGATATACTCGTACACCTTCGAAACATTACATTTTTTAGATAAGGATAATGAATGAAAATAATATAGGTAACAAAAACAGTAAATTTTCACGTAAAAACCCGAGTACAGGCTATTGTTTGATAAGTCATTTATTTGTGCAGTTGCGACAAAATACTAAAATTAATTATAACATTTTTTTTCTGTTAAGTCATGTTTTCCATTATTTTTATTAAATTCACATTTATTACATTTCATAATGTAAACAAATTGGACACAAAATATTACGGAACGGAACAGTTAATACCTACGTAACACTTACCTTACTTAGATTGCGTAATAGTGCTTTTGTTTATATTTAAAATAAAAGTAATTATTTTAATCTGTTGACGGTTTTTCTTGTAAATGAATACTTATCCGTTTGCATAGTGATCTTCCTGATTGATTTTAATTTTATTGCATAATCTAAAAAAATATTTTAAAACGAGTACCACTGTCAGCTTGCGGTTCCCCCGCTTGAAATCCACTTCCCAAATCAGTCAATTCAGTCCCAAGTCAGTATTGCCGATTCTTCCAGACCCGCCATACTCAAGCTGCGGCCCACGGACCGTAAGTAGCCAGCCGAGTATTTATGAGCAAGTGCGCTAAGTTTCATAGTGCCCGGAAACAATGGTTGAATTTGAGATGAAGTAGTGGAGGCTTGGTGGTTAGTGCGTGATAGTAAGACTATCACCAATCTGATTAATTCACACCTACTGGTAGATATTGCGGCCGGCTGTTGTTGTTGTTAAATCGTATGTTGCTATTTAACGTCACCATAAGTATACCTTAGTCACCTAAATATACTTTAAGTAAATACGTCACTTAAACTGTCTTGATTCCCTTAAGGTCCAATGTATCCGGATATGTAAAAAGGCCAGAGAATCAGAAAGTCCAATTATGCAAAATGACCAACGACGTGTATTTACGTATCAATTGTACGGTATTCCGTATCAATATGGATCCAGGAGATCTTGGGATTAGCGTTAATAAATAGATAGACAGGCAGATAAATGTTGTCCTTTGTCTGTAAGTGAAGTCAGGGATTCGAGTAATTTCTAACAATCTGTACTTGTATTGAGTGTATTAACATTATGAAAATTAAGTACATAGGTTTCTACAACTCTTATACGAGTATTAGGGACAATGGATGGATCAATAGGATCTGAAACGAAGGAATTCGTAAAAGAACCAATGTCGGAGCAGGTCACATTTGTCGCAGCCCGATATCGGATGTAGGTTTAAAAGTCCTTGAGCGGAGACCACGGATCGGGAAACGTAGCGTGGGACGCGTTTCCCTCAGGTGGACCCGTGACGGTAATGGGTGATTAAGAAGAGCAGAAATCAGAGCGAGCCGGCGTGCCTCGACTGATCCAGCAATGAAGCGAACACAGGCTAACAGTAGTGTACGTGCTTACTACTAATAGCGGCATATTTTTTGTATATATTTTTGTGACAGTGTAATATTGTATCTTGTACGACACTTTACACTCAACTTTCTGAATAATTTTAGACTACAATCATGGCAAGGTATGATACGGATAATTCATGTAAAAAAGACGGAAAATTTAATAATACAATGTAAACAATTACAATAGATTATAGCCAAGGGAACGGCAAACAAATTAATTTGCAAGTACAATTACCAGAAATTGTACAGGAAAACTGTATTTGCACGGCATAACATAACAATACCGCTCGACAAACTTATCTTTGCGGGCGTCAAAATTCGGAACTAACCATACGGTATTTACCTTATGAGATCAAGGAACGTGTGATGGCTTAATGAATGTATTAATACTGTTAATTAGCATATAAATGTGTTTCAGTTATAAATTAAACTAAATACGTTGCTCAATTGCTCACATTAAAATGTTGAAAATGACAAATAGTTTTTGTCTAAATCGGAATGCCATCAGATAAACGCAGGTGTAAGTTTGTCAGACTGTAGTGTGTTTAATTGCCAAATATTGAGAAGTGTCGTGTGAGGTTATCATCTCTCGTGGAGGTACGTATATAAGAGTGTACACTAAACGGCTGCATGTTGTCCAGCGGGTTTAGCTGAAGGTAACACACTTTCAAACAGTTTATACAATAAATATTCACAATGAAGGCAATGGTAAGTGAAAATATTTATTATGAAATAAATAATGCATAAATTAATATGTGGATATTAACATAAATTTTCATAGAGGAATGGTTACTTATGTTTGCTACATAAGAATGAACCAAACACTAGGACTCGAATCGATCGACAGTAGGTACCTACTTACTACCGTAAAACTACACAACTATGGTCCAGATTTATGAGGTTTCAAATTTGTGCATTTCTCATTTACGAATGGATATATATTTTTAATACCTATTGATGTTTTTATATAAAGTAGGATGTATTAAAATAACATATATAAGTCAAAATATGGTAAGAGCATTAGTTTCATTAATTTTTTTTAAAATTAATGTTGGACCATTGTTGTATGGTGTGTTGTCAACTTTAGACCAGATTTTAAATTATACCCGGGACGCATATTGTGATACTTTGGACTATAGTAGAGAGCTTTATTTGACTGGTTATAGTTTAGTTTATAAGGAAAACACTTATGAATGAGATCAGAACAGGTTTTATTGACTAAATCACACCTTACGTTACAAGAGAAAATATTTCTTTAAATCTTTTATTAAACAATATTAAATTATTTATCAAAATTAAAATGATTAGTTAGATCTTTAATAAAAATTAACAATTATGATAAACATAGAAAAATAAACCCCCAACTAACTTTAGTTTTTTGGCATTCCCCATTTATACTCGAGTTCCGGCACAGGGAATAATGCACGCTTCGTGCTTAATTTTGATGGGATTTTAATTGGGGAGACCATCTTGTCGAATGGATAGAATATACAGTCAGGTTTCTCAGGCCACTTCCAAGATAATCCGCAGCGTGCCAAGCAGCTAATGAATGCTCCATCAACATCGACGGTCTTCATTTGGCCTGGCCATGTTTCACCTTCGTATTCTACTAATACGTATTCGCCTGTTTTGGGAACAAACTTTGAAGGATTCGGATTCTCATTTGAAGGTTCATTTTCGATTAACTCGTTTGAGAGATCCATAGTTGAGTCTGAAGCATACTGAATTTCAGTTTCGTCTTCACTTTCGCTGGAAGAATCTATGTATTTTTTCTTAGATTTTTCTTTCGATTGCTTTGATGTGGAATGCTGCGGTTGTACTTCATCGTTTTCAACGGAAGGGTCATTTTCGGTGTTGAATTTCTGTTTCGACTGCTTTGATGTAGTAGGTTGTGTTTCAGCTAGTTCTTCTGCAGAAATGCTTTTACCCGCCGCAACATTATGCCTTTTTTTTCGTCCTTTACCTCCACCTATTTCAACCACTCCCTTTCTTATGTTAAGAATTGCATGAATGATTCCGAAATCAGAGTTGGTTCGTGAGGTTGGGCATCGGGATGCTTAAATGTAGTCAAGCTTTGCAGCACTGGAGTTTCATCTATGGGGAAAATGGCGGTTTTTTAAAGCCAGCTTTGAGATTGTCTGCAGAGTTGTCCATGATACTTTCCCACAACTTTTTAAGCATCGCAGAAAACAGATTTTTAGGGACAGTGAGCGATCTCTGCTCTTCAGGAGTTTCCTTCCACTCATCCAAAATTTGACGCCAAGGCAGTTTAAGAGGCCTAAAATAGGCAACATCTAGAGGCTGCGTTAAGTGAGTGCTATTTGGCGGAAGGGCCACAAAGGATATATTGTGGTCTTTGCAAGCTTTCAAAACTTCAATATTTATATGGGAACTTAAATTATCCCCTATAAGCAGCTTTTTCCCTTCTACCCTACGTAGAGTAGGCAACACCAATGAAAAGAACCAATCTTTAAAAGTGTTAGTATCAAACCAGCCGGACTTAGACCTGTTGAATCGAGTGTCAAGTGGTCTACCCTCCGTCCATGTGGACCATAAATTTTCGGCCTTGTAGTTTACACAAGGTGGCAGAATATCCCCAGCAGCATTGCCACATATCATTAAACTAACAGAAGCTTTTGTGGAATTTTTGATGGCTTCTGGAAATTTTTATATCCACGTTTTGTTAGCACCTTTTTCTTACCAGGGTCGTCCACAAGATTCGTCTCGTCATAGTTGTATATGAGATGAGATGTCACTCCCTCGATTTCTTCCTTCAACTGGTCAAAATACGATTGAACTTGTTCTTCGTCTACAGCGGCCCTTACTCTTTTTATGTTGCTGCAGAACCTTTAGGACAGTTCTTTTTTGTGTCGTTTCAGGAAGATACTTGCCCAGGTTTTGCCAGGTAAGTTATTTTGGAATTGGTCAATTTTACGTCCTTTTTTATCCAGATACATTTTAACAATGCATCTTAGATCGTATATTGTTATAGGGAAACCGAAGTTACACATTTCTGTTGCATGCTGGATAAAAGCAGCTTCTTCGGCCTCTGAGAAGACACACTGACGTCCTGGCTGCCTAACTTTGTTTTGCCGTAACGCCTTCAACTTTAAAATTATCGAACTTCTCGGAATTTTGTATTTTTTAGCAGCTTCCCGCTGAGATAGTATTTTGTTGCTTATATTAAGAAGACAAAGTTCCATTTGGCGATCACTATAGCACCTGTAGGCACGCCCTCCAACTTTTCTTCTCATTAATTTGTCTCGTGACATCATTTCCTAAAACAAAAAGTAGGGTTTTAAATATGGTCCAAAAATACGTTAGGAAATTAGAAAATACACAATTTTTTTAACTTCAACCAATATTTTCAAATAAAAGTTTGCAGTTAGCGTAACACGAATAAACAGGTATCTCTCACACAAAGCCCAGTGAATTGATTCCAGGGAGCTACCTTGCGGTAATGCATGAAACTAGAAACCTAGTAGGATGATTAAGGAAAATAGTACAGAATAATGAAACTAGATGTCACTACGACTCAAAGCCGATGTATTTTGTTTAAAGAGGTAGCTGGACTATAGTTGAGGCCCTAGACAATAGTTGTGTAGTTTTACGGTACTTAAAGCGTCGAATCGCTCAAGTGATAGATTCGACACTTGTTTTAAGAAACTAAATAAGTGCAATCGATTATTTTGACTCAATAATATTAATTTTGTTTATTAGGTATTTATGATAAAAAGTGCGCCCGTGTGGTTAGAGGCGAGACTATCTATGGTTGCGACTTGCGGGCGGGTGTTGGCTCGGTCGTGCGATCAGCCGCCAAGTGGCGCTTCTGTGATACGCCGATGTGTACCTTTTAAGCAACACCATACAACTGTTTTCAAGCTTCTGGTCGCCTGGTCGCGTGTCGCCGCCTGCACCGTGTGCCCGACGACCTAGAAATGTTTTCTTTAAAATAAATATAACAGAAAATTATATTTAGGTATATACTTTTAGGGTTATGTTGCCTCAAGAGCCGTTTAGAACCGTTGATCTGAATCAGTTTATATATGTGTTAATGAAAACAGCTTGACAGTACCTTTAGATTTCTATTTGGATGAAACTGAGATTTCTTTTATACAGGATGGAAGAATTTCAGCATTCCTGAAACTTGCATTAATTTGTTTAATACAGGATCCATGGGGATTCTGCTTATATTTCTGAGTTAATTGATTTAAAATGTTACGTATTTATTTGTAACCATATAAATTTTTGGCCTTTATAATTAGCAAATAGGTATACGTATTTAGATGTATACCTATGTAAGTATAGAGAGAGTAAAAAGTGAACAATAACATTTTTTACAAAAAAAAGTCGCAGATTTCGTGAATGAAATTCAGTTTCAGGCTTGACATGTCCTTTATATAATAAACATAGTTCACGATGACAGGAAGTGTACCCAGCTGTCTCTAGCTGGGTACACTTCCCATAAGGCTGTCTAAAAATGAGAAAGAATAATGAAAATACGTTCTTATAATCACCTAAATGCCGTATAAAAATAAATGGACAAATTAAAAAGAATTATTTTTCAAAAATAAATAAGCGGCTAAAACATCTTAATTGCACAGGTGTCCAACGGCAAACAGCGCAAAATTGACGTCATACAGTCTGTTTTCATTCCGTTACATAATCCGTGTCATCCGGTTTCGAGGGATTTTTGTTTAGTGGAACTTTTTTACTTAAATTATCTACGCATGATCATAATAGTAGACACGTCTAGTTTTTCGGAAATATGTATCACAAAATCACGTGTAGATATTAAACACATTGATTTAGGATTGTTTTGCTAATTACAAAATTCACAAGGTTTATTTGATTGCCAGCAATTGGGTACCACCTAATAGGCATAATAATAAATAGGCATGACGGTCCCATTTAGTCGGCAATGTCGTGCAATATATCCTGTCGTGCAAATGGTCTCGGATTCAATTCGCGATCGTTCTCCTTGTAACTCATAGACGAATAACAATACCATTGTATGAATCATCACTAGCTACACTAGGTTGGTAATTTTATCATGACTTCTTTAAATCATATTTCATTGATTAAGATTAGCTTTGATCCGATAATAAATGGTATGTATCAGTCGCTTCTTCCCAGGCGTTATATTTAGTAGTTTGTATTATTAATTATTACCTCTCATAATAATTATTACCTCAAAATATTAATGAATATATCATGTATTGAGTTTCGTTCCGTGTGCTTATAAAACTCATCACGTTTATTCTGTGTATTTCAAAGTGTACGTAATAAATTTTGTTATAACAATATTGTTATAACTTTGATTATCAGCAGGCTCACAATATAAAGTCTAGGTAAAGTCTACAGACAGATACGACAAACAAATGCGACGTTTTTTTATGACCGGAGTCGTACCTAATTCAGTTTGTTTTCTTTTGCGTTCGTTTAAAAATACGTATTTGTATTCTTCTTTTATCTTTATTTAGTTAACAAGTAGTCATTTTATCTTTATTTAGTTAACAAGTAGTCATTTTCGGTCAAAGTACGGTTATCGCAAAGCCTTGACATTTTACGTAGATACATACTTAGGCATCTATCATTCTTAAATAACAGCGAAATTACAACTTTACAAAAACATGTTTTGTATGTTAGTAGTACAAATATTTAAAATTATAAATCTGTATGTTTAAGTATGTGGATTATTTTTTTTATTCTACTAGGTCGTTGTTTTTTGTCTATGGTTGAAGTAGATATTCTTTTTACAATACAATATGGTAGATATACAATTAAATCTCAGTCCTGTGGTCCACATCATTTGTCAACTTTCGTTCTAGAATGACCAATGTTTTCACATTCATGGGTATTGCTTGCTACCTTTGGATTTGGGAGCAAGAGTGAAGGAATCTGGGGATCTGTAAGAGATTTAGAGGAATCCGAATATACGTTTTATAGGATGATACAATTGGAAAATGTGCTTGCAACTAACATGTTAAGGTCGAAATAAGTTGTTTTTCGGCCTTTTTCTGCGAGAGTAAACTCTGCTAGTTAGTTCACTAGCATTGCGTTGTCTGTGTACACTGACTGTAGTATGCAGAATTGCGTATCGTCTTTCCCCTATTATTTTAGTTAAGAGGAAAGGATGAGGGGAAGTGGGATGACGTCTTGGCCATACAAAATACAAGCGTATTTCCCTGTTTTCGTCTTGAATTCTAGCAAAAGGGCAATCGTTTTTTAATATGTTACAGTTATCTAACATGCGCATGTCCGTACGTTTTGATTTTTTTGATTAGTTGTTTCTTATAAGAACTAAGACACAAACAATTTTACAAATTGCCGCGTTAAAACGTTGCAAACATCAAGCCCAGTGTGCAAATTTAGCAACTCTTATTTAAAAAAGCAAAACTATTCTTCAATGCAAATCAGAAAAAATTAAATCGATCCAGGAATTCCGTTTCCTTCTCCAAAACCTGGAGGTTTTGGAGGAGGAAACGGAAATACGAAATTTACTCGAATACCTAGGTATTATTAGTTCGAAGTGCAACTGTCCCTTTCTCTCAAAGAAGTTACTTCGCTCGCAGCCGAGACAGCAACAAATTCTAACAATACTTTTGAAATTCGCTTAAGTCTTCTTGGAATAAATGAATTGTAGTGGAATTTTCACTGGCTTTAGGATGCGGGTTAATGCTAGCCCACTTGTACATAGGTACCTACATAAGTCTCTAGTAGCTAGAAAGAGATTAGGTACCTATTGTGTGTAGGTAAATAGACATTTTTTAGCTATTTAAAATGTCTATTTATAAGAACGTGATATCAAAAAATCATCGATCTGCATTAGTCTAATCTTATCTTAGTCCGGATTTACCTACGAGATAACGTTTCAGTACAAATAAAAGTACCTTCTCTATACTTTTTTCCTTATTACTTACCTAATATTTATGTTCATGTTGAAAACTGCATATTTTTTAGATGAGTGTTTCTGTTATCCAGATTCTTTTCGTTTTGGTAGCGATGGCTTACGCGCAGGAAAGAGGTGAGTACCTATATACCTATTTTCTATTTGACTTTTATTCCGATAAAAACTTTGATTGTTGTAAGAAATGGGTTAATACTTCGACTGATTAGGTATACCTATTATACTTATACGAGTATTTCCACACAAACTTTTTAGTGTAGCGTACCTACTTACTTATTTAGATATAAAACAGTAGGTTATTTCAAAGGTGTATTTTATAGTAAGATAATATAGTTTGTTACACGGGTAGTTTGTCTCAGGAGATACACTTTCGCGCTAGGTACACTTGGAAAACGCTTGCTTGTATTCCCTAGAGGTAACTTTTTAAATAATTTAACCCGAATACATTATGGAAGCTATAACATAATTTATTGTTTACTTTTTTTTCTGATTGCTTTCTCTTTTCCTATTAATGACCTTCCCCTTTTAGTCAAGTCATGTCATTCATAGTCATCATTTCTTACAGTAAAGGTGGCGGATGCGCCATGTGAAAAAGGTATTTATTTGGAGAACAGTTGCTGTACTGTCATATTCTTATTTCGTATAGGAAAAAATTTCTAATTATAAATCCTGTATTTGCTTACAGCACAGGTTGTGGACAAGCTCCCTGAGAAAGGTACATTTGGCCCTATTTTTTACTCATATTCTTATTTCGTATAGGCAATACATAAATCCTTTATTTGCTTACAGTACAGGTTGTAGGCAAGCTTCCTGAAAAAGTACATTTTGCTCGTGTTTTCCTTCATATTCTTATTCCGCACAGACAAAATTTTCTAATTATAAATCATTTATTTCCTTACAGTACAGGTTGTTGACAAGATCCCTGAAAAAGGTACATTTGGCTCTATTTTTTACTCATATTCCTATTTCATATAGGCAATACGTAAATCCTTTATTTCCTTACACTACAGACTGTGGACAAGCTCTCTGAAAAATATGCATTTGACTCTATTTTCTTTTATATTCTCATTTCCTAAAGGCAAACTTTTCTAATCATAAATCCTGTATTTCCTTACAGCACAGGTTGTGGACAAGCTCCCTGAGAAAGGTACATTTGGCCCTATTTTTTACTCATATTCTTATTTCGTATAGGCAATACATAAATCCTTTATTTGCTTACAGTACAGGTTGTAGGCAAGCTCCCCGAAAAAGATAAATTTGGCTCGTTTTTTCCTTTATATTCTTATTCCGTATAGACAAAATTTTCTAATTATAAATCATTTATTTCCTCACAGTACAGGTTGTTGACAAGATCCCTGAAAAAGGTACATTTGGCCCTATTTTTTACTCATATTCTTATTTCGTATAGGCAATACATAAATCCTTTATTTGCTTACAGTACAGGTTGTGGACAAGCTCCCTGAAAAAGGTACATTGGGATCTATTATTCTTCATCTCATAATTCTTTGCCGATTTACCTTTATGCTTTCGTAGTTTAACTAATTAATTGTAATTCATATCTATTAAAGCCGCTTGGATATTTTAAGTCAAAGAAAAAGTTTTCTAACATTCAGAACGAAATTGAACAGATTTCGACGGAACTTTTCAATTATTACCTTTGGTATGATAATTGAGTTTCAAACTGTGTTGGAATATTTACCTAAATTCCGTTCTAATCTAATGTAAACAAAATGTAAACAAACATGGCAGCCTGAAATAACTGACACGGCCTTAAATTATAGAAATATTAATTTAAATTAGCGCAATATTTAGCTTTTAATCTAGGGCAAACTTGAACTTTCCATTAATCAAATTATGGATATGTAAGCTATTATCATCTCACTATTGAATGTAAGGCCGTGGAAGTTACCAGGCCGCCATGATTGTTTACATTTTGGGCAAATTGTATTGGAATGAATTATACATATATTGCTCTTTCCCATAACAGTTCAAGTCGCCGACAGCCTTCCCGGAGCTGGTGGACAAAGTAAGAATCTATACTCGTGTTCAATATAACGATTCATCCTTACTTCGCTCAGGTGGTATAACGATTTTCTAGTAAACTTAAACATAACCTTTGTTCATATCAACGGTGAAAAGGCATAAGGGCTTAACCGACATGCAACTTTCCTTAAAATGAAGACGATATGGCATCAGTAGGTATAGCTTCCTAAACGTGGATTTTCAAAATCAGTCCACTAGTTTTCGAGTAGGTATACCTCTAAGATACATTTCTCTTCGTAATATTAATTACCTAAGACATAGATATAGATGTATGACATTGTAGGTATATCTAAGGTAAATATAAAGATGAGAATTCGCGTAAAACAATAAAATAGCAAATAGGTGTGATTTGTTCAGTCCATTTTAAATATCATAGTTATAAGTAAACGTATACATAGGTGTCCTGTCCGTTACTTATAACTCGAGCACTTAAAATGTCTATTCAATTTATTTTCATGGGATTATTTATTCAGGAAAGAATTATCAAAATAAAATTAGTGTTTATTCTGAGTTTTATAAATGTCGTTACCCGAGTGAACCTAATGATACCAAGACTTTTTCCCGTTAGGTATTACTAGTTTTAAAGGCTGCATATTTTTTTTTATTTCAGTTATCGATCCTGCCTTCGGCCGACCAACTAACCGTGAGTATACAAATATGTCGTTTTTGTACATAGTTGATGACTCAGTCCAACATCGCATGCCAAAAACTGGCCTCAATCTTCAGTCAGGACACGTGTAATCTATACTAATATTTTATAGAGGTAAAGTTTGTAAGTTTGGATGTAGGAGGTAATCTCCGAAACTACTAATCCGATTTCAAAAATTCTTTCACTATTTGAAGAGTACATTATTCCAGATGGAAGTAGGCTATATATTATGTGCAAAAATATGACGGGCATGCAACGCATGCCGGCCACAGCTAGTGAACTATATAGTAAAAACATTTTAAGGCATTTTGAATGTTTAATTAGAGACAATAAGTTAAAATACCATTGAAATATTAGAATACATATTTACATTAAACATACTAAATAACTGCATTTGTTACAGCGAACTTTGGATCTGGCGGACAAGGTAAGTAATTTCAATAGTTTCTTGGGATGGTAGGGTGCGTGCTGTAATCCCATGTCTAGGCAGTCTTCTTTCAAAGAAGACTGCCGTACCTATCTACTATAAAGTGAGTGAAATATGCCAGACCTCATTGAATTGGTCCTACAGAATCTACTCGTACTAAATAAGTGTAAAGGCCTTTTTTAATATCAGTGGCTCTTCCAATCAGGCGCACACTTTCCCATTCCATCCTATCGAGTGAGGATTATAATCATATCTTATATCATTATATTACTTATCCCATCCCACCCTCTCCTGTCCCCTTAAGTAGAGAGTATTTTGGGTTAAAGGGATCTCCTTATCTCATACTCTACTCCCCATTTCACTCCATTCTCCCCAAGGCGGAATGGGAAGTGTAAGGGGATGAGGAAAACTCTTCGTTCCGTTTCCTATTCCCCATCGTCCTTAATTTTTCTTTTTAATTTATTTCCAAATCTTTAAAAGCAGTTAGAATAAGTTATGGGGGACGTGCCAATGTAGTATATCATTTTGGATTGATGGTGGCATGTATCACGGATGTCCACAGGTGACAGTGTCCACTTACCCAAGTTACCACCAGGTGGACTGTCTGCTCTTCTACCAACGCCTTGCCATACAAATAATAATTAAAACGACCGTCGCCAAAGTTAATTATGTTTTATTTACTTTCAGTGGTCGATCCCGCCTTCGGCCGACCAACTTACCGTGAGTATTTACCTATTGTATTTTTTAAATCATTACTAAATCATTTTAATCATTAAATCACAGTGCGATATATAGCATACGCCTCAATATTAGTCAGGGCACATGTAATAAACTGTTTTGTAAAATTTATTGTCATTTTGACTATTTAAGAAATGAATAACAGGTATTCAGCTGTTTCTAATCGTTGAACTATTCGTACGACATTTGACGCTGCAACACTTAAGAGTCGTATATGCACAGCGGGAATAAGTTGATAATTCGAGATAATTATTACATAACATTTTAAATACGAAGTTCTGACACGTATCACTTTGCACTTACAATATAAAATTTAAATCTTTCAACTCGACAGCTTCAGAGAAATTGATTTTAGTCTTAAAGTAATATCTCGATATTCAAATCCTAAACGCAAAAATTTAGATATTTAATCTGTGTCCTTGAAAAAATATTTTGACTTAATAACTTAAATCCGCCATGCATAGATATACATAATATAATCCAGAGCAATTGTAATTGTCTACAACGTTATCACCGATTTAGTATACTCTGTCGTAACTTTTCAAATTATTAGGTACGGTACGTGAAAAGTTACTAAAAATAACATTTACCTACTTATATAGTAATTCTTTTTTTTTCAGCTTACACCGATCCAAATTTGCGAGGAAGTAAGTATTTTTAAATTGTATTGCTCCATCATAATGAGGTAAGTTGCCAAAAATATATATTTAATGAATACAATAATAACTATATCCTATATAACCCTCAGATGATACAGGGCGGAAGTTGATTACATGTACAGATTGCACCAATCAGTTCCGAACGGTTAAATATGAACGCATGTATAGAGACGGACTCTCAAATGTATATACTTAGAAAAAATAAATATGATTTGATAGGTAGTTCTTTGATAGAAAAGAGATTCACTTGGTTCTCGCCTGGAGCTTGGTGTTAAGCAAGATAGTTATAACACGTGTTTCAAGATTAAATCTACAAATATTGGCATCTTTTCTGTGCTACACCACACCACTATCGAAATGGTTAAATTTTAAAATATACAAATAAGAATCTGACTCTTATATATTAATAGAAATTGATTTTGCGAGGTTTATCTGAGGTGGACACCGTCCGCCGTGCTTGAGCTAGGGGTAAATGTGAACTAACATTTTGGAATTTGGAGCCTGCTGTCAAAGTTTTAACAAGTCATCAACGATCAACCCAGGCTGTGCATTAATAAACATCTGTTTATCAGTGAAGCTACTGTAAACTAAAAACATTATGGATATTTTTATATAACATCGAGCAGTATCTAGGTATTATCCACCCGTTCACCAGCCACATTGACAGATCCATATTCTGAATGGTAACCTCTCGAAATCCTTTTACTCTCGACTCTGTTCTTTGACTCGAGGACGAGATTTATTTAAGAAAACCTCTTTCAAACTAACCGTACCTTAAGCTTAAGCTACTCTTGTGCTGGGAGAAGCTTCACAATTTTGTTAGTTTATAATAATTATATAAGGCTTTAGTGAGTTAATTGAAGATGTGTACAGTACTCCAAGAACTACTTAACGCGGCGTTATTTAGGTAGGCACATGTCGCATATAATACTATTTTGGGTACATTAATATTAAAAAAAAATGAAACTATTTTCTTTTAACAAAGTTCTATTTAACAGATAAACATTATCAAACCTAATGACGTATTACATTCGTATTAAATTTTTGCACAGAAACTAGAAGAGCATTGATAACAATTAATATTATTTTTAACATTCTCTTGAGGTAATCTTTACGGAAGCTTCCTTGTAGTCGAGAAGTTCTCGAGGTTACAATTAAGAAGTGTGTGTCTGTCTAATATACCTATCTACCCGTAAATAACTAAATCTATTAAACAGAAAGGAAGTAAAAAAATGCAACATAAATTTGTTATTTCCCAGGCATTGCACCGGCTCTCCTAGTAGATTCTAATGGTCAACCAATAATCGGGTACAACAAGCCAAAGAAGCAATGTCAGTACATACATTCTAGAGCATGCGCACACTGTAGACAAGACAGATTAGTAGAATCTGTCCGATAAGCTAGTTAACACTTTTTTCCTCAATCTTAAAAACTAAAACATCAGTAAATTCAAACAATTGAACAAGCCACGTCAGCGCCGGCCTTGCAATAGATTTCGGACCTGTATGGATTGTCGTCGTTTTATAAATTGACATATCTTTTACGTACGAGTGCGTCTAGAGAGACATCTTGCGTTTTTGACATAATTTCTATAGTTGTCAAAAACTGTATTAACAAATTTGTCTTGTCTTTAATGTGCGCATGGTCTAAAACATACAATCTGTATATTACTGGGTGTACCACTTATCATACGCTTGTGTCTCTTCATTGTTGGGTTGCATTGAGTATCTTCCAAGGCCTGTCACGTCAGAGTATGGATTAAATCTGTAGTTGAGTTAGCTAGTTAGTTGAGTTAGTCATTCTTTAGTTTTAAAGCTGTACTTTTTTAAATTGAATTTCAATTATATTTCTTTGGATTGTACTAGAGTAAGTATGTGGGTACTTACTCACCCTCACAGATGTTTGATCACGTTTTGATTTTGTTAATCAAATATCCAGGTGCCGTGTGGTGTCGGCCTACAATATGAGTAGAATCGCATCACCCCATCTTTTCTTGTGGGTGTCGTAAAAGGACCACAAGCGCTGTGGAACTATCGCCTCTAAAAGAGTTGTCCCGTCAACCCGCCTTTAGTATCCCTTTTTGTATCCACTATTGGACATGGGTCTCCTCGTGCACATTATCTCGTGCATGAGGAATGTATGGCCGTAAAACGCCACGCTGGACAAGCGGCTTGGAAAAAGAGTGGAATCGCCAACCCGTTTGTCCAACGTGGCGACTTAATGCCATATATCCCTTGTTTTGCAAGTTCTGCAGTGGATACTGAAAGGGCTGATTGCATTGCATTGAAAACATCCAGGCGCTTCCAACGTAACGTTCATTAATTGAAATAACATAAAAGTCTTTCGAATAACAATGTTTTTTCAATATGTAAATAATAAATAGCGTTCATACATTGACTGACATCAAGAAATAGTAGCAAATGTCATTGGCAAATACAAGTTCTGGCGCTGCGAGGAGTATACTCCATGGCACCAAAAGACCACACGTCAAGAGGTAGAATGAAACTTAGTTAAATAGCAGACGTCCAATATTTTGTTTTACATTGTTACTTGTGTTATTGTCGCAACCATTTGTGTGCTTTTCATGTTATTATCACGTTAACTTATATGAATGTTGAATAGACAAGACTAATTTAAATAAGACTAAATATGTTTTCAGACGCCAACCCCGCCGCACGCGGAGGCAAGTGAAGTTGCTCTGAATACAGAACCAATTATGCAGATAATAAAATTATAATATGAAAAGGCTGTCTTTTATTTCTTGTGTATTAAAACCTAGACAGTTGTGACGTGAGGACGAATTTATGGGAGAATTCTCGACGACACAACTGCATAAGTAGTTGTGCTTAGGTTGGTAGGTGGGTAAAATATGGAAAAATCGACCGTTTTCTCGTGGTCCTACTAAGTTGTCCCAGACTGTAGATTCAAATTACAATGTTTCAAAAGTATCTCATTCTGATTGTTCATTAAACCCCGACAAGAAAAATAAAAACTCGCTGTGGGGGCGCTACATTTGCTTTTTTCATAGCTAGTTAATGTTGTCAGTAGAAGATATTACTTCTATTAGTTTTATGCATCATGGCGAGATTTTTTATTTTCTTGGTCAGGTTATACTAAAGATTCATTATTAATCACTTTATTATAAAAGTAAATGTGACATTCTGAACTATAATAAATTATCCACGCGATTGCTCCCATGATTATGAACACAGTTTAATAAATGGTCACATTAACGACTTTATAAACTTACATACCCGGAGCTAGCAAAGGACGAATAGGACAATGAGAAACGTGTGCCACGTGGTTTTACTAGTGGGACAAATTAGTAGGACTACGGGAAAACAGCTGAAAAATCCACATATACGAGTTTCATAAGCCAACGCCAGTCGAGTCAAATAATAGAAAGTCTGCGGCCTTTTTGAACGTGCTATATATCTGGCAACACTGATAACGGATGAGAAAGTGATAGAGGTCTACCGAAATCTCATGGCAAATGGGGAAATAAAAATTTGTTGTGTGCAATACTGGGGAAATTGGATTAAACGATCTTGATACTGTTTAATTTTTATTTATGTCTTTAGTATTAATGAACATGAAGTATATTAGGTATGTGTATGAAGAATGTTGTTATACATCGGGTTCTTAACATAGGAAAATATGTCACGAAAAATAAATAAATCGTATATTACTTTATGTACTAATTTATTATAATATATATCATTTAAATCATACTACTAACAACACCTCATTCAGAACTAGAAAACGATTCCAAGAACTCCACTTGCATTTCTTGTTCTTCATCAGATGATGAAGATAAACAGATATTTATTATAAATCGCTCTTCCAGCATTTCAATTATTCTATCTTGCTCGATGAAATCGTTTTCAATTTTCTTTATACGTTCACAACATTTTCGCCATTCCTCTGCACCAATTTGTGAGAAAGCTTCTTCTGTTAATAATTTAATGTCACTTGCAGGCCTATTTACATTTTTATCAGCAACTTTTTGCTTCATTATACCCCACCCCAAATCATTTCTATGGGATTCAATGTGCAATGATAAGGTGGGAGCCTTAAAACTTCGTGACCGTGCGATTTTAATACTTCATCTATCTCATATAAGGGCGCAGACATGTTTTGTTTCACTACTTCAAGTAGTTGACATTTACGCCAAAGATCATCATAATGTACATCATTTGCATGAAGCCATTCTTTTATTTATATCAGCGATACGATTGGCTTGTGTGGGCGGTTTGTTCATCCGTACGGAATGATAACTAGCATTATCCATAACAATTAGTGAAGGTCTTGTCAGATTTGGAATTAGCTTCTCTGTCACCCATTTTGTAAAATTGTCCTTATTCATATCGTGGTGATAGTCAGCAGATACACTTGTTGACCTGTACACCAGACAACAATTTGGTACAAAGCCATTTTCTCCACCAGCGTTTACAATGATCCACCTCGCTCCAAGTGAAATACTTTTAGATGGACCTGCAATATCTTTGCTTTGCCAGCACTTGTTCACAGAACATGAACCGTGAATGTAAGTCTCATCTAAATAAATCACATCCAATTTATTATGCTCTTCAGCTTCGCGGTTTTCGTTTATACGCTTCAAAAACTTGTATCTTTGTAGTTTTATGTTATCTCTCTCCATCAAAATGGTCCTTTTTGATTGGCATTTAACATATTCAAAACCAATCTCCTTAAGTATAAGTCTGTAAAAAATAATAAAATTTATCATGTTACTCAAACGATAGCTTAGTCATTCATCGTCATCATCATCAGTCTATATACGTCCCACTGCAGGGCACAGGCCTCCTCTTACGAGTGAGAGTGAGAGGGATTATTACTTAATATTTTTCTTACCTCAATGATTCTCTACCTCCGTTGAAATCAATATCTTGTCGAAGAATTTGTAACAGTTTCATTACTGTTGGAATATCCTTCTGAACTGTATAGAATTCATTTACTTTATTCCTAATCAACTCTAAATCGAAACTGTCCAAGTTGATTTTCTTCTTCCCCCCCACTCCTCTTTTTACCAGGCGTGGAAAATACACCATCATTCGATGTGCCCTCACCTACGATTCGCCGTATAGTAGTACTGGAAACCCCTATAAAGAAGCTACAATTAAGTAAGAAAAATATAAAATAAACTAAAAGTATCAAAACAACTCAGTCCAACTTACCGGTCAACTATACGACGCGCTTTAAAATCAAAGATTGAGTTTGATTTACGCCTTCTTCTTCCCTTATTTTACGATACACATTGAAAACAATATTTCTCGCTTGAGAACGAAGTGGCTTTTTCGACATTTTCACAAAAACAACTAATTGTCAAGAAGATATCACAAAATCTCAGCAGCGGTTGACAAATCTCGTACTTTGATTTGACAGGTGACAATTGACATTGCCATATGAAAATCACTATTTTTATTATTTTTTTATGCCATGAGATTCTGGTAGACCTATATATCGTTTGATACAACTGATATATCGTGATATACAGCTGATTTTTTGTAACGGCAGCAAATTGAAATTGAAAACTTAGTGAATAGAATTTCCAAATGCGAGATGTTGCTAAAACGAAATGAAATTGATCCATTTCTGAAGAGATTGGTAACAGGCGATGAGAAGTGGATCACCTACGATAACAATGTTCGAAAACGATCTTGGTCTAAGCGATGTGAGCCATCACACATAGTCCCAAAACCAGGGCTCACCCTGAAGTCATGTTATGTGTATATATGGTGGGACTGGAAAGGCATTGTGTAATAGGAGCTTTTGCCACGCGGCCAAACGATTACTTCTAATATCTACTGTAAAATTGAAACAATCACTTGAACAAAAACGCCCAGAATTAATGATTTATTTAGTGAATAGAAAAGGTGGTTTTCCATCACGAACATAGTCGATCGGATACATCTTTGACGACTAAACAATAATTGATGCCCCTCGACTGGGAAGTTTTAATGGATCCTCCATACAGTCGAGACCTTCCATACCTTCGGATTATCATTTACTCTGCTCTTTACAAAATTCTCTAAATAGAGTAAAATTACATTTAAGAGAAGCCCGTCAGCAATTATATTGTGCAATTTTACGGGATTGTGCGATGTTTTAGATTGTTTGGGTACAAAACGAGATTCAATAATATTATAGGTTAAGGGACCACCGTTGTGTAAAATTGCACAATATAATTGATTGTCTGGAAGGCCTCTTAGGGCTGATATTTGTTTTGTAATAAAAACATGTAATGCATAGTATAAAATTTATTCCAACAATACAGCTATCAGTCTTCAAATAAAATTGCTTACAACCAACTTAAATATGCACTTTCAAAAATGCATTCCCACATTGAGATCAAGTTTAATAATAATTACCACTAAAATTTCAAAGATAAAAACGAATTTTTAACATACTATGTTAAAAATAAGAATATATTTTTATTTGTAAAAGTAATTTCTCACATATCAAGCTAAGCTCCAAATCTTATTATGTGTGTTGCAAACACAAATTATTCTTTTTTTATTTTATAAAAAAAATAGGTTTCTCCCAGGACATAAGTTAATATAATTATATTTAAAACTAAGTCTGTATGTTGCTTAGAGTATTAAAACAGCAAATTTTGCTGTTTTAATATTGCTAGAAAACAGTCAATTGCGTGCTCGACCTTTTTATGAAAATATCTTTGGAATTCCAATCAATGCGTGTCCGATATGCATACTGTCGCACACAATGCGTGTCCGATACGCACACTGTCGCATACAATGTGTGTAAGATACGCACACTATCGCACACAATGCGTGTAATTTACGCACACTGTTGCACATAATGCGTGTCCAATACGCACACTGTCGCACACAACGCGTGTCCGATACTCACACTGTCACCGTCGCCACGCACAATATTCAATTACGCAAAATGTTCAACGCAACGCAATACGCAAAAACAAGAGATATTTGGCATTAGAATAACTAGGTATTGCATAACTCTCACTAAAAAGTTTTCTATAAAGCAAGAAAATTAAAATCAGGATGTAAACTTCAGGTTTTATGCATATGCGTAATTGATATTATGAGTGTTGAACATTATGCGTTGCAACGTCCCACACAATGCGTGTCCGATACGTTTTATTAATGTTTACCGGTGCATTGGTGTGTTCAGTTCAGTTTAGTTGGTGTTCATGACGAGGCAGACACCCTGGAGCACCCAGTGGCTGTAGTGCTCGGCGGTCCACAGGTCCGACTCGAACACCAAACCCACGCCCATCGCGTTCCGACGATTCGACGTCGTGTACACAGGCGTGCGCAACGTGTTCTAGAACGATTTAGAGCAAATACAACACTTACTACATTTATTGCTAGAGCCAGTAAAGGTATAAATATTGCTTCAATCGTCTAAGCAAATCGTTTGTCGCCCTCGAAATAGGCTCCATTTGACACAATACACTTTTGCCAGCGAATAATCTATTCGTTGAGTCTGGGGAATAAGAAAAGTCACACAAAACATATCTTTTTTTTTTATAGACTAGTGGGCGGACGAGCAGGCGGTCCCACGTGATGGTAAGTGTTACCGCCGCCCATGGACACCTGCAACACCAGGGGGTATGCGGGCGCGCCGCCGACCTTGCAAAATCCTATTCACAGCTCTCTTGAAGAACCCCATATCGTAGCTTAATGGAAAGACCTCTTGAGGCAGTTCGTTCATATCTGGCGAATATGGTGCTTGGTTGATGACATTTGTTGGATTTTTGGCTAAAAATTCCCATACGATGATTGGGGTGTGATTGAAGTGCGCATTG
This sequence comes from Sesia bembeciformis, assembly GCA_943735995.1. Lineage (NCBI taxonomy): Eukaryota > Metazoa > Arthropoda > Insecta > Lepidoptera > Sesiidae > Sesia > Sesia bembeciformis. The sequence goes on from OX031043.1 coordinate 10,670,567, forward strand.
TCGTGGTGCAGTATCCAAGAATTGTTGTTCTACTAATCTGGTCTGGCCTCATGACGCCCAGATAATAATGTTTATTGACTGTTTGAGCCTCCGGAAATAATTCTGAGTGGACAACACCACGATAGTCAACAGTCAACATGACTTTGATTTTTGAGTGGCTTTGACGTGGTTTTTAGGGTTTCGGTTCGCTATCGAAGCGCCATTCCGAAGCTTGTTGGTTGGTTTGCATGTCAAACTCATAAACCGACGTTTCGTCACCCGTTATGATGCGTTTCATGAATGTGGGATCCGCATTGGCTCGTTCAAATATGTCTGTAGCAACCTGTTGGCGGGTATCTTTTTGAAGAAAATTCAGTTCCTTCGGAACAAGCCGAGCCGCGACGCCTTTCATGTTTAAAACATCAACCAGAATGGTGCGAACGGATTCGTGACACATGCCAACTTCCTGAGCTATCTCTCTTAAGCTGACGCGACGATTTACCATCACCATGTCCTTCACCATGTTCATATTTTTTTTAGGCGAAAACGTTGAATGTGGACCAGAACGAGGCAAGTCTTGAACCACTTCTCGGCCTTCTTTGAATGCTTTGTACCACTATATGCTCTTGTTTTTGATAAAATCAACTCACCATAGGCGTTCTCTAACATTTTCAATGATTCCGCACAAGAAATTTTGTGGGCAACACAAAATTTTAGGCAAATTTTTTGTTCGATATTTGTATCCATTGTGAAATTCGCAAAGTACGCTTGACGTCGTCTAGCAAATATGAAAATTTTCAAAGAACTATTTCACAGATCGCGCCAAAACTTTAAATGAAAATTAGCCACAATTGTGCCAACTTAACAGCAATATATTTTTGCGCAGGCATTTTACGCGGGCATTCTTTATTCAAAATTCCCGATACTTATTTGACAGTATGTATGTATAGATATAGAAGATATACCTGCAGCTTCAGTTTGTGCACCTCGATGGGTATGATATACATGATGGGCAGCTCCGTGATGAGCACCTTAGGGTGCGAGCGCATCAGGCAGCACAGTTCCAAGTCCCAGCGAGCACCCTCCAGGTACAGTCCCCTCACGTAGACACCCTGAGGAAACCGATCACGATTAAAATTCTATAAGGAATACATTGTTGATAGACCTAATATCGACTTTTTGGCGAGAACAGCTTTTTTGACAGGATACGTTTTAGACTATGGAATAAATTTGACACTGGCAGAATGTGCTAACTGCACCATTGTCATATATGAAAAGAAGAAGACATACTATCTACTGGTAATTGTGTTGTGAAAGCACTGAACATGTGGTGTAGCAGACGTGGCAGTGACGCAATCATTTTAAAATTACATGAACACTAATAGCATTTTTTCCAGCCTTTTACAGACACATAGATGCTGCCCCCTATTCTGAAATTAAAAATAAACAATAGTATTTTATCCAAAACTCCAAGTTTCTAGCTTAATTTCAAAAACTTAGTCAAATTGTAACGAAACTAAGTGTGTCAGGTTACGTGTAAATTTTCACTCATTGATGAAACGAAAGATCTCCCTTCACTCGGTCATAATACCAGCCATCTACTATGTATGGTAGCGATGCGTAGTTATCGTATCGCTTCCATACAATTTGTCGCTACTGTCTGTCACTGTGCGTTTTTGATACACAGGGCGGTGAATGCCCTTTTGTGCCAAGCTATCTGGTGGCAACTATATATGCATGCGGGTGTGTACCGTAACGGGTCTCTCCTCGACATCGTCCGGGTTAGTCCACTTGGTGACTTTAGTGAACTGCGTGGAGCGGTCCAGCGGCCACGTGTACAGCCGGCACGCGGTCTGCACGTGAGCGATCAGATACGACTCGGGGATGTGTAAGCCAGACAACCAAAACACTACCGGCTCTTCTACCGTCGACTGGAATGTTCAAAGAGATTGTTTTTAATTAAAATAATCAAGTCTTGTAGTGTTAAGAAATTATTTCTGGAAGGGAGATGGGGAGGGGTACTATACATTCTTTTAGCTCATGATTTTTTTTAAATTTGCCTTAAAAAGTTTCGTGACTTTTAAGCCGTTTAAGAGTCACTTTTAATATCAGCTAGTCATTTACCCTAAAACCAATACTTTACGTCTTCAAGCAGTTCTAACAGCAATAACAGCAATGATGCCAGGAGTTCTAGCAACTGCGAGAGGTTCGCCTCTAATGCTACCAAGTTCGCATAGTAGGTACTCCACGTTGATTGCGGATTAATAGACAATTAAACCGCAATTTTGTCTAATTTCCACTGTGTCAGTGGCGTGTGGTGTTGTGTAGGCACTTACCCAGTCGGTGTACTGCTTGGTGCGAGCCATGAAGTGGTCCATCCAGCCGCCGAGCCCCTTGAGCGTGTTGGGCGCGAGCTGCCGCCACACGGCCGGGATTTGCCCGTTGTACAGGCAGTACGCCACGTTGTCTAGCACCGCGTCCATGCCGATCTCGCCGGCGAGCGCCTTGCGGAGCAGCGACAGGGACGTGCGCATGCGAACTATCAGACGGTTGAACCTGAACATAGACACGTGCATCAATACAGTAAGAGAGTTCATTACGGCGACAGCGTAGTATGTAAAAAAAATAAAAAAACGGTAACGTTATATATGTATATAAGATATCTTAACAGTGTCATTAATTTTAATTCAATAATAATTGTAGATCACATTGAGTTGTAATATTTGTAATTAACAAATTATTTTTAATAAAATGGATTGATTATTTGACAGGGATGATCTTAAGAAACAAATAGTAACAATTGCTTCGCCCGTTAACTGCATATACATATGTATTTGTATATGTATATGCAGCGGCCGAGGTGGTCATGTCTGTCATGTCACGCTTGTTGGTTTAATTGTCGTCGAGAAGTCAAGAAATCAATGATAAGTATTTTCCTCTCACTCTTTCACATTAATAGTGGTTTCCTTCTTTAATATCTTATCAAAAATATTTTTCTTTTCTAAAAATACAATTTAGGTACGACGCGATATAATTATAAGCATACGACAACATATATTCGCCTCGCACAAGAAACAAATTGAAACAGATTTCGCAGAAGCATTGATAAGGATCGTTAATGTACCTCTCCAATTCCTGCAGCAGTACGACGCAGGAGGGAGTGATGTTCATCTCGTACTGCTTGCGCACGCGCCACACGTCGTACGTGGCCGGCAACTTGTTCTGGACATCCACTGCCACTTGCGCGATCATGTCCTCGCGGCTCAACCCGCCGCCGCTGTCGCCTGACCAACACAGTTGGACATTCAGTTTGGACAGTATTCAATTTGGACACAAATCAATTGACGTTTTGGATGTAATTACGCATTGGACAATTATCATATTGGACATAAGTCGTGGCACCCTTATATTTTAGTAGTGATTTATAAATATTTAATTACTTACCATTAGACTTCACTGGCAGCGAAATATTCGACAAGAAAATTGTTAATTACTGTGTATTATTATTATTAGAGATTTTTTTTTTTTTTTTTTTTTTTTATCATTGTAAAGGGCTTTGTCGCACATGCGATTATGCCGCCCTGGTTAGGTACACAATCAACTTAGGATAATCTTAGTATAGCTAGTTTGTAAAGAGTTCTAGCTGTGCTTGATAGAGGCTCAGCCAGAACACTATTACAGTGACCTACATCCATAGACCTACTTACTGATCTATTTCTAAAACCATCGTTGCGGACGCACTCCATTAATATGTGATAGACATCGTCGACGGTGTTGCACAATAAACAATTTGCAGTCGTAGATTTTCTCATTAAATGTAAAACCTTATTGCATGGAATGTGTCCGGAACGAAGTCTTAGCGCGATGACAGTATCTTGTCTATTTAAAATCTGATTATCAATCCACGGTGAGCTCAAAGGATGTGGTTGGATCGTTTTGTACCAAATTCCTTTTTCTTGGGACCTCTCATCAAAGTACTCCTTCCAAAGAGAATAGCAATCCTGTTTAATTTTTGGAATAAAATTAGTAAAGTAAGGGGAAAAGTTTAGAGGTATTCCATCTGATATTGCTTGCTTGGCTAGTGTATCAGCAGTCTCATTGCCCTCCAGGCCAACATGTGATGGAATCCACTGAAGTACTATGTTCTTTCCTAGAGTTTTTAGTTTCAAAATAGTGTCTAATATAGTGTAGGCTATCGGGGTTCCTCGAAATATCGAGGTACACCGAGCCACGTGTTGGAGCGCGCTTTTGGAGTCTGTCAGTATTACAACATTTTCGTGCCGTGTTGATTCGACATATGACAGAGCTTCAGCAATAGCTATCAGTTCGGCTTCCATTATACACACATTAGCATTTATTTGAAATTTGACAGGAATTTTTGCATCGGCGTCATAAAAGGCGGCTCCTATTCCTTTACTTTCCTTCGATCCGTCTGCAAATATTTTTAAAAAAGTGTCATATTCTGAATTAATAAAATCACATAAAAGGTTTTTTAAACTAACAGGATTGTATTGTCTCTTTGGTTTGGAGATAAGATGGGCATCATGTTTAATGATTTTAGAAATATCCACATTACTGACCCATGTATTGAGTGAAAACATATGTAATTTATTACTACAAAGAATATTTAGTGTGTCTAGCGAGTTATGAACCTGAATTAGCAATGGAATTTTTTTGTTATACCAATATCTAGAGTTATTACATAATATAGATAGTTCAGCAAAGAGGTTTATGGAAGCGTTTGTGCTCAAGGATTTAGTTTTTAGCCAGAATTTACCGGCCAGAAACCGACGTCGAAGGTATAATGGCTGTAGGCATAACTCGCTTTCCATCACGTGAATAGGCGTCGTTTTAATGTAACCACCTACCACTCTCATGACCCGATTTTGAACTTTATCTAATTTTGCCAGGTGGGTTTTTGCACTATTGTCATAGAAAAAACTTGCATAATCTATACGGCTTCTGATTAAAGATATATATAAATTTCTCAAATATTTGGGGTGCACACCCCAGCTAGATCCAGCCAAAACTTTAAAAACGTTTATGTGTTTAAGCACTTTTTGAGACGTTTCGTTGATATGTCTTCCCCACCTAAGCGAACGGTCCAGCCACATTCCAAGATATCCCACCGAGTCGACAACTTCTAATCTTATATTATTAATTGTCAAATCAACTGAATGTTTTCTATAACCTCTGTGAAATATACAAATTTTGCTTTTATTTGGGGAAATTCTGAGATTGAGAGAATCAAATAAATTGCATAAAATATTTAGAGTGTTTTGTAACTCTGCGGCAGATTGACTAACGTTGTGAGAGGTAATAAGAGAACATAATCGTCAGCATACTGCGAAAAAGATATAGTACTAGGTATTGATTTACCTACATAGATAGTTGCTATATTAAATAACAATGGGGATAAGGGACAACCTTGTGCCAAGCCTCTTCTAGCTATTCTAGTGACATTATGATCAGTACAGTCGATTGTTACCTCTCTTTAAGAAACTCCCACAAATATTTACAGTATCTAGCTCCAACACCGAGTCGGTCCAAGGTCAACAAAAGACTGGTAACGTCCACATTGTTGTAAGCGCTATCTATATCAAGGAAACATCCGATAGTTAATAGATCTTTTGAGAAACCGATTTGTATTTTCGATATTAATGAATTTAGATTGTCAATGCAGGAGCGTGCTTTTCTAAAGCCTACAGTCTCTTCAGCAAAGACACCTGTATTTTCCAGAAACCATTCTATTCTTCTGTTAATGATGGAGTGGAAAATCTTACACAAACACGATATTAAGGAGATAGGTCTCATTGCGAGAATACTTGAAGGATCCCGGCCTGGCTTTGGAATTGGTACGATGAGAATTCGACGCCATTGTACAGGTATAAAATTCAATGAAAAGAAGATGTTATAAAGTTGGAGCAGAATATCTTTAGCTATTTTCGGAAGGTTTTTAATCATCGAAAATGAGATGTCATCGCAGCCAGGTGCAGTGTCTTTATGTTTGACACACTTGTCGAATTCCTGTCTAGTAATATCAATTTCTAACTTATTATTCTGCGAGGAAAACGTAGGAACCGGAGGACATGTAAAGTCTGGGGTGAGGTTACAGAGTAAATTTTCGGCCAGTGTTTTATCAACGTGGACTTTGGGCGTACGATATCCTTTCAGCCACCTCATACGACGCCACATGTCGCTAGCCGACGTAGTACCATCCACAGATGAACAAAACTTGCGAAATCCGTCATTTCTAGCATTTCTTATTAGCCTCTGAGCCTCACGGGTTTTATCTTGTAATATTTTTAATTTGTCCGGGGTTGGGTTTTTTCGAAAATAAGATAACGCTAATCGTCTCTCTGCCACAGCTTTAGATAGATTTTGGGACCAGTAAGGTTTTGGTACAAACTTACTGCAGGGATTTTGACTAAACTTATAATAAGGAATACTTGCATCCGCCGCTCTATTGATAATGTCCAAAAATAAGTCATAGGCTTCTTGGGTGTCGGTAGGTAATGTAACCTCAGCAAGTTCTTCTTCAATAAATTGGTTATAGGCCCTCCAATCAGCTTTTTTATTATTAGAGATGCAACGGATATCCGGTAACTATCCGGTATCCGGCCGGATAGTGGTCAAAAGTTATATAAATAACAAAACGCTGTTACTTACATATCACTAAAACTTTAATGTATGGTGAGTAAAGACGAGCTTTTCAGCACTAGTGGTTAGTACTTATAGTAAACGGTGGTTAGTACCTATAGTAAACAGTGATTAGTACCTATAGTAAACGGTGGTTAGTGGTTAGTAAACGATTATGTTTATTTTCGTAAATAATGTCAGCCTCAGAAAAAAGTATCTTGCTGTATATGATGCTGCAAGGAGATCAATTTTTTTGTGGAAATCAGGTACTGTTTCGTATTAGCTGGCCACCAAGCACAAGGATCATCATTTCGATCAATTTAAACAGTTTTCAAATAACAGTAACTCGCTTGACTGATGCGTAGGTAATAGTTTTTCCTGTTTTTGCAATAGCGATTGTGTGCAGCGTATGTTGAATATCCGGCGGTCGGATACCGGGTATCCGTTACATCTCTATATTATAAAATATGCAAACAAGGTTTTATATTAAAATTTTAGAAAAAAATGTATTAGAAAAGTTAAAGAGACGGATAGTTCAGATAGTAGGTATATGTAACTATACATACATATTTGTTGAGTTGCGTAATTCCTTTTTAATTTTAGTTTTTCATTAATATAATTGTTATTTCACCCTTCACTTAGGCAGTATTTATATATTGTATTATTTACTATGCATGTTGTGGCTGCCTTAAATAGCATGGCTGTTTACTATACTATGTAAGCATTAGTGTAATTAACCACTGGATTTTCTTAAATAAATAAATCTATATTATATAACTAGCGACCCGCCCTCGCTTCGCTTCGGTTTATAAGTTTTTTTTTTTCAAAATTTCAAAATAAAATATAGCCAATATTAGATAAGACACAGATAATGTAGCTTCCTATTTGTGAAAGATTTTTTGAAATCGGTTCAGTATTTCCAGAGATCACCCCCTGCATACCCACAAACAAACACACAATTTTACCTCTTTATTATATTAGTACAGATAAAATCCAATCTGTACATGAAACATTGCTCGAAAAGAGTAATTTCTGTATGCTTTATGAATGATATAGAGTCGAAAGCAATAATTTTCGTAATCACGCACATCACTGTACGGATATCAATTAAATTTAGCATATAATGTATGGGATATTTGCCAAATCTGTCACGGACAGGGTGGGGATGTTATTATGGGTGGGAATAGAATTATACTGGATGGGGTGAGGTGGAGTGGGGTAGAATGATATGGCATAGAATGGGATGAGGTTAATGAACTAATTACATATATTTCGAGAGCGACGCGAATAAGTTGCGGGCACAACTAGTGTAATAATGTAAAGCTGGTTGAAAATATTAACCAACGCAGGTATAAAAAGATTGATGTTAGTTTCAAGCATATAATTTGTACTTACATTTCAATACGTGTACTACAGGTATGCATGAAATAAATAAATCACGATAAACATACTGTATACTTTACTGCTTATCGCGGGTACAGTACCGGTCAATCGAGCGTTCACACAAATACAAATTCCTTTGCACCTCATTATCAACTTATGCAATAGGCGGCCATGTGGCGCCAACCGCAAATATAACGTTGTAACACATACATTCAGTTAGAACAACGAATATTAACTATATAATTGCCGTTATAATTCATTTAGGAACGAAAAAATGTTTGTAACTGTGCGAATGTTCGGTTGACCAATGCTTTATAGTTCTTACAACATGTTCATTGTCCATATACACGAAAAGTAACTTTAGCGTCTATGTATTTAGAGCTATATTGTAAAGGACGAGGGTCTCTTTTTACGTGTACGGACACTCATCACTACAAGCGATGAAAATGCACTCTCTTGAGTTTAGAGAACTATATATACACAGGAACACTGTTTATTTTCTATTAATCTACAAATAAATAACGCCACACTCAATGACCCACACTAGGATTCCCTGTCGTGGGTACGAAGACGCATACAAAGACAAACACAACACATCCAGACCCGATCAAACACTTGTCTTAAAAACAAACGATTGTCCGACCGGGAATCGAACCCGGGACTTCTTGCACAGCAGGCGGGGTCACTACCGACTGGGCTAATCTGTCTACTATTATTAATTGTACAACGTTTATAGGGTTATCAGATCAAAATAAAAGTTTTCCGGGGCAAATTACTGATAATTATAGAAATTTCAGGACATTTTTCCGGACCTTAGTTAACCTGTACCGTTTCAGACTCGAGCTTTTAACTATAAGGGATCATCAAACATAAAATTTGGATTAGGTATATTTTTTTTTATTATTTTATTTAGGCACAAACAGTATAGTTGATCATATAAATACATAAAAACTATAACTAATTCATATACCAATTAAGCGACCGCAAATAACGTAACGTTCACAAGTGGGATACAGATAAAATATTATTATAATAATATACTCATTATGTTTTAATAAAGCGATAATACATTTTGATTTTGATTTTCATTATAAAAGTACATACAAATATGTCAATGCTAGAGAAATGTTCATTGTAACTCTTGCAAGACCGAAAAATAAATGAATTTTTAGCATAGTTACATCGCGCAAAAAGTAAATAAAATAATTTGGTTTTATTAATAACTAGCGACCCGCCCTCGCTCGTTTCGGCTTATAAGTTTTTTTTTTTTTCAAATTTTTTATTTCAAAATAAAATATTGCCTATATTAGACACGGATAATGTAGCTTCCTATTTCTGAAAGAATTTTTGAAATCGGTTCAGTAGTTCCAGAGATTACCCCCAACATACAAACAAACACACAATTTTATGTCTTTATTATAAAGGGTTTTCCAATAAGGACTTGACAACTTTTTTTCAAAATAAAATGCAAACCATTTGGGATATTTCAAAAACTTTATTATCGGGTTGAAGTACAATCAAAACATTTATGAATGGAACTCGACTTCGTTCATATGGCCACCGCGGGCACGTTTGCAGCGGTCGATTCGTTGGACCCAATTTTCGATGACTCGGCCACACATTTCGGCCGAAACGGCTGCTATTTCGCGTTCAATGTTGGCTCTGAGCTCTTCCAACGTCGTCGGCTTGTTGGCATAGACCAATGACTTGACGTAGCCCCAAAGAAAAAAGTCTAGAGGCGTTAAATCGCACGAACGAGGCGGCCAATCGACTGGTCCATTTCTTGAGATAACACGCTCATCAAACTTACTCTTCAATAAATCGATTGTAACGTGTGCTGTGTGGCTTGTGGTACCGTCCTGTTGAAACCACATGTTGTCCAAGTCCATATCTTCCAATTCGGGCCAAAAATAATCGGTAATCATGGCGCGATAACGATTACCATTCACAGTAACGTGACGATCATTATCGTCGACGAAAAAATATGGCCCTATGACGCCGCCGGCATGCAAACCGCACCAAACAGTTATTTTTTGTGGATGAAGTGGTGTTTCATGAAGCACATGTGGATTTTCACCCGACCAATAACGCATATTTTGCTTATTGACGAACCCATTGAGCCAAAAATGAGCTTCGTCACTGAAGATGATTTTGTGATGAAATTGATCATCTTGGCGCATCTTTTCCAGAGCCCAATCGGAGAACGTACGTCGCTTCAAATGGTCCATCGGCTTCAATTCCTGAGTCAGCTTGATCTTGTATGGGTGTAAACCAAGATCCTTACGCAAAATTCGCCATAAAGTGGTCTGGGCGATGTCCAACTCTTGAGAACGCCATGGAATTGACTGCTTTGGATCATTTGCTACGGACGATTCAACGGCAGCGATATTTTCGACACTTCGACCAACCCGTTGTCTCATTGGCACGGCAACATCACACAACGAATATGTAGACTCAAATTTTTGCACTAAACTTGTTACTGCCTGTCTACTAGGGCGAGAATTACGACCGAAAATCGGAGTTAACGCTCTTAAAGTAGCGGTCACCGACTCCGAATTTCTGTAGTAAATTTTTATAATTTGCAGACGTTGTTCGTTCGTGTACTTTACCATGATGAAAATGTTGTTTACTGAATAAATTGACAGTGACAGTTCGATGATTAGTGAAAGGGTGCGTTCACAAATTGAATTCAAAGTTGTCAAGTCTCTATTGGAAAACCCCTTATTAGTATAGATATTTATCGTTTATATGTATAAAACGCTCACTAGCTATTAACGTTGAAGTCTTATAAGTCCATTAGCGCTGGAGCGTCGAGTGCTCAACGCTCGTGTTCACGACACCAATGGCCATCCAATCTACATACTTACACTTACATATAATATGAAAATTGGTATACGCAAATATACAAAATCGACAAATTGGAAACGAACATGGCGTAGTTTAATTTTTTATTCTGTAACTACTGCAAAATGTAGTAAATAATGATATCTCACTGGTTTGAGGTTGCAACTCGATGAGATGTCCCCACATCTCCCGCACAGCCTGGCTGAAGTATCCGATCTCGGCGTTCGGATGCAACCCGAACACTTCCGGGGTGTTCGCCAACGGCAGGGTGTCGATGTAATCTGTACACGTAATGCGTGTTACTAACATACTACTTCGGAATTAGGGTTGCCATCAGAAATCAGAAGTATTGACGAGCCACACGAAGGAATAGACAATTGTGAAACTTATGACCACAGACTAAAAACTGTTTGATGTAAAAATAGTTATTAGTGTGGCACCAGCTAGATTTCATAACTTCAATTCAATAATAAAATTAATCTAGCATATGCTAGGTTAATTTTATTTTTAAGTTAATATGTTAAGTTGATCAAGAATCAAAATTATTTTCCAACTAATTGTAGTGAAACTTTTTTTAATTTGCCGCTATTTTCCAGTCTCATCTTACAATTGCCAAACTAGAGGTTGTTTTTATTTAGATTTATCATTTTATAAAAACGAATGATACAACACATAGATGAGAGAGAGAGAAAAGATGGAGAATCTTGCATCTCACCGATGTACTCCTCCCGCTCGATGTCCGGCGGTATGATATAGTCGAAGGTTGCGTCGCGGTAGAAGTGGAAGGGCTGGAACTTGTCGAAGAGGAACTCGCCGAGGTACTCCTCCATGTAGGTGCGCACCACGCGACGGTCGAAGTCGTCGATCACGCGACCGCCGTACATCACCTGCACGAGATTTTCGTGTTTTGATATATAACTAATACCTACATATATCAACTCAATTTCGTCTACAGACTTCTCCCAACCTGCCAAAATTTGCCGGGAAGAAATCAGTTTTGTGGTAAGGCCGCCGTTTGTACTTCCAATTATTTGTATTTGTCTGTATGTTTTTGTGCACAAAAAAGTATATCTATGCATTGAATTACCAATTAAACGGGTTCTAACGCGTATGTATACTTACCTTTTTTATTTTACTTAAAATTTATGCAATAACAAGAGAAAAGGGGATGAGTTACAAAAATCAAGAAAATGAATTACATATTTGCATATTCTTGAGACTATAAGATATGTACCTACATAAATTATCAGGAATACAGTCGTAAATATACTCTTTTTAAGAAATGTGATATAAAGAATATTTATTCAGTCAAATAGTATGAAAAATGGCGGCTCCATGCAAAAGGTCGGTAGTTTTGATTTTTGGGTACGTTATTCTAAGACTACTACATTTTTGCCACCAAACGCACTGTTTAAGAGATATTGCGCAAAAACCGAAACTTCGTCGAAAGTTTGGCGATTTTTTTGAGGTGGCAGTTGCCCATGGTTGTCTGGCGAGGTCAATAACTTGGATTTTTAAACAGGGCCACGGTAAGTACAACGTATCAAAAAAAAAAAACTATCCGACCTTTTGTATGGGCACGATGTATAATTTGACTGGACCAAATTTGGCCAGCGTGGCGTTTAAGGCTATATATACACTATGTATAACTATTTCAATAACAAATAGTGTTTTAAGGCTATTTGTTATTGAAGTATTCTTTTTCTGTTGTTAATTGTTGTTTATAATATTATATTGGTTTAATATATTTATCTATTTGAATGTACAAATTATTCACTTTGACATTTGGTCATTATGACATATGGACATTATAACCCATTAGACTTTTTAACATTTGGAGGTTACGCTCCCAAACGGCTTATTGCATTGCATTATACAGATCCATTACATAGTTCCCATGGGAAAGTACGGGGTAGGATAGGCGTACAATGAATTAATTATACATACTCAGTACATAGTCAGTGAGTGATAACTGAATCTGTAATTACCCATTCTTATTATTCTATTTATAATTGATCTATTTAATTGTATAATTTATTAAAGCCAAATTTACCTCTCCAAAGAGATATTTGAGCGTGGCCCAAGGAATAGGCGCCGGCGGCATGCTCCTGAAATGATATGATTATTATTCGTGGGAGCATTATACAATTAGAAGAGAAGCGTGCATGCTGCATCTCAAAGGGCATCGTCAACTAGCCGAGTTACTCCACACCCATAGAACACCGTCCAAGTGCATTGACATATTTCAGCAGTGATTGATACTATTTAGGCGCATAATGTGCAATTTAGAAAATATGTATTCATTATTTTTTGTACAATCAGAAGCCGTTTTGTAAAATATTATACAAAAGTGTATAACTATTTTTATCTCATTTTCAAGACTATTTCTTTTTATTTTAATATATGGCAATGATGCAATTAGCACATTCTGCCAGTACCAAGTTTTCTTTGTCTAAAGTCTGATTAATTATTCGTGTCAGGGATATGACCAGCGGCGGGGCAAGACCTAAATTGGATGTGGGCGAAATTTAAAAAATTACCGTATTTCTCATTTTCACATAGTATAATCAGGAACACACAAAAAATGTTTTTCAAAGTGCTTTTTGCTTATATATTTTTAATATTCTTTACGAGCTTGAAAACCTCGTACACAGCGGGAAGTTCTAGGGCTGGCCCACAGGGTTAGCCGATTGTCACATTTTTCACGAATCAAAGCTGCATTAACTTTCGAGGCGCGAGGCCCCTCGGGCCGCGAGGCCGTAGGTGGTGGCCCAAGTCGCCCACGCCTTGCGCCGCTTCTGGATATGACATATATAACTGTCAAATTGCAAAGATGACACTTTATTGACCGTTCTACATGTCATATCCCTGAATCGAATAAATAATCCCTCTATAGATGCGGTTGGTACGACAAGAATAGTGTCAGCGACGACTGTTTTATCGTAGCCACGACATTTTTACAGGGACAACAATGTGTCATCACGAACAATTGTCAACAGTCCAATAAGAAACTATATGCTAATAGGAGGTAAGAAACTACCGTTAGGGGGAGCGTGTCAACGTTTGCCATTCTTTGTTCACGTGAGCACTTGTAGCGGGTGTCCACGACCGGCATAAACTTACGACCAGGCGGATTGTTTACTCATGTACCTTCATTTTTGTAGAGGAAAAGTAAAAATAACAGCATGGAACATAGTTACACTATCGAGTTATTATTATACAATAATGCGCAGTTGCACTATTTGATGATAAAAGGTGATTTATTCACATTATAAAAGATACTTATTTATATACTAAACGGACCTTAAAAGCGCATGTTCTATTTTACTCGTCGTATCGGCTTGGTCTCGCCGGCTCGTTTTGTCGTATATGTGAAAACCGCGTAAATCTTGATCAGGTAAGCGCAGCTGTGTCCCATAGGGCCGGGCCATTAATACAAACGAGAACAATTGAAAGTGATAAATCAGTTGTACCTATCTAGGTAGCACTGTAGTATCTGCATGCACACCACAAAGTCGGACTCGCTGAAGTCGTAAGATATGTTCCAACCGATCTTGTCGTATTTACGTCGCTCCTGCCAACATAATATCACTAATTATACGAACAGTGACTACAAGTTTGATCTCAAAAAGATTATCACGATAACAGGTTTCGTAAGACAGGGTTGGTCAAATCTAAAGAATATTTCGACTAAAATAAGGTTCTAAGCGTGCGGACAAAAAAGGGTCGCTTTTTTAAAAATGGACAAAAAAGTAACAGTTCGTGCTTATAAATAAACGTCTGCATACGCGAACGGTAAGTTTTGAGTAAATGCATTTAAAGCTATACAAGTATTGTGAAGGGTCTCTTTTATGCCTACGGACACACCACTACAAGCAAGACAGACGCGCGTTCGTGAGTTGCAAGAACTATAAATGATCAGCTTTTGCCAGCGGCTTCGCCCACGTACAATTCTGTTTTAAAAGTAATTGACTCATTCTGATAAACTAATTGAATTTCCAGTTTAAAAATATCTTGTATTCTCCGGAATTCATGCCACCTCTCTATCGAACTTCATCGAAATCGATTCAGTAATCGAAGTTGTGAAGACGTAACAAACAGATAGGCAGATAGACCACAGACTTTCGGATTTATTTATTTACTTTTTTTGAGCTATATTGTACAGAGACGGTCTTACTGCCTTAAGGCATTTTCTATCAGTCGACTGTTGGTTAAAATGAGACAAATTAAAGTGGGTGCAGTATACAGTGGGTTTATAACGGTTTTCGGATGTGAAATCGTGAATTAGTGTGAATAGTGCGAAAGTGTGGAAGTGTGTGTAGATGTAGATACTGTGAAAGTCTGGATACCGACGAACTAAAACCCTAACTAAAAATAAAACCTGACTTGGATGGATAAATGAGAATTGATTATATTATTATATTGATTAATTATAAATTTAATTACCCTTGTATTTAATTACATTAGGATCAAATTATTAAGTTGTATTTTAATGATTGTATTCAAATTAGGTGATATATGTTATTTGTATGCCTTACGGCAGAAATAATACGTTCACAAATAAACGGATTTGATTTGAACCAGCGAGTGAAAGAACGAGAGCACGTAGACGAGTCTCTTGTACAGATGTTGCGTGCAGTCGTTGAGCGTCTGCGCGCGCATTTTGGAGTGTGTATAGTGTGGTGATGTGAAAAGTGTGGATCGTGTGAAAGTGTGGAAGTTTGAATAGTTTGGAAGTGTGATAAGTGTGGCTAGTGTGTATAGTCTGAACAGCGTGAATAGTGTGATAAGTGTGGATAGTGTGTATAGTCTGAACAGCGTGAATAGTGTGATAAGTGTGGATAGTGTGATAAGTGTGGATAGTGTGGAAGTGGGTACAGTATGGAAGTGTATACTGACCTGTACCACCGCGTGGAAGAACGCGAGCACGTATACGAGCTTCTTGAACAGGTGGTGTGTGCAGTCGTTGAGTGCCTGCGCGCGCATCTTAAAGTATGTGTTGCGCAGGTTCAGGCGCAGCCCATTCGGAGACTCTGTTACCACTGCAATGAAAAAAATACTTTATAACATTTTAATATTCTTGTAGCTTGTATTCAAGTGACAAATGAAAATTTATAAAGACTGATGACAAGCGCGATGGTTATGAAACCAATTCCGCCATATTGAGTCGTTTCTTTCCATAGACGTCATTTTTACTTAATACGTTCTCCATAAGAATGAGAATTGGTGCCAAAGAATTATGAAATTGACTAGTTACGGACGTATTAATTAAAATCACGTCTATGGAAAGATATGACTCAATATGGCGAATAGTTTTCATAACACGCGCGAATTCGTTGTTAAAAAAAAAGATGTTTATACAAGAGTTGCATAGCTTTATATTCTGAAACGCTCACCTATACATATATAGGGAGATCTGGAAAACCCGTGCTAGCAATTGCGGCAAGCATCAGCTGATACTTTCCTATCGCCACTAATAAAGTATTTTTTTTCTGATTTGGTTTATATACAAACTTAACCAAGATATGGAAAAAAAATATTTGAGCCGAATTTCATTTAAGAAATGCTCCCTTTAGTTTGTCTACAGATTTCGTTGTTTTGAATTCAGTTGGTCATCTTTAAATTAGATTATCATGTCCAAAACAGACAGATTTCTTTGAAATCTCGTTACATATTTTGTAATGTAAAATAATTCCGAATCGTTGCCTAGATTATATATATATATATATATATATATACATATATATATGTAGATTACCTTTGGAAAGTGACATAAGTTACCCACAACTGGCAAGTGACTTAGGTCACCTTTGGCAAGTGAATGGTTACCTCTAGCAAATGACATAAGTTATTTTTGTCACAATACAAATAACTAATAAGATTAGACTTGGGTTACCTTTGAGGGACCTCTGCAGAATGCCAATAGGGAATGTGGGCGTGGGGTCCGTGGTGAGCCACAGCCGGTACTCCGGGTGCGGCTTCTCCATCAGCTCCAGCTGCTTCTCCAGTTCCCGCAGGAACGAGACCAGCAAGTGGCAGTTCTGCAGGATCAGCCATTGGCCGTGCGATATTGCGCCTTCCAGGAGAGATAGTGCAGCCTGAAAAAATATTTGATAGAATACCATACCATCTCATCTCATATAAGCAGATATTTTTTCTATTTATTTATGTAATCTCCAGCCTTTAATGTAACTTATTTAACAAATATATTGTTAGTGTTAAAGGCATATGGCCTTAATTGTTACATTGATTGTTACAGATTACATTAATTGTAATAGACGCAACGCTTCCATGAAAACGACACCTAAAATTGATCGAGTTATATTAGTATCGTGTGGTGGTATAACTCGATCAATTTTAGGCGTCGTTTTCATGGAAGCGTTGCGTCTATTACAATTAATATTTCACATCGATGGATTATATGGTTCGTCATATGTCAAATCCGACCTATTAGAATAGCCCAATTATAATTGGTAGTAGCACTGCGTGCTGTGCAGTAATTCCTGGGTTCGATTCCCGATCGGACAGTCATTTATTTAAAGACAAATGTTTGTTGGGATCTGGGTGGTGCGTTCGTCTTTGTATGTTTCTCTGGATACAGGGAATCCTTATGTAGACCATGTACTTATGTAGATATGTACTCGCTGCTAAAACTATCCTGCATTATTCGCAGACCATACACATTGTCAACGAATTATAAACGAGGTTGTATTGACTCGCAGAGCCGCTAAGCCTCAATAATAATGACGATATTTATTAAAAAAAATTTTGCTCACCCCCTCCTGTCCCTGTCCGAGCGAAAGGTACTTGAACTTGCCACCGCCGAAGCCGCACTTATCAGCGAGTTTCATGAGGTCCGCTGTCGGGTCCGAGCCCGGGCTCAGGATGAACACCACCGGTGTGAACGGCGTCGTCTGCTCGAATATCATGTCCAAACTGTATACACAGATACATTACGATAACATCGTCCATCGGCTAATTCGAAAACACTCGAACGCGTCATCCACGCCTATGAATTACCGTACCTTTAATTGTATACTTTATTAAGAGATAAATACAAAACTTTATGAACATGTCACAAGTCAGTGCAGAGAAATATTTATATCGAGCTGTTATTCTCCCTTGAAAACTAATGACATTATATCTTTACTAAACAAATCACTATATTGCTAAATAATCGTATTACATTTTTTCTACTTAGGTCTTATTTATTTATTTATGTATATTTGCGTTACAATAAGTATCTATATTGTGTAATGTTTTAAAAAACAACAACACCTATATCATAACACCTACCGATATATCAATTATAACTCAATCGTTAGAGATAATTTAGATTTTGGTTGACCCTCTGGTGGTATGTATATCTTCCATGTCATAATCAGAATAATAGCAGCCTTTATCCTCACTTTCGGAATCATCAGGACTCTCAGAAGTATTAATTTTTTTATCCTATCCATAAAATCATCCATTGCATGTTCATAGTTTCCATATTCATCATCGCATTTGATTGTGTGATTACAAACTTTTTTTCTATTCATCTGGACCAATCATATCCATTTTTTCGAATAACATTTATTTACTGTGGTCATATTCATATCAACATTTCATCGAGCTACATAACCCTTAAGCTGTGACTATATGTTTTCAATCGGATTGAAATCCGTATGATATGGCGGTGATCTCTATACAGTAAGTCCCTACTTAGCTTAAATTTTGTCAATAGAATATTTTACAAATCTTTACTTATGACGAAGAATAACTTGGTAAATTTGTGGCTTTGTCCAAGTTGAATCTACGTTAATGTCATGTGTTACCAACATGGTTTTGTATCAGTTAAGGGGTCATCTAGTTTTCAGTGAAGATGTATGTGTGTGGCTTTTAATTAAGAATTGTGTAGTGCATATGACCTGATCTGCGGAGGCGTGATGTACTCCTCGCCCATGGTGGCGGTGATGTAGTCGTTGAGTGCGCGGTAGATGCGGTCCACGCGGAAGCAACGCAACAGCATCAGCAGCTCGAAAGCGTTCAGCGTCTCGCGGTACCCGTTCGGGATCTCCAGCGACTCGGGCATGTCGCTGTCGAACCACTGACGACAACAAAGAATGATGCGTCATTTTGGCCCGTGTGTCCAGTAAAAAACATATGACTACCAAATGAAAGCTTTTAACACAAACTTCGATTTTTATTAGAGCAACAAAGCCCTAAAGTACCGGAGAAATGAGATATCTGCTTTACAAGTATCTCAAAAATGTATAAGAGAGAGAGATGATATAATCACAGGCGGAAGCACAGTCGGTCCAGGTACAGGGCCGTAGGTGGTGCATCCTGTGGAGAGACATGGTTGAGCGGACTTTACTATCCAGGGTGACTAATTTGGTCTACGACCATCTGAGCACACCAAAGGTGTACATGAGAGCGGGTATGGGCCAGCCTTTATAGGCTCGGATGTTATCAGGGCTTGATGTTATTATCAAGCACTGTTTTTATAGATACCCCAGTAATCTGGAAAACAAAATATTTATTTATGGTAATTGTAGTCAATAAGTTGACATACGTTACATTTGAATTTGTGGACATATTGTAGCCACCGGTGAAATTTTAAACAAAAGGTCAATTGTCTGAGGACAATTATCCACTTTCTATCTCATCTCATTCATTCATTCATTCCATCTCATGAAGAGTATAATGCAATGGTACAAAATAAACCGCTTATAGCGACCCTTTTACTCTCCGATCCATTTTCCAATTCCACTTGTAAATCTTCAAAAGTCGGCGGCGAATCGCGGGCCGTGCCAATAATCGTCATTGTTCAATGATATCCGCAAGTCTCGCGGATATTCATGATGGCAACTGATTAGTGATTTGTCACTGCATCTATCACTAGGTGGGTTAACTGCTCCTCTGACACCCATCTACATAAAATTAATCTATTTTACTCGTAGGAATGGGAAGCTTTTAAACACATCTTCATACTATATTTTTATCGATCCCCGCTTAGAATAACCGATGGATGTACGGTTAATAATGGATGTCGCTACCTATGTACCCATGGATGGGAAATAAAGGGGAGAATAAAGGTTGAATAATACAATGAAGGAAGGAAGAAAGGAAAATTAGTCTCTAATTTACTATCAGATGTACCGCCTATCTCCTATTGTTCCATACGCTATCATCGTAACCATCGATTATACACTTTTGAGAATCGAATATTTGCGTATTAGGTGTTTTACATCACTATGCCGTTTTACTTATATTAGTTTCCAGACTTGTAATTGTCACTTTACCAAACTGTCGTTTGTCCGTTAAGATTGTTTTTTTCTTTAACATACCTCCTGCCATTGTTCGAGTCCCCTGCTGATATGGTCGGGCAGCTGGCCGAATGACTCCGAGAAGTCGTTGCTTAGCTTCATTACATCTTGCCACCCCTACAAACAACGAACACATGATACAATATTATATTATTTGCATCGTATGTACGCACGTCAACTCATTGCTTGCATTGTGAGGGTCGGATGAATAGTCAGCTCTTGGTTTTAGAAGTAGTCCGAGTTGTGTTTTATAGCACCTTATGCACTCTACATAGTGGTTAGTTTCTAACGTAGTGTTATAAAAATGAGCACTTCTACATAACTGGAAATCGAATCCGTTCTAACTTCCGGAACTAAACTCCAGAAAATAGTAAAATCTAAATATTCTTATTTTTTCCTAGTCGCAAGGTTTCTTAGCAAAATTTAATCCTTACCACCTACACACTATCAATTAACGCAATAAAATAATTTAAAATATGAACGGGTTCGATTCCCGATTGTGAATGAGTTTTTTGTTAATCTTTGAATGCAGTTTTCCATAACGCTAAAACCGGCGCCATGGTTCTTTAGAACAAATGTCTATTTTATTTCTAGAAATTTTATTGTTTGGTCATGTCAAGAGGCATTTCTCGACACACTCGCTATTTTTAATTTGCCGAGTTACCAAACCTATAAATTCAAATCTCAGTAAATCGAAAACAGATGCAGATAAAACTATCACAGTGTATTTGAGAGATAGTTCTCAATCATATTAAAAAAATAGGAATGTACTTTTGATGTACTTTTTTAAAAGTTTCGTCAAAATTGTAGGATTAAAATATGTTAGTAGGTACATAAAAATAAAACACTTCATACTTATCCACGATGAGTTTTCCAAATTTAATAATATATTATGTAAATAACACTTATGTAGCGTATAAAAAAAAATTTTTTCAAGTTTTCATCCCACCTCGGGTTTCTATAACCGCACCTCCCGTCACAGAAGTGCGGTCCATCCGCATTTCCTCGATACGGAGGTGTCGTGCACTGTTCGCTCCAAAAATTATTTTAAACTCGTAGGCTGTGGAACGAACTGCCTCAAGAGGTCTTTCCATTAAGCTACGATATGGGGTTCTTCAAGAGAGCTGTCAATAGGATTTTGCAAGGTCGGCGACGCGCCCGCATATCCCCTGGTGTTGCAGGTGTCCATGGGCGGCGGTAACACTTACCATCACGTGGGACCGCTTGCTCGTCCGCCCACGTCTACAAAAAAAAAAAAAAAAACGCGAAAGAAACACTAAACTTATGATAAATAATAATTGACGTTCTTTAATAAAATTACTTTTACCTACATTAAGTACTTACATTTAATATGCGTACAATTATTTAAATTACTTCCCGTTACTCTGGATATTAAAGTTAACGCTGGCTAAAGTACTATTTTGGTACTTTAACATTATAAAAGGGAAAAAATATTATTTTTCTTTGTGTTCGTCACCTGTGCAGGTATCCACGAAGCAGGCGATAGCCGTTGCGACTTTTCTAATGAAACATTCCCTTTGATGAAGAAGTCCAGCTGCTGCTGGGAGATGTTGTTCTCGCTCTGCTCCAGCTTTATCGCCATTTGGAAGGAGAACAATAGCTTGTGTCGTTCGAATATGCCTAGAAGTAATAACGGTGTAAAGGCATTTAATACGGACTTTTAGGTAGATTATGAATCAACGGCATGATTTTCAAGAAATCTGGGGCATTCATAAATCCGCATCAGGCCCGCTTGTTGAATTACGACTCTAAATTCCCACGTGATTATTACGGGATGCCAATACCATGCAGTGGAGCGTTATAGGTTGATATACAAAGTGTCATCGAAATAACGCAAAACATGAAACACGTCAAGTCATTTAAAAAGTATAAAACTGTCCTTGGGAAAAATAAAATTATTATAGGAAATAAATCAAAATAGCTTTGTTGTTCTATCTAAAACGTTCGTAGCGCTCAATACAGTGGCGACACGTGTAGAATAAAAATATATACTAGAAATAAACAATTATTACGAAAAAAGCAATTTTAAATATTATTGGAATCGATTTTACCCTCGATACTGAACAACTTATTTTCAAATTTTGCGTTATTACAGTGTTATTACGTTGTATGAGTGAAACTTACCAGTGCACCCGTAATCATAAACATTTTTGGTGAGCATGTCAATGATGTTCTTCAACCGTTTGGAGAGGATCACGTTGGGCATAGCTTTGCGCAGCGAGAATGAAAATACCTGCAATGTTTTATTTTACTTTAATAAAATATTTAAAAAAGTGTTCTTGATAGTTTTTTGACCTTGACGATGTCAATTAACTCGAAATCATAAGTTAAGTTCATGGTATCGATTATGAGACTGCAATAGTTATAAGGGAATTGATTAAATGAGCAGCAGATATGCTGAAAGTGGCAGCAAATTTAAAGGTGGGTGAGTTAGTTTTAGGTTGTCTGGTGGCAATAAAGATATAGGTCCCGCGATCGACTCGGTGATAACATTAAAGGTTGTTCATTTCAGTTATTAAAAAAAATGTTTTTCTATCGTATTCAAGTCGGGGCGGTAGGGGGGTAATCTCAATATGGAGTGGACATGTTCTGCAAGAATTTTGTCTACGAAATATTCGGTGTGACCTCACTTATTCAAAATATTCAGAATGATCTCAATATACAGAATCTTCTTTATGCTGAATAAGAATTTCATATAACTGAAGTTTTTCCAATTGACTTCAAATGGAATATGGTGCATGTTCAGCCAATTTATCATTGTTTGTTTGGTGCTGTTGGAATTCGGGGGTTTTTCGACAAATTTATTGTGATATGGAGCGTTATCTATTACTAAAACTGATTTTTTTTGGGATATTGTGTACTAATTGATTGCAGTCATTTTTCACAATTGTCACACAATCTCAGCATGGATAGGTTTATCGGAAGATTTATACATTAAAAAGGCTCCAGGCACAAAACCTTTCTCATTACCGGCTTGCACTGTAATTAAACGCTGGCCCTTTGATATTTGTATTCGATGTCCTGTTTTCAAAGGACCAGTCCAACTTTTATTTGTTGTGCGACTAGTGTGTATATATAATTCATCCATATATCCAATATTTTTTCCCATCGCTCCATACTTCTTTATTTGATCTAAATATTTAATTGTTTTTAAACGCACATCACTTTTCTGCATTAAAATGCAAATGGGGTTTAAATTCACTGAAGGTTGACCTTCAGTGAACTTAAACTCCATTTGCGGAAGATTTTTTCATAGAATCTTTAAAATTAATAGCATCTATTTACTTCATTTTAAAGATTGGATTGATGGTCGATATTTCTTTGAATCTTAAATCGAAATCGTAAATCATTCTTTTTATTACCCATCTAAAGTCATCCAGATCTAAACAAAAACTTTTTTTTTCGGTCTGACCTTGTTTGGGGTACTAAATTTAGTAGAGTTTTCTTTGTTGTCAGATTCTCTTAGTATCTATCGTCTTCCAAATGCATCTAGATACAATTCAAAATACCAGAAGCTTCAATTACACGTTCTTGAAACTAATTAAAAAGGTTCTATCATTAGTTTTGAACTTGATTAGCCTTATTTTATCACAAGACAGAAATATCACTTATACTTTACAAATAACTTGCCGAGCTTGTGAATGAATAATTTTCCCTCTTTTAAAATAAGATGCCATAAATATTTGTAATTTATGTTATAACTTCTCTATACAAATATTCGAATTGAACGCGAGCTATACCTATGCTGTCACAAAGGCGACTAATTACGACTACGACTAAGTGCGAAAAATTGATTAAGAAACGAAAGTAGACGATGATGAACGATGGATTTTTCATATTCTCCAGTAGTGTACATACCTGTAATAAATAAAAAAAACGAGGAAGAATGTAAGAGTTCACTTACATCTAGGTAAGACGAGAGTGAGTACTGATACATGGAATTGACACCGGCCATGTCGGAGAGCACAAAGAAAAGTATAGAGCCGCGTTTGGCCACCGGACGGTATCCGTCTCGGAACTTTTCGATGTCTTTGCTTGTCGTCTCTGCCAGATCCAGTTTCTCCATTACCTGGGGAAAAAGGTTTGGGAGTCAGCCTCTTCAACATAAAGTAAGTAGGTATTCTCTATTGCCATCTGAGATAAAGATACAATGTAATACAAAATCACGAAAATAGTAAACAATAGTGATTATCTTCAAGACGACTTTTCATTTGGAGAGTTAAAGATAATTTCATTAGATTCTCCATCTTTCCCTAGAGATGACTTTTCTTCTGTAAAAGAAATGGCAGATTAGTGGGTGGGCCACATGATGGTAAGTGGTCAGCGCCGCCCATGGACATTTGTAACACCAGGGGATATGTAAGTGCGCTGCTAACCTTGAAGAATCCTCCTGTGAAAAGTTCATAGGGAGTAAAAAGTATTATAGAATAAGATTATTTCTCTTATTCTCTCTACTAGATGGAGATGATAGAATAGGATGGAATGGGTAATGTATTCTAGCATAACTCACTCACTCCTGAAAACGTTCATGGTAAATTTGACGACAGTTTCCTGTAAGGTAGAGGTAACTTGGCTAGTTAGGTGTAGTGAAACTACAGGGGTAAGTAATGGTAACAGCTGGCTTTGTGGTGTCGGCCAATTTTAGAAAAGCATCGCTTCCCGTGGGTGTCGTAAAGGGCGAATAAGTGATAACAAAGGCGCTACCATAAACCCTGAGGAACTACACAACCTTTGAAAGTGTACTCAGCAACCCGCCGCGCGTTGACAGTGTGACATTATAAGACCATACATCCCTCGTGGACGAGAGAATGTGCATCCTCCTCATGCCACGTGTCCAGCAGTGGACGATAAAAGGGCTGGTTACGGTACTTTAACAGCTAGGAATGTACCTCAGCGGCTTTAGACTTGGTATTTTCGAGTGTGTCGATGAGCTCGACGTTGTCGAGCATGTTGCCAGTGGACGTCGCCAGCTCTCTCAATAGAGAGTCCTCGAGGCCGGACAGCAGGCTACGATTGGCGCTCGTCTCCATTATCAGGCTCTCGCGCTGTTCTTCTAAGTCAGAGCGTTCTGCTCGTACTACGACGCTGAGTAGCTGGTCTTCTAGACCCTACACAAAGATATAATAATATTAGGTGCTTACCTATGAAATGACCGATTTTATTACTGGCCACTTTGGTTTCGATATCTTCTGTTCTAATTCGAATTTCAAAATAATACAAAAAGCGACCAATAGCTACGATGTTCTTATTTCGAAATCAGTATTTCATTTGTTTTTCTGTAACGAAATTTTGTTTATGTGATTGTCTTGAAAATAAAATGGATAAATTGAAAATTGGTGCTATTTTTGAATATGAGTTTGGTCGCGGCATCAACGCAAGTCAGACAGCTCATAATATCAATAGTGTGTATGGGCCGAACACCACTAACGATCGCACCGTGCGTCGATCGTTTGAACGCTTCCGCGTTCTGGATATTTCGATATTAAGGATGAGCCCCATGGACGAATTACGACCGAGGTTAGTAAGATGTATTAAAGGCTATAGTGAAAGCATATCCATCTCAAAGTACGGCTGAGTTAGCAGCAGATAAAACTGATAAAACAATATTGGTTCATGTGTCAAACCGGTAAAATAAAGAACCTCGAAAACTAGATACCGTATGAACTGAACGAACGTCAGCGACAACAATGCGTCGAAGTGTGCACTGTGTTATTGAACCGTTATAAAAACGAAGGAATTTTGAATCGCATCGTGACTTGTGATGAGAAATGGATCCTGTACGATAACCGCAAACGTTCGTATCAGCGGCTGGATCCAGGAGTTGCAGCCCAATAATGTTCAAAACGCAAGATAGTTATCAAGAAGAAAAAGCTACTGGAATCACCAGTTACCTGCACGGTGACGGTGTAGTTGATGACGACCGCCTTGGCGTACGCGGCGGGGTTGAACTGCGGGTTGGCGAGTTTGGTGGTGAGATACATGCGGAAGTTGGGCTCGTAGTCCACTTCCGTGCTGCCCAGCATCACGTACGTACGACCGCCCTCCACTGACACGATTAGAGAAATAATTAAATAAACAAATACTTAAAGAGCTGCAAATCGATGGTAGCAAATTTAAAGGTGGGTTAGATTGGAGATTGCGTCGATTTAGAGATGACTGAGATGGCATTCTTTATTAAATTTAATGTAATTTAAAGTTACTTACTTCCGTTATTCAAAAATAAATTGTTTTATTTATAACGAATTGTTGCTCATTTATTAACTGGGTCTTTTTACGCGTCAAAAATAAATATATTTCCATATCCATCAGCGCGATGCGCAAGCGAAAATTTCAACCATAGGTAGTACAATTTAATAACGTATGAGTAATTCAGTGTTAAAATACTTTATAGTAAAAACAAAACAGTGGTTTAACTGTGGCTCAATCGTCGAGATAATTAACTATACTCGATGCGCAGGGAAACGCGGCGCGTCATTAAAATTCTATGTTAAGAAATAGCATTAACACGAGAGTCTATGTCAATTTTATGTCTCATCAAGATTCTATTTGTGCATACTGTGACGGGATTTGTAATAAAGATGGCGTATAAAAAAACAGATTCAACTTTGAAGAGATTTATTTTAACGTCTCTGCACAAATTTGTTGTTATCATTAGAACGACTGGAAGACAATTTTCTTTTGTAAGTATTGAACAAAATATTCTATAAACGTTTCTCTAGGTAGGAATTAAATCCATGAGCTTTTGCAAAGCTAGCAGGAGTCCTTACTGACTAGGTGGAACGATTAAACTAGATTCTTCTAGGACTTTTTGGTGGGAACTCGAGAAATTAATTTGTTTTCGATCATTATAAAACTGTGTAATTTGTGTTTTGTGGTTTAATAGTTATAGTATTTCCATTTCTTTATTTTCTCGATGACAGTTCTAATTTGATAGTTGTAGTGTTGTGTGACCAAATAAGTAATGATATCGATCGCATATATTTATTATATTTTGAACAAAGACAAATACAACAAAAACATTCAAATATATTTTTTCAAAGTGGGAACACTCAATGGCCCACCGCCATTTTGTGTTTGTTTTAATCTGTCACTCGCAACAAGACGGTCGTGCTAGTCACTACATTTCTGTTCGCTGAGTTTTTTCACATTATCCATACGTTACGTTGTGTATTTTGTGTTCCTCCGTGTTGATTGCTGCCCAGCTGTCAAATATCAAAATGCCGAAAGGATCTGTTCTGAAAAGGCAGGCGAGAGAACTGGTGATCAAGGTTCGTAATTACTTTGAAGCAGAGTATCAAAATGGTGGCCCGCTATTACCACTGTCGCAAGTGCGAGAGCGTGTTGCGGCCGCATTAGGAATTAGTGGACCTACTGTTTCAAAAATTACTACCGAAGCTTACGGTACAAGCGGCATGCAGGAAAATAAGCTTCGTACGCCGAAGAAAAAACGCCAACCACGTCGTGTGACATCGGTTGACAACTTCGACGCTGACGCTATTCGCCGTCATATATATGACTATTACTTGCGCAAAGAAATTCCAACACTTAAAAAACTTGTTGTTTCTTTACGTGAATGTGGTTTGTTCCATGGCCAAAAATCGTCATTAAGCTTGGTTTTGAAAGAAATTGGATTATGTTATAAAAAATCGGACAAACGTAAAATATTGATGGAGCGTCACGACGTTGCTATGGCTCGCTGCGAATTTTTGAGCGAAGCCAAAAAGATATCAGATTGGTCAAATGTTATTTTCACTGACGAGACTTCGTTAAATGCAAACCACACAGTATCTAAGAACTGGACTGACGACACCGTCGCTTCCACTAGTTCAGTGCCAATGGGAAAAGGTGAACGCCTCATCATATGCCATGCAGGGTCTAAGAAAGGATTCATGTCAGATGCATTACTGGCCTTTAAATCCAAGAAAACAGTGGACTACCACGAAGAAATGAACGCGGAGATTTACGAAGGATGGTTTAAAGAAATGGTGCAATCTCTGGAAGAACCGTCGATAATTATTATGGACAACGCTACATATCACTCCAGACAAATTGATAAAATGCATGCCGACGCAGGCCAATAAAAAACAAGAGATAATTGACTGGCTCCAACGTCATGGCGAAAATGTGGATAATACTTTATTAAAAGTACAATTAGTGAATATTTTAAAATCGAATAAAAGCCACCCTAAAAGATATGTTATCGACGAAATAGCTGCCGAATGTGGTCATTGGGTTCTTCGACTTCCGCCGTATCATTGCCAGTACAATGCTATAGAACTAATATGGGCACAAATCAAAGGACACGCCGCTCGAAACAATACCCATCCCCCTTTTACGGCAAACAAGATGTTCGATTTATTAAAAAATGCATGTGCGGAAGTAACTGCCGAAAACTGGGAAAAAATTGTGAGAAGAACCCAAAACATTATAGCGTCGGATTGGGAAATTCATGTGGCATTCGATTATATAGAAGTACAGGAACTTATAATAAATGTTGGAGAGAGCTCATCGAGTGACAGTGACAGTGACGATTCATCAGATTTTGATTAAAATAAATAAATAAAGATTACCTGTCATTATAATTATTTCGTTTCATTGTCGAGTACCTACCTATACCTACTTATTTTACAACAGCTTCGAAAATTTTAAAGAAGTTGGCATTATCAATCAAGAATTAACACGTGTAACATCTTGTAATGAAATATAATATTAGTTAATAAATTTGTACAAAAGTATCCGGCAGTAGTTTAGTTTCTTACATTTTGTAAAAAAATATCGGATCTGTTATCGTGTTACGTTTATCGATAACTACATCCCTAAAATTGCTTTCTGGCTGACGTGACCTTGTTAATGAAATATGACGTCTTGGTGCCTAATTTTTGTTCGGAGTTTTAGGCGTTGACGCTAGAACAAAGTTATATCGACCACTGTGTGTCAGCTGTCATCGAGAAAATAAAGCAATGGAACTTGTATAGTTTATTAAACTTCAAAGGTTTTTTTGTACGTAATGTTTGTGATAATTAAATAAAGTCATTTGACTGCGTTTTTCGTGTTAGAAGTACAGGAGTCCATTTTTTCTGTCATTGACATTGATTGGACATTTAGCTGATTATTGCTGATTTAGTCTCTAAGGGTCATTCACTACATTCCAGATCTTTAATAACACGAGAACGGTGCGAACGCAATTAAACCGTGACATTGAATTTGTTTAAAATCTGGTTCCAGATGAAGTTATGATTAAATTTCAGACTAATAGGTCGGGATAGAATGGGGGAGTTACCTTTGACGTTCTTTTCCAAAACATTGTCTACTACAGGATCGATGTATTCGTTGACATCTTGGAAAAGCACCGGCATTCCATACTTGATGGCCATTTCTAGCTGCCTCAGGAATTGTGGGTCGTTGAACGATAGAACCTGAAATAATTCGATTAAAATTTATCAACTTGCTACATTCCCCACCATAAAGTTTTGTAATAAATTAAATTAAATTTAAAATGGTGTTACCTAAAATTTAAACTGTTTTGCCACGGTCGGTGGAACATGTCTGAATTGTGACATGAAGAAAGAGTTAACTGCAGTTTCTTCCTATGCTCACTTAAAGTTGTTTTAAGTATCAGAAGATAGTTTATTAGAAAATATCAGAAGCACTAACTGACACAGACTAGCCAACACCCACGGTGTGTGCATGTTAGCATAAGTTCAGCGTAGATAGTAAGCAGTTAAGACGATATTGTCTGAACAGGGGAGAAAGTATTGGATGAGATTGGATTGGAACCAAGCTCTGTAGTGTGAGAAACAAAAGGCATATATCTAGCAGTGGCAAATAGGGATTGAGTTAACTCAGCTCAAAGCACGTACTGCTTCTTAAACAATAATTGTAGTTAATATTATCTAACTTGGCTTCTTGTAAACATGTTAAAAACTTATTTTCAGTTTCTCGCAAGTGTTAAAACAATTTTTACTTCCCATAACAATTTATATTCTTGTTTCTCGCAAATGTAAAAAAATATTGTATTGTAAGGTTACATTCAGCCATAACAAGAAAATAATAATGTGGTGCCAGTGACGTCACCAACTTAACGTTCGTACGTTAACTAAAAGTGTAATATTTTTCTGCTTGTATGAAATGGTGACTAACCTTGAGGTTATTCTTGGCTTCTTTCTTCTTGATCCAAGTGAGCGCTTGTGTTTGCGGGTCGATGCACAGGGGGAAGCGGGATGCGCGCGTCGTCAGGATACCATTCTGTACCGACAACTCATCCGGCGGTAGACCTTCCGAGTTCCACCTGTAATGCACACCCACATAACACGTCTATTGTATGTATTTTCTTTTGTAACCATTTTTGTCATTAGTGTGTACAATAAAGTATATAAATAAACGAAGAAATACTTTTAATTGTAACGCAAGAAAGTACTTTTATAAGGTGTCAGGTATACGGTATCGCGTCACATGTCAAATTGACTGATGACTGTTCGACGGCGTGTGAGCCTATTTCCAGCGATCCCACAAGCCCCGTCCATTTAAGTTATTTAGGTCGCTGCGAACAGTGCCTAAATATTGTGACCGAAGTCTAATTGTCAAACAGTCGTACAGTGTTAAACTGATTTGACTGATGATAATAGAATTAAAACAATATTTAAAAAAACACTAGTTGGTATTGCTTGTATACGAAGACGATAATGAAACATTTAAACAAAATCTTCAGGCAGACGTTTTTTGTTAATCAAACAATAACTTTAGGAAACTAAATGCGAAATTAATGTAAAGCAACTACTCTGACAACCACATCATTTCAGTTTATAAATACCAAAGATATATGTACCTTATCTTTTGGTTTTAAAACGTTCTTTGTTTGTTATAAAAGCAAAGTTATCGATGTTAACACGAGTAAGTGTTAGTATTAAAATAGAAAATATTCACCCGCTAATCTCCACATCATTCGTCAAATTCTTCTCAATTGTAAAAGGCTGAGTCAACGGAATGCCCCGCTCCAACAGGTCTCCGAGCCAATCTTCATATATCATAGTTTCTCGGAATGAGAACGAAAACGGTCCCGTGTAGCTCAAAAACGATGCCGCTAATAGACAGTTCCCGATTAATCTAGACTGTTCCACATACAACGCTGCTAAGTCTACAGTCCAACGTTTCTGTTCACTTGATAAGCCAGACATAAGCTTATCGGCAGCGATTAATCTCCTGAGCATAATATCGGTTTCTTCCTGCAATTCCTGTCTTCGTAACATGGCGGTCTCATATTTATTGTTCAAGCCGTCCAAAGTGCGCTGTAATCGGTCGATTTCGCGGTTCAGGGAAGCTAAGTAGTTGCAAGCCTCGGTGTATTCCTTTTCGAGAGCTTCCACTTTGTCTTTCTTAGGTTTCACCTCTCTGTATACGGCACAGTAGCCGAGCACGGCGATAACGAATTTTAGTAGACCGTAGCTGAAGATAACAAAAGAAATTGTTTAAATTTTTAAGAAAATAAAATAAGGCAGGAAACCTATATGATGGCAAAAACTGTAAATAAGCTGTAAATTTCAGACTTTTTTAAAATTCAGTATTAATGACAGGAAGACGGTTCATAAAAAAAGGAAAATGGACTAGTCACGCAGACCGATCGTAAATTCGTAATACGTAGCAAAGTCTCATGGCATACTTTTTTTGTTGGGAAACCATGTAAATGGGGGAGAATCGATATCAGTCGACAACATTGAGCAGTGTTGTAAGTACGAATCAGTCTGTGACTATGACAATCAGTAATAACCTGGATACATTAGTAAACACAGTCTTAAATGTAAACAAAATGAACAAAACATTGTCGGCAATATTTATCTATTTAAACGGGCCTAAACGCGATTGTTTCGGTTGGGTTGAACCAACCATGGCCACGAGCAGTCAGCTCGAACGTGCAACCTAACCGAAACGTCGAGTAAAATAAATAGATAAATATGTGTAAAAAAACGCGAAAATCTCAAATGTTATATTGTCGGCAATGTTTATCGAACGTACATACCTTTGTATGCGTGTAGGTATCCATGAATGTATAAGTATATATAGATATTATTTCTTATTGCACCATCAACTATTTCGACCACAGACTTATGGGTCATTTACACAAGGAGAGTTTATCGAACATACGTCAAATGCTAGTATAAACAACTGTTATCAACGAGTTTTTATCATCATCTCGCTTTAGGCGAGAATTGTATGTATTTGGTCGCATACGAGAATCGTATACAACATTTCCGCCTCGAACCGTTCGAGAAACTCTCCTTGTGTAAACGAGCCATTGTCCTTGTGTAACCACCCAAAGGTTGCCCGGAAGAGATCGCTTTAGCGATAAGGCCGCCGGTTGTACTTCTGTATTACCGATTGTATTACCTGTATTTCGCATTTCTCTGAATGTTTGTGGTGTACAATTAGAGTATAATTTATCTATGTAAAACGGTAGCCGGTAATTTACAAGTACATACCCGGCCTTACTAATCTGTTGCATAGTGTCCAACTTCTTACTCTTCTTCATATGCGTCTTGACAGCCTTCACCTGGTTCTGTGTTATAAGGTCGCAGTTCATTTCCTGCAGGTTTCGCAAGAAGTTCGGATCGGCCATCATTCCTTTAGCGCCTTTCCAGCTCACGTCTTTGATGCCTCGGATGATTACCACGCATTCACACACAACCTGTTATGGAACATGTCAAGGCATGTATACATCATTAACATGTTATATAACTGGTAAATGATCCATTACCTATAGTAATGGACAAGGAATAGAGAGTACAAATCCCTTGTCTATAGAAGAGTACTTGTCTATTGTATACAAGAGTACCGCTATAATTTATTAAGCAATATTGTATCGGTAACATTTATACCCACTAAACCTACCTGCACAGCTTCAGGTGGTGTGGCAAAAGATCTAATTTCAGTGATGTCGTTCTTATCCAAGTCTGCCAGCGCCAGTCTGGCCGCTTCCAAAGCCGGCAATGCAGCGGAAAGCGCCTCTTCCGCCTCCGCTTTTTCTGCAACGATCACTACGCTCTGTTCCGTGATCTCCTGGCTCTTTATGGCTGCCACTTGCTGCTTGGCTGTTGCCGCCTCCGTAGCTGTGAAGTTACAAGTGAAAAACTATGGTTTTATCTGTCATTCCTTTATCTCTGTCTACCTATACCTGTATAAATCTAACTGCCACCAGTGATCAGCTCTGACCTCGCTCAGGTGGCATCACGATTTTCTATGGAACCCAAACATTGGCTCTGTCCGTCTAAATTAGTTTAGCTTACGAAAAGTTATTTCTTTTAAATAGTTTCAATAGTTTTTGTGTAAAAATAAACAAAAATTACAATCTCTCTCTACAATACACTAAAGATTTTTCATTTTACTTGTCATTCAAGTAGGACAATAATTGTTACTCGAAATAGTACCTATTGACTTTTTGATTTCTTTTTACTTCTCATTTCATCTCTCTTTCTAAGGAAGACTAGCAAGTGTGATGATTGATGAGATTCCGAATAGATTAAGAATTTGAGGCAGATTCCTCATCCCGCGTTATTCCACCCGTCGTTTCCGACCATTTTTCCAAATCCACTTCTAAATTTCCAGATACTTTCATTTTAATTCCCTCTCTCATACCTCTCCCATCCAATTACATCCCATCTCGTTTCGGAAAAACTCCTCGTTCCATTATACCCTGTGTTCATTTATTTTATTATTTACTACACAAAGTGACAAAATGCAAACATAATGCTTTAATGCATTATATCCCAGTTAACTTTACCCTATTCCTTCATTCTCCCAAATCTAATAAATCTCTAAAGATAAGCGGGGCAATTGGGAACATGTCAAAAAGTTTGTCATTATTAATGGATATTGGCATATATCAATGACGTCAGTATTCGCATACCATTCTCTTTCCATAAAAAAGATAAATAGTAGTTGGATTATACAATCTGATCTTCTTGTCTCACGCTACTGCTTAAGACAACCAGCTTATACCGTCTCACTGCAAGGTATAGGGCATCCCAGTGTTTCGGCCCTTTATCCACCACGCGGAGGATTGATCAGGATTTACCTTTAGAGATTTCTTTGAGCAGAACCTCGCACTCCTTGGTCTGTTCGGCGACAATCACCTTCTGTACGGCGAGTTTGGCGTTTAAATCTTGAAGTTGTACGTTGGCTTCTTCAATTTTCGCCAAACCACCTATTAAACGCTCGCACTGTGGCAAAAATGACACGGGGTCAATCAAAGTAATTGAGAACACGAGAATATGCTCTTTAAAGCATTACTTTAAATCACATGTTCTGACGGCAACGTTATACGATAGGTCAAACTTCTTAGAACTGGCTACTGTATAATACGATAGAAAAAAAAACAAATTCTAATTTTGAAAATGGAAGTCTTTGCTTGTCAACAGCCATTAAAGTTTCAAAGCTGTTATTTCATTTTTATTTTTGGCGGCAATTTCAAAATTAAGTCTGCGAAAAATGAACAAAAGAACATTTTCGTTCAATGATTTTTTGTGACTTTCGTTGCGGTCTAAACCAGAAACTTATGAAAGATCTAAGTTAGCATTTACTGCTGAAGCCCCATCTAGTGCCACTGTTTATCACTGGTTCAGTGAATTTAAACGTGGTCGTACCCACCTCAGTAATGATGTTAAAGAAGGGTGTCCTGCGATGAGGGTGACGGAGGAAAATATCAAAACTGTGCGGTTCATGATTGAAGCAGACACACGAACTACATATTGGCATTTCAAACTACTTTACACGACCACTACGGGTAAGGAAGCTTTTTGCTAAATGGATTTCTTACAATTCGAGTGAAGCTTGAACAATTTGACAGTGGTCAATCAAATGCTATTTTTTATATAATAACAGATGATGAAAGCTGGATCTACTGCCATGAACCTGAAACTATGAAGCAGTCTGCGTAGTGGGTCTTTTCTTTCGAAGAGTTGTCGTCGAAAGTGAATAAAGGACGGACTGCTGAAAAGATGATTGCCTCCTTCTTTGGCAGATCGGGCCACTTTGCTACTGTAACTTTAGAAAATGAAAGAACAATAACTGTGGACTGGTATGTGAACAGCTGCTTGCCTTCTGTTTTGGAAAAAGTCAAAGTACGACGCCCACGAAACAGAATGATTCTCCACCACGACAACGCCCCAGCTTACTCCGTCAGACAAACGAAGCATTTTTATTTCGGAATAGCTAAGTTCTTGTGGCCCTAATGGCCATTCAAGAGTCACCGCACATGTATGGTTTAGAGCGAGAAGGCGTTCAACCAGGAGCAAAAAGCAGCAACGCGCCTAAAGGCTCCCCCGCCGGTAGACCGGTGCAATGAACGGACCTCGGCTTAGAGTACCGTGAGATCGCGAGTCGATGAGAAGCGCTCAGGCACGTGCCGATACCTGGTAAAAGTGTTGGCTGAAGGCCGGTGCAATGCAAGTAACATGCGCATGTTACATGCGCCATATACAAAGGTCATTTCAGCTCACCTGAGCGACAATATAAGCATCCTTCTCATTCAATAGCTGCAAATAGTTGCTAAGGTAGTCCATATAGTGCTTGGGAGTCACGTAGTTGTTGCGACGCAAACGCTGCAAAAACTCGGCCGAGTAACGCGCCACAGACATGTGCACGTGGACCACGTGCTCTACTATTATTAAACGAAACTCGTCCGGGATTTTTTGCACCTGTAAAATAACTTAATTGAAGATTACCGAATTTTTAGGACGTAAAATACATGCCCTTGTAGCTTTTGCGGCTTAAAGGGCTTAGACACTATTTATTTTTATACATTTATTTTTATTTATTTATAATTCTTACAGCTTTTATTCTAATTTTAAACTTTCTAAGGTCATAATAATAGCTGTCGTAAAAATCGTATCAAAGTGTCTGTACATATATTTAAAAAAAAGTGATTGCAATAAAAAATACTAATGATATAGGACCTAAAAAGAATTTTTGTCTGTGTCTGAAGTCTGACATCATTCAAAAAACACCGGGCGGATTTTAATGAAACTTGGCATAGTTATAACTCATGTGCCGGGTTAACATTTAGGCTACTTTTTACCCAGGTCCATAATAGAGTTCTCACGGGAATCATCCTAAAGCTCATGCGAACGAAGTAGCGGGGTCCACTTGTTTTATATATAAAAAAAAATTCTGCCTCTTAAAAACTCGTGATTTGTCCCTTACGCCGATTGAAATTTCCAGTATCGATATGTATGTATGCATTTAGGAGAATTGGAACATTAGGTGGGTTAATTATGAGAGGAAAATATGTGTATACACATTTAACATGGAACTAGTACAAAGTTTAGTATAATATATGAAAAATCATTTATCTTAACCATGTGTTTGGAGATTGTTTACAGTGTAATTATTATTCCGTGTTTTTGCTGTTTTTCCGGTTAAAAAAAAATACAATTAATGCAATTGAGTAACCACTCACAGAAGTCGCTAGTTTAGCAAACAAAACCAAACTTTGGATTAAAAGTATGCATTAAAAGTGAATGTACGCACGTCAGCGAGGAAAACGTTAGCGACCGCGAGCAAGGCCTGCTTGGGCCACGGGAACTGCCAGTCGATCGTGGTGTTGTTCACCAGCCCCGGGAAGCTGCGACACCTGCCACACAATACGCATTATATACAATGTGTTACTGAACAAACGCAAAAGCTGAAAATGGGCTGTTCAGTATCAAATGTTTTTTATAACTTATTAGCTTTTTGCCCCTTCTAAGCCAAATATCAAAAAACGCGTATACAGTCTTTAATTACTTTAAATAACAACTCTATATACCGAATTTCGTGTCTCTAACTTAAATAGTTCTTGAGATATAAGCATTGAATAAAAAATCCTCTCCCCCCCTTCCCAGTAAACAGTAAACGGTTACGCTATTTGTGAAAACGGTTTATGACAGAATGGTAAAAAATATCAAGCATTAATTTACCTATTTCGCAGTATGTCGCCGCTGGGTGACATTGATAGTACAACGTGCAGATTGTCAGCGCATTTGTTGCAGAAGAAGTGCCACACTGCGTC
This sequence comes from Sesia bembeciformis, assembly GCA_943735995.1. NCBI lineage: Eukaryota > Metazoa > Arthropoda > Insecta > Lepidoptera > Sesiidae > Sesia > Sesia bembeciformis. The sequence goes on from OX031043.1 coordinate 10,707,782, forward strand.
TCTGTGAAGTTTTACATTTAATATTGGTAGTTGATATTACATTAACATTTATATTTAATATTGATAGTTCAAGGGAGGGGAAAGGTGCATTCGGAGGGTGCATGTTGCAATGCCACACTGGACGCGCACAGTCGTTAGCCCTTTTTTACAGAAGACTACTGTCAAGTATATGTACTATTAGGGTCTACCTATGAAATTGCCGTTTGTTCATAGTGGCCACTTTGAACTTAGATATCTTACGTTTGGCTTGGAATTCCAAATTTAAATTAATTTCAATGTAAAGCTATGATATTCGTTTTTCAAAATCATTGTTTTTCATTTGTTTTTCCGTCGGACGACTTCACTGCTTAGATATCGTTGTGTTTGCGACCATGGGAAAGTTATAATTTCGCGTTACTTTCGAATATGAGTTTCATCGTGGCAGTAACACAGTACAGCCAGCGCGCAATATCAATGATGTGTACGAACGAAACACCGCAAACAAACGCACGGTGCGTTTTTGGTTTGATCGTTTCCGTTCTGGGAATTTCGACCTCAAGAACAAGCTCCGTGGACGACCGGAGACTAAAGTCGATAATGACTAATTGAAAGCAATATTGGAAGCGGATTCAACTCAAACCACGTCTGAGTTAGCAGCAGCCTTCGGCGTAAGTGGCAAAATGATATTGATTCATTTGCGTCAAATCGGGAAAGTGAAGAAGTTCGGAAAGTGGGTACCATATGAGCTTAATGAAAGTTAGCTACAAACAAGCGCCGAAGCTTGCCTTACTTTGCTGAACCGCGTCAAAAATAAAGGGATTCTGAATCGTATTGTCACGTGTGATGAGAAATGGATCCTGTATGATAATCGAAAACGTTCGTCACAAAGATTGGACCCAGGAGACACAGCTAAACAATGTCCCAAACGTAAACCGAGTCAAAAGAAGTTCATGGTGACTGTTAAAGTATATTAACTTGCTTTAAATTGTGTGTTTTTTTGAGAATCTGTATTTATGCGAATAACCCAATGGTACCACTCCATCTCTTCCCGTGGGTGTCGTAAAAGGCGACTGAGGAAAAACAACGCGGCTAACACAAGCGGTGAGCCACCACCTACACCAGCACCTCAAGACTGCAACTACACCACCTCAAGACTGGACTCTCCAACCCGCTTGGCGTTTAGGGCCACACATCCCCCACGTACAAGCGCACAAGACAATGTGCACGAGGAGGCCCATGTCCAGTAGTGAATTAAAGGGCTAGTTGCATTGCATTGGTTGTAATAAAATAAATAAGTAGGAGAATGAGAAAGAGTAGTATAACGTACTTGGCGATGCCATGTCCGGCCTCGTTGCTCTCGTTGCGGCACGCGTTGATGATAGCGTCCTTCTCGTCGTCGCCGAACAGCGCCGGGATCATGCCGATCATCAGGATGTTGTTGATCAGCTCCAGAAAACCCTCCTCCACTATCTGCAAACATATAGTAAGTACAATGAAACAAAATATTGCTTCGGAATCACTATTAGTATCAGAGTTATTAACCAATATTCTCTGATAGTTTTTGTCTGCCCCCTGAGTTGTTTCTGTTCAGTTGTAATTGAATTGAACTAAAGCTAAATCGATTTAGTTTAAAATAATTTGTATATCTAAAATATATTGTCGTTTTCTATTTTCTGCTTGATCTGGTAGTTGACTGTTGAAAGAATTGCGTATTGAACATTTTGCATATTGAATATTGTGCGTGTTGAACATTTAGGGGTAATTGAATATTTTCGCAATTTGATGTATCTTGAACGCAATAAGCTAATTGGTAAGCTAATACGGTCGCAAGAACTAACTGTTGAGTAGTGGCTCAACACGGATAGCGATGCTTTATTCTTAATTTTGCAGTGCTTATCATACTGTCATGTTTAATACACGCGATTGTGACGTGATATCATTGATGTTATAGACGTTTGTTTAATTAGTGCCCAATTAATAATAAAGGTTAGTGACTCATCAATTAAATATTGTAACCGTATCTTAACTCGTTAAGATACGGTTAATGTATATTAACGAACTAGTAATAAGGTGTAGAATGTAATGGCGCACGTCACCTGAGCGGCAGTGAATAGGAACACTGTCTTCTTGCCGCCGCCATCGACCCCCAACTGATTGTACATGCGCTTCATGTCCTCCTTAAACGTGTTCTCGTTGTAGTTGCGCGTTATCGTGATCTCGAACATCTCGCAACCTGATCAAATGGACAAATGAAAGACAAGAGTAGATTAAAGGGCGACAAAAGCCTTAATTTTGTCTTGTGAATGCAAGGCAAGGGAAAATGTAATAAAACATACTAAATACAAGACAAATAAATGCCTTAAACATACAGCAAAGCGAGATCGGGCGTGTCTTTTCTGAACATATTGAAACGCCGCTTTCGTGCACACAACACACAGCGTTACACACCCTCATCGCACTTGTACTGTTTTTTTATATATCGGGCAAGTGGCCGTTGAGAACGGTTGTTTATGCAATGCCAACTAAAGATTTACTTAAATTCACTTTGCATTACTTATATATATTATTTCACTAAAAATGCGGAAACTTCCCCGATCAAAACAATTTCAATAGTTTCCTTTCAGAGATAAAATGAAAATAGGCAAAGATTGTTTCGTGTCGCATCTGCGTGAGCGTTCGGTTAATCGCTGTGTTAATTTAATCACTCCCGCTCCCTGCACCCCAGCCAGCGTGTACAACTCGCGCTGTCACAAAGTTTTTCTGTAGAATTGCCTGTCTAGTAGAATACATAGAAGTCATTGACTGGAGAATGGAATACACTCAATCATTCACTCACTCCTGAAATACGCACGTGGTACATTTTACGGGAGTCTTCTGTGATTCAGCAACTTGAGGTAATATCAATATTATGGCCATGTAGTGTCGGCCGTCTTTAGAAGAACACCATCCCATCCCTTCCTGTGAGTGTCATAAACGGCGACTAAGTCACCGAAGAACTACATCATCTTATCCAGGACCTATAACGGAACATTTAACGAACCTGTCTATGTCTTACACGTACCGGCGGCGAACGCGGCGAGCCTGCATATGGTGTACTCGTCCAGGATCTATAATGGAACATTTTACGAATCTGTCTATGTCATATACATACCTGCGGCGAATGCGGCGAGCTTGCAAATGGACTTCTTGCCGGAGCCGCCGACGCCGATAATCATGGCGTTGCCGCGGTCCATGCGCAGGATGCGGTGCGCGCGCGTCAGGTGCTCCAGGCAGTCCTCGAACAGCACCACCGACATCTTGCCCACGCGTTCCGTGTACTCGTCCAGGATCTCACATGGAACATTTTTAAGGTCTTGTCATGTAAGTTATTCTTTTCTAGTAGTGTATGGAAAGATTTTATTATGATAAGCAGACGCAGATTAAAGGACAGTCGACCTTGCGGTAAGAATATAGTGCTGCCCATAGATAATATTAGTGATGCAAGCCGACATCAGTCAAGAATGAGCAACGTGTTCATCACTGTTCACGCAAAATTCAAAAACTACTGGGCCGATTTCAATGCGGTTTTCACTGCTGAATAGCTTATTGGCCAGAGTATAATCTAGGGTAGGTTTCATCTCTATATGTTTTTTTGGTTTATATCTAATCTCACATAACGTTAGTTTTGTGTAAGTATATGCGTAAAATATAATGCAATTCTCAATGTAAATACATAAGGAGTATACCTCTTGAAAGAGGAAGTAAACCGCCTCATAATCGAGCAGGTCCTCATAATATCGTATTTCTTCCTCATCCAGTGCGTTTCGATAATCTCCAAACAGCATCGGATCTCGAAGCACGTACTCTTCTAACTGTGAACACGAACGAACTAATTTTACACCACCATGGTCGGTGCATAAGTCATTGTGGTTTTTTTCCGGAGTACATGGTAATCTGATGGCGCTATATCTGGAGAATATGACGGATGCAGTGGGACTTCCCAATCGAGTGTTTTAAACTTTACATTATTAAACAAATTTTTTTGCATTATTAAACTTTACACATTACCGTGTAAATGTAAAGAAAAAATGTCTGACCGTGAATGGTTTCTCAACTTCTACTTCCTCCTCGACCTCCTCTAATACATCCTCCGCTTTGACAGTAGGCTCGGTCGGCTTCGATATCGGGTCACCGAATTCTGAACACAAAACCATTTATACGTGTATATTCACAAAATAAAAAAATAATCTCATATGATTTCTAGTCCACACACACACATTTTGAAATAATTTTGTTTGAAAAACTGTCAAGTTTCATGTCGTATTTTAACTGAAACGAGGCTTAAATAAAACTATAGGACTATTTTAACGTCTTTTGTTAATTGGATGGCTTATTAATAGGACTATATTTCCTCAATGAAGAATAAATTAGTTACAAGCAAAAGGTACAGTTTGACGTTTCCAATTGTTGAAGAAACGCTGCAATAGAGACTTAATTTATCGGTATTAGCAAGTATTTCAGTGTCGACTATAGAGACCCAAAAGCTCGACTTACCTAATACAGACTAATAGTATATTTTTTTGTGATATAAAACGGGTAAGATATTTTGTCATAAAAAATGTTTTTTTTTTTATAAAAAAATTGGTTTACATCATTTTTTTGTGATGTAGCACAAAGTATAAATGACATTATACTAGTTGGACATAAAACACAATTTTATATTAAGATCTTATATTATTGCATGTATTCTTGTAAATACATTTGAATTTGACAAATAAATAGTTTTCGATGGAATTCTATTATATGTGTTATATTAAATGACATCTTTTGGGTACACGGCGCTCCGTGGATTGCTTCCACTCTGTCATAGTTAACAGAACGTCATGAGCGCGCTGTCGTGTGAATTTTGATGTAGTACTATTTCTATTTCAAATTATGAAATATAACTATATTTATCCAATTCAAATTATTTATTTGCCCAAATGTGTGTTTGGTATAACATAGTATGATATAGTAGTGTGTACAAACCCTAAATATTTCGCAACTTTTCTAAAGAGTGAAATATCCTACGAATATTATCTTACCGTCCAACTCCTCTTCTTCGGCAGCTTCCTCTTCCGGGACGACAATCTCTTCAAGTACGACCGGCTCTTCTTCCGGGAAGTATTTCACGATGTGCTCTTGTATGTGCCCGCGCATAAGATCGTTATCCTATAATGTTTAGTCAATACTTATAACTGTTTGTTTTTTTGTTTATTTCTATCTAAGGGAAAAACTCAAAAACTGCTGGACCGATTTCGAAAATTCTTTCACTTTCATGCTGAAATATCGGAAATGGACATCAGTAATCGCAATTGTCCACAAGTTTCCAGATCGATATACCATGAATAAAAGAGATTACATATAAAGACTACAGGAGTGTACTCGGCAACCCACCCTGCGTACATAGCGCGACGTATTAAAGCCATACACCCCTCGTGCACAAGACGATGTACGTGAAGACGCCTGCAGTGCACATTGAAAGAGCACATTACGGTTATTGTTATCATAAATAGCTACATTGCCACAGCAAATCATCGAATGATGAGATTGAGTTCAGGTGAACGGCAAAAGATAACAAGAAAGTTTTGTGATGGCCAGTAGGAGTTCTGAGGAATTTAAATGTTTGGTGAGAGTATTGTTACGTGGTCTCTGACGGTGGGCCTGATTCATAAGTTCAAGGTCACTCAGCGAGCTATAGAGAGAGCTCTGGGTTATTTCGCGGGATAAGATTCGAAACGAAGAAGTTCGCCAAAAAAATAGTCACTGACATAGTTCGTAGAATCGGCCTGTTGAAGTGGCAATGGGCAGGTCATATTTGCCGAAGGAGCGATAACGGATGGGGTATACGAGTCCTCGAGCGGAGGCCACGTACCGGGAAGCGTACTGTGGAACGCCCTCCGGCCACGTGACCGACGAAATGAGGAAGTTCGCCGATGGTGGTTGGATGAGAAGAGCCGAGGATCGTGTGTGGTGGCGAGCCTTGGGAGAGGCCTACATCCAACAGTGGAGAGATATAGATTGACGGTATGATATGATAATCTTACAGTATTAACCGTACCTGCTGGTTGATGAGTCGGTCGCACACGACCCTGGTGAACTCGTTCCTCCAGCACCTCACTATGGTGCACTTCTCGTTGAAGAAGTTGGGGTGTGTTAGGCACAACCCTGCAGCTATCCGCGACAGGTCGCGCAGGTTGAATATGTAGTGGAACTTGGCAGGTGTTGGTGGCAGCTCCACTATTATTATCTGTTCGGAAACATTATAAAGATCTTTATTGATAGTGATGCTTCTCACATAGATAAACAATGTCACAATTATTTGTACACGAAAATAGGTAAAGTAAAAATGCTTTATGTTTTTCACATAAACAGCTCCCCATTTCCCATGAAAATTAAGTTTTCTTCGACATTTCCTTTAACTCACGGAGTTGTCCCTGTGGAACAAATATTTGTTTAAAGACAAAAAAATGACTAAACAACTGGCCCTCATTTATCTTTTTACATTAACCTTTAAATATTTATTATAAAAATTATTTAAAAAAGAAATCCGCGGTCATTGCAAGTGTATACTACACTTGTCGCAGCCTATCCGTATGTGGGTAGTTGATAAAACTGCTTGTAGCTGCCATCCTGGACTACCCGCCTCGTCAGTCAACTCGTGACCACGGCTGGTTTAACCCGAGGCGAAACGTCGAGTAGAAATAAATAGTAAAGAAAAATCTTTAAGTTTACGCGTCCAGACCCGATTTACAATATAAAATGTAGTGTTATTATAGCCGATATTATGCGCCACCGCTGGGTAAACGTTTTCATCATTCTCTTCCAAGCTTATCATTTCAATCTATTTACCTTATATAAATCCAGCGTCATCTGAACGATCTTATCCACGATTTCCTTCACTTCTTCTGGGAAAATGGAGAAGTGTCCCCTCAGGATCGACATGTAAATGTGACGCAATGTGTTCTCCGAGGGAAACTGCAGGTTATACACTGAGAACATTGAGATGAAACGTGGATCCACCTGGAAATTAATTCAAAGTCAAATGATTTATTGCATAGTTATAAGTTTGAATAGATGTTGGGAAAGCATAGGGTACATCACTATAACTTGCCATGCAGGCGTACGATATTATAGTCTTATAATAAGACTAGCTGTGCCGGCGACTTCGTACGCGTGGAATTTTAGTTTTTAAACTCTAAATTGGGATATCTTTTCATCCCATCAGTCGATTTCGATGAAACAAAGCCTATTCGAAGCGCCAAGCTAAGCTTAATTAACCTATGGAAACCCAATGAAAATCCGTTTAGTAGTTTTGCAGATAGTGTATTCGAACAGACAAAACAGACAGACAAAAAAATTCAAAATCGTCTTCTTGTATCCTTCATCGCTCCCAATTAGTTTTTGGTAAATATATTCAATGTACAGACACGCTGGTTCTACACTTTCATTATATGTATATAGATATGTAAATCAATTAGCAAAATTAAAAAAATACTATTTCAATTTATATTTAACAACACAATAGGAAAAATTTAGTCACAGTCTACTATTATAGATATTCATTGATATTATAACAAGATGCAGTGACACGCATTTCAAATAGTTTCTTTTTAAATAGTGACAATTTTAAATCTGGTAGGTAATCTGTCACAATATAATTATACTATAATGAGTAGTTTTCGAGACATGGATGAACAAAATGTCAGATTTATTCTTATTCATTAGTTACATATGGATATTCGAGAATTTAAAAAGGATTTCAAAACCTAGAAGACTAATTCCGTTGACCGGAGAAAATGACTGGTAAAAGAAAATGCCATATGGCATTAAGTCCTGTATTTCTACAATTAGAGTAGGCGCCACAGAAGAAGTTCCGTAGGCGCTGCGGCGCTGTGATCGACCGACATAATGTTTCCAGCTTATTGGTTTCAATTTACCCTATCAAATTATGCAGGTGTTTTTATTTACCAATAAGTCTAAATTAGGAAGTGTAAATTATAAACGGACATAATATTTATTTTGCAGAATGTATGGGTTGTCATATTTAGTTCTCTTAAATTCCGAGGGACTTCTTTGGTGGCGCACACTACTTGTACACTATTTCGACCCACGAGCAGAAACAATACAACTGGTGGCGATATTATTATGTCTATTGTTATCTTTTTTAAACGCGCATTAAATATCTTAATACTAAATTAAAGTTAAGAAATTTAAAATAAAACAAATATCATTCAAACAAATATTTCACAATGTTGTATTGGTTTTACTCATAGGTAGGGGAATTGTGCTTAAGATGACATACATTTTGTTTTGATGCAAATATTTGAAAATTCAAAGGTTATAAAAAATAAATGTAAGGCTACACATTTAAAACGTTTATTTACGACGCACAAAAATTAATCTTGACGCTACAGAAAACTTAATAATTGAAATAAAATAAAAAAACACCAATCATGTCCATGTGGGTAAGATGACACACGTCAGTCTAAGTTGACATACCTAATTATCGGTGCACATTTCACATTTGAAAACCTTAGTTCTTGGTGCAACGCCAGCACATGGAGTGTGGCACCATCGCTTACATAATTGGCAACATATCCAATGCTTTCCTGGCTTCGATTTGCTATGTAATTCGTTACAATAAAGGCATGCAGCATCGGAGTCATCAACATCATCAGCGTCCTGATTAAAATCTTCCATAGATCCGGCCATCTGAGTCATCCTGAAGGATAGTACGCTTCACCTGCTTTCGAGCTCTAACGCTCTTGCGATTTTCCTTCTCTTTTTTATTTTGGACTTGGGCTTTAACTTCGTCCATAAAAGGAGTGCCTGTCAGAACCTGAGAGCCAGTGATTTTCCTCTTCGTGCTTCTTGCTTGCCCCGTAGACACTGATTTCGGAAATGGAGAAATTTCATTTAGTATCTCCTGGGTGGTAGACTATCCAGCAATGGCTTGGCAATCACGCTGAACTGGACCGACTGATGTAGGATCTTTAGTGCTCTTTGAGAAAGAAGGTCCACCAACGACTTGGCTAGCACGCTGAACTAGATCGACTGTTGCAGGATCTATCGTATCAATCAAACAATAACAATGTTAACTATCAAATAAATACTATAAGAAAACTTAAATAATAAAATCTACTCAAACAAAGACTTAAAATTATTGTCGCATCGGTCGTCCCGAACAAAAATAAAACAGGATTTTAAAGTATTCATAAACGCAAGAACTTCAGGGTAAGATGACATACTATGTCATCTTAAGCCGACCGTTGCTATGTCATCTTACCCTACGAGGTAAAAAATATTTGCCACCTTTTGTGACTTAAAAACTTTAAAGTTACTTTAATTATTCTTCAATATTCATAACCCACATTAACCACAGTTCATATCAAAGTAGTCAAACACAACTAAAAACTTACCTAAACATATTTATTGGCACAAACACTTTCAACAAAATAATATTTTCGAGTGACGAAATCAAAACAATCCACACCACATCCAAACAACGCAAGCGGTCGCTCACAAAAGTTTTGAGTGGTGACGCCATCTGTGAGCCGATGTGTGATCGTCGTTTAGGCGTTTGTGGCGCGTATATTTGAACGGATATAGGCACTATGTCATCTTACCTGAGTATGTCATCTTAAGCACAATTCCCCTATAAGATTTTTAGGATCTTCTTGCTAGTCGCAACTATCAACAGAACATGCGAATTAGAACCGGAAACCACTATCAAATGACACTTTTTTAAATTATGTGAGAGGTCCGTAACCCCGATCGCATGTATATGAGTAGCTTATCGCCTTTCAGTAGACTCTGTCTTGTACATTATGACAAATCACGCAAACTCTAATAAGAGATTTTCTTTGGCGCGTCAAATTTGCTGCAAGACGTCGTCAAGTTATTTATTACACAAGATATTTAAATAAATATGTCGCCGGAACGGAAAATTTAATAACTTACGTCATTTCTCCCGCCCCCAGCTTTGCCCATAGCGGCGAGGAAACCAATATCTTTCAAGGTCTTCCAGTTCAGATCCTTGCCTCGGTCATAGAAGCCTTTCCTTTCGAACAGTAGCTTCAAGAGGGCTATTGGTTGTTGAGTGCCGTATGTATCGACCTGTCAAATGAGAGCCAATTTAACATCATGACAATGTATTTATCTACCTATTTAAAAAACGTGTTAATCGTAAAGGGAGAAAAATAAGGTGGTTGCCATTCAAGGGTTAGTTGTAGATAGGAAGGTGTTTTTGTCGATACAAATAAGTATAGGTGTACCTGATTGTGCATTGCCTAATTGTGTATACTTAGTGCATCACCTGATAGTTTGGAAGAAGTAATGTAAGTCATCTAATATGATGACACTTCTACACCCCGATAGTAGTTTCTTAACAGTAGAATTATGTATATGGAGAGTTGTTACTCATATTTACGAATCCAATCACCTTTGGAAAGATTATAAATTTTCGTTTTCCTTTAGAATTCTCATTACCTACACTTTTTCTTGAGATCCCGTTGCTTCAGCAACTTTTTGTGTTACCTTCAGATAATAATTAATTATTTTCATATTTTTAAATAAAACAGCTTCCTTACAAATGTATTTATACACGTTAATTACAATTTCACGAGACTGCAACAAGCGGTTTACCGCTTTTTATATTGGTTTTAGTTGAAGCCATGATAATGTAGGTATTGTTATTCTTTTTATTTATTATACAACACAACGATATTAGTCTCCTGTTATTCGTCTTTCCTCGTCAATAAGGTCCTCGTCAATTTTATTATATTATAACAGGAAGACAAAGTAAAATAGATAACAAACTGCAACACTGATAAAGGAAGTGGCTAGGATGAGGTAGAAAAGGAAATCTATTAAATATTAAATATCTATTATTAAATACATTTTATTAATACAAAATTGATAATCGATAACTACAAACAGTCAATGAACATTGTTCTATTTTTAAGTAATTCTCTTTTTATTACTGCTCATGCTTTGATTTAATGCAGAGATTTAATATTATGTTTCTGCCACATTCAACACGCGAAATTTGACCACTTACGTCACACAATATGTAAAATTGCATCTTCATATAGGTGAAGTCTAGTAGTTTTAATAACTCTATGTGAAAAAACGAGCTTTGTCGACTAAAACCGAGATATGCCGATAGAACTTTTTGAGATAATTGTAGTGTACTAATTAATATTGACAAATACTTACAATTGGCATATTCATATCGTCGATAAACACAAGCATTTTCTTTCCAACTGGTGGTCCAAAGGTGTCTTTAGTTCGCTTCTCCACCACTGATTCCAAGTTACGTTGGACGTCCATAGACGATGTACGAGAGGAGAAGTTCATTTGTTGTACTATCTAAAAACATTGTTAGATAGTACATTTTCAAACTTATAGACTCAAAATGTTTAATTGTTTTTTACGTTTATTTATTAAAACCGTCTAATTCCTTAGAACATTAAATTAGTATCGCGAAATTATGCTGAATCAATGAGGTTTAGGCACGTTACAAAAACATGCTTTAGAGATCTATCAAGTTAAAGGAGCTGTATTTTATACTGACTAAAAACTAAAAAACAAAACAGAAAAAGGTAAAATAAAATAGTTGGAGGCGCCGGGTATCGATCCCGGTACCTCTCGCATGCTAAGCGAGCGCTCTACCATCTGAGCTACGCCCCCGACAGGTTCTCTTTCGAAATAATCCATGATATTGCGTGTTGAGATGAAAGTAGGTGTAATATTTTTATAACCGTTCTATTTTTGGATGGCGATAGAATTTATTGAACATGTAAATGTTGGTCTGCAAGGGTTTTGGTTTGGATTTGTTAGTTGTATATTATTTGCTTATCTTTACATTGTTCCCCTTGCTATCTGTAGCAATCAGCTATACTGCTACTATATCTGTAGTAATTAAGCAATTCAATTTCATCATATTTCATCGGCTCTCATTTTTGAAAGAATAACAAATTTAAAACGATACCAATATTCTACCCGTTTATTGCAAAATATAACGATACTCGCGTTCATGCGCAATAGTTGCAAATCATAATATTTTCTGCAAAAATATTACAAAATACATACATTTATTTTAAAAATACGCATTACCCTACGTTTTGTTGTACATCCTTATTATTTAATATGTAGAGCAAATGTTAGGAACATTTAGTGAAATATTGCTTTTGAAATTGTAGTTTTTTTAAACGCGAATTTAACATTTGCTCCTATAAACCATTAAAAATTCGGTGTCGATTACCTACTGATCCCTACTTGTTTTGTCAGTAATGGGCCGATTGTTTTCCAACACGGTGCACTACTTTTGCCACACAATTCAAGTAGTTTCATTATTATTATGATAAACAGATTCGTAAAGATTGTACTAATATTACAGAATGTAGTATGACTGGAAAATAGTTGCGTACATTAACCACTAATTTATATATCTATAAGTAAAAGTTTACTTTTAATGACTACAATCAGACACAACATGGAAACATTACATGAATTAAATCGTCGGCTGTAATTCGTTAAATTGTCAAACAGACCAGAAAGATAAGACACGATTGCACCGAAGAACCACCGACGTAACAATGCAATTAAAATTACAATAAAAATATTGACATTCAAATACAATATAACTGTTAATGTATTCATGTGTTTTTAGTGTGTTATTGCTCTGTATCAATTATAAAGAGAAATGTTCTGACAGACTGGCTGACCGAAATTATACTTGGAAGTGGAAAATGGGAGGTGTGATTTATTTACCATGCTATATTTGTTTTACTACGTATATGTACGTAAAAATGTAAACGAAAGCAAAACATTTTATACAACACTTTATTCGTTTAAAATTCAAATTCGTTTTAAATAAATTGGTATTAATAAAAAAAAATTCAGAAATAGATGCTAAAATAATTTTGAATGGAAATATTCTAAAAAATATTCCAAATTATGTTTATTAATGTTTAAATTAAAGAAAAATACACAAACTTTGAAGTAGGTAAATTAAAAAAGTATAACCTGCGGTATTTGATTAAAAGTATGATAAAAATGTAAGCTACATTACAAATGTATAAAGCAGTAAAGATAAAATAGTTTTTACTGTTATGTGACATAGTTAATCTTATAGGCACTAAGTAATTTACGACAGTCAATTTGTTGGTTGCTACTCACATATTTATCTGTGGGTAATTCGCGCAAATAGTTGGTGATAATCGCAGTTTTTGATGTGCCAGTGTCGCCGACAAGTAGTACAGGCCTCTCCACCTGTACAATGTAGAATATTATAATTAAATGAACAGTAAAAAAATACTGAATAGGCAGCAAATCGATCGCAGAAATTTAAAGGTGGATTAGGTTTAGGTAGGGGTTAGGTGGGTGGTGACAATAAACATATAGAAGTCAAAATTGTATTTTTTAATGGTATGTGGTATATAGTTCACTTCGTAAGGTATATTTCTTGTTCTGGGACATCAGTGATACTTGTCAATATCAGTCCAGAATGACAAACGTTGGCTCCGGATTCGCTGCCTACCTTTAGAGATTTAGGATGGATTAGGAGAATGGATTGAAAAGGATGTGTAAAATGGGATGAGGAGCTAGCTATCCTCGTCCTATTTAAAAATAAACAAATAGTCATGAATGATTGAATGCGAGAGAATGATCATTCATTATGCAGGATGACGGAGGCAAATTGCATTCTATTGTTGCAGATTGTCAATTTGATTACCTACGTTCTTATTTTATCCTTTTTATGGTTTTTGTAATTAGACATTTTTAACCGTCGCGGGTTTCTCAACATTGCAAAAAAAGATTTTTTTTCCAAATATTTCAAACAATTTTTTTAAATACAAAATCCAAAAAACAGATATTTACATAAATATGTAGCATTTTATGTCAATTCAGTTATGAGCTGAATCTATGTTTTCAGGCCTGGGGAAAAGGAATGGAAAAGGGGAAAAGGATAACAGCCTGTATCTCTGCACTGCTAGAAATATAACTCTTTGCAGTAGTACTCCAAACTCTTTGGTTTGGAGTAAGTGTAGTTCATAGAATGGATTGACACAATATATTATCGGTTTTGGTCAATATGAGTAAAGTCGCAGTCAAAGCTAGTATTACGAGGGCCACACTGAAAGTTTCCGGAATGAATAAGAAAAAAATACAATGAATGGCCAAAAATAAATTTATTGTTTCTCAAAATATTCTCCGTGAGCATCAATACACTTTTTCATCGAATAAACCAATTTCCATAACATTTATTCCACTCCTCCGTGGTGACCTCGGAAACATGTTTTTCATACTCTTCGACAGCCTATTCTGGCGATGAAAAGCCTAATTGGTTCTTAATTTTTGGAAAGAAGAAGAAGTCACAGGGTGCCAAGTCGAGACTGAATGGAAGATGGCTCATGAGTTCTACGTTTCGCGCCTTCAAAAAGTCGTTTGTCTGTTTGGCCGTGTGAGAGCTGGCGTTGTCACGGCCAAACGTGTGAGAGCTGGCATTGTCAAGGTGCAAGATTATGCGGCGTTTACGGTTGTTTTTACGGAGTTCGTGAATAACTTCCGGCAAGCAAATGGTCGTATATCAATCAGCATTCACGGTATGACGATTCTCCAAAGCAACAGTTGCCACGTGACAAGTTTTACTAAAAAAAGAAGCGATCATTTGCATCGCGGCACTTTGCATACGTGCCACTTTGGTGGAATTCGGCTCATTGAAAGGCCCAAATGGTCGATTGCTGCTTTGTTTCAGGGTCGTAGCTGTAAATCCATGTTTCGTCACCTGTTACTATGTTCCACTCCAAATTTGGCGCGTCTTCGTTGAATCTGGTAAGCATAGCATTACACCAAGTAACGCGTTCCGCTGTTTGAGCCTCAGTCAAATTGTGTGGCATCCACCGCAAGCACAGCGGTGTGTAATATTTGTGTAAGACTGATTGTATCTGACTCATGCCTGTGCCTAAGGAAGCCCGAATCTCACGGCAGGTCACATGCCTGTCTGTTTCGATCACGTGGCGCACAGCATCGATGTTTTTGTTGTTGACAGCGGTGGACGGGCGCGACCTTCACAATTGTCGTCACTGAGATTGACACGACCGCGCTTGGCTTCTGTAAACCAGCTATAAATTGTCGTCTAGCTTGGTACTTCAGCGCCAAAAGCAGTTTGAAGCCGAGCGAGGCTCTGCTGAGCTGTCAGATTACACTTAAAATCGTATAAAATCATACAGCGAAAATTTTCACCAGTTAAATCCATCGTAGACACGCAATTTTCAAAATGACGTCACAATGAAAAAACAAATGACTGTTAGACGAACCAAACTTTATACAGTCAAAGAGTTCCATTTTTAAATATTGTACTTTTACATATTACTTTTTAAATATTATCTAAGTATTTATGGCCAGTTTCGGAAATTTTCAGTGAGACCTATGTGTACCCATGTTTCGCAAAATAAACGAATTTGACTTAATATTTTGTGTAGCTACTTGCGTAGCCAAATTGACGATCGTTAAGAAACAAGAATAGTTTTGAAAAGAACTTTTGATTTTCTGATCATCAAACCAACTATTTCATGTCAAAGCACCTCCAAAATACACTTACACTCTCCATAATCTTGATAAGCCAGATTAACCGCAGAGTATCGACGGTGGGCACCAAAATAGCAGGGAACTTCATATCTCTGTCGTGTTCGTACATGGGCACCAGCCATTCCCATGCCTCCCACGTTTTGGTGTTTAGCTCCAGGCAATAGTCGTACAAAGTCGGGAAACCCATTGGGAAATGTTCTAAGAGGAAGGAAAGAAAACATTTATTTAACAAACGACTTGACTGTCAACTGTATAGGAAGAGAAAACAATAATATTCATAAAAGAACCGTGTCTTATAATTGCCACGTAGACATTGCGTATGTTTGTATATGAATGTGTGGGAGTGTGGAGTGTGTGTGGGGAGTCAATAATGTAAGTAATTGAGTGCGAGTTGATGCATGTGTGTGTGAATAAGAGTTACCGATGCTAAAAATGTTTAGTACAGGTTGTTAAGAATAATTTAGCTCATTGGTATAAGTAAGGATTCGGCGTCATTGTAATCGTGGTTTAATAGCCAGTTCTTGATTTTGTTTTTAGTCTGATATCTAGTCAGGTGGTGGTGAATCCGCAATTGTGCATTAATTTTCTATATTATATATAAAAATGAATGTTTGTTTGTTTGTCCCGTATGCGTTCCTATACCATTCATCCGATTGCGATGAAACTTTGGTAAGTTGTTGAGCGCACGCCCGCGAAGGTTTCTGAATTAGTACTTGAGGACCACGCGGACGAAGTTGCGGGCAACAGCTAGTATTGTATAAGAAAGGTACAAGGAAACATCGCTGTTGCGGGATAAAAGAAGTTTTATATATGTTGCACACAATATCGATTCTGCGTTTGTTACACTGCACTTTAGGATCGAACGGAAGGGTACTGTGAAGATAAAGATGAGAATTCAGTATGTATAGTTGACGTACAGTAAGCTGTTTGTACGTACTCCGAATATAGTGACCTAGTTTTAAAGTTATCACGTTTAAAATGGACATTTGAGTCCTTTCTAAATGTATGAGGTGAGTTGTTGCAGCTCCTCCCCATATGCAATAACTTCTTATTGATAAACAGAGAACGATATAAATTGTTTGTAGAAGTTTAGGATTACGGACATTACGGAGCTTCTTAAATACCCATGTCAATTTTCTAAATCGAGATGTTAGAAGATCGATGTGCGGTTTCCACGTTATTTGGTCGTCAAGAAGAATATCTAAGTAGCGAATGGTAGGAATAGATTCTAGGTTAGGGCATGCACAGTTTGTCACCAAAGAGGTGTTTATGTCACAGTTATGGGCTTTTAGAACGAGATTTAGTGGAGGTTTGTGGTTTTACGCGAGATAAAGGTCATAAACTGTATAATTTCATGTGGTTTAAATTTTTGTCGCGTCGGGTGTCTATACTCGACTCTCGCATTCGTGTGATCGTGAGCTCAAATCCTCGGCCTGTACTACTACTTAAATACTTACGTTTCTACTTAAGCAAGAATTTTACAAAACTGTCACTAGGTCGGCGTTGAAGGAAAACATTGTGGGGAAACCAGCATGCTCGAGAAATAAAAAAAATCTGGAGTGTGTGTATCCACTAATCCTCACTGGGCCCGAGTGGTGGATTATGGCCTCCCCGTGACTACTAGGGGGGTCTATGCTTTGCAGTGGGTCGTTATAGGCTGGTACAAGGTGTATGTAGCTCTACTAACTAGTAGTGGCCTTCTTCTCCGGATTGTCTTCAACGAGCATCATAGGACAGGTCTTCTTGATGTAATTGTCGAAATCGAAACGGCCATCGTCGACGATTGCCGCGCCGAGGCTGTTGTACATTGACTGCGCAATAACACGATTGTAGTGAGACACGTAGAGAAAAACAAGAAATGCAATGTAATGAAAAATTATAACTATTTAATTATGTATGCAATATTGTCTGAGCAAATAGACCTAATTGTCTGTAAAGACTTATTGACTTTATCGAACCTAAAAATCAGTCGTATCAGGTAAGAAATAAACTATGAGTTAGCATCTAAATATTAGTTTTTACCAACAGGTAAAATTGTAAGTAAAAAAATAGTTATTTGATAACAATTTAATTAGTAGAAATAGTAATTTGCACATTTTGATTATATACTAAGGAGAGAATTGCTAAGGTCTTATGCTTATATAACGATCTTTCAATCGTAAAATCTCGGTACGTGACACTTTATGACATAATATCAAACTTTTTTTGTTTGTCTATGCGTACTCCGTCGATATACGAGTATGTCCCATTGTGTGATGCAGTTTTACAAGAGTCAATATGGCGGTTCGCCACAAACTTCAAACCCCAAACATGCCACGAAGTTTCAAACCCCTTATACGATGTTTTCAGATAAAAATCAATAAATATAAACCAATGTCATACATCATTTATTTCATTGCTATACGGAGAAACAGAAATAAGACAGCATATCAAAAAATATTTTTTTAAAATTTAAAATAACGCATCTAATGTATAACAAAGAAAAAACAAAAGTGATATTTGGAGGCGCCGGGTATCGATCCCGGTACCTCTCGCATGCTAAGCGAGCGCTCTACCATCTGAGCTACGCCCCCGTTACGCATTTGTATTCGATTTATCACCACATTCGTAACTTATGTGTTACAGTTTCAAAACTGGTTTACTTTCAACATTCACTCAAGGTTTGATTGTTTCGAATTGCCTACGGGTAGTAAATATTACATTGCTGACTCAGCGTGATTTTTATGTAGTAAGTAATTAAAAATATTTCTTTATTTACTACGAAAAATCACGTTAAGCGTTTTTAATTAAATTTACTTAAAATTACTGTGAATAAATTTATTTTATTTTTTTAAATTTAGAAAAAGAGGTATATAAATAAACATTGAGATTTATCTTGTTTCTAAGGCATTATAGTAAATAGTTATAGTAATTACCATTAAAGATATTCTTAAATATTTATATAATTATATTAAACGTTACTGTATTAAATTTAATTAGTTATTAACTTATTATTAACATCAAAATAGTATTACTTACCACCATGAAGACGCATTCTACTACCGTTCTATCAATTTCTTCGTTGCTGTGTTCGCTGTTCGGCATGAGGCCGGTGATCATGTAGCACAGTTGGATAACCTAGAATATGAACATTGCATTGAACCCATCTTGTAGGCCCACAATAATACAAATTTTCATGATCAAGCTTCAAATTCAAGCAAGCTGAATCTAAATTTATTCACAGGTTTGTTCTATCACATCAAGGTTCAGAGATACTGCGATTGCAATATTTTGATATGCCCATTTGGACAGTCTAAAGTTCCCTAAGATATAAAAGGAAAATATCCTCAATGGAAAATAATCCGCACCTTCAATTATCCTCTGTTCCTTACTTACCAAAAATCACACAGAAGAAATTGTGTTAGCGATAAGAACACTTGTTTTAGTTTTTACGACAAGCGTTGGCACGTTCCTGGATGCGCTGCCTACCTTTGGAAATTTAGGGAAGGATTTGGAGAAGGGGTTAGAAAAATGGAGAGGAATAGGATGGGACGGGAATGGGCTCTGGCATATGGACTACCGAAACACGCACGTACATTGGAGAAATAGGATGCCGTGGGAAATGTGACGGCAGTATTCTGTGAGTGTCGGGTAAGGTGGCGAGTGCGCGCGGCGGCTGTAGGATTACAGCCTCCACCCATACTCTTACACTAGAGCTATTATTGCACTAATAGAATGAGACACTAAACATATGTGGAGGATATGTCGAGCTTGTCGAGAATCAGCTTCATTGATATGTTAGTTACGAAGTGATTCCGAGCTGCACCGACGGTGTTATACAAACATCTCAGCAATTAGATATATCACCAATCGACATGACACCGCTGTAAGGATTCCAGAACAGCCCTGGCTGGGCTAACTGACATATCTGAATATGGATAATGGGCCCTAAAAATTTAAGAAAAAAAACTTCTTACCAAGTTGAGTGGAGTTTGCGGGACTATGGTCTTCAAGGGCGTCTGTTGCTGCAAGCCGAACATGCCGAACACGATGTAGTTAATCGCACCTGCCACGTAGTGCTCGAATAGACCCGCTAATTGCTCGCGCTCCTCTTCATTATTGCGCCCGCGCAACCAACTAGGTGGGTACCAACGATTGTACTTTTATGGAATGCTTTAGGCATGCAATTCTAAAAGATTGGCTTTAAGACATCACTAGGATGTATTCTTGTTGCGTTTGTGTAGGAGGATTAAAACCGTAAACCGTAACCAGCCCCTTTATCGTCCACTGTTGGACACGGGCCTCCTTCTGCACATTGTCTCGTGCATGAGAGATGTATGGCCTTAAAATGGCAAGCTGGCTGAGCGGGTTGGGGAAGCTACTCTTTTAGAGGACTCTTGTAGTTGTTATAGTCGTGGTGTAGTTGTTGTAGGGATATTATTCAGGTATATTTCGTTGATTAATTCGAAAGAATACTATTTTGTGACTCAACGTTTTTATATCTTTTTGTCTAATTGGGAATTTGAAAAAAAAGAATATTGATTTTTTTTATGTACATATTTTAAAACTTTATTATGAATAATATTAATATTTAATGAGAAAAACTTAAAAAAAATTGTTTTCAATTAATTATACACAATTAAAAATTGATCAAATTTTAAAAAAAATCACGTGACTATGAACGCGCCACGATTGGTCACCATAGTTGTGACGTCATAATGTTAAAGCTATGTGTGATAAAGGATTTATAAAGGCAAAGTCTGATAGTATTCCTGATGTTGATATATTTATGATAACCAATTTTTAAAAAAATGACGTTCGGTTCAATTCTGCTGAAGTTCGAGGTGCCAAGGCATCAAGGTAAGTCTGTTAAAAAATAATATTATAAATGAAAATATTTAAGTATTTATTCTCCATTGTATTAAATATAATTATTTATTGCATTAATTGTAGAGCATCACGTGAGAGTTACGGCGACAAAGCTATAGGTTATGTTCAACTTAGTCGTAAGAATGGTATTTGTATTGTAAAAGGACGGGTATGTCCAGAATATCGAGTTCGGAGTAAAGCTTATTCAGTTACTTTAACTATTAATGAAAAGTCAAGAAAAATTCAGGATGTTCAATGCCATGACTGCGCAGCTTCAGCAGGTAATTTATACTTCTATTAAACTCAAGTTGATTGATGTTATAAACAATAATAATCTTCTATATTGTGTGTACAGGTGGTTGCAAACATGCATTAGCATTACTTATGTGGACCCATCGCAGAAGTGAAGATCCGACACCAACAGAAGTAGCCAACAGAAGTCCGTCTTTTTTCTGCAGCTGGTCTAATAATCATTGTGGTGCCTTGTCGTTTACGATTAGGTTGACAGTCAAACATGTGTGGTACCACATCAATTTTAATCTTTGCTTTACCTCCCATTGTTGTGTAATAAATATGATTTTCCATATCATCTTTTAGCTAGAAAAAAAAACTTATTTTTTTTAATCTAGTCTAATACATAAGCTAGAACGTTATAAAATTATAAAAATATCAAATTGAATCCCAATCATTAGATAAAGATACATGAATTTATTATTTAAGCACATTAAATTATCAATAGGAAATTTTTTAATGCAATGATTTTAAAGGTTATGATTTGGAGTCCAGTTAAAAAAAATTATTGACTGAACTCTATTTATTTGATTTGTAGACTTAGATAAATAATAATTAATAACAATGGTGTTATGAAATACTTACATCGAAATGAACTTCACAACAAAAAAAAATCGATTTTGTTTTGGGATTATCTCGGTGCACTGCTTGAAACCATTTGTTTCGACGTTTTTCATCTTGCGGAACATTTAAAAACATTTTGTCAGGAGTTGTTTTTGTAGTATTCTTACATAATGGTACAAAACAAGAACGATAACTTTTGAGGTTCGACATTTTCAATATATATTTGAGTATTTAACAATGACAACAGAATCAAATAGATCAAAACACTGTACTTAATATCTCTGTAAACTGCAATGAGTGAAAACTAACATTATGACGTCACGCGCGCTCGGGGTTGTTCGGGAGCGGTCGGCGGGTCTTCAGTACTGGATTCAAAAATTAATTTTTATTTTGATATAACTTTTGAATTATTGCAAAAAAAAAAAAAAAATAGTTTTGTTATAAAACTTATATATGATCTTTCCATTTATAACAAAAAAAAAAAATTCAAATACCCAATTATTGTGGTTCTATCCCACACTTTCTTACTATAAATGTAGTACATTGAATGCACACACTCACCGATCCCAATAAGGCTGGTATCCTAAATTCTTCGGGTCCACAAACACCATGCCAGCTCTTGAGACGGTAGCTGGCGAAGCGTAATTCAAATCTCCTACTTCAAACAGTAGGGCGCAATATGGAGCCAATCGGATCCTCTCGCCATTCGCAAGCGTTAGTAATTTGTTGTCGTCCATTACAGAATTCATGTTTTCAATCCAGAGGGCGTCGACGTCGCCGTCGAAAAGAGAATATCGACGTTCATTTTCATTGGCCGGTCTGAAATAACCGCCGTTGCTCAGTTATATTGTAGGAAGAAAGGTACAGATTCGTTTGTGCATTCCTTTGTCTATCGGAAAGATCGCGTTATAGTGTCAAGGAGTTTTGATGCTTTTAATTATAAACAAACAAGATAATTCAGTCCGAGCAGACACTCTCCGCGCCATCCCCGCCCCCGCGCTCCCCTGTAATCGAGCAGTGTGGGACTCACTTAACTTGTTTATCTATAGCGGAATTATCCTCCGCATGACTTTCGTGTACTGCAATAAATATGAACAAACAACAGCAGAGACATGTGATCAGTGTCTAAGCAAATTCAGTCTAAATTGGCCGAAACTAAGTCAAAGTTGAATGTAAATCCGCGTAGTCCGCCTTCGGCGCTTGGCCAGCGAGCGCTTGGCGCGGCTCGGCGACGGTGCGGCTCTAACTGCCTACACTACATACAATACTAATACAGGAAGTTTATATTTGTCTAGTTTATAGCTGTCAGTACATTGATATCATATTTGATGTATGGTACTGTAAAAAAGATGATATTTGTGAAAGACGTAGAAGAGAAGCAGAAGACAAGAGATGAAAATATTTTTTACGTTAACGCGAACTAAAGTGAATGTTACTGTGTTTGGACCAGTCACAATAATACTAAAATCTTAATCAATATGTGCAAAGTTTATATAGCTTAGAAACAAATGTAAAATTATATCATAAATTGAGGTTGATAAAAAGAGAAACAGATTCAGGTCAGCTATAAATAATTTTATCGATTGCAACGTTTAGCTTTAACATTGCAATTTTAACGTTTAGCTAAAAATTTAGCTATGCAGCGTTTAGTTATGAAGAATACGACAGTAACTTATTATCTACTATCAATGTATGTAGTTGTGCGTGCACACTAGCAACTAGCAAACTGTGACTTGTGCGATTATATGAATAAACCTACTGATACATTTTGACTATGGGTAGGATATGTCGTGTGTTGAATTGTTACACAAACATTTGTAAACATGCCAATTGATTTATCTTATCTACATAATAATTTCTGTGCTGAATCTATTTTATGTGGTGATGCAAAGTGAATTTAAAGAAAGAGATCGCAACTGGAAAATTAAAGAATACAGATAGAAAATCCTCTTTCAAAGTGAGAAAAAAGCATAAAGAATTTCTTTCTTTCTTATTTCAAAGTGAATTTTATCTATTGCAACACAATGAATTCTATTTAGCAATATTATTCTACATTATGTTAAACACCTGTTCATTTCACGGAATATCTTGGAGTATAAGCCATCGGTCCAATCTCTGGTGACTGGGTCGAGAATACCGTACAGTTCAATCACCGAACATGCCTGATGAAACATTATTTTGTATTTACATAGTATGATATACCTAAATAGGTCAGATTTTGAAATAGGTTTTTTTTAATAAAAAGAAGGCAGCAGACGAACACGCAGTCCACTCGGAGGTAAATGGATACTGTCGCCCATAGACATCCGCGATCACAATGCCAAGATCAGCCTTGAATCAGTGCTGCCTATCTTAGGAGATTTAGGAATTGATTTGGAGATAGAGGTTGAGAAAATTGGAAGGGATAGGATGGGATGGGAATGAACTCTGGCAGATCTCACTCGCTACCGTCACATGCACGTACATTAGGGAAATAGGATAAAGTGGGAAATGTAGGTTAGAGAGACATACACACGAAGACTAACCACCACCCAGATGTCAAACATTTGTTTTAACTTGTAGTTATAGAACTATTTATGCACACGAAATATTTCTTGTAAAAATCGTTGCGGTCGTTACACTAGAAATGATACAGAGTCCAAAATAATAACTTAGATTTCTATTTGCCTGTCTGTGTCACGGCCTGTCCATCTGAACGCGCATCACGCAAAAACCACTAGACAGATTCTGACGAAACTTGGTATGATCTTAGCTTATGTTTTGGGTTAGCATTTAGATTTGCCAATCTTTTGCATAATTACCTACCGCCAATACCTTCCAGTCTCTACTTCTTATGTGCATACAGTCTTAAGGTGACTTTTGAATTATTCTGAATAAAAATATTTGTTTATTCGAATCTAAATCTTACTGTAATCTTAGAAACAGACTGAACACATTTTGGATAAACTTTCATCAATGTAACTTGTGTATTTAGGTAGTACCAAGGAACCATAAACTCTACTCAAATATATGACATTTTCATTTAATCTAGACTGTGCTGATTGATAACTTACCAAAATATGAGCAAAAGGTCGCTACTAAAACAAAGCAAATTAGTATAATTTCTGGAACTAAAATATTAATTATTTTTTTTAACCATCAAAAATCCTGTATTATTTTACTTGCTCTATTCAGGTAAAGATGGGGTGGGGTGGGATAACTTTTTGATGATTTCAAACATATACACACCTTCGGATTGAGTATAGTGATTTTCGTTGGCAGCCCGAGATTGGACTGTGCTTTAATGAGTGTTTGCCAAATAACCGTCTTGCCACCTCCGGTCGGTCCCACCAACATTGTGCTATGGCGCGTCATCATCGTCTCGTACAACTGGACCACTTTATCCACCTGAGTGAAGTAAATTTATTTATTTTTATTTACTAATTAGTTTTAGACAACAAGGCTAATGAAAAAGACATACAAATATAAAGATACATAAAATAGTGAGTTTTCTTGTAATAATAGAATATATTGATTAAGTTTACGGGAAGCAAAGCTTAAATGACCAAAACATTCTAACCAGGAAGGAAAGTTACATGATCAAAATTGTCCCAAATGTTAAATGCCCCTCCCCCCACCCCCTCAGAAGTTGACAACCAGTGTTCTTGGATATTCCCATATGAATGACCTTAACTGAGTAAACGACAAAATCGTTAAGAGTAAGAAATTGTGCTGCCTAAATTTACGGGAAGAAATACTTACGGGAAGATATTTAGTGACTAAAATTATTCTGACCAATAGAGAGCATTTGACTTTGCGGAGTAAACGACATAATCGTTATGAGCAAGAACTTTTGCTACGTTTACGGAAAGTAATACTTAGAAGACCAAATTGAAATTGACATTTATTCTCCCAAAATTGTAGATTTTGGGTGGATACATTAGGTGTTAAATGTTATTAATATATTCCTTCAAAATCTGCTTACATTAAAGCGTGCAAATATTATATAAATATTCAAATAACATATAATAATAGACATACAAATATCTCAAATGTCATTAAATTATTCTAATTCACAATTTCTATATTAATAAATTTAATCATGAAACTCATTTTCCAGCCGGTTTATCGCACATACAAAAGAAAATAAAAGCGGATAGTTTTGAGGGGGTGATTTATCCTTCCCCCACTTGAATCGAAAAAAATCATACCCTTCCTTCATCTATGATGCACAAGCTATCATTTCCATAAAAAACAAGTTGCCACCTCGTCGTGGTCCCTTAGTCGTGTTTTGACGGCTTTTTGCGGGTTGATTGCAGTACTGTATCAAAAATGTTTACCTGGTGGTCAAGGACAATGTATCCCCCCGCGTTGAGCACGTCAATAACAGCGGTGTTAAAGTCCGGGTATCCGACGCGTGGACATTCCAATCCGGGGAATAAGTCTTTGATCAAGCCGAGAAATAGCGGCACATCCTCGAACACGAACTTGGGATGGTTCATATCTCTGCAGAATAAAATGGTTCATCTAGACAGCTTAGTAAAATGAGACCAAATAGAGCGTAAATATTTAAAAAAAAAGAAAACGCACATTTTTGGAAGTCGATTAAAATAAAACAGTTACGTGTTTAGGACCCGTTCAGAATGTGAAAATCTTAAACAGAACTTTATTCTTTACGCGTTCAACAAAATCGTAAAGATTACAGCAGTTTTCTTTAAACGAAGTAAAAGGGAGGTAAGATTCCAGCAGTTTTCTTTAAACGAAGTAAAAGGGAGGTAAGATTCCAGCAGTTTTCTTTAAACGAAGTAAAAGGGAGGTAAGATTCCAGCAGTTTTCTTTAAACGAAGTAAAAGGGAGGTAAGATTCCAGCAGTTTTCTTTAAACGAAGTAAAAGGGAGGTAAGATTCCAGCAGTTTTCTTTAAACGAAGTAAAAGGGAGGTAAGATTCTATTTTTCGCATTTATTTAGTAAACCACAATTTGTTCCCTATATGTGTTGGTAATTACAATAATTTCCTTAAAATATCTATAAAATGAAGATATAAACTAAACTACTTTTAATTAATTCCGACGCGACGATTAAAATGAGGCGCTACAGTCACACTATCAGGCGAACTGTGCGCTCATTTGTCATTTTTCCTTCTATACAATTATTTTTACTTTTGAGCTTTGAGGTGTCATATTATGCAGCACCATACCATACTATCAGTCTTTGTCTATCCACTGCTGGATATAGGCCTTTTTCAAGGACCGTCAATTTACGCAGTACTGTTATATAAACATACATTTACCTGAGAGCCCTCATAAGCACCATGATCTCGCTGAGACTGGGCGAGTCCCGCCTCAGCTTGCCGGCCATCCGCAGTACCGCGGTGAGGGCACGCAATCCCCAATCGTAGTGGGATTGCTTCGATAGTTGTTCGCGGGCCACTTTGTATAACACCGTCATTTTCTTAGCTAGTACCTAGGAAATCGTATAAACAATTATGACCTCATTTTCCTTGGTTTTAATAAGATTAATCGCATTAAAAAACCATAGGTGAACTAGTGGCAATGTGATGACGGCCGGCTTTAGAATAGTATCACCCCGTCTCTTCCAGTGTGTGTGTGTGTGTGTGTGTGTGTGTGTCCTAAAAGGCGACTAACGGATAACACAGCCGCTACCACAAGCGCTGACAGCGCTTAAACGAGCTTTGAAAGGGTGTACTCGGCAACCTGCCACCCGCTGAGAGAATGACGCTTTAAGGCCATACATTCATCGTGCACGAAACAATGTGCATGAGGAGGCCCGTGTCCAGCAGTGGACGACAAAAAGCTATTTCCGGTTAGGTGAAATATTGGCTAATTGAGAGTTCGGACAATTACAAATTTCTTTACAGGTAAATTATAAACATATTCAACAGGCGGCTAGGTGGCTCTAACCGCAAATACAACGTTGTAAGAACTGACCGTCTCTTTCAATTACAGCATAGATTATATAATCCTAATATATACGATTATATACGACCGATAACAAGTCGCTGTGATTATGGGTCAGGAAAAGAGGAATGGGAGATGCAATAGGATGTGCTTTGTATCGCTATGGTTCTCAAATATCCAAAGATAGGCAGCGAATACAGGGACACGTACCAACGTGTGTCATTTTCGACTTATGTTAGCATGTAACGCAGATGTACATGGGCTGCAGCCATTCATTTGTCACCGGGTGGGTTGCCTGCTCATCTACCATCTTCTTGTCATAAAAAAAATCAAGGCAAGCTAACTATTTAAAAACGCTTGATTCGAGGCGGCCGTCCAAAGCTGCTGTTAATTTATTTTCAGATTTTACCTTAGCCGTAAGGAATCCGTCAGAGAACAGCGATATCTGGCAGATCATCTCCAAATCGGGCAGGATGCATACGACAGGTCTGAACAAGGCTTTCACGGATTCCGGCAGTTCAGTGCGGCCCGCGTAACCGGGGTTCATCGTAATGAATATGCCCACTTTGCTGTCCATCGCTATTTCTTGACCTTCGAACTGTAACAACGATCAGAGCGTAAAAGACTTAGGACCTTTCCCATCCCAGTGACTTTAACTGTACGTGTTTAGACCGCATTCACAATATAAAATTACCGATAAAATATGCATCTTACTTACCGTAAACCTTTTCAGCTTCATCAATAAAGCGCTCCTAATGCACTGCAGCTGGGTGGATATGACAGATAACACAGATATGTCGATCCTATTGAACTCGTCGAAGCACCCCCAAGCGCCACACTGACAGAGACCAGCCAGGATTTGGCCCACGGCACGGAAGTCCATGCCCTCCCCGCAGTTAGTAACTACGCATAGGAGACCTAGAGCTTTAGCGAGGTCTTTAGTGGTTTCCGTCTTGCCGGTACCAGCGGGACCTGAAATGACGTTAAAAATAATTTCCCCCAGAAAAGACGATGGGAAAAAATTATGGTTGTCATCCCAACCCACCAACAAAAAAAGTTACTGACAGTGTATTTGTTATGATCTACCTAAATCGTTATAAGTAATCGTTTTCACAAAAAAAATATGAAAACAAAACAGATTTTAACAGATAACAGAGAATAGAAAGGCGGTTCACATGTTGGTTCGCCCACGAATTTGACATTAACTGCCTTAAAATTAAAGTATATAAAGTATAAAAGGTTTATTTTGAGGTATATCTCAAGTGTGGTATATGTTGGAATACTTTTACTCATAGTCCTTTAATGGTGAGGATTTTTCAATAAGCAATCAAAATTGTCACATTGTCTTGAGCAATAGAAAATTAACATTATTATCTCATCACAAGTGACAATACGATTCAGAATCCCTTCATTTTTGTACCGGTTCAACAAAGTAAGGCAAGCTTCGACGCGTGTTTGCAGCTGACTTTGATTAAGCTCATACAGTATCCACTTTTCGAGCTTCTTCACTTTCCGATTTGACGCAAATGAATCAATATCGTGTTGCCACTTACGCCGAAGGCTGCTGCTAACTCAGACAGATGGTTTGAGATGAATCCGCTTCGACTATTGCTTTTAATTATTCATGGTCGATTTTAGTCTCCGGTCGTCCGTGGGGATTGTTCTTGAGGTCGAAATTTCTAGAGCGGAAACGATCAAACCAAAAATGCACCGTGCGTTTGTTTGCGGTGTTTGGTCCGTACAGATCGTTGATATTGCGTGCCATCTGTGCTGAGTTGCTGCCACGACCGAACTCATAATCTAAAATAACGCGATTTTTTAACTTTCCCATGGTCGCAAACACTACGATATCTAAGAACAAGTCGTCTGACGGAAAAACAAGTTAATAAACTGATTTTAAAAAATAATGCCATAGCTTCAAATTGAAATTAATTTGAATCTGAAATTCCAAGCAAATGCAGGTTAACTAAGTTCAAAGTGGTCATTATGAACAAGAGGCAATTTCATAGGTAAGGCCCTAATACAAATGATTTTACCTGCAGGTGCACCTCCAAGTTGCATAGTAAGAGCTTGTGTAATGGTAAGATAGATGCGATCCGTCAAAGGAGTGATTACCAGCCGACCGTTCAGACCCATGTACTCGTAACCATATTCAAATATGCCTGAAAATAAAACGGGTCTGTTGATACTGATAATGGTAGGCATTAAAAGAGTATGAGTATGATTCTGAGTTAATTAACATTAAATAAGACATTCACAAGAACACTTACGAAATAATGGTAACAAGATTAATGTGAATGTATGAAAAAGTCACTGTAATATCGTAACTGGCCGTTTCATCGTCCACTGCTGGACACCGGTCTCTTCGTGTACATTAGTCTTTTGCATGACGGGTTTATGGCCTTAAACGCCACGCTGGCTACCTCTAAAAGAGTGGACTGGCCAATCCACTTTGGCAAGTCCACACTTTTAGAGGTGGTGTAGTTTCTCAAGGCTTGTAGTAGCCGATATGTTATCCCTTATTCGCCTTTTACGAAACCTATGAGAAGAAATGGGTTGGTGCTATTATCAACCCGCCGACACCACACGGCACAATATACTCTTAACTCAAACAGTACTGAAAATAATCGGATACATCGATGTATGTTAATTAATGTTAATGCATTTATCGAATTAAGATTTCAACTATAACTGTGAAACTCACAGGCCCAAGAATAAGAATAAAAATTCCGACAAAAGACGCGGGGAGGATTGAATACCATCTTCTATCAGAAACTTCTTAGTAAGTAAATTGTCAAATTAATCGGTGAAATATACTTTAATTAAATATGTACATGATTAATAATATGATAATTATATACTAGAAACTTACCAGTACACTGCTTGATCCATAAGTTGTCGTCCTTCTTCAGCCAATAGAACCTCAGCTGGCTCTCCCATTCGAACTCGGCGGCTTCAGTCACGTTGTCACGCACGAACCCTTCGATGATGTCACGTGCGTGCACATCTATTGTCGTTATTGTGCGGAACTTTAGACGGTCGTTTGGTGATAAATCTGAAAATTACAGGAACGAATTACAAAAGTAGTTTGGAGAATTACAGGGACAAATAACGAATACAAGTCTGGATAATTACAGAGATGAATTACGAATATAAATCTGGATAATTACAGATGAATTACGAATATAAATCTGGATAATTACAGATGAATTACGAATATAAATCTGGATAATTACAGAGAAGAATAACGAATATAAAGTCTGGATAATTACAGAGATGAATAACGAATATAAAACCTGGAAAATTACATAGATGAATTATGAATATAAAGGGAAAATGAAAAATTACAGGAATGAAGGATTGAATGCAAATTCTTTATTGAATTGTTGTTTTAACCAATTACATTAAACATAACATGATAATATAGAGAAGCGGGAATGAATTACGAAAATAAAGTCTAGAAAATTACAGAAATGATTTACGAATGAATGCTTGAGCTTGTTTAGAAAATATATTTGCAAAATATACAGGTTGTGTTCGTTGTGTTCGCGATGATTGAAACCATGGCTTCTGCTTGTGATTGTGAGGGAAGTGAAAAAAACATTTAACGGAATGTATAAAAGAAATATACGTCGATAATGGAAACTTATTCGTGTCGTGGTACATGCTTCCTTATTAAATTAGATATTGGCAATTGGGCTTTTTCTTAATTACACTAATATGTACGTCACACCACTTACCCTGCCTCACTTTAACAACGAGTCCATCCAACTGCTCATTTTGCTGTTGAAGATGTTCCTTCATGGCGCGCTTATTGCCTTTCCGAATGCGTACAAATGTCTCTTCCGTTTCCGCTGTCCACCATATACCGTTTGCGGCTAGACACACCATGCCCTGGTATTCGAGGATCCATTCCGTTCTGGTTACATTAAAATGTGCTAAAATATATGTTCGCGCCAATAACATTGGTGCTTTTATTTTGTGGGGTAACGTCATATTTTGTTACCCACATCTCATATAATCACTTCTACCGAATCATTTTTATATCGCTGCATTATTGCATACCCGCTAGTCTACGACACGACCTCATAGCAGCTGGGTCCGTTCCAACTCGCTAGAAAACCCCTTGGTCGTGGACTCTGTTCACGACTGTAATACCGCTGATTGGAGTTTTTGACCCAACCTCCTCGTAGTGAAAGACTCTGGAATTAGCACACGCTGTGCCTTTTCCTTACCGCGAGTGAATCCGCTTTAAGCTGCATCGTAGCTTAATCTCGAAGAACGCTTGAACCAAGTGGAAGCCAAGAAGAAGCGCTACCGGGCCTGGAGTATCGCATGGCGACAACGAGCTCGCTAGGCGGTCGTAAGTTTGGTCAAAGGGCAGCTAATCTCGAGATATAATATAAAGCTCGAGCTTTCTATTTAATTATCTATCATTTGTACAAAACCTATGGATCCGCACGTGGATTAGCGTACGGCTATATTACTTAGCTTCACAGTATACAACGCGCCACTGAAATAACGCAAACGCTGAAATAGGTTGTTCAGTATTGAGAGTAGAATCAATTCTACCAATTTTTACTATAGCTTTATTTTTCATGATTTATAGGACAATTCTTGTATTCTTGTATTTATAGGATATTAGGGTAAGTAGTTTTTAATGATCTTTTTTATATAGTGAGTTTATTTTTATACAATCAAATTCTTAAGTGCCTTTCATTTGTTTCAATATTTTTTTCTATTTTAATACTTATTACTGTTAAATAAATTGCTGTAGTGAAGCTGGGTGTGATTTATTCACTAAATACCCCTTTGCCCTGTGAGCAACGTCGCAAGATGTTTTAGGGTTTTGAGTTATTTCGGTGGCACAAACACATATTTCACATAAATATGTGTTTATGTAGGATAGGATAGGATATATAGGATCGATTAAATTA
This sequence comes from Sesia bembeciformis, assembly GCA_943735995.1. Classification (NCBI taxonomy): domain Eukaryota; kingdom Metazoa; phylum Arthropoda; class Insecta; order Lepidoptera; family Sesiidae; genus Sesia; species Sesia bembeciformis. Next base: position 10,739,913 of record OX031043.1, read on the forward strand.
CAAGATTTCTATACAAAGAAAACGTTTCGCCCAATAGCAACAGAAATAGCAAAACGGTAAAAATTAGTCGTATAAAAGTTATATACAGAGGATTGGGTCCAGTTATATTGCCATTTACCGATATAGTCATGCTATTTTAACTTCACATGTGACAATTAAGTATTTTAATTGTATTATAACCGTGACTTTGCAACGAACGGATACTGTAATATCACTGTGTAACATCTGTGTTTAATCTATATAAATAAAAATGTAAACGTTCGTTTGTTCAAAATATTAAATCTTCGAAAGTTCTCCACCGATTGCTTTGAAATTTTGACAAAAAATTTCATTCGAATACGCGGGTTTTTATGTACCTATCACAGGGTAAAATATGCTTTTTATCCCTAAAACAGGTGAAAACAGGGTAAGCGCCATCTGTTGGGCAGCTAGAGCAACGCGTGGCCGGGTACAGTTAAAGTCGGAATTTTAATTCGATTCCAGATTTGACAATTTCAGTGTTGCAACGTTATGACAAGTACTAAATAGTAACGTTGCGAAATTATTCGATACGGAAATGGAATATTTCCGGATCGATTCTTCTCGTTTATAATTTTATTCTCGTAAACTAAGTATATCAGGAAATTAAATATTTGTGAACGGATAATTTAGTTATGACGATTAATTTTATTACGGATCTGAGAGTTTTCTTTAATAATTGTGTGTGAAATAAATAAATAAATGTGATCATGAAGGAACATGAGAAATAAAACAAATAGATGTATTATGGTAATATTTTATTTTATAAATCGTCGCCGTCATCGCTATCGCTATCGCTGTCACTTTCTGTAACATTTATTATAAATGTGTCTGTGATATTGTCAATTAACATATCTAGCCTACTCATTTTTTCCTCTTCTTTGACAACATGGGATACGCATTTAGACCATTCGGTGGCCGTAATTTTTTGAATGCCTTCCTCAAATAAATTTCTCACGTCTGTCAATTTGAAGGTTTTATTATTTTGAGCTACATGCCCCTTTACCTGAGCCCATATCAATTCGATAGGGTTCAGCTCGCAATGGTAAGGGGGCAGTCTTAAAACCGTGATCCCATGTTGTGCTGCCATTTCGTCTACAGCGTACTTATTAAAAGACTCGTTATGTGGAATCAGTTCTAAAAGCGTAGCTTTAACCATATCTGGTTCGTAATGAATATTTTTATTTAAAAGCCAGTCTTGAATGGCAGCTTTTTTCCAGCTCATTTTTGGTGCCGTTTCCAATTTTCGGGAGTGGTAAGGTGCATTATCCATCACCACAATTGAGTTTGGTCTTAATTTTGGTAAGACTCCAGCGAACCACTCCTCAAAACAAACTGCATTCATCTCATCATGGTAATCTTCACAATTTTTCTTTGCTTCAAAAATCATGAGCCCCTCTTCCAGGAAGCCTTCTTCACTACCTATATGGCTAATTATGAGACGTTTGCCTTTTCCAGATGGGTTTTTTAATCCAGTGGTCAGTCCCTCCAAAAACGCTTGCCGAGATGATGTGACTTGCTTGTCCACCCAAGTTTTTTTTACAGTATGACCTTAAATCACATATAGTACATGAACATTCAATATTACTATTAAATTTAATGTAAATGTATATTAATTCAAAATGTTAGCCTTACCTGCGTTAACCCAAGTTTCATCTTGATAATATATATGTCTCCCTTCTCGTCGAAACTGACATATAGATCGCAAGTAACGCTGGCGCCATGTTATTATATCATTTCGATCAATAAGTGTGCTCTTGCGTGACCGTGCAACAAATTTAAAATTAAGATGCTTCAAAAATTTTCTGAGGGTGTCTTTGGAAACCTTGGGCATTTCTGGATCATCGTTCATCACTTGTAAAATCTGAAATAGTAAATTTTATAATAGTTTGGAATCATTACTTATATATAAAAGATGTAGGTATAAAATAATACTGTCTGACTGATTGACTAACCTTTGCAATGGTTGGAGGTTCATTTCGGTAAAAGAACTGATGAACTATTCGTCGTATTGCGGAGAATGTAAATTCATCAATTTTATCTTTGAAACTTCGCTTTGGTCCAGTTTTTTTAGGGGGAGTTGGCGGCGCACCTTTATTTACTTCCTTCAAAACGTTACAAACAGAGCGTGAGGTTATTCCCAATATGTGAGCAACTTTGTTCATACATTCATTTTCTTCCACAACTTCAAAGGCCTCCAATTGCGCAGAAGTTTCATTTTTCACGTACTTATATGCGTTGCGGATCATTACTTTTTCAGTAACAGTGAAAGCTTTTCGTGGACGTTTTTTTCTTGGAGACAAGAAAACATCCACGTCTTTTTGTGATGTACTTGGCGGAGGATCCATTTTGATGGAAAACCAAAACAAATAGATTCACTCAAAGTTCACAAAAAACTATAAACGTAACAACAAACACAACGTAACAAAACTTTAACAAAAACCCAACAAAATAACAACATATCGATTCGCAATGAAACGAGATATTCGTGCAGAGACTAGGAGAATGAAGCCGAATGACAAGATAAACAAAATGGCGATAGCTGCACGAGCGCGCACGGGTTGCCAATACAGAAAACTATCTAGGCTCTTTTATTATAAGTTTTGTTTTTAATATAAAAAAAACAAAAATATTAACTTTTTATAAAATAAAGCAGCGGTTACTAATTAATAAATAATTGTTATGAATAATTATGTATTTATTTAAATAAAAATCAATAATTTAGTCTTTAATTGGCACACCAATATTATGATTACATAAACATAAATCGCGATTGTTTATCGATTTTTGTGTTCATCACTACACTATTATATGTGGTATCATTATTTTACAAAATGACAGTAGCTAATGTCAAATGTGGAATCGAATTATAATTCCGACTATAGTATACTATATAAACACAGACATAGTCATTTATTTGCGACATAAAATGGCTAAGATATAATTGATAATTGTCATGTTAGTAGATAGGAAGCGATTATTGTACATATTGCATACCACATAAACAGGCTTTTAAACTATACTAATATAATAAAGAGGTAAAATTGTGTGTTTGTTTGTAGGTATGTTGGGGGTAATCTCTGGAACTACTGAACCGATTTCAAAAATTCTACTACCCGAAGCGAAGCGGGTCGCTAGTCAGTTACAAAATAGAAAATGATTTTTTGTACCTTTAAACCATTATACACACTGGAGTATATTCAGTTAAAATATGCATAAAAATAAGCAGACAAATGCATTATAGTAGTGTATAAAAATAATGCAATAGATGCAATTTAATGGTTCGTTGATAGAAAGTTTTATTCGGTTCGTTTGTCAAAGATGACGGTAGTCATGTATTTCAAGACGAAATATGAGGAAATGAAGGTCAAATGAAGGTCAAAGTCACTTTACCTGGGAACCTTCCAGTTCTTTCCATAATAAAATACAGCCTTTTTAGATATAAATTTATTCGTTCGTCGCATTTCATTTAGAACTAAATTCATCCAGTCCTCAACTCTTCCTTCCGTGTACACTACGTTACGGAAATCCATTATCTGCGAAGATTGTTCAATGTTTTATTTATATGTGAACAACAGAAAATTTTAATTTTTTAAACTATACATTATATCAAACAACCCGTAAAATAATTACGCGTTTTGAAATTTTCGATATTTTGCTAATAAAAGAGTAGAAAAAGAGTGTTGTTGTTCTATGGACTACCTATATCGCAAAAAAAATATCCAAGTTAAAAATTCTAAAATAGGTATAGGTATTGAATTTTAGAATATACAAATTTTACATATGTTTTAGGTATTTTCTGTAATTTTGTTATTAATAAGAATGAAAGTGGATGAAAAGTTACAAACATATTAAGATCCTTTAAAAAATTTTAAATAATATATAGTCACATATCTGACAACAAAATTCAAAATATTTTAATAATATCGACCGACCGATTGGCGCAGTTGGTAGTGACCCCACTGGCTGTGCAAAAGGTTCCGGGTTCGATAAAAAATTTAAAAAAAAGACACATGCTCAGGTGTGGGTTTGTGTTTGTTTCTGTATGTGTCTCTGGACCCACGACACAGGGAATCCTAGTGTGGGTCATTGATTGACTGTGGCGTTATTTATTAATATTACCTCTCCTTCAGCTGATATCATTTTAGATGCCACGGGACGGTTAGTATGATCCACGTACAACTCCAAAGCTCTGATGTTATCGAACATCTGAAACAGATAAATATAAATTCACCTTCCTTATTTGGTTCACTAAAAACGATATCTGTCACACCCTAAAAATATAACCTCAATGTAATTATAATCCTAGTGAAATGACCGTGTGGGCCAAGTACGGATTGATGGATGTTATAAACACGCCACATTTTTTTTTAATAAATATATTGTGAAATGTTTTTTATGGAACGAAGTCCGGGCGGAAGTAGATACTGTTGCCCACGCACATCTGCAATACACGCCAACATCATTCAAGAATGATAAATGTTGGCTCATCTTATTCCTCCTTCCAATGCACCTCCCAATCGCCCATGGGGAGTCAAAATGGTATAAAGAGTTTCTTTTATTCCATTATACTTTCGGTTCGATGGGATAGGAGGGGAAAGTTTAGGATAGGGCGGGATGGGCTCTGGTATAGCCCACTTACTACCGAAACGCGTATATAGCATTCCATTATTTCATCATCCCATACATACTGGTGCTATTCTTGGCGGTGGGCGGGGGGGGGGGGGGGGGGGTTTATGAATATTACGTTCATAATTAACATCAACACGTTAAGCTTATATTTGGTTAACGTTAGCTATCTACTATTATCGGTTTGCATTAAGAAGACAGTGAGTGTCGCTCAAGAAAGACAAGTCTCCTTTTTGACCAATAGTGTTCTTTAGAATACTGTAGTCTGTTGATCAAAATTGGTCAAAAAAAGGTTGACGTATACTGTCTGGGGCGATAACTCACTGCATTCTTAATGCGAAACTAATTTAGTACTTAAATTGTAGCAATATATAAATAAAACATATTCTTTTATATGACCAATACCTTAATCATATGTTCTTGCACACAGCTACATTCGCTGCTTCCTAGTATAGACAGCAGTTCATCGGTCGATATGAAGAAGAATCGGGGGAATATACGCCTCTTCGAGTCCAAGTATTCGTTCAGGGATTTTTGACATCTAATAAAATGGAGAAACATGTTTATTGTGCGTACAACTCTAGAGCGGTGTTTGCGACTTTGTTTTATAATCGATTAGAGTTCCCGTGGGAACTCTATAATCGATCTGGATAAAAAATATCTTAAGTATTAACCCGTGTATGGTATTACAGGGGCAAGTATGTCCGCGGGGTGTGCCCGGGCGCATTCATCCACATTCAATAAATATCTAAAAATGTATCGGATCGAGCGAGTGGCGGCGTCGGTGTAGCATCGGTCAGGCCAACCGCTCCCTAGCATTGTTCACCGCGACGATATTATCCCCTTTTGTAAATTTTACGATTATTTTACACTATTAATAGTTGCAATGCAAGCCCTTTTAATATCCACTGCTGGATATGGACCTCCGCATGCAAATTGTCTTGTGCACGGGGGATGTATGACCTTAAAACACCACGCTGACCATGCGAGTTGGCGAGTCCACTCTTTTAGAGGTGGTGTAGTTCCTCAGCGCTTGTGGTAGCGGCTACAGACACGGCTCTGTTACGATTTTATTATACGTATAAATATATAGTTTTTGCAGCTCATCAGCGCGCATCATACTTGTATTTATTCTAGGGGTCCATACGTGTAAAAAGAGACCTCATATCCATTATCGTGTTCGCTTTATCAGTCAGCTCGTGATTCAATGTATTTATCAGTTTAAATACATTGAAACGAAAGTTATTTTTCGCGGATACGGACATTTATCCACAAGTAAGGTTAATCGTGTTTTCGCGATATATTTTTATGGAATAGAAATTAGTGTTAAAATAATATTCATGAAAATATATATTCATTTGTACTTGCCTATTTGTTTACATACGCATGTGGATCCATCTGTGTATAAGGGAGCGGCGTGCATCAAGGAAAAACTATGGACAACGAATTAATATAGATAAAAATATAAAATTGTTGCTTACTTTTGAAGTCCCAGTCCCAAGTTGTAGAATTCTTCTAAACGACCACTTATCGTGCAGCAATCGACTACGTTTAGTCGCTTTGCTGTGTCCAACATTATCTGGAAAAAAAATATCGTGAATTTACTCGTATGGTATTTAAGTAAAACCGTCTCTTCTGGTTTGCTGTTTTGAAAGATGGAAACCATTATATTAGAGTCAGACATACTTTTTTAATACTATCCCATCTAATTTAATATAATCTAATTAATTTAATGATTTTAATTTAATCGATTCGGAGTTTTTCGTAGAAGGACAGAATCAGAAAATCTTACTTATTACAATTTTATTATTTCTATTAAAATTAAGTGAATATATTCCCAAAAAAGCATATTAGCTTCGTTATACCTTTATTACTGCACCATCTATCTCTTTCCATCTATAGACTTCTCGTCGGTTGGAAGAAATTGCTTTAGCGATAAGTACGCCAGTTGTACTTTTATTTTGCATTTCTCTGTATGTTTTGGTGTACAATAAAGTATAAAAGTTACAAAATTACAGCACCACTGTAGTTTATTAAACAAATAAATATTACAATTCAATTAACACGTAAGCCAAATTGTACAAATTGTAATAATGACAAGCGTAGGTACTTTTTAATATAATTTCCATATGAATATAGTGAACGGCTGTCACTGATGTGTTTGTATGGTCTTGAGTTCTATTCACTTATAATGAATGCACTGTAAACGTATTTTTGTTGTACCTTTATTTATTTGAACATAACAGAAAGTATATTTTATTACAGTTTATAAAAACGAATACGTAAATTATTTATAACGATTTCTCTAAGAATTCCACGGCATACCTGTCCAGAACCGCTCATTAGAGAAGAAAACATCTATGTCCCCACGCGTCGCTAACATTTTATTAGTATTGCGTTTAGCACGTGACAAATGGTGCATTGTACCAGCCTATAACGTCCCACTGCAGGGCACGGGACTCCCTTAGTAAATCACTGGGGATGTCGGGCACCGCGCGGGCTCAATGCGGATTGGTGGACCACATACTGCAGAATTTCTTTAATTTCTTCTAGAGCACGCGGGTTTCCTCTCCATGTTTCCCTCACCACCGAGCTAATGACAATTTGAAAAAATACGTACTTAAGTAGAAACTCAGTGGTACAGACCGAGGATTTGAACTCACGATCACACGAATGTGAGTGGAGTAAAGATACCCCTAGATTATCACTGCTAGGCTATCGCTGGTGCAATATGTAAAAAATAAATATCTCTATCTATTTACCTTTCTAAAGGCCTTGTCAATATCATCAAACTTCTTCGCTTCTTCGGGCAACTGTGTTCTTATATCGCCTCCCACGAAAATGCCTTCCAAGTACAACCACTTGCGCTGCGTAGCCATCCACTCCTCAATCACTTCCGAAATAAGCGCCAGCCGACGTTCCCACGTATGCACCACTGATAGGAATGGTCCGATGAACCTTCGTAGAAATAGGTGCTATATTAGTTACTATACATTGCAATGCAACCTGCCCTTTCAGTATCCACTGCTGGACATAGGCCTTCTCATGCACATTATCTCGTGCATGAGGGACGTATGGCCTTAAGACGAGGACCAAGCTCAAAACGAAAACAATTTTTACGCACACACTAACAAAATGGGCGGAACGTAACAACCAATCATATCCATTCCCGAACAAATGACGCTTGCACAGTGTAATGACGAGATCAGAGATGTTTTAATACAGTTTAAACTTTAAACTTCAAAGATTGTCTGTTTTGTTTATTAAGAAAAATTGGGGTTCCATCACACTATTTATCCATTTTTTAAATCGAGGGACTTCTGTGGCTTAAAGAAATAACATGTATGTAAATTTTTAAATAAATTTTATTTATAAAAGCTACTACATTAAATTCACATAATAAGCAATACATAGTTTGCATTAGTTTACAAAATTTTTGGATAAAAAACATTTTTAGTTTCCGCTAATTCAAATAATATATTTATAATTTTTTTTATTATATGGTTTAGCTAATTGAAGAAATTGCAAACTACAGCTATGGAGATTCCTTTGGAACAAACTATGTCTCCTGTGTAAGTAACATTATATCTATATTTTTAGGAGATTTAGGATTTTAGGAGGAGGTTGGGAATAAACATGTTGTAATAATTTGCCATAACAACACCTCTGTTATAAAAATTATGATGGATCGGTAGACTTATTGCGACTCTGAAGATCCAAAAAGCACTGAAAATGTCGACACGAATTTCGGCGCAGTAATAGGAGTAATATCATCCGGTATAGCTTATTCCCAGTTTGAGGAGATAACAACTTCTATGAATGTTCCCATCTTTAGTGAAATATTTTATTCAAAAATACAAGATAAACTGTTCGATGAATGGGAAGTCACTGCTGTTGAAGAGATGGAAGCCGCAGCTGAACGCGAACGATAAGCAGCCTTGGCGGAGGGAAGAGAAAGAAACGGCATTGCAGTAATAGATGTGTACGCTGATGGATGTTGATCAACTAGATCTTACGGCAATAATTATAGGGCTCTTTCTGGTGCCGCTGTAATAATTGGACGAAGATTCGGAGAAGTCTTGTACATGGCTGTTAAAAACAGTACTGCATTATTTGTGCTCGAGCTCACAAGAAAGGTTTGACTCCAAAACAACACATATGTTATAAAAATTATGATGGATCTTCGACGGGCATGGAAGCTGAAATCATTTGTGAGGGGTTTAAAAATTCTGTTGAGATGTATGACATCATATACGGTAGACTTATTGCAGATGGAGACTCGGCTACATATGCCAAAATTTTGGCAACTAATCCATACCCTAACTTAACAGTTGCCAAAGTTATCATATGTTGTCCATTCTTCATGTCAAAGTTTCGTTGTTATAGTTTTCGTTTAAAAAAAATCTCTCTGAAATCTGTTACCATGCAGATTTTGTTTTAATTCAAAGTGGCAAGTGCGATAAAACGGCAATTTCATAGTTATTAATTATATATATTTTAAACAAAGGTAAGGGAACATGCTTTAGAATTTAGAAAAATCTATTTTCCTTACAACCTTCATGTGAATGGCCCGGCTATTGTCATTATTTTCTATGTTTTCTGATAAGGAGCCAGGCTGTAACTCGGACATTGTATTACCAGTCGAGGTAGCTCCTTTGCTTATTTCGCCATTAATTGAATCTCGTATAGGCAAGCCGCGAGAATACCTTGAATTCACAATTTCTGGTAAAAGGCAGTCCATATAAAAGTTAATCAATTTTTGTTCCATTTTATCAAACCAAAATTGGTCATCTCTTGTGATATATTCGACTTTTACACGTTGATTTTCACCACTCCAAATCGCAAATAGACATTTTTTTCTTTGGGTCACATGAAGTTGTCCTTGCACTTGGTAGAACCAATTACTATTGCGATTAATGCAAGAAGTTTTATTTCTTTTATTATATTTATAGATTTGAATTTTATTGTTCATAATAGCACTATCAATTCCATTTTTATATGCTGTTATGGGACATTTCACCTCCACTATTATGTCATTGCCTATAATACCATCAGGTGTTGCACCGATAAATGGATATTTGTTATCAATAAATAATCCACAAGCATCAATGACAACACCTTCTTGTTTTGCCAATTGCTCTATTGCAAGCTTTTCATTTTCAATCCCGTGTGCTATTGAAGCTATATAAGATAAATTTTCTTTGTATAACAAAGTCTTTACCAAATTGGAGCAGTTCGTGCCTTTCCTCTTTTTTATAATTCTTCCGAAATTTGATGCAGTAACCATATTCTTTCTCAGCTCTACCCAATCACTGCAATCTCTTTGTAAAACAGTTTCCTTTTGTATACGCTCTCTATCATTTGTCAATATTTTTAAATCTTGGAGGAAAATGTCTTTTGCTTTCGCAATTTCATCCTCTGTCATATCGGGAGCTACACTGTTTACTCCATAATCGTTTTGAGAAGCCTTTGGGGTCTTCTGGTGAATTCTGTTTTTTTTAAAAGGATTTCTCCGATTCCATTCTCGTTTTGAATTGCGCCTTTCCTCCATTTTCTTTAAACTGTTTCTTGGACTTCTTCCAAGACAACGTTTCTGCAAGGTATATTTGGGAAGTTTATTATTATATGAAACGACAGCAGCCGCACATCTTCCTTGGTAGGCACGTCTTCCAGTAAAACAAATTCTTTTCCCACCAACCATCTTGGCAACAACACTATTAAATCGTTCAGCCGCGTTAGTATCCACGTCTTCAATCAAACTTCGGCATTTTGTAGCTACAGTACCAATAATTACTTTTAGTCGAAACCAAAAAGTTGAATGGGTCAGTTCCATGGCACTCATCAAAACCTTTTCTTTATTACAATAGTAATCCTTGCAGTTGCAATGATTGCCGAAGACGTGTAAAATAGAATTTTGGATATCAGCATGTAAGTATTGTATCGCTTGTGCAGTTGCAATAGGGCCGTCCAGTAGTAGTTTTTTATGTTCTTTGTTTGATTGTACTACCACTTTTCTTATACCCATTACTTTTTGATCCGTAAGTAATTTTCTGTAAGCTAAAGGATACTTTACTTCCTTTGTCATTGCGCGTAATTTGTTACACAAATTACGAAGTATATGATTTCTGCATTCCACTTTGGCAACTGTTAAGTTAGGGTATGGATTAGTTGCCAAAATTTTGGCATATGTAGCCGAGTCTCCATCTGCAATAAGTCTACCGTATATGATGTCATACATCTCAACAGAATTTTTAAACCCCTCACAAATGATTTCAGCTTCCATGCCCGTCGAAGATCCATCATAATTTTTATAACATATGTGTTGTTTTGGAGTCAAACCTTTCTTGTGAGCTCGAGCACAAATAATGCAATACTTGTTTTTAACAGCCATGTACAAGACTTCTCCGAATCTTCGTCCAATTATTACAGCGGCACCAGAAAGAGCCCTATAATTATTGCCGTAAGATCTAGTTGACCAACATCCATCAGCGTACACATCTATTACTGCAATGCCGTTTCTTTCTCTTCCCTCCGCCAAGGCTGCTTGTCGTTCTCGTTCAGCTGCGGCTTCCATCTCTTCAACAGCAGTAACTTCCCATTCATCGAACAGTTTATCTTGTATTTTTGAATAAAATCTTTCACTAAAGATGGGAACATTCATAGAAGTTGTTATCTCCTCAAACTGGGAATAAGCTATACCGGATGATATTACTCCTATTACTGCGCCAAAATTCGTGTCGACATTTTCAGTGCTTTTTGGATCTTCAGAGTCGATATAAAAAACAGACCCACACATGTTACATTTTATCTTATATTTAGATATCAATCCTACCCTCTTTTCGCCCACTAACGTCATACATTCTAAACCACAATTAAATAGAGAGCTGTGATTTGCAATTTCTTTCAATTTATTAAAAAAATACGTTATATCTAATATTCTTCTCCCCTCAACTTTGGAAATTTTTTGTTCATTTTCAATAGTTATTAAAAAATTATCTTCAGCGGTATTCCTGTAACAAGCAATTATACATAAAGAAAAAAGTGTTAAAATCCCATAACAATTTATAGGTATCTTAACTTACAAAAGAGACTCAGTTTGTTCCATTGGAGGTAATTCTATCATTGGAGGAATCTCGTCTGTCAGCGTTGTGTCGTTACTCGTCCTAAAATAATGAAAATTCTTTTAATGACATATGATAACATAACATACATACATAAAGATCTGTTAATTGTTGAAAACAGTGTTAAAATCCCATAATAATTTATAGGTATAACTTACAAAAGAGACTCAGTCTGTTCCATTGGAGGTAATTCTATCATTGGAGTAATTTCGTCTTTCAGCGTTGTGTCGTTACTCGTCCTAAAATAATGAAAATGCTTTTAATGACATATGATAACATAACATAAATCTTACAGTATGACCTTGTTAAAAATATATAGATTAAATAGTTATGAAAGGTTATAGTGTTATTAAAATAAATAAGAGGGAAAGTTAAAACCTCATAAAAATATGGGTATAACCAACACTAACGTAACTTACATAGGAGTTATAGTTTGTTCCAAGGGAAGCAGCTCTACCATCGAAGGAATCTCGTCTCTAGTCGCTGTGTGGTGACTCGTCCTAAAATAAATAAAATACTCTATAAGAGTCTATCTACCTACACCATATATTATACAGTATGGCTTGAAATATATGCATCTACGCGAAAAACCGGCCGGGCCGCTCCGCTGTTTATTTGTATGAAAATGTTATTATAATAATATATAATATATTTTTTTAAGAACTTATATTGTAAAAAAATTAAAATTAAGAAAGTAAATAAATGTGTGCATAATAATAATAATAATCTTTATATGTACAAAAACATATTTTACACGAGCTTAATTACACATATTTTTAGTGAATGCAAAATTTGTCGCGCAGAGCGGTGCGCCCATACAGTTTCATGCAATTTCAACAGCAGAGCGGCCGCTTGGTCGCGCGGATGCATATAATTCGAGGATAAGACGCTGTTAAGAATGCACATGAAAGACGGTAGTGAAAGGAATTTAGTTTCTACGAGCAAATACAATCACTACATAGTATAAAACAAAGTCGCTTCCCGCTGTCTGTCTGTCTCATGGCTGTCCCTATGTATGCTTAGATCTTTAAAACTACGCAACGGATTTTGATGCGATTTTTTTAATAGATAGAGTGATTCAAGAGGAAGGTTTTAGTATATAATTTACCGCGAGCGAAGTCGCGGGCGGCAGCTAGTACATAATAACTTTGAGTAATAAAGGTTTCAGGTATTTTAAGTACTTTGTTAATTGTAGATTATAAAGTCTTTTTTCATGATATTTAATATGTGCACTTTTAACTTTTTTTAAAATTTTTATTAATTTATTGCTAAATAATATACCTGTCAAACTTAGCAGATCAATTTTTGAAGATGGGGTTGTACTATACTGGTACAAAACAGTCGTAGTAATCATTATTAAAAATACCTATAACTTACTCATAATGTTTTTCGGCCACTGTCCCAACGGTATTTTCAGGTACGTCGATCGTCGATCCATCACAAGATTTAAGTTTCTTTTTTGATCTATAAAACATATATAAAATCATTAATAATTATGAATAAAAGCAATACCCAATCACTGGTAAAAAAAATATATTAAAATTTTAATACCAGTTACATGGTACAGTCTGAGTCTCTGCACCTTACATTACTCTGCCGAATCACGAATTCACAAAACACAGGTCAAGACTGTATTCTCGCAAATTGAACCTTATAATTGAGACTATAGAGTGCATCGAGCGAGACCTTATTGAGTTCTACGTTTTATTGAGTAATTTATATTAATGTAGTTTAATTATAGCACAAATATGTTAAACACCCCATTTTAAGTAATATTTGGTAATAGGTACTTATATTCATTTTATAAAAGATAACTTTCATAGAGAAAATTGCTCACCCGAACATTCCGTCATGTGGTTGTATTTTTTTTCTTTTCCTTGCCATTTCTTTGCGTAGTATTTTATACTTCTTGTTACCCATTCTCGTTTTCACCAATCCAGTCACTTATAACACCAAATAATAGCACCAAAACGTCCAAAAATTTCACTACACAGAGCGTCCGGGAACAAACCCACTGCTTGAACGGCCGACGCCGACTGAATGCAATTGGAAAAGGATAACTAAACGTGTTCGCTGTGTATTTAGGTGCAATATTGCAAAGCAAATTTTTATGGCTTCTCAGAGACAACCGAACAGATTTAAAATTGGAAGGTTTTTCTTAAATATTGCGTAAAATATGAAAAAAGAAATAAAAGTAGCCGATTTAAACTTTAGTGTAGAACGTAAGTTAATTAATAAGCCTAAAAACAAAAGTAGTTGTCACGGAAAATTCTTAGTACTGTGAACAGTAAGTTTTTTTTAGCAGTATTTTACTAATTTTTTTTCTCAGATAATGATTTCTTTTTTATAAATCTGCTCGATTCAAACTTTTTTCAGTATAGTCTATTATGCACTGTATTTTTATCTAACTTGTGATTTTACTCTAAGAAGTCAAACTAGGCGACGAAAAGTGACACATTTCATGACTTTTCTACTAATTCCTCGCCTTAAAACGTATACGCTGGTCAAGCGGGTTGGCGAGTCCACTCTTCTAGAGGTGGTGTTGTTTCTAAGCATTTGTGGTAGTGGCCCTGTTATCCCTTAGTCGCCTTTTAGGACACCCATCGACCCCATATTGCTAGAAACTTCATAGTAGAGCAAAATAAATTAAAAACGATTGACTTGAGGAAGACGAGCGAAACAAACAGTTTAAGAACTTGACCTCAACCCACATAACCGGGGGAAAGCGAGTGTCACGCCTCTAAACCAAGGTTTTTCCTCCTCAAAAAGGCTCCGACGCAAATTACAATCCAGACCTTATGAGCCTGCCAACATGCCGCATACTATTGCTCTAGGTCTTGTTAAATGAGTAGTGTGCTGATATGTCAATATTTGTACTCACTGTGATGCCGCCATGCTCTGCAGCGTCATGGAGTCATCGTCCACTTTCACGGAGACCTCGTCGCACGGGTTGAGTGTATAGCCGCGATCCTCGCCGCGGTTGAAGTGACGTGACACCGTGAACGATATGTTCGCCCACGTTTCTTGGACGTCCTTCACGCCGCGTTCTATTGCTAGCTCCTGTCGAAAGAAAACGATAATGAATGAAACTTTTACCATGTCGAACCAGATAAATCTATATTTTTCCTTATCATCTTTATTTTTTTAGAAAGAAGGTCGACAGTATTCAATTACGATCAGGAGGACACTTTGCCTATCTACAGCGCCGGCTCTAGCCCATGTAGCGCCCGGATGCAATCAATACCCTGGCGCCCTCTAGTAGGCTCTTTGGAGGTGTCGCGAGCGGCGCTCGGCGCCCCCTAAGACCCTGCGCTGCCATAGGTAAAGCCGGCACTGCCTATCTATTGCCTTCTTTCAATAAAAATAAAGTTACTGTATCTGTATTATTTTTATATCCTTTAGGAGCATATCGTCCAAAAAGCAAATAGTCTAGCAAAGCAAATAATCGATTTTTTTTTTATTTACTTTTTTTTAAACTCAGTGTCATCGAATTATTCATTTTGGTGCTACTGTATACTACTGAGTCGACATTGTATTGTATTTATCAAATGACATAAGATGTATTTATCTGATAATAAAATCTGGAGCGAAATTAAGCAGGTGTCCTTTTACTTCGAACGTCAGCGCATTAGAAAAGCGCATTCAAGCGTGAAATGCTCATGAGCGTTATAGATACAGAACGCTTAAAGCCATTAACGGTCAAGGGTTTAAACGACTGGCAGGGGTTAAAATATTTTGACTAACGTTTACGAGTATTGATCGTTCGAGTCTTAAAGATTAATTAGAGGTGACGCATCGCTTGACGATCAACGCTCATTTTTAAAACACTACCTCATTTTACCGCACCAAAATGTATAATGAAATCGTTGTTGATACCTTGATGGCGTGATTGACAATCTCCTCGGCAACGTCTTGATACTTGTGCAGCTCCATGGCGAACATGTTCTCGAGAGTGAACCGTTCCGGGGACATGTCGAACTCCTGACCTGTAGCGATTTAGATCTCTTTCGTCTAAACAACTGTTTCGTGTAATTCGTGGTACTATCCTAGTGTTGAAGTTATTTAAACGACGACAGAAACTTGGTATGCACATTTGTAACTGAATGTTTATATCTATTTATTCAAATATTTAATATATATTTTCTGAATACAGGGTGGTAAGTTAAAGTAGTGCCCTGCAATTGGACGTTATAGGCTGATACAAGTACAAATAGAACAAAAAATTATAGGCAGTCAAGAAAGAGTGCGTCAGAAAAAGCCCAAGCAAGTATAATGCGCTCTACTCACAATTTAATCCGAATAATTGCGAAGTTGGTGGGACTATGAAGCGGAGAGAGGGTCCTAGTGATGGATCATGAGCGGAAACCCGCTAGTGATTTTGGAGGGGAAGGATGTACGCAGCAATCCAACAGCCGCTAGTAGCTAGTCCATCACTAGTGTAACAAGGCTAGTCAAGTGCTAGGTGCACTCGACTATACTCACTCTCGCTCTCTCACAGAAGACTACCTTGAAATATACTGCATTTCCCACTTTATCCTATTCCCTAATGTACATTACGTGTTTCGGTAGTGAGTGAGATTTGCCAGACCCCCTTCCCATCTCATCTTATCCCTCCACATTTTTCTAACCTTTACTCTAAATCCATTCCTACATCTCCAAAGGTAGGCAGTGCACCCGGGGGCGTGCCAACGTTTGTCATTCTGGACTGCAGTTGGCATACATCACGGATGTCGCAGGGCTACAGTATCGACTTACCACCAAGTGGAGAGTATGCTCGTCTGTAGCCTTCTACCGATAAAAAAATCATTCACAAGGGGAGGCCCTGTATCCTGCAGGGGAACGTTATAAGCTGATATCGTACCAGTTTTGGCCATAAGCTCCTTCCAATGTCGTTCGCGCATGGACTCGTTCTTGAGCGATACCATGAGTGGGACCACGTTCTTGAACTGCTTCAGCTTGAGGTCTAGCACCAGCCCGGTGTTGGTGAAGCGGACCGCCTTTGGCAGCTTTCTGTTTGTACAATACTTACATCCTTACTTCTTTATCATTACTAGTGTTTATTTATTTACTACTTTATTAGTCATTTTATATCACTTTATAATTGTATTATTATATGCGTTGAAAACAACTTCAACAGGTTCGTCATTCCTACCTGCAGCTGCCAGCTGGAGAAAGAACAAGTAAACAAGAAGATAACAAGAAGTCTGAAAAGTGGCATGATGTCCAAAAAGGTACCAGTAGGCGCGAGGAAAAGTCTTACACAATTCCTCCCACAAGGAACGATGGAGAATGTAATGGCTGAGAAAAACTCCCGTTCACTTATTTTTTTTTCTTTTCATATATGGCTATGATGCTATTAACACATTCAGCTAGTGTCAAGTTTTCTTCGTAATACACAATTTGCAAAAGTCTAAAACGTATCCTGTCCATTGACAAAATTGACATTTCCAGTCGCATCGAAGTAGGTCAGGAGTCGCTCAGTAAAGCGATAGTAAGTTTGCTGAGGACAGACGAGGACTCCTTGGAAGAAAACGAAAACCGCAGTCCTATGCTTTTATTTGATTGTCACAAACTTTCCACACAAAAAAAACCCACTTTGAATTTTAATAAACTAACACAATCAAACCAATAAACTATTTTTATAATAATCAAACGAAAACTTCAGTATTCGAGTTCCGGCCAAAAGTCACCCTGAATCTTAACCCTTTTCCAACACCATTGTTAAATTTCCAAAGCAGTGCATTCGAGTAAGTGAAAACGTTTGTCATTCTTGTCTGATGGTGGCATGTGGTGTAGGTATCGATAGGCGGTAGTACCTACCCACTTACCATAAGGTAGATCGTCTGCTCGTCTGTCGCCTACCTTCTATAAAAAGTTCAACATAAGTACAGAGCTTCGAATTTTATTTATGGGGAAATATTAAATTTAATTAACAGGGAAAGGGGTACCTGTTCTTTCTTATGGTTTATTTATTTATTTATACAATTAATTGCACAATATTGTACAAGAGGAGAGCTCAATGCCGTAAATTAATGCTTCTTATTTATCCTTACCTGTATTCCTTGAAGAAAGTTTCAATACCGTCGACCAAGGCTTGTGGGTTCAAATTGACCCATAGGGTCTTGGCCCATATCTCTCTTGCGTTCTTCTGTGCCTTATATATTTTATAAATCATATCCATGTTTTGGAAATCGGTTTTCGCACGATTAAAATTGGAAAAATCAGCTAAAGGATTGTCAAAGAGTTGTTCAGCTGCTTGGAGACCCTTCTTACGGGATTCTAGCTCATCGAAGTACTTAGTGTATTCCTATAATTGAGGAGAATTTTCAATTTATGACTTATTTTTTTTTTTTATATATACTAGTGGGCGGACGAGCAAGCGGTCCCACGTGATGGTAAGTGTTACCGCCGCCCATGGACACCTGCACCGCCAGGGGGCATGCGGACACGCCGCCGACCTTGCAAAATCCTATTCACAGCTCTCTTGAAGAACCCCATATCGCATATGAAATTTGCAACAAAATTTTCGACTAAAATACATCTAAATAGAAAAATATATTTAAGAAAACACCACAACTTTTCAACATTTTTATTGCTAAGTTGCATAAAAAAACGCCAAGACTAGAATAAATCTGATAGCTACTTTAGGCAGATTAAATTTTCTATTTAAAAATGTGCAATAGAAATAGCTATATTATTTAATGAAAATTAATTTATTTTCGTTCATAAAGATTAGAACTTAATAATAAATAATCTGTCTCTCCTAATAGATAAACATATAGAGAACACACATTTTAAAACAAAATTAGCAAGGCAAACAAAATTTATCATACAAATATATTTACCTCCATAAGCAACAGTCCCCTGTCTAAATCATCACCAACAGTAGATGGGCCCTCTTTGTCGAACTTCTCCACAAAATCATCCAGCTCTTTGAGGAATTTAGAGATTTCCACCACATTCATTTTGGAGAATTTCTCCTTGGTGTGTTCCAGCGTGTTGCCGCGGAAGAGCGACGTTTCGTACAACGTTCCCCATGACGACTGGAGGTTCGTAGCGAATTGCAGGTCTTCGTCGGAAACCTGCACCAATTGTATTGTTGATTATCGCGCCGTTATTTTGTACTTGCACTAAAGTTGGTTTATTTATAGTTACACTAGTTAAATGACTACAATAAGCTTAATATAAAAAAACGTTATAATCATTGGTTTTGTAGACATTCCTAATTAAAGGTGCACGGTGCATGCAATAGCACTTCTTTAATATACGTATACAATTATTTATCTTAATATACCATTTGATCGTAACAGAGCCGTGTGTGTACATTAAAAATTTGATATCACTTGGCATAGTTATAAATTACTAGCGACCCGCCCTCACTTCGCTTCGGTTTATTAAATTTAAAACAATCGGAATAAGATATTTTCCTGCGGTAAAATGGAGCCTATATTTTAAGTTAGACATCGGTGAAAACTGCATTCAATTCCATGCAGTAGTTTTTGCGTGATGCGTGTACAAACATACAGACAGACAGACAGACAACATTTCTAAAAACTGTTGTTTTGGCTTCTGTTGCTCTAATAATATTTGAGGGGGAGAGTGCACGCTGCAATCCAACAGCCGCTGGGCGCGCTCGACTGGCCACGTTACCCCTCTCTCACAGAAGACTACCTTGAAATGTACTGCATTTCCCCTTTTTATCGTATTTCCCTAAAGTACGTACGTGTTTCGGTAGTAAGTGAGATGTGCCAGAGCCCATTCCCATCCCATCCTATCCCTCCCCATTTTCTCAACCCTTTCTCCAAATCCATTCCTATATCTCCAAAGGTAGGCAGCGCATCCGGGGGCATGCCAACGTTTCTCATTTTGGACCAATGTTGGCATGTATCGCGGATGTCTATGGGCGACAGTATCCACTTACCATCAGGTGGACTGTATGCTCGTCTGCCGCCTTCGCACATAAAAAAAAAATAAAATAAAATAAAGACCCCCCATATTAGTTTTTTTTCAATATCTATAATGTACAGACATCGGCCTGTTACAATTTTATTATATGTATAGATATGCCGAGTTAACTTTTTATCCAGATTAATTATAAAGTTCCCACGAGTATCACAGGTTCACGCGAACGAAGTCGCTGGCACCGCTAGTATATAATACACTAAAAACATATTGAACTTTGAAACCTAGTTTACGATAAAACCTGAAATCTCATAATCCCAACCTGCCCTATCAAAACCCATTTTCCTAACCTCTTCTCCAAATCAACTCTTACATATTTAAAGGTGGGCAGATCCGAACGTCAACGTATGTCATTCTGGACCGATGTTACCATGTATAGCGGAAGTGCATGGGCGACAGTATAAAGTTACCAAAATAAAAAATAACTTTACAGGTTATTGCTATTATTTAATAAGATTTCGCGAATATCCGTAAATTATTGTAACTTATGTCCACTTCACTCAGAAGGAGAATTATTAAGCTATTGATGAACTATTCATATATAATTAACATATCTCATAGATATCTGTGATAGATATGTTGTAACTAGATTATTATTTAAATGTGCCTTACATCAATGCCATGGTGCCTGAGCATCTTGAAGATCTCCTGCATGCCGCGGTACTTGACTTCCGCCGTGATGGTCATCGCTTGCACTTGCGTGATGGTCGCCATCACCAGCTTGAAATCCTCTAGGCCCTTGATGTTCATGTTCATTGTCATGCGGAGCGCCTGGGTGATGGGGAAAAGTGGAGAAAACAGGAGCAATGATATAAAAAAAATTTGTTAAGTACCATGCTTACTAGTCAAAATATGTTCTAAAACAATCTGCATAATGAAGAAGAATGGGACAGGCACACATTTTTTCGTCTTTATTTTCTCCTCTACCTTCGTGAGAAAAGTTTCACAAGAAGTAAACAGTAGTTATAATTAGAACACTTATATTAAAATTTATACAAATACAAATTTCTGGTATCGTTCAAATGAGCCTTCGCACGAACTCTTTTGCAGCTCAAATAAAATACGATTGTCAATTTTTAATGTATAAAGAATTTAATAGTTTTTATTATATTTGTGTAACGCTCCTCCACTAACCATTAAACAACATGAATCAAACTCACCTCTATCTGGTTCTTCAGGTCATACATATTCATCCTAGTCTTGGTTGCAATACTGCTTCCCAGCGTATCCTTCCAATTCTGCGCGTGACTTTGAACCTGCTTTATAATCGGTCTCAGGTTCACTCTGATAGCTCCGATGTCAACGTATTTTACGTGTGCATCTAAATCCGCTATTATGTCCTCGAAATAGAAGAATTTCTCGTCGTATTTGTGAATCTGCTCGTATTTCTGAATATACTTTTCACAGGACAAGTGTTTGTCGAATGCCCAGAGGTGGTGGTATTTCATCCATCTGTAAGTGGAGTTTTGTTGTGGGTTTATAGAAAGAATGTTCTGGATGGTTTTATGTGTTATTTATCAAAATTGAATCAGTCAAAAAGCCAACACATTTTCTCAGAATTATCTCAAAAAGAAAAATACCAGATGGCATTGGGTTCAAAGTGAGCGAAACTGCGAGTACATGCTAATGTAGCTTACTTCTGCACGTATGTGTTGAGATCGAGCGTGAGCCTATACATAGTGTCCTGTATGAGCATGGTGAGGTCATTGATGGCGACCACCCTGAGCACGTCCTCGAAGAATGAGAACACGTAAAACTCGTTGCCGGTCGCTTCGGCGATGCGTTGCGGCGGACACGGAAGGCAGGTCTTCTTCATCCAACGCGGAAATGCGGTCAGTCTGAAATAAAAACACACAGAAGTTTACTGGGTCTAGAACTTGTGGATTTGTCTCACTAGTGGAACAAGCGGTAAGGCGGCAGACGAGCATACAGTCCACCTGATGGTAAGTGAATACTGTCGCCTATAGACATCCGCGATACATGCCAACATTAGTCCAAAATGACAAACGTTGGCACACCCCTGGATGCACTGCCTACCTTTGGAGATATACGAATGGATTTGGAGAAAGGGTTGGGAAAATGGGGAGGGATAGGATGGGAATCGGCTGTGACACATCTCACTCACTACCGAAACACATACGTTGGGGAAATAAGATAAAGTGGGAAATGCAATACATTTAAAGGTAGTCTTCTGTGAGAGAGGGATAATGTGGCCAGTCGAGCGCGCCCAGCGGCTGTTGGATTGCAGCGTGCACTCTCCCACTCTCCAATTGCATTATTTGCAGCTGTTTCAAAATTTTCTAGAATTTAGTTTATAAAGGTTTAATTTATCCTCATTACAGGATATAGAACTTTTTGTTACCTGTTAAAGAAGTGCTTGATGTTATATCCCAGTATGTTGCAGACCTCTGAGCCGGTTGGCCGCATGGTTATGTCCGGAGGCACTAATATAGCATCCACTTGAAACATGGCCGTTTTCTCGCTCAACATCTGCTGGAGTGACTCCAGGTTCTCCAATGTAAACCTGGCAAAGTATTTTCATTTGTATTAATTTCCCTTTGTTCTCTTCTTTCGTTTCGTCTATACGCCTCAATGACCCTGTATAAAGTCGTACTTTCTCGAAGGCGCACTATTGCTTTTGATGCAGTAATAAATCAAATGTAGGTAACCATACCTATATTTCAAGTAAAAGTGCAGTTCATTTGCTTTACTCCTATGAGTGGTGATAGATCAGGGGTATATATTCTCAAGTTACAATTGGAAAGTCTCGAGTTCGAGTTTACAATTTGGAGGAACAACGGTGAAGGAAAACATCGTGAGGAAACTCGCGTGTCCCAGACTTCAATAAGAGTCTAGAGCATATAATATTCGCCAATCTGCGCCGGGTCCATGTAATGAATTATGGTCTGAAACACCTGTCGTGATTGTAAAACACCCCTGAAACACCCCTGTGCCCTGTAGTCGTTGGAAGCCGATATAGAAGAGTGCTCGAACTCAGTTTCAAATACCAAAAACGCTACCAAATACGCTACTACGCATTAAATATTTGTAAAGGTCATGCGAAGAATGTCATGCGTTACAGCAATATGCTGTAAACTATACTAAAATTGGCATTTTCGCGTAAATATATGGAAAGATGCATTTCGTAGACTTTATTGCTGGCTTGCCAAAATTGTTGTCTATGACCGACATATCTTTTTTTAATCTGTCACATTTTGACGCGCGAATAACAAAGGACGCCATATAGGGCATTGAAAATTGAACATCGAGGGGGTCAGTGGACGTCTTAAAAGTTGTAAATTAAATTAATTTGCAATGTTTAATTACTTGTCAAATAAAGTAAATTAATTTAACGATTTATTGTTTTATGATTTTTAATTAGAAACTGCTCCGAAATTGTATCAACCAACCTATGATCAATATCTTTAAATCCTTTTAAAATATAATCTGACCCTGGGCCGGCAGCGAACAGGGTTATCCCAGTGCGGGGTCCAATAGCAATGTTGTATTCCCAGTTTGTAAGTGTTTTTGGTAAATAAGTATTTGTATTGTGTACTGCGCAGTAAATCGTAACCTAACCCAATCTGAGGTTCTTTGATTCAACATTATTATATAGTAACACCATACCTGACGATACATTTAAATATCTTCTTCTCCCAGTAGGCGTAGTATGCGGTCATGACGGGAGACCTGCCCGTACTGGAACCCAGGATGAGATACTCTAGCTTCATGAGAATGGGCCCGATGCGGTCGTATATACGCGAGATGGTGGCAATGCGCTCTAGACGCTCCCGTTCCAACTCCACGAAATATGTCTGTCAATAAAGAGGGGGGGGATAGTTACGAATAAAAAGAAGGGTTAGGGTAGATCAAGAAGAGTAGAAGACTCTTCTCATCTAAATTTCTTCCGTCATCTCGGGTGTCATCTCCTACCAGAGATTGGCAATCTTAGTGTCAACTTCAGAGCCTGCTTCTCAGAACAAGGATTTGGTACTCATCATAAATCACTCCTGTATCGTTTTTCGACCAGGAAGTGCGTCTTCTGCCAGATCTTCGACTGTGGCTTAAGTTTCCTTCGGCTTATTTACCCATGTCGTCAAATTAGTTATTGAGGCTACTTGTCAAGAGAGTGTTGTTCTAAATAAGGCCCTACCCTTGGAACTAGAAGGTTCAAGCGTTGTAGACGAATGCCCTAGTCATTTTAGGTAGAGCGCCATTATAGGTAGGGCTTACGGTTCATAACAAACATCTTGGGCTACTTTGTATGAACTATTACCGAAATTGGTAATAGATTATCGACTCATACTCGTGAGGTCGTGAGTTTGAATCCAGTCTCGAATTGGGATTCGATAAAAAAAATCAATAATAAGGTCGATAATACCTAAATTCTTAACTAATTTGAAATTCAATTGACTCGGCATCTTTCCCTCAATGACACAAGTGCCTATGATAATTAAATAATAACAAACCTTGCACGGATACAGAAATGTGTCATCCGGCTCTCCCGTGTCAGGGTCCACGGAGTTCTGTGGCCTCATCAGCGGGAACATATCGAAATGCTCCAGCTGGTCAATGAGGAACTGAATCTCTTTCTCTACCATCTTCAGTTGCTGGTACACCGCTTGAAGACAGCTTTGACCTAGAAAGTAGTTACTCGTTTGGATTTCGGACTTAGGATAGAATTACGTCCTTTATTTATAGAGAAGCCAGGTGGTCGGCTTCAGACTAGCACCACCCCACCTCTCCCCGCGGGTGTCGTAAAAGACGACTAAGGGATAACAAAGACGCTACCACAAACGCTGAGTAACTATAGGTACGACCTTTAAAGAAGTGTATCAGGCCGCGCGCCGGCAGCATGCCGTTTTAAGGCCATACATCCCGCATGCACGAGACAATGTGCATGAGGAGGCCCATGTCCAGCAGTGGACGACAAAGGGACTGGTTACGGTTACTGCTTTTTTTTAATAATTTAGATATTATTTTTAAACAGTCCACCTGAGGGTAAGCGGATACTGTCGTCCATAGACATCCGCGATACATGTCAACATTAGTCCAGAATGACAAACGTTGGCACGCCCCCGGATGCGCTGCCTACCTTTGCAGATTAAGGAATGGATTGGGATCTTAAATATATTTCAGAATAGGCTTTAAGCAATAGGGTATATCAATATTTACCAATTACTAATAGTAGAAAAATAACTGTGTAAGAAAGAAATCAACGAATAACCGCTAAATCTGGCGGTAGTTCGAAGGACAGAATAAAATAAAATATAATTTTTAATTGTAATTCCACGCAACTGTGGGCGCAAGCGAGTAGAGAAATTACTTTGTTAAAAAATAAAAATTCTTCAATAATTAGCAACAGTGAGTTATGCCATAAATTAATAAAAACATGCCATAGTTATCCCATTCCACAAGTACCCGCTTTTACCCTACCCTTAAAATAAAAATATTATCACAAAACAAACATGTTTAAGTCAAAAGGAAATACGTTTAGGACCGGTGTGTAATACAATACGACTTACATTTTATTATTATTTTTAATATTTGGGTTATATTGTAAAAATGAATTAGATGAGAAATTATACAAGAATGTTAATAAAAGGGCACAAAATAAGTTCATTTATTTCAACAATTTATCTATGATTTTATTAGTTTCACTTATTATTTAGATGAAAAACGAAATATCTCTCTATATCATTGAACGATTTGGTGTTGTCTTATGTCTCAAACCTTACTGATTACCAGTCTTACCCTTCGTGATATCCTTAATATATTCGCCGATTCCAAGGGCAGTCCACGTAATCCTAGTAAGTCCCGGCAGAATATGTCTCTCCATGTCCAAAAGATGTCGTTTCATTAGATGTGTCTCCGAAGGGCTTAGGGACTCTGTATTCGCATTGTATTTCGTTATGACGTCTTCTAACGCTTCCAACTCGTAGTAAAGGCGCGCTTTTTGCATGGACACGTCGCGAATGTTGGATGGCAAATCAAAACCTGTATAGAAAAATACATTGGAATGGAAACCACAATCAAAGGATCTGTTCGAAGGCAGAATCAAAACGCTATTTTCAACTTTATTTAATGTTATTATTATTAAATATTTATAAGTGATCAGCTCACCTGGACGGATAACTAGCAGCAAAAAATACTACATGAGCAACAAAACAAACTATCACAAGTCGACAGAGTCCCGACTCCAACACCAGAAAACCTAAACCTAACCCACGCGTAAATATGCCGCCATCCATTTGCTGCTCATTCAGTATTTTCTTCTACTTATTTAATTTTATTCCTCTTTTCATAATAGTGACAAATACCATAATGGAAATTTATCATCCACCCGGTGCAGGTCACTTCTTGTGCTATGTATCTTCCTCTGTTTATTTAATTATTCATAGATTGGAAAACCAGTCGGCACATACCCACTTTTATATTTTACTATATAATACTTAGTCCAATGCCACATAAAGGTTTCCACACTTATACAGCTTATATATATATATCTATAACAATATGTATTTATTTATGATTTCAGAAATCTCAAAATTCAAATTAAAAGGAACATGCGTATTAATTATTAACTTATACTGATTAATTATTTAATTTAATATAACAATATGATAGCTTCTTGCGTTCATTTAACGCACGAAAATTATTTTTTATAATTAAAGTTACCCAATTGTTCCATGAGCTCTGCTTCATGTATGACGAGGAAGAGATTCTTGTCAAAGTAAGTTTGGAACTCCAAGTTGTATTCTTGCATCAGCTTGTGAACTGTCAGATCACGCCATGTTACATCTGTCTGCGAATAGGGTGTTTCACTCTTTAGTTAATGATATAATAAGTTTTGTAGCGATTTGTAGCAACTTTTTGACGCCAGAGTGGGTCACGCGCTTATAGAAGATATATCACTACACCGATCAAGAGGGGGCTCAAGAAACAAGCACATAAGAGACAAATTCACTTGAATATCGCGAGTTCGCGGGTTTGCAGAAAACTATTCGTACCCATGATGCTGGAAAACTAATCGAGAAATAAAATCAAAATATCTCAAAGAATTACTAAGATACGGTGGGATATACATCAAAGGTGAATTTAAAGTGTTTAGCCAATATAATCATGAATGAGTGACAAGGATAGCAATAGTTCCTAACAAATATCCTGAAGCTAATATCTATCTCATTTTCTAATGAATTTCATATTTTTAAAATATGCGATTTGTTATTTTGTATCGTTGAAAAAGCAAGAAACATCAGTTACAGGAACAGTCATCTACTGTATTGCAAATGAGAAAGTAATACCCAACCTTACCATATGAAAACCGACAACTAACAATCTGTGTGTATCGGGAATGTTTTAAGTATTCGATATTGTCATTGTATTTTTATTATTTCATCTCCGTCTACTCCCGCGGGTGTCGTATAATGCGACTAAGAGATAACAAAACGGCTACCACAAGCCCCGAGGAACTACACCACCTCTAAAAGAGTGGACTCGCCAACCCGTTTGGCCAGCGTGGCGCTTTCAGGCCTTACATCCCTTATGTACGAATCAATGTGCATGAGGAGGCCCATGTTCAGCAATGGATGCTGAAAGGGCTGGTTGTATTGCATTGCATTTTTAGTTGTTTGCTTTTTTGCCATCATTATAAAATCCCGCAATTGTATGCGTACTATTAACTTGATGGGGATACTCACTAGTCCTTCTTTAGCTAATAAAGATACGGAGCTCGGTGACCTCACGTTTTCATAGTGCTGGCCAGGTATTCGCATTAACATTACTGAAATAAACATGTAATAAGAACATATTGACTAACAATGAGAAAAAGCAAATAATTAATAAGGCTTTTGAACATTTTCTTTACGCATGTGTCGTCAAATACCCAAAAAGAACAAGCATGGAGTGTACTCTAAAAAGTGAGGAACAATCACTAACGATGTGGCTCTTAACAAGAGTGTAACGATGAAACAATAATGGATATATCATTATAAATACTTTACTAAATAATAATGGGTGTATCGTCATGAAATTTGAAACTAATGATATAATAATGGATAATGGAATAATAAATACTTTACTAAATAATAATAAGTGTATCGTCATGAAATTTGAAACTAATGATATTATATAATAATGGATAATGGAATAATAAATACTTTACTAAATAATAATAAGTGTATCGTCATGAAATTTGAAACTAATGATATTATATAATAATGGATAATGGAATAATAAATACTTTACTAAATAATAATGGGTGTATCGTCATGAAATTTGAAACTAATGATATTATATAATAATGGATAATGGAATAATAAATACTTTACTAAATAATAATGAGTGTATCGTCATGAAATTTGAAACTAATGATATTATATAATAATGGATAATGGAATAATAAATACTTTACTAAATAATAATGGGTGTATCGTCATGAAATGTGAAACTAATGATATAATAATGGATAATGGAATAATAAATACTTTACTAAATAATAATAAGTGTATCGTCATGAAATTTGAAACTAATGATATTATATAATAATGGATAATGGAATAATAAATACTTTACTAAATAATAATGGGTGTATCGTCATGAAATTTGAAACTAATGATATAATAATGGATAATGAAATAATAAATACTTTACTAAATAATAATGGGTATATCGTCATGGGAAGTTGAAACTAATGATATGATAATGAAATAATAAATACTTTACTAAATAATAATGGGTATATCGTCATGAAAGTTGAAACATAATGAAATAATAATGAGTATAGCGTTAGGAATGGAATTTAACACGAAATAAAAATTGGAATGTTATCATAAATTTTGAAACAATAACAGATTACTTTACTATAAAGGTCGGAAAATTATGAAATAATAAAGGTAATAACTAATGTAAGTAAATGTTAAGGTGTTATTAGAATTACATTAGCCGAAGACACGTTAGAACGCTGTATGATCCTGTCGCATGCAAATCTAACAGCATATTCCCAAGCTAACTGCATTAATGACTTACATGCTTTATCGCGGCGGCGCTTGTCTGCAATCTCCTTGTTGACGATGTCTGGGGGCCGAAGTGAGAGTTCCGAGCCCTTTTTTTTGGCCATGTGAGCTTTGCCCGCCGCCGTTACGTTCATCCCGCGACCACTCGCCGGTGCTGCTTCTACGTGTATTTATAAACCGGTCTTAAACTATGGTCAAGTTAATTGTAAAAGGGTTTTAAACTACAGGTACGAGGTGACTGTTGGTCGGTGCAACACGGTCGATCGGTACAAAAACATATAAACAGTTATGTTTTTAGGCTCTGTTGAATTTGCAAATATAAATGTGCACAAAGCGCGAAAATTTTAAAAGGTATATTATTCTTTTTTAAAGCTTCTAGCTTATATGTGTGCCTTTTTCGTATATATAATAAAATTACATAGAATTGACTTATTGGAGGGACTTAGTGCACTGTCACATCTAGTGAGTCTGTGTAATTATCAATTGTTATAACCTTGGCGATATAGAAATTCCGTATGCTTGAGATTTGAAAATATTTGCACGTGTATCTAACACGCACTAATCCGCAATGGACACTGGGTGCGCAACGGCTCGAAATCCCTATTTTATGATTCTTTGCCCTATGCGCGATTGTATGTT
Organism: Sesia bembeciformis; assembly: GCA_943735995.1. NCBI lineage: Eukaryota > Metazoa > Arthropoda > Insecta > Lepidoptera > Sesiidae > Sesia > Sesia bembeciformis. The sequence continues at coordinate 10,769,296 of OX031043.1, forward strand.
TCTATGACCTGCAGTGGGACTTGATTTAGTTCTTTAATCTCACGAAGGCGGGTCACGCTTAGCAGAGGCTGTGTACACGCACGTTGTTTGAGTGTGCGCCGCGGCATCGGGAACCCAACTGAGCGTTGTCAAGTTTACGGACACGCAAACAATGTACAAGTATGAGCAAAATCACTATTGTACAATTTTTCACAAAGCATGGTGCGGGTGACAGATCCCATAGAATATAACCATACACAGAATATAAATTGTTCGCTTAAAATAAAAACTTGGTTGACGACCTAAATTCACATCTGTGTCATAACTGTCCTTAATTAATTAATTAACGAATAGTCAATCGATTACAAACAATTCACAACGGAAATCTAAAATCGTAAAACGTTGTTCTGACTCAAGTTCCGTACATCACTAGTCACAGTCAACTGACAGGTGTCAGCCGCACCATGCTACATGAAAACAATTGCAAGCGTAACCCGCCTTCGTGCCATGAAACTACTATGAACTACCACACCACTTACCCTCCTCTTTCTTAAACACGACATGCAGAATGTTCTTCTTCATCATATTGTCAACTAATTGCGAAGCGCCGGTCACCCATTCAGAGAATTTTGTGTTCTCATAATCTTTCACTACTTTGCAGAATGATTTGTATTGGTTGAACGCTTCCTTCTTTTGTTCGCACTCGTTTAGTTCGGGCACCTGTTAAGTATTACTATTATAGGCCAAAGGGTTTAAATCGTAGACTATCTGTAGAAATAAATCAATACATATAATGAAATCGTAATAGGGCTGTGTCCGTACATGATTTTTTTAAAAAGTCATTGCATTGTAAAGTACGTGTGATACAGGGCCCAAAACAATATTTTCTGAAATTTTTGTCTGTCTGAACACGTATCACGATAAAACAGCTGGACCGATTTTAATGAAATTTGTCACAGTTATAATTTATATGCTGGGTTAACATCATATAAATTATCCAGATTAATTACTAAGCTCCCATGGGAATCACAAGTTCATATGAAACGAAGTCGCTGGCACCGCTAGTAAATAAAATAAAATGACACCGTGGATGGCCCGCACTAGGATTCCTGAGGCTGAGACATATAAAGACGATTACTTTTCCTACGGACAAAACACCACTTTTTAGGATATGTAATAAATTACTTTTTAAAACATCGTTTAAAAGGTTTAAAAGCTGACGAAGAGGGAAGCAAAAAATACGAATGTGTTCTAATATCATTAATATCATAGCATTAATATCATTGTTTTATGAAATGTGTTCTAAATTCGATCGGAGGAAAATTGCTCTTCGGTTGTCTCCTCTTGCCGCAATGGCTGTTCCATTCTTGGGCCATTCAGGCTGCAAAACTCTGGAAGGCGTTTCCTACTGACATTAGAAAAGCTCTGAACAGGCATTCCTTCAAAAGGTTGCCACGCGATCATTACAACTCAACAGCATAATGCTTTTCTTCTCTGCTGTATTTTTTATTTCACATCTTCACTTTTCTCTGCAACTATTTCCGTTTTTTGTCAAAGGCGACTAAAGGTTTCCTAATTACTAGCTTTTATTTGTTATTTAATATATTTATTATTAATATGTAGTTATATTCGTATATGTTTATGTAAATATAGATATTTATTGACTTGTTATTTTATTTAGTGTTGTATGTAGATTTTTAATTTATTTTTTTAAATATACTGAATTGTCCTTTATCGCTTAATGCACCCCGTTTGTGATTCTCCGTTTACCCAAAGGTTGACTGCTAGAGAATTCCATAAGGCGTTAAAGTCCGCCTTTTGTTCAGTGATTGTGTGCAGTAAAGTATAAATAAATAAATAAAATCAAATATGAAGCATTTAATTTGACTACAATTTGTTTTTTCAGTATTAGGATGTTGTAACCTTTTGGAACTTCATAACGGATTGCTTCAGCTTATTGAAGAGCATTCTCGCCCAGTAGATGGCGCCGGCAACAGGCGGGTGGTTGCGTAGCAACGGAGGGTTCTTGCGGTAACGCTTAAAAACATGAAATAAACATTGTTCAAATAGTACCTATTTAAATTAAATTTTAAATTCGACTTACTCTATAGCTTTAGACAAATCGATTTCAGCATTAAAGTGACATCTTTATATTTAAAGCGAAACTATGAACGTTACACTTTCAAACTGTGCCCTTGACAAAAAGTTGATTTTTAATTGTCAGCTTATTTCCACCATGGCTTGTTTAGACTACGTAAGACTTAGTCTACGTACGTAAGTCTGTTTTAGCTGCAGCAATTTTAAGGCCGCAACTGACTATCTGTTTTAGCTGCAGCAATTTTAAGGCCGCAACTGACTATCTGTTTTAGCTGCAGCAATTTTAAGACAGCAATCCCGTACAAGTTTTAGAACTAGGCTATCGACAAGGTCACTGATATAGCAGACATGGCGTGCTACATTCGCTACAGGACCGTGTGCGAATTACCGTGAACTTGTCTTCAGTAGCGGTGATTTCATTTATGAACTGTCTCATGATCAGGTCAAACTTGGTGGCCAATTGTTGTTTTATAGACGCACGCAGGTCGAAATCCATGAATTTTAGCAACACGTCTAGGGCCTCTTCTGATGACCTGTAGTAACAAATGAATTATGTATTTTATAGGGTAAAAAATATTTTGTTTAATACCAGTGACATATTTTCCAAAAGTTTCTGGCCTGACATATTTTTAGATGTCACGGTTTCTTCTTTATTTCAATTCATTTGCCCAACCAATCATTATCGATTCTCATCGATTGATGGCGATTTTGCTCAAAGCAAAAATAGTTTTATCCTAGGAGTTAGATAAGCAAGGTACGATTTTTTTATAGAAAGATGTAGTTGACATTAAATAGCCCTTTTCTTAGCTGTACTGTTACTGTGTGATCAAAATTATGATAATATGGCAAATATTGTCAACGTGGTGAAAAGATTGGTGGTGCGTACTGCATGTATCATCATATATGAACGCAACATAATAATATACAGCCAGAAACAGGTCCACGTATACCCATCGCTACCCTAATACGCTAGCAATAAGGATTAAAATTGAATGGTTTTGGTTCCATTTGCATTTTGCTGATTGTACAGATATCGTACACAAACGGAATCCACTTTGTCCGCAACTTACTATCAGGTGAATTTTCTGTCCACCGCCACTTATTCTATAGAAAGTAATAACGTCAGAAAATTGTAAGTAGATTATCTTTATCTTATATTAAAAAAAACAATCGTACCTCAAACTCCCAAAGCTTGAATTGATATAATTCTTGGCCTCCTCTTCCAGATATCTGACTTCAGTCCAGAAATCGTTCATAATTACGTCCCAATTCTCTTTGTTATCGAATACGAACACGCTAAAGTCGATCGTACGGATTGGAAACACAAGATTCTTGACACGTTTGCGTACGTCATCGATCTGAGTCGGGTCGCTGATGATCGACTTTAATTCGACACCGAATATACGCTCGAAGTCTATGCACACCTACAAAATAAAAGGAAAGCCTCACGGTATTTATTTATCTATTCATTTGTATATTTTAGAGCGATGATAGCCTAGGGGTATCTACACTCGAATCATATTCGTGCGATCGTGAGATCAAATCCTCGGCCCGTACCACTGAGTTTCTACTTAGCTGGTGAGGGAAAACATCGTGAAAAAACCCACATGCTACAAAAATGAAAAAAAAAAAAAAAAACTGGAGATTGTGATCCACCAATCTGCACAGGGCCTGAGTGGGGGATTAAGGCCCGAAATTTACTGATTACTAGTGATTACCCAATGATTTACTAGGGGAGGCCTGTGCCCCGCGGTGGGACCTTATAGGCTGATACAAGCTTATTTATTGTACACACACAAAAAAACAATATAGCAATACATGAGCAAACCTGTTACAATCGAGACATTGGACGGAAAAGAAAAAGCGTACGTAGTCCATACTAAATAAAAATAATAATAACAGAAATAAAGAAATAAACAGAAAGAAATAAAATAAGTACATAGATAAACATTAAAAATGCATCTGACATAAAACATCTGCAGCGACTAGCCGCAGCGAGTCGCGCGACCAGACAACGCTGTGTCATGTACAGCTCACTCTCTACACTATACTAACCTGTATAATGTCCCCAAGGTCTCTAGCAACGGTTCCAATGTAGTTTGTTCTGGTGAACAAGTAGGGCTGGTCGAACTCCCAGCGCGCGCCCTTGCCGCTCAGCTCTATGCTGCGGCGCGTATCTTTGTACAGTTGGTGCCACATCTCCATTATCTTTTGACCGGCGTGCGCCAGGGATAGAACTTCTTCGTTGGATTTACTGAACGCAAGAGACGTATTTTTATGCTATATCATTGTTCTAATTGTATGTCCGTAAATAAGCTGTAAAGTAACTCAGTCCTTTATCGCCCACTGCTGGACACGGGCCCCGAACGGGTTGCCGAGTCCATTCTTTTAAGAGAGGTGTAGTTCCTCAGAGCTTGTGATAGCGGCTTTGTTACCCTTTAGTCGTATTTTAACACACCCACGGTAAAAGATGGGTTGGTACTACTTTAATGGAGGTCGACACCACACGGCCGTATGTAATGTAAATAAGCTGTAAATGAAAATAATTTTGAAAACCAGGTTCTAAATTTTTGCTTTTTGTTTCGTAATTCCCTTTTTCTGTATCAGTTTTTAACCTATCGCATTATTCTCGAAATGCTCCAGGCAGGTATGATGGAAAAATGGGATTAAAAGGGACGTGCGCGAGCTCCAATCCGTCCACCCGAAAGGAATCCGTGTAGGACAGACAGCCGTGACGTTTTGTATTGATTTTGAATCGTTGAGCCACCGAAATAGGTAAGAGTACTGTTTAAAAACTATTTAGGACCATGGACATGTGAAACTATTAATTCAAGAAGCCAAATCAACCTGTAAAATGAAAATTAAAACACCTTGAAAATGCTCGAGATAAAGTGTTGAGAAATAGACCGTAATACTAAACAGTGACGTCGTTCTTTCATAGTAGCATTACAATTACGCGTTGGTGACAAAATTGGGACATTTCCCGGTGGTTCGATCGATTATGAAAATCTGTCTGACCCGTGAAAAGTTTTAATACCGTTTGTCATATCAATCTAACGAATGTGAATTCGTGTTCGCATTTATCCATCCAATGTTAAAAATGTACCGTCACAATTAAAATTACTATTATGAAAAATGATATTTCAGTTACATTGTTTAATAAATTATATTATTAAATATCCCTACTTCCTAGCGGTAACATGGCTCTAGGCTGGTATGAAAAAAATGTACTAAATTGTACAATCAACAAAAATAAATGTATTAAAAATCAGTGTTCAAAATGTCGCCTCCTGAGGCCTACTTCTTGAACCTTTTGTCTGAATCAGGGCCGTCTTTACCAGGGGGTGCAAGGGGTGCGGTGCACCCCGGGCGCCCCGCGTCCGGGGGCGCCTGTCGAGCGCTGAATTCAGTGCCGGCTTTACCTATGGTGCAGGGGGTGCGGTGCACACGGGCGCAGGGTCTTAGGGGGCGCGGAGCGCCGCTCGCGACACCTCCAAAGAGTTCAAAACGCCTACTAGAGGGCGCCCTGCACCCGGGCGCTACATGAGCTAAAGCCGGCGCTGGTCTGAATTAACATGAATGTAAAACAAAACTAAATTCAATTCTATGTAACTCGGATTCATACAAACGTGTATTTAGAATATCTCTATGTAACTGTACAATATGAACCGAAGGGGTCAGTTGGACATACGGGATTAAAACTTCCTACCGGTCAGATTGATCGAACAATCGATCGGACCACCGGGAATAATTCACAAAAAATAAGTAAAATTAAAAAATATATATATATTAATACTCACTCAAAAAGTTTGTGCAAGTCGAGGAACCTCTCGAGCTTGTTGCAGAGCGCCCACGAGATCCTGGCAAACAGTGGTATCATCGTTTCATCGGTGCGGTACCCCTTGGATAACACCCACATCATGTACAAGCTCTCCACTAATTCCGGCAGGATCTCTATCACTTGCTGTAGAGGCGAGTTGTCTTCTATTACCTATGAAAGTCAGAAACGAATAAAGTATAAATTAACTAGATTTTGCCTGCGGCTTCGTTCGCGTGGTCTATATCCGGATTACAATCACCTACATGCCAAGTTTCAACGAAATCGAAAGTTCGGCCGTTTCGACGTGACTGAGTAACAAACAGTCCAAATTCCAAACTTTCGCGTCTATAATATTTGAATATAATAAACAACAGAGATTTGCGTCGTAGCTGCAGAGGTGGTTTTCAGCTGTTGCTGAAACCAGTTTCAGCAACAGCCGAAAACCACCTCTGTGCCTCTACAACGTGCCACTAAAATAACGCAAAGCTGGAAATACATAGGTTGTTCACTATCGAGGGTAGAATACATTCTAACGGTTTTTAAAATATGTTATTTTAAATGATTCTAGTATATCATTTATTCTACGCATATCGCCCGAGACGCATCGCACGCGGCGCCGGCGTCCGGTCGGAGTAACGAGCGCTACGAGCGTTTTAGACGGGATAACAAAACCTTACATGTTTGTAAATTTTGATTTATTCTTTAAAACAATTGTATTTTTGCTTAGAATAGACTCAGGTAGGCCCATTGCAGCTCTACTCTCGACCGCTGCTGCACTGTGTAGAAACGGACTCCTCATTTATAATATTCGTGGGATACTATTTGTTTCCCATTCCATCCCATCTGTCGACCTTATTTGCCGATACATTGTTTTCTTGAGAACCCCCTGTTGTAGCTTAGCTGGATGATAAAATTCGTATCGTATTCATATTGACCTGAAAGAGATAAATACAAAGTAATAATAAATTACCGTAAAGAAGCGCATCAGTGTTGAGAGGAATTTAAGATTATCCCCAGCCAAATTATATTCCTCCAGAAGACGTTCCTTGTAACGCGAGAACCTCTGAAAAAATAGTAGACTAAATTTACAAACTATCAAATAAAAAAAAAATAAGGCCCAATTATTTTAATAGGTTTCTATTTCATTTAGCAAATTGTGACTCGAACGCAGGCAGTATATGCGCCGACGTTCTAACATTCGTCATTTCCTATTAATGTTTTCATATATCGCAGATGTTAATAAGTAATTGACTACAGTAACCATCACGTGGACTGTGTTCTATATAAAGTTCCTTCTTATCGTCGTCTATAGTCAATAGAACTCAGGAAGGAATGCCGTAACCAACTCTGTATTGTTCACTTTCAATTAAAACATGTGGGTACCTCTAAAGCAGGCGAGTCGACTTGTTTGAGCATGTCGAGTATCTTGACAACCATCGGCTGTTTCAGTTGCTCCACCAGCAATGATATCTCGGCGTCTCGCTCGCGCCAGTACTTGTACTCTGTCACTGCCCCTTCGCCTTCGCGAGTCTGCAAATTGAACATTTTAAATTATTACACTTTCAAATAGTCTACATTACGGCAGAGTTTTTGATTGTAAAATTGGACGTGGAGGATTACTGAACCATGTTAAAAAAGGAAGACACTTTCAAAATATACCTTGTCAAAAAATCGTCAAATAATTTTTCATTGTAAATACATTCTCTTATTATAAATGCAGTTTTCTCACTTTTGCGACTTTTCGAGTTAAATCACTTTGAAGAAACTTCTAGCAATTTACTATTTTGTCATATGCTATTGTGTGTCATTTTGCTATTTTGACAAAATGTGGTTCTTGACCTGTTGCTTTTTTGACGTTATGCTCCAAATCGATCTTAACGTGTTGCTGCCTTTTATCATATTGCTCACTTATCGTCGTGCTGCAATAAGACCATTTACCAAATAGAGTAGCTGTCTTAGCATATTGCACTCTCTTATCTTATTTTACTGTATTACCATATGGCTGTCTTACCATGTTGGTGTCTTACGGCGGGTCGCTATTTTAGCATATTGCTATCTTATCTATCGTACCGCTGTTTATCATGTTGCTGTATGACCATGTCGTTTTTTATGGTATTGCTGTCTTACCATGTCGATGACTTATCGTATGGCAGTTTTATCATGTAGCTGACTTATTGTATTATTATCTCACAATGTTGATATATGATCTTGTTACTGTCTTACCATGTTGCTGTTTTATAGTTTTGCTATCTAATCATGTTGCCGTCTTAGCATATCATAGGTATCTTATCGTGTTGCTGTCATAGCCTCTTGTTAGTAAAGATGTTTTATCGTATCACCAACTGTCTTACCATGTCATTGTCTCATCGGATTGCTGTTTTATAATGTCGCTGTCTCAGTGTCTCGATCGCTGTAAAGGTGCACCCAGACTGCGGCTAATCGATGTGGATTGATGACATCGACCGTTTCAGATCGAATCAGTGTAGAAATATAGAGTACCAGGGTCGACGTCGATTTATATTTTAATTTGATGTATATCGATTTATTCACGCAGTCCGTTTAAAAATGTATAGCCGCAGATATCTATCAATAATCTCGATCGATCTATGGACTCGTCGACCATCCTGTGGCATCGATTGTGTGTTTAAGGCGAGTAATGTCCACTGGTCGACATCGATTTTCTGCAATATATGTTAGGTGCACATTAACGGCATTGTTGTCCTCTTACCCTCTGTTTTTCTTGCCACGCTGCCTTCGACGTCTCGTTGTACTTTGTCGTTTTTTAACACATCTGCCTCTTACCTTCCCAATGCAAGTCTTGATGGTGGCATCGATGTGGTTCTCCCACATCTCAACGGCCCCTTCCAGTTGCGCGATAAGCTGAGGGTCTGGATCCTTGAAGGTCACCGTCTGGTGCTTCTCTTCGGTCAACTCTGAGATAGTCGGCATCGGTAGATGGATTTCGCCTTCGATATGTTCTATTGTCCTGTGGAATCATTCAATTATTTCATTTACGGAAAGAAGCGGTCTTAATCCGTGTAGCACCCAATTTTATTATAAATAATATTATTCTCATTAAATATTTATATTATATGTATTTGTATGTATGTAAATACAAACTCTTTTTTTAAATGTTATTATTTATTTATTATTTTTAATGAGAGAGTTAGGCCTGTTTCTCACCAACCACATGTTTATCTCCACATGCAGCGGCGCGGTGCGTCAAGTAGTACTTTATCTCCAACGTGGTTATAAGGATTATAATAGGTAGTCGGAAAAGTTCGCGGCCTTTTTAAACGTATGACTTTAGCGTGCTATATTTCTGGCAACACTGATCACTACTTTTTGTAATGGCGGCAATTGAAATTACAAGCTAAAAATTTATCTTTTCATATTTTTAACAATTTCAAAATGGAATTTAGCAAGCAGAAAATTAGATATGTTTTACATTTTTTTTTCGACAAGGGTATGAATGCTCTAGTGCTCGAAAAGAGATTTGTGGTGTTTACGGAGAAGATGCTTAATTCTGATGTTTACTGTCAAATTGAAAAAGCACGAAGTAAAACGCCCAGAATTAATTAATAGAAAAGGTGTAGTTTTCCATCACGACAATGCTCGACTGCATACATCTTTGATGACAAAACAAAAATTGATGGACCTCAGCTGGGAAGTTTTAATGCATCCTCCATACAGTCAAGACAGCACCATCGGATTATTATTTATTCCGCTCTTTACAAAATTCTCTAAATGGAGTGAAATTACATTCAAGAGAAGCTCGTCAGATACCCGTCAATCAGATACCCCGGGTACTGTTTTTCGCACAGATACCCCAAAAAATTATAGCGATGGGATAATGGCTCGGCCAGAAAAATGGCGAAAGATAGTCGAATTAAATGGACAATATTACGTTCAATTAATCTATACTAATATTATAAATGCGAAAAGTAACTATGTCTGTTACCTTTTCACGGCTAAACCACTGAACCGATTTTGATGACATTTGGTACGGAGATAGATCGAAACCCAGGGACATAGGGTATTAACGGCAATAAACGAATTCCACGCGGGCGAAGCCGCCGGCAGAAACTAGTATTTGTGTAATACAAAAAGTCTTTATTTTTACTATCAGGAGACCATGAACTAATCTGACTACCTAATATTTGTATGATGTTGTGAATATAGGCAGCGGCCTCCGATGGAAGAGTGCCAAACGTCTGCGTGGACGGTACCTAACGAATAATAAAATTTTTAACCATGAATATTGAAAATAAAGTCTAACCATGCAAATGGAGGACCTGCTTGAGGCATCGCGCCACTGTCGTGACGTGCTTATATTTGCCACAAAATACAAGAATAATTACCAGTCGACAATTCCAATGAGGTCGTTTATGTCGTTGATGATCTCTTCAGCTGTGGTTTTCTGTTTGTCTATTGCCATTGGCTCAAATATCTGCAAAAGTTACTAGGTTCTGGCAAATGAAACTTGAGAGTGGAAAAGTGGGACACATTAAAAAATAATAATAGATTATCACTAAAAATAGGTGGATAAATAATTTAGATACTTGAATACGATGCTATAATCGGGTAATTTTATTATTGAATTGAAGTATCAAAGCTTTATTTTTAAAATTTTTAGTGATAATATCCTAACATTTTTTTATGAACTTGCCAGGATTTTTGAGTCTCAAGTTTCATTTGTCAGACTCTATTGAGTGAAGACAGAGGGTCCATTAAGGTAATTGGAATGATTTAATGATATTTTATTAATAAAATTAGGCAGGGATGCATAGGAAATGGAATGAATGGGATGACGAAATCTTCTTATCAGTTTGTGTACCTACTCATTATTTTCCTTCCCAAATCTTGACAAATCTACAAAGGTAGGCTTGTATTCTTAGACGTAACAACGTACATCATTCTCGACTGACTTTAACATGTATTGTATAATGGATGCTCTTGAATCACTGTATCTATTTACAAACCGATTGCCGGTTGCCTGCTCAACTGTAACCTTTCTTCTATATAAAAAAAAAATTTAAGAAGTCTTCTTAAATACTATGATTGACCTTAACACCATTGACACGACGGAAAACGTTCGAAATTGTCCCCAATGTTGCTATTCTCTTAAAATAAATAAAGCTATAAAGTATAAGCCAAGTATAAGATATAAAGCCACATTCAATGGTTTATACTATACTATATTCATTATAGCATGATACAAAAAGTAAACAAAAAATGACTAAAAGTTAGTAAGTTGTTGAAGTTAGTTGTAAAACTTAATTCCTATCACAAGCGCTTTCCTTGTATTAAGCTGGGATGTTATAGCCTATATGTTAGACATACCCTAAACAAGAACTAAAGACTCAGTCTAGGCTCTACAGTGATTCTTATTAAACTTGTGTTTACCTTTTCTCTCATACGGCGATGAATAGAGAATAGCACTATCGATAGTTTAGTTGATTACAATCGTTCCTTACTAAAGCATCCCCCCTTGCTACACCGTGAACACTCACCAGCCTTCAGCCAACACTTTTACTAGGTTTCGTCACGTGCCTGGACGCTTATCACCAACTCGCGACCCCGCGGTACCCTCCCAAAGCAACGCCCCAAGCCGAGCTCCTTCCGCCGGTCTACTGGCGGGGGAGCCCTTAGGCTCTTTGCGGCACACACTTTTTGCCCCTGGCTGAGCGCCTTCTGGACTCGCCCTAAACCATACCTAAGGTCGGCGGCGCACCCGCATGCCTGGTGTTGCAGGTGTCCATGGGTGGCGGTAACACTTACCATCACATGGGACCGCTTGCTCGTCCATCCACTAAAAACCGTTGGCCAATCGTTCGTACGATTACATTACAAACTTTTTTAACATTCGTAAATGAGTTATTACGACGTTTTAAAGTTTTCAAGTAGCTCACACTACGATTTCTGTGTTCTTTCTTTGTATTCAACCTATAGTTTGTAGAATGCTAAGTGATTTGAAGTGACTCGAAAATAAACTACAAGTCAATGAGAGTGGGTAACTGGGAACGGGGCAAATTAAAAATTAAAAAAAACATGCGGCAATTTTTCTAACACCCTGATTTTTGTGAATTTTAATGAAGAATAGACCGATATAATTCTTTCTTTAAAAAAAATCATGAATTATTGGAAAAATTTGGTCGATGTCCATTGGCCTTTGGGACAATTGAAAGCGTGCTTATCTTGTCAATTGCCTCTGGGATAATTAAAACTGTGTGACTAAAGCATCTTCTCAATTGCTTCTGGGAAAACTTGAAGGATGCTTATCCTAAAGCATGTTGTCAGTTGCCCCTGGGACAATTGATAACACTCTTTGTAAGGGTGCTAAAGCGTGTTCTCAAGTGCACTGTTTCCAGTTAGCCTGATTGACTTTAAAGGTATAAATACCCCTGACGGCAACGAAGATGGTCTTCGTGCGTTCAACTCCATTTCAAAGCCCGCCTTCATATTCATCATCCTGTTAAACGATTTAATATGATAAGTAAACATTTTAACATGAAATACGACAGAAGGGAGTGATGAAATGATATTTATTGCTTTTTCGATGCCGTCGATTATTATAAATAATCGATTGTTGTATCATTGTCAGTCTAGTGAAATAATTTAGGTTGAACCATTTATTTGTTGTATAATGAAGTATACGGCATTTGGTGGAAAGCGTTGTCAAATGTTCCATTATATTTTCTATACGCAGTATCTTATAGACTTCAATCGTCGTCAATTGGAAATTTTATGATGACATTTGCAAATCATAAAATGTTATTATTGTGTGACATTTTTTTTTGATAGTAATTGATTAAAACGTATGCTTAATTATTTCAATTGAATTATTTAAATGCATTTTAATCTTAATTATAAATAGGGATTGAATAATAACAATTTACAGTAAAAATGTAATATTCAAAGTATAAAATATTGACGGCTATCGAGGCGGGATATTATGGGAATTGTTTATAATGTAACAGGGACATCACATTTATTTTATTTTTATTATATTTATGTTCCCGCAAAATTAAAAACGTATAGAATTTTAAGCTGAAAACAGTGTCATTATTTAGATCAATAAAGACACAAAGAGGTAAGAATAGAAAACAAATCACTCTCACCTTGTTTCAGCATTCTCTCCTCTTGCAATATTAGACATTCTACGGTAGTCTGATGGGCGCAGGTAGTTGACCTGTAACAAGTAACCATATAAGTTTAACAGTATTTTGACAGAAAATTAACCATTATGGCTCATTTCAGTAGCAAACGGTTTTTAAAGTTATTCTCAATAGGAAATGGATGCCTAAACCTACTTAACGACTGGTTTAGTGGTGGCAGGGTTTAGCTCGGGCCCAGTGAATTTTTAGGGGTGGGTTATAGTGACGTAGTACACTTCTACAACGACGTACAGAAAGAACCATTTCGTAAAAAGGAGCGAATGAGAAGACCCATGACGCGATGCACTCGCACAACGCGCTCACATGCAACGCGTAGAGTGTCATTTCAAACTACTTTATCTTCTGGCCTTTGATATACCTATTTATATATTTTTTTATTGTAAGAAGGAGGCAGACGAGCTTACAACTCCACCTGGTGGTCAGTGGATACTGTCGTCCATAGACATCCGCGATACATGCTAACTGCAGTCCACAATAACAAACCTTGGCATGCCTCCAGGTGCACGGCCTACCTTTGGAGATGTAGGAATGAATTTGGAGAAAGGATTGGGAAAATGGGTATTGATAAGATAGGACAGAAATGGGCTCTGGCATATCTCTCTCACTGCGGAAACATGTACTTATATTGGGGAATATTGGGTATTTCGAGGTAGTCTTCAGTGAGAGTAGGGTAACGAGGCCAGTCGAGTGCGCCCAGCAACTGTTCAATTGCATAGTGCACCCTCCCTCTCCCAATTCAGTGATGCTCAAGTTATGCGACTCGACTATTCTGAACTATTCTGTCAGCCTATTTCTGAACTATGTTTTATCATTTACATCTAGTATTCTGTACATCAATAAATTAATAATAAAACCAGTGCTTAGGATGTCTTTTCTTTTTATTATCAACCTATAAAATTGCTATAGACCACTAAAGCGATTTCATTCATTCATCAAGAGTTTGCGTACGAAATTTGTCGCGAAGAAGACAAAGTGATCAACGTTCACCTCGCAGCACTGAACTGATGATCGACTGCAATTGTGCATACTGCAATCTGTATACCTGTGAAGCGGTTTCGTCCATCTGGTGATGTCCACCGGCGTACGACATATGTCGCGTGATGGTCGAGGTGCCAGTTTCCGAAGACATCACTATCACATCTCGGAACTGTTTGCTGAAGAGGGGAATGAACGACTGAAAAAGAAGCACAAGTCATTGATTCATTATCTATTTTTACAGATCTGATGAATGAAATAAATCCGTGAAGAAGTCTATGAAATTAAATTTGCTTATAAACATTTGTTTCTCCAGGCTTATTCAAACATTTTAAATTTTGGATTGATCATTCAAAAATGCTGCGGGCTCACTTCCCGCTTTGCAAAGGCATTAAAAGAAATTGTAAAGATAACATATTAATCAGACTAAATATTGGATTGTGTTTAAAGTCTGTTCACGCAGACAGGAGACTCTTTACTTTGACAATTCAGTCTGCGTTATACAATTGTAACTATTCTTATCACAGTTATCTATTGTGGTCTAAGAAACATTATGTACATAAAAGTAATTACAATTACATTCATAAAAAATAAAGATCACGTAAAACATGTGTGAGTTATGTGATCTTACAATGTAGTTTAGTCATCACTTCATAGTTGTTAACAACTGCACTTTTATCTCAGTCAGAGCCGTTTCGACCTTCGGACGCTTCGGTTGTATTGTACCGCTAGTATACTTTGTAAATATAAATAAAATGAGTGAAGAACCATTACAATTACTGCCCGTAGAGAAGTGGGCGGATCTTCAGAAAGAATTCCTGTCCGATTGGCCGAGGAGCGTATCAGGTCATACATTATTGGAGACACAAAAGCGGTGGTTAGAGAACGGCTGTGATTACGGATTTAAAGCGTATTGCCCCTTTGGCGACGTGAGGAATGGGATGGTGGCCTTTAACAAAAAGGTAAGACTTCTTTTGATATTAAAAAAATGTTTATGAAAGCAACGACAGAAAGTCGCTAACGGAAGGTGGACAATAATGAATGGTGAACATATGATATAGTGTGGTAATGGCTGATAACGGTAAAGCTGGATTTAATACTAAACTAAAACGCCAAACTTTTTATTAGTAAGCATTACGAGGGACCGTCGAGTATTTCTCGTCGCCGGCATTGGAATGTCATTACCCTATCGCGGTTAAATACAAAATGAATAATGACTAATCATGTTGCTGGGTCTAAACATAATAAAAACAAAAACTATTTAATACTTCGTCGGGTTTTACCTTCTAACTATCTGTTAATAATCTATCATTAACTATGAAATCATATTTACTTTTCAGGGTGAAAGCCAAGAACTGGTAATACAGTGTCCGACAGACGACACTACAAACCTGGAGAATGCATTGAAAAACACTAAGCTGGTAGACTGGCAACAATACTCATACATCACAATACCGTTCGCACCGTGGCACATCTACGAATGTTTGGAGCGAGTGTCTCGAGCCACGGGCAAGTTCACTGTAGAAGTCGGTGATGGAGAAAAGGGGTTTGTGATGGACATAAACAGATCATTATACGACGTCAAGTAATTATTTAATTAACTATTATTAACTATATAATTAAGATTACTAAACTATCAAATCACGTAAGATTATTTATTCTTACGCTTATTTTGCTACCAACATAAATATTTCACATGTCACTTGAGCAAAAAACGGTTAACATTTGAGCAAAAAAAACAGGTGAGATTATTAATTCAAAGGTATTTTGTATTCAGTTCGGCTTTGTTTTGCTAGGTTCATGTATGCCTGATATAAATACCGATTATTCTCAAAAATCATTTAGTCAAGACTATTTGTCGATTTAAAATTATCATGGTATTGCAGAAAAACTTTTAAATAATGATTATTCATATTGATTGCAGTCTCTCACCAGAGATCACTTTTGGGTTTGTATTACCAGAGCATACAGAATTTGTTCACTCCGTATGGCCGCACCGATACCCCGATTCCGAATGGTATTTTCATCTGCTAGTCGAGAACAACTGTGGCTACGGGCTATATAGTAAAAAGCAACTTATATCATGGGTTTTTATCAGCGAAGCGGGAAATCTACTACATTTATACACCGTAGAAGAGCATAGAAGGAAAGGTTACGCAGAATTATTAATGAAATTGCTTTGCAATGAGCAATTGAACAAGAAGCGATATGTCATCGCTTACTGTGTGAAAGGAAATGATCAAGCATTGAAGTTATACACTAAACTTGGATTTGTTAGTTTTGAGCCCGTATCGTGGCAGTTTTTAAATACGAAAATTCTCGACTCATAGGCATGTACTATTATTAAGGATTTAATGTAATAAAATTGAAGTAAAATTAATTATAAATACCGGATTCCTAATTTGATTCATGCTATTGACCTTGGGAGCGAATTGAGAGGAGAACATAAAAAAGAAAACGTGTTACGCAAGAATACACGGCCAAAAACGACCATATTATTAATGTATGACGATCTATAAACGAAGATGTAACCAGTTACATCTCTGAAGTTTAATGATTATAATTATATTAAAATGGGTCAATGTTCTTCTGAATATCTTCGATATTTCAATGACCTACTTAGAAGCAGATTTTGTTCATGGTTTGATTAGGAATATATTAGGTAAGCAAATTTAAATATAAATAAATCTCATCAGTTTCCGGGACTTTCGGTAGCACGACTTCTTGGTACCTAGTAATTTAGACTACGTAACTGTCTAAACTGTCGCGTTTTGTACAACTTACATTTACAATTACAATTAAATTTGTTTACCTTCAACTTTTACTCGACGTTTTTTATACGCCTTTAATAAACCCGATTTACATGTGTATATAGACTACAACCTAAATTTGTTTTGATAAATATGAACATTTTGTCTTGGTGTTCATAATAATTGATTTCATTTGAATGAATCCTTTTAAATTATATTAACATAACATAAATAAATATTAGTAATACTAATAATATATTTTACCAGTCATTATAATAGACATTTGAAGATACAGTATAAGCTTGTTCCTAGAATATTGTAAACGGTACACTCACGACTGTTCGTCGATTGCGGCACGTGAAATTAGACGCGTCCCAGACATTGCACCTGTAGGTCGGTTATATCATCCGCATTAATTTTATTGTAATTTAAAATGTGTGAAGACGCACTACAACTGCTTCCTCTAGAGAAGTGGGCTGATTTACAAGAGCTCTTTTTATCAGACTTCCCTCGAAGTATATCGGGATATGCTATGTTGGAAACTCAAACAATGTGGTTAGAAAATGGCTCAGGTCATGGTTTTAAAGTTTATTGTCCGTACGGCGATTTTAAAAATGGAATGGTAGCTTTTAATAAAAAGGTAAGCTTTTTCATAATACCTTTTTTCTGCTTACAGTACCTATACAAATGTTTTTATGTATTTGCGATAATTATCATTATATGAGCATGAAATACTCAGATATCATTTATAGAAGCGAAATTTTTGAGTCTAAACAATGTAATCAAATTTTATCAAATCGAATTTCTTTAAAAAATTTGTTGTATATTCGAAATTACTGAACACATTTTTAATAAATAAAATAAATACAGAAACTAAATAACCTTTATAACACTTGAACAACAAAGAGTTTGCTAAGAAGATTTAGAGTTTATCGAGAATATGTAGACACATGTATATTGTGGTAATTATTTTAGAAGCCTATTTAGAATAAAAAGAAAAACTTATTAGTTCCGTGGGATCGTAATACAAAAAATTCGCATCAGTAATGTCCACTGTTATTATTTTGAAGTATCTCTATTAATGCTAAAGAGACGGGTGCTGTAGTATAACATATTTAGTATTTAGTATACATATTGGGTCAACAAACCCACTCGACCCGAGCACATATGGTTACTATATCATAACATAGCTCGATATTGCCGCGATATTAATCAATAATATAACTGATTCCATATTAATAAATGACAAAACATTTGACATCTGTTGTTAAATAATTATGCTTCTCGTTACTAGAATTATGTTTAGTAGCAATAAACACATTTAGAGGACCAGTTTACAAAAATTCATCACCAAATACTTTTTTTTATGTTTATATGAAATAGAAATATCAGGAGTTTCAGAGAGAAAGGTAAGACGCAGATAGAAGAATCTAATATTGATGTTTTAATAGAAAGAAGATAGCGAACGAACAAGTCCACCTGACGGCAAGTGGATACTGTCTTCTATGGATATCCGCGAGACATGCTACATCGATCAAGACGAACGTTAGCTAGCATGTCTCCAGATGCGTCGCGTAAGTACGCGACCATATATCCTTATATCCATAAGGGGATTAAATTTAAAAAAAGGAGTAGATTAAGAAGCCGATATCATCCCACTGTTGTGCTTATATGTTCCTTAGTAAATCATTAGGAGATTTCGGACCACAATCCACCACGCGGGGCCAGTGCGCATTGGTAGATATACAATATACATGTTGATGATGTTTCCTTTATCACGATGATTCCTCACGATGTTTTCCTTTATCGCCAAAACTAATAATATTTAAAAAAAATCCGTACCTATTTAAGTAGAAACGCAGTAGTACGGGCCGAGAATCGAATTTAAACTCACTACTTCACGAATGAGACACCCCCTAGGCTTACGATTTGGACTATTGCCATATTAGTGCAAATATTTTCAAAGAATAAATTATTTTTGCTAGGACGTAGTCAACGAATTAGTAATCCTATGTCCTACAAATGACACTTCAAACATCGAGAATGCACTGAGAGAAACTAAATTGATAAATTGGAATGAATTCATCATTGTACCGTTCGCGCCGAAGAACATTTACGATTGCCTTCAAAGAGTTAAGATTGATGCTACAGTGTTCGCCCTGCCCGGAGAAAAATCTTTTTTCAAGGACATTAACAGTCCTCTATACAACGATATCAGGTATTTAATTAATTACAATAAAATAAACACTTTTAAGTTTATGACAGAATAGCGATAATGATAACACTTGTGAATATGCAGCGGCAGTGCAGCCATTGTCTTATGTACAAATGACATTGATAGTATTACACTATTTAATATTTCTAATTTGAAATATATAGGTAATTTTGTTTATTTTTTATATAGGTAACTTTTATATAATATATTTTTACTAGTAGGTAACATTTATACGTATACATATCTGTATATTTTATACGGTTATTATATAAAATAACTGTTTATTTTATACGCTAATACTTATCGCTAAAAATGAGTTAAAAATGTTTTAAATAAACAAAATGAACTTGGCTACAAAACAGTGATTCATTGCATAAGTTCACACAGCCTTTCTCCGAGTGTAATATGACACCCCACGACAAACAATTGTATTGACATTGCATGTCTTTATTTTTAGGTATGTGTGTATACAATGGTTGTGAGAAAAAATACTCTAGTTCTGAATCATATGCAAAATGTAGTCATTATTGTCAGATTCCTGTATTTGATTACGGTATGGTTGAAGAAACAGCCATACGTAACTTCTGCAGTATGACATTTCATATAAATGTTACACTAGGTGGATAATTGAATTGTTTCCTTTCAATTGAATTTGTCCACTGTAAACATGTGATCCGATTTTCATTACGTCCGTCATACGAACTTGTACGTTCACTGTAATGTCTTCAATCTTAATAGTTCTCATTTATTGTCATCTCGCTTAGTAATGTCATTCTAAAAAAACGTTTAGGTAAATTAGTGTAATTGGAAACAAAGGTAATTGTGAGGATAGTTCATAGTCGATGTAAAGGGGAGGCCTTTACATTCATGCGAGATTTAAAATTATTATCCACCACTTTGCATAAATTGTGATGGAAAGATGGCAAAAGATATTGGACTAAAATGGTCAATATAAAATTCAATAAAATATTTTTATATTATACGAAAATTGACTCGTTACACTCGCTTCTGATAACAGTAAGGTTATGCATAGACTAACCGCTATGCGCAGCTTGATGTCTAGTGTGTTAAGGTCACTAAGAGGTCAAGTAAGAAAGTAAGGTCATTAAGTAAGAGGTCAGCGCATAGGTGCGCATGGTTTGGATATCCAAAACAATGGTGTTATTTAACAATTTATTGCACATTATCGTACAAAATGCGAGCTTAATGCCTTACCAGTCAATCTTTGGGTTGATCAGAAGTTCAATTGGGAGATGCGAGAAAGAATCAAAGTAGATGGAATGGTAAAATATAAGGTATAATACATAATATATATATAGATGCATAAATATAAGTGTTACAACATATTCCGTAACGGTTTCCTTTTTTTGTGTCTGTCAAATCAGCAAGACTTCCAAGTGTTTACGACTTTACATATTGTATGTTACAGTTTGCCTCCAGAGATCAGTTTCGGTCTAGTGTCTCCAGAGCACATAGAATTAATCGACTCAGTATGGCCACACCGATACCATAACTCGCAGCGGTACTTCCAACTGCTAATAAGGAATGACTGCGGCTACGGTCTATTTAAGAACAACGAGTTGATATCATGGGTATTCGTCAACGAAGCGGGAAATCTACTGCACATGTTTACTTTAGAAGAACATAGAAGGAAAGGATACGCAGAGTTGCTACTAAAATTACTCGTCAATGATCAATTGAAGAAAAAACGTTACGTTATCGCGTATTGCGTGAAAGGAAATTATACAGCATGTGAGCTGTATACCAAACTCGGATTTACGAGTTTCGATCATGTAACGTGGTGTTTTTATAATAAAATGTAATTGAACACAAACTGAAATTGTATTTGCCATTCCTGATATCAAAAATGATAAATAAAAATATTTTATTGTCAATTCGCTTCCGAGACGATTTTATTGATCAGATTATTACCCAAATAGATTGTTAAAATGCTTGATGATTAACCGAGGATCAATGTAAATTCGACTTTAATGTTTTAATATACGGTTGAAAATGAGTACTCGTTGCGTGTTGCCACTTCGAGTAACTCAGGATACATTATGCCAATTTCAACCCAAGTGAAATTTTAAACTACAAATTCTTGATATTTTAAATATTAGTTAAAATTGTTGAAATAGCAGCAGCTACATCCTGTAAATTCTGGTTATAAGCAGAGGCCTTATATCCAGCAGTGTATAGAATCAGGCTGGTGGAATGAAATAGAGCATTTTGTACAAACAACTTGCAATCAAATTGACTTTAGGTTGACTGTGAGCTACATTTTAACCATCAAATTGAACTGCAGCAACCTTGATGACTTTTACGATTAGTTACAGAAACAAACATACCTCTTTCAATTTCTGTCCCAAGCTCATCAGCACCTTTCCAGTCATTGTACCCGCCAGAAAGTACTCCGGCATCCTGAGGATTGTCTCCAAGGGATTGTCGGATAGCGGTATGCCTTCCTGAGTCTGTCTCACGAAGTAAATATACCGACGGTTGCGGTGAACCACTTGAGGAGTAAAGGCACTGAAGACTGGTATTAGTTTAGGATACTGAATAATGCGAGGAATAGATTTCTGTAAAGAGAAGAAGAATGTTTAATGTCATCATTAAAAGTAAGCAGAAATATGTCGCGGTGCTAGCATAAGGGTAATAAGTGGGTTAATTACTCTCGATTCACTTTCGTGAAGTCGTGAGTTCGATCACCGTATCAGTGTTTCTACTTCAATACCGTTATTTTTCAATTACAACTAGCTTGGCATTGAAGGAAAACATAATACCCCCGTACTCAAGAAAAAATATGTTCGCGATATTTAATATCCACCAATCCACACTGGGCCAGCGTGGTGAATTATGGACACAGGCCTCCCCTTGCGATCACAAGGGTAACCCCCTTGTGATAGCAACTTATTTACTCCTTCCGCATTTCGCTTTAAACATAACATTCAAATAGGTACATAGATAGATATATATTTTTCTTTGTTATAAAAAAAAAATGTATTAAAAAGGCATTAAAATGGATGTGATGGTAAGATAATATATAGAATAATATTGCAGAATAATTTAATGTATAACATCTTACAATGACAGTGTAGAACTCCAGCGTTCCATCCACATGTGGGTCCAAATCTTCGGGAGCTGTAAGATTTCACCAATTGATACAGAACATCAAAATAAAATCAGAATTGAATTTTTTATCACAATAAACATAGATACAAATTACACTGTTAGCATTACGTGAATGATGTACCATACTTTGTAGCTCGCCAAAGGTTGAAATGTCATTGAAAAGCGTTACAAAGGGGAGGTTTGAAAGAAAGGGCCAGAAAAAATATTTGTAGGGAGTCAAGACAGAACCAGTGTCCCCCCCCCCCCCCTTCCGCGTCGTAAGTACGGCGCGCTCCTTCCGCAATTCAGTTTGAATAAGCAGCAGGTTGGTAGCACCATAGGAAAGTGAAGGGATTGAATTCCTGCTTTCTCAAGCTACCGACTTCACTTACGTGGTGGAAAAGTGTAGGTTTCTTCGGTGAACTCCGGTGCTTGTTTTTCGGTAGGCATCTGCATTTCGCTCTCGATATCGATTGCAGCTGCTGCCGTGTCTGGCTCGGGGACTGAAACTAATGCCTATGTATATTAAGGACTGCAAGGCAAATGGTATCAAGTGGACGTAACACTTCAGTTACTATATTCGATAATACTGTAGCGTCCAAATAAATATCCTGAGTTTTTCTGCAGAGAAAATCTATGTCTATGTAAGGGTATTTATCCAATGCATTATTTTCACCCTATAAAAAATGGGATCTTACCTTCTTCCTCTACTGGCATGTCTGCAACAGATAATAAAAATAATTAAATAAAAGGATTTTCCTGAATTGGGTTATTTAGACAATAAATGAACCTTATCGTTGCAGATTTCGTCCTTTTCTAACAATTACAACTTCAAACAGAAATTTATAAAGAGTTTTAAGTAATGATTAAGTAAATTGAAACCGTTTATGTTAAGAGGGTCAGATACAGTTTATGTCTTGGGTTAACGTTGGTGGCCTGCATTGGTTTAGAAACTTTTTTTTTATGTACGAAGGCAGCAGACGAGCATATAGTCCACCTGATGGTAAGTGGATACTGTCGCCCATGGACATCCGCGATAAATGCCAACATTAGTCCAAAATGACAAACGTTGGCACGACCCCGGATGCGCTGCCTACCTGTGGAGATATAGGAATGAATTTGGTGAAAGGGTTGGGAAAATGGGGAGGGATAGGATGGGAATGGGCTCTGGCACATCTCACTCACTACCGAAACACGTACGTACATTAGGGAAATAAGATAAAGTGGGAAATGCAGTAAGTACGTTTCAAGGTAGTCTTCTGTGAGAGAGGGGTAACGTGGCCAGTCGAGCGCGCCCAGCAGCTGTTGGACTGCAGCGTGCACTCTCCCCCTCAATCTACTTGAGAAGCGGTAGTAGCAGGGTTCACGTATCTGTTAGAGATTGTTTATAATCGATTGGAAAATATGAGGAACAATAATATCTAGCCATCGCCCCAATTTGTCTACGTTAGCGTAGATAAGTACATAGTTGCAAGTAAGCTACACGCCTCTGGTTAACATATAGAACAGATTTTAACAAGAATCATTAACTGAAGAACCACGGCTTATTTACAAGGAGAGTTTCTAGAACGATCCGGGCGAGAATAGGATTCTCGTATGCGATCAAACTTCAAACGATTCTCGTCTGCAACTGTTCACATGATGATAAAAGTTGTGTAAGTTGGTAGTTGTATATGTACAGTTGTATTAGGCTAGCCCATTTCTTGACCGCTTCTCTCTCCTTCGCGCGTTCGAGAATCTCCTTGTGTAATCAGCCTTCATATAAAGTACTTAACAGCGAATAACACACAGCTAGTAAACTAATAAATAAGTGTGATCTATAAAGTACCATGAAATCAGCAAAAAAATCTCATTATTATTGTGAATTGATATTTTTGTCTTGGCATTCAGGACCGTGCCTCTGCTTCAGTGGTGAGTGTCCTTGTGGCTTAAAGTAAAAAGTGTCTATATTCTTCACAATATAGCTTTATACAGGGTTACCGGTAAATAGAACAGTTCCTTCCAGCGCGTGGTAGTGTGGAGTGTAATGATTATTTTTCACTATTACATAACCTGGCCAAAGGTTGATAGTTTCCGAAATAGTTTCCGAACCTACCATTGATACAATTCGATTATGATGTTAATTAAAGATTACCTATTGACACGAAAA
Organism: Sesia bembeciformis; assembly: GCA_943735995.1. Taxonomy (NCBI): domain Eukaryota; kingdom Metazoa; phylum Arthropoda; class Insecta; order Lepidoptera; family Sesiidae; genus Sesia; species Sesia bembeciformis. The sequence goes on from OX031043.1 coordinate 10,793,570, forward strand.
TCGCCATTCTCGTAAACAGATAATTATCTACAAGCAAGGTTGACGCGCGCTCATGAGTTGCACTCACATTAAGCCTTTGACAACAAAATAAGTTTATACCTTTCATACTTTTCATGCTCTTCACACTTTTAACACCTTTCATGCTTTTCGCACTTTTCTTAGCATTGACAGACTCTTCAGTTGGAAATTCATCTTTTTTCTTCTTCTTTTTCTTGTCTTTAGGTGGCGGCGGTGGAGGAGGGGGTACAATCCCTAAAATAAAAATAAATAAATCATTAGCATATCTTAAGGCGATTAAGAGATAACAAAGCGACTATACCACAAGCCCCGAGGAACTACACCACCTCGAAAAGAGTGGACTCGCCAACTCTCTGGGCTAGTGTGGCGTTTTAAGGTCATACACCCCTCATGCACAAGGCAATGTGCATGAGGAGCTTCAAGTTCAGCAGTGGATACTGAAAGGACTGGTTGCTTTAAAATTAAACCAAAGAGATTGTTACTTCTTTAAGTAACAATATTTTTAAGTAAAAATCTAGTAACTAAATGTTATCAGCGGCTAAGGATAAGGCTCTACTTACTACACATTGCAATTGATAGAACTCACTTAGGATGGTACATAATTTAGAACACATATTTTCTATATGTAGTATTCATGTCATGTTAATGTCAACAGTCAGTCTCGAGTATTTGTAGTATGACACAATTTCAATCTCTTTGCAAACACACTCCAGCATATAGGTAATTATAGTAGTGTCCCACAACACGAGGCGATTGGTACACAGAACGCGAATAAGTAGAGTATACAGTCTGTACGCATGCATTTAGTTTTGGATAAATTGTTAATAATGCCATTATCATGAGACCATCTGATTACGCCAATGGTGTAGGTACATGAGAGCGGACATGACCAAGGCGTTATAGGCTCAGATCTAATTAGAGCCCAACAAATAGTCGTTTCAAACTTTTGTCAGACGCTCATAAAATATCTCGCTCAATGTTTTATGTCCGCCTCTTTCTTTAACACATATCGATGCGGACATGCCCAGATAGCAGTATTATTATTTGCAATGCATCTTCATATAGTTACTTGTGTTTAACCAAAAATTAACTGACAAATGATTACAATAGGCATTAAATCCGCATTCTGTATGACATTAATGAGCAGCAAAGTGTAAATACATAAATTAAAATGATTAAATATAACCCCGCAACAATAGTGCTGGTTTTGGATTTGATACTCACTCCACTCTGTAAATTCTTTATCTTCATGTATGAGCTTATCCACAATAATTTTAGTCAAGTAAAAAGTCCTCTTGTCCAATGACAGCTCATTGGGTTTCATCGGTGATGTTATAAATGTTGTGAATTTTTTCTTGTTCTGTTCCTCTTCAAACAAGCCATAGAATAAGTCCTCATCATCCAGCCCAATGTATGAAAGGATCCGCTCTTTGAACCATTGCACTCGGGGATCAGTTATGAAGTTCAGCTCTGTTTCTGACTCAATATCCACTAATGATGCATGCTCTGATGGAAGGATATCAATACTCGGTTCTTCTTCTGCTTCTGCCATTCTGAAATATTTATATACCTGATATTTATAACGTAAAAATATATTTGCTTGTTAGATAGTGAATGTGTACCCTTTACACAATTTATTTATTTATGGTATGGTAAACCTAGCTAAAAACCTTTTTAAACTAAAACCGGAAGAGGTCACTGATAGTGATAACTGATAAAACTATCTTACAATATCTGCAGGGCATAGGCATTGACAGAGAACTATAAGAAAGATGACAATCACAATAGATTAGCAATGGTTACAGCGATACAAGACTTCATCGACTCGCAGAGCCCCAAATTCTCAATAGTAATACCCCTTATCAAATAGGATTGTCTTTGCATATGTACGGACACTGAATATATGCTCTATGGCAATAAACTTAAATATAGTATTAAGTTCTTTAATATTTAATATGATCAAATTAATAATATTAAAAAATTAATTTTAACTTGTATTGTTAAAATAAGATTGTTAACTTAGATAAGTTGTAAATAATGATTTACTTTAGTCTCATTTACAACTTAAAAATTATATGGCTTTAAACTCACTTTGTGTTTGTGTCACCAATGTCATGGAACTAACAAGTTACCACTTCAGTCATTGGTGATCACATCATTATTTATTCAGACTATACAAATTTCACAAATACTGGACTTTTTCAAGTTACTTTTTTGCATAATTATTAATGACTATTAGCAGTTGCTGCCCCTGACTGCTCGGCAACAGGACCTAGGTTCGACTCTCTGTCGGACACTGGTTTGATTATGTTCGTTATAGACAATGTTCATTCAGATCTGGGTGGCTTTTGTTCGTATTTGTGTATGTGTACATATATCTGACTTCAGAATGCAAGGTATCATCTAATGCATACATACATCCTAGTGTGGGCCATTGAGTGTAGCATACTGTGGCATAGCATTATCTTTCAGCTAACAAAAATTCATATTACTATATGCTTAACTAATATTGCCAATGTAGAGCAGTGAAAAGACTGGCTAGTGAACGGTGTAATATAAATATAGGGCTTATTCGCATAAGGACAGACTAGTTGTAAACAAAAAAATAACACATTACAATATAGAAAGTTAGAGAAAGTAATTGGGTGTTTTTTGCAGAATAGTGCATAGCTTGCCATGCAGCTGCTTGAAATAAGCTTGTACTGATGAGAAATGTAAAAAAAAATATAACAATTAGTCAGCTTTTTGCATTAGTGTTTGTTACTATTGAAAACATTTTGCATTCTATGATTTTTTTTATACATAACAGCAGAAGTTCTATAACTGGTAAAGCCAAATCATTATCAAATCAAATCATTTATTTGCCACTTTTTTTTTAAATTAAGATTAGATATAGACGGCATTCCGGGTGGTAGGTGGAAAATGACACCCTGCGATATTCGGAATACATGCCAATATTAGTTGAAAATGTCAAACATTGATACTCCCCCAGATGTGCTGTTTAGTTTTTAGAAGGTTGTAACATTCTCACGATAATATTAACGTTCTTTCGTTAATATTTTGTCAGCACATTAAAGTATGTTCACATACTTAGTTTTAGTTCCACAAGCCATTACTTACTATTGATTTATTTTGAACTCGTAAAGATTTGAATATTATGAGTTTGTGGTAATGAAAGTCAAGGACTTTTGGCCTTCCAATTGCTGTCTAAGATATGGTTACTTAACCTCTAATATATCATTTCGCTTTATGGAAGACATGAAGAAGTTGGAGACTAATGTTAATATATTTTAAACTGTTATTTACAGCAGATTCAGGACTACTGTAATAAATGGATCAAGAGAAATATTATACCCGCTTCTTACCTGTTTAATAATATTTACACTTATCTAAGTTCCCTGAATTTTATAGAAATGAAGAAGTGTCAGCACACGTAATCCATTTCATTTATAATCTACTTAATTGCCAAAAGTCCTTGTTGTAACAGGAATTGCGATCAATAAAATAACGTATCCATGTTATACCTACATAAACAAAACAACTCCATTTGTAAGTAAACAATGTACTTGTTTATCGCCATGGTAACAATTACTTTTATGGCAGTAATATGACATGACAGCTTGACATTTGTTTGAATTACGCGCGGAAATGTTTTTTTATATTATTATTATTTTTTTTTTTTTTTTATAGACTAGTGGGCGGACGAGCAGGCGGTCCCACGTGATGGTAAGTGTTACCGCCGCCCATGGACACCTGCAACACCAGGGTGTATGCGGGCGCGCCGCCGACCTTGCAAAATCCTATTCACAGCTCTCTTGAAGAACCCCATATCGTAGCTTAATGGAAAGACCTCTTGAGGCAGTTCGTTTCAATATTATCACTGCGTTCCAAAACGTGCCACATTCGGTCTAAATTGATAATCTAAATATAATAAAAATAGCAAAAATATTTGATCTGTGCTAAATATAGTGCATAATTTTTTATTAGAAGCTTTTTTATATAACTTCACATGTTTGTTTAGGTCATACAACTTCACTTGTATTACTGAATTGAAATTTTATACATGTATATCGACGCTTGAAAGGAGAAACAGGATAAGTGAAATTCCTAACGATTTTACAAGAGAGAATTAATAGTTTGATTTTTTAGAAAAATTGCGAACCCATAAAAACTAGTCCAAAAGCGACATGTTTACTGTTCGCCGTTGAAATGCTCCATAGTGTGCTAACCTTCTTGGCTGCAGTATCAGGTCAAGGTCATGACACTAAGGTATTATCATTAAAACTACTAGCCCAAACACGACGACGTGTCTACTGCTCGCCGTTGAGGAATTCTACAGTGAGCTGGCCCTCTTAGTTGCAGCATCAGGTTAAGGTCAGGAGACTAAGGTGTTGTCATTGAAACTACGAGCCAAACGAACCCAAACGCGACATGTCTACCGTTCACCGTTGTGGAATTCCACAGTGTGCTGGCCTTACTGACTGCAGCATCAGGTCAAGATCATTAGATTATTGTTTTGCCATCGCTTTTATATTGACGCTTGAAAGGAGAAGTGGTATAACCGATAATTTGGGACATATTGAGTTAATTGGAATCGCCAGAATCTTTTGATATAACTCATCTTCGTACGATGACTTTTGTCACTTTTGTATTTTGAAATTCTTTGGTTTTTGCTTTTCACTGTTTTAAACATCTCCAATTTTTTCGTACTTATCCCAACTCTGGATATTCTTTGCACGCTCAACTTTGAACTCATCCCGAGTTAACCCAAAGAATACACCATCCGTGTCTTTTAGATACTTCATCAACTCTGTTTCTCGGTCATCATTGAAGGAAGCTCAAGCTTTGAACAAGCATCATCACTTTTGACATGTCTCTATAAAGTAGCATACCTACCTTACCCTAATCCAGTAATCCATACTTATTTCAGATTTATTGATGTTGATTGGTATTCTTTTTATATTCATTTACCATCTGCAACAAAGTATAGGTAAACATTATCAAAGGATAGCGGAAAAAAATAACACAGACAAAGGGAATACTGTAAATATCCACTTTGCTCTATCCATTTTGCCCAAAACGATGACTTTCAAGGTTACCTGAAAAATAATTAACGAAACTTGGAATAATATTCAAGCTCTGTCGTTTAAACAACATAGAAAGCCATAGGATTATATTTATTGCCATATTGCTTTACCATCGTTATTATTCTAAGGCATTACCTTAATAAGCTAAGATTATCAAAAGTATTATGTAACTAACGATATTTAATAAAATATTTACCTCGTAAAATGAATATTTTTCTCACGAAAACTCAACTCGAAGAAAACTCAACAACTTGCGACTTGAGGACGACTGCGACGCGGTCACTAACCGAAGTGTGTTCCAATCACTGAGCAGTGAGCAAAGATGGTCGAACGTTCTTAAGGACACGCGGTTTAGGGGCCATCCATAAATTACGTCACACAAATTACATAATTTTTGGAGTCCCCCCCGTCCTTGTCACAGGTCACATTTGTCTGACCCGCCATTATCAAAAACGTTATTTCGAAATAATTAGTTTTGTTAATACAAGTGAATACTTGTAACAATTAATGCAAATATATTTGTTTATATAGCTAAATCAGGCGGAATCATGACCAACTGTGTTCAAAGGCAAATAAAGATTTACCTATTAATTTAATTTATTTAAATGTAATAAAGCCACGATGAAAATTAAATCTGTTTATATTTGGTGCTGCGGATGTATAAAGAATTCTAACATTTTAAATTTTGGATTGGTTTTGCTTCCTTCAAAAATGCTGCGGGCAGGCTTACAAAGGTCCTCATTTCCTGCTTTACAAAGACAGAAAAGGAAATTCTAAAGATTTAATTCGAAACGTCGCTATAGTTCGACGTAATAGCAATAATGCTGCATTTATTCACAGACAGTCCGTAGATGAATTCCGTTATGTTTTCCACTCGGAAATGTTGTCTATTAATTTTTAAACATTTTTAAATAAAAAATCGATTTTTTTTTTAGTTTTTGCTTATAAAATGGAAACTAATGAAGCAATCTCCATGATATAAATATACGATTTATAGAGAATAAAAATACGAACGACTCGATCGGATAATTAGCAACGGAGAAAATCCGGCATAACTGAAAAATTCGGGGTTTTTAAAAAAAAAAAAAAACAAAAGGGCCGTTTTTACACACAGGCTGAAGGCTTACAGGGCTGAAACTTTGCGAAAATGTAGTAATTTATAGGTACTTTGTGTGTGCAAAACCCCGACGCTGTCCGACTATTAGTTTTGGCACAATCGCAATTTTAATTTTTCAATGCGCATTTTGCAGCAGGTCTGGATACGTTATAGTTCGACCGATTTTAATTTTTTAAACGGATTTGAAAAGTAGAAGTGTAGTGTAACAAAACGTATATTTTCATTTTTCCCTAAAATGCTACGAAACAGATCGAAAATTCACAAGATGACTAAAAACTGATTCAGTTGGACACCTGCAACACCAGGGGCATGCGCATTGGCGGCGGTAACACTTACTATCACGTGGGACAGCTTGCTGGTCCGACCACATCTCTCTGTAGAAAGGATACGCAGAATTATTAAAGAAATTGGTTTGCAATAAGCAATTGAAGAAGAAGCAGTATGTCATCTTATACTGTGTTAAAGGAAATTATCAAGAGTTGCAGTTATACACTAAACTTGACTTTGTTAGTTTCGAGCCAGTATCGCGAAACTTTTTAAACACTAAAATTCCTAAACCAGTACCTATCTTATATTGTTAAGGATTTGGTATAATTATTAAACTGTAAGTAAAATTATAAAGGCAGTAATTTTATTTATCCTATTGACTTTGAGAGCGAATTAAGAGGAGAATGTAAAAAGAAAACACGGCAAGAATACACGACCAAAAGCGATCATATTAATAATGTATAAACGATCTGGTGACGACCCTGAAGTTTGCCGTGGATCGATCAGTAATTGGATTAAAATGGGTCAATGTTCGTCTGAATTTCTACTAGAAGCAGAATTTCCCCAACGTTTAATATTAGGTATATAATATACCTATGTATATAGGGGTATATGTGTATATAGGTATATAGATTTATTGTAAGCTTAATAGTATAATTAATCCTCATCAGCTTTCGGGAATTACGGATGCAACATTTCTTGGTTACTTAGCCTACATTATAGACTCATAAAGTTGTCTTGGTAAATATTAGCATTATGTTTAATGTTCGTAATAATTCACTTGAACTGAATAATCCTTTTAAATTATGTCAACACCATACAATAAATAATTAAATATTACGTAGTACCTAGGTAACATAAATATTCGTATTTTATCAGTCTATACAAATTACACTTGAAGATGCAGTATAAGTTTACTGCTGGTAGACTGCGGCATGTAAAATTAGACACGTTCCATACATACAACGTCTAATAGGTCGGTTATATCATCAGTATTAATTTTATTGTAATTTAAAATGTGTGAAGACGCATTACAACTGCTTCCTGTAGAGAAGTGGGCTGATTTACAAAAAATGTTTTTAACAGACTTACCTCGAAGTATATCGGGATATGCTATGTTGGAAACGCAAAGACGGTGGTTAGAAAATGGCACAGGACAAGGTTTTAAAGTTTATTGTCCGTACGGCGATATTAAAAATGGAATGGTAGCTTTTAATAAAAAGGTAAGCTTCTTTCACAATACCTTTTTTCTGTTCACAATACACCAAAGAGTTTTTATGTATTTGCGATAAGTATACTCAGATTGCTTTTAAAAAAGTGTTTATTTTTTTGTGTCTTTTGTTTGAGGTCTCTTGCCAAGAGATAGTCCAACTATCTCTTGGCAGGGTCACTGGTGTCCTATTTGGTGGTAAGTAACTGCACGCGAATCTGAGAAACGCAACCGCAGAGGGTTGCGAAAACGCGTCGTTTAGTACTTTTGATGCAGATGAGTTATAGGAGAAGTGCAGACCAGTTTGTCCCACTGGAAAGACAGACGGGGTGAGCCGAACGGTAACAAATTCACCTACGGTTCGTGCTGACTATTGCCATGTGCAAATATTTCTAAAGAATAAATTATCTTTGCCAGGGCGAAGTGAACGAAGTCGCACTCCTATGTCCTACAGGCGATACTTCAAACATCGAGAATGCGCTGAGAATAACTAAATTGATAAATTGGAATGAATTCATCATTATACCGTTCGCGCCGAAGAACATTTGCGATTGCCTTCAAAGATTTAAGATTGATGCTACTGTGCTCACCGGGCCTGGAGAAAAAGCCTTTTTCAAGGACATAAACAGTCCACCATACGACGATATCAGGTATATAATCAAATACAATACAATAAATATTTGTAAGTTTATGACAGCATAGTTATAAACGACACCAGTTCTGAATTTTGTATACTATTAATATTGAATATTTTAAATCGAGTCTAAAGTCTATTTCTACTCGACGTTTCACGGGTTACACCAGCGGTGATCACGAGTTGACTGAAAGGTAAACAAATACCTTTGTTATACACGCTCAGACCCGATTTACTATATAAAATGTGTACAAAACGGAAAGTTTAAAAAGTCACACTTCTGAATATGCCCAAAAAACACAAATTATACCACTGATATAAAGTAAATTCTCTCTGTTTCTCAGACTATCTACGAGTATTTTATCATTTTTGTTAAAAGTCTTGGAGGGATTTGTACACAAACTATTAAATACACTCCTAAATGAGTATCCTTGTACTAAACTCCTTTCAGTCTGGCTTCCGTTCTAGTCACGACACAGTAACATTTTTAATAAGAACTATTGATGATATACCTACGCTGTGGTATGGATGTTAGGGAGCACTACTGGCAATGTTGTATTTTAGTAATACTTTTAATAAAGTTAGTTACGATATCTTACTAGGTATTTTGCGTTCTCTTTATACATCTCCCCTGTCAATTGACAGGTTTCATAGTTAATTGCTTGAGCGCCTTTTGGTTGATGATATCATATCTATGTTACATAGTGTCACGTTACTGCTGGCTTACCGCAAGGTGATACTTACTTGTATTCTCCTGAACGCAAATAGATGACTTTCAAATTTATACCCAAGCTCCCGTAGACGAACTTTCCCAAGACATTGCTATATTTAATACAAATTTACAAATAATTGGGAATTGCACTTACTCTTATGGGCGAAATGTGAATTCAGTAAATACTCAATGTATTATTGCGGGTAGCTCGAAACTCATCGCAAAAATAGACTCGAAACTACTTCCATCCGTTGTTTTTAACGGTGTTATCACTCCTTGCAATAGACAGGTCAGGAACTTGAGACAGGAACTTGGGATTAACGATTGATAGAAATTTAACATGTCGTCCAGAGATTGCTAAGGTGAGCAGGGGGATATTTGCTGCGGTGGGATCTATGAAGAGACTATGTAATAATCCTACCTTAATATAAAACTTAATTACCACTTTATTTGATTGACTTGGACGTAATTAGTTACAGACGTAGTTAGAGACAAGGCGATAAGCAGGCGATATCTACGAGTATTGTATAAATACGAAAAATTTGTAGTTTCACAACAAAGCGTGCGTCGCTTATAGCTATGTGCATGCTGTCTGTTTACTTTAAGCGATAAGCATTTCGTACTCATATAGGTATTATAAAATGTAGATAGTTAAAGAAGTTAGTAGATAGTTAACAGCCCAAATATTTATATTAAAAGTAAGTAAATGGAATACAATTTAATCTCTTTTTGTAAGTGCAAATAGACAAGACCGAAAAACATATTTTTTTAATAAGATAATTAATTTCCCTTGTGAAATTTGGGTTACTAGTTACTAGTAGAGCCGGCCAATTTTAATTTTCTTAACGAGTGAAACTACAGGAAAACTAGATACAATCATTTGTTGAGATTTATAAAAAGTAGACTTTTTAGTTGTTAGTTTAGAAACTCGACAGATTTCATGAAAATTCATTCAGTTAGCATTAAGAAGACGGCCACGAAGACGTCGACCACGACACGACTTGAATTTTGCTGGTAGTGGCTGTATGAGAGGAGCGGAAGATCGTCTGTGGAGGCACGCCTTGGGAAAGACCTGTATCTAGTGGAGAGACAATCTACGGACACTATTTTATTTATAACACCGGTTATTGACAAAATATAAATGATAAAATTAATACGTATTGTAATAATGTGATAATCACCATGACGTAGTATATCGTCGCATTCTAACACAACGTAAGTCAAAATTAACAATTTTACAGGAAAGCGAAAAAACTGCATAATTTTACATGGATACCATTATAAACATAGATGCCATAATAAACTAACTGACTTACCTGCTGTTTCCAGAGGTTAGGATTGTTTGATGGATACCGTGCTGTTACTTTATTCCATTTTTATGAGTTTCTATTGGACGTTTCTTGTTTCTAATTGGCCAAAACGACGAGTCTTTCGATTCTCTAGCGATTGGCATCAAGATCTCAAAACTGCCAAAAATGACTTACGTGGTTTTAGAACTTAAGCGACGATATGTATATGATTAAAAATTATAGAACAAGGAAGAAATTTAATATTGTGATCATTGTACTGTCGGTAACGCTGACTCTTATACACCTTACTGCACTAGTAAGAAGGGCTAGAATGGAATAATTTTAGGTACATTAATGTGTTACAATATTTTTGAGTAACGTTTCCCTTGCATTTACGCCTTTGCTTATATTTTTATGTTACAGTTTGCCTCTAGGGATTCATTTCGGTCTAGTGTCTCCAGAGCACATAGAATTAATCGATTCAGTATGGCCACACCGATACCATAACTCGCAGTGGTACTTCCAACTGCTAATAAAGAATGACTGCGGCTACGGTCTATTTAAGAACAACGAGTTGATATCATGGGTATTCACCAACGAAGCGGGAAATCTACTGCACATGTTTACTTTAGAAGAATATAGAAGGAAAGGATTTGCAGAGTTGCTACTAAAATTAGTCATCAATGATCAATTAAAGAAGAAACTATACGTCATCGCGTATTGCGTGAAAGGTAATTATGCAGCGTGCAATCTTTATTCCAAACTCGACTTCACCAGTTTCGATCCTGCAACGTGGTTCTTCATTAATCAGAAGTAATTTAAAACTAACAGTAGTATATATATTCCTAATAGCTAATAGTAACATTGATAAATAATATTATTTTATTCTGTTGCTTTTTCAAAAGCAACTTTTCAACAACTAAATAACTTTTTTTCAACTAAAAGTTGTTAGTACTGGCTACTGTACAATACGATATAAGAAAATCAAATTCTACATTTGAAAATTAGACGCTTTGTTTGTCAAACGCCATTAAATTTTCAAAGCTATTATTTGTTTTTTATTTCTGGGGGCGATTTGAAAATCACCTGATTGTTTTAATTCCCAGATGGTTTTATTGATTAGATTATTATCACCCAAATAGAATGTCAGTGTTTTTATGGTTAATTGTCTTAAAGATAAGTATAAAATCTACTTTAACTTTTTAAATATACAGTGTAAATTTCAGTGTCACCCACGTATATACGTACACGGGCCGTTCAAGTATGACATAAGCAGAATTTTAGCCATTTTTAAACACCCCCCCCCCCATGCTAACGTAAGCATTGTTATAATTGTTACAAAATCTGTTCAAGTTTCTCATTTAATCAGAATCTACTAAATTTTGCCAAAAAAAATACGACAGTAAATAAATAAATATTGCTGACGTATTCGCCATTCAGACCTCCATGTCATCAAAAATAAGCAAAGCAAAGATCCCCTGGTGCTTACGTAATACTTGAACGGCTCCACATATAGACTGTGGTATAAGATATGTTTATTTATAGTTTTGTAATAATTATAATACACATAATAAATATAAGTTGGTGCATATACAAGTAATAAGTTTTTATTCATTCAAAAGATACCATTTTTCTTATTTTCTTTCAAGATACCTATCGCTTAATAATATTTTTTTATATAGTAGTGAGCGGACGAGCAAGCGGTCCCACGTGATGGTAAGTGTTACCTACCGCCGCCCTACCTGGAACCTACCTGCAACACTAGAGGGTATGTGGGCGCGCCGCCGACCTGGCAAAATCCTATTCACAGCTCTCTTGAAGAACCCCATATCGTAGCTTAATGGAAAGACCTCTTGAGGCAGTTCGTTCCACAAATTACGCGGTATAAAGTAATTTTTGGACCGTACAGTGCGCGACACCTCCGTATCGAGGAAATGCGGATAGACCGCACTTCTGTGACGGGAGGTGTGGTTGTAGAAACCCGAGGTGGGAATTATATTAAACAATTCTTCGGAGCATTCCCCATTGTACAGGCGGTAGAACACACAGAGAGACGCAACGTCTCTCCGACTGCTGAGGGATTCTAAACCGCCCGTGAGAGTGGGACCGTCGACAATACGAACAGCACGTCGTTGGATGGAGTCAAATGGGTTCAATTGGTATTTCGGTGCGCCGGCCCAGACATGAGAGCAATACTCCATATGGGGCCTCACTTGAGCTTTGTTAGGAGTTGAGTTGCCCAGGGGTGAAGTACCGCTTCGTTCTGTTCAGCACACCGAGCTTTTTGGAGGCCATTTGGGCCTTATTTAATAATTAAAATCTATTATTACATTTCTGCACTTAAATAAATTAAATGGGCGGTAGGTGTAATTTTATTTTTCATTACCCGGTAGAATTGTACTTACTGTCCCGTTGAATGTTTTCACCGGTGACCCTTTTTGCCGTTGTCCCCATTACCGAGGACGGGCCACCGGACGCGATGGAATTAAACCCTTTATTGATTTTCAATAAACAAAAAGAAACGCAGCATGATTTAGACTTTAGACCAGGTATGGGCAACCTTTGACATGTTGAGGGCCAAACTTTAGCGTGCAAATACGTTCGCGGGCCGCGTTTAAAAGTACTTAGTGCATTTTAAAGTAGTGATAATATTTTTTGCGATAGATATTAGACATGAAATAATACGACAATGTTATTATAGTACAATTTATTCAAATAACAAAATGAAATTTAAAAAAATGGTACATTATAATTAAATCGTTAAATTTGCAATTGTTACAAACTACGAAAGTTAAATACACCGAAATCAATGAGACACTTGAGCTTGAATTTGGGAAACTAATCCATCGATATTTGGATTAATTCCACTGATACAAAGACGTAAAGAATTTTCCAAATTATCGTCAGTCAGTCTTGTACGATGTGTTGATTTATTAACTTTCATCAATGAAAAGAACTGTTCGCATTTATATAATAAGTACCGCCAAACCCACAAATCAATCTTCTTGCGAATTTTCTAAGCTACGGAAAATTGTCTTTTTCTAGGTATTTTTTGTAGAAATCGCACAACTCTACGTCTTCAAATTTGGATTTTAGGAGTGAGTTTTCTTGAATCTCGATCAACTCCATTTGTAAGTGTATTGGAGCATTTTGTACATTATATTTTGTAGGAGTAGCAAATAAACTGAAACCGTCTTCCATGTTTTTGAAGTCACTAAATCTGTTCGAAAATTGTTCCGACAGTAACTTGAGTTCTTCAGCATATTGAGCATAAGCAATATTTTCATACGCAGAGAGCGTGTTGAAATGGTAACTGTTACCAGACAGCATCTGTGACTCCCACAAGCGTAGTTTGATCTGAAACGCTTTCAAATGGCTGTACAAATCATTTAGGTACTAACTGTCCTTGTTTTTGAAGTTTCAAATTTAAATCATTCAAATAGCCTGTAAGATCGACCAGAAATGCTAAGTCACATATCCATTTTGGGTCACTTAATTCAGATAGTGGTTTATCTTTTATTTTCATAAAGTCTGCTATCTCATTTCTAAGCTCGTAAAACCGTTTCAACATTTTTCTTTTGCTCAGCCATCTGACTTCACAATAATATGTTACGTCGTTATATTCAGCTGATATTTCATCCAAAAACGCCTTGAACTGACGATGGTTAAGCCCTCGGGATCGAATAAAGTTGATGGTTTTTACTACCACATTCATAACATTCTGGAGTCGAATGGACTTAGAACACAAGTTCTGTTGGTGGATAATGCAATGAAGGACTATCAAATCATCTTTTTGCACATTTAATTCTGTTGCTTTTTCATTCAAAATTCCGATGAAACCTTTACGTAAGCCGACCATAGAAGGTGCACCATCAGTGCATACTCCAATTAATTTTGACCATGGCAAGCCAAAACTTGTGAATACCTTTTGAACTTCAATAAAAATATCCTCTCCTGTAGTGGTTCCTTTTAGCGGCTGTAAAGCAAGCAATTCCTCAGTAACAGTGAACTCCTTATCAACACCTCGAATAAATATAGCCAGTTGAGCTGTGTCAGACAAATCGGTGCTCTCGTCTAATGCTATGGAAAATGATTCAAAACCAGCCATACGGTCAGTCAATGTTGTTTTTATATCATTAGCCATCATTTCTATACGTCGAACAACAGTTCGTCTTGACAAACTAATTTTTTCAAATTAATTTTTCTTTTCTGGACACAAAATACCGCCCGCAAACTTCTAACATACACTCCTTGATAAATTCTCCTTCGGCAAATGGTTTTAATGCCTTTGCCAATTTTGAGCTAACTATAAAACTAGCTTTCACAACATTATCAAGTTGTGTTCTTTGTTTATGAAACATTTGTTGCTGTTTTTCCAAATTTGCGGTAAGCTTCTGGATTTTGTCTGTTCTTAATTGTCCTGTCAGTGAGTGCAGCGTAGCATGCTTAGTTGAGTAATGCCTCTTTATATTGAATTCTTTCATTACTGAAATGGATTCATTACACAGCAAACAAATAGGCTTACCATTGTGCAAGATAAAAAAGAATTCTTCAGTCCATTTTTCTTGAAACTGGCGACCCTCTGTATCTACTTTTCGTTTCTTTCCACCCGACATCATTTTTGTTTACTTTTCGTTCAATAAACTTAATAACAAACTATAGTTAGTAACCACTCAAGATGCACACAAAGTCACAAAGCAAGTTGACGGCTCGAGCAGTTCGCTAGGATATCGCTTGTCCAAGTTATCACCTCGGTAGCTCAAATAGAACTTAACTAACGTTCGGGCCATCCACCCGCTTATATAGGCAAAATGAAGGAATAATCTGGAATAAACTAGTTTAGAATAATTGAGAAGCAATAAATCTTTTGATGTGTCGCCCGTGTGGCGGCAAACCTCAAAGAATTTGATCGAGCAAGCCGAGTGGCGGTGATTATCAAAGAGATAGGCGGCACACATCAAAGGATTTGATGTTTGCCGCCTCACTGTCACTCCCGTGAGTATAAGTACCTAATGTAATATTTTTTTAATTGGGTTTTTCAAAATGTCTCGCGGGCCGGATCATATCTTACAGCGGGCCGGATCCGGCCCGCGGGCTGGTTGTTGCCCATATATGCTTTAGACCAGGGGTCTCCAAACTTTCCAGCCTTAGGGCCATACTGATTACTCCAGTAAGTTCCGAGGGCTATTAATAATTATTCAACATAAAATTAGAATACTTCAGTAAACTAAATTTAATTTGCTATAAAAAATATGATTTAATTTGCTATAAAAAATATGTTCTCTAAAAGGAGTTTTCAAGTATGCTAGCTCTCCGCGGGCCGGACAAAATCTGTCCGCGGGCCGGATCCGGCCCGCGGGCCGTAGTTTGGAGACCCCTGCTTTAGACCATCAAAAAGCGCTAATCGCACAATTCGGAACACAGCAGAAGGCTGTGTTATAAAATGTGTGAATATCTGTTTTTAATTTCATTCCTGCTGAATTACATTTCAAGCTTAGATTAAGTTTTTAAGAAGATAAATATGTCTATACTAGATTTTTCAGAGAGTGAATTTGGGGCGTTTTTAAAAGTTCTATTGGCCTCTAATCTAGTTGTAAACCATTCCTAACATAAAATCTAAAAACACGATGCACGATTTTAAAAAAGGTATAGATTTAGTTTTAAGAAAAATGCACTTGAATAAACATATAGGTATAAAAATAGTATTTATTTACGTTAGAACCTTTATTACATAGAGCAATTAACCAGGTACAACAAGTAGTTAAAACATAATTTACATTTATGATACTTAGAGCTATTTTAAATTAAAAGAAGTCTTTTTATTTACTATTAACAATTAGTTACGTCTTTTTAACTCTAAAGCTAATAAGTAAACTGACGCGCAGGTGTTACTTTACTGTAACCATTAAAATCATCAAACTTTTCTAGTCTAGAATTTAAGTTGTTTTCTATTGATACCTTCCGTAAATGTCCTACTGATGATTGAGGAGCAGAATATGATGAAGGCCCGGCATATAAGTAGCCTAAATTATTATTATTCTGATCGTCTACTTGATTGGCTGAATGATCCACAGAATAATTCACGTTTGTTACGATATCTTGTCTATCATTAGGGTTAGGAATATGGTATCCATTATTTTTACTACTTAATGCTTTAGGAGTGCCAAATTCGTTTATTTGAAAAGTATTCAGAATTCTTTGTTGATCCTTTTCATCTTCCAATTGGTACCTAACTGATGGAATAAACTGAAACGATATGCGGTTATCAAGGTTGTTGCTTTGGATCAATTTTGCATTGAGTCCTCCACCAAAGTTATTGTTTGGTTGACGAACGATATTTGCTTGAATATTTTGCTTAAGTGCCTCATTGTCGTATTTTGTGAACAAGTAATACGATTGATCTTTTTTGTAAGTAACAATTTTATTATTATCAGTTGGATGTTTAATAGTTCCAACAATTTTATCTTGCAGTTGTGCCGTTATTCCGTTATTGGTATTCAGCAAATTGCCAAGAACTTGTGCGGAATTTTCTTGGTTATTATATGAATTACTTTCAATGGAAGGAGCCACCTGCAGCCTAGCTGGATGAGATATGGGCAAACTTTGTGATTGAACTATTTCTACTTCTGCACTAGATTGTTTTACGGAGTTTGTGTTAATTACTTTATTTTGATTACTACCACGCTGTAGTTCTTCGGCCTCTAAATTGTTCTGTAGATTTTCAGTTGATTGAACAAGCTTAGCAGGGCTTTGTGTATTATAAATTTGACTTGTAACATCTGGAACTGGAAGTTGGTATAATTGCCCGCTATAAATGGTGTTTTCATTAGACAAATGGTTTGCGTTTTGATTGTTGGTGCCGCTTTGGAATCGTGATGATTGTGTTCTGAATTGGTTTTGAGTAAGTTGTTGTGTTGGGGCTACGTTATACTGCATGCTATGTGTTTGTTGAACCTGGTTTTGTGAATTATTTTCATATTTTGCAGTTTGTCCGTGCTGTTCAGTAGCATTGGTTATGGGTGGAGCAATTGACATAATGTTTGCTGTATTAGTAGGACTGTTCTGGTCGTTTTCTGAATATTGTGATGATGTAAGTTGTGATATTTGGTTCGTTATCTGTGCAAGCTCTGCGCTGTTTATATTTTGGAATTGTGGTTGTGCTGTAGTGGAGGTTAATACATTTTCTTGTGCAATGCTACTGTATCCCTTCGCTTCGTTGATGGAATCAGCCAGGAATGAAAATACAAATGCCTGTGAATGAGAAATATTTGATTTTTTATCAAAAATTAATTTTCCTATAGGAATGAAACTGGGGTTAGTTGATTTATTAGCCTTATTAGCAAGAACTAAATAATTACTGCTACCGGTATTTAATATCTCTAATCTGTCATACTCACTTTCCTTACAACTTTTGAGGAGATATGATGCAATTTTTTCTGGAATGGTTATTTTTAATGAAACTGTTCGCTCGATTGTATTTAATGCGGGTTCTTTGAAGAAAGGTAAATTAGCAAGTGGGTTATTGTTATAGCCATTATAATCGTTTTCTACAGGAGGCTCTAGATCTGTAGATGGCTGTTTAATAAGTTGTGAGCTTTGTGACGCTACGGTAGGTGTTTGAGGTGTTAATTTTTCTCCAATATCAGTATTACGTTCAGGCGGCAAGAAGTTATCATCATAATAATCGTCAGATTGTATTTCTTGACGAAGTTGACCAAACTTCTCAGGAGATGCTGTGTTTAATATGTTACTAGTATCTTTCACTATGTCGCTAACCGTTATATCTAGTTTTTCTCTGGTTAGTATATCAGCAAAGGTTAGATTGCCATTATTTATCTTAGTGTTAGATTGTTTAGTGTCAGTAAAAGAGACATTATTTTCGATTTCATTACTTGGAGTCGTGAAAACAGTTGATGAAGTAGTTGGAGCAATTCTCAGTTGCGCACTTTCATAGTAAGAAGGTACAACAACTGGTGATAAATATTGTCGCGACAAAACAACTGGATTATCAGAAGGTGGTACATAAAGTCTAGCATTTGGTTTATAAGTGGTAGGTGCAATATAAAGTAATGAAGCTTTTGTTGGCTGAACAAAAGCCGTCGATTTTAAGCGATCTGAAAAAATTGAACGCGTTGGATTTGTTGGAGCCAGATACAGAGATTGAGGTTCTCTAACAGTGGTCTCAATTTGTTTAGCAGCTATTGTAGTTGGCTGACTGTATATATACGGAGTGGGTTCGGGCTCTGATATTATTTTAGCACTTTGAGATAAAGTCATTTTTCTAGTTAAATATGGAGTCGTATCCTGTATCAATTTTGCTGCTATGGATTTAGTGGGACTATTGTAAGTGTAAGGAGTTGGTTCAGCAATCAATCTAGCCGCTTTTGAAGGTTTCACAATCCAGGTCTTAAATGTTATCCTGGACTTAGCATTAGGATTTCGTTTTACTTCTTGCACAATTCTATTAAAGTTTAGTGCTCTTGCGGCAACAGTGGAAGGGACAGTACTACTTACCAAATTTTGTTTCGCTTCGTTACTAACTTTGCCGCCGATTTCATTGGCGAATTGTGGTATAGGTGTTTTGTAGGTATATGGCTGCTTATCTTGATTTGAATTGTAGTTGTACTGTTGTTTGGCATATTCATTTTCAAACTCTGATTGCTTTGCGTTCTGTTGTGAAGGTATGATATTGCTAGTAAATTGAACTTTCTGCCGAATCTGATCTCTCTGTGTGTTTATTGTGTTTTGTGAGTTAAATGATAGAGTAGTTCCAGGGTTGCTTATTTGCTTTTGACTATATTGCACATTTCCTTGATTGTAGTTCTGAGTTGGTCTTATTACTTGTGAGAAACCATTATTATTCAATAAAGGAGTGTTCTTAGATTGTATAAGACGTCCGGCGTGACCGTTAGAAATAATGTTTCCAGATTGTACGTTTTGCGTGTTCTGATTTCTGTTGCTTTGCACGTATTGACTGTTCTGTCTCTGTCTCTGAAACACTTCGGTGTCTTGTGTTGGTTGTTGAATGGTGTTATCTACAGGTATGTAAGTTGGACTCAGCGTTGAAGCAGTAAAAGAGTTATCATTGTAAGAGTTTTGAGCAAAATTTTGTTGGATTTGCTTAGCTGGAATATAAACATTGTTTGGGGTTCTCTCAGGTCCAGCTATTAAAGCTCCGTTGGGGAATAATTGTCCAGAAGGTGGTTTGTAGTTCTGCATGACAACGAGGTTGCTTTTCATCGCTGTTTTGTCTAAGGGATTCCTCATGGGGTGTGTGAGCATCTTTTTTACATCTTTCATCAGCTGCGGCCCTAATTTGAGGTTACCGAACTTTTCGTTGTTATTATTGAACAGTAACTGCGATCTCTGGCAATTAACATTCATCCACCAATCGCAGACGAAGACAGCTTGGTTGAACAACGTTCCATTCGGGCAAAGGAACGATTGGAATCCATAGGTAGAACCCGCGGTGCACACTCTGAATACTTGACAGTTCGTTTCTATATCTGCATAATATCCTGTAATCAATTATATTTTATGTACTTTTTTAAAATTAATTCCTACAATCAATATGAAAATTTCACAATGTAAACTTATATAGTATTGTACCTATTTTAATACAGTTTCCATATTCGGTATTATATGACCGTTGTGAACAAATGTATTTAAATTAATTTGAAATTGGAACTAGAAAGTTCTTTCAAAGATTATTATGGAAACAAGGATTATGAAATGGTGACAACCAAGGGCAGCGATGGGGAACCAATGACAGGCGACAAAATAATTTGGGCACGACATTAAATAAGGAATTTAGGTACCTAATCGAAACAATTTATTTTTCGTCTACATTTGAGGTTCATCGTGAACCTCAAATGTGTTCATCGGGCTACCAGTGCCGGAACAGCAACAGCAGAAGTCGCACTATTTTTTTCTTTCGTATAAACATAAAACTGTTAATGTTACTATTGCTGTACAAAATGTATATTTCTGGTTTTGCAACCAGTTTTAAGTTGATAGTATTTAGTTTTATTTTTTATCGCCATTAATCACAAAGTCGAGATTGTTTGACGGCACGTCATGGCCTCATTAAACATTTCTTTAGGAAAAATGGCAAGTAGATCAATAAAGGTTCGCCATCCCTGACCTAGGGGTATCTATTCATTCATTAGAGGGTTATTAGGGGGTTTCATTCGTGAGATCATGAGTTGAACCCATGATCTTTGGTCCGTATACCACAGACGAATGTTTCAATATAAGCATGTTTTTTTTTAATATGTTACTTAGCTCTGAAGGAAAATATCGTGAAAAAACCAGCATATTCTAGAATTTAAAAAATCTGGAGCGCGTGTACCCCACTCTACCAATCGGTACTGGGAGAGCGTGATGAATTATAACCCGTAACATCCTGGTGATTTAGGGGGGCACGTATTATGAAAATATTACTCGTACCTACTTGTATCTTTAATAGCACGTAGGACACAATTATAAGTTTCCGACCTCGGAAATAACGAAAAAGTTATAATTTGAATATTTTAGATTGACTCAAATAACAAATAGTTACCTGGATCTTTTCCAGCACAAGTGAATGATGTTCTTGGTATTGTGCTCAGGGTGGGATAGTCGCTGCCCGGTTCGCCAGGCACCGCTAATCTGATGTCCCAGCCATGCCCGTTGTCATACTGACCGTTGGTGTGCTGTGACGATCGCCCGTTCTGAGCCTCAGCCCATGAGATCGCGAAGCACACTGGAAAGTCAATTATAATATCTGTTTAGAGAATTTATGGATAAGTTTAACTATTTACTCAGAGCGATGTAGTGCCTAAGGTGTAGTTATGTATGTAGTGATGTTAGAAGCATAATCTTTTAAATATAATATGCTAAATATACAATACATACACCAAGGAGTATACATACTGTCAAGGAGTTTTACCTGCGCAGTCATTAAAACTATTTATTATTAACCATAACCAGTTCTTTTATCGTCCACTGCTGGAAATGGCTTTCTTGTGCATGAGGGATATATGGCCTTAAAACAGCACGCTGACCGAGTCAGTCTTTGAGAGTTCCTCAGGGTTTATGGTAACGGCTTTGTTAACAAGAAAGGGCTGGTTACGGTTTACGGTTTTATTTGATTTTGACGATTTTTTACTTACTAATGTACGTTACTTGATCGAACCTGATTAAGTTTCTATAGGTAATGCTCCTGTCAAAATATCAGACAGTGTGCTAGCAAGCGTCTACAATGAGTGTTGCAAACTGCGCCGCGGGGTTCTCACAGGTTTTTGTTAACTGCTTACTATACTTAATAAGGGTGGCAAAAACCGAATCAATGGTATAGACGGATACTCAGATTCTCACGTAAGACACTATGGATTGTTACTTAACACGGGACCTTTATTAGCCTAGATTAGCAAAAAACGTATCAGTTATGTTTATTGAGTGCTAATAACGTCTCATTTCACATTCCAATGAATACTGTCTTCTCATTACTTTATTAAATTCTTGTAAAGGAGATTTTATTTCATAGTATTCAATTGCAGTAATATCTGCCGCAAAACCGATAACCGATGGGGTAGACGAGTCCCCGAATAGAGACTACTTACCGGGAAGCGCAGGGTGGTACGCCCCAGGCCAGGTGACCCAATGACTTGAAGAAGTTTG
The DNA here is from genome assembly GCA_943735995.1 of Sesia bembeciformis. NCBI lineage: Eukaryota > Metazoa > Arthropoda > Insecta > Lepidoptera > Sesiidae > Sesia > Sesia bembeciformis. The sequence continues at coordinate 10,815,565 of OX031043.1, forward strand.
CCGGTGGTGGCTGGATGAGAAGAGCCGAGGATCGTGTGTGGTGGCGAGACTTGCGGGAGGCCTATATCCAGCAGTAGAAAGACATAGGCTGATGGTTTGGTACGGTAATATTCAGTTTAAAATTTAACTATATTGTTAAACCCGATGAAATTGATAAATTTGAAAACTGACATTGTCAAACCGCTAAAGATTGTCAAATAACTGGTATGGTATATTCGTTATACTCGCTCGCAGATTTGGCTGGTCAATCCTGTGGATTGACAAGGTCTCTTACTCAAAGCTAAAAGTATTTTTATATTTCGACCTTTTATTGATGTATTTTAAAGACAAACTAATGCATTCGTCGTTTGATTAGTTAATCTAATGTGGGCATGTATTCGTTGATTAGTTAATAAAGAAATCATTTCTGATTAATTGTGGCTATGATTTATTGGGGCGGTAATATATTAGCGTTTCGATCAGTATGATAAAAGATTATGCGGTAAAATATGAGCAGTAAAATAATGGAAACGAGGAGTCTTGAAATGAGTAGCTCAATAAATATTTGAATAAGTGAAAATCAGATTGGATAGTAAAATGAATAAATGGGCAGTAACGCTTGAAGAGTCACTAAATAGAAATCGGTCCGTTGGAAATATTGGGATGAGAAGTAAATAAATAGCATATGAATTATCTCTAACAAATTGTTTCTGGACGGCTTCTAACATAATCAAGCCGAATCGTTTCTGGGTAGGAAAGACTTTTGAACCAAAGTGATATTAAAAATTACACAGTAAATTTGATCTCACTTACTACAGACAGGTCCGAGTACGTCTCGGAGTAAGTCCGAGTAAGTCCGAGGACGCCACGCAAAGCGAGCTTTGACTACTTCATTATAGTCACACCTAGGATTGAATCAAGGGCTGAAATCAATATTTTTTTGCTTCGGGGTTTGATTTCTCAGTTCAGTCACTCCTAGGGTTAACCAACACTACACCATTAAAAGGTCGAAACTGAAATCTATTTCGGGACTTGACCAAACCCATTTATCAATCCTAGGAGTGATTAGTCCTTCCCCGAAGAGACCGCACTACCAACTTTGATCATAACATATTATATACCAGTAATTTGACAATTAAGTATATCTAATTGTTAGGTTAGATCTAATATCAATCTATTTTATTTGCTATAGTATTATTGCTATATAGGCTGAATGGTTTATGAAAAATGAGAATCAGCAACATTAAAGAACCTCATTACGTAAGATTCCGAGAATGAACTCCTAAACTAGCTACTTATTTGATAAATCACATAGTTGTTAAGAAATGTTCCGATTGGAATAAATTACAATAACAAATCAACCTGTTGTCTGTCCGAATGTCCGGATGTGTTATAATGGCCGTAGAAAGTGACAAGGTCTTAGGTAACGATTGTCTTCGAACTAGATTAGGTGTTGTGTGACCACAGAGATCACTGGGTGACGGAGTAGGGCATTAATTGAATAGGTACTAAATACAAGAGGCCGACCAAGGGCGTGTCGTGTCGGGCAGGCACAAGAACGGGTCCGATAGCCCATCAGAATAACATTCCATTTCAGCTTTATAAAAAGCTATTTCATTCTTGAGAAAATTGTTATTTCTAGGAAAATCATTTTTCAAAAAATTTCAGAAACTATCTTTATTTAGAGTTCGTTATAACGATAGTAAAAAGTATAATGGATATAGCGAGTAGTGTATGATGGGATGGACGACTTCCCTTGTTGCATAACACTTCCCACTCGATGGGGTTGGATGAGATGTGAAATGAGCTCTTCTAACAAATCCCCATACATTCTTGAAGCCTGTTAGTTTCACACTTTTACGTTCACGCTAGCTGGTGAGTATGACCAAGCGGCTATCGGATAGATCGCAGAATCGCGTTTGAAGACGAGAAGAGCTGTCTGAAATTTCTTTGATGGATAGTATGAGAAAAGACGGAATTCGTAAAAGAAGTCACAGATATAGTGCTCAGAATCGAGAAGCTGAAGTGAGTCATATCTCTCGCAGGACCTACAACCGATGGGGTCAGCCAAGTCCTTGAATATAGGCCGCATACCAGGAAACGTAGCATGAGAAGTGCTCGGGATATGTGGAGCGATGTCTTGAAGAAAGTCGCCAGTGGCGGCTAGATGAGAAGAGAAGAAGAACGAGTCCATGCAACATGCAACTTGGAAAGGCCAATAACCAGTAGTGGAGAGGAACAAGCTGATGGTATGGATACCTACTAATCATAAGTAAAGTTATTGATAAAAGTATTTTGTTAATTGAGTAATTGAAATTCAGTCATGAAATACTCTCGCATCACAATAAATTTGTTTAATTTTCGTTATGACATACAAGCTGACCTATAAAATATTTATGTCAATATCCGTTTGACGGGGCTGATTGAACAAAGTCTTTTGACAAACAATGCCGCTATGTTGATTCTTTGATGCTTTTGATGACAAATTGCATGTTAAATTTCAATAAAATCACGAATCAAATAAATGAATAATATTTAAGCGGAAGCCGTGCGTAGTAAGGATGGTGGATTATACGTTTATGTTTACAACTTGTTCCTAATGCCCTTAAAGTGATAACTATGAGTCTATGAAAGAATAAAATAGAATAGTAATCAATTTTAAATTTACAATTCCATTTAACTGTCAAGCTATATATATGATTATGACCAGCTTTGAATTTTCTTTTGTATTAGTGGTCCTGTTGGGCCAAACCGCGCTTGACTGGCCAACTTTTGAATACTATTTATATAAACTGCTACTAATAAACACCAATTGATCATTCATATCGTCTATTTTTTATCTATTGTTTAAAATAAAAAAGGTAAAAATACGTGATTAAGATCCGTACAATAATAGATAATTTGTGTGGAAAGACGCGGAAATCGTTAAAGTTATATTACTTGCGAACTTGACTATCAGAGATTTGCAATTGGCCATATTGACATTTGACACCTCTCATAGGCGTAATACAAGAGAGGTCGATTGCATGTTACAAATACATAAAACTAGGCGTACTAATAAAACATACGTTTAGAGGCAGCTTCCGTTATTCGGCTATAAACTGCTGGAACAACATACCTCCTCCTATTAGAACTCCTATTAGAATATGGGAAGTGGTGTACAGGGCTTTGAGCTGTTCGGGGAACCACTTTCTGTAATTCATCTATATGTACATGTTCTGCATGTTATTTGTTTAAAACATCTCCTTTTATCTATATATTTTATTCTATAATATGATTGGATTAATAAATATTTCTAACTTTATTTATACGTTATATTTTGGGCATATTTATTTATTATTATATACTAATCATAACTTAAAAACGTTATACACAACTAATATGTATACAATACAATTAATTATAGACTAAATGTAGCTGACTCAACGGGCATTAGTTTCATTAGAGGCCCCAACAGAATATCAGCGCTTCTCATCGATTGGGGAAGCAATATGCTGTTGGGGACCTCTTTGTTGCCGCACCATGTACACACATTTTGTGCTACATTATCATTTTGTCGTAATCTAACAACCGCTGGGCGCGCTCGACTGGCCACGTTACCCCCTATCTCAAGAAGTACCTACCTTGAGGTACTTGCAGTACATTCTAATAGTATGTACTGCATTTCCCATTTTATCTTATTTCCCTGATGTACGTACATGTTTCGGTAGTGAGTGAGATATGCCAGAGCCCATTCCCATCCTATCTCTTCCCATTCTTCCAACCCTTTCTCCAAATCCATTCCTATATCTCCAAAAGTAGGCAGCGCATCTGGGGTCGTGCCAACGTTAGTCATTTTGGGCTAATATTGGCATGTATCGCGGGTCTCTATGGGCGACAGCATCCACTTACCATCAGGTGGACTGTATGCTCGTTTGCCTGTTACGTCCATAAAAAATAACTTTGGTAATTCTGTGTGCTGTGGTGACAAATAAATTTATTTTCCTTCTATCTTTACTTATTTGATTGCCTATGAATAAATTGTATAACATAATCAACTAATTTACAAATACATTATTAGAATACTATATCACAAAGTACAGAACGGTACAGATAAACGTACATTTATATTTTTTGCGGAAGTTTATGCAGATACATGATATAATCCCGTCCGCCCGCCCTCGGAGCGTGCCGTTCCCGCCCAACTAAGTGCACACTACTTGCCATCATAAACGCAAATCTTAGCTCGTTTGCCCGCACTATAAATATTATTGAAACGGGAAAGGTTTATTTATATGAGTTATGAAGTTAAATTTTTTTGATAAACAAGGCATGAGAATTTTCCTCAAATAACCAACTAATTTTCACACTAAGTAAATAAGATGCATTACTATACAAAATTTACTTTTCAGAATACCTAAGCACTAATTAATCAATTAAGTCATTACTATGTCCTATTATAACAATAAAGAGTTGTTTTTCGTTAATTTCACTACTACACGTGGTAAGTGATACCTCATGTAATAGTGAACTAAGTATCTTTACCCTTATTACAATTTTTGACGCTTCTTGACAAATTATTAAAATCAAACTATCGGAATCCATAAGAAAACTCACAACTATTAAAAACAGTAGATGTTGATTGTTGAAATGTAAATTAAAACAATGAGCTCACCGAAAATCACCAAATTCCTCATTTCGAAAGTCCATACAAGCACTAACACTCCAGTCTTGGTCACTATTCGGCACTATAGGTTGCTTCAACACAGAACGGCACACGAGTACCTATGTTATAAGTGACACAGGGCGGAGCGGTGTGACATCGTAGCCGTGCGAAAGGCGACAATGCGAATGATAGATACTGAAGTGTGCCGGTGTCTTTCTACATGTGCCCTACCAGTATCGTTATAGTAGGCAAAAACGAGCTGGTTTCATAGATTGTTGTCAACATAAATCTTATTCACTATTATGAATGCTTATCGCAGATTCAGTATCGACTGCAATGTAATGTGTATTGTCGATTGATTTGTCTACTTGTAATCCAAATCATCAGTGCGTTCATCGACTTTATACCCTAATACGACTTTATATCTTTAAACCGCGAACCCTAAAGTTGTGGAACTAACTGGCAGCTGAGGTTTTTCTGACGACATGGGACTCTTCAAAAGAGCTGTGAACAGGATTCTGCAAGGTCAGCAGCGCACCCGCTTGCCTCCTGGTGTGGCAGGTGTCCATGGGCGGCAGTGACCACTTACTATCAATTATAGTTCGCCCGCGCACCTGTCATCTCTTCTATAAAAAACTTATATTTTTATTTTCACCAGAGTACCTAAATCTAATCAACCTTTAAATTTTCCGCCATCAATTGGATGCCCATTCAGTATTTTTTAATAGTTATTTAATTATCTCTCTTATTCAAATACGTGGATAATTGAATTATCACAGGCCGTGCAATGTATGTACGAATTTCTCCATGTTGATTGTCGTATGAATGGGTGGAAAATCAGCGTTTTTGTATTAACAGTTATTGCGCTTTGAGAGTAATCATGTTAACGCGTTGTGTATTAGACGTAATAGGATTAGTTGACGCAACATGGGCCAATCTGCACTGAATAATGAACATAAGAATATACATTAGTACACATACACTGCGACTCTTATGACTGTAACTTGTACTGATTTTTTTATATATGGACAAATATGTACATGACTCTCGGTCGACTTAGATTATACCGTGTTTTTAGGAAGCGCAAGCATTCTCTTTACAAAGTAAATAATCCATGAAATAACACTATTGTTGTAATACTTACTACTCGATTGAAATTTTTTGGCGTGGATCAATTCTACGGTATTGTTTGGAAAAAAAATAAGTCAATTTATTTGTACATAGAATATTACTCGAATGTAACAGTACATTGATCGATTGTCATAGGGTCTATTTACGATAAGAGATGGGTTGAAGATTATGCCTCGAAACTGCGAAAAAACTGCAAAGAGAAAGCTTTCTCTTTTTCTCTTACTATACAGTAAGACATTATAATAATCTTTGATTTCGGAGAGATGCCTAGAATTCTCGAAATTTTGAGATAGATACACAATTGACCCAATTGTACTTTATTTGAAGGTGAATTAGGAATATTAACATATTTTCTTTTACAGAACGTGTGGGATTTGAATGTTACTGCCATAAAATCCTGAAATGACATTCCAACAAATCTATTAATTATTAGATTAAGTTTAAATAAGTTCGTCTCGAAACTGAAACCCCTTCGCCAGGGCAAAGACCATAAACCTCCGTGTGGCCTTTACTTTCATTTATAATCGATTTGAAAGGATTTCTCTGATCCCGTTGCCTTCGTGACACGCACTGTTAGGTACATGTCTATGTGTATCTATGGTATATAGCCTGCAGTGTTATAGGCTGACGTCGATAGCATCATCTCGTTACAATACCAATAATTACAATCGGGATATATCAATAACTACAGATAAAGAGGAACTTATTTTGAAAATGTATTTACCTACTTTACATAATACGATTTAAGTGAGTCAAAAATGTAAGAGATGAATTGCATCTTACATAATTAATAAACACAAGTACATGAATAGAGTCTGGGATGTGAATCTCTTTTTTTTTTTTTTGAAATAAGTAAATTATAAGGTAAGACTTCAATTCTCTATAGACAAATAATCTTAATCAGTTAAATTATTTTTAAATATTTTCCCTAAAAAAAATGAGATTCTGATGCAAATATCTGTACTTATTGTTATTAATAAAATTATTTCGTTTAGCGAATATTGGCATAGGCGCGAGCGTAACTATACGTAACGTCGTAATCATTAACATGTTTAAGTTATGAAAACAAAGACCGATTAGTCAACAATTCAGGAAAAAGGTATGTTACAACTCCAATCAAATTTACTGACTAACTAATTCTTTAAATCTCCGGCGCAATAATTACAATAATTTTCTATATAAACAATTGTATGTTTAATAAAGGTTTCTGTCTCTCAGTCACAAGAACACGTAGTGTGAAATGCGTTAATGAAGTTGGATATCAGCTTTTTGTGCGATATGACAGAAATATGTAAAAATGTGTTCCGTGTGAACACATGCGGTCTAATCTAACAAACGATTTTATTTAAAGTTATTGTGAGAAAATAGATCTTTGCAGAAATGTTCAAAACTTAAATTTATATATCCTTTATTTCTGTTTTATCATTAGTTCTCTTCATGAGAACAATAGCTCTGATTTCAACATTGCTGTGCATTTTGATGTTGTTCAAAATCCAGTACCAGTTGTAGTAGTTTTAATTCAAATATATTTTATTAATAGCTCAGCACAGCATCGGCTACAGATAAATCCAAGAGAAGATTCGGGTAAAGAGAAAACAGCCAAAAGTCTCCGTTAATGGTTTAAAAAAGCAACCGTCCATTGTTTAGAGCTTCTGTGTTCAAAACTGCCAGAATGATCGCCAACTTTCGGTGTAAGCAGAACCGGGTACCAGCAGCCTGTATCTCTGCACATACGAGTCCTATCGGTAAACAGACGACTTGATGACAACCTATTAATATTGCAGAAACTTGATAATCATCAAGTGTTATATCGTATTATGTGACATACTGGAATATATTTACATAAGTTTAGTATTCAAAGTGTGAACCGCCGCCGGAACAGTAACATTGCATAATACTTACTTGAAAATTATCGTATTAGATGAATGATAAACACACAAGCCTCGTAAAATATGCGTTGGGCGAGAGGACTGGCTCAGTTCGAGCCTATTGAACTAAAGATTTATTGTCGTTACGTGTTTTTATTCACATTTTATTGGAAGGGTGTAGCACTGGTATGCGGAAGTGAGATATTACACAATGAAATACGGTCTGAGTGTTCTTACTATTTTTACTTACATAGGTGTGTTTAGACTGATTAATTTGCAGAAATAGGTCCAAGCAGGCTTTAATAATATAAGAAGACAATTAGACTTAAGAAGACTTAAGAACATTAGAATTAGACAATCAATTAGTCTATACAAGAATCAATTATCCTCTCCGTTTAGCTGCTCGTCTTGAGATTATTATTAATTAATCGAGCCATACCTAATTTGTCTGTTATTTGAAGAAGATTATTATTGTTTGCGGCACCGCTGGCTCTGTTTTCTATCCTATAAATACCAAGATAGGTACTTAATACTTTGTACAATATTTATCTGCTTACAATATTTCGGACACCAGTCCGTGTCTCCCTCACGGCTCGCCACCACATACAACATTTCCTTTTTTTAGGAATGGCTAAATTCTTATGGCCCAAATGGCCTTTCAAGAGTCACCGAAGTACATGCGCTCATCTCATCCAGCCACCACCGGTAACTTTCTCTGAGTTGTCAGTCCACTCCTTACCAGCTATAAATTTGTTGAAATTCAAGCATAATATATGGGAATATTAATTGGACCTCATGTTCATTCGGCGAACGCGGGACATATACTCGTAAATTCTAATTAATCGTTATAAAATGGTAGTATGATTTTTAAAATTTAAATTATGATATATAGCAATAAATGTCAAAGCAGATAATATTTTTTATTTATTTTAATTTTTGACTTTTAATGAATAGAATATAAACACAGTTTATAGCCATTAGTCGCAGCTTCAACCAGACGGACACACACACGTTGTAATGATCTGATTGAATTTCGAAATGATATAAAACGAAAAGGAATTTAAACATTTCTAATTATTATAACAATTTCAACAAAGACGAAACTTTATTCATACTTTTCCAAAAATATCCACATGTCGACTCCGAAGTTTTTAAAACCCAATTTCTTAAACAAATCCATAGCTTTTCCGTTGCCTTCTATTGCATAAGTCAGTATATCTTTTCCTTTCTTCAGCCAATCATTTACTGCTATTTTAGCAATAAATTCAGCATAGCCCTTTCTTCTATGAGGTTCTAGACAATATAGGTGGCTGAAAGCCCCAGTTTCTATATCCACATTGATCCATGCCAAAGGTTGGTTGTCCAACGAATACAGGACGTAAGAAAGTTCATTCTTCATCAATGTTTCGAAGTACTTGTAAGATCTTTCGCTGTGGAAAGTCCATGTTGTATCAACAAGGTGTAGAATTTCGGGTTTTAGTGGTCCTACGTAGGTGTTTGGTGGACAACTGTAAGAGAAATGTTAAACATTATATACAATTATTCAACAGTGAAAGTGGCAAACTAGCAAGAAGAATAAACAGAAGGATGGGATAGCTTAGGGGTATCTATGCTCGACTCTTATTCGCAAGGTTGTATGTTCGGTTCTGCGCGCACCGCTGATTATCACTAGCTTTGCAGTTAAGGAAAATAAATACCTAGTGAGGAAATCCACATTTTCGAAAATTTCAAAAAGTGGTATGAGTATGTGTGTTTATCCACCAATCCACCATGGGTCCGTATTGTGGATTGCGTTCGAAATACCCTGTCATGATTAATAAATAAATAACGCCACACTTAATGGCCTAGGATTCCGTGTGTCGTGGGTCCATAGACACACACAAAGACGAACACAAAACGACAAACACAATAATGGGGGAGGCCTGTGCCCTGAACTGGCACTGCAAAGTCAAATATCGAAATGAGCAAACAGTTCACCTGATGGCAAGCAACTAGTGAGGCCTGTGGACATTTGTGATACATTCCAACATTAGTGAAAAATTATTATATTGTATATATTTTGTATTATTTTTTAATGAAAGTTCGGCGTGTATGTGGTTCTATCGGGTTCTTTCCACAATTAATAGATCAGAGCCACCATTTTATGTTGGAGTCCCTCCTCGAGTATACTCGTAACTTCTGTTGGAGACATCCAGCTCCTACCATTCGTCGACTAGTATTCTTGACTTGCTGCATGCGTTTATATAGGTTCAGATTTCCGAGAATTTTCGTTAGTATGCCACATCCATACATTCCAAGAGTGCACTGGCACTGGGGCTTCCTCAGCATTAATAAATAACATGTATTTACCTATGTACATTTACCTATGTTTTTCATATATGCATGTCTTAAGTATTCAAGTATGATTAAGTATGCAACGCAACCAGCTCTTTCAGTATCCACTGCTGGACATGGGCCACACCCTCATGCACATTGTCTCGTGCATGAGGGATGTAAGGCCTTAAAACGCCACGTTGGCCAAGCGGGTTGGAGAGACTACTCTTTTAGAGGTTTGTGTTAGCCTATTCCTTCGTCGCCTTTTACCACACCGCGGGAAGAGATTGGGCGATGCTATTCTATAGCCGACACTACACGGCATTAGCTATACGGCATGGTTAAGTATATTTTCATATATTTATGTACCTACCTCAGATTTTCAAACGGAGCACTGTCTCTATTCAGAATGTATTTAACAGCACCACCACTATTCGCAGCGAAGGTAATTCCTAGAGATTCACATACTTTCTTCAAACATTCTACGACATCAGTATCAGCAGAAGGGAATGCTGGTATCCTTTTCCAATCTATTAAACTCGTGGATAGCAATGCGGCTTCCATTTTCTTTATATTTCGATTTAGCGGATGCATGTAGACTTGGTAAAAGCCATCCTGTGAAACCATTAATTTTTATTTTTAATCGAATAATGTTGTTTTTATTGTGATATGAATTATTGGCCCCCACTAATACACTAAATACAGAGTACGTCGTTCAATTGTTGCAATAGAAAGTGTGATTGATATACAGGTTGTCGTCGAAACTTTACGAAATCATTGATTTCCTTCCCTACGATTGCACGAGATCAATAAAATAACAATTTACAAAACTTTTCTTGCAAACAGTTCAATTCTTTTGCGTTCTTACGAATTTTTTATAAAATAATTATTTTTTGAGTTTTTAACAATTTGTTCATACAGAGAGGACAATGTAACAAAAAATCTAAATCTAAAAAAAATTGAGTTGTTCCTTAAATGAAAGCTTATATTATTCATAGAGATCTTTCAATTTTAAGGCAGTTAATGTTAAAACCATGAGCGAACCATGACATAAGCTATGAACGAACTATGACATAAACCGTGAGCGAACCATCACATAAACCATGAACGAACTATGACATAAACCATGAGCGAACCATGAACGAACTATGACATAAACCATGAGATAAACCATTAGCGAACCATGACATAAACAACTTTTCTATTCTTATCTTTTATTTATTAATTATTAATAATAGGTATCTTTTTCATATTTTTTATCGAAAAAACCTTATCGCTTTAGCAGTTATAATGATATAATGATTATGGTAGATCATAACAAACACATAGTCACTAATTTTATGTTTGTTGGTGGGTCGGGATGACATCCGTACATTTTTCCCGTTATCCTTTGCTAAATACAAAGGATAAAAATTCAAAAATTTACGAAAAAAAACGAGTAAGTAATATTTTATGTCCACAACAGAGAATCGTGAACAGTCCATGGTTACAGGTTTCGGGAAAAATATTTTAAGGATGTCTATATTCTATTCTCGTTAAGAAAAATAATGATCCATCCAAAGTAGCGATAATTGGTCAATCGAGGAACGCTCCCTCTCGTAATTGGTCAATAGGAGAAATCAAATAACTGATAGTGATATGACATCACTGTTTTCTTAACTTGAACAGAGATCAGTACCTAGACTTATCTTTCAGTTTTAACATTTACAAACGAACCTTATTGAACGTCTAATTTTTTTATGTAGTAATAAGGTGGCAGTCAGGCAGAGAATCCACCTGGTGGTAAGTGGATACTGTCGTCTATGTACTCTGCGGTTCATGCCAACATCAGTCCAGAATAACAATACACTGGCAATACCTTTGGAGGTTTGGGAATGGGTTCGGGGAAATGTTGGGTAAATCGGGAGGGATAGGATAAGATGGGATGGGAATAGGCCACTCGAGAATACCCAACGGCTCCCCCAAATTGAAGTTTAGCGTATGTGTTACTTACGTATTACAACGAAATAAACGTTGCAATAATTTATTCTTATTTCTTACGGAATTTAATTTCAAATAAAAAAATGCACACGAGATTTTTTCTACGAAATTCCAAGGCATCAAGCAATTTCTGGCAAGAGTACAGCATTTTTTACGCCCTCAAAGTAAAGCAATTCATTTTCTGTACTATGTATAATGAAAAGGTTAATTTTATTATGGGAGGATAGCCGACCGATGGCGCTGTGGAAACTCTCAAAGCGCTTTCATTTTATAAGTAGGTTGAATTTTACATAATGGAAACCAATTCCTTTTTCATGTCGAGATTTAATTGTCAACATTGACGTTATAATCTCTATCAGTACTTAGATCATCGACATGGGGTATCTATTCTCTAACTGATGACTTAGATAGATCTATCTATTTATATAGACAGGCTCATAGAGGTATTTAGCATACATCTGTTTGTTCGTTGGGGCATGTATTGCGCTTCTGTTGCAACTATCACAACATTCTATAGCGTGTTTCTGGTAGAATTTAGTGTATTTTATTTATCAAAATCAATCCAGAAGTAATTTTGAAACTATTACAGGTTTTGTAAGAGAAGATAAGTGTATGAAAGTAAAATAAAATACATACATAATATTAATTTAATACATAACATGCATTGATTTTGGAATTAAGTAAACTATAGGTGGCAGTGCACATGCATCTATGAACCTTAAGAGCTTAAGACCTTAACCGATGTAGACTCGAGCTTTTAACTTCAAGAGTGAAACTTAAGTCAAAACTTTGAAACCAAAAACTTTAAAAAAATGGACCATAACGCTTACGAACATTTACCGCTGGAGACTTAAAGGTTCATTAGCAGTCATTATAGCGGTGTTCATTGTAGATTTGATTAGTTATAAGAAAAAGTAATTTTATCTTTATTCGCCATTTTAAGTTTTAATTCATTAAAATCTAGGAGAGAGCCAGTAGTTCAATCGTTAAAACAAAACAATTCTTATTTAAGTAATAGTTAACTAGTAGCGGCCGCGCCAAACTTTTTGTTCGCTCTGAACACGAGACGAGTAGCATCGCATTAGCATATATCTGCTTATAAGTTCTGATTAGCTACTTGTATAAAATGTACGTGACTTGTAAAAAAAAGTACTGTGATTTTTTACCTTAACACTAGTTGCGATCACACCATTAGTCATATCACCCTCTGGACAATAAACTTTAAAGCCGATAGCATCACTGAAGTTCTGGTACGTGATTTGTGCATCCAGAAGGCAATATGCCACTGCTCCTTGAGGCCAGTGTTTTCTGTATAAATCACGGAGCTGTGACCATTTGCTTCGTGGTATTTCTATCAAAGGCTCCATACTGAAAAAAAAAGAAGTGAGAATGTAGGTATACAGTTTTTGTATCGCTTATGCTCCAATCGTTCAGGGCCCGCGTGGTGAATTACAGCCTGAAGCCTACTATTTATATGGCTGTAGGTAATATGGCTGTAATATGGCAAGTCTGAGGCCTGCAGTGAGATAAAAGGCAGAATATTAGCACGTAAAGGAAGTACCTATATCAGAAGTATTTCCGACGACTAAAGTTAGTCAGTTCATCTCATGATTCTGAGTTAATTGATATGAAATTTTACTTATTTCATTTAATGACGAAAAATATGCATTTTATTTAGTAAATAATATAGAGGTACAAGTCAGCAACAAGGTAATTGTACGTGTATCGAACGGAATCGAACGGTTTTGGGTACATTAGCGGGTTGCTGACTGTCCACAGATGAATGTTACAAAGATTTAAAAAATGTACTTTTTTTTGCAAAACGAATCATGAACCGAATTCATGGTTTCAAATATGTTTGACACTTTTTATCTTCTTTGATTAATGGCAGTTTACTATTTTCAAAATGCTAATAACGCCCTAATGTTCTCTGAACATAAGACAGTCACAATACCTCGTAAATAATCTCTTTTAACACTGGAGATACCTACTACAATAAAGCGGAACGTGAATAACGAAACCGCATGTTATCTGCGTGGTACGATTGTAACAGGTTTGTATATTCATACTTGTTATCAGGATAACAAAATATCTTCGAGTAACAATATAATCAGTATAGAGATAGAATTAAGATCTAAGATACTGCCGGTTATATAAATGTTTATAATAATGTTTATAGATATATAATGCGGCTACTGACTTAAAGAATAGTAGAATGAAGACCGATGGCAGCATCAGTCGGAAGCGACATTTTACTATTTACCATACGTACATTTTAGACAAAAATTGTTTAGGCACAATTTATTGGTTTTTATGAACCCTATTCAACGACATACAGTTTATGTCGTTTTTGACTCGACTCGATTTTTTAAAATTTTTCAAGCTTGATTGCAATGCAATCAAGCTCTATAATGAATGCTTTTTCATTACGCTACGATACGGTGCTCTTCAAGAGAGCTGTGGACAGGATTCTGCATGGTCCTCTGGTATTGCAAGTGTCTATGGGTAGCGGTGACCACTAACCATTATGTGGCCCTGTTCATCTGCCATCTATTCTATAAAAAGAAAGCACTTTCAGTATCCACTGCCGGATATGGGCCTTCTCATGCACATTGTCTTGTGCACAAGGGATATATGGCCTTAAAACACCTTAAAACGGCGAAACGGGTTGGCGAATCCACACTTTCAGAGGTGGTGTAGTTCCTCAGGGCTTCCTCAGGTAGATACCCGCGGGAAGAGATGGGTTGGTGCTGTAGTCGTCCGACAACACACGGCACAGTTTATAAAGTATAAACTCCGTCATAATTTTGGAACTATTGAACCGATTTGGTTCTCGAAGATATCGATATATGAACCCAAACTATTTTTGGGATGTCTGCCCAGTTTCATATCAATCCGTAAAGGAATTAGATTTTTTTTTTTTTATGTACTAAGGCGGCAGACGAGCATACAGTCCACCTGATGGTAAGTGGATACTGTCGCCCATAGACAGCCGCGATACATGCCAACATTAGTCCAAAATGACAAATCTTGGCACGCCCCCGGATGCGCTGCCTACCTTTGGAGATATAGGAATGGATTTGGAGAAAGGGTTGTGAAAATGGGCAGGGATAGGATGGGATGGGAATGGGCTCTGGCACATCTCACTCACTACCGAAACACGTACGTACATTGGGGAAATACCATTAAGTGTGAAATGCATTACCTTTCAAAGTACATAGTCTTCTGTGGGAGAGGGTTAACGAGGCCAGTCGAGTGCGCCCAGCGGCTGTGGGAATGTAGTGTGCACTCTCCCTCTACAAAAGTAGTTGTTAAATTGTTGGTAAATACTATAATTTTGAATCTAAATACTGTCTGATATGTATCTACCGTCTGATATTGAGACTTAAAGAATTATGAAACTACATCTATCTAAACTGACTTAAGTACAATGATAAGATAAATATTACTTAAATTGTTCAGGGCAATCTACACGCACAAAGTCCGCCTCTTTTATTTAATTCGCTTAATTTTGGAATATATGGATCTGATTCGATGCTGCGATTTTAACCATTGTTTAAGATAACTATGTATACTGTTTAGTGTCTATACAATTAATTCCTTTTAAACTATTTTTGCAAGTTCAGTGACGCAATCCACGCAAAATGTTGACAAATAACATTCGACGGAGACACAAATGTTACAAATTCTAGAGGATGAAAGTGGAAAGGATTTGTGATCAGGTCTACGTTAGAACGGAAAGTAGGTCGCGACTCGAGAGTGAGCCGTAATGTGAGGCTAACGACCCACTTTATCAGTCGCCGGCCATTGACCCGGCCATTATCAAGTGTTATGTGACGGAACGAACGTCGGTATGGGCGGAATATTACTGGATAATTGGTTTAACCCTAGCCGTACTCGTAATAACATATGTCTAACACATCAACATACTCCATACACACATTAGTTTTTGGTACACAGACCGAATTTTCTGCATATTTTTGATACAGAAAATATTCTTCGAATAATGTACAGAATTTCGGTGTTCATTTCTGGCTTATCTGGCTATGTAAACTGATGACAAGTAAGTCATTATTGGATGAAAAGAGTCAAATTAGATTGCGTCTGGTGACTGTTGATGACCTTAAATTAAAGAAGAGATACATTCCTAGGGAAATTTTAATCTACGTTCTTCAAGTAGGTATGTGTTACACATTATAATTATGTTTGTATGTGGAGGCACCTCAATCAAGATAATCCCATAACGTATGTGGTTTCTCATTTTATGCTAAGGTACCTGTGGCAAATATGGTCCACCTAATTTCAAAGTCATAAAAATAGTAGAAAACATGTACCTAATAATTCAACCAAAAAGGATTATGGTGTGTAACTTATTTAATTAAGTTATAAAAGAGATAAGTTATAAGTTATAATAACTTATAAAAGATTTCTTACAAATATGCCACGATTTCTGGAAAACAACACACAAATCTGGAAACATGTTACTACATACACTCACATACTTAAATGTTGATTGCATTTTTTTATAACTTTTAATTTTTTTAAATATGTATCTGGAATTTTACATATGTATATTATTAAATTCAATGTTGTAATTTTATATTATATTAATATGGATCTTGTACCTCACGCAAAAATAAATAAATAATAAATAAATAATTTTCTAGAAACTGCCATTGACCACTAAGCTGACCATATAGCGAGATTTTCGCGAAAAACCGTATTTCGTGAGTTTCGACCTTGAATATCACAACACGCGATATGAAAGTCGATTTTTGATATATTTTTTCGAAGACTATCACAAAAGTGTATACCAAAATTCAGCTAACTGGGATGTTTTCAGAAGATGAGACCTAAAATAAATGAGCTAAAAAATACATTCGTAAATACATTGTTGTTTATGAAGTTGCGAAGACTATAAAAATATGAATGGCCATTTCATAAAGCGAAAATGGCGCAAAATAAAATAATCGCTCCCAGGAGTGGCGCTAGCGGTAACTGTGCTAAATTTTCACAGCAACTTTCCATCAATTACCAACTGAATTATTTCAAATTATGTAGGTAATTAAATTATACTAAGGAATTGTTTTCGCGTGTAATATTCATCAAGAAAGAATTAAGATTTAACTATTAAAGTTAATAAACATTGCGAAATAACGAAATGAACAGCAAAAAATACTGAACTGGCAGCAAATACTTTGTGATGACATCCTTAGTAATTTAAAATTATTTATTTCAATTAATCAAAGATTGTTTTGTAGCTGCCATGCTTCGTCTTTTTGCTGCCCATAATCATGATTCGCTGCCCATTTAGTATTTTCGTATTGGCTGTTTAAATACAAGCCAAAAACATTTCAAAAATATTACAGATGCTATATTGGGTATTAGAAGCATAGAATTTGTCAAAATAATATTAATCAAAATAGTATCTCCTTACTTAAAACTACATAAACTACGTGAAATCAGTTTGAATAAATCTACCTTTATGTTCATAATAAGTTTTGTAACATAATAATAGTTACCCATATAATTATGCGCAAAAAAGCAAAATTTCTAAAGGACAAATTTAATCCTTTTAATACCTATGGAAACTTTCACATTGTGTGGGTGGACAACGCGTCGCATTTTTGTATAATATTTGTATGTATATAGATTATTTCATTCTTTACCAACTTTTTACATGAACATGCTGCGACCGCGTGTAATGAAAGTAATGATGAATTTAAATAGACAAAAATATACTTATCTGCTGTCTCGAGCAAGGTTATAAATGAACAAGAAATGTAAACATACTAACACGTATAACTAATCGCGAACGGAACAACATGCGACATGGCGACAGAGAATGAAATGAGCGAATGAATGACATTCAGTTGCATAACGATTGCTGCGCTTTGTATACCTGTTGTGTGTTGCTTTTTTATAACCGAAATACTCGCTATCAGCCCGTAGTTTTATTACATTTTCATTTTTTATAGTAATGGATCCTCTGGTAGAATTGCCGCTCGAACAATGGCCGATATTGAAAGAAAAATTAAAAAGTTATGGCCCATAAATATAGCGGGATACTATGTGTTACATTTTTATTTAACGCATCCAAAAATAAGGGAGGCATTTCAGTTAAATGTGTATTGTCCCAGATATGGAAAACGGATATATCGCCATTGACGTGAAGGTAAGAAAATAAGATATATTTTATTATCTGTGTGATATTCGTATACAAATAAGTTGACAAATATGTATAGGTAGGCATATGTTCAAATGTACGCAGTTTTATTTTGATAAAAAACAAACTTGTTTGATTATTTAATATACTATTAAACATGGTTGCTAATTGCAATTAGAAAACACGATTCAACTATACGTAGTCGCTTCAATTGTTTGTTTTTCGATAAACTTTCGTAACATATTATAGTTTAATTATATTGTAGGTAAATTGAACTTGAATCATATTCCATATCATTCACGTTCCATTTCTACAACAGGAATCATTTCTACATAGTAGGAAACTGTAAGATATAATGGGATGTTTTTTTTTCCAAAGTTTCTATGCTTTTGTTATCATAGTTTAACCATAGTCTTTTTACACTAGTTTAGATATTGATTTTTTCATAAGAAATAAGTGTTTAAAGGGAATTTTCGACAAAGTAATAAAATAATATCCATGTTCTACAGCTTAATGTGATATGAGAAATTTTAGTGCTTACTGTAGCGTATCGTGTAAAACTCGTGTTATATTCATTCACGTTAATGTTAAAACTCGCTATTCATGTTGTAATAACGGCTTTTTCAATGCGAGGGAAAAATTCGGTCCCGAGCAAAACTGAGAAGTTTTTTCATGCTGAAAACGTTTTGTGTAGGTGGCACTATTTTTTAACAATAACAAAAGCTGTTCTCTTGCTTTTTACACGAGTACTACGGCACTAGCACTACGACTAGAGCACATAATAAATTTCCCTTCTCAGTAATCCAGCGGGTGTAGTAGCTATAGTTGGATCAACTTTTATTAAAGCTTGCTGCGGATGTCACGCAGACGAGCCGCGTTTTCTTATTTGTTGAACATGTCTCTATTGGAATTTATCTTATAGCAATATTTGAATTTAATTAAGACTTGAATAATCTATCCCTCACCTATTTAAAAAAAAACTATTATAATTGAACTAAAATATACTAAGTACTCAATATATTACTGAATACGGCAGACGAACAGACAGTCCATCTGGTAGGATACTTTCATCCCATAGTTATCCGTGATACATAACAACATCAGTCTAGAATGATAAACGTTAGCATGTCGCTGGATACGCCGTCTGCCTTTAGATATTTAGGAATTGTTGTGGAGAAAGGGTTGGAAAACTGAAATAGGATGGGAAAGAAATGGGCTCTGAAATATCTTACTCACTACCGAAACAAGTACGTATTTATATTGGGGAAACAGGATAGTGTCATTTTACGGTATTCTGTAAGAGCCTCTCAAATTGCCATTTAAAAGAAGAATTAATATCAGAATTTAATTTCTTACTGGTACGAGTAGATAGCGAAAAGCTGAAAATCATTTTTCGTTATTGTAATAATTTTGGATTGTATTTAAATATCTACCATACGCACTTTTAAGCAACAATACATACCATACCATACAATCCAGCTTGTGTCTCTTCATTACTGTTTATAGGCCTCTCCCAAAGACCACCACCAAACCTGGTCTTCAGCTCTTTGTACTCAGCCATTACCGGCAATAAGCAACAATAATTGCTAAATATAATGCCGAACTATGTATTTTACGTAGGTTTGTCTTCCCTGAAACCTTTAAAACAATGGACTGACCACGTGCACGAGGAAACCTGTGTCCAGCAGTCGACGATGAAACGGCTGGTTTTTTTTTTATTAACAAATTTACAAAGAATAAGTATATTAGAATAAGTAGAATAGAATAGGTTACGCTTATGTTTACGGTTTTTTCTCTGAATACCATATTTCAGAGTTCTGTTCATTACCTGACCAACTTGTAATTTAATCTAGCTGTTGTATTACAGAAAACATGTCGTTGCTGTATCATATTTCCAGTGAGCGAAGAGACGAGTAACCTTGAGGAGGCGTTAGTTAATACAAAAGTGATCGATTGGCGGACAGACAGTGTGTGCTTAGATCTGGTGTCATCAACTGTCTTACGGATTTTAAACAAATTGAAACCTGCGATAGGATGGACGCAGTACTTTGTAGGACGGCTAAAAACTTATTATTTAGACTGGAGCACAGTACCTTTTAAGGATGTTAGGTAAAGCGTTGGCCAACTGAGCATTCGCATGATTACAAACTTTTTTGCCTTCATAAATAGTTATTGCAGTAAGTTCAATTTTCGTTGCTCTAACTTAATGAATTGGTTTGTTCTACAAACTTATATTTTGCGATTCGCGCTACCTAACAGCTTATTAAATAAGTTGATAAAAGCTGCAAATCATTTTATTTTTGTGCGAACGCTCGATTGGTCGATTACTTTATATAAATTTGTTCAGAGCATCGTTTTTTTTCTAGTCTTTTAGTCATCTAAATCTGGCTGAATGAAGATTGGGATAGTGTTATGGATATAGAATTCCGCATTGAAGTCGCTAGGAATGCCTTCACCAATATGAGAAAAGTTCTTTGCAACAGAAATCTCAAGATCTCCTTGCGCATCCGTCTCCTTCAGTGTTATATCTGGCCCCTTTTTCTATACGGATGCGAGTCCTGGACAATGGACGTGGAGCTTAGTAAACGTATAGAAGCGTTCGACATGTGAGCGTACAGACGTATGCTGGCTATCAGTTGGAAGCAGGTCACCAATGAGGAGGAAGTCCTGCGACAAGTAGATCGGAAACGCAAACTCTTACAGATCGTCAGTCGCATAGAAATTGCGTATCTGGGTCAAGTGATAAGGCATGAAAGATAGGAAGTTTTGCAACTAATTATGATGGGCAAGATTGCCGGAAAGAAGCATGTTGGTCGCAGGAAAATGTCATGGCTGCGTAACATGCGTAAGTGCGCTGACATCGCGAGTGCCGCCAAAATGATTCGCCTAGACACGGCAAAATATTTAGAGCTGATTGCCAACCTCCACTAGTTGGAGAGGCACCACAAGAAGAAGAAGTCTTTTAGTCCTACGAATAAGTTCTCCAGCAATAACAGTAATTAAAAGTTGTCACTAGCTCGGCGGTGCATGCTCCAGAAATAATAAATAAATCTGGAGTATGTGATCGACCAATCCGCGCCGGGCCTGCGTGGTGAACTACGGTCTGAAACCCCCCAATGATTTATCAAGGAAGACTTGCGCCTTGCAGTTTGACGTTTAAAAGTTTGGTAACTATTTTTTTTCCAGATGTCCACCAAACACCTACTTATCGGCAGTTAAAGAATAGCACGTAGGCCGAGTTGACGACATCTGGCCGTACAAGTATCCCGCTTCGCACTTCTACTTCTCAACTTTAGCTTCTGACGGTTTATCTTACGGTCTCTATTCGAATACCGGAGAATTACTCGCGTGGATGTTCATCAATGAGTACAATTTTTTATTACACCTGTTTTGTGAAGAGAAGTATCGACGGAAGGGCTATGGGGAGTACCTTATGAAGTACGTGATTAATGCGCAATTGGAGGAGGGGAATGATATTGTGTACTCTTATGTCGCCGAAGGTAATGAAAAGTCAATGGCTTTGTTCAGGAAACTGGGTTTACTGGAGGTCGATGATAGCGCTTATTTGTATGTACAAAAATGACAATAATGTTGAGTGATATGATATACATGATGTATTCGAAATTTTCCCGACGCCTGAAACTGTGGATTCCAATTATGATTCTGAGTTTTTAGAAAAAATAAAATGTTTTTTGGAGATTTTACCAAATGTTTCTTATAAATTTTCTAAATACATTTTTTATAGACAAATATGTAAATTGACTCAAAAATTTCGGGAAAAGTTTGATACATACCTACCCCGTATACTGCTTTAACGTAATATCTATAAGAAAGAAGGAAAAAATATTTATTGACACATGTACTTAACGAAATAAAAAAATATTTTATTAAAGTTATAATCAGTAATTATAAGATTCATGGAAGGTATATTGCTTTTAATTCTCAGGCTCATACTGGGTTATTACAAGCTTTTATTTTTAGGCTTATTTTTGTCCTGAATTTACTACGATATTCTCTGTCACTGATAGTAACAGTCGAAACATCTGCATTTAAATATAAATTCAGTGGTACGGGCCGGGGCTCAAACTCAATATCTCACTAATGCGATTCGAGAATAAATACCTCTAGGCCATCGTTTTTCGACCGATTTATTATCGCGACCCCCTGAAAAGGGCATAAATAACACCCTCACAATGATAAGTAGACACCCTCACAACCCCCCCCCCCCCGTACTAATAATAATTAGGTCCAAATTAGGTCTTTTTGCAGTTTATTTTATAATTCAACAATTATAAATCATTAATTAGCCGACGATTGATGGTGACCCTACTTGCAAAAGGTCCCGGGTTCGATTCCCGGTCGGACATACATTTGTTTAAAAAAAAAAGAAATGTATATTCAGGTCTGGGTGTGTTTGTGTTTATCTTTGTATGTGTCTCTGGACCCACGGCACAGGGAATCCTAGTGTGGGCCATTGAGTGTGCCGTTATTTATTATTATTATAATTATTAATAAAAGTTTATTTCGTAAATAAGTTCTCAATTATTTCTGAGACTGCGACCTCCTGGATCGTTACCTTCAGGTTGAGAAACGATGCTCTGGGCTATAACTGCTTAAGAAACATATTTGCAATGCAATGCAACCAGCCCTTTCAGTATCCATTGCTGGACATGGGTCTCCACATGCAGATTGTCTTATGCATAAGGGATATATGGCCTTAAAACGCCACGCTGAACAAACGTGTTGGCGAGTCTACTCTTTTACAGGTGGTGTACTTCCTCAGCGCTTATGGTAGCCGCTTTGTTATCCTTTAGTCGCCTTTTAGGACACCCGCGGGAAAAGATGGGGTAGCCGGCCGACAGCGAACGCCACACAAATATATTTACTTCCCACTATTTCCACCAAAAAAAGTATTCCATTACTAATACATATGGATATAGAATATACAGAAACAGATCCATTACTAATCTGTTTCTGTATATTAAGCTCAGACTTTCTTTCGATGATAACACTTTTTTAAGAAATATCCAATCGCCTGTGGAGTGTAGCGCAACGCCTTGGTGTTATTAAGCCATATTTTGCATTTAGATATAAAAGCGTTTGCATAAATTGCTTACCCACTTAATTAGAGCAGAAGAAAGGTAATGGTGCAGCAAAACGGAGCTGTAAGCATAACTAATGTTTCGTTAATTCCGGACCCTAGGCGTGTCCCGCAGGTCTTTGCATTTAAATGCTCCATTAGGTAATGCTTTATACCGGTATAACCATCCCGGAATACAGAACAGAGTACAAACACAAACAGAGTACGTGTAAACACCACTATACTATGTCTGTTAACATGTTTTTCTTTCTTTTATTTTTTACAAAATCCACAGCACTCAGTCATACATAAAATCATACAAAGTATTTTATAACATACCTGATTCTGCCAATTAAGGATTTAAATTTCACGAATGATTGCATCAGTTGTACGATTAATTACATATGATCTGAGGACAGTATGGAGTGGGTATGTTGAGCAATTGGCCAATATTATGGTTCCAACAATCCACGGATGAGATTTTTTTATTGTATTAACCTCTGTGTTCGATATACAACCCGATTTTGTGTATATTTCGTGTGTGTACCGGGAACGTTGTAGAAAGCAGTTATATATCATGTCTAGTATGAGTGGTGGGGGCGTTTAATAGAATGAACAAAAGGGATGAATTGAATGTTCGTTGGCGCTAAGCTTGAGAGCTATTTGTTTTCCCTGTATCTATGAAGTATTTATTTGGAATCTTTGTATTTTACTGCTATCATTTGTAATAGATATGAACATATACTAAACTTATGTGGTGTTTTGTGAAAAAAGATAGAATTGATGATTTATTTCAATTTAATTTCAACCGGACAGAACTGGGGACAAAAGCTATAATGATAAAATAACGTCTAAGTTTGACTTTAGACAAAATGAAGGTTTAAAGAATCAAAACCAGCGATATCCACGAAGAATGTTCTTTCGCAAAACGTAATAAATTTTTCAATTTCTTTAATTCTGACAAATTTGATTGGATAAAAGCCTGTATATAGTTTTAATCGAAATGAAGCATAGAGTACAATAAAAACATGTGTCCTGAATGGATTACAAATTGCATGTTAATTAGTATGACATTCATAGTTTTTGATTCTACACCCCTTATTGTAGGCTTTAGCCATCCTTTAGCGCGTTAAATTTAGTAACCCGATGGGCTTGGCGTTAGATGTTGGGCGCTAAACGCAGGGAATAAGGCTAGTGTAGTCGTTCAGGTGACGTGTTAACGCGTGTCCATTAGAGCCCATTTTTCGTGAAACGTTTGATGTTTTAGAACGCGTTCTTTCAGTCAAATTTTTATTAGTTATATATTTTTTTATCAATTTAATATAGATTTTTTAATAACAAAAATTGTCATCTAGTACTTTTTTCCTGTATTATCGCCTAAGTACTAAGGTATAATTAGTTAGTATATATAAGTATACCTAATATTTTTTCTGTGTTATTTTTAATGACTATTCTTAAGAAAGGCGGCTGAAATAATAAAAATATCTTATTATGAGATTTTTTATGTACAGGGATGCCTGCAGGGACGATGAGGGAGTCAAGTCGAATAATGTAATCGGGCAATGTAACTGCGCAATTCGTATAGTACCTAGCTTTCATGTGGTTATTACACAAAATCTTTATTAGAATAATTTAAGAACCTCACGTAGTCACGTACGATAAAAGAATGGACGTTATGACGTAAATTATGTTACCGTGAATTTGTCTCCTTAGTTAATGATTTGCTGGCTTTTTATTCAGGTCCTTTCAGTCCCCGCCTTTCCTTATTCGGCTTAGTTACAGAAAACACTATTTATTTTATACTTACTACGTATTTTTCTGGAATTTTACCGTAATCATGGACGAAAGTCTCGAACAAATAACACGTCGAAGCTAGAATAGATCGACAGATAAAAAAATCTTTTAAATAATTACAGCCGAAAAAGAAAGAAAAAAGAAGAAAACCTTACAAAGGAAAAAGTAAGCAATTTATTTGTACTTTTTGAGTTAGTTATTGTAAGACATGAGTAAATATCCGAACAGAGCATCGGCTCCTTAATGAGTCGAACATTTATACCTATTTATCTTACACACAAAGATAAAAATAATTTTTATGAATTCTGAGTTTTATTAATCAATTATTAATAACGTTTTATTAAATATTTTTATTGTTTTTCAAATGTTTATTATTCTTTTTAATGGTGTGATAAATGTGATAATTTAATGATTTCTTGAAGCAATTTATCGGCAAACACTCGCATGCCATTTCAAAAGTACAAACATATAGTCTTTTTTTAAAAAAATCATTACCAGTATTATCAATTCGCGTATTAAGATCAAAATATTAATGTTGCAAAATTTTTGGAGGAATTAAAAGATATCCAAACCGTACCTACATTGCTTTCATTACAATTATGTCATTACATTAGATTAAATAAATAATTTTTACTCAAATTTATTGCTTGTTCAGATCTTTTCAAGTAGGTATAATTAAATTTTTCTCCATTTGTGTTGTTCGATACATTTTTTAATAATAATAAAATAATTCATCATAAATTAAAAAAAAATAATAATAGAACGCACAGCGCGTACCGACACTCGCTGTAGATGTTTGTCCTCTCATGGAGCTGGTTTGTCCCCTCATGGCGCGTACGAGAACCGGTCGGTGAGCGATCACGCACACATAGCCGCGCTATGTGGTAGTGTACTTACCGCAGCGAATTTTTATGAAGCTTTTGTATGTATGGATATTTACTCATATGGTTACAGTAATGAATTAATTACTTAGTACAGCAGGTATGATAAGTGATTAAAGGTATTTTTTCCACGTAGTTACGATAGACGAGCAGATAATATAATTAGGAGTTGAGGTGTTAATGAGGCAAATATTTTGTGAGGTTTATAGTAATGGTCAGTTAGAATTTTGAGGAATATAGAAAAGGTTAGTAACAGTCAATACTCATACAATATTTTACCTACAAGTTTCGACCAAGTTATAATGAAAAGAAGATTCCGAGGTAGTTTCAAGTTACAATTTCTCGACGCTGGAAAAGCTGAAGAAAATCAGTAAATCGACACAAGATTATTTTATTACAAGAATTTTGTGTTATGTCAAGTTTAATGATCATTTTGTACGTATTATTTCCTGCGAGTGCGGAGACATTAGTTCGACATGTTTGAACAATAATGTATTTCTCCTCAATAATAACGTATTCCTCAATGTTATATAACTTAACACAATGTAATTTTATCGTTTGCAGTCTCTGGAGCTGAGGTATTTCTACGTTACGACATGGGGCTCTTCAAGGGAGCTGTGAACAAGATTTTGCAAGGTCGGCGCGCCCTCGCAAGCCCCCTGGTGTTGCAGGTGTCCATTGGCGGCGGTGACCACTTACCTTATCACGTGGCCCGTCCGCTCGTCTGCCATCTATTCTATATAAAAATATAAAAAAGATCATGTTGTTCTGAGCGGAAGACCGTTGTTATAAATATCTCTATATCTAAAATAGTTCATAAAAATATTATGCCGTGTACCAGCAGTAATTAATTAGGCAGTAATTATTATTAGTTGGTGGTATCATTGGTTTAACAAATTAAATTTAAAGGTTGTTTAAATCAATTTAAACTAAATTGATTGCGGAAGTTCGTTTAAAGTTTATTCTACCTATAGGTTAAGAAATCTTACAAGTTCTCGCCGATGCTCCTGACCTGCCTTATTCTAGGTTAACAGTGCCAATTTCCGACATGAGACCTCCGTCTAACTTAAAGACAATCTGAGACCGGGAGTGGATGAAGGTCCCTGTCCAATACAGGATAAGGACGCTGCAGTGCTTATTGAGGTCGCCTTAGCACTTACCCTTCGACCTTTTGTGTATGAGATTTAACGAGCAGTGTCTCGTGAAAGGTTTTACAAAAGTAGTATGTGAGATATTTGCATTGCCAGTGGAAATGTTATTTGATATATGCTATGCGCTGACTAGGTAGCTTTTTTCTCTCTCTTTATTTAGGGGCTTTTACACTTTTGTGTATGTCAGCTACATCGTACCCTAAAGGTTACAATGTTTCTTAAATACCTATTTAACTCTAACTTATCTATGACTCTGATAGCAACTCGCGAGTTCGCACCGAATGTTTGCAGCTTTCGATGTTGGCTCGGACAGAGGTTTATGGAATATAGCAACATCACACCTGTTTAAATTTAAAGTGCTTATCAGAGCCTTCCACTCAGGTTCTCCGGGAACACTCCACCAACAAGTGTTGGACATCCTCAATTGTACCACAATACTAGGTAGCTTATTTATGGTTGGTGCATGTAAAGAGAACAAATGAAGAGAGCCAGGTGTAAAATAAGTGACATTGTTTCAAAGGCCTCTGGGACTTGTTATCAAAATACCAAAGGTCATAGGCGCATTTGTACCTAAGTATCACAATGTATCAGCCCATAGCGTCCCACTGCAGGACACAGGCCTCCCTTAGTAAATCATTGGTTGGATTTCGAGCCGTAATCCACCAGGCGGGCCCAGTGCGGATTGGTGGATCACATACTCAAGTTCTTTTTATTTCTGGAGCATGCGGTTTTCTTCACGATGTTTTCTCTCACCGCCGAGCTAGTGACAATATTTAAAAATTCGTACATAAGTAGGAACTCAGTGGTACGGACAGAGGGTTTGAACTCACGATCACACGAATGTGAGTGGAGTATAGAAACCCCTGGGCTATCACCGCACCTAAATATTACACGCATATAATTGACTTCTAGCCGTGTGGTGTCAGCC
Organism: Sesia bembeciformis; assembly: GCA_943735995.1. NCBI lineage: Eukaryota > Metazoa > Arthropoda > Insecta > Lepidoptera > Sesiidae > Sesia > Sesia bembeciformis. The sequence goes on from OX031043.1 coordinate 10,843,481, forward strand.
GCCTTCAGCACCACCCCATCTTTTTCCGTGGGTGTGGTAAAAAGCGACAAAGCCATAACAAAGCCGCTACCACAAGCGCTGGCGAACTACACCACCTCTAAAAGAGTGGACTCGAAAACTGGCTTGACCAGCTTGGAGTTTTAAGATCATACAGACTTCATGTACAATACAATGTGTGTGTGTGAGGCCCATGTCCAGCAGCGGACGATAAATGGGCTGGTTACAGTTTACGGCACGGCAATTAGTCACACCAAATATTAATGTTCGGGCAAATTCCGCGATATATGTGTTTTAACTCGATTTTTCTTACAAATTCGAAATCAAAGAAGATCAAGAACTCCGCCTATAACGAATCGTAAACACATCAAAGTGTTCGCTTCGTTTAGTGCAAAGAGCTCACAGCGAGCCTTTTGTCCCCTCAAGCCAGAGCCTCGTATTTCATTTCGAATTTCAATAAAGCCGAGGAACAGCTATTGTAATATTATTGCGTCTGTTAGGCTAAATGCGCATTTCCACTAGTCGATAAACATTGTCGCCAACGCTGTGTCTAGATTCTGTCAGAGAAACTGAAGAAATTAACTTTACCTTTGAATTTTGGAAAAAAGTAATGGTTACTAATAGACCCCAAAACCACAATACAAATACTTTATTTATCAAAACTCTTACATACTAGGTATTCAGAGTTGTTATTGGGCCAAGCACTAGGATAACCCGTATCGCGGGCGCCCACGTTGCGATTTACGAGTACCTATTTACATAAACTACAATCAATTGCAAAATTAAACTTTGCAAAAATTCTAAAAAGATAATTCCAAGCCAATTTAACAGGGCGTAGTCGATTAATTTCCAGAGCTCGAAATCATCGATTCTGTTCATGAATTCTAATTAATTTACTTAAAATGTAACTTAGTAGATTTTCGTAAAAATATTTTTAGGCTTTGTATTTAGTATGTATATTTTAGTTATTTAAAAATTTAAAAAACATATCATGGGACGCCCTCTGGCCAACTGGATTTAAAGGAAGTCGCTGGTAATGGTTGTAGGAGATGAGCAGAAGACCGTGTGGCGGTTCTTGGCAGAGGCCTATATCCAGCAGTAAAGAAACACAAGCTGATGGTGTGGTATATGAAAAATTTAGGAAAAGAACAGCGACAATACTTGTATTATTACTCGGCTAGTGGAACGCACGTAATACGCATCGAAGCTTCCTTGAAAACGATCACAGCCGCAATTCAAACTTCTTGGTAGGTACGCTTAAGGTCCTAAGAATCTTAATCATTTCTGATGACAGTTTCTTGGAATAAAATATCGAATACTATTGAAGGATGAAATGGCAAATAAGAGTGTCGGAAAGGGAAAGAGTTTTTCGTTTAAGTTATGACCTGGAAGTGAGAGTCAACTTTACATGCTATACACCTTTTGACTACGGTCGTATTGCAAAACTGTTTTACTGTGTAGGTGGAACAATCAGATGTCTAGTTCACGAATGAATGATAGAAAATATTTTGTTTATTTTGTCACATACAAAGACATAAATTTAACAAGAAAAACGGTAAAAGAGCTGGTAAGATAGATATGGGCTTCTTATTAGCTACATAAGCTTGCAATGCAATCAGCCCTTTCAGTATCCACTGAAGGACATTGAGCGTAAAGGATGAAACGCCACGCTGGCCAAACGGTTTTTTTTTTTATGTTCGAAGGCGGCAGACGAGCATACAGTCCACCTGATGGTAAGTGGATACAGTCGCCCATAGACATCCGCGATACATGCCAACATTAGTCCAAAATGAGAAACGTTGGCATGCCCCCGGATGCGCTGCCTACCTTTGGAGATATAGGAATGGATTTGGAGAAAGGGTTGAGAAAATGGGGAGGGATAGGATGGGATTGGAATGGGCTCTGGCACATCTCACTCACTACCGAAACACGTACGTACATTGGGGAAATACGATAAAATGGGAAATTCAGTACATTTCAAGGTAGTATTCTGTGAGAGAGGGGTAACGTGGCCAGTCGAGCGCGCCCAGCGGCTGTTGGATTGCAGCGTGCACATTCCTCCTCAAGGGTTGGCGAATCCACTCTTTAAGAGGTGGTGTAGTCCCTCAGAGCTTGTGGTAGCGACTTTATTATGTCTTAGTCGCCCTTTACGACACCCATGGAAAGAGACGGGGTACAAAAAGTAGGTACATGTAATGTACAAGCAGTACACTATATAATTATATCACTCATAAGTAATGAACTTTTACCCGCACATACAACATACAACCATTTGTTTTTATGTTGACGTGGTAAAATTTTAATGCTTGCGGTATATATAATAAGAGAAGCGTCGTGTGTTATGCCCGATGTAGCGTGAACACACCTGTAAACGAATAAGTTAACACCTTCGCTGAATAATTGTGGCCATTTGTACTGTGTGATTTGTGTTCTTGATAATTAAGAACAAGAACATAGGCAAAGGAGTGTACTTATGGAAAACTTGATTGTTTTAGCACGCCATTGTAATTGCACGCCATTGCAAGAGTTAAAATATTTAACTGAGAAAGTGAGTTTTAGTGAAGTGGCTGAGGCCTTTCGTAAATACAAGTATTTTTGTGGTTTTTGTATCGTGTCGGGGGAAGTGAAAGAAGTAATACCTAAGGTTTTTCGTTGATGCTGGCCATCTCTTTCATTTTTATAACGAAACGACCTTCTGGTAATAACTAACGTTATAAGGTTGTTTAGTCTAGAACAAAGCACTAGTCTGACTAGTTTACTTCATAGCCTATTGATTTGTCTAAATTCATGGTCAAAACTAACGTAACATAACGTGAACGTCTATCACTGTCACTTCAATTACAATACTCCTTAAATTTTCGTTTTTTCTCTCTTCTGATCTTGTATTTACTAACTTAATAATAAGGGTTTAAACTAGAAATTACCGTTATTATGGCCAGTCCTTTAATTTTAAATAATGTGTCTATGGCGCAAGATTCCAAATTCAAAGCTATTTTATTTTATTTTCGCCGATAGATTATTTGTGGTTCAGTTGCTTTTTAAGTTATAGTATTCATGTGAACAAATTTAAAATTCCAGTAGATTTTGAAAACGCGTTCCGCCCTTGCGCAAACAGCATGTAACGTTATTGGTGCGTTTGGGGAGTACTAACGAACGTACCGTGTCTTTTTGATATAATCTTCTTCACACTGGAAGTTTTGGACTTTAAATCGGCCCCATAGAACGACTTATGACTGAGATCGATAACAATGATAATTTAAGATCGATACAAGGTAACAATAATAAGATCAAGATCGATAATTGTGGTTGAAATTGGAAGGCTACCCATCACAATCTGCAAGGGAATTAGGTACTAACAGTAAGTAGGTATATTGTTTGATGTATAAGTCGACTGACAGTGACAATACTATGTTATTTATACTAAAAATAGGTAAAATAAGGAAACTGAAAAAAATATGTCGGCTTTTTAAATAAAAACTACTTAGTTTGGTTAAAAAATTATATATAATTAATAAGTTGACATAACTCTGGAGAGTGGCTCACATACCAAAGCTGGTCTTTTACTGTAATTATAAAGTGTCTTTCACCCAGAAATAAAGATTTTTGTGTCACTTGTTAGTTGTGAAAAGTGCACTAAGTACAGCAATCATAATCGCACAATTTTCATGTCGTTAATGACCCTAGTGACAATGTTACTGTGGGAGGCCCTCGAGTCAGGTGGACTTGGGGAAGTGTAGTGGCTGAACGAAAAGAACGGAAAATTATGTGGTTGCAAGACAGACCTTCTTCCAAATATACATACATATGTAGATACCAATATACACTGAAGGCACTGAAGGAAGATAAAAACCCCATTCAAGAATTTTGTTGACTTCTTAAGAGTTCTATCGTAATGACATAAATCATCTTTTTATGGGAACGATGCTGCAGGCGAGCATACTGTCCACCTGGTGGTAAGAAGACACTATCGCCCCTGAATGTAAGAGGACACTATCGCCCCCGGTGGTAGGAGGACACTATCGCCCGTAGACATTCGCGATACATATCAACATCAATTCAGAATGACAAACATTGGCACTCCCCCTGCATGCACTGCCTACCGTAACTATCGTTGCACAATTAGCAATGGATTTGTAGAAGGGGTTGGGAGAAATTTAGGATGGGGTGGCAATGGGCTCTGGCATACGTACGTTGGGGAAATAGGGTAAAGTGGGAAATGGAGTATTAGTCTTCCTACAAAATGGCAAAAGTTTATAGATAATACGTGTTTATAGTTTATAGATATACATATAAATAAATTAATATTTTTTATATCGAAAATGTTTGACAGCAATTTTTGCAATGAAACGACTTTTTGATACTTAAAATCTGTTATACCAATTAACTATACGAGTACTACTTATTATTGCTGAAGAACAGTTGAATAAAGTTCTTTCACCTATGCCTCCAATCTGTCAAAGGAAATTTTCCAATAATACACGTCAATCAGGTTCTCACACTAGTGATGAGGAACGGTTAAGTTACGGAGTTTCGCAGGGTAGTGTGCTCGGACCAACTTTGTTTCTGATCTATATAAATGATTTTTGTCTTCTTCGCCTACCTAACTGTAAAATGTTTACATATGCAGACGATACTGCACTTTTGATACACGCTAAATATTGGGAGGAAGGTCGCCAGATGGCTGAAAGTACACTGAAAGTTGTGACCAACTGGCTTGCAAATAACAAGCTAACACTAAACATTTCGAAGACCAAATTCCTCACTTTCTCTCACCGTAAATCCTCTCAACCTTGTGATACGTTTACTATACGAGTCCATAAATGTTCTGACTCTCTTAGGGATTGCTCTTGTCTGCCTTTGAGTAGAACCTCAGATATTAAATACTTGGGTGTAACTATAGACAATACATTAAATTGGCATAAACATATCCAAAATTTAACCTCTAAAGTTAGAAAATTAATTTATATATTTAAAATTCTCCGACAGGTTGCAAACCTTAGTACACTAAAAATGACATATCTCGCCCTCTGTCAATCGCTCCTAACTTATTGTATAGCCGTTTGGGGTGGAGCTGATAAAACTGCAATGTTACAAGTTGAAAGGGCACAGAGGGCAGTACTAAAGGTTATCTACAAGAAACCAAATCTATGTATATGCAACCTCTAAGATTTATTCTGATAGTCAAGTGCTCACAGTGAGACAGCTTTTTGTTCTTAATGTTATATTGCGCACACATAATTCTATCCCTTTTGATGAGAACTTAATTGAAAATAAGCGTCGGAAAGACTTAGTCTTCAATATTGAAAAACATCGAACTGTGTTTTCCAAACGTCACTTTCACATTATTGGTCCACATGTATATAACCAGATAAGCAAGCACTTGAGTATATACTTTTTAAACAAATATAATATGAGGAATGGGGTTAGTAAATGGTTAAAAACCTTAAATTACAATGAAACAGAGAATTTATTAAAAAATTATAAATAAATAAAATATGTAAGTTTCACATCCATAATTTCATAACATATCAAAGTTTAGAGACTTAACTGTTGTGGTGTTGGCCGGGTGACGCAATCACAAGACACAGGGACCATAAGGTACCTGGTGTGATTGTGGCAACCTGATCGTAAAAGGAAATAAGGAGACAATATATCCTTATATCCTTATGTAGAAGTAGACTTCTAAAGTTTGTGTAGTTATTTATTTTTGGTCCTTTTATAAAAAAAAAAAAAACAATATATTGTGACGCCGCGTGCATAAAATATGCCAATAACAGTTTAAGTCATTAATACTGAGCTCGTAAAAAGGGAAAATTTCAATAGGATTCCCATCGTCGGTCCGATTATCCATTAAATAAATTTTATTCGTGTGATAAGGCGCGGGGCGGGCGGCGGCGGCTAGGCGGGCGCCGGCCAGACGGCCTAGTCGCCGCCCGCCGCTCGTACAGCGACGACGTTTCACCGCCCAACGCCAATCGCCGCGCTAATTTTACACGCCAGTAACGCCTCTGCACTCTGGCTGCCACTTATAACCGTTGACCCACTGATAGTGAATTTTGTGTTTTAACCTCTAGTGTGAGTGACTCACCCGGTGTGCTCCTCAGCGCAGCGCCACCACCAGTAAGTACCACCGTCTCTCGGGATAACTTTGACTCGAGTCTTAATCACTCGCCGGGCCGTTACGGCCATTTTATAGAATGCAATCCAACCTTGAGTCGTTCCTCAGTATTTTGGTCAGAGTAATTCTGCGAGTACAAATGAATTTTCCCTCGCCGCTGTAGTCGAAGACCTTTTCCGTCTAAAATATTTAGCAATTTAAAGGTCGATACTTATAAATAGCAGGGAGAATTCCGTTAAGATTGAAGCGGCGGGTTTTGTTTAGATTAGGGCCCATCTCATCATTAATATTCTCGGTGAGTACGAAAACAAGACTTGGAATCATGTCAAGGCTCTGACACCTTGTTATAAATATGTTACACTCTCATTACAGGCTTTATTATTGTTTTTATTTTTTTGTAACAACAGTTGCTAATTTAGAGGTCACGTACGGATTAATTACAGGTTTCCTTTGATTTATTTCCAACCAAAAAACATAATTGCCGTTTATATCGTCATTTTTAATTTGAAGGTAGTTAGTTACACAGTCTTACCCTAATTAAATTTTCAATCTGATATTCATTTCTAATCTCTCATTACTACTCTGCCTGTCAACTTGCAAAGGCGCAGTCTAAAACACACAAAAGTTCTTTTATCTTTCGTATACATCCCCATAGAAAAAGAATAAAGCCACAATTCCACGTGGTTACTGATGCCGTGGCCGGAAGAAGGCTTCTAGGGCCGGAAATTGCATCCGTTCTCGACCGGTGATTCCGGCTACTTTCAGACCCGCTGTCACATTCCCGCACGGCCGCGCGGCGGTTGACATTGTTTATAATCCTTTCAGATACAGATTAGTTTTATCGTTGAACTTGTTAAGTGGGGTCTGGACCTCGATTTCATGTATAGCGAGAAGGAGTAGACAGTTATATTTGTAATGCTTGGTAGTGTTTTGGATATGTGGAATAATGATGACGTGGGAAGATACAATCTGATCACAAGAATGATTTCATCACATAATCATTTTTGTGACTGGATTTCCCGCACTGGTAATATTTTATTTCCTTGGCTGTTTAACAGACTATCTCGCATGTCATTCGCAAAGAAAAGGGAGTAATCCTCTCTCTCTGGGTTTCTGATAAAATGATATATTTCTTCCAAGGGGTCAATTGTATAGCCAGTTTGCAATGAGAAATAGTTAAATGACCAACAGAATACTGAACGATTACCAAATCGATGGCAGTGGTGGGATAAGTTTTGGTTCTCTGGTCACAATAAAGAAACAGCGGCATCGACTTGGTAATTACCTTCTTAGTAATTTAAAAAATGTACTTCAGTTATTCAAAAATATATTGTTTTTTATCGTGATTTGCTAAACGAGTATACTCGCATTTATATTGTTATAGTGTCCTATTCTAAATTCTATAGTTTCCGAGGTATTCCTGTATTTGAATTTGGAAGGCCTGTGGGATCTTATTGCGCAGAATCTCTTTAAAGACAAACAGAGAAGCGCTTGGTCGACAACACTAGGAACCCGAAGGTCGGCGATTACCTCGCGTATAAGCATAGCTATTCAACGGGGTAATGCTGCCAGCATACTAGGTACCTTTCCACAAGACCCAATCTGTATTATTAAACAGATTATATATATATATTTATACAAACCTTAAATATTATAATATTATAGTTTAAAAAATTCTAAAATAAAGTTATAGTTCTTTTAAAGTTATTAATATATTTTTATCGTTATATTCTTGAACAGTCATTCTAGTAAAATCCATAAATCAACGCAGATGGTTCTAGAAGACATGCGAAAATTCTTTTGTGAAAGAAAAATAACATAACTTTATCTTAAACATTGGATATTAGAGCATATAGTTTTCTACTTAAGCGGAATCTTGAAACAATGAACATTTTAAATTAGAAAATCTTAATTAAAGTAAATAAGTACACAGCGACCATAAGGCCCCTTTGTTTATAAACGTCATTTTTGAAGAAAAGCGAATTTGTAATGTGTTCAATGTCTATATAATATTATGTTTTACTGGTCATTTGCAGCGGATTCTGTTTACTTTATTCGCATATTTGTGTAAAAGTAAAAGAAGCTTGAATAAACTTGCGCAATTCCCATATTGATTGGAGTTTGTATTTTGAAGCCACAGAAACATTTCAGAAATCCGATAAACGGAGTTGTAAAATTGAAAAGGTGCGAAGTTGCTGGTGAGAAACAAACCCGTTAAGTTTTAGATTTCTTTTAGTTTAGTTTTCATCGTTTCTCGGGACTCCTTTTTTATTGTTACTTCTTTATTTCCATATTTCCGGCAAACTGTGACTTTAGTCTTTTGACAAATAAATCTACGGGTAATAATAATTATAATATCGCTTTTGTCGAAACACAATCAAAAGCCACATTGTCTAACGTCAATCTTGATCGATTTAAAACGATGTTTGAAACATTGTTCGTATTACTTCGTCCAGTAAACGCTTTCTTGGAGGGTTATAACATATGACAACAAATAGGAACACCAAAGTTCATGGTTTAAAACTAGCGTGTAGTTCTGTTCATTTCTGTGTGAATTCACAAACTAGTTGCAAATTATTGTGACGACTTATATTCTAACGTATAATAAATTTACTTCTATATCGTTGTAAATATTTGCCTTTATAAACTTTTAAAGCATGCTTTATGTGTTATAAATAAATATAATTGTATCAAGATTATTCCACATTCCGTGTTTCAACACTAATTATCGGAAAAACTGTAATTGATTGTAATTGAAGCTAGTGGGTACTGCATTTAATCTCATATGTGATGAGTTGATCACGAACACATTGACTTATGCTTTTGTATTATTAAGGTACTTCAATATCTGCTTACTATAAATTATATATTAGCGACCAATGCTTCAAAATTTTAAACTCGAAGTTTTATCTTTCTTAAATATAACCTCTCTAACCGTGTATATATTATAATAATTTAATTACTATTTGTGGTAGATTTTTTTTATAGACACTTGGGCAAGCGGTCCCACGTGATGGTGAGTGTTACCGCCGCCCATGGACACCTGCAACACCAGGGGGTATGCGAGTGCGACCTTACAAAATCTTATTTACAGCTTTCTTGAAGAACCCCATATCGTAGCTTAATGGAAAGACCTCTTGAGGCAGTTCGTTCCACAGCATACGGGTTCGCGGTATAAAATGATTTTTGGACCGAACATTGCGCGACACCTCCGTATCGAGGAAATGCGGATGAACTGCACTTCTGTGAGGAGTGTGAGGTGCGGTTGTAGAAACCATTGTAGAAACCATAGTTGTAGAAAAGTCACGAATAGCTTTTAATCTTTTTGTGTATTTAAATATGTTATATTTTAAATATGGTGTACTATAGCTAAAAGCTCCACGATTAAATAAAATAAATAAAATAAACTTACTTTGATAATAATAACACGTATTGTGCGAGTTGAATATTGATATGGACAGCACTAAGAGTCACAAATCATCATTTTTGTCATCTTATTTTTATCTCGTTTGAAGATATAGCTGTGAACATATAAAAAGGATTCGCCTTGTCTCTTATGTAATGCGCCGGGTCTCTATCGCACACAAACAACGTAATATTCGTTCCGTTTCCGACTTTATATTCACACAATAAGGTTTACTAATCTCAATTCTTACCTACGTTTGATGGTCTTCTCTTCCTACATTCATAATGGGCCCGCAAAACTTCAATCGGACAATTTTCCCAAATCACATTCAAACATAAACCCGTGACCCGTTTCCCTGTTCAACTTTGCGCGCAATTAGCTGATTGTTCAACGAATGGCCTATTTCAATTACAAAGCTCATATTATTATGGCTCAAATGGGTACTAATGATCATGCAGATATTCATATTAAAGGAGGATTAGATTGGATTGCGAGCCGGGTCCTCACTCAGGGTTCCTTGACCGAACTGCGTTCATTCCACACATAAATCTCTCTGCGTCTCGCTTTCTTTTTGTGTCTAAACTTGATGAATGTTTTTTGGGTGTTTATGATAATTGCTTGGCGAAAGGGCGCTACCCAAGCACGTTTTAATATCTACTGCCGTTAGCATATAGCAAAATTATCTTTAACGATTATAAAGTATTTCTTGGCGTTGGATTACTTGACAATGTTAAGTCAACGATTTCATTTAATGATATATATTTATAAATAATTACACCCTTGAAACAAATAAAATAAAATGAAATTAGGAAAGTTAGGAAACTTTCTGCATGTTGCAGATTATTGCATTACTAATAGATGGGACAGCTACATCAATATTAGAGTGTATTCTCATACCGATTTATAGGTACATATGCCATTTATACTATAATAATAAAAATGCGAAAAAGTGACCTTTTCACGGCTAAACCACTGAACCGATTTTGATGAAATTTGCAACCGAGATAGATCGAAACCCAGGGAATAGGGTACTTTCCAGGGACGGACTTAGGGTATTTACCGCGATAACCGAATTCCACGCGGGCGAAGCCGCGGGCAGAAGCTAGTAAATTATAAGGCTATCACTATATATATTTTTATTATCAGGTAGCTATTATTATTTCATATTCTATTAAACCAACAAGCAGGCTTGCTGTGTCAGGGGACTATTTTTCAACTATAACAAGTCGGAAAACGTGGTAATTATTACGTACACGTATTGAAATATGAGCCCGGAATGAGTCATCAATTTAATATAATTTTATGAAACTGAATAGTGTATGTTATTCATGTTTTGTTTATTCTTTATTTAAAAGTTTATTTTTTATTTTTGTAAACAAAACATTGGCGTGTGCGAAGAAAAATGTTTTCAGTTTCAGCGATATCTTTTCAGTGATTATTCAATTTTATGTTAATTCAATTTTATTAAAAATTTTGAAAGATTAACGACAAAAAGACCTATAGAGGCCAAGACGATTATTAATATTGTGTAATTTTATGGATTACGAAATGTTTGTGATCGTTTAGTGTATTGAAACTCGTTTGTATGCAAGGTGCAGTTCAATAAAATTGTACAATGATATCTTATTGTGGGTCTAGGGGCCGCCTTACACCGATAAAAATGATCTATTGTGGAATGAAGTATATGTTATGTACTTAGATGGAGCTTAGGTAACTACATGGAACTATGTTCCCTGTTACCGAACATAATATACGTATTATACATATTATGTGATTATCTACCACTTAACGCGAAAAGGTCGAAGGTTTTTAATCTATAGGGAATGATTTAGTTATCTTGTATAAACAAATTATTAAACATTTTGCGACTTCCTGTTGTACTAAGAGTCGAGGAATCAAAACAAACGAAGGTTGAACTCTATAAATTATACACGAATTAGCAGGATAAATAACAATTATAATGACCTATAATTTGTTTTTATAGACATCTAAACATTTTGGACCTCACTTCATGATTGATGATTTTTAATTACACTAAAAATAAATAATTGGTGTTTAATTTACTCATACTACTTATCCACACTGGCTTGCTCAGGTCTTAGGCCTTTGAACGCGCGCGCTTCTGTTACGAGTAGTAAGTATGAGTACAAAAAAAAAAGGTATCACCTACCTGCGTAACTGCACAAACGAGTACGAGGCAATTAATTACCAATTATATCTATTTTTAATTTAATGAAAGATCATGAAATACGTGATAATTTTTAGTTAGATACGAGTAACGTACTGATAGTGTACTGAGTAACGAGTATAGTGTACTGAGTAACGAGTATAGTGTATTGAGTAACGAGTACAGTGTACTGAATAACGAGTATAGTGTACTGAGTATAGAGTATAGTATAGTGTACGAGTTTTAGTGTACCGATTGACATATTAAAATATTTCACACTATTTTTGTAGGACCATATAAACAATGTTACTTACTGCTTCACAAAACGTTATTTTATCATCATTTATTAATCAAATACATATAATATGAAAAAAATCTTACTATTTGGTTATCCAGAGACATTTCCCATTGGCATAGAGTTCTTAGTTATGCAATGTCATCTCCAGGAAATTGGTTTTGTGTAAAACTCTTTAAAAGCCTCAATCTAATTTCGTCTTTGCGCTAAAAGCAAACTTTAAAATCGACGAGCTAAACGTTAAAGTCGCTGTCTCTGTGGTCTAGTTCCATTATTATAAATTATTAAGACCTTCATACTTTTAAATAGAAAAGGTAAACAAACTAAAACAAACTGCATCTCCTTTAAAAGTATAATATGTGCATTACAAATGTTTATATTTAATATTTAATTGAAAAATTAATTTATTTAAAATAACTGTTAGATTATTTCAATCAATGGAGTAAGTAAAATTAGTAAATGCTAAGTACTGGTAGTTTTAAAGCAACGTCAAACACGTGCAAGTTATTATTTACACGTATTTCCATGTACATTACACCAACTTTGCAATTTTATTTAATTACCCAAATTACAATTAATAGTTACATAATAAATAGACAAAATACCAACTGAATATGGGACAGACTAAAAAAGATTTAATTCACAAAAGCATATTTCATTATTAAAACTGGTTTTCCAAAGCGAATGTTCAAACCAGCTATACCTATATGACATCAAGGTACCGACCAAACTATGATTTCAACTGACATCAATTATTATGAATTATGTTAAGACGGTTCTCTCGTTGAATCTGTCATAGTATATGCATGCATAAATTTGTCAGTGGGAATTGAATTTCAAGTGTGAGTATAGTAACTGTGAATGACGTTAGGTAACTCATGTCATTCATAAGTTAACCGATTCCCGCTTCATTTCAGACCACATGAAAAATCACAACAAATGTTATAAATGGGTGTTTCTCTACAATTGTGTTTAACTCCCATGACCTGAACTTTTAAAAATAATTTTTAAAACGAGACCAAAAAAAATATTACAATCCAGTAATTGGTAATGACAACTATTGTATAAATTCGTATCAAAAAGTTTTGCTTCGGCAACATTCTCTCATCAATATCTAGTCGGTACATCGAGGTGGCTTCACGTACTTAGTTTATAACACAGGCCACCGCTACCGATTAATTTTTAATTCTTATACCTTTGAAAGTATTTGTCGTAATTAAAAGTCGGACATTATTGGACTCTATGAAGAATTGCTCAATTGCGAGAATCGTATGCATTGAATAATATCTATATATTTCATTGAACAACAGCGGCAGACGAGCAGACATTTCACATGGTGTTAAGTGGATACTGTCGCCCGTAAACATCCGCGATACATTTAGTTAAGAATGAAAGCATTGTGACGCCCCCGGATGCGCCGCCCACCTTTGGAGACTCGTGAGCAATACAAATACGTAGTTGTTCGCTTACTCATACATTTGAGATTTGATTTATGTTTTACATTGGAGTTTAGTTTTTTCTATGCACTTTGTTTTTTCATGCTCGGGGACTGAAATGATATGGGCGTCGAATAAAACGGTTGGAACTGCAAGCGGGGTGGAATGTGTCAAAGATAATCAGTTAAAAATGTCAGGGGGTATCACGAAGGCTTTCATTTTGAAATTCGTATTTTCGGAGATTTTCCGAGTGTCTTCAGTATTATTTTAAAATTAGTCTGATCATAATCGATGCGAATTGTACTTAATTGTATGCAATTTGTACCTAACTCGTGACTTGTCATGTTTTATATCAAGTTGAATGTAAGTTCTCCGTCGTTCTGAAGCTCTCAGCAGTTATTTTGGTTTTACAGTCGAATAAAAATGTGAGTGCTCGTATCTTTTTAGGGCTTCTCTGCAACTGGGCGTCGTAAAATGCTTTGTCTTGACTCCACCGATTTGATGACAAGCCCTCTTATACATAGACGTAAACTAAGTTTTCCCAAAAAAAATACCAAGTCTTGTATCTCAAAAATATGAATGTATTTTCTTTTAATTTTTGTCGATTATAGTAGTCAGCCATAGCTATGTATATGTTTCATATTTCTAAAAACATGTAAGCAGTATTTAGTGCGTAACAATACAGGCGTAACGATATTATACAGGCTTATAGTAAGCATCCACTACTAGTTAGGGAAAAGGAATGAAACGCTCTCGGAAGGTGATTAAGTAGGTGAATCAAAAGAGTTAAGGAGTAACTAAGAGGAGTCGGATCCGCACGCGGAGCATGATTAAGTGAGTATAATACTCCGATAAGTCTTGATTACCCACCATCGTTTATGTAATTTTGCGCTAAACACTTTTACTTATTTTTGGTTATGCTAGGGTGGATCATATTTCGTATTAATGACTAGCAGTGCCCGCCACTACGTTCGCATAGATTTTTCAACTTTAATGTGTGAATATTAAAATTAGTTCATTATTATTACATCAGTACTCATATCTGATAGACGTCCATAGTCCTGATGTCCATAGTCCTTGGATTCTGCAATCACAGATGATATGACAATTTTCTAAAACACACGGCAACATTAGGTAAGGCTATTAGCCGGTAGCCAAAGTTTTGTTGTAATACTCCTAACTCTCTTAACACACGTACAGCAGAGTATTAATATTGGTAGGGTAGAAATGTTAATTAGGATAAGAGAACTACTCTCGTAGTTGTACTTTTTGGTGTTACTACATATGTATTATTATTATTTTTATATTCTGCCGTATATGGTCGTAGCTATCCAGTTGTTTAATTCACCGGGGTCTTCGCCACTGTATTTGAATATGAATAATTCAATAATAGAACCTCAACGACGCCTGTTATGTATATAATTCTTCTTTGGATCAACTGATTGCTATTACATTTTATCAGGCGACGCATCACGATAATGATTTCTGAGAGAACTTGTAATAGTTCAGGATAAAAAGTACCCTATCAGTTCAACTAGATCATAAACTATCATTATAGTTAGTTTCAATAAAATCCATTCAATGTTTGTAGTAACGGCTGATATTGTACATGCGTACTTAATCATGATTCCCTCAGGAACTTTATAACGGATCGGGATAAATATACCATAAATGTTAACCCAGGTCATAGGCTATAATTATGCCAAGTTACATTAAATGCTGTCCAGTGGCTTTTGTGTGATGCGCGTTCAGCCAGCCAGATAAGCAAAAAATCTAAAAATGGCTGTATCGTTTCTGTTTCTGTATCGGTCATAGAGTCCACTGCAATTATTATTTTTTCAGAAAATATTTTATGTATAATTACCGCTCTGTTATGTATTTATTATATGTATAGATCAAGGGAGTCGCTAAGGAGGGGGGAGGGGCAGGGGAGGGCAGTTGCCCGCCTCTAGAGATTCGAAAAAAATTGTATTTGTACCTACAATTCATATTTCTCCCATCCTCTCTCTCATCTTGCCCCCCCCCCCCTGGCTCATTGGCTTGCGTTGGCAGACGATGCTCTTGGTATAGGTGCTGACTGTACTTAGTCTAATCTCTTTAACATTCTGCCATTAATATTATTGTTAGTGACATTGTTCGCGTTATGTTAATTTTAACATTGGATATCAGTCTATTAAAAATCATTGCAGAAAACAGGCCTCCCCTAGTAACCATTAGGGGTTTTTGGGCCATAAATCCACTATGCGGACCCAGTAGAAAGTGGTGGATATACGCGTATATGCCCCAGATTTTTTATTTCTCTGACATCCGGGTTTCCTAAACATGTTTTCACCGGAGAAATAATGATAATTGGAAAACCAAGCTCGTAGTTATTCGTAAGTAGAAACTATTTTATGGGTCGAGTCTGAGGCTATCACTATTAACTACAATTTTAACATTGCTAATTACAATAGCGCGTGAAACGTATTGGTATTTCAGCCATAACAACACAGGAATTTGCTCATATGTATATCTCCTACGTATTAGAACCTTTATAAAATAAATCGGTTTGATAAAATGTGTAGAGTAAACTTCTATCTATCTGTCAGCATTTCTATTAATCCACTATCGTCCATTTCCCGTTACATCTGCCTAAAAGCCGCAATCTAACTAAACAAATCGTTTTTATTTCTAATATAAAACAACAGATGGATGCTGGGTTGGATATCACTCGAACAGTGCGGATGGATTCGCGTTAAATATAGAAATGGGATGTCCGACCGAAATCGCGCTAGATCTATACGAGAGGAAACGCTTCACAGTATTGGCAACTCGATCAAATACACGAACAAATCGGCCAAAATTTTCTCTCAATGGAGGTTATTCGAACTGTTATTTATAGTGATTTATGTTTTTCAATGTGGTCGGGCGTTTTTGATTGCAAGGGGCGAACAATGGAAATTAAATGAGAAGCAGTTGACACCACAACATGATGCTAAAGCATAATAACTTTATATAATAACTCGTAATAGATACCCTTGCACAATACTTTTAGAATAACAGAAGTTTTTTTTTGATATATTTTAAAACAAATCCTTTGGTGGAAAATTCGTAATCTTTTGAATAAATCAAACCGACAAGGTTTTCAGATTGTAATCGATGTCTTAATTTCTTTTTCTTTTCGGCTTATTGATCCTGCCTTTCTAGCTTTGTGGTAGTTTTTATCATTATGTATCTAGCTTACTCTTTCTTATTGATATTTTACTAAATTGTCTCATGAGACAAGTAGCATTTGTAAATTTTTTTTTATTTTTTTTTATATTTTTTTTATTTGTAAAACGTAAGCATTTGTAAAAAAATATTGCAATTAATGTTTTAATGTTTATTCTTTTTTATTGATTCCTACAAAATGATCGGGTACAGAATTTCTAACCCGTAAATTCCACGTTATTCAAATGGATATAATGAATCATAAAGGCAGGATAGTCGCGTGTGGCAGCGTGGCAGCGCTAGTGGAAATTGAATTCAAAGTCCGTTGATTTCGGTCTTTCATTAACATTCTTACTCTTACCTAATTACTTTTGAAGTTTTTCAGAACAGAACTCAAATGGTATATTCGAATTCTTTTCTAAAAAAGTACATAATCCGGTTTTCAAGTCCTTTTCCTTTTAAACCGCCAATTCAACGGAGAACGAAATGATTTACCAACTTACAGCGTACAACGTGAACAAATATACGCTGCCCAATTGCTAACAAAATAACATTGCAAACAGAATAAACGATACATTTCGACAATATTTCACTTTAATTTTCTCATTATTTTCGGTGTCATCGCTGTTCAGCTTTCATCACAACTATTAATACTTCAATTCATTTTCTCGCGAGCTCAACAACATTTCATTTGCTGTAAAAGCGTCCGTCTAAGAGCGGGTTACGATGGGATTAACGAACCTACAGTATGACCAAACGAGATTGCAAACGTGCCCGGCTAGATTGCTAACCAGAAAACATTGCAAACAGAATGAACGAAAAATTGAGACCGCATGTAACTTACAAATATCAGTGGGAAAGCATTTCTAACAATGGAATACGATTTGTAAGGAAAGTAATGTGGGAATTTAACCCGTGAGTTACTCGCTCTAAGCAGGAACGACATTTGGGTGCTAATTCTACTAACATGTACCGTTTGTGTTTCAGTTTCAGTAGACGCAGGGCCGTCTTTACCAGGGGGTGTAAGGGGTGCGGTGCACCCCGGGCGCCCCGCGCCCGGGGGCGCCTGTCAAGCGCTGAATTCAGTGCCGGCTTTACCTATGGTGCAGGGGGTGCGGTGCACACGGGCGCAGGGCCTTAGGGGGCGCCGAGCGCCGCTCGCGACACCTCCAAAGAGTTCAAAACGCCTACTAGAGGGCGCCCTGCACCCGGGCGCTACGTGAGCTAGAGCCGGCGCTGAGTAGACGTTCGACTTTTTCGAATTTAAAATCTTATAAATCTTATCTTATTAAGATTAAAATCTTAATAACCATTGTTTATTCTCTTTGTTATTATTAATTTAGGAATATAAAGATATTTACTATTTTGTTAAAAATGTTACTATGCCTTATCCTTCTTAGAGGGCAGTATAGGTTGAATGTTTTGAATAGACTGTAATGATTTGAAAAATTTGGAATTACTGAAACGATTTCGCTCATCTTCGAACTTATCCGAGATATAGATCCCGAATTATTTTATATTCGTCTTGAAACACATGCCGTGTCAAGCACGACATGTACGGGACATGAAACGGGTCGCGGTTTCTCTATACTCGTATAGTCCCTCAATGTTGACGATCGTGACTCTGCCGACGAAATCTGTCAACGATAGCCCTCCATGTGTTCGTTGGCATGGTGGAGTTCTGTTCTATCAAGGAACTACCTAGGTTCTAAATCGTTTCTACCTTCTTCTTATGGTGCTTGTCCACCTAGTGAAGGTCAGTACCGAATATTTTGACCAGTTTATCGCAAGGCGAAACCGTTCAGTGGCACCTAGGAACTATCTTTACTGTATACTGTATCATTTTTACTGTATACAAATGAATGTTCGTTCCAGTACATTCGACATTGGATCGACTGATAATTTATGCACCGCGATGTTCCGCACATTTGACTTTCAAAACGTTTCGAAGACGTCGCTATTTAAATGTTTTGACTAGGCTTCGACGTATAGCTTTAGTGTGTATCAGGGCCGTCTTTACCAGGGGGTGCAAGGGGTGCGGTGCACCCGAGCGCGGAGCGCCCGGGGGCGCCTGTCGAGCGCTGAATTTTTCAATATTTCATTGAACTTAACGCCATTGCACAGTTTTATATACTTGTTACTTACGACAATTAATATGTATGCGCAGCAAAAAAAAAAATAGTCATTAACAATAATATTTTTTTTACTTTTATTACGCTTTCGGCGCTTGTCATACCGCATTACTACACTACACAAATAACAATTTTATTTAATACAACACGCGCGCGGCAAAATCTCTAATCCAAAGACAGTGTATGTATGTACGTTTGACACGTTGCCGCCCGGTAGCAAAATGATCTCTAAGTCAATAGAGTGTAAGTTCATTTGAATGTGCGCGCGGCGCGGCACCTGTGCGCAGTGCCGGCTTTACCTATGGTGCAGTGTGCGGCGCACACGGCGTCTTAAGGCGCCGTCTTAGGGGGCGTCGCCGCCCGCGACGCCTCCAAAGAGCCTGCTAGAGGGCGCCAGGGTATTGATTGCACCCGGGCGCTACATGGGCTAGAGCCGGCTCTGGTGTGTATAGTAATTATATCAAACAACCGACAAAGAGTATTGAGAAATTTTGTAATGTAAATAATGGAAGTCTGTAGAATTATAAAAAGTATGTGAAATTATCCGATATTGAACTAACAATTTGAAAGAACGTTTGTCATTCCGGACTGATGTCATGTATCGCGGATGTCCATGGCCGACACTATCTACCTGCCACCAGGTGGTTTGTCAGCTGGTCTGCCGCTTTTTTTCTATAAATCAACAATATTTTATTTTCCAAGTATTTCTAAGTCTCCAAGTGGCAGTGTATTTCGGTGTATTAAGGCTCGTTTTAAAATGATCTATTATATTTTAAACCATTATGTTTGGTTATCGATTCCAAGTTACTCATTAAAAGAATGTCCGCTAATTTATAGACCTAATATATAGAAAGCATTTTTAAGTCACAACAACGAAAAGAAACGAAATGAGAAATGTCCTCCAATTTGGTCGCACCAATTCAAGCAGTGACGGCGCGGCGCCATCGCATGCCCTCAGAGATTCCTCGACTGTCGGCTATTACATATCTTAATTCCCGCCGACCTTGTCCGGACGTGTGGAACGTGCCGCGAACTTAATACGCCCCTGAGTGTGGCCACATCTACTTTATTAGTGTAGAAACGTAATAAAGAGCGGAGGGTGTGGGAGACTACAAACGCCTTTGCCTTACGTTGTATCAATCGATGTATTTGATTGAAATAGGTCTACTCACGTTTACAATACTTGATTGTTTCTGAAACTGGCAATCTCTTTACTTACTCAAATGCAGGATTTTTCAACTCGAATAACAACAGAGAATTTACCCCACAGCTTTGGTGTCATAGTAAAAAATGCTTAGGGCTTAGATTAACAGTTTCGGCCGCTACTTTCAGTTTCAGTGTGAAAACTGAATAATGTCCTTTTCTATGCAGACTGATTGATGGCATTAAACTACTTTGTCGAATCGTCAAACTTTTAAATCGAGTTTTCTCAAAATCAAGATAATGTCGTTAGATAAACGGTTTTGCCACTATTACCGTATATCACTATAAATACTTTTAAAACCTTGTTAAAGAATTGAGTAATAGCAAAGTTTTATGAATCAACGTAAACTTGTTCGGAAATAAAAGTTAAATCGCGGGTTCGTATGCCGATGCCATGCAAGCTGATATGTGGCTGGACAGATTAACCGATAAAGATAAGTCCGTAGATATAGAAGTAGATGTAGGTAGCTTAAGACGTCCTCCGACCTGGTTTATTTTTTTTATAGGGATGTAGACGGACGAGCAAGCGGTCCCACATGTTGGTAAGTGTTACCGCCGCTCATGGACACCTGCAACAGCATGAGGTATGCGGGTACGTCACCGACCGCGCAAAATCTTATTCACAGCCTTCTTGAAGAACCGCATATCGTAGCGTAATATGGAAAGATCTCTTTTTTTGGTGATTCTTTTTTCTTTGTTTGGCGCACTGTAATATGTACAAGCACTTTGTACAAGAGATGGCACTGGCAATCGAGCGAACGGCCCACCAGATGGCAAATTGTCACCGCCGCTCATCGACATCTCCAACGTCAGGGTATGCGGATGCAATGTCGACAGAGCAGAATTAAATTTATAGCTTTCTTGAAAACTCTATGTGATAGCTTAGCGGTAGTTCATTTCACGACCTTCGTGTTTGTAGTGGACATAAGGTGTTTTGAATTATTGAACATTAGTGTTACTATATTACTTACTATTTATCGTAGTAGAAACAGTGCGATTCGTTTATAGACCAGAACGTAAAGTCGCTAGCAAAACCGAACACTAAGTACAATGGCAGAAAACAACATGGGAAAATCTATTTTTGTTCTATTCTCACCTTTATGTCGGTGGAACAAGATTTACTGCTATTATTCTAAGTTTACGTAAATCACGTCATCGAATTAATATTGATGGCTCGTACCCACACCCGCTCGCACTCTCGCATATGTTCCGCTCACACTTCCGCATCCGCACTCGCTGACTGGTGTCTCATCCGCAGCCATACCATCTGGTGTACTCGTATTTCGTACGCCCACACAGCTACACGTAAATTAATTTTCCCCTCCTGTCACCCGCATCAAGATAATCTGACGGATTTCCGTCACGGTATAATTGTTTGCGGACAATTTTGGTTCTGTCTTATTTTAATGATTTCATTAGTTTTTTTTTACATAAAAGCTATTGTTTATTTTTATATTTCTGTCCGAATTCTTAATTAGTGAAATAAATGGGCAATTTTATAAGCGCAATGAATTTGGAATGAAGAATACACTTGTGTTAAGCCTTAAACACAAGTGTGAATGAATTTCCATATTCCTACTAAACGTAAATAGACATTTTATCGTTCACTTCTGGACACGGGCTTCCTGATGCACGTAGTCTTGTGCATGAGGGATGTGTGGCCTTAAAACGGCACGCTGGCAGCCTGGAGTTGCCGAGTCCAAATTTTAGAGGCGGTCTAGTTAGTTCCCCAGGGCTCTATTGTCTTTATTATCCCTTTGTCGTGGTAGTGGCTTTATTATCCCTTTGTCGTCTTTTATGACAATCACGAAGAGATAAGGTGGAGGTGCTATTTTAAAGTCGGTATTAATAAAGGCATTGGGACCGTGTTGTGTTGATGATAAAGTGAGGTCTGTGCCCTAAGTTTGGACGTTATAAGCTAATATCGACATTAAAACAAACAAACAAAAAATTTTGAACAAATTCGGTATCTACGTGTAAGTACCTACCCCATAAAGATAAAAACATTTTAATTCCGAAGGGAACGTTTCGACCAACAAAAATCCGGCAATAAAGAATCTCATAAACATCTCTGGAGCGTTGTTTCAAATCTCGGGCGGCTGAACAAGGCAGATGGAAATTACTTAGCTGTATGCGAGAGACACAAATATTTAAGAAAGCATTACTCGGATTCCCAAGATCTTTTTTATCGCTTGTACTTACTTTGTAAGCCCAACCTACCTACGCAGAAAAAAGAAGACATTTAGGCAGTATTGAAATGTTGAAATGTAGTAGTGCGAGAATTTAATCGTTTAGAGATGTGTCTACAGTGGATTTTTGATACTTGACCGATTTAGCCCTGCTCATGACATTCTGAAGACTCCTCTAGGGGCAACTTGCACAAGCTGTTTATTTTTTGATAGTAGTCGTTCACAAAACGGACAATACTTTCTGCCTCTCTACTTTATTTGTGGTGAGATAAAAAAACAAAATTGTCACTAAAAACGAGGACTTATTTATTACCAGAAAATTACATGGTTCGACATCGGAGTTGAAGTTCAAACATCGGGCTACTACGCCCCACCAGTAGGGCACAGACATACCTTTACAATTACATGAAGAATTTGGATAAAAAATCACCACGCAAAACTCTGTCATATAAGATTGCTATGTGTATTTTTTTTTAATTGACAGCATATTACGTTGCGATATAATCAAGTGGAGAACCAACATTCAGTTCAATCATTAATTACAAAGAAAAAGTTCCAAAGTAATAAGCAGGTACACATTATCAATCTTAAATATTCCATATCTGAATCAGAAAATATAAGCCCCTACAGTCATAGATCTAATGTTCAAGATACTTTGAAACTGCTTTAATATACATAGTCTCTGTTACGTGTATATTCCTTTTACCGACGGTGTGTACATGTTGTAATTAATTCTTTTGATCTTTGCTCTCTTTGGGTTACTTTGTTAATAATGTTATGATCATTTACAAGATATTCTTTGCTACATTTCTTAGAGGCTATAATTGTTTATAATTGGTATATTATTTATTATAATCTTTCAGATGTGGTGTAGTTTCTCAGGGCTTGTAGTGGAGGCTTTATTATCCCTTAGTTGCCAACACCTACACCAAGAGATGGAATGGAATGGTGGAAACGACACAGCACCGGGGCATTTTAAGGCATGGAGACGTGGCATGGAGACCCGTTTCCAACATTGAACGATATACTCGTAATAACCAATCTAGAAAGTTCTACTAAATGTCTTCCCCTTGCAGTCACAAAGGGATATACGCTTTAACACGTCCCACACTGGCCATTGGGAGTCGGCGAGTCCATTTTTTCCGGGTTGTTTAAGCTTCGTGGCTGTGGTAGCCGCTTTCGCAAGCTAGATGTCCTGGCAGGGTTGTCGCCGCCCGACATTTAGCAATGTCTTAACAATATCTTAGGATTGACGTTCTGCGCTAATGTTCCAAACTCACATTTTATATGTTAAACAATGTGGACTCGTATTAAAGCTTCAAACAGCGACATACCTATCTAACATAATCCATCTATTATCTACATCTACATTCATATTCGAAAGGCATTACTCGTAGCTCCTATTAAACACGACACAGTTTATGACAGCAATGGAAATCAAATTAACCTTGTTCTCATTCGTAGCACGTCACTATGAATAATGAGGCACATCGCATCAGTTGTAAACTGGAGGGCTTCAAATCTGTCATGGCGAATCAACAATAAGTGCCCGAAGAGAGTGGCAATCAATGAGGAAACCATTAAAAGGGTGTCGACCGATGTCGGATTGTACTCGTTCACATTTAACTCATTTCTATAAGAGATGGATGGTATTCACACAAAATAACAAGTTTCTGTATATTTACCTATCACAGTTGTAAATTAGCCATAGGACTACAACCCAGTTTTTAGTGTGTTAATTCGTCCTATTATTATTATATTAAATTATAAGAATACAATTTAACCTGTCAGTGTATATGTACCTACTGTATTTTTATTATTTTTAGTCAAAAAAGTGTAAATTTTTCAAGTTTTTTCCAAGTGTCGTTCTTTAAATAAATTTCTTTAAATAATATTCCTAGTTTACCACCCTAAATAAATTATTTTAAGAAACAGTGAAATTTAAATCCTCGCTAAAAAAAGTAAACGTACATTAGCAATGACTTTACGAGTAAGAATTTTCTTAGAATATTTTCTACCAGACAGCGAGTCTAAAACCTTATAGACTGAATGATGAAACGACCGATACCGAACGCGGGGTGTACTTTTCATGTTTTTCGCCTATGGAGATACTATAGAAAGAGAGAGGGCGAGATATAAGTTACTCCCTCTTTAAGTCGACGCGACGTGTGTTTCTACTGTATCTGTGAACACTCGGTCTTGGAGGAAACAAAGAAATGGAGATAGTACTTCATACACCCGGGCGATTAAAAACTGTCTTTTTCAGCAAGTAACTATAAAACCGGCAGCCAATGTTTTGTCATCTCATTGGCACTAAAAGTGCCTAACTGTACGTAATGATGCATTACTTGAATTAAATATCTTACTTTAAAATGTATTCTCACTAGTGCATTTACTTGAAAATTCGAGATTGCCGGCTACAATACAAGTTGCTATCCTAGAATTTCTTTTTGCAAATCGTGAAGATTAATGAAACCATATTCATTAGGAAGAATTTAAACCATATTTCGTTCACCTTAATCTAGAAAAAGATGGAACCAACTATCTATTATTCGTAAATGGCACACGTTGCGGAGTGTCTTGTGATTTGTAACGTTTTAGTAGCCGTTGTTATTCATACTATGACAAATCCCACATACGCGTCGAACTATAAATTTTGTCACTATTCTTGTCAATCTTGTTAAGTTTATGGACGCTATAAAGTCATAAATCCACAAAATGAATGGTGTCTCGAATATTTAGGCTCCAAATTTCACGATACACTGTTATACTTGGACAATATTTTATATTTTTTCTTCTTCCATGGTAGGGTAGGGTAGAATGGGTGGAAACAGTGTAGGCCGGGAAATGGATGTGGCATTCGTGTTTGATCGCAAACGTTTACCTAACTGAAGGTATTGACAACTGGGGGCAAAGGAAGAGGTAATTTGAAAGCAATATGTAAGGACGTAATGTTTACCTTTGTGTTTGGAATTTCAAGACTGAGGAGTTCTTTGCTTGTATTCTTGAAGGAATTATTCGTATTTTTTTTCCTCTTGGTCAGCTTGCGTGGCGTTTTAAGGCCACAAGTCAATGTGCATGATGAGGCCCACCATGTGCAGTCGTTGATAAATATTTGTTATTTTTTTATTTTTATAAATATTTGTTTAGATAAATAATTTCTACTTCTTTTTCTGTGTGCCACTGAACTCGTGACATAGGGAATTCCTGTGTGAGCCATGAACAATTTACTAAACTCATGACATAGGGAATTCGTATGTGAGCCATGAACAATTTACCAAACTCATGACATAGGGAATTCCTGTGTGAGCCATGAACAATTTACTAAACTCATGACATAGGGAATTCGTATGTGAGCCATGAACAATTTACCAAACTCATGACATAGGGAATTCCTGTGTGAGCCATGAACTATTTACTGAACTCATGACATAGGGGATTCGTATGTGAGCCATGAACAATTTACCAAACTCATGACATAGGGAATTCCTGTGTGAGCCATGAACTATTTACTGAACTCATGACATAGGGGATTAGTATGTGAGCCATGAACAATTTACCGAACTCATGACATAGGGAATTCCTGTGTGAGCCATGAACAATTTACTGAACTCATGACATAGGGAATTCCTGTATGAGCCATTAACAATTTACTAAACTCATGACATAGGGAATTCCTGTATGAGCCATTAACAATTTACTAAACTCATGACATAGGGAATTACTGTGTGAGCCATGAACAATTTACTAAACTCATGACATAGGGAATTCCTGTGTGAGCCATGAACAATTTACTGAACTCATGACATAGGGAATTCCTGTATGAGCCATTAACAATTTACTAAACTCATGACATAGGGAATTCCTGTGTGAGCCATGAACAATTTACTGAACTCATGACATAGGGAATTCCTGTATGAGCCGTTAACAATATACTAAACTCATGACATAGGGAATTCCTGTATGAGCCATTAACAATTTACTAAACTCATGACATAGGGAATTCCTGTGTGAGCCATGAACAATTTACTGAACTCATGACATAGGGAATTCCTGTATGAGCCATTAACAATTTACTAAACTCATGACATAGGGAATTCCTGTGTGAGCCATGAACGAGTTTTATATTGATAGTTAGCCATATATATACTTATTTATTTATTGCAACACAACGGTAAGACGAATGTCGCGGGATCAAATTCTGCTTTCATAAATCATAATATTTATGTATTTACGATATTCCATACAAAGTGCTATAAATACTTTTAATTTTATTCTGATGTTATTCAAGATATACGTTTCAATCGTTTTTGAATTGTCCGCAATAAGCTTTCTTTTTCCTCTTCCTTCCTTTTTCAAGTGATCTTCCCGTTTAGGCATTGAAAAAAATTGAGTATTAGTATAAAATTAGCTACCAAATTACATTTTTATCTTTCTTAGACTGGCCTTTTGTCCTTCAATTGTCCTGTTTGTCTATAAAAGTAGGATACAAATTCGTTCGGCGTGTGGAAGACGGCTGGTTGCTACAGTGTGGACAATAACGCTCTACCACAAGTTGTGGACAACGCAAAACATCGTGCGCGTTGTGCGTGCACTGTGTCCCTACATTGTTATTTCTTGGGTAATGTTTTCATTTACGTTGCTCATATAAGATGCCACAGAGTATGTGCTCAAAGATGATGCAACACCTATTTCAAGTAGGCGACTAGAATGCAATTTGCCCGTGTAATGCCTGAAATACGTTTTATTTCAATTACATTTCGTTCGTCTAAGTTTTGCGGGAATAAGTTAGGTTTATATATTATAGTATTTATGAAATACTGAAGCGAAATGATGGTTTTATGAAGCTCTTTCGATGTCAGTCTTTAACGTCTTATTGTAAGGCTCAGCCTTCCCTAAAAAAATACTGAGAAATTAGTAACTAAGGGCCGAAGTTCGAACTCGCAACGTCACAATTTAAGTCGAGGATGGATATCCCTAGAACAAGATACTTTTTTGTCAAGTTTACCAATTGTAAAGGCGGTGATACATTTACCATTGGTAAACTTTGGTAGAGTTTTTACCGAAGTATATTATGGAATCTGAAAATTTGAATAACAGCCTATTCAAAGTATCAAACTGAAAGGAAATTGTGCATTCAGGAAAGGCAAGAAAATTCATTTCCAAAGCATCCACGACGAGCTGATTTAATTTTTAAATGAAGTTCATTGCATCGTGTTGAAAGCTTGTCCAACCGTGCAGGGTAAACTGGACTAAAGGGAATTACAATGAGAGGGGAATTTGCATACCGAGCCAGAGCCGTCGATATTGAAGCACAGAGGGTAAAGTGTCGCCTCAGACAGCTACAAACTAAGCGACAACTCTTGATATTAAAAGTTGGAAAATTTTAATTTGAAGTTTACTAATATGTCGTATATTTCTTTAACAGTAAACTAGACTACGTATTTGATATATAGGCATTAGTAGGTACAAATATTTATAATTGTAGAATTTGGCCGTGTACCACCACCTCATCTCTTCCCGTGAAAAGAGCAAGAAGCGCTGGAAAAACAAAGCAGCTACCACAAGCACTGATGAACTACTCCACCTGAAAAAGAGTGAACTCGCCAATCCGCTTAGCCAGCGTGCCGTTTAAAGCCATACATTTCACATGCACAAGACAATGTGCATGAGGAGGCTCGTGTCCAACAGTGGATAATAAAATGGGCTGGAGACGGTGAACTTGTGTATCTCCACGGCTGAATGTAAGCCTCTACTAAGAGCTGCCACATTATTAACATTCAATTTAAACAGTTTAGTTAATATTTAATTTTTTAAAAACTTAAAGTAGTTCTTACCGTATTCTTACGTAGGTAAGTTTGAATTATTATTATTGTCCGTCAAAAACCTACAACTATTAATAGTAAACTTTGTGTCAGCGAACAATTTTTAATCAACGCTGACTTTAAATGTCTTCTTTTGTATTAGTAGCCCTTGACTCTTGACTTGAAAGTACTTGTTTATTATTACTTGTTATTATTAAACCAATTATTATTTATTGCTTGATAAATAATGTTTGGAAATCACAAAATTATTTTTCAATCATGTTTTAGTGATTTTCCATCAAGTTAACGAGATTTTTGTAGCCGTGGCAAAATCCATTACAGTTTTGTTCGCTGTTTCTATTAACTTTGCCTTTAGGGACTTTCGTTGAAAATTTTCAAGAAATAAGTCCTCGTAATCTGGTGACACAAAGAGCACTTTGTTTTCGACATCAAAGTCGTTTTGTATTTATTTCATTAAAAACTTTAGCTTCCGCTTGGCTGATAAAGTCAGCATCATCAATAATTTTTGTTCTTACTTTATATAATAGGTACTTACAATATCCAGAGATATACGTACATCGATATTAAAGCGAAAATGAAGGAATCTAACTGCTGGTGCAGTCGCCAGCATATTAAACTTAACATGGCTCATATTTTTCATCAATTCAGTGTACATTTTCATTAATAAGTGCAGCTGCTTCTCTATTGATAAAAAAAATGCACAAATAGTAAAAATACTTACGAGACATTCGTTTCGCTGTTCTCAATATCATAGTGCCTCAATGTTTAAGCGAGTCCCACGTCGCGTCGGTTGTGGAATAAGAATAGAAAATGAATGAATGGAAAAAGAGAATTTAATTTTTTTAGCGAATACTAAGGCTTAGATGCTAGTCCTTTGACGGTACCATTATCCGCATTTATATTCACTTATTCACTTAAAATTGTTCTATTTGTTAATTTCGCGCTATTATAACGAAGAGATACAACCGTGAAGGCAAAGGAATTAACGTGTACTGGTCTGTTTAGAAATTTATTTTTTATCAGAAACTAAATTATGAATAAAAACAAAATGAAAAACTATTTTAAATAAAAATCTATTAATACATAATATCTCATTATATGGGTGCTTTTTTTTCAAATTGAAGTTGTAATTACAAAATGCTGTAAGTTCGAAAAAGTACCTATTTAAATAAATGTTATTGTAGTTATAAACTCATTGTTAATGGTCGATCAAATCAAACTTCAGTTGAGACTCGCGGGCGGTAATCCTCTGAATCTTCTAAGTTGTATAGTGTAATTTTAAAAGTTTAATTATTAAAAGTAAATTTAAAAGTAATTATTAAAAGAAACAACAACCCCCGTTATAATAGTTCAAAGAGGCTGTGAAAGAGGTACCCGAGGAAGAGTAGAAAAATGATTTCAAAATTGGTTCAGACGCATAAAGCTATGTATAGATGCGAGAGTATTTTGAAAATATGTAATAAAAAATTCGAAACTCGTTATTGCAAATTCGCAAAACTTTCTGAGTTCCCCACATATCTGTATATTTTATTTTATGTATTAATTACGTATTTTTTAGGAAATTATACTGTTATTTATAATACTTCTCGTCGCACCGCCTATAGACGAAAGCCTTAAGACGTTGAGCTCGTTTTTTGTACGACAATGTGCAATAAAGTTTGTTAAATAAAATAATACAAATTATCAGAAATTTTCTATAATTTACAAATTTAGCAGCGTGCGACGCTAATGACGCTGACAATCTTTAACTAATACTTGAATTACTTGACGCATACAAATAAATAATTTAACACGTGTTTAACTTTGTATGTATTTTGTATGTCAAAATTTGTATGGAAACCCAATTAAATCCAGACGAATGAAGCCACAGCCAACAGCTAGTTCACTGGTATTTACTATATTTGATTTTATTAATAAGAGTGGGAATAAAAGTTAAGAGAGAACTTTATGAAAATTTTATACAACCATTGTTGCAAATTACCACTTGTGTCGTATAAAATTTAGAAGTGAAATGCAGCTATGCTTCTTGCTTAATACTAAAATGGAGTCTGAAGTTTCAAGTCGGTAAAATTTGCATGTTAAGCTATACCTAACACCAATGTATAATACATATATTTAGACAATGAGGTAAGCTGTTCAATTTCACTTTTTTGGAGTTAATATTATGAATGTCCGATGAAAGTTTGTTTAATATAGCTAGCTGCTGGATTCACAGACCAAGTATTTAATTTCTTCAATATTATGAATATTTCCAAAGAAAAATCCGTAATCCTGGTATAGCTACATTTTCAGACCTTTGTTTTGCTCTATTTTCTGTGCCTGATGTCGTTCTAGTTTTCGTTGTGACTTTTTACGAATACGATTCAATTTATTTTATTTCCTCCTTCTATAAAGCACTGTTGAAGTAGATATTTAATTAATTTCACTTATTTTCACTTTCAAAATAAATTTTATTAACACGAGTGGTGAAGCACTGAATAGTATAACATAACATAGTGCTCGAGTGGTGATACTTTTTTTTATATATATAGAAAAAAGGCGCCAGACGAGCATACAGTCCACCTGATGGTAAGTGGAAACTGTCGATCATAGATATCCGCGATATATGCCAACATCAGTCCAGAATGACAGACGTTGGCACGCCCCCGTATGCGCGCCTGCCTTTGCAGATTAAGGAAAATGGGGAGTAATAGCATGGGATGGGAATGGGCTCTGGCATATCTCACTCACTATCGAAACACGTACGTACATTATGGAAATACGATAAAGTAGAAAATGCAGTACATTTCAAGGTAGTCTTCTGTGAGAAAGGTATAACGTGGCCAGTCGAGTGGGCCCAGCGGCTGTGGGAATGCAGCGTGCACTCTCCCTCAAAAGTTCCTAAAAATCCTTTCTTAGTGGATACGTATGTCGTACAATTTATCTATGTGCAAATTTCATATGTCTAGCTTCCGCAATTTCGGCTCGACGATGATGAATCATTCGGTCAGTCAATCAGTCAGTCAGGACATCTCTATTCGTATGTATAGATAAGCTATATGGTGTTTCACAATAGGGCAAAGTCCTCTCCCATTTTCATCAAAGCCCTTTAATCGGAAGCCACCTTCTACCATTCTTTACAGAAAGCATCGGCATCCGAATCCGTCCAGTGTAACGGATGTAACAACAGTAACCAGCCTTTTTTGCATCCACTGCTGGACATTGGCCTGCTCATTCAATTATATTGTCTTGTGTCTTGTATGGCATTAAAACGGCACGCTGGCCAACTGCGTTGGCGAGTCACGATGTTATCCTTTAGTCGCCTTTACGACACCCACGGCAACAGATGAGGTGGTGGCCACCACACAGCTAAAGACCAGTGTTATCCATTGAGAAGTTATTCTTGCCCAACGATCTGGGTGTATATAGTACACTTGCGCATTTCGCAGTCCATTATCTCTGCCAAATTCTCCTAGACTATAAAAAGCTTCAATCAACCAATATTCAACCGACCCAGTGGAGCATAAAATATTTTTCCGCCACATTGACTCGGCGCCGATTCGTGAAACGCTGACGAGAATCAAATAAAAGATTATCCAGTCAGTTTAATTTCAGAAATGCCTAGAAAGCTAAAGAGTCGTCAAAGTTACAAAATACAAATAAACGTACCAAAAGCAAATAATTATTTCACTTCAGTCGATTTCGCAAAATGTATTTTTTTCTTATAGCCAGTACTTATTTGTTATTATGGTATGTTTTATGATATTAAATGATGTCGGAAAAGAAAACGCGCTTATTTAACATTTCTGTTAATTACAATAGATTACAATAATTACAAACGGAATTTTGGAATTGAATTTAATTGTAAATCTAAAAATCGATTTTAATATTGCTGCAAATGCCTTACCTATATTACTTGCAATCATAGTATTGATTGATCATCGTATCATAGTATGTTGAATTAGAAAAATCCAGAGCTTAAAGACGATATCGATATAAGCTTAATAGCGATATCGATTGTCACTCTGCAACTAGTATACAGTCTTAGCCTTAGTCTTAGTCTGTGACAAAAAGCTCGTCAAGATTAATTTTATCGGCAAGAGTTCTTGAATGGTGGCGACAAATTCTCTTAAAAAAACCTTGCTTATATAATAAAGACTACTAAAGTTATCAGTTCTCTAGCGGCGATAATAACATCTCTTATAATAC
Source organism: Sesia bembeciformis (assembly GCA_943735995.1). Taxonomy (NCBI): domain Eukaryota; kingdom Metazoa; phylum Arthropoda; class Insecta; order Lepidoptera; family Sesiidae; genus Sesia; species Sesia bembeciformis. Next base: position 10,875,626 of record OX031043.1, read on the forward strand.
TGTATGCTAAAATCGATAAGAAAACTTATATCACATAAGAAAACATACAAGCTATTGTAGATATTTAAAAGTTTGAGGAGCATCATTGTACTAATAATTATCGACTTAGGTTGAATTTAAGGGAAAACATCGCTGCTGTACTTCAGGAATATGGAAATTGCTAAAAAAATAAACTACTGTCTGAAGCACGAGTGTAATGTGAAAGCGAATAGATGAATTCCGTAAATGAATATATATTCACACCAATATGTGCCGATTTTGTGTCAAAACAATTGAAAATAAGTATGGCACAATGAGATTTTTCAATCATTATTGACAAATGATAAATATATACATTTTGAGTATCGATATTTTTAACCTAAACCTTTTTGTAGCTAACTCTTACATGTTAATTGTAATATATTTTTTAAAGTAATTTTCTCATTCCATTGTTTATCACAATAAGATTGTGCGAAGGTACTTTCAGGAATTTATAATTATAATAGTAAACACGGTTCTTTGAAGTGTATGACAGTCGGTGACTATTCTCACCGATCTCATACTGTGACATTTTCTACAAGGAAATGTCCACGGAGAACTATTAAATTAGATCTTCTGTTTCTTCTGCAGTTTTTATTACCATATTTTGGTTTGTCCTCTCATTCGTTGCTTTTGTTCTTTTCTCTTTCTTATAATCTTGTTTACCCTCTTCGTTAATCTCATTACAATCATCACATTCCTGATCACTTTGTAGATTATCCATCTCAGTTTTATCTTCAATCTTTTTTTTTTGTTAATATTTCATTTTGCAAGTTTCCTTGATGTAGACGCCATCTCATTTTTAGCCAGCTTGTAAATTCTGTAATGAATTGAACATTTTCTTCTTTGTTGAATTAGGGCGAGTACGTGTTTATCCATGGAAAGGTTCTACTTATAATAATAGTTTGCTAAAAAATATTTTGTGTCCATCAAAAATTTTCGCCTTCAGGTTTTTTGTAAATCTAAAATAGAGATAAATAAGAGTCGATGATACCTAAAATATCCCTAAGGCCTGTTATTATCATTGTTCCAACGCCTGAGTAGATTTAAAATACATTGAAACCACTTCTAGAACACTACTCGAAGAAAAGTAGCATTAGCTACGACCAGGAAAGCACCATGAATGGTACAACTATCTAGCGGGCTTACTTGTTTAAGTAAAGACATTTTTTATTGTTTAATCAACAATAAAAAAATAAATACTACATTAAAAACCATTAATAATTATTAATAACTAAACGTAAATTACTCGGTAATTCAATTATTTGATATTCTGTTGTGTGAAATAATATTATAACTACATACTTACAGATAGTTTTAGATTCAATACTTCTGAAATTGATTGTAGATAGCAACACTATATCTTATTTGTTAAAAAATAATAATTATAAGGGAGCATGAAAAAATTTACATATACCTAGTCTAGCCACAAATATTATTACAAAGAAACCATTGATATTTTTATTGATACATTATAATTTTATTAAAAGAATTTGTGTTATTTTAGAAATTAACAGGTAAGCATTTTAAAAATATAGCGTTTATTCGAAATGGTCACCATTTGCTTTTATAAAATCTTTCAAACCTTGTGGCCAGTTTTCGATTGAAACACGCTTTTGCTAATTGGGACGGACATCCCCCCTCCTCCAATTCAGCTGTGTAAAACAATACCTCTGTAAACGAGTAGGTATTAATACCTACTTAAATATACTAAAACATTGATCACTTATTTTTGTATTTAAATAATCGTATTTTCTTTTCAGGTAAGTTTTATCTAGAATATACATTTTGTAGACAAGCCCTCATCGAGTAGTTCAACGGTAAGTAATAATATAGAAGCAAACACTGTACATTTGTTTATTGTCCAGTTTTTATTAATTTTTTTTTTATTTTTTTTTTTTATGTACGAAGGCGGCAGGCGAGCATACAGTCCACCTGATGGTAAGTGGATACTGTCGCCCATAGACATCCGCGATACATGCCAACATTAGTCCAAAATGATAAATGTTGGCACGCCCCCGGATGCGCTGCCTACCTTTGGAGATATAGGAATGGATTTGGAGAAAGGGTTGGGAAAATGGGCAGGGATAGGATGGGATGGGAATGGGCTCTGGCACATCTCACTCACTACCGAAACACGTACGTACATTGGGGAAATACGAAAGTGGGAAATGCAGTACATTTCAAGGTAGTCTTCTGTGAGAGAGGGGTAACGTGGCCAGTCGAGCGCGCCCAGCGGCTGTTGGATTTCAGCGTGCACTCTCCCCCTTGCATATGAATACTACCTTGAAATGTACTGCATTTCCTACTTTATCGTATTTTCCCAATGTGCGTACGTGTTTCGGTAGTGAGTGAGATATCCCAGAGCCCATTCCCATCCCATCCTATCCTATCCATCCCCATTTACCCAACCCTTTACCACAATCCATTCCTTAATTTGCAAAGGTAGGCAGCGCATCCGGGGGCGTGTCAACGTTTGTCATTTGGACCTATGTTGGCATGTATCGCGGATGTCTATGGACGACAGTATCCACTTATCATCAGGTGAACTGTATACTTGCTTGCCACCTTTTTCTGTATATTGTTTTTATAATAGTATAGTTGTTTTGTAAATACATGTATATAAGTTACAGTAACAAATATACATCACCTGTAATTATAATAATTTGTAAAATGGAAAATAATATGTAAAATAACATTTTGCTAACATTTTCGCAAATTACATGTTTCATGTAATTTGCGAAAATGTTAGCAAAACTCTTTCTTACAATGAATAACGGTCGGTGGCTTACATATAGTGACCAGGTAAATTTTGAGATACTAACAAAAATATTTAGGTTACAACACTTCTCAAAATACTCTCCGTTGGTCTCTCTCTACACAGCGATTCATTCGTCTAAACCAAGATTTAAGACACTATAGCGAGGTCCTCAACAGCTTCCGAGCGTCCTCAGGGCTGTCGAAAAAAAATGTCACGAAATCCAAGCTTCACTTTTTCCACTCTTTACCAAAGAGAAAGAAGTCGCGTGGAGCTAAATAAGGGCTATAAGGGGGGTAGCTCAATTTTGGATCTCTGAGGTCTTCAAAAACTCTTGGGTAAGTTTTGCTTTGTGAGATGATGCATTTAAAAATTTCCTACCCATGGAACATTAAAGACAGTAATTGATATTCATCCATTATATACATAAAAGCTTTGATGAGCTCAAAACCTACTCTAGAATCTTAACTAGAGCGACTCCACTATGGATAATAGTTCTGTTCATCCGATATGTTCGATGTCTAGGAAAGCTGTATCCGCTTTGCGTGCAACTAACACCAAGTTCGCTCTGCCCTAGTTCTTGTCTCGCGTGAGGACATGTCGTATGCCACTTCAGCTTAACGGACCATTCGCTTTTACAAGCTAAGGAATAGGCAAGTATGTACTTAAATAATATTTTCAGCAAGGAAATTCTGAGTTTGCTAAAGATCTGGAAGATCCTTTTAATTTTTTCCGACCACATAATTGAACAAAGACTCAGTTTTGTAATAATTTATTACTCACTCTTGTTAGGAGTCAACTACGTGAACAAGACTCTTGCGGCGATAATCTCGTCGTGCCACTAACTCGCTCGCAATTTTTTTTCTCATTTTTGTTCCATATACCAAAGAATAAACACATTTATGTTGCTTACTTTATGCCCGTAAACCTAAAAGGTTTGTGCAAGCACTGCACATTCGTATATAAACTTAATCACTAAAATATCAATATAAATTGTCTGTTTGTTATTTTAAATAATGAATATAATTCACGCAACACATCAGTCACAATAATGAAGCCACCAATCGCACAGAGACACCAGGGGCCCTACCACCATCTTTTACAAAACAATATTGTTGCAGGAACGTTTTGTTTCAGGCTTAAAACAACATTACTCATATTCGTACCATGACCTCCACCAAAGTATTAATGCTTAGTGCAGAGAAAGAACGAATGATTTTAATTATTTGGCTATTCCCTGCTAAAAACAAAACGAGATAACGCTATATGAACTTTAGAACGTCATTTCTTTCATACAACGTTCCGATTTGCACTACAGTATAAGCTATCGAATTGTGTTGACGTCACCAAAACTTCCTATTAAAACATTCATAAAATAAGCTTACATTAAGGACGCCGCGGTACGAAATTGAGAAGTAAGGTTAAAATAATACTGCTATAAGGAATGGTGGTAAGGCCCCAGGTCTCACGGTCGTCGGTACAGGCTGCTTCAGCGTTACATCATAATTTATTATCTATAGCGACCCGCCCTCGCTTCGCTTCGGTTCAAGTTGTTTTTTTACAAAATTTTAAAATAAAATATAGCCTTTATTAGACACGGATAATGTATTTTCCTATTTGTGAAAGAATTTTTGAAATCGGTTTAGTAGTTCCAGAGATTACCCCCAACATACCTACAAACACGCAATTTTACCTCTTTGTTATTATTAGTATAAATTAAGAATATGACTTTATGTATTAATTTTACATGTTTTATTATTCTATGCAAATTCCTGTAATATTTATATATTTGTATGTTGTATTTATAAATATGTAATTTATATATTGTTTAGTTCTAATTTTGTGTAAAAAATTAAGTGTAAAGTTTATAAGTAAAATTCTTATAAGTATAAGTAATTCTTATAAGTAAAAATTAATATTGTCTTATGACGGACGATGAGCCACTTATCGTGAGGCCAGTCCGTGTCCGTGTGGGCGCTATTCCGCATTGTTATAAATACAATGTTTTTCATTCGTGTTAATTTACGTGTTATATTGCATCTACTATAATACTTAGACTTCTATCGAAAATTTAAATTAAGACAATAAGTTAAACTTTTAAGATTTTCACGTTTTACAAACATATATACAAGGGTGCTTTAAAAAATACCCGCATACTCTTAACATTGAATTTCTATCACTAACTTTTGTTCAACGTTTTATTCTGAGCTTGGTACTATTCCAAAAAGAAATAAATTTTATATATTGAAGTCTCTGATTTTATTACTCTGCACCGTGATATCCTAGGGGTATCTATACTCGACTTACATTCGTGTGATCGTGAGTTCAAATTCTCGGCCCCGTACCACTGAGTTTCTAATTGAATAAGGATTTTAAAAAATTGACACTAGCTCGGAGGTGAGAGGGAAACATCGTGAGGAAACAAACTGGCTCCAAAAAAAATCTGGCGTATGTGTATCCATCAATCCGCACTCGACCCGCGTGGTCAATTACGGCGCGAAATCCCCCAGTGATCTACTAGGAGAGGCCTGTGGCCTGCAGTGGGACATTAAAGGCTGATACACGTACCTACTACTCCGTGACACGCTGCTACAAACGGTAACGCCTCACACTACATTTATAAACCACAGCTAATGGAATCGCTACTATTAGATACTAGTAGAGATATTATGGATCTCCGTAACCGTAACTGAAACTATCGGATATCCGAATCAAAAAAGTATTCGAAACCGAAACCAAGTCCGAAATAAAACATTTGGATGTTATTACAAATAAATTTATTCATTGCCATTAGGGGTGCAATTTAAACGAGAGCAGTTTTGACAAGTTTTTGCAATTGATTTGATAGGTTTTCCATTTGTTCTTGAAAGTGAAGTCACAACTGTTTCCTATTTGATTTGATTTTTATTTGTTTTCAGTTAGTATTCTCAGTTAGTGTTAAAGCATTTCTTAAAAAGTTTTAGTATTAAACACATATCAGTAACCGAAACCGTATCCGAAACCATATCCGAAACGTATCTGGATCCGAAATATCATATCCCTAATAGCCCTACCCTATTAGATACCACATCAATGTAAATATATGCGAGTGTGCCGACACGGTGGAGTAAGCGCAATCGCTTACTCGCGCCTAACCAATTTTCATACAATGTTTCATATAAACCATTGGTTTGTATGAAAAGTTGTAAGTTTCCACGAAAGAGAGTGCTGGTATTTTTAAATAACGCTGTATTACATGGATCATAAACATGTACACATTTTTGTATTTTATTGTTGTTTTCTTTTCGACGTAAACTACCCGTCACTCCAGTCAACTCTTGACCGTGGCCGGTGTAATCGCTATGCCGTATACGCTTTTAGAGCCTGCCGGTATAATATATGTATAAATAAGTCAGTAAATAATTAACGTTAATTTAAATTGGCTACTAGGTTGTACTCAGTATTTATCACACGCCAAAATAAATACATTTATTTATATCCGTTATTTACGCTTTACATAGTTTATTGATATTCGAAACCTCGTGAATAAGACACGAGAATAAAAAGTCAAATGCTTTCAGATTCAACTAGAATATATTGCGCTCATACGAATTTTATGTTTATTTGTTTCCCGTATAAAACTGTTGGGAGGCAATCACAAGTGTATTATTGAGCCTGACCACATCATAAAGTGATAACTACAGTAGCGAACCTTAGTTTTAAGGACTATATACGCTACAACCGCAGCCTACGTATCCACAATATGGACCTGTGTCCCAAGGCATGTTAGTGACATAAATATTCCTGGCAATGTTAGTGCTTTTAATAAATTAAATGTTTTTTTTTGGACGAAGGCTGCAGACGAGCATACAGTCCACCTGATGGTATGTGAATACTGTCGCCCATAGACATCCGCGATACATGCCAACATTAGTCCAGAATGACAAACGTTGACGACCCCACATGCGCTGTCTACCTTTGGAGATATAGGAATGGATTTGGAGAAAGGGTTGAGAAAATGAGAAGGGATAGGATGGGAATGGGCTCTGGCACATCTCACTCACTACCGAAACACGTATACATTAAGGAAATATGGTAAAGTGGGAAATGCAGTACATTTCAAGGTAGTCTTCTGAGAGTATTGGCAATACTGACGATCGCCGCACTCTCTTCCTGTAGTAGAAAAGTTACAATAACAATATAATTATTTTCACGTATATTTCGGATTTTATTAAACCTAGGTTTCTACAATACAACACACTGTGTGCGGTTTAACTCTTACAGCATGTATTCAATGTGCGTGTAATCTACAGTTCTTTCATCTCACGTACGCGGGTTATGCTTAGACCTTGTAGTGCTCGTACGTAGTAACTGTTTTAGTGCGCGTAAACTTGAGAACACCCAGTTGGGTTTCCGACGCCGTGCGCTATTGTGCGCACTAAAACAATGTTCATGCACGAGCACAACCACTACTAACCATAACTCGCTTTCGTGCGATGAAAGAACTATACGTACATATGATTTACATAAATTGTATAATAAAGATATACGTTTACGATATCTTTATCTATAACTAGCGACCCGCCCCCGCTTCGCTTCGGTTTATAAGTTTTTTTTTTTCAAAATTTCAAAATAAAATTTAGCCTATATTAGACACGGATAATGTAGCTTCCTATTTGTGAAATATTTTTTGAAATCGGTTCAGTAGTTCCAGAGATTACCCCCAACATACAGACACACAATTTTACCTCTTTATTATATTAGTATAGATATATAAAAATATATGATATATGATCGTATACCAAGAGCGTAATTTACGCCCGACTGAAACAAAGTTGTCACTTAGTAAATAGAGCCCGCCACTACTCTCTTTGATATACCTACAATTTGTGGAAAATCAATACCAGAAATCCAAAAATGAAATGGTGTAAGACAATAAATAGTATTAATTAATAGATAACAATTCTTTAATAAGGAATTCATCTTCATCCTACTTAATATTATATTTTAGCTATTTTCTGCCAAATTACAACATATATCTGGTTAAGGTAAATTTTTGAAGATTCTTTTAGAGGGTGAACAACGAACGAAATAACGAATGCAGACAGTTTCACATGGGAAATAATTGTATTTTTTTAAGACAAGGCTTCGTACTGCCCTTTATCTATATTGTGGTATTGGGTTGCCTGAAAGATTTGATGGTCGAGATATTTGAGAGCCCTTAGGATAAACCTTCGTTCTCGACGCGCATTACTGTTCTGGAACTTTGAATGGGCCCAACTTTAGCTTTTACAGCTCGTTGAATGATGGAATTAGGGCATTTGAACCAATTTTAACTTCACTTTGTGTTACCCAATTTATACTATGTTACCTTCTAAGAAAACATTAAATTGTAACAATTTAATGTAATTTAATGCCAATATTAATATCAGTATCACTAAAAAATCTAATACCTCAATTAAAAATAGTAAAAAAGTGTTAATAAACACTTAATAATAATAAAAGTATTACTTTTATTATTATTTTATTATTGTTACTTTTATTAACACTTTTTTTATATTTTTTTATTGGTATTAGATGGTTTAACCTCAAATTTACACATTTCCTAGATTTTTTCATTATTTCTGGAGATTTACTCTGCCAGCAATGCAAAATATATTGGTTACAAAATATATTACAAATATTTGGTTCCGTTGAATAATTTAGTCTCTGAATTGACATGCAATGAATTGACATTAATGGTTTACTTAAAAAGGGATGTGGGTAGTTAGAAGAGAGGGTAAAATGGGAATGATAAATAGGCGAATCCGTGGCCGTTGAGATCAGAGTTGGGCTAAACGTCAAGGCGAGTGAAGAGTTTTTTTTTAATCATGTAATGCAATGCAATCATTACTTTCAGTATCCACTGCTAGACATGGGCCATATTTGCCTCATGGACAAGACAATGTGCATGAGGTATGTATGGCCTTAAATCGCCACGCTGGCCAAGCAGAGTTGGTGTAGTTCCTCGGTGCTATTTCTAATTGTGTAACAAAAAGTAATGAAGTGAAATAAATATGTATTTGTGTCGATATATCCTAGAGCTGTATTATGCGTAATTGTACATAAGTGATTGTGATGTTAAACATATTCTATTGATGCATCCTGGAGTTTTATTATACGAATTAATTAATTTTTTTAAACACATTTTATTAATCCTCCAATCCGCACTGAGCCGGCACTCAACGGGGTTAAATTGTGTCTCATATTCTACTCATGTATAACATGTCATAATAAGAGGAGGCTTATGCTCCGCTGAAGAGTATTCAGTGATACATATATGAGTTGAAAGGTAGAACACATACAAAAATGTTTTATTCCTGTCTCGTGTCCTCTCAACACGTTTGACGCTAACGATGTTATATGGGTAAAAACACTTCTATTCTTTACTTGTATTTTTTATAGTTCTATCTAAAACGAGAAGTTAATATGCATATACACATTTATCTATGTTTATGTAAGTCTGTATCGAATATTGGAAAAGTACTTGATGTGAAATCGTTGAGAGTTAATAAAATGCGGTCTGCGAGGCGAGCCCTTGTCAATGGCGACAGCTTTCCACTACGTTCTGGGTAGGGTTGTCAAAAAATATTAGAAAATCTGTAAAAAGACAGAAATATATTTATCGAAAAATATATGAGAAGCATTGAAATAAAAGTTTTTAACATCAATGACGGAGAGGAAAAACGTTTGAAATACATTTCGAGTATTACCTACAAGAATACCTACTGCAAGGCCGGCAGCGCACACGCATACCCCCTGGTGTTGCAGGTGCCCATGGGCGGCGGTAGCCACTTACCATCATGTGGGCCGCTTGCCCGTCTGCCTACATTTTATATATAAACAAGTTGAAAGCAGAATAAGTAATTCTAATGATTAAATTTGAAACAGGAACATTTTGCTTATGATTTATTATATATGACAACATAATTAGGGATGGAATCTCATTTTCGGAAACAAGGGGTTTCGATACACGAAAATGTAATTTAAATCATATGACGTAAACAATTGCTGAGCTTTCCCAATTAATCATTTAGAACACGTCTTTTGTATTCGATATACCCTCAGGTGACTCATATTATGGCTTAGTACAATCAGGCTCGTACTAGAAATACCATAATTTTTTTCTTTCATTATTATGATGCAGTAATTATGGATGGTACATTATAATACCAATTAACAATTGTCAGTGTGGGGTAACATAAGAAATAATAATAAAGAAGAATAAATTCAAGCTTGGTCAAAGAAAGCCTGAGGAGCATTTGATTGTAAGCTGCCATGAAAAAAAGACGTAGGATTTAAGTAGTTGTCAATCTGTAATTTCTGTGTAGTGCGTTTTGTGTACAAATAAACATATCGTTAACATGAAAGTGTTATTTCTTATTTCATAAATGTAGTTAATTCACTTGACGTGTGATCGATTGCCGCTACTGCTATATTACTTTTTAAACACGGTCTAAGTTACATAGCTAGGGGGCGCTTCGCAGCGATATGCGTCGAATATGAAGTGTAATGCGTATATTTTTGAGTAGTAACCCTAAATCTTGCAGGGATTCTTGTATCGAATAGTGACGTTTTCGTTATCAATGCCGAATTTTAAAGCGTGGTGTATATTCCACTTATTTTTCAATTTATATTCCACTCACGCCGTAAAATTTTCAGTGAAAGTAGAAGTTTCAAGAGTCATACGGCACAAAATGTTTTATGATGGAAAGCTTTATCGATTTGTTATAAACGTTTATTCATTTTCAGTCAAATGAAATAATGTATACATATAATAAAATCGCAACAAAGCCGTTTCTATACTCTGTAAATATTTTTTTTTGAAAAAAGTCGTTGCATTGCAAAGTACGTATGATGCAGAGCCAAAAACAATAATTTTTGTCTGTCTGTCTGAACACATTTCACTAGTCAAACACTACTGCACTGATTTAAATGAAAATTAGCGTAGTTAGAGCTTATAACGTCGGTTTATCATTTAGGGTACTTTTATCTAGCTCCATTATATTTAGAATTCCCACGGGAATCACTCCAAATGAAGTCGCAGGCACCACTAGCTATAAATAAAGTGTCATAATATAAATTTGTCATCCTATCAAAAGTCAATTGTTCATTCGATCATACCAGAGAGGTACGATTGTAAGCAGTTGTCTTGTACCCTTAAAATTATCAAAAGGCAACAAAAAGCGAGCATTCGTTGGAGTGTAAGGCGACACGGTAGATAGTTTCCAGCTGAGCGATCCTGAGGGTAGGTCTAATTCCCTCAGAGCCACTCAACTGGCACAAACGGATGGGTAATTAGGGCAGCTACCTGTAACGAACGGTTTATGTGCTTACCTTTTTAAATGATTTAATAAAACATTAGTATCAGTCTTTCAGTGTCAAAGTCAATTCAGACCGGAAGTCCGGTTAGCCCAAGCACGAGCCTAGGTTGACTAGCCCAAGCACAAGCCTGAGTTGATAAGCCAAGCATGAGCTTAGGATGAATGTTGACCAAAACTGCAGCGACTTGTTTAATTTGACTTCCTTAATATTTGACTATAACGGAAGTCACTTAAAGTTTATGCGAAAGAAGTCGCGGACACCGCTCGTTAGAAATATTTCTATAAACCCAAAAAAAACCGCAATCAAATTAGAGCTGCCTCAAAGAACCGAGCCTAATGACTTAACATATTATTATTTGCTCTCAAGTTGGCAGAGAAGATAAATCATCCGTCTGGCTTAGCTGCGAAAAACAATCAAATTTAATTAGGTAATTAGCGACCGACGTCAGGGCGACACTGCTCCCACGAATCTCCTATTTTTTACACGTTAAAGATGTGATTGTCTAGTTAAAGAGGCAAGATTGTAATAAGAGCCAGTCTGTATAGTCCGATGATGTAATATGAGCTTGCGGCTACTTCTAAATACTGAATAGTTAATCTGATCCGTTAAATAGAATATAAATATACCAGGCTACTCAGAATGTTTTGCGACAGAGTTTTTATCTATGGAGCACTGGCTGCTTTTGATGTCAATTAAAACTATTACTATATATAACGCTAGCGACCCGCCCTCGCTTTGCTTCGGTTTGTTTTTTTTTTCAATTTTTTTTTTCTAAATTTAAATAAAAATACATCCTATATGTAGCTTCCTATTTGTGAAAGAATTTATGAAAACGGTTCAGTAGTTCCAGTTCAGTAGTTACCCCCAACATACAAACACACAATTTTACCTCTTTATTATATTATAGTATAGATAAAAAAAAAATTAAAATAAAATCCAAAATTAAAATTAAAGTTTTAAGTCCAGACTTGCCACTTAAAACTTAAAAAAAATAGATTCGATTGGAGAGTAGGGTAGGGCGGGGCTAGTTGAGCAATTTTTCACTTGAGCGGATATAGCTCCTCAATGATAAGTCTCAATGAGTTGTTATGCGACCTGATGGATTAGTAATTTATCCCTTAGCAAAAGTGTCCATAGTAATTTATTGTTAATAAGTCAGATTTAAGAGCTACAGTCGTTTAAGTGAGAAAGGTCAAACATGCTCAACCTACCCCATAGGTGAGGTAAGTTGAGCAAGGGTATGGGGCAAATTGAGCAATTAGAACATTAAGCCATGCAATGACGTGAATGTTTACTAGACATGTAATAAAATTGCTATTTTACAACCAACTTTTTATTTATAATCTCTTAGTGATATAATAGTGAAACAGAAACTATTCTTTTTTCAAATATTAAACATAAAAATATAATCAACATAAACGAAACATTTCTTAAGCTCAATTTTTGGAATAGACTCAGTCTTTTTGTTTAAAATCTTACTTTTACAGTTATGTAATGATCAATGGGGTTTAAATATAAAATAGACATTAATGTGATATAGGAAATTAATTATCGTTGTCGCTGTCGCAATTAATGCAAACGTAAGTAAGACTAGCATTTAGCGCACATTTTGTATGTGCCCATTCCTTGCAAACTTGGCACTGGATCCATTTTTCTCCTGGTAAACTTTCGGAATAGGCTTCGCAACAAACCAGGCAGGCATAGTCATCTTCATTTCTTTCCTCACTTGATTAACTCAGCTAACTTGTCAAAAAAAAAACGTTTTGAGCATTAAATGATGTTGCCCTACCAAGGCTGGTGGGTTCTGGCTTTCGAATAGATAACTCGGGATTCCGTTTTAAAAACATCGTAAGCCACTCTTTCCCGGCCATCTTATATGTAGACCAGGTGACTGGAATTTTGATGCCGAATTTAACTGCACACTCGTAGGCAAGGCGACGAACGTCTTTCGGGGAATATCCATAGAAGATTGATGCCATTTGTAACAAGTATTTTTTTAAAGAATCCTCTTGTTCCGAAGAAAATACTTGCCTCGGTGCTGCATAACCCATTGATGGAACACCGCTTTCAGATTTTAATTTCTTTATAAATCTTGTTAAGGTCATACGTTTAATACCGAATTCCTTGGCGGCGGCATTTACACTTTTGCCTTCGTTGGTGACAGCATTTGCTGCATCATTCAACTGTTGACTAGAAATAGAAGCTCTTGTAGTCTTTCTTTTATATGTCCGCATGCTAAAATAAAAGAAAACCATATATTGCTTGTTTTAAACCGTGGGGCTAGTTGAGCAACAATTGCCCAACTAGCCCCTACCCAAATATTTGAAACAAAAGTGAGGTTATGAAAAAACCGTTTGAATAAGAACCAAATCCTTTCGAGATATCGTATATATAATAGATTTATGAAAGTTTAACACTTACGTGATCGAAAACGGATGATTATTAACGTGTACAGAAAAAATTTGAACCGAAACTAATATTTTACTTTTTCGTCGCAAAACAAACAAAGCGTGTGCGTACGTCACTCGATCGACAAATCGTCACTGGCGGTCGTGCGGTGAGTTCCCCTCCTGCGACCGCTTCTTTCCTTCATTTGATGAGTTAACGTGCGGTGTGTAGTTTTTGAGATATTTCGATTGCCCAACTTGCCCCTATGCTCAACTAGCCCCGCCCTACCCTACCTACTTTGAAAAATGCAATAAAATAATTGGAACCAGTAGAACTTTTTTTTATTTTTCGCAAATCTCTGACTTTCCTGCGCATAATGAAATCGTAACAGAAAATACATTTACTGATCATGCAATATATCTATTTCATTAATAAAATCATCAGATAAGAAAGTAAATAAATTACTACATACTCGTATACATAGATAAATTTACTTAATGTTTCCACAGAAATCGGAACGTATTCGGTGCAACAAATGACATATTTGCTTTTCACCAAAAAGTAATTAATCGGCTAACTCATCTAACTGCCAGCATGTTGGCAGATGGGCAGATTTATTCCGACTAACAATACTAAGTTCGCTCGCTCGTTACGACCATTCCTCTAAAAGCTTTTAAGATTTATTTACTGCTCAAAATATTTTCGATGCCGAGGCCTCTGCTCACTTACCTGATTAAAAGTGGAATCTATTATTAATGGAATTGGGTTAAAAGGAATCTTAAGACCTAGTAAAATGTATCCCGCCATCTTTAGGAGCTAATTAAGTAAGACATTAGGAGCCTAAGCGGCGGCTTTTGTTCTAATGTAATAATAATTAAAATAATAAGTACTAAAGTATTAAAATAATCTAATAGGATACGAGTCTATAACGGCTTGGTCATGCCCGCTGTCACGTACACCTTTGACATACTCAGATGATCTCAGACCAAACTACACCATCAACCATATAAATTAAAACCAACGGATAGAAAAGTCCGCACAACCGTGACTCTCCACAGGATGCATCACCCGAGGTCTTCGGTACAGAGATATTATATCCCGCCGAAATGTGGCGATCGAGGCCTCTTGTACACAACAACTATGCAATCTCCAACCGCGAGATATGCAATCTCCGAAACTACTTCTTATCGACTTCGGATGATGGAATTCATGGTGATGTCGTAGCGAGTGACAAAGGACTTACCCTCTTGTCCTTAGCTGCCAAGCAATGGTAAGACCCGGTGGTACCTAGCACCTCTGATTGAGAGGTCTGGTCTGAAATGGAAGGAGAAAGAGCTGCACGGAAGGGTTTTCAAAGCTCTCCATGAGCCCTACGTGGACACTAAAGCGTCTGTGCACTGGCTGCGCTTCGGTGGTCTCTTTGGAGAAACCAAGGGGTTTGTCTTTGCAATACATGATCAGGTGGTCGAGACGCGGAGCTACCGAAAGTACATACTGAAGGATGGCACCGAAGAGATATGTCGGTCGTGCGGCTATCCCGGCGAGTTACTCAGACATGTCTCTTCCGGTTGTCTGGCTCTTTCCAACACTGAGTACTTGCACAGATACAACTAAGCGGCCAGAATTCTCCACCAAGAGCTCGCTCTGAAATACGGTCTCTTAGAACAGAGATCGCCTTACTATAGGTACACACAGGAGCCGGTGCTCGAAAACGACCGAGCAAAGCTCTACTGGGACCAGCTCATAATTCCAGACTGGACTATTCTAGCGCATATGCCTAACTTCGTGTTGATTGATGGACCGGCCGCAGTCTGGGTGTTTCTAGTGGACATCACCATCCCGCATGACGGAGGCCTCCTGAAAGTCGAAACCGAGAAGAGAAGGAAATATCTTAACCTGGCGCACTAGGTCAAAGACATTGGGGCGTGATGTCCACTGAAATCATCTCAGTCGTTTTATCCATACACGGGTTAATCCCGACCAGCCTCGAGACCAACCTGAGGCGGTTAGGTGTCCGTAGCGACTCGCTTCCGGCAAAGATATAGAAGGCGGTGCTGCTCGATACAGCGCGAATCTTCCGCCGCCCAGTTTCTCTCCCTAGGGTCCTAAACCCGGGCCGACTGTGCTTACGCCGGGGGTTATACCGTCTCTCCCTCATTTTGGCTTATTGAGGGAGAGACGAGAAGGTTTAGGACCATTTTTTAAATAATAATCTAAATAATAATTAATCTTATATTTCAACCTTTAAACACTAATCAGTTTATGTTCAACACAAATAACATAAATTGTTATGTAAACGGGTAAGTTTACATAACACGATTTACATTTACATAACAGGATAAAATTTAAAAATCTTATTGTAACAAATATTTTTTATTGGTAGATTATAACTCGAAACCTCTGTGTGATTCCCAAGGGAAGTCTGTGTCCTGCAGTAAGTAATACGTTATAAGCTGACGTCGATCCTATGCTTTATTGGTCCCTAGAGTCCCTACGAATTGTATTATTTTTGAAGTACCTACCTTAGAAAAATTTCCTACTCACCCAAAATGAAAAGTACAGTCTGTACTTTAATAAGTTCAAAACTTATCAATTTACTGGATTTTAATTAATTTTTGAATACAATCCAGATTGTACCAGTTAATCCAGAAGTTTTGACTAAAGGGTAGAAGGCTTCCATTACCGATTTGAATAAGATATTGAATAAGATATATTTTACATTGAATATTGGCACTACACCTACACACTGTTAAAGGTTCCATATATCAGCCCCCTGAGGGCGGTAGGCAGGTGTGCCTGCCGCTGCTTTATTTATAGTCCAATATGGATCTACCCGGGGATTTAGACGAACATTAAATACGGTCTGAACAGGGTAAGATTGCATACATACACGTGACTTCTGTGATAGCATTTGTAGACTTGACAACCAATATTTAAAACTTCACTTTATTGTTTTTTTTTTAACAAGCGAATTTTTGGACAGAATATTATTTCAAAATATTTTACAACTAGCGACCCGCCCTTGTTTCGCTTCGGTTTATAAGAGTTTTTTTTCTGCTCAAAATCTCTAAATAAAATATAGCCTATATTAGACACGGATAATGTAGCTTCCTATTTGTGAAATAATTTTTGAAATCAGTTCAGTAGATCCAGAGATTACCCCCAACATACCTACAAACAAACACAATTTTACCTCTTTATTATATTAGTATAGATATTAAAAATTTACAATATTTTTATTTTTTAGAATACGAATAAGATTACTGTTTGTTCTTTTATAATACACATTACAATAAATAATTTTGATATGGGAATGAATAGATGAATTCTTCAGTTTTTTCGTATGAATGTTTACAAAAACATTGTAAAATATCTTCAATGTGTAGTTATCTAAGCAAGGGGACCTTATGTTCGCTACGGACCTATTGCCTTTAGTTATTGTTTTCTAATTAAAAAATTCATTGATTCAAAATTCTGTATAATTGGAACACACTGTATCGTCAGAATTTTAAGATAGAAAGCACATTGGGAAAATATGTTTGGTTGTCGGCCCAACCCACCAACAGACATAAAATTAGTGATAGTTTTTGTTATGACCTACCATAATTGTCACAAGCAACTATAACTGCTAAAGCGATGTTTTTTTATACAAATACGAAATACATTTTAACAAAAGATAAGAATAGAAAGCCGGTTTGTACGATTGTTCGCCCACTGTTTGAGACTACTGACTTATCATTAAACTAAGTATGAAATAAAAGATTTTTTAAGTAAGTATAGCTCAAGTGTGTTGGCACATGTTGAAAAACTTTTACCCGTCTTTTAATTCGTTATTTTATAAGATTTCACTAGTCTCAATATCTGCTAAATTATAATATAATCGACACAATATAAGATTCCCTTTCTCAGATAATAATAATACATAATGGTCGCATAACAGACGATTTGAAATCGCAAGTGTGTGTAGGCCTAAACATATCTCAGGAAGAGACTCGCATACAAATGAGATGGGTATCGTCTTAAATGTTTCGAAATAGTCCAGTAGTCGCTTAGGTTTATTTATAGGGGTATGTGCCCATTGAAAAGGCGCGGTGTTTCTATATTTAATGTCAATTTTGGTTGTTTTACTTGCCATTTTCGGCTTTTTGCGTCGTATTTGGAATAAGAGGTAAACATCTACATAAATATAAACTTGCTACTTATTTGTATTTTGCGCTTTGCTCTTTTATTGCTCTTCATAGAGTGTTGGCGGCCTTTGGTATTCATTCATGAGGTCGTGAGTTCAAATACTCGGCCCATATCACTGAGCTTCTACTTACTTACCGGATTACAAAATACATTACGGAAATTGTAATAATTAAAAATAGTGATAATTTTATAAATTAACTCTAGCTCGGCTGTAAAGGAAAACATCAATAGTAAATCCGTATGCTCGAAAATATAAAAAACATGCAACGTATGTCGGTAATGAAGTGAGTTTATTTCCCATCCGATTCCATCCCAGCTCTTATCTCATCGAACGGAGGATAGGTATAGTGGAATAAGAGAAACTTCTTATTCAATTGTATTCTTGTCTTCTCATCTCCCCAAGGAAATTGGATACTGTCAGATGAACTGTTGTTCGTTTGCTACCTTCTTTCTATAAAAAAATGTGTATCCACTAATCCGCACAATGGATTATTGACTGGAAACATTCTAGTGATTTCTTAGGGCTTTACCTCTAGTGGAGACCTTTGCCTACCCTAAGAAATCACTAGTGCATTGGGACGTTAAAGACGGACATCGAATACCATTACTAGCCTTTCCCTGAGGAGTCAGAGATTGGAATTGGTAATTACCCATTTAACCTAATGGGTAAAGCGTGCATAATTTGTAGAATAAACTAATTTTCATTAACTCACAACAACATTTACTTATTTATTTATGTGGCTAAGCATTGCGCCAAATAAATTCAGTGCTAGCAAATAATACCGTCATCAGCCCTTGTATCATCCACTGCCGGGATTCCTTGTGCATGAGGGACGTATGGCCTTAAAATGGTAAGTTGCCAATCGGGTTGGCGAGTCCACTCTTTTATAGGTGGTGTAGTTCGGGAGGACTTGTAGTAATCGTTTTTTGTTGTGGTTACTATTTATTGATCTTATTATGAATTGTTACAATAAGACATTACAATAATACCGTAAGTACAAAGGCTGACACATTGATCCTAGAAGGAATCTCTTCCAGTCAATCTTATAGTAACCGAGATTTGTTATCGCTTAATCGCCTTTTACGACCACCGCGACAAGATGAGTTTTTGCTATTCTACGTGACTTTTGTTTTCGATTGAAGAAGGTAATTTTAATGTCTCCGAAGTTAATGTACAAAGTACAATGGGAACAAAAGTAACGAATAAAAAATAAGTCACGAATTGATTCCACAAAACAAGCAAAATCAATTTAATTCGAAATGTTTCCATGAGCACAGTAAACAGAACCTCATTCCGCTGTTAACAATATACATCGATTGATATTTTATACTAGTGTTGGTAAAGCGTCGATAAAATTACTTGTCGATAAAATGTGGCCTTATTTCCATCATGTATAAAACTCTGACGAACCGAGCTGTCGTACAATTACAAACTTTTGTAGCGTTCCAAAATGATTTAATACGATAATTTTAACATTCATATTCGTTCATTTAATTGAAAGTACAGATTTGTGCGTAAAGCGTGCGCCACAAGCAGGCAGAAATTCGGTCATTGACATGAGATCGATCACCTCATGATCACCTCATGGTGATCTCGTCGATCACCGACCGCTTTACTAGACCGCTCATATTATTGAAACTTAATATCCCATGTAAACCTATGTAAAATTATGGAAAAGCGAATCGTCTTCAGGAATAAGTCCTCGGGGAACGGCGGATCGCTGGCACTCCGCACCTATAAAAATGGGAGGTACTGCCCTCCCGACATAGTCCGACTTGAATTATCGCCTTACTAATATGTGAAAAGTAATTAGTGGGCGAAATCTCTGCCCGTTTGTATGTTCGTTGTGACTGCCGCTCCCCTGCAACTGGAATTGTATGGAATTTGCCGTGTTTTACTTATTTTCTCCCCTACGTCCCCGTTGAACACTACAATCCCAACAAATATAATGCTGACCGAATGACAAAATGTTTCTTAAATATTATTTTGACATACAGGTTGAAAAAAAAACGAAACTATGGATAAAATCGATGATGAGAGTTTTGACAGCCTTATCGTTATTATTAACCACGGATTTTAAACAGTTTTTTTTACTTATAAAGATCAATGAAACCTGCGAGCGAGAATTCAAATAGATTCAAAGAGATTCAACCTTTACTATAATCATAATACTATAGATTAGAAAGAGACAGATCCAATTGTCAAGAAACACAATATATTTATTTGTAACAGTATGTCTTATGGAATGGTCAGTGTAAAAATAAAGATACTAAAACATTATATTACTAACTTCATCGGAACAAAGGATAACATATGTTTAACACTCATTGAACCTCAGAAATAAACAGGAACACTTGAGAAATCATGGTTACTTGCATACGTCTGAGTTACAATACAAACCTAAATATTTAGAATACAATAAGGTTGCCGGGAAAAAATCGTTTTAATGATAAGGCCGTTGGTTGTACTTCTAATTAGTTTTTTGTATTTTGTATTTCTCTGTATGTTTTGTTTACATTAAGGTATATCTATACAACAATGTTTACGGTACAAGAATCTCACTAACCACACATATTCTAACGGCTACGCACACGAAGTAGCCGGCATAGCTTGTTTAAATATGAAATCTTACGTCGTTCTAAATTTATGTTATAAACGGTGTTTAAGCTTGTAATAGTGCTGCAACTATCGATAACCTATTTTGACAACACTAATTGCGTGAGTAAACGCTAGGGAATATACGAGTATGGTAGTAGGGAAGTTAGCAAATTACACGTAACAATGTGTTCGGGAACAAGTAACAACATAACACTGTTAATTTACATGTGTAACTCTGATGAAGGAATTAGGAGTGCTGTTTATTCTTTAGTCGCATTACTTAAATCAGATATTTTTAGATTAACCATCAAAGCGATTCTTGTACCAATAGGGCATAAAAAAATAATGTCAGAGGTCATTGTTTTATATTATGACGTCTGTGTGTGCGCCATTGATACTTGGATAATAAGTTAATATAAGTTAATAATAAGTTAATAATGCGGTTTAACGTCTGTGTTAATGCACAACGTAAAATAATTAATAATTGATTAATAAATAATCATTGATGGTAATTCGGTTTCCCTTGTCTTCGTCTCTCATAATATCTGTCTCCATTATTATAAAAAAATGTCGGCCAGTCAAATTGTAGTTGTTAAAATAAGAAATGAAAAAATCTAAACTGTTCCTAGAAAATCCAAGTTTTATTAGAATCATTACCATCATTAATGTAGCTTACGGCCACTAATACAAAACGAGTCAGTAATATAAAGGAGGTCAAAGATCAATCAATAAAGAGTGATATAGTTGGATGGATCCAGGTGGACGGACACACACTACATTTACTGTATATAATAATAAATAAATAATAAAATAATGGCATAGTAATAAAATAAATCTAAATAAAAGTTGTTAATATTTGCGAGATAGAATTTTGATTTGCGAAAATAAAAATCCAGTTGAGCTTCATTTTACTATCTGAGAGCATAAATATGCGATTTAAAACAAAAATGTTTGTTACAAGACAATTATGTTAGATATTCATACATATATAGGTATATGGAAGGTGGCAGATGAACTGGGAGGCTCACCCGATGATGAATGATTTTATACCGCATGTGGACACCTGTAACAAGGGACACAGGTGAGCAATATTTCCAGAGATTAGCATGAACTAGATAAATTGCTCTTTTATGTAGAAACTAGCAGTCGCTACTTCGTGCATGTAGTTGTTAGAGTACGTTTGGTTAACTTGATTCCCGTGGGAACTCTATAATTGATCTGGATAAGAAAGTATCTACCGTAAATGTTGTCCCGTCCCGACACATACATTATTATGACTATGCCAAGATTTATTAAAATCCGTTCAGTGTATTTGCAGCGCAAAAACCACTCATAAATCAGGCAGACAAACAGTTAGACGGACAGACAAAAATTCCAAAAAATGCTCACTTGGTCTCTGTATCATTCATAGTGTACATTCCAATGATTTTTATAAAATATTTAATGTTCAGACACGGCTTAGTTGCGATATTATTATTTGTATAGATAACTGTGTGGCAATACCCCGATTTGTAGATAACTGTGTAGAATTATCGAATATCGCATTTCGGTTACGCGTGTCCAACGAATAATTGAATTAAATTGATAATCCCGAAACCTCATCGGGATTCAGGCGTTTCAGATGAACAGTATGTTACGTGCATACACGTGATTTTATCTCCTATATATGAATGTACTTTTGTGTACGAGTAACTCCGAAATGATGCAATTTTTTTTTTTATAGAAAGAAGATGGCACACAAGCATACAGTCCACCTGGTGGTAAGTGGATACTATCGAGATATCCGCGATATATGCCAACATTAGTCCAAAATACGCTTTAGTCTTTGGTACGCCCCTAGATGCGCTGCCTACTTTTCTTGATGAAAGAATGGATTTGGAGAAAGGGCTGGGGACGTGGGAAGGGATAGGATGGGAATGGGCTCTGGAATATCTCACTCACTACATTTTAACTATCATACCTCACACTAATTAACATACGTTTACTTACGCCAATTAGGATGATCAATCTCCTTGTACACTGTATCCAAAAATAACACAATCAGTAATTAACAGTAATTATCTGTAATTAACATCACTGAGTAACAAAGTTACTAAGTAAAGACACTAAGTAACAATTTTATAAACAATAGTAATAAGTAGGTAGTTGTAGTACCTAGTTTTATAATAGTTTTTAAACAATTTACCAGTATCGAGTTATGGCCGATTAAACTTTTTTTAAATTAAAAAATTATAACTTATTTTGCAGGAAATATTAGTTTTGAAAATGTCAATGAAATATTTGTCAATGTCAGTTTAGTTACAAATAACTAAAGTATTTTACACACTGACCTACAAAGACGAATAAAATAAAAAATAATTAAAATATATTAACTGCTTTTTAAATTATACTCGTAATATAATTGTTATGTATGCTCCTTGGGTAGTTTTCAATTCTTATATATCGGAAACTATAGCCATATTTAAAATGAAAGTAAGATCGCGAAATTGAAAAAAAAACTAATTAATTTAAGATAAAAAAACTCGTTTTCGGCTAAAGTATCACTTATTCTACGTCTATTATGTTATTTTCTCGATGACAGATTGTTTTAGTGATATCCGAATTGCTTCATACCGATTAGATTATCGATACAATTCTAGTACAATTTGCATTCGCTTTTACAAACTCGATTTATTAAAAATACTTGTCTTAAATAATTGACTTATTAATCGCAAAATGTAGTTAATACGAAATCAATGTAATAAATCGATTGTATTATAAGTAAACAATAAAATCATAAGTGATAAAATCTTAATAAAACTACACCGGGTATGGCGAACAATAACATAACTATAAAACAAATAACTATAACACATTACTTTATTTGGTTTTTTTGACAATAAGTACACTTACCTAATATTTTTTCTTCTAAATATACTTTTATTTCAGTACTATTATTTTCGATTTATTTTACGTGTGATAGCTTATAGTCTGTGGTATGACTCGGAGAACGTCATTATTTCTTCGTCTACAACAATAAAGTATGACATTGGTGCGAGTACACAAGACTATCAATAAATAAGGAAAGTTCCTCATCAAGCGATACGCGTGCAAATGTCAAATTGAAAATAACATAGTGGACGGAGTATAGTGACTTCTCTCCACGGAGTCGATATATACCGTACCATACCAACATTACCTCTTCATTGTAAGATTTCAACTTTTACTAAGGCTCCGTCCGCCAAACGTGGTCTTCTGTTCTTTTCGTTCAGTCATACCTATTGTCGACTTTTTTCAAATCGTGGATCGATAATCGCCCGCCGTACAAAAATGTTACAAAACTTTTTTTTCGTAGATTATGAACCATCGAAATTAAAAGCATTATTATAGTAAAAATTTGCCTCTCAAACAGCCGCGCAATTTTAATATACACAATCCACGTCATCGCCTAGTTCATTAAGCATTTTTGCCTTTGCTCCGGAAAATGTTTAATAAAGCTGGCAATTAGTGCGGCGGGCGGCGCCGGATGGTGAGAGTCGGCGGCAACAGAAGTAACTACAGACAGAATGAAAAAGCCTTGCCTAGTGCCGCTTATGAGCTATTCACAATAGGCTGTACTCAGATAGAAAATTCATTAAAATTTGTCGTGTAAACGTGTTTATTTATTTTATTTTATACGTTCCCCGGTCGCTCCGAGGAGATGTAGAATTAAGATATGCCGAAATTTCAATCGGGAAGATGTCACGTACGTAAGGATTATTTGGACTTTGCAAAATCAAACAATCAAGTGCGCTGTCAACAATCGGATGCATGTGGTAATACTGGTAATATTATTAGTATAGTTTGTCGTGACGTGACTTAAAGACATGTCCAGTGGAGACAGTAGAATCAAAGACGAATAAGACAGCAGTTTGACAAGTTCATCAACTTACTTAGATTTCTTTCTTTCTCTGAAACAACCTCCCCTTGTTTTGTAATATATTTATATTTTAAGTAATTCAATGTATAATATAATTTATTGTTGTATGCATTTATATGGATATAAATGTATATAAGTATATATTTTTATTTATATATTCGTACTCGTATTTATATTCGTAATGTATATATTATATATTATTGTACCAAGGTATTATATGTGTATTGTATTTTATGTAGGTACTGTTAGTAGTAAATTTTAATGATTGCTTGATCCACCTCCCACCATAATTCTAACCAAAGGTTGACTAGCAGAGAATGCCACTAGGCATTAAGTCCGCCTTTTGTACAATGTTTGTTTGTGCACTGAAGTTTAAATAAATAAATAAGAATAAATTTGAAAAAAAGGTAACACCTTGTTTTCTTCATATTATTATATGGCAATGCTGCAATTAGCACATTCTGCCAGTGTCAAGTTTTCTTCATAATAAACAATTTCAATGTTTAAAACGTATCCTGTTAATGTCCAATCCCGTCGAAGTAAGTCAGGAGTCGCTGAGTAAAACGATAGTACATTTAATGAGGACAGAAGAGGACTCCTTGGAAGCGCATGAAAAACGATGTCCCATGCTTTTATTTGAAGTTTAATTAACTATAACTATCACTATTAAACCACAAAATGCCTAATACACAATTTTTACAATAATCAGTCAAAAACGCTCTTCACTTCTTGCGTTCCCGCCAAAAAGTCCAATAGCAACCTTTACGCATTCTCGCCGTGACTACCGTTTATGTAACAGTAATCGTAATCAGTCTTCTTATCGTCTACTGTTGGATACGGGCCAAGGCATTGGCATTGGCCAGGGTCAAGTGCACAGTGTCGTAAAATCTGTCTAAGGGATAACAAAGAAGTTACCACAAGCACTGAGGAACTACACCAATTCTAAAAGAGTGAACTCGTCAACCCGCTTGTCCAGCGTGCCGTGCCATACCATCCCTTGTACGGTTTATTGGTCCCAAATATTGTTTATTCGAGTATAAAACAAATAAAAATTCACTATTTTCACTATTTTTTAGAAATAATTTAGCAGACGAGCATACAGTACAGCTGGTAGTACCTATGCGGATACTGTCGCCCATGGACATCCGCGATACATGCCAACATCAGTCCAGAATAATAAACGTTGGCGCTCTCACAGATGCGCTGCTTATCTTTGGAATTTAGAATTTAAGATGAAAAGGGTTGGGAAAATGGGGAGGGATGGGATAGGATAGGATGGCATGAGAATGGGCTCTGGCATATCTCACTTACTACCGAGACACTTAGGTACATTGGGCGGAATAGGATAAAGCGGGTACATTTATGTATGTATGTATGTATTTTATGTATGTGAGGTGCAGTTATTATATACAAACGCAATAACTAAAGATTTTTTTATACCTAGAATGCAGTTTTCTATTACTTTTATTGTGGAACAACCTACCTTCAGCGGTATTTTCCGCTGCGTACGATATGGGGTTCTTCAAGAGAGCTGTAAATAGATATCTCCAGGGTAGGCAGCGCATCTGTCATCCTCCTGGTATTGTAGACGTCCATTGGCGATGGTGAACACTTAACATCAGGTGGGCCTGTCTGTTTGCCACCTTTAATATAAAAAGACTATGTTCGAAAACATAGGTACGTATTTACATTTAACGAGTTCCGAGCAAAGCACGTAATTTTACATGTAACTGACTTCAAAATGATACATTCAATTAGAATTACGCTCGGTTACAATGATACTCCGGTGATTCAATGCGAATAATACACGATTTTCACAGCAAATTAAATACAAAGTTACAGGTATTTAATTTAACAAGTTAATAGTCGTGACCCAGGTGGTTTTGCAATGCTGCGTAAACAGTTCGTGACAAATTGTGCTTGCAATTTAAACAAGCAATGTACGCGTTCATTACTAGTACCTACAATTGGGCATTTTTGTGGTTTTGTAACAAAGACTTGCTGGCGACACGCGTCGGAACAGACTGAACGAGCAGCGCGAAATGTAGAAGCTTGGCGCCAACTTAAGATTCTATTATGCCATCGTTTCTCAACATTTTTAGTGTTGCGAACCCCTAAAAAGGCCAAAAATAAAGTAAATAATCCCACGACTCCTTCACTAATAAATAATTAGATCCTAATCATGTTTTAACCGTTTAACATAAATCATTAATTAAATAATAAATTTTTATTTTTAACATAAATGATTTCTTCCCGATTATTTTATATTTAGCTAGTGGTGCCAGCGACTTCGTTCGCATGAACTTATGATTCCCGTGGGAACTTCATTATTAATCTGGATGAAAAGTACCCTACATTAACATTTAATATTAATAATTTAATATTTAATGTACAAGCACCGCTCTGTTACGTTTTTGTAGATGGAGATAGCGACCCCCAGGTTGAGAAACGATGTACTATGCTATATAGGACCGGTGTTGCGCCTCGCTGAAGCGTGTGTGTGTTATGTATAGAAGTGCGCTCATCGATCGGCAGTGATTAAAACGATAAGCTGATTACTGTTACGCTTCCATCGGTAATTTTGTATCAAGCGTTCATGTAGGGATTAGGGACAAGTATTATTTATCCATTTACTCAACATTTCGGGAGGTTTCCAGTTAATCTATTGTATTGTTCCATTTCGAGTCAAATACGACATTACAGAAGAAGAGATGAGTTTTAAATGGTTACTTTGCAATTTAATCTTCCGAAATCCGTAGGTATGTGCATATTATACTGTTGGCATACGGAAATTTTAACATTCCAACCAATATAAATTCGTGTGTGATTTTTTCAGTGAGAGTATTAAGATTTCACATCAGCAAGTTACACATTTTTTTCTGTGTTGTGATCGGGTCAAAGGTGATGCCATCTGTACCTATCTAAATAATAAGAAATTAATCGCGCAGAACGCCGTTATCTTCTGTACTTGTTGTTGAGTGGTGCGTCGCTTTTTGTCCCGGATCGGACTTACTGGAGAAGATTCCACCTCGTACTAACCTCCAACGTAATGCACCACTGTCACGTGCTATACATTAATTTAATAAAATACTGTGGAATTCTTAGAGAAATATAAAGAGTTATAAAGAATTGATTTTTATAAACTGTAACGTAACTTCTGATATGTTTAAATAAATAACTATAAGATAAAACAGATACTGATTATGGAGTTCCTTCTAAAGTTTCCGTCTAAAGTAGCATTTGTAACCCAGGTAGTGTAGGTGTCCGTCCATACCGTGGGGTAGGAGGTGAAACCGCGACTAATTCAGTTAAGCGAATTTCAACTGGAACGACAGGCAGAATTAGTACATTTTGGTACATAGAGAGGGTAGAGTGTTGTACATTTTACCCTCTCTCACAGAAGACCGTAAAATGAAATACATTTCCTATTGGACATTTCCATAATATCCTATTTCCCCAATGTACGATCAACCAATTGGACATGTAGGCCAGTTTAGAACCCTTTCACAGCAACGAATATAACCGATTTTGCCTTACATTTTTAAACTGGCTAAACTGGCTTAGATTTCCAATTGGTTGACCGTACATCGTGTTTCGGTATTGAGTGCGATATGCCCGAGCCCATTTCTCTTTTCCATTTTCCAAATAGAATGTATAATGCGGATAATGGAATAAAAGAAACTCTTTATTCCATTACACACTTAATTCCCCATCCCCACAAGGAGAATTGGGAGGTATAATGGGATGAAGAAAACATCCCGTCTCGTTTATATTTTATAACTTCCTATTTTATTCCATTTCCCTTATCCAATTCCCCCTTTTCCAAATCCTTCCCAGAATTTCTAATGGTAGGCAACGCATCCGAGAGCATACCAACATATTCCGGACTGATGTTTACATGTGTCCACGGTAAACAGCATTCACTTACAACCAAGCTTGCTCGTGGGCCACCTTTCTTCATAAATATTTAATGATATATTGAAAACTTAACGCGTACAAACGTCACACTTTGTAGGGGGAGAGTGCACGCTGCATTCCCACAGCCACTGGGCGCACTCGACTGGCCACGTTACCCCACACACACACAGTGGACACAGAAGACTACCTTGAAATGTACTGCATTTCCTACTTTATCGTATTTCCCCATTGTACGTACGTGTTTCGGTAGTGAGTGAGATATGCCAGAGCTCATTCCCAACCCAACCCATCATATCACATCCCTTCCCATTTTCCCAACCCTTTCTCCCGGGGTTGGGAAGATGGGAAGGGCCATCCGGGGGCGTTCCAATGTCTGTCATTCTGGACTGATGTTGGCATGTATCGCGGATGTCTATGGACGACAGTATCCATCAGGTGGTATCAGGTGGACTGTATGCTCGTCTGCCGCCCTTTTTTTAGAAAAAAAAGTTGTATGTAATTACTACATTAAAATCAGTGCAATAAAGCAACTTAACAACTACGCATCTTTTTACTTCTGTCTTTAGATACGTATATTTATCCAATCGCGCTCTCTTCAACATACATACGTCATACATTGAGCATACAACTTTCACAAACTACACCATAGACGCTCTTACAAAAGAAACTCCGACTAAGACTTATTAATGTCATGTTACGAAAAATGAAGAAACATTTTCCTCTATTATTTGCAATATCCGCGATAATCGGAGGAGCTCATGTGGAAAATGTAACAGTGTTGAGTCAGCGATATTCTCGAGCTCTCACGTTGGTGAGCCTACTCCATACCTACTAGTGGGTGCTTGTGGCATACAGGGAGCAATGACCCACTAGAATACGAGGCAATGGCCGAAATGATCTATGAATGTTTTTTATGATTCATGATACTTGTTACAATTTGATTATACCTAGTAATACCTACGTAAATACGTAAAGGTTCGAGTTGTTAATATGGTACTGACCCGAGGTGAATAACTCTTAGACATAGATGTAAATAATTTGGAAACGGTTTTTGAACTGTAGCCGGTACGCTCTGGAATTTCAATGCCGGTACTTTTCGAGATGAATAACTTTTGAAAGAAATATAGATACCTACCTATTTGAAATACGCAAATATATTTTTGAAGTCTCATTTAGTTCACAGTTCAACTTACTATGTATTATAATAAAATAATAATTTCAAGAGGTTAATAGTAGTGAACAAAGTGGGTGAAGAACGAACAAAAGGGCACTCATTTATGGTAGGTGGGATCAAATAAAGAATTCGATGGTCCGTCATTGACTCATTTCTCATTCAATGACTCATTATGATGAAACGAAAAAAGGGGTAGAATGAAGACAACCGATTGACAAATTCACCAAAACGTTTTCATGATCAATACTGTAGGCGTAGTAATTGCTTAAACAAAACTTTTAACTATATGACCTTTGACCTTTAATTTGTTCTCTTTTGTATTAATAACAACCGGTTGAAGACCCGCGCTTGAGTGCTAAATCTTTCTATGTGCGACACATATTCCTGCTAAAAGTTTCATAAAGGTACAAACCGCAAGCATTTCATAATAATTATATTCTATACTGAACCCGTTGTATCTCCGCCCGCATGCCGATAGATCGGAATCTCATTCTCATAGTTGTTGTAGGGTCCAGTGCCTCGCTATCTACATCGGCGGATATGTGCCGGGAGGAAATTCGTCATCTTCCGCATACTTTGCGAAAACACTGTTTATATGCCAGGAAAATAATGCTAAGATTTATTAAGGCCGGTTTAGACGTATTAAGTTAATGATTATCTAAGTTTTAATTTAAAATTCTATGCGTAAATCAAACGTTAAGTAGCAATACTTATTCACTTGATAGTTAACGTTTGGTTCACACATATATTATTAATTTAAAATTCAGTTAAGTAATTCATTTAATTAATTTAGTATGTCTAAATTGACCTCTAAAGACAAAATCTAGTTTGAACTGGACCACTACGACACAACGTATTGAATTGAAGTATGTTATAAAGATGATAATGATCAATTGATTTAAAAAAATCTTACCTTTCTTTTTTATTTTGTTTTACTTTGAATTTAAATCAATAATTTGTATGTACGGTACGGCCAATTACAAATTTCTTGAGAGAGGCAGCGCATAGTGTTTTTATAAATTTTAATATCTTTATACAAACATTTTGTTCGCGACTTTGTTCTCATGGTCTACCTGATTTACATAGCGTATGTGTTAACCCAGATTACAATCCACCTATTCGCTAAGTTCCAACGAAATAGGTTCATCCGTTTCGATGTGATTAAGTAAAAACACATTTATAATATTAGTGGGATTATACTTATTAAGTTAACTTAACAAAATTAACATAACATTTGTAACATTTTTAATAACTGTTTAATTTCCTTAGGATAATAAAGTTGCTTTCTCAAATAAGCAGGCATCAAAAAAGGAAAGTTTGTCAATTCGACCCGTATTTTTGATCTAACCAACGAGCGTGCGAACACTGAAACAGAATTCCCAAGAAGTATGAGATGGCGTGTGTCCGCCGACTGTCACATTAGTGCTCGGAGGGACACTTCCGAGGATCAAAGTGGAATTACCTTTTGTACATATTTTTTCGTGCGTGTTTTTCTAACGTAACATAAGTACTTGCGTGTATATACGACTTTTGGAGAAAAAACCTTGAGGTTTTTAGACGAGATGTTTGTTTTACAATACCTAAGAGTAGGCTTCTGAGAAAAATCTTAATTTTATTTGTGAGATGTTTAAGCTAAAATTAAACAAAACCATGGCGTTTGTTTATAAGATTACAAGAACTATACTCAAGTTATCATAATTATACAAGAATTTTACATGAAGTAAAAAATGGCGTCATGCGTTCAATGTAGCACAACACGACGTTAATTGGTCAATAGATGAAATATACATGATTTTTTCTCACATCACTATTTTCTTAACTTGATCAGAGTATAAGTTTTGAATAATACAAATAAGATCTTACCTGATTTTGGTAGGTTTTACAGCATATTGCCGCTCCTCCGTGATTTTTGTCACTCATAAAATGTCCAGAATAAATTTACATAATCGGTGCAGTAGTTCCTGAGATAAACAAACAAACGTCACTTCTTTATAATATTAATGTAGAAATCCACATATATAATTTGTAACCATACTAACTATGTATATCTATGTAGATTGTAAAAATACATTGTAAAAAGTATTGTAAAAAATCTCTTAAACTGTATGTAAAATGAAACGTACCTGACTTGCACCTGAATTCATTTTCAGACACTGAAATATATCTGGCGCCCACATTTTAAGCTTTCACGTTGTTTTCGTGCCTTATGTTTTCAGAGTAACATTTTAAAATCGCGGCCTTAGTTTGTAACAAGTTGACAGTCGATGAAAGCTTCTGGATTTAGAGCCAAATTTTAAGTTTTTAACATGAACAATTGAACTACCCAACTGAAAGTTTTTTTTTTATCCGCATTCTAGACTAAATTTGACGGGGAAGGCGATGCGGAAAACATGTTTCACGACGTTTTCCTTCGCAATCAATCTACTGTTAATTGAAAAAAACAAAAAAAAATCATTAAAAAACCATCCAGGGAAGACTTAAAACTCAGTGATACCGGCTATAATTCTAACTTACAATCTTGATGATGATAATAATATTAGCCTATAACGTCCCACTGCATTACTCTGGCCTCCCCTAGTAAATCAAGGCAGGGTTTTAGGCCACAATCCATCACAATGGCCCAGTGCGGATTGGTGGAGACACGTACGCCCGATTTTCTTTTTTTATTTCTCAAGCTTGTGTTTTTCCTTACGGGCTTCTTCATAATCTTACAAATGTAAATGTGGATATCTTATCATATTATACCATCATCCTCTGTTTCTCTACTGCTGAATATTTGTCTGTCTTAAGGCCCATCACCATCAACAGTCTTCCGCTCTTCTAATGCAGCCCACAAGCACCGATGTTCTTTTAAATCGTTTCTCCACCAAGCCCAAGGTGGTATCAAGCTACTGTTCTCGGTACGTGATCGGATGCAGCCCAAAAGGCCCTTCCGACAGGCCGCACTAGACTAATCTCATGAAATAATGCCATTTAATTGAACAACATGGAGTTGAGAGAGGCTTACAAAGCCCGTTTTCCTTCACATAACATCCATTCCAATTCCAATCATTCTCAATCATTTCCTTGCGACACCACATACTGATTACTATCTAGTAATCAGTATGTGGAGTCAGTGAAATTAGTATGAAAAAGTAAGTATCTACTTAAACAACCTCATTACATTCTTTTACTCGAAAAAGTATGTTCGCCATAACTTTGAAAACATATCCAACCACTTTTTCTCACGTCTGTACTCACTAGTAGAACTACCGTCCTTTAAGTTTCGTGCAATCGTGAAATTCACGAAAGCGTGGCGTCTGCTACCGACTTTTCCATAAGAGTTTTAACTCCAATAAAACGTAGAAACTTTAAAATTTCAAAGTTTCACCCACCGCTGTATGAAATCTACTTTTGTTCAAAACTAGCGTAAGTAGAATTAATTACGATTTTATGAGTTGTATTGAAAGTTGAATTATATCTATTTTTTAAAATAAAATCGCCACAGAATTGTGTCAACATTTTTTTGAAAAAAAAAAACATTAAAGTGTAAATTGCATGTGATTGAGATCCCAAAACAACAAATTTTAGATTTTTTGTCTGTCTGTCAGTGTCTCTGTCTGTCGGTCGGTATGAACGCGCATCACGCAAAACACGCTGGAAGAATTTTAATGAAACTTGGCATAATTATAACGTATATGCGGGCTTAATATTTAGGATACTTTTTATCTCGATCCTTTATAGAGTTTCCGCAGAAATCACATAAAAGTTCACGCGAATGAAGGCGCTGGCACAGCTAGTTATGTTATAGGCCTTAAAAATACCAACTTCCTCTGTAATCTCTTTTATCGCATTTTATAATCATATATCATTCCTCATATTTCTCACTCATATAAAAACCGTATAAAATATAAACAACCAACGTCTTGTCTTAGCTTCATTCACTTCTTACGGACCTCAAACATAGGCTATGTTCAGACATAGCATTTGTAAGAAAACATTGCTTAGTTTAGCTTCCTAAAAGTGAGAGAATTGTTAAAATCGTTCGAATAGTTTTTGAGTTCACCAATGACATAAAAACAAATGAAAACAACAAACACAGTATCTCTTTATATTGGCAGAGAATTATATTTCCTATGTGAGAATGATATTTTATTAACATTTATTTGTCGTTATTTATAATTCCAAAACCACTTGAATTAAAATTAATACCAGATTTTGGAATAAACCATTTTATTATAAGCTCCAACTATAATGGAAGCGTGTTAAGGTCAACTAATACAGCCTAGAATAGATCTGATGAATTAAGTTTTATACCAGTATTAAACTGGAAAAGAGGAGAAAAAGTAAACATACGCTTTTAATAAAAGCCAGTGTTGATAAATAAGTATGAAAAAGTGTTCTTATGTTATAATAAAAAAGAGGATCATCTCTTAATTGTTGCAAGTTTTAGGAGAGTCACACGTTGAACAGAAGACAGTATGTATTTATGTATTCCGTCTATAAATACAGCAGTGTCCATGACTACAATGGATTATGGAACATTCGTACTCGTATGTAATTTCCCAATTGGTCCCTTTCGCAGTTCATTCATCATTGTAATTTAATTGATATGGAGTACATAACTATGGGGTGGGATTTTGTTGCTTTTATTTTTTGTTAAATATATTTTAATCAACGTAATTTTTTGTTTCAGGTAAGTCAAAAATGGATTTTTTTTATTAGAAAACGCACAGACGTGTGTTAAGTTGTAGGTTTGTTCTATACTGGAGTAAGTAGTACGTATATCAAACGTTTTTTTCGTATATGGAAATACAAAAATATAAATAAATAACAACAGAATTCCTTTCTAACGAAACGCTAGCATTCTAAATTAATACGAATTTAAACAAAAGCCTCATGTTAAATTAATAAATGCAATTATAATACAATAATATGACTTTTGCCTACTTACCTATTCAGAAAAACATCTTTAGTTTCCAAGAAACAGGTTTTTTTATGGACGAAGGTGGTACACGAGCATGCGCCCACCTGATAGTAAGTGGATACTGTATGTAGCCCATGTAGGTAAGGTATAGAAGGTAAGGTAAGGTATAAATAGAGAAGGTAAGTGGATACTGTATGCAGCCCATTGTCATCCGGATACATGCCAACATCAGTTCAGAATGACAAACGTTGGCATGCCCCCGGATACGCTGACTACCTTTGGAGATATAAGAATGGATTTGGAGAAAGAGTTGAGAAAATGGGGAGGGATAAGATGGGATGAGAATGGGCTCTGGAATCTCACTCACTACCGAAACACTTATGCACTTATCTGTGAGAGGGATAACGTGGCCATTCGAGCGCGCTCAGCGGCTGTTGGATTGCAGCGTGCACTCTCCCGTTCAAAAAATGGTTTGGTGTAAACAAGACTCGCGAATTTTTCGCTTTTTGCACTACATTGTATACAGGCAGACTTAATACCTTAAGGCATCAAGTCTGCCTGTCGACCATTTGTTAAAATGAGAAATTAAAGCAGGTATAATAGATATAAAAACAATAATCTACTTATATATGTAATGTGTATAGACAACAAAAATATCATTAATTGTGTGTTTAAATATTCATAAAATTACATTTAAAATTAGGAATTTTAAAATGTACCAATTACCCATTCTTATTTCAAATCATTCGAGTGTCTAACGATGATCACGAGTCTATCACGAGGGTAGTGGTCCACGAGTAACCAATACCTACTAAGTATTCGTGCATTAAAGGTCAAGTGCCTATTTTTAATTCTCAATAAAACCGTCGGAAAAACCTGCATAAAAATCTGATCTAAAAATTGGAATCTGCGAAAATTGTTTTATGTTTCGCCTCCAATGTTGGATCCAAAAACAAAAGATAGGAGCCAACACTGACGGGTGGACGGACAGCTTGGCTAATCGATATTTCTCGACGTCGACAGTCCGACCCGTATTCTAAGCCAGATCCTCCTAATTTCAAATATGTATTTAACTCGGATTTTGATAAAAATGTCTGTTGTGCCCTTTTTTATGACGGCAGTACTGTAATCGTAACCAGTCCATTTAATGCATGAGGGATGTATACAACGCTGCCAAAGCGGAATGGCGAGTGCACTCTCTTCGAGATAGAGGTTCCTCAGGCCTTGTGGTAGGGGCTTTGTTAAGTCTTTCCATAATGATGTTACAATTCATATTTATTTATACTTCTTCATCTGTGTGAAAATATGTAGCTTTTGCTGTGTTCATATTACCGCTGATTGTATTTATAGAAGTGCGGTTTGCGGTGGTATCCACTTTAACATCCGGGGAGTCGCCCGCCCGCTCTTTGATCACTTCTATGACAAAAACTAAACAAAAACTTATTTATAGAAAAAAATTTGTACACAGTCCGCCTAGAACCAGGTGGGTTGTCAGCTTGTCTGCCACTTTTTTCATCATCATCGGCTAAGAACAATGCAGGACATAGGAGAGCTAAGAAGGCTCTTAGCTCTGGTGTTCCAGGTGTCCATGGGCGGCGGTAGCCACTTACCATCATGTGGACCATTTGTCAGTCTGCCTCTATTAATATATATTTAAAAAAAAACCCTCCTGAAGTTTCTTAACGTCATTGACCCTCTTGCTTACTTACTTCGATTATTTACTTTCTTACGGTGATTAATTTCCACGAGAATCAATTTCTCTTTCATTTCCTTTGCGACTATTTGTGTACTTTTAATGTCCACCGTGGTATTAATTGAATACTGTGTCACCCATGGACATCCGCAATACATGCCAACATTAGTTAAGAATGACAAATGTTAGCCTTGGACGCGCCGCCTATCTTTGAAAGTTTAGGAAGTGAATTTAAAAATAGTATTGGGAAGTACGAGGAATAGAGACTATGACAGGATGAAGAATTCCCTCATTATACTTCCTACCTACTCATTTAGATATATTCTCCACTGATAAACTCCATACTGACACCCCATTGAGTTTCAACAACGAATCTAGAGATACAAGTAGTCTGGCATTGACAGTGACTGCTGTTTCTGTAATTCGATTAAATTTTATCAAGCTTAAAATAAATTTGCTCATTCACTAATTCTGTCGAATTGCAATTCCCAGAATTTCCAATTTCAGCAAATTATTAATAATTCCATACAATAATAATTTACACACACACACGTATGAGTATTTTGGCAACGAAACTGAGATAATAAATAGGTAATAATAAAATTTTGTCAAATATAAAATATTACCGACCGGATGATATAATTATTTATTTGAACCGGAAGTACGCGACCCATTTGGCTACTAAGTAACGAAATGAATGAAGCCAAGTTTCTTAAAATAGAGAGCGGTTTATATGATCTTCGTTTACTTTGTTAATGTTTGTTCATATTCGAATATGAATTTACGTGACGTGTATCCGAATTTGTGACGTCACTTTGGTATTTCCACTTCTTTAATTTCTTTTTAGAAATTTTTAACACTGGCACAATGTGCTAATTGTGCTATTGTCATACATGAACAGAAAAGAACATCCTTGTATCTAAATGTAAATAAATTTAAATTTGCTCTAAGTATAATTAAGTATTATATATTTCTTTTGTGCTCTGTAAATAAACCTGTAACTATGTAAACCATTCAAAAAGGCAATTACATAATTAGACAATAATCTTACACCTTCATCCAAAGCGAATTACGTATAATAACAAGCAAAATCGGTAGTCCAACGTCGTGTGTGTGTGTAACTTTATGTAAGTGGCGCTCTGGGCTTTTTGATGGATTACAGTAGAAAAGTTCTCACATCGCTTCCCACTGAAATTAGTTTGAGGCAAGTTCAGGAGCTTACTTCCTGAGAGTTTCGTATACGGATACAGAACTGCGTGGACAAGAGAGCGCAAGCGCGGCGAATAGTTACACGTGGGTGACACTGAAAGTTTTTAAAATCTCAAAAATGAAATCACATATAAAAATGGAAGTTGTTTTATTGTTTTTCGAAGTATTCTCCGAGACACTTGATACACTTTTTCATGCGATGAAACCATTGTGTGAATCATTCAGCCCACCCTTCTTTAGGCACCTCTTCAACAGCTGTTTGAAAGACTGCCTCTTCTGCATTCATAAAACTTATTCCTCTGGGTTTATTCCTAATTTTAGGGAATAAATAAGTATCACAGGTTGCAAGGTCGCGACTGTATGGCGGATGACCCATTAACTCTACATTTACAATACTTAAAAATTGCTTCATTTGTCTGGCTGAATGAGCCGGGGCATGGTCGTGATGGAGGATGGTGGGCGTCGTTCTTTGACTTTTTTCAAAACAGAAGGCACGCAAATGTTCTTATATTTTCTAAAGTTATGGTAGCAAAGCAAAGAAGGAGGCAATCATCTTCTCAGCACTCCGTCCTTTCTTTACTTTCGTCGGCAACTCTTCGAAAGGACCACTGCGTAGATTGCCTCTTAGTTTCAGGCTCATAGCATTAGTTCCAGCTTTCATCATCTGTTACTGTATCAAAAACAACTTGAATTTTTCAAGCATTTCGAGACACCATTCCACGCGGCAGTTTTTGAGCGACAACGTTTAAATTCAGTGAATCAGTTATAAACAGTGGCACTGGATGGATTTTCATCATTAAATGCTAACTTAAGTCTGTCATAACTTTGTTTCTGGTTTAGACTGCAACGAAAGTCATAAAAAAACATTGAAAGAAAATGTTCTCTTGTTACTCGTAAATTCATTTTCAAATTGCCCCCAGAAATAACAAACACAGGACAGATTTGAAAATTTAATGGCGTTTGATGAGTTCCATTTTCAAAATTCGAATTTGTTTTTTTCTATCGTATTGTAGAGTAGTCAATAAAAACTTTAAGTTTGACCTATTGAAGGGTTTGTATTGATATTCTTGATACGATGAACCCGCGATCCCGAAAGTTGTGAAATGAACTGCCACCTGAGGTTTTTCCGATATGCTACGACATGGGGTTCTTCTAGAGAGCTGTGAACAGGATTCTGTAAGGTCTGTAACGGACCCGCATGTCTCCTGATGTCACAGATGTCCATGGCGGTAATGCGGCCCGCCCGCTCGTCTGCCACCTCTTTAATAAAATAAAACGACGTTGACAGGCAAAGCCACAATGTGGCCCCTACCATTACTGTCATATTTATACAGTAGAATTAGTAACTTAGAATTAGAAATATAGTATCTTGATTAGTACCTTAAGTGAAAATATAGTCCCTTAAGTTGTCAACTTATCACTCTTATCTTTCCACTGCTGGATACTTTGTTCTGTACGCACTTTGTTTAAATTCTATTTTTTTTTCTCCCATTTCCCATATTATGTATGTATGTATGTATGTATATATGCATCTATGTATTGTATTTATTAAATACATAATTTATTTAATGTATTAATTCAAGTCTTGGAACGCATTTATCAAATGATAAAATACTAACTGTACCCGGCATGCGTTGCATGCCCGGCAATTTTTTTTCACATAATATATAGCCTATGTCGATTTGGAATAATGTACCTTTCAAATGGTGAAATAATTTCTCAAATAGGTGCAGTGGTTCCGGAGATTGCCCTCCACATACACACAAACTCACAAAATCGCACTCTCTCTTTATTACTCGTATATTAGTATAGATGATAATCAGGAAATATCAAATGCAGTTTGATTATGCTATTATGATAGACTTTTCGAATAATTAATAATCTGCTATTTATGATAAATAAATGAGGTATCTTAATAACACGGTTAATTCCATAGTAAATGCTATTATAATCAACCAAGCGAAAATGCAATTTCGGCAAATTAATTTGGAACAGGCAACACTTTGTCATAGCTTTCCATTGTTGTCGGCATGGATTTAAATAGTATATTAATGGATCGTCGATGTGGTCGTCAAACTTTTTTTGGTCAAGTGCCAAAATGAGCGTGGGCATCTCGGGCGACATACATCCTTATCCTTACTAATATATAAATAAGAAATGAAATCTGTTTGTTTGTTTGATACGCTTTCAAATATCAACGGATCGGCGAATCGTGCTGAAATTGTGCACGAACCATCCGGAGGAAAAGGCACACAAGCTACATTACTTCCCGGGAAAATTAACGGTCCCGGGAAAATCATCCATACGAGGCATAGGCTAGTCTAATTTATTTATTTATTTATTTATTCGCTATTACTAAATCACACTCAAAATTATCTTCTGTAACTAGGCGAGCTAGGTAGGTCGTACAAAATACAACCGAAGGCCACACATATCATTGATTCGGTCCGCATGCGTACCACGTTTGACGACCGTGCGTCTATGTTATCTTATGTAGATAACATAGACGCACGTTTAACGTTTGCCGTTCAAAGAATCAACAAGCTGAAGTGGCAGTGGGTAGGCCATATATGCCGCAAGACCGATAACCATTGGGGGAGGCGAGTCCTTGAATGAAGACCACGTACCGGGAAACGAAGCGTGGGACGCTTCCGGCCAGGTGGACTGACAACTTGAAGAAAGTCGCCGGTAGTGGTGGATGAGAAGAGCTGATGAATACCATGTGTGGCGGCGGTCCACGGGAGAGACATATATCCAGCAGTGGAGACACAGATTGATGTTATGATATGGCTTGGTTTGCCTTTAGTCAATATGATGAGGTGCTGAACAGATAATTCAGCAACGTACAGGTGTGTTTGGTTATTAAAACTTATCGATTTCTCGAAAGTAATCAATAATAGTAATAATAAATAACCCCACACTCAATGGCTCACACTAGGGCTCTCTGTATTGTCTTTAAAACAAATGTATACCTATCCGACCGGGATTCGAATCCGGGACCTGTTGGACAGCAGGGGGGGTCATTACCAACTGCGCTAATCGGTCGTATATAATATACGATACACGAAACAATATACTATACAAAACTGTATGAATATACTGAACAGTGTAAATAAATATACATATTAAAATTACTTTTGCATTGAATAACTAAATTAATTTATTTTAAAACTGTTATATACGAGTGTAAATTAGATGTGATAATTGTAGTCTAATTTTTATCATGCTACCATACAGATATTTAATTGTAATTGTATACTTTACGTATCCATTAATACATCCTAATATATTATAATAATATGAATGAATGTAATTAATCTTGTCTCACTGAATTGGTAAGACCATTTAGTAATACGACATTCATTTGCAAATCATTAAAGAATTGCCGTGAGATTCGACCAATTTACAAAGGTAAATATTTAAAAAAAAAAAACATTTTTGGGTGAAAAAGGCGAGGTATTATTTATCTAACCGCGCTAAAATACAGCTTGTGAGTTCCGACGTAGAGAGGCACAGAATACATAATTGCAGCGTTACAACCACCATCTAAAGGTGGCTACTAGACGAGAGCATTCACTTGTATCATCAGAACATCGAGCAAGCTCTAGTGTGGGTAGTTTATCGAACCGAACGTCGAATACAGAGTACAATTGTTACAACGAAATTTTGACTAAAGCTTATTCATGTAATGTAACATTCGGACGAATTGTACAATGTATCCAAGCAATCGTAGTTCGCTCGCAGTAGCATAATACATGTACGTTCAATCACCCGCGACCTTTTTTTTCTAACAAATGTTCGTTACAAGCAAATCTTTAACAAGTGAATGCTCTAGTGAATGTTACCATTAGAAGTTTATGCTTGTGAAATGTTTTTTGTTTTTTGTAATCTTGTAATGTATCATTCGCTTACGATCATTACAAACAAATGCTCTAGTCTATTTGTACCTTTAGACTCACCTCCAACTTGACTACGCAGTTCTATTTAATAACTACTTCCAACGTGGCCTGTGGTAAGGTTAAGTGACTACTTACTGAACAACTTACACCGCGATACTTTGTTTAAGTTGAGAATTCTCAGTGGTTTGTGTAAACTACAACACGTCCCTCTCAAGATTGCCAGTGCGCGGAATGTAGCCCCCCCCCCCATAACCACTTACCGCACCGCTGTATCGCCCTCTTAGTACCGTTTGTCAACGTCACCGTGAACGCGTGTATTCTTAACGTCTGCCTGTTTTTTGATTTGTCATATTTTTCAGTTAGTCTTGTTGAGTTTTAATTGTTTAATTGAGTGACATCACGAAGTCAGCGGCAAACCAGAATGAAATAGATGGTATGTGTAAAAGTAAACTATGGTGCGATACCAGTAAATTTGTCGTTACTACTAGCACTTAGTTGTTTCTTGCGCTAATACTTGGCATAACCCGTGCAGATTACACCGGCCGTGGTCACGAGTTGACTATACTCTATTCATTGATTCATGAGACGAAATGTGAACAAAAGTTTTATAGAAATCATTTTGTTTTATTCCAAGCCTGGACTGAGTCTTTAGCACTTGTTTAGGTTCTAACGTATATGAGCTTAATGCAAGCTTTTTAAGCCCAGGAAAATGCTAGTGACAGGAATTAAGTTTTGAAACTACTGCTTTTTTGTTTACCTTCTGTCTCATGATATAATGAATATATAATACTATAGTAAAAATAAAAACGGCGGTCGAGTAGAAATGAAACATAAATAAAAGACTTTAATTGTACGCATTTAGACGGGATTTGCAATATAAAATGTGGACAAGTCTAAAAAGATGTTGTCATCCTGTTTTGTCATCTATTAAATTCATTTTTGAAACTTTTTGTAGGTACTGAAGTGGCCTGTGAATACTCCAGTCAGTCGCCACAGTTGTTTATATCTACGTATCTAGAAAGTGGTATCTACGCCCTTCTTTCCCTGACCTCTAACCTACTATAAATCAAATTATACGGGTAACATCGGGTAGGTACATAAATACAAGTCAGTCTTCGTTCCCTTCCTCGCGTCGTGTTTGCCAATCTTTGAAAAGATGTGACACCAAACAACAAATTTGATAAATCACATCATGTATCACGTTCGCATCCGACAGACGGATACGTTTTCCGATGCGAAATCATATACGTTTTTTATCACGTCACTGATAAATGTTCGCAATAGAATTTGCAAGGTACGAGATAAAACAAGTAAAAAGTCAATGCCCACAGAGATTTGATGGATACCAAACAATTGTTCAAGCAATTCAGACTTGAATCTAACAACTAACTTGTATGTGCTTGTATCTAATCTAACAAGTGTATGTGCGTTTGTACTTACATCTACATAATAGGTCGGGGAGAAAGTATTTTAGTATTTTGTACGTCTGAAGTTGTGATCCAATATCTTTGATTGAACTGTTTGCACCTGGCTGGTTATGATACCATTAAAAAGGTGACATTTAAAAGAAAGAAATGAAAAAATTAAAAACTG
The DNA here is from genome assembly GCA_943735995.1 of Sesia bembeciformis. Lineage (NCBI taxonomy): Eukaryota > Metazoa > Arthropoda > Insecta > Lepidoptera > Sesiidae > Sesia > Sesia bembeciformis. The sequence goes on from OX031043.1 coordinate 10,918,210, forward strand.
TTTCTCGCCATTTTTCAATTGTTTTTCTGTCCAAGAAAATGAGTGAATCTAACGAAGAAATTCGATACATTTTAAAGTTCTTAATTTCTTAGTGTTATACAATATAATGATCGTGTAACGTAATTTTAAATGTAAAAAAAATGTTTTATTAAACAAGTAAAAATGAAAACAAAGCCATATTTAAAAAAATCTTGAGAATAAGTTTAAGAATTTTTAAAGTGAAAACCTACCACTAAAGCCGTTTCTCGTGTGTGGTTGCAATGATACACATTTTTTTTTTCAGAATTACTGATTTATATGTGAAACATTTTTCGAAATATTTTGATTATAATTCCACCGATTGATTTCAAAAATCCAATGCTAGAAATAATTCATAGAATAACCCCATTTTGTTACTTTCTGTATAAATGGGATTAGAAATAATTCATTCAATCTGGTTTGGCCAAATTCCTTAACACGCAGGCTACCCAGGGGAAATAAGCCGGCCTTTTATCCTTGCCCTGACCCTGATTGTATCTATGCTTATTTATAACATCATAACATCTTGTGTCTCAATATTTTCACGCTATTTTGTTGATCAAACAAAGAGCTCAGTAAATGGTGGCCATACTAGAGACCTATTTGACTAAGTATATGATTTATTAATTTACAACGGTTATCATAGCAGGTTATTACGAGTATATTATATAAATCTAATATAATTAAACAGAGTCAAAGCACCAAAATAAAAAGCAGACTTTTTAATTTAAATAAGATATTACAATATATTAATTATAATAGGTTAAATAGTACTACTTTAAATCATCAACGATCGTAAAAATTCAGTTGTAATCACTAGCACAATTTATGTTCCGTTACAAGAGCATGTGAATTTACATATTAATCGAGGTAAATCTAAATTGCTAAATCTCCAAAGGTCAGCAGCATATCCGGGGGCCTGGCAACCCTTGTCATTCTGGGTTGGGCGACAATATCCATGGGCAACAGTATCCACAGGCGATAGTATCCACTTACTACCAGGTGAACTGCATCCAGGTCTGCGGCCTTCTATCTATAAAAAAAACAGAATTATGAATATTTAAAATATAGGACACAGCCTGTATGCACTTGATATATTTGATATGATATATACCCCATGATTTGAGATACGATTCATGGCTCGTATCACAAGTTCCGATCTGGATCAATCCAAAGTATTGATACGAAAGAGAAGCTCGTGAATCTTTAACGCATACTCACTTCGAAATGATGCTAAATCTTTGTGTCGTCAAACCCAGCGTCAATCAAATGTTGAGTTCAAACAATTTAAATATTTCATTATCAAGTGTATTACCCACGTAAAAAGTGAAAAACACTTAGTTTGCGTCTCGCCGAGCTGCTGCCCACATCATAATATTTCGTGAACGTTTTCTTTCCAAACAGTGCTTAATGTAAAATTTCTTTTTCACATATTTTTTTTGAATACGAAATCTTTCACTTCAATGATATATTTTAATTGGAAACTCCGACATCATTAAACATGTTGATAGGCACGAGTAGATTGTGAAAATTGAAATAGATTACAATCTATACCATACTATACCATCTATACTACTGCTGGATATTGGCCTCTCCCAAGGCTCGTCTCCACACACGACTTCAACTCTCTTCATCCACCCTCTATCGGTGAACTTCTTCAATTCGTCGGTCCACTTGGCCGGCAAGGCATCCCCACACTGCGCCTCCCTGTACTATCTCTTCTCTATTTAAAGGCTCGTCTAGCTCGTCGATTGATGATCCTACGGCAAATATGGTCCTGCCTATTCCCACTTCACCGTGGAAACTTCACCACTTAGCTCATTGCACCAGCAGCTGCTATGGGCTATTTCGGTGACTTTCGTTGTTCGGCAAATCTTTGCATCTTCGTCACTGCGACGCGACGTCACTTTTAATAGGTAATTTATGTATATATTCTAGAGTACATACAGAACATTATTGTCTCATTTGTGACTGTCCGAAGCGACAGTCACAAATGTGCTATGTTTATATCATACTTTTTGAAGAGTTTACCTTGGTATAAAGACATTATAACTTTATTGTACCATCTACCTCTATTTCTCTAAGATAGACTGCAGCTGTGGTAGTTCCTGTGTGGGCCAATTAAGCGTACAGTTGCGGAAAGGGTCAAGAAACACATCGCAATATTCGTAATATATTTCATTCTATTAATTATAGGTTGAAACTCTGTCAAATAATTTATATTTGTGGAAAGACATTTCCCCCGAAAAGTTCACGCCGTCATCAATTAATAATCATTTTTGTTGTCATTCACACCTCGGAGAAAATAAGGCTCGCCTACGGACCAATTAGGCTAGTTGGTCCGTGGGTTCGCCCTTCCATAAAAACACTTCATTTATGTACGGTCCGACTAAATTAGAATAAACTATGCTACCAACATTATTTTAACCATAATTAATAAGCTGGCATATATTTTTATGGCAGACCAGCCACTATTCTTTATTCTTAATTTTGCTGTGTTGTAATACTGTCACGATTGACCCGTACAACTGTAACGTAATATCATTGAATTATAACATTATGTTGTCGACGTTTGTTTAATACTACCAAAATAAGAATACGGGACAGTGGCTCAATGTTGTGTCTATACTAGTTACTTTGTAGTTTTCAAATTAAGATTTCCATAAATGAAGTCTTCACTCCAAAGAACGATATTATTATAAAAACTGATTGAATAAAACCTCAATCTCTGCGCTAAAGCAGAATGAATGTGATTAATTCGCACTCCAAAATTTTTAATCAGCCCATCGAGTTTCACGCTTCACGAAATTTATTTAAGAAGCCCGGCTCGTTAGTAAAATTCGCTGTGATTTGACGACAAATTGAGTTTCAAAGTCAATTTCAAAGGAAATCACCTTGGGACGACATCATCTATGTACCTGGTGTTGTAAGCCAGTTTTGGTCTTTTAATTATGAATTGTTTGAATTATCACTCAAAGGCGGGAAAATGTGGCGGTGGCAGCTCGTTAAAACAGATTTAAAATATTGTTTTACGGTGTTTTAGGTGACGAATTACTCCTCTGATGCCTTGTTCTCTGCAATTGCCGCCAGAATCTATAATTACTTTTATCCACTTTTATAATTTCATTTTGTACACACCTTACCGTGTTAGTGTTTTTCTCAAATTATTTATCTTATTTTATTGACACCAAAACATTTAATATAGACATTAGATAAAACATTTATTGCTGGGCCATCGGACTGTCGGCTATACCGTAAAAGAGTTTGAAGCTATAATAATATATAATAAGGCTGCTGGTTGTACTTCTAATTACTTGTAGGTACTTTTTATTTCTCTGTATTTTATTTTATTTATTTGTTTTTAGCGTACAATGAAGTGTATCTATTTGTCTATCTATCTATCTATAACCGTAACCAGTCCTTTTGATCGCTGACTACTGGACATAGGCCTCCTCATATACATTGTCTTGTCCATGAGGTACGTTTGACTTTAAAACTATGTATATATAAAAATATGTATAGTTTTAAACACTCAACGCTCGTTCGTTAGAGATGATCAAATGAAGACCCAGATATATTATGCTTTTAATGATACCTGTTTCCATTGACTCGACATTCAATTACTATTTTACAAGTTATTTCACTAAATATGGCCCATTTTACATGGGCTAAAATTGAAGAAAGGAGTTCATTTTTATTGGATATGGGATGGATTGGATTCATATGGGGTATGGTATAAGGAGGCAATGTGCATAATCAAATTTTTAAAATGTGGTTAGTTCATGAAAATTATGGCAAGTACTCACTTTATGATATATTTTGTATCAGTTAGCATCGGTCTTATCTATCTAAAGGTTATCAGTTTGCTTCTATACTCCCTTAAAGTTCACAGTGTTCATAATTGTTGCATTTGCAATAGTGAGATTCATACATTAAAGTTTTCATTACTTTAGCGGTAAAATAGTTATCTTAAAACTAAAATATGATTAGTGAAGCTCAAGGTCAGTACAATTTAAAATATTAGTCAAATTAAGTAACTGGATTGTTTAAGCATAGTCAATTAAAATCTCAAACTATTACTTTTTTTTTTAAACGAGTGTTTCTTTATTGTGCGCAATGATCTTTTGAAATTGAATATTGTATTATAGACAGTGAACCTTCCTTATTAAGAAACCACAAGCAAAAGTAAAAGCACTTTGCGCAAATATGTAATATTTTACAATTTTGCTTTTATTTCATTATTAGGCGCATTGGATTTTTTAAATTTGATTTCAGATATAACTGCCAAAGTCAAATCTTTACTTGAAGTATTATAAATCATTTGATTGCAAATTTAAAGAAATAATAGATTTTGTTGCCTATAAGACCACTTGTCCAAAGCGATCTCGTACTGATTTAGTTTCAGAACTGCGTAACTTCAAACAACAATTTAAAAATAAAGCCTGATGCGCGAAGCACCCTCAATGAAACGAAAACCCATTGATCCAGAGGTGATTGACATACTAGAAGAGGAATAAATGTTAATAAATTATTGTTTTACATTGTGTGACTTTTGGGTAATGCCTGCATATAGCCTGCCCCAGTGTGCGTCGCTTAAATTACAGAAATCAGTCGGTTGCTATAAACCCGGAGAAGTGTAGTTGGTTCGACTAATTTCTAAAGACGTAATTTCTTACCTGAAATGCGTAGTTAACCAGGCCTTGTTACGTTTGAATGTATCCCAGTATACTTGTAAGAACCAACATTTAATAGTATTGAATCGTGTACCTACATGAATGTATTTACAAGCGTTCTAGTGTACTTTTTTTGGTTTCAAAGGCTTGTACTAGAGCAGGTATGGGCAACCTTTGACATGTTGAGGGCCAAACTTTAGCGTGCAAATACGTTCGCGGGCCGCGTTTAAAAGTACTTAGTGCATTTTAAAGTAGTGATAATATTTTTTGCGATAGATATTAGACATGAAATAATACGACAATGTTATTATAGTACAATTTATTAAAATAACAAAATGAAATTTAAAAAAATGGTACATTATAATTAAATCGTTAAATTTGCAATTGTTACAAATTACGAAAGTTAAATACACCGAAATCAATGAGACACTTGAGCTTGAATTTGGGAAACTAATCCATCGATATTTGGATTAATTCCACTGATACAAAGACGTAAAGAATTTTCCAAATTATCGTCAGTCAGTCTTGTACAATGTGTTGATTTATTAACTTTCATCAATGAAAAGAACTGTTCGCATTTATAAGTACTGCCGAACGCACAAATCAATCTTCTTGCGAATTTTCTAAGCTGCGAAAAATTGTCTTTTTCTAGGTATTTTTTGTAGAAATCGCACAACTCTGTCTTCAAATTTGGATTTTAGGAGTGAGTTTTCTTGAATCTCGATCAACTCCATTTGTAAGTGTATTGGAGCATTTTGTACATTATATTTTGTAGGAGTAGCAAATAAACTGAAACAGTCTTCCATGTTTTTGAAGTCGCTAAATCTGTTCGAAAATTGTTCCGACAGTAACTTGAGTTCTTCAGCATATTGAGCATAAGCAATATTTTCATACGCAGAGAGCGTGTTGAAATGGTAACTGTTACCAGACAGCATCTGTGACTCCCACAAGCGTAGTTTGATCTGAAACGCTTTCAAATGGCTGTACAAATCATTTACTAACTGTCCTTGTTTTTGAAGTTTCAAATTTAAATCATTCAAATAGCCTGTAAGATCGACCAGAAATGCTAAGTCACATATCCATTTTGGGTCACTTAATTCAGATAGTGGTTTATCTTTTATTTTCATAAAGTCACTATCTCATTTCTAAGCTCGTAAAACCGTTTCAACATTTTTCTTTTGCTCAGCCATCTGACTTCACAATAATATGTTACGTCGTTATATTCAGCTGATATTTCATCCAAAAACACCTTGAACTGACGATGGTTAAGCCCTCGGGATCGAATAAAGTTGATGGTTTTTACTACCACATTCATAACATTCTGGAGTCGAATGGACTTAGAACACAAGTTCTGTTGGTGGATAATGCAATGAAGGACTATCAAATCATCTTTTTGCACATTTAATTCTGTTGCTTTTTCATTCAAAATTCCGATGAAACCTTTACGTAAGCCGACCATAGAAGGTGCACCATCAGTGCATACTCCAATTAATTTTGACCATGGCAAGCCAAAACTTGTGAATACCTTTTGAACTTCAATAAAAATAACCTCTCCTGTAGTGGTTCCTTTTAGCGGCTGTAAAGCAAGCAATTCCTCAGTAACAGTGAACTCCTTATCAACACCTCGAATAAATATAGCCAGTTGAGCTGTGTCAGACAAATCGGTGCTCTCGTCTAATGCTATGGAAAATGATTCAAAACCAGCCATACGGTCAGTCAATGTTGTTTTTATATCATTAGCCATCATTTCTATACGTCGAACAACAGTTCGTCTTGACAAACTAATTTTTTCAAATTAATTTTTCTTTTCTGGACACAAAATACCGCCCGCAAACTTCTAACATACACTCCTTGATAAATTCTCCTTCGGCAAATGGTTTTAATGCCTTTGCCAATTTTGAGCTAACTATAAAACTAGCTTTCACAACATTATCAAGTTGTGTTCTTTGTTTATGAAACATTTGTTGCTGTTTTTCCAAATTTGCGGTAAGCTTCTGGATTTTGTCTGTTCTTAATTGTCCTGTCAGTGAGTGCAGCGTAGCATGCTTAGTTGAGTAATGCCTCTTTATATTGAATTCTTTCATTACTGAAATGGATTCATTACACAGCAAACAAATAGGCTTACCATTGTGCAAGATAAAAAAGAATTCTTCAGTCCATTTTTCTTGAAACTGGCGACCCTCTGTATCTACTTTTCGTTTCTTTCCACCAGACATCATTTTTGTTTACTTTTCGTTCAATAAACTTAATAACAAACTATAGTTAGTAACCCACTCAAGATGCACACAAAGTCACAAAGCAAGTTGACGGCTCGAGCAGTTCGCTAGGATATCGCTTGTCCAAGTTATCACCTCGGTAGCTCACGATCAAATAGAACTGAACTAACGTTCGGGCCATCCACCCGCTTATATAGGCAAAATGAAGGTATAATCTGGAATAAACTTGTTTAGAATAATTGAGAAGCAATAAATCTTTTGATGTGTCGCCCGTGAGGCGGCAAACTTCAAAGAATTTGATCGAGCAAGTCGAGTGGCGGCGATTATCAAAGAGTGAGGCGGCAAACATCAAAGGATTTGATGTTTGCCGCCTCACTGTCACTCCCGTGAGTATAAGTACCTAATGTAATATTTTTTTAATTGGGTTTTTTCAAAATGTCTCGCGGGCCGGATCATATCTTACAGCGGGCCGGATCCGGCCCGCGGGCTGGTTGTTGCCCATATATGTACTAGAGCGTAAGTATGATTTTTTGTTCTAGAATATACTATACTAGCAAAACCCCGCCTGCCATGTCCATGTCCATGTCCATGTCCATGTCCTGCAATGTCCTGCCATAGAAGTTGATGTGCTGCAGCGCAAATTTAGTGGCGAGTTACAACAAAGTCGATAGCATAAAAATCTTCTCCATGAAAAAATACATATATGTGCCAACTTTCATGGTGATCGGTCAAACGGTGTCGAAGTCTATTAATCTCCAATATACCAACATCCTCTTTTATACAGGGTGTGTCGTAAATAGTGGTCCAACGTTAAGGGGTCGATACACCATATATTCAGCTATCACATACCAGAATTTGAATTTTTTTTTTCCACGGGTCTCTTTTTTATTCATTATTATTATTATTTTGAAAAATCGATACCTTGAGTTACTAATTTGGCTGTTATTTCAACAAATAACATTATTTTTTTATTTTGTTTCTTGTTTATTATTGATAAATACATGTGTTATCACATACAATACTTTTTTTAAATGGAAACTTAAAGATATTAAAGAAAAAATGTCTTTATTTCAAAATTCAACTCTAATCTCTAGCAAATCATGTGAATTTGGGGGCGAATGGTGTAAAAAAAATGTACTACACAATCTGTGCCCATTATTTTAAAAACTTGTCCAATAAATACAGATTCTAAAATGATATTAATAATAACCGATTCCGTAATGAAAAACAAGTTATTGCTATTTCAATTGAGAAGGAGCCGAATTTAAAAAATACACCTTTTCATTTTAATTAACTTACCGGTATTGCAAAATGTTTTGCAAATTTTAACTTAGATATTAACAGCTGAGTGGTATTTGAGTCATGCACAAACATATCACAGGTAAACAAACGTGTCTCATGTAAAAAAAAGGGTACTTGTCCAGATAACACAAGACTCATTGAAACATCTCAGTATAGAGCGCATGAGTAGTGAATAAAATCACAAGGTACGGGATCACACTGAAGCATTTTAACTGATTAGATTATTACGAATATCTTCTTGACATAGTCTGTCTCGTTCATACTTAAGAGAATAGCAATAAAAAAAAAACTTGTCTTTGGATTGTAAATTGAAACCAAGCTTTTACTCTATTTATTACGAGTAAAAGAAAAATATATTTTAATAATATAGGAAGGGCTTGAAGTTTCTTTGCGGGATAGGATCCGAAACGAAGACATTCGCCAAAGAACTAAAGTCACCGACACAGCTCGTAGAATCGGCATGTTGAAGTGGCAATGGGCAGGTCATATTTGCCGCAGGAGCGATAACCGATGAAGTAGACGAGTCCTCGAGTGCAGGCTATGTACCGGAGAGCACAGTGTGGGACGCCCTCCTGCCACGTGGACCGACGACTTAAAGAAATTCGCCGGTGATGATTGGATGGATGAGAAGAGCCGAGGATCGTATGTAGTGGCGAGCCTTAGGAGAGGCCTATATCCGCCAGTGGAGAGACATAGGCTGATGGTATGGTATGGTAATAACATCGCTACTTACGCTAGCATGTGTCGATTTGTACGAATACAGTACGAGTAAGCTATTAGAGTTGTCATTATATAGTAGTACACTTTAATTTTAGGTAGCGCCGTGAAAATATTTAGCTGATTTTTTTGCAGAGTACCTACGAGTATTACTATACTACTATAAAATGTCAAAACTTCATTTCTAAGGTCTTTAGACAGCTTTAGGGCTTACGGCTGTAGAGTGGTAAGTGCACTTACCTAAATCTCGATGATGTTACATCCTCGAAGCTAAAGCAAGCTAAATCTCGAGTATAACATATGCCAAAGCCGGAAACAGATCAAGAATCGTGAACACGGAGCGATCATTCCTTGTTTATTTAAAAAAGTAATGAAAACATCGCCATCGATTTACATTCAACCATACAAAATTATAAGATATATAAATAAGTTCTAATACCAATCTATCAATTAATATCTTATAGCTGTAATTAGTTTGTATACGAATATACAGTGCCTGCACAAACCTTTTAAGATGTATTGTTTTTGGTATTGTAAATAAATAAATAAATAAAAAAAGATACACAAGTATAGAGGTGGTGCGTATATTGGCGCTTTAATGTATTGGAAATAAAAGCTAGAACGGAATGGTTTTGAGTACATTACTGTGTTGTCGATTGTAGGTTTTACTCACCGAGAGAGCAGAAACAATTTGTTTGTCCCACGTCTATGTACATCTAGTTTTGTTTATCGTATTACAAAGTTTTTTCTTCCAACTTAAGGTCGTTTGTCGTACTAGTTTTGGGCGGGGACATTGATGGAAGAAGCCAAGCTCTTTTTCAGTATTTCACTTATTATTCACGTTCGTGGATTGTATATGTTTTTGAAGAAACTACTGAAGTCTATGCTGTTCTAATAGATATATAATGTTGCCGCTTTTCCTTCTTGTAATCATTTTAGTTTGTCTTGGAATTTGAATTTCAAATAGTTTCGATGTTTACTAGCTCGACTATAAAGGCGTGAGGATATCCGCATGGTGGAGATTTAAAAAAGAACGGGGATTATTTTTTAATCTACCAATTCGCACTGGGCCCTCGTGGTTGATTATCACCTGAAATCCTTCGTGATTGCAAAAGAAGACCTGTACCGTACAGAGCGACGCTAAAGTATTTGAAAAATTATAAACCGACTTAAAACAACCATTAGACAGGTTAAGGGAGTCCTTAATACTTTTAGTATCCATATAATAAGTATTCCCCCTTTTGTACCATCGTTTTTTTTATTTAGATACTAACACCAAGAAGTGACAAGTATTAGACGATCCTTTGATACCTGTACAAACAAAACTTATTTTGGTAATGTCATTATATCTGATTATCGTGTACCTACCTCTAGAGAGTCCAATACAATTGCATGAACCCCCTCTCGCAATCACGATTTAAAAATGACTCAAAAATCCTCGTAATTACAAGGAGAGGTCTGTACCCTACAATGACACTTTATAGGCTGATATCGTAATTACAAGGAACTCTCCTCTAACAGACAACTTAGGATAATTGAAATTTATCTACCAGTTTCATGATTATGGTCCGTATTAATTAGCCTAATTTTGATGGTCTAATTGCTAAATAAAATAATCTCAAGTCTTTTTCACATCTTTTTCGCCTAAATGTTGAACTTGTCAAAAATGGATCTATCTATATTTGGATGCAATAAATAAACAGCAACAGATAAATTATAAATACGAGTGTAAAATGTAAGGTAAACAAAAATATAAACCGTTAACACACACTTTATGTACGAGTTCGTCGTCAGTGTGCTTCTCTCAAACATTAGCCGCGTTTATCCTCCATAACAATATTTCATAATAATATACGTCGGATGTGTTTTTATCTAAATTTATTTACACAAAGCCTGTATTGTGTCGCCATTTTTTTTAAGCCAACAGAAAAATACAAAACAAAAAAGTGTATTCTATTAAGTGTATTAGTGTAGCAAGTGTTAGGAAGTGGAAAACTTCTCGTCACATTGTACTTTCTATTCCCCAAACTTCTTTCCTAATCGCGCCAACGTTATTGTCATTCTGGAGTCTGGACTGATGTTGGCATGTATCGCGGATGTTCACGGGCAACAGTATCCACTCACGAACAGGTGGACTGAGTGTTCGACCGCCACATTCTTCTATAAAATAAAAAGTGTAAATTTAAAAGCAAGTTTTAATTATTTTAAATATTTTATTGTCAACAGCAAAAATGAGCAAAAAATATATAAACGATTAGAAGAGATCAATTCTACGCTCTTAACTAAAAGTGCATTGACTAACTACCATGTAATTCCCACAGTAAAAGTGCAGTGACTAACTACCACGTAACTCCCACAGTAAAAGTGCAGTGACTAACTACCACGTAACTCCCATAGTAAAAGTGCAGTGACTAACTACCACGTAACTGCCACAGTAAAAGTGCAGTGACTAACTACCACGTAACGCCCATAGTAAAAGTGCAGTGACTAACTACCACGTAACTCCCACAGTAAAAGAGCAGTGACTAACTACCACGTAACTCCCATAGTAAAAGTGCAGTGACTAACTACCACGTAACTTCCACAGTAAAAGTGCAGTGACTAACTACCACGTAACTTCCACAGTAAAAGTGCAGTGACTAATTACGACGTAACTCCCATAGTAAAAGTACAGTGACTAACTACCACGTAACTCCCATAGTAAAAGTGCAGTGACTAACTACCACGTAACTTCCACAGTAAAAGTGCAGTGACTAATTACCACGTAACTCCCATAGTAAAAGTACAGTGACTAACTACCACGTAACTCCCACAGTAAAAGTGCAGTGACTAACTACCACGTAACTCCCATAGTAAAAGTACAGTGACTAACTACCACGTAACTCCCACAGTAAAAGTGCAGTGACTAATTACCACGTAACTCCCACAGTAGGTAGTAGTGCAGTGTCTAACTACCACGTAATTCTCACAGTAGTAGTGCAGTTTACATTTACATTTATCTCCCAAAGTATAGAAGGTAGCATGTTTTAGGTTATGTTTCCTGAAAGGGTATAAAGTGGAGTTTACATACTTGAAAGTTTACATATTAGAAGATTGAATCGTAAAGTTTTTTTTGCTGATTACCTATTATGTACATAATTCGAGTTTGACAAAAACACTAATTACTGCACTTTTAGTTAGAACATCAAAATTGTTGTGTCAACCGGCTCAAGTTAGCATATGTCAGGAGGTGAACTGCCGAGTTGATTTTCATATAGCCTTACACAAAGTTGAAATAAGTAAAGATTGCACGTTTCCGTTCAGTTTTCTCGAATGTATTTTTCTTTATGTAACTTTTATTTTCATGAAATTATATAATATTACATTAATTTTCACGATGAAAAGAATAAGTCTTAAAAATAAGTTTTATTTTCCATGTGTTTTGTCGGCTTTGTAATAACACTAACCCTTCTCTTCCCCTGTGGGTGGTGCATCGTGGCGATTAAGGTCTAACAAAGCTACTACTACAAGTCTTGAAGAATTACACCATCACTAAAATCGGGACTCGCGAACCCGCTTCACCAGTGTGGCGTTTCAAGGACAACAGAAGGCAATGTGCAAGAGGAGATTTATGTCCAGGAGTGGACGAAAAGAGGGCTGACTACGGTACGGTACAATAATGATAATACAATAATACAATAATACGGTACGGTACAGCTGGAAATTCTTTGTCACCCATCACATCCACTGGACGTTGCGCACTAACTACCTTTAATGCTCAGAATTTGGGCAACATTATACACGGATTTCTTTTTATCTAGAAACAGTGAAACACGTATTCCAGGAGTTCTAGGTTTAATTTACTTCATAGGATTTTAACAAACGAACGGTGTGAGTTAATCAAATATTTATCTCTAAATGTCTAAATTTAAAATTTATTCCTCTTCGCATATCCAATTTTCGTTCAAAATATCAAAACAGTTGCAAATGTCGCGATATCTCTGAAACGTTTGCTTTGATTAATGGTAGAACGTAAGGAAATATATAAGATCATATCTGAAATATTGCGCGTAATTTATAACTTGGAAACTTAAAGACAAACTTTCACTCGTAACGCCCATAAAACTTTTAACATTATATATTTAAATCTCTGTAGTCCAAATGATTAAGTATTTAAAATTGAAAGTTACATTATCTGTATTACCCAATTTACCGTTTTATACGGTTTTTTTCCATACACACATACTCGTAGGTATATACAGGTGAAATAAAAAGTACCTGCATCCATTTCTAAATAAACTGCATTTTTTATATTTACGACTTCATTTTTTTAATGAAGTTTCTAAAATTGTTACTCTATACTACTCCCTGCACTGCTTGCTGCTACGAAAGGCAACGCCGCACACTGCATTTATAAACAGTTGTTAATCGAACCGCTACTATCAGATACCTACATCTATGTAAATCGGCGTACCTACGCGGTGCGACTATATACTCGCAACCACTCGGTTTGTATGAAAAAGTAACCACTCGGTTTATATGAAAAATCGCTGAATTTTAAAAAGACGCAGTACCAAAGTTGGTTAGTTTTCTTGAAAAACATTCAGTGTTGACAGGCTGCAGGTATCATTTTTATTTAACCCTGTACAAACATACACACGTTCGTACACCTACCTGTCTGTCGAAGAAAAAGAGATCTCGGATATCCAATTATCACTATTCTTAGACGCTACCATTTTTTTCGCCTAAATTCCTAAATCGTCACAAATTTCTTCTCAAGTCTATTTTTAACACATCCGCTATTAAAGAATCAGTCCTAGGTAGAGGTAAGACCGCAAAAGCTGCGTCGTACATAGTTTAAATAATAATTAGTCATTAATGCTAACCTTGTTTTCGACACCCATAAGACTCATAACGGAAAAGTAAAACGATGTTTTAGAATGTAAAACTTCCGTTCTTCTATAAAGTTAGACGCTGACGCGTCTCATAACTTTTCTGCCGGAAAAACGTTGTAAAATATGTTTTTGTAGATCAATTTGCGTCTTTCTACAGATAAATTAGTAATCTACTATGAATTTTGAACAGATAGCAACGTGTGCTATACGGAGTCACGTGTACACAACTACGTAAAACGTGCGCAAATATTCTTAATTTATTTGCTTAAACATGGTCATAATTAGATGGAAAATAAAAACAGAAGTTCTACCATGTTTGTCATTAAAATGACATGCAAACTTTAAATGGAACACATAAATGAATTTAACATAAATAAACAATTTGCATAATTAATATAAGTCTCAGTACCGAAAGTCAATCAATCATACAAATTATCTAAAATTATTTCAGTAAAAGAGTAACTTATTTCTTAAAGAAATCGTTAGTACCCTCTAACTTCTCCAGCGATAAAAAACCCAAAAATCTTCCTCTGTCCTCAGAATGCTGTTCTACTAGTTGCCATATTGAAATCATACAGCGCACTTTTTATAATAGCATATTGTTCTGAATTTTATCTTTGTCCATAGTCGCAAGGAACAAATATGCTCTCCCTTTTCCCTTACATTAATATATTAACTGAATATGAACTTACTCTAAGAGGGAAAAAGAGAAAATAGGTATTTTCTTACTGAAATTATGTTAAACATCAGGACAATATATATTTTTTTTTATATAGACAAGTGGGCGGATGAGCAAGCGGTCCCACGTGATGGTAAGTGTTACCGCCGCCCATGGACACCTGCAACACCAGGGGGTATGCAGGGGGTAGATTTAGAACAATGTTCTTTAGTATCAATTTATCGTGTCTGATTTCTTTATGGCATTGTCATAAGTGAATTGATATTGTCAGTGAAAATTTACATAAAAAAAAAGAAATGAGTCGTCGCGGGACGTCTGGCAGATGTGAAACATCGAAATTATTTTGTAGAAATAATGAGCATAAAAGGATAGTTTATGAAAGGAAATAAATATAGCACAATTAAAAATATAATATTCAGATTTTTTTAAAGAAAAAGATTATTGTTTATTTAATATACATTTATATTAATTTAATACAAAAATTAAATGGAAACAACTTAATTCTCTTAATTAGTGACTTCTGTAATTATATTCGATGTTGCCTTTGACGGTATTACGTGGCGACGCGTCGCCACTCCAACAGCCGCTCTGACCCGCCGCATTAAATGTTTCACATCAATAAAGCAAAATAATAATATAAATGTTCATGATCCATCCAGAATATTCCAGAGACATGCGAACTATTTTATATTAATAGCAATGTGTTTTGTACATATTGCCGTATAGTGCATAAAATTCTCCATAAAATTATTATTAGAACCAGTGACGTCAATTAGAGTTCTGTGGAAAAAATCCAGCGAATGGAACATTCGTGTAGTTGCGTCTTACGGTCCCCTGGAGATGCAAGCATGTTTAAAACATATGTACGTCGCATTTAAAGTTATAAAAAGTTTAACATTTTAATAGGTTCATGTTAAATTTACTTTTCCGTCTGTATAAAAACTATAATTATATAAACTTAAACAATTTGATGTATAAAATATATCTAATATAAATAATAATTGAAGTTATTTGCAATGTTGTCTCATCTGTCCTTTTTTTTTTTATTTATTGTATAATTAAATCATAGTGGAATTTGAAACCCTTTTAAAAATCTATGGCGTTTATGAAGAGTAAAAAATTAACATTTAGAAATTAATTTAAAAGAAATATGTTTTAATATAGGTTAATTTTAACATACTAACTGTTAAATGATAATAAATTTAAATAAATAGTTTAAATAGTTCGTTGTCAATACATTTTTTTTTTCAGATGAGAATGTCAGATGTACTTCCGAAATCACATTTTCGAAAAATAATTCCGATTGGTGACAGAGTCTTGATAACAGTGACACTGTGACAGATCATCGCCCAATAACAAGATAAACACATTCAACGCATTTCTTTCATACATAGCAATATCACAATTATTATCTCATTGAGCTAGTGTCAAGTTTTCTTCGTAATTAACCATTCTTCAATGTCCAGTTCCGTCGAAGTAAGTCAGGAGTCCATCGGTAAAGCGATGGTAGGTTTACTAACGGCACGAGTTGGACTCCTACGAAAAACACATTCTTATATATTTGATTCACGCAAACATGCATTTTGAAATTAACTATCACTATTAAACCCACAGCACACGATTTTTATAAAAAGTAATCAAACAAAAACTCTACTTCACTTCTCAAGTTCAGGCAAAAGTCCATTCAACACTTCGTATCAACGGAAAACAGAGTACCAGGGACTATCTATTCTACTTTAACTGTAGGATATATCGGAATCCAGGACTCTAGAACCTTCGTTCGTCAATTAAATTCGTTTCAACGAACCAAAACGCCCAAGTAATAGAAAAATAAGTGCTTAAAACACATGTAAATAATTCAAAGGAAAAGTTGATGACTAAGTTTGATTTACTGAAATAACTTTAGAGCACGATATAATAACTGCAGGAAAAGTTTAAAAGCAAAGTTTCGTACAGTCATAAAAAGAATTTTGCGATCTGGATATTCAAATGATGAAATTACTTAAAAATACAACACGTACATAATATTATGTACGTGTACATAATATTATACTATGGACCTTATCGTACAAACACTTCCAGAATGACGACATCAGTCGGCATGCCCTCGGATGGACTGCCTACCATAAATTTCCATAGAAAGACCTATTTAAATTAAGTATTATATTAGTCATCATTATTGAACATGTACTATTGGATAATTTGACGCTGCACGCTGGTACAAATGCAAACTGTTACAACTCATTATCAATTTAATCAGTAGGCGGTTAGGTGTACCAACGGCAAATATAACTTTGCGGAACTATACTTTCAGTTGGATGAACATATATAAAGGGTAAATTCATCTTAAGAAGTCGTTTACGGACGTGTGGCGTCGTCGGCTGGCTCTAGTATAACACCACCGACTACGGTCCGGTTATCACAGGAAAAGCGCTCACAGTTCTATATTTAATTCATCTATACTTCTATACTTATACTTAATATAATAAAGAGGTAAAATTATGTGTTTGCAGGTATGTTGGGGGTAATCTCTGGAACTACTGAACCGATTTCGAAAATTCTTTCACAAATAGGAAGCTACATTATCCGTGTATAATATAGGCTATAAGTTACTTTTGAAATTTTGAAAAAAAAATTGAAAAAAAAAAATTCTAAACCGAAGCGAAGCGAGGGCGGGTCGCTAGTTTTCTATAAATACCGTTTCTTTCTTAAGTCATAAAATAACACAAAAAGAAAAAATATTCTAAAAGGACTGTCGAGTTGTAAAATGATCTTTTACCTCATATTAAAGATTTATGTTAAGATTTATGTCGGCTGTTAATAACCGGACCATACAGGATAAATCATTAGGATAATTGTTTGCCTCTACCGTAAACCCTGGGGAACTATACTGCCTCTAAAAGAGTAGACTCACTAACCCGCTTGGCCATCGTGGTGTTTTAATCGTGGTGTGGCCATCGTGGCCATACATCTCTCATGTATTAGACAACGTGCATGAGAAGACACATTTTTGAGGGGGAGAGTGCACGCTGCAATGCAACAGTTGCTGGGCGCCCTCGACTGGCCACCTTACCTCTCTCACACAAAAGAAGACTACCTTGAAATGTACTGCATTTCCCACTTTATCTTATTTCCCTAATGTACGTACGTGTTTCGGTAGTGAGAGAGATGTGCCAGAGCCCATTCCCATCCTATACCTCCCCATTTTCCCAACCCTTTCTCCAAATCCATTCCTATATCTCCAAAGGTAGGCGGCGCATCCGGGGGCGTGCCAACGTTTGCCATTTTGGACTAATGTTGGCATGTATCGCGGATGTCTATGGGAGACAGTATCAACTTACCATCGGGTGAACTGTATGCTTGTCTGCCGCCTTCGTCCATAAAAAAAAACAAATGAAATGTCCAGGAGTGGACAAATTAAGGGCTGGATACGGTAACTCTTTTACAAACGCCAAAACAATTTTGAATCGTGCGAATTCTCACTTGGCGTTTTATATGACTGGCATAAACCTCCCTTAGTGAATCATTAGAGCGTTTCGGGTCATAATCCACCACGTAGGGTCGCTGATTGGTGGATACATATGTTCGTTTTTTTCTTTTTAAATACTGTAACATGCGAGCTAAAGACAGCTTTTTTAAATCGTTTCTTAATTAGAAACTAAGTTGTATGGACCGAGGATTTGAACTCACGAGCTCATGAATGAGAGGCTATCACCAGCTTCATACACATATCAATTAATAGAAATGTTTGATTATTTGGTACGTGCAATATTACTTTCTATAGTTATGCAGTTAGTACGTCGTAGTGTGGCTTATTGGCAAGAGTACAAGCACGCCACTTATGGGCCTGTTTACTGTTTCATTATTCAACGAGCAAGCATGCTCTCAGTCGACTCTACAGGTAAACTGCCAGAATTCACTCAGTGCATAGAATTCCTAATACGATATCTGCTTATAACACAAATATAGAGGGATTTGTGTCCGTCGTCCGTCGCTGTGTGCTCGAAGCTGGCGCTAAGCTAGCTAACTTCTCCCGTTGCCCATTCAGTCCGTTTCAACTCGTATCTCTAACAAAACGTTGTTACAAAACGCAAATATGCCCAATTGTTCTATAATCAATTGTTAAATTTCGTCAAAAGTGGTGAATCGAATCAAGGGAGACGTGATCGTTGAGGGGTTTGCTGTAAAATTTACTCTCTAAAGTGACTGACATGCTTGGTTTCCATACAGTATCACGAACTTGCGTTGTCTAATATGATTTATATTGTAACAAAAATAGCAAACACATTGTAAACACAGACTTGGATGATAATCCACTTTTTTTTTTTTGTAAACTCTTTTTTTCATTAATAAATAATTACAGTTTATTAATCTAGTTACAATAGTGTATATTAAAACAACCACAAAATTATTTAATATTATATTTGGCAGGCAATTCATACCTACCTATATCAAACAATTGACATTGTCAGTACATATCTTTATTATTAATACGCTTATTTATTTAAAAAAATTACATTGTAAAATTACGTGTACGTACACTTTAGATTAGTAGTACATTTTAGACATAGCAATTCACATATTTTTCATATTTTTTTTTTTTATGTACGTAGGCGGCAGACGAGCATACAGTCCATCTGATGGTAAGTGGCTACTGTCGCCCATAGACATACGCGATACATGCCAACATTAGTCCAAAATGACAAATGTTGGCACGCCCCCGGATGCGCTACCTACCTTTGGAGATATGGAAATGGATTTGGAGAAAGGGTTGGGAAAATGGGTAGGGATAGGATGGGATGGGAATGGGCTCTGGCACATCTCACTCACTACCGAAACACGTACGTACATTGGTGAAATACGATAAATTGGAAAATGCAGTACATTTCAAGATAGTCTTCTGTGAGAGAGGGGTAACGTGGCCAGTCGAGCGCGCCCAGCGGCTGTTGGATTTCAGCGTGCACTCTCCCCCTCCTATGGTAGAAACGGGTGTTTAATGGTAGTTGCGCATCAGAGCCTATTTTCAGTTCACGCAATGTAAGAACGTACCATCATATCTTCCCCTTTTGCTTTCATCTAAGCGTGGGACTGCATTTTTCGTATGCTTCCAAGGAGTCCTCCTCTGTCCTCGGTAAACTTACTGTCGCTTTGCTGAGCGACTCCTGACTTGCTTCGACGGGACTGGACATTGATGGGATACGTTTTAGACTTTGAAATTGTTTATTACGAAGAAAACTTGAGAATGAACTTGAGAACTTGAACACTGGCAGAATGTACTAATAACATTGCCATATATGAAGGAAAAACCAAAACGTCATAAAATAAATGAATACATAAATATATGTCTAACCGTAACCAGCCCTTTTAACATCCGCTGCTGGATACGGGTTGTCTCGTGCATGAGGGATGTACGGCCTTATAATGGCGCGCTGGCCAGGCGGGTTGGCGAGTCCACTCTTTTAGAGGTGGTCTAGTCCCTCAGCGCTTTGGTAAGGGCTTTGTTATCCCTTAGTCGCTTTTTACGACCCCCACGTGAGGAGATGGGGCGGTACTATTCCAAAGCCGGCCAAAACTACACAGCCCTTCACACCACACGCATGTGTGCAAAACACACAGTCCCACGAAAGGTCCTCTTAAAAACGTTTCGCAATGTTTGCATACCATTTACACAGACGCAATTGTCAGTTTGCACAGAATTTATAAATAGGAAGCATTTAAATTCGTATTACGTTTAACGACTACACTGAGGCGTGTAAACTGAGGCTTACGTAGGAAGACAAGAATTTCGTATTGTTACTTGTGATATTTTTCTTTCTTGCGCAAAATCGATCACTGTCTTTCTACAGCGATTACTGAATCAGATTTTTTAGAAGATACGCTTTTTATCGGATGAGAAATCGCTTTTTGCGCCTTTACTGTTTTTCCGTTTTTTTCCAGTGTCGTTTGAATATTCTTTTGAGACTATTGCGAATGTTTTTTCACGATTAGTCTTACTTAATGTGGGTTTAATTTTCCTTCCTAGTTTGGCAGCGATCTCACATTTGCTGGTCGAAAAGTTTCATATAAATATTTACAAACCATCATTTTTGAATAAGAATAATATTCGTATTGTAACGGAAGAAGAGTAGTGTCATTGAGTTGGTAGTGCGCAGGGGCGCAGGAAGTTGAGGAGAGGAGAGGAGAGAAGTGATGAAGGAGGTAGGCGTAATACGTCGCCATATTGATTTGAGCAAGAAGACAGAGAACATGTCATTGTTTCAAAATTATTTTTCATTATAAAAAGTTGTTAAAAGTAAAAAGGATAATATTTAGTGTTTCTTTTTTTAAATGAACAATGGCCTTTGTAAATTCTGATGTATTAAATGAATCTTTATGGAGTGAAACAATGGCTACTACTCGTATAGAATGTGTTCCGATCTCGTCGCCAGCTGGACCTGATGTAGTGGCCGTGAAAATTCCAAGGCTAGACCCCGTGGGACTCCAGAACACGATAACACAAGCTTACTGTGAATGGGAGCGACTTCGTGATAGGGGATGAATAAAAGAACACTCACCTCGTCAAAGACCGACGTCCACTGAGAGCTATAACATGATTCCCAGCATCCAGAGACTCCGCGTCAAAACTCCGGGAGCGCGTACCCCCATCGCCAAGGCACCTGGCTGATTCTACCTACAGGCTTGTAACGGTGTATTAGATAAATACACATTTCATACAAATTTAATATTATGTGGCGAAATAACATTCACTTTTGCAGCCATCCTCTGTTTTATTTAATTTTAATTATATATTCAAATGTATGTGTGTACACACACATGCGCCGCCCCATACATACAAAAGAGTAACAAAATCAGAGACTTCATTTAAAAAAAAAGGAACTTTCTTTTTTGGAGATAATTTCAAAAGTTCAGAAAAAAAAACACCGAACAAAAATTGTTATATCATATTAATTATAGCATAAGACAAAAGGTAAACAAAATGGGCTGTAATACTTAATAAAACTTAATTCCTATCACAGGCTTTTTCCTGGGGTTAAGCTTGCATGTTATAGCCAATATGTTAGATAGACTCTAAATAAAAACAAAAGACTCAGTTTAGAGTCCAATTTAAATAAAATAAAGTGATTTATATTAAACTTTTATTTACCTTTTGTCTCATGCGTCAATGGATAGAGATTTTCAGCTTCAAGAAGGTGCATTTAGTTTTTATTTAACTGTCTATAATAATTAAGACTATTGTTTCAACCAAACACAATCTATAATTTACTATATATTTAGTGGATTATACAGAAGTCGTAACTCCATTACGTCACAGCACACGTCACCACAGATTTCCTGGCAACTGCACACAATCCCGGACACCGGGACGCAGAGACAATTCGCAATTAGCCAGTTGGTGTGGTCGTTGCCCTTGAATGCTCCCGAGCGACGAGAGATGCTTCCCAGATATACACAAACACGTGCTGGGGTTTAATTAAATTCTGAGGTTTGTTGGACGTTGAAGCCAACATAGTGATCATTTCATTTGAAATTATATGGAAATTTAAACGATTTAATTCATATTATAAGAATGATTATAATAGAGACGACTCATTAAAGTGAAATTTATTTGTTTGAAATAATTTGTTTGGAAGTAATTGTAAAGAGTGTCCCAGATTGAGCGCCGGATTTAATTTAGAAAAAAAAAATAAAGTCATTGTTTGTCCGACTGTGTGACATGTGACACAGTCCTGTTGGAACCATAGTTGATCGAGGTCCATATCTTTCAATTTGTGCCAAAAAACCTCCTGTAGCATGTTCCTATACCTCTCTATGCCTACTAAAAACTGATGCCTAACAAACTAGCCCCGTGATCCCGCCGAACCTACAGCCGCACCAAACTGTGACTCTTTGGGGATACATCCGTTTTTCATGAATCTTATGAGGATTCTCCAAGCTCCAGATACGACAATTTTGCTTATTGACGTATCCGTCAAGGTGAAAATGGGCCTCGTCACTAAAGATGATTTTTTCGCCAAAATGATGGTCCATTTTATATTGCTCTAAAATTCACACCGTGTTGCCCTTTCGTGTAGCGTTCCATGTTGACTAATTGCAACTGTCATATGTGACATCTATAAACAAACTAGAGTTGCCAACTGCCAATCAAAAAATGGCGCGAAATTTAAATCAGGCGTTCAATCTGGGACAACCTATATGGGTTTTCATAAAACTTCATAAAATCTGCCTATTGAGGCTTTTTACGGTCCGTGAATAAAATTAGTTTCTAATAATAAAAATATAAACATGAATATGAAAGAAATATAATAGGTATTAAAATAGACATATGTGTATAATAGTCGAAAATTAAAACCTTAAATTCAGTTCTTCATTTGTAGTTGACATAAAAATATACAACATTTTTTTGTAAAACAATTCCTTCTTTTTAGTTTTCTTTCTTTTTATTTACTTCTTTTAGTTTTTTGCTAAATAATTAATATATATATTTGCCAAATGCAAAGCCCAAAAGAGCCATATTTTTAGTTAAAAACTTCGTATATTTTATGTCAATTATAACTTATGCGTTCTTTAAACGTTTTACAGATTTTTTTTATATTAATGACAGTTAAATAATATATTAAATTTGTTACGCCAGTGATATAAGACAGAGACTAGATTAAACGTTATGCCTCAATTTCTCTTATTTCAATCAGTAATTATTAAATTGTAACTTACTGTAAATATACTCCAATTCACTCACTCGCGAGGTTAAAAACCACAAAGCGGTTTATGAATAGGAGTATAATGAACTGTATGCAAATTAATGAAGAAAAAAATATTCATGTCTGTCTTAGAGAACGTATGAAAATCTCCACGGACATTGCTAGCAACCGCAGTGGTGGAATTATTACCTTCTTACTTTCTTAACCAGTTATTCTTTGTGATGATATATACAGCGAATTGTTGAGTGAAAATGGGTTTGTTAACTTTGCGACTATCTCGAACACTGTCGGGATAATTTCCAAAAAAACAGTTAGAAAAATTGGGAGTCATTGTGTAAGGGCTTGACAAGATTGTGTGGGTGGACTTTTCTTGAAAGGAAACAAAAAAGACGTACTTTTCAGAATCCATGTTATTAATTGATGTTTGCGTCTAAACGCGTTCTCTATTTTCTTTGAAGTAGCAACTACATTAATATATATTTTCTTAGAATCACAAGAAAATAAAACTGAATGAAATTCTTTATAAAGATCAGTAACTCGTTATGTTTCTTTCATACATAGATTTCATAGATACAATTAGTTTTAAAAGTAAATGCTGAATGCTCGAGCGTTACGTCAGCGCTAATGGAGCTGAAAAACCTTAACCTTAAGATAGATAGGTAAGACGTTTATTCAGAACACAGTTATAGGACACTACTATATTTTACAAAGGAAAATACAATCACATACATATTTAAACACATAACAGCAGAGATATTTTAAGAGTGAATAGATAAAGAGATCTTACAGATGCGTGTGGTCCGTGTGGTCCTATAACCAGCCCGAATCGGCGTCCAGCTCAGTTTTAGCTGTGTATCTGTGATGACACACAGTGCTGGTTTTCATCTGGAACCCATGGTGAAAATGGGACACGGAGACTAATTTTTAATAATATACCTATATACATAGTACATATATATATATATTTACAGGAATACGCATACTAAAATTTATCTACATACCTCATTAGATATATAATACCTAATTATAACAGAATATTGTTATTATAACTACACACACACAGAAACGTTTTTTAGACTCGAACCTTTAATCTCAAATGTTTAAGACTTAGAATATAATCTTCACAATCATTTTACGCTTGTGAGATTAGTGCTCATTTTTAAAACACGAGATGTAGTGCTAAATTTTAAAAGGAAATAATTAGGTGAGTAGCGGAAAATACTGAATGGGCAACAAATCGATGGTGGCAAATTTAAAGCGGGGTTAGGTTTTCATACACCATATTGTGTATAAGAGCGCGTACTACGAGTAAAACACAACTCTTCATAATATACACACATTTATGACATAAAAGGGACCTTATTATCCATACCATACCATCAGCCTGTGTCTCTCCACTGCGCAATATAGGCATCTATCTCGGACGCCACCCCACGGTCTCCAGCTCTTCTCATCCACCCACTACCGGCGACTTTCTTCAAGTCGTCAGTCCACCTGGACGGAGGGCAGCCCACACTACGTTTTCCGGTACGTGGTCTCCATTCGCCTCAGCCAGGCCACTGCCACTTCAGCTTGCTGATTCTTTGAGCCTTGTAAACAACATTAGTTCTTCGTCGAATTTTTTCGTAACAGATTTTGTTCAGCAAAGAAACTTCGAGCATAGCATAGCATAGCATAGCTCATTGAGCGACTTTGAACTTCTGAACCAGGCCTACCGTCAGAGACCCACATTTCGGCACCATACGACATTATGGCCAGGACGCATTGATTGAAGACTTTTGACTTCAAACATTCATTCAAACCTTATTATCGATATAGACTAAATATAGACTGATTAAAATTTCTAAATTTAAATTTCGTTGCTTCAATAGTCGGTTTAAATATGTAGAAACATGCTTTTAAATTATATTTTTTAAAAATTTCACTAAAATGTTATTATCTGAGAAATTAAAACCGACAATTAGCGTCCCTTTCACCGATGATATCACATTTGTTGGATCACCGACTAATTGAAAACGTTTATCATTTAACCAATAGTTCTTTCCCTTTCTCATTTAGGTATGGTAAGAACGAGCTATAATTTTAAATCTCGCTGGCACGCTGTCTTGATCTTTACTGTTAGCAAAATAATCCTAAATCTATGGATCCCGCTTATATGTTCATATAGTATTCTGACGTCACAACCACAACCCCACTTTCATTCATAAACAGTGTGCCCACGGTTTTTGGACGGGATTCAATAATTCTAGTTATTTTCCCTAACGTTAGCTCTGTATATACTTATATTGTGTTTGACTGGAAGTCGCTTTCTCAGAATAGTAAGTACCTACTCTCTCGTGTGACGGGATTCCTGAAAATCCTGGATTGTATTGGTCATTGCATAAATACGAAGCTACTCATTCAAACGCACCGTTCTTAAATGGATCAGTTCGTTACGAGACGCAGAAACGTTCGTACGACTTTTTGTGTATTTAGCCAAGTATTTAAATGCGAAACTATTGTAATGCGAAGTGCATAAGTTGAACAGTGTTGTGTGTAAAACGTAGAACAAATACAACGTGAAAATACAGGTTTGTGTTTACGATTTGTTTGTTAAAGACAGAATAAAATTTAACATAACAATACGAGTACTAACCTAGGCATTGCTTGAAACCAAAGTTACTGCAGAAGACGTGTAAAGAATAGTTTTATACAACTTCTGTTTTCGCTTCAGTAAAATCTGATTATTAGGTATTCTTCGACGTGCACTCATGTTAGCGCTATGCGATTGCAAATGAAAATAATAGAATTATTCGATTTTTAACGTTATTCAAATACATTCGAATAACAATCGTCGTTATTCGAATGACCGTCGATTAATGTTTATTGAATTAGCTCTCGTGCGATAATCGAGGCGGCTCATTTAATCAATTATTATGATCAAGCAATGTTCTATAAGTAGACGTTATTCGACTGTTCATCGATTAATTGCTATCGAGCAGTATCAATTGTATATTGTAAATCGGGTCTGAACGTGTAAAAAGGTTTTTGTTCACCTTTTATTTAGACTACGTTTCGGCACGGGTTACACCAGCCGGCCGCGGTCACCGTAAAAGGTAAACAAAAACATTTAATTTTACGCGTTCACACACGATTTACAAGATAAAATTTGTACAAAACGCGAATCTTTAAAAAGTTTAATCGAGTAGTATAGTCTCCCGCACGTTAATAGTCGCACGTTCGTTTGTTCGTCTGTCCTTTCCGTCTCGATTACTATCTGTAATTAATAAAAAAAAGTATATACATATTATTCAAATATTATTATGTTGAAATATTTCGTCATCCGCTTGAATGAGGGATTTCTTATTGGATGCAAATTCGAAATGGGCTACGTAATAGAAATGTCTCGGAAAAAGTGACTTTCTATCTGGCAAAATTTACGAACGCATCATGCGCGATCTATTCATTCGGCTGCATGGATTTTATTCGAACCTCGATTTTTCATTCGATTACATATTTTTTGGTGTTGTCGATTAATCGATATTAAAATAAACAATTAAACTGTCGTCAATTTATTCCATTATAACTTTATTCTAAATCGCCCATCGCTAATTCACGGTCCTTCTACATATGTTATTCACCAACTCGCACTGGGCCCGTATGATGGATTAAGTATGTGCCATTCAGTGAGATATTATAGACCGATATCGTTCATTCATTTTGTTCATTCATTTTCATTCATCGTTCATAAAGTATGTACCTAATCAAAAGATTAGGTACATATTATACTTTAATAAAAATATTTAATAAGATCTAGAGAAAATAATAGATACGAGTAGAATAGTAATTAAAGACAATTACTTGCAAACTGAATATGTAATACTTAGGCATCGTTTTCAGTAATCTATACGTACTGTAATATTATAAGGAGAAAGCCTGCACGTTTGATTTGGTTGTTTTTATGAAACCTTTACCCAAAAACTGCTGATATATCATTCACTTTTAGGTAGCAATAGACATAGCCAAGCAATGGTATTTTAACTAGCAATGGACTTTAGCTAGCAATGTACTTATAGCTAGCAATGGACTTATAGCTAGCAACGGACTTTAAGCTAGTAATGGACTTTTAGCTGCCAATGGACTTTAAGCTATTAATGGGCTGTTAGGTAGCGACGAACTTTAAGCTAGTAATGGGCTTTTAGCTGGCAATGGACTTTTAACTAGCAATTTATTGTGACATAAGCTGTTTCGATTCCCTAGGGAAATAGTTATACCACCTGAGCGAAATCAGCGCGGGGGCACTATCTATAATAAAATTGTCCATTAAATAAACGCTAATGAAATAAACGTTAATTACAACCTGATTAACTCGTTTAAATTACATTAAAGTTTAATTTAAGTCAAAAATATAAAAATTTTGAAGTATTATCGTAAGTGTGTTCATATTTTTATTCAAAATAAGATCATATTTTGAAATAAATAGTATGTCGTGATAAATAAAATTACTCGTAGTTTACCAGTGATGACAGAAGTAGCTCAACAAAAAAATTATCAAGAAGATCTCATGGTATCCAAGAGCATTGTTGGATCCAAGATCCAACAAGGGCGACATTTTTGTTCTTTTTACGCGTTAATGTCCACGCAGCGAGATTTACTAATGGTATACTTGATGTGCCGCCTTCTGCACCTATACAAATTGTTATTGTTATAATTTTTTTGCAAAACATCTTTATCTCCCCCCGCGACGCCATTCATTGTAATGCGGTGACAATGTCTCTTACATTTTTCATTTGAGTGCTTTGTAATGTTGTTTTTCACTTAAATACTTTTACTTTGTTGCAGGTGTCAAGTTCCGCTATCCACCATCCGCAATTTCAAAATGGCAGGGCTCTTATGATAATTATCGCGACTCAAAAACTTTTTAAAAATCTTAGCTTCCTTTCTTTAGATATGTGTTAAAGAAATTCGTGTGTATAAAGTGTATATACGTAAATGTTTTGATATAAGTAATATTACGCTTATTATTAATAGTTATTTCTAAATTAAACTTTAATAGACTTAAAATCGTACAGCATTAGTTAGTGCAAAGTGACGTGATAAGAAAATTTTTGGTAAAGTTGGTGCCGTGTAAAATGAGCTGTTAAGTGTTTGATAACATCCAAACATAAAATTTTTAAAAGAAAGTAAGAAATTTTCAAAATGTCGTCTCGCACGGGACAGCGCGGTACCTCGGTAGCGGCCAGCCAAAGAAAACATAGGTCCAGGTCCACTACCAGATATGATCTGGAGAAGAAGCCGAAGAAGAAAGACATGAGGTCTTCAGGCACCACCAGCTTGGTGTCTATACCCAACACCATCAAGCTGAGTATGCTGAACAGCGGCCTTATATCTTTTGGTGAGTAATTTTCTCAGTAACATTCTTAACACGTCCATTTATTTGTTAAAATTGGCGCATCAGTGGTCCAAAATCCACATATACATAATTAAAGCTGTACAGACATGTTTCATAAAAATAAACCTATTTTATAGGTGCACGCAGCACTATATTATAGAAAAAATCTTTGAAACCGAGAGCAATAATAATAAACAAAATTTAATTGATCAAATATCAGATTTGAAAACAAATGTAAAATAAATTAAAGTAACTTTGAGCAACTGAATGTGCGAATGTGCGCTGTGATAAACTCACACATGGCACCAAGAACTTATCCTTATGTACCCCTTTATTTGTTAACTAAATAAATAAATTTAAAATAAAAAGTCGTATGATCCACATTTGATTACGTCCAAGTCCACGTTAATATGCCATGCAGTGACACGTTCTAGGCTGACATTTACCGATATCGATATTCTACAAGGTTTTCGCGAAAAATACCGTTAATAAACAAGAACAAGGGAAGCTAAAAAAAATAAATACAATATCGGGTATTGTTTCTTACGGTTCATTATAAACTCGAGGTTAAACGTTACCGTTTTCCATATTTATTCAGCGGCCTAACGCGAATCCTCGGGAATACGAAACAAAAAGCAATTCCGACATAACGTTGAAGTGAATGTGAAATATGCAAAACAGACCACACCCGGTACACAAATATGCTGGATAATAAAAGAGTTACGTTGAATAAAGGATTCAGCCGGATTAAAATGGATATCCATGACGTTTTACTTTTGACGTATGAATGAACGTCCGGTCCGAAGACCGACATCTTTTTTGCTCTAAAGGGTTTTTCAGGCGTTGGAAAGGAACGATTTGCCCGCAAATAGGACAGATTCTTTTGTATGGGAAGAAGATAGCAAACGAGCAGACAGTCCACCTGGTGGTAAGTGGATACCGTCGCCCATATACATACGCGATACATGTCATCATCAGTACAAAATCATAAAATATGATGGCACGTCCCCGGATGTGCAACCTACCTTGACAGATTTAGGGATGGATTTGGAAACGTATTGGGAGTTTTTTTCATCCTATTACACCCTCCCAATTGGGGGATTGGGAATGACGTGGGATGGGGAGTCAAGAATATAATGGAATAAGAAATTTCTTTTAAGATGGGATCGGATGGGAAATAGGCATACCTAACTAACTACTGAAATAAGTACACTTGAAGGATAGTTATGGAAAACGCGGTATTTTGGTTAGTTATTTGTGAAGAAACCCCCCAAATAAATCTCCAAATAGTTTTATTTTAGTAAATCTTATTTAACCAAGTAACTTATTTCCAAGATTTAAAAAAAATATCCGTACACAAAAGCGGTATTTTCGTCCTTTGTTGCGCGTGTTACTACCAATTTTTACTACCAGTAGTTTGATTTTACTACCATACGGTTAATTTGATTGTATTTGTTACTACTCGAGTAGTTAGTTGTTACAAGGGAAACAAAAAATGTCCGTGTTAATACCTTCAATTTCAAATAGGCAAAAAACGAAACATTTACAAACATACGAACTATTGAAATGACATATTTTTACTTTATTGTATAAATATATTGTATGTAATGTAAGAAACATTATTGGGAAAATCAAAATGCAAAGCAGAAAATCGTGTATCATTGTGTGCCTTATTACCACTCTTACCCAGAGAAATTCTCCTGGAAGGCTGGTCGTACATAAAAACAAAAAGTGAACACCTTTTCATGGAAAAAAAATATAAAATACGTACAACACACTTGGATTAAAAATAAATATTTAGATTTACTGGGTGTTTTCGGCATGAGACACAGAACTAATAATGTCCTTGAAGTCTATCATTCCAAATTGAACAGTCATTAATAAAAATAACAAAATATTAATGTGTGTTCGTAGAGCTATTAAAGATGATAGCCTTGTTAAAATCGTTGCACAGCAGTTTAACAAAAGACTAAGTCGTTATGTTAAAAACGATGACAATATCCGACATATCTAGATGCAGTTATTAAATAATGAACTATCAATAGGTTACGCCCTACCCTTTCGTTTTCTACCTATTTGAAATTGAAAGCTGCAAGTAACACGGGCATTTTTTTATTTCCCTTGTAACAAATATCTACTCCGGTAGTAACAAAGGCAATCAAATTACTCATATTACTACTGATAGTAAAATTGGTAGTAACACGCGCAAACAAAGGATTTTCGTTAGGGGTTCAAAGTCGAAGCGTATCAATCATTGTTCTTTATGAGACTTCCATTCCAACTTATTATTGTATTATTGGCTCCTCAAAGACTTACCATTAGCCCCGCCACCACAAACACTGAGGAACTATACCACCTCTAAAAAAGTGGACTCGCCAACCCACGAGGCCAGCATGGCGTTATAGGGCACGGCAGCGGCATACATCCTCCATGCACAAGGTGAGATGCGGTGGACCTATGTCCAGCAGTGGTCTATAAAAGGGCTGGTTACGGTTACTCAAAGACAATGCAAAAGACTTCGATAAAATCAGACTTGGACACAGAGGCATGAGCTTTACTGGATTTTTCGCTTCATTGCACGCGCCTCTAAATGATTTACTTCCAAAAAGCAAATACTACCAATAAATAAAGATAAGGTGAAACGAAACGTTACTGTTTAACCTACAAATAGCATATAGGTAAGGAAAGGAAACTAGACAAACTGTTAAAAGTTTGCGATTGTTTATCTCTATATGTCAGATTTTACATAATTTGCAGCAATTGTTTAGATACTTTTTTAAATGTATTTCGATTTAGAATATCAAGAATATTAAAAAAATTATCCGTTTTAATTAAACGTAAACGACATGAAACACATTAATGAATCACATTATTCATAAAATCAAGATTGAGAATTGAGAATTTTAACATTTGTTACTGAATTGTAAATTCCGTTTTAGTCAGCAATTTTTACCATGCCCATCAGCTTTTGTCTCTCCATTGCTGGATATAGTCCTTTTCCAAAGCTCGCCACCACACACAATCTTCGGCTCTTCTCACCCAACCACCACTGGCGAACTTTTTCAAGTCGTTCCACCTGGCCGAAGGGCGTCGCACATTGCCACTCCAGCGTGCTGCATATGGGCTATGTCAGTGACTAGTACTTTAGACAAACTTCCTCGTTTCGGAGGTTATTCCGATCTTGTCTTATAGAAAATGTTAATAACATTTATTTTGGAAAAAGATATATCGACAATTGATTTAGCAATGTTATCTAAATGAAGAAAACCAATTCCACTCTTTTCAATTCCAATTCCAACATTACTTTCTAGCTCTTCTTGCAAAATCGTACTTTATTAAGGCATTAATTAAATCGAGTACCTAATTAACTCTCTAGTAATAAGAAGCCGCCGAATTTTTAATCTAGGCAACGAGCAGTCTCGTCACATAAATTACTGTCTAAATCAGCCTTAAATATTACGGCCTACTTAACGTCAAATTTGATTGATTATTCCATAAATTATTGCGAGGAGGCCATAAATTTTCCGTTAAACTCCATTTGGAATCACAAAACACGCCCGGTTTATCATTACGAAGCCGAAGGCTATAAATCAAATAATTAAAATGAAACAAGATGTTTTTATTTACACTTGATGAAGATAAATGTTTAGACTTTATGAAGATAAAAAGTCTTTTTATATTAAAGGGCAGAGGGTGTGCGGTCCCTCATGGTGAAAAGTGATTGCCGCTGTCCATGGCCACCTTCAACACCAGATACATGCGAGTGTGCTCGAATCTTGTAAAACTTTTCATAGATTTTTTTGTTGATCCTTGTGTCATAGTTTAACAGAAACACTCCAGGGACAGTTCGTTTCCCAATCTAAGTGTACGCGGTTTAAATACATAAATATGTAATCAAATAAAAATTGAAATAAACTTACAAGTTTATTACAAATTGAATACATAATTGAATGCATGCACTACATACACTTGCCATTGTCAATGAAGTGCTGATGGACAGCATCTCGGTGACAGGAAGTGTGGTCAGATTAAACTATTTGTCCAAATTAATCTGAATGCTTGGCGATTTACGATTCCGGGGAAACTGAGGCAGTACCGACGTTAGGCATTAATGACGCCCCTGGCAATATTGACGTGGCGCCCCCTTTGAAACCTTCATCATTACTACCTATAAGAATAAAAAATAATTTTATTATTCTTATGCTTATACTAATTTAGAATCGGATTTGGAGATTAGTTTTGATAACAATTGTGAATTTTAATTGTGATTATTTCCTTAAAAAGTGGTGTATGGCACAAAGTACATATAATTCACCACCCATTCCTACCCATTCCTATAGTATAAACCTACTGTCGTTTGTGCCCCCTCCTCGGTTACCCACCAGAGCTAACGACGTGTACGTAGAAAGCATTTGTAATTCCATTTTTTTTAATTACCTGAAAGGGATTCTTGCGGTGTCATCGTTGGGTGAAACATTCTCTTGACATCGTATTAGGTCTTTTTGTACTATTTCTCGGTCGAGAAGCTATTTTTTTGTGGTGGTGGAGATTTATTTGTGTTTAACATCTGGTAAGAGGTAAAATAACAATCGATAAGAGGGCAAATTAAATAAAATGGACTCTGAGGTTGACCTTCCCCGTGGGGAGGGTCAGTCTCAAGTAGATGTGGAAATGTCTGAAATGTCTCAAAGTTCACAATTAAACCATCCTACTCTCACTAAGTCTGCGGTAAAGCGCGTGGCAGAGCGTTACCCTGTTGAAGAGAACGCCAAAAAGATTATTTCTCCTTCTGCCTCAGTACAGGAAACGTACACCAAACCGGAATTTGAGTCTTTCAAAAAGTTAAAGTATACGGGATTAGATAAAGGTCCATTCATCGTCCATATTACTAAAGCAGATCCTGCTTCCAGTGCACCCCTAAGGACACTAAAACTGGCCCAATTCATCCACAAAAATAACATCGAGGGCATAACAATAGAAGGTATTAAGTCGGCTGGGAGGAATAAAGTTGCAATAGAATTCAAAAATGCGGAAGCAGCCAACAAAGTGCTTGAAAATGAAAAGTTTAAGAATAGCGACTATGAAGTATTTGTTCCCGCTTTTCATATTACAAGATTAGGTTTAGTCAGACAGGTCCCTACTGACTGGACCTTAGAGGAGTTTGTACAAAGTTTAACTTTCCCTCCGAATTGTGGCCCAGTCATTAAGGCCAGACGTCTGAATAGGAGGTCTACTAGTGATGGTGTGAGAACGTGGATTCCTTCTACAACAGTAGTTATTACATTCTTGGGGCAGATTCTGCCCGATAGAATCTACACCTTTAATTCATCTATACCTGTATCTTTACATCACCTCCCTACCATACAGTGCCGCAATTGCTGTAGATTCGGCCATACTGCTGTTCAATGTAGGTCTAGCCCAAGGTGCTACAAGTGTGCACAACCCCACAGGGGCGACTCTTGTAAGGTTGTGGAAGCAAATTTCACTTGCCTGTTTTGTTTGGGCAAGCACACTGCCACATACAACTTATGTCCGGAGCACTTGCGCCAGAAATCCATCAAGGTAGTTATGTCTGAAGAAAACATTCCATATTCTGAGGCATCTCAACGTTTTCGCGCAGTCAGGACTCCTTATGCAGATGTTGCCGCCTCCTCCATAACATGTAATGGGCCCACTTTGTCCTCTCCTAACCCTCACTCCTCTCGAGTCAATGTCCCCACACCTCTTAGCCAATCTTCGTACAGGAAAACAGTTTATGTCAATCGTCGCCCACACCAAAACTTTGACAAACCATACGATGCACACGCTCACAATTCCATCACAAACACTTGTCTCTCTCTTAATAAACTTCTTGTCTAAATTCAGTGACTCCATTCCTCTTAATACTATCCAAACGCTTCAGCCATTGCTCTCTCTTCTAAAAAACTCTCTTCACAGTGAAAGCAACCCTCCTACAGTGGAACTGTAGGAATATTCGTACCCAAAAACCTGACTTAATATTGCTAATGAACCAGCATAAGCCAATATTGGCCGCCATCGCGGAGACATGGCTATAGCCTGGTTTCCACTTTAAGTTACCAGGGTACTCATGCCTCCGAGATGACCGTGCTGATGGTTATGCGGGTTGTGCTTTACTCATTAATAATTCTCTGTCGTTCTCCCAAATTCCATTTCCACCTCACAGCCCTGACTTCCATGCAGTGGCTGCAAAAGCTTTAAATATTACTTTCATTTCAGTTTATATTCCCCACCCCAATCCTAATATAATATCCGAGCTTAATTCCTTACTGTCTCTTATTACGGGCCCATTGGTCATCATGGGAGATTTCAACTGCCACCATACTCTGTGAGGCTCCCACACTTGTGACACGCTCTCTGCCACCTTTCTTGACCTTCTGGACGATCAAAATCTTTGCATTTTAAATGACGGCGCTGGCACTCGTAGGGTATCACCAACACAGAACATAGTGCTGTTGATCTTACCCTTGCTTCCCCTAACCTAGTTCCTTCTCTTTCTTGAAGAGTTCTACCTAACTCCCACGGCAGTGATCACTTTCCTATTTTAACTACCATACACCATTCTGTCTCACTCTCTAAAGACCCTCCCCCTCTTCTTAAATATAGATTATCTATGGCAGACTGGGACAAATTCTCCCAGCTAGTAAATTCCAAAATCGCTTCATTGCCTCCAGTTAATATGTCCAATTTTCTTAGTATCTATCTTCAATATACATCGGTTCTCTTAGCTGCGGCGGACGAATCTATCCCTTTAAAAAATTCCTCTTGTAATAAAATTCCTTCCCCTCCATGGTGGGATGCAGATTGCACTGCCAGTATTCGACAAAGAAATGAAGCTGAATCCATTTTTGCTAGAGATTCAAATATGGATTCCTATATTAACTACAAAAGAATTATGGCTCAGTGCAAAAGATTGCTTTCTAAAAAGAAAAAGCAAGGATGGCGTACATTTTGCGAATCCCTGTCTCCTAGATCTCCTGCCTCTCTAGTGTGGAAACGGCTAAGAGCTTTCCGCTAATCCTACTCCAATAACCGTAATATTTCTTCTAATGGTGTAGATTCCTGGCTCCCTGACTTTCTAAATAAATTAGCTCCTCCCTTTGTTCCTTCTGCAGATAGCCTGCCACTTCCTACACTTACCTCTTTCCATTCTGTTGATAGAATGGATGAACCATTTTCTCTTACTGAACTTCACTGTGCCGTTGATCACCTTAGAGATTCTAGCCCTGGGGTAGATGGGATCCCTTACTCTTTTGTCACCAAGTCATCTATTTTGGCTAAAACTTTTATTTTAAATTTAGTCAATCACATTTATAGTTCTGGCTTGATCCCAGACTCTTGGAAAACTCAAATTGTGATCCCCATTCTTAAGCCTGGTAAAGACCCAGATGACTGCTCCTCTTACAGACCTATTGCATTGTCATCAGTTTTATCCAAAATTCTTGAACACCTGGTCAAGAATCGACTAGAGTGGATGGTAGAAAATAGAGGTATGCTTCCAAAAATCCAATTTGGATTCCGAAAAGGTATGGGTACCATGGACAGCCTTAGTACTTTTACTTCAGATGTCCGCATTTCTTTTTCTCGTGGAGAACACTTGATTGGTGTCTTCCTTGACATATCTTCAGCCTATGATAATGTCCAGCTTCCAATACTCAGGCAGAAGTTGCTACAGCTGAGTATCCCTGTGAAGATGGTCAACATCATCTGCAACCTGTTTATGGCACGTTCCATATCCGTCAGATACCGAGGCTCACTATCTCCTTCTAGGTATGTATAGAAGGGACTTCCACAGGGCTCTGTCCTTAGTCCTCTGCTTTATAATATTTATACCCATGACCTGGATAAAACTGTAGACAGTTTTTGCAACATTCTTCAATATGCAGATGACATTGCCCTCTATGTATCCTCAAAATTAATCACTGATGCTACTAACCGCTTAAACTCAGCCTTATCCTATTTAGACGTCTGGCTCAATGATCATGGTCTAACTCTGTCTGTCTCTAAATGTAAGGCAGTCGTCTTTTCTCGTAGACGTACAGCTCCTACTATTAATTTGTCAGTTGGTGGACAAAACATTTGCATTCAAGATAGAGTGAAATTTTTAGGGGTCATATTTGACTCCCGCATGACGGGTATTCACCACATGAATCACATTGTCAGTAAATGCGAGAGTAACATCAACGTGTTACGTGCTCTTTCGGGGGTACGTTGGGGCTCCCACCCCTACAGTCAGAAACTGCTGTATAATGCCATTATCAGAAGCCACTTTGACTGTGGATGTTTCTTGTTGGAACCATGCAGTAAGATGGCACTTTGCAAGCTGGAGAGGATTCAGGCTATATGTTTGCGTATCATCACTGGTGCCATGAAATCTTCCCCTATTAACGCCCTCCAAGTAGAGTGTTTAGAATCTCCTTTAAATCTCCGTTGACAATTTTTAGCTGATAGATTCTTTTTCAATATTATTCAATTCTCCTCCCATCCGCTTCTTCAAAGACTTAGATTATTTCTCAGCTACTGACCTCATCTAGTTACTGGTCTCATAAGGAGACCCCTCTTTTACTCAAAAGTCTCTCAAAATTTTCTGAGCTCCCTTCCCCTACTTTCCAACTTGATAAGAATCCTCTGTTCCATTTTAGTTTTGAATCTTTGCTCTATAACCCAAGAGTGATTCTTAATTTTGACATTGTAAAAAAAAACCCTGAGGCAAATATTGCATTCAATAGCATATTAGATGAGAAATGGCCCGGCTGGTTAACCGTTTATACAGATTCATCTAAGGTAACTGGAGGTGATAATGTAGGTTCTGCGGTATGGATTCCCAAATATAAAATTATTCTTAATTATAAATGTCCCCCTCAAACTTCTATATTTACTGGGGAGTCTTTAGCTCTCTTGGAAGCAGTATTGTTTATAAAATCGCATAAGTTAAATAGGTCCATCGTCTTCTCCGACTCATTGAGTTGTCTGCAGGACATTAGCAAGTCTCCTTTTCATGCTAGAGACAACTTCTATGTAACCCTAAAGATTAAAGAGGTGCTTTATAAATGCCGCCTATCAGGCATAGAAGTCGTACTTGCGTGGATCCCTAGTCATTCTGGCATCTCTGGTAATGAGACAGTGGATCTTTTGGCAAAGGACGCTATGCGTGTGGGATGTGATTCATATCCAAATTATTTTTCTCGCGATCTACGGGCTCTGACTAAACCTTACTTGGATAAATCCTGGAAAGATCTGTGGCAGTCGTCTAGACTAACTAAAGCTAGACACTATGATTCCATCCAGCCGACTATACCCCCAAGACCTTGGTTTTTTAAGCATCAGAACATCAATAAAGTGGATACGTCGGTTATCATTCGGTTAAGATTAGGACGCGTATGCTCGCCGGCCTTCCTGGCTAAGCTAAGGATTCGGGATCATTCCTTGTGTGAGTGTGGACTTGAAGAAGGAACTCTGGAACACATTTTTTTTTAATTGTCCCCGCCTTGCAATACCTCTTTACCATATACTTCCTCCTTCTCTTCCTCGCCTTGTAAATGTGAATTATATACTAACCCTTGTCTTTTCCCCTCATATTAATATCCTTCACAAATTCATTAGAGTTAATAACATTGTTTTTTAATCACTTTTTAACTATTACATCATATTCATCATCAGTATTCTATGTTAAGTATATTGTTATTAACCAAAAATACTTTCTCTCTGTCTTCATACTTCTATAAAACTAACATCTAATTCGATCTTATATTCTTATGTACTTATATATAAATTTAAGTATTCTTTGTTTTAGTGAGCTCAACTGGAACCAGCATAATCTCTGCGCGTTTTATCTTTTGCTAAATATTTTTTACTGTTTCATTCAACCTTGACATTGGCAGAATCATCGAAGTCTCGATGGGGCCATATTAAGAAATTGGAATTGGAATTACCTGAAAATAGCGAAATCTCGGAGATATAGAAATGGATTTGGAGAAAGAGTCGGGAAAATGGAGAGGGATAGGATGGGAATGGGCTCTGGCACATCTCACTCACTACCGAAACGCGAACGTACATTAGGGAAATAAGATAAAGTGGGAAATGCAGTACATTTCAAGGTAGTCTTACGTGAGAGAGGGGTAACGTGGCCAGTCGAGTGCGCCCAGCGGCTGTTGGATTGCATCGTGCACTCTCCTCCTATAAAAATTATTAAATCTATGCACTCCTAAATTCTATGAAGTTTAAACATAGATAGCTAACTGCAAAATATTTTCTTTAAGCTCAATATAATTAGAAACTCCCAGAATTATTAATAGGTAATAAATAATAAAGAAAGAAAGATATGATAAACCAAGCTGTTTGAAATATATGTTTTTTTGAGAGAATAAAGAAAATTTATAACAGCTTTCGTAAGACATAAAATATGGGAACAAAGTTGACTCCTTTACGTATCTGTCGTCAGTAGAAATCGTAAAAAAAGTTATCAAACGATTTGCCGTCGTTTAGTTGCCTTGGATGTTTTGAATGAAAACTATGTGACCCACTTACGAACACACACGTTAATATAAAAATACTTTTCTGTTTTTATTTTATAGATAAAAATATAATAACTTTATCTTTCAAGATAAAAAGGAGAAAAATGGATTAGACGGTAAGCATTTAGTGCACTAAATGCTTACCGTGGATGCATGAGGATTGCGTAGAATATCCAGGACCTAAATTTATATGTACGAATTAAAACGAACTGATTTTAAATCAAAAACTGAAAGAAGATTGATTAAAAAAATTATCTTGATAATATTTGATTATATTGTGATGATAATGATAAGATGATTAGATATGATAATGTAACCTCAATATCGTCCCCGGGGACGGAGTACCGTCCCGGTATTTTTTGGGCTCCAATTAAGAAGCCCAAAAAATATTTATAAAACGACCTTTAGTTGTGTTACAGTTAAGTTTCCAGAGTTTAATTAACATAGTTATTAACATCCTAAAAAGTTAAATAAATAAATGAACTCTAAAACATATTAAGAAGTTATTTTATTAAAATTATATAAGAAAACGGAGACGATATTTGGCGACCGTACCGTACTAGCAATAGCCAGGGGCCTTACCACCATTCCTTATAGCAGTATTATTTTAACCTTACTTCTCAATTTCGTACCACGGCGTCCTTAATGTAAGCTTATTTTATTAATGTTTTAATAGGAAGTTTTGGTGACGTCAACACAATTCGATAACTTACTGTAGTGCAAATCGGAACGTTGTATGAAAGAAATGGTGTTATACAGTTTTTTAGCAGGGATAAGACAAATAATTAAAATCATTCGTTCTTTCGCAGCACTAAGCATTAATAATTTGGTGGAGGTCATGGTACGAATATGAGTGATGTTGTTTTAAGCCTGAAACAAAACGTTCCTGCAACAATATTGTTTTGTAAAAGATGGTGGTAGGGCCCCAGGTCATATATGCCGCGCGATCGATAACTAATGTTATAGACGAGTCGTCGAATGGAGACAACGTTCCGAGAAGCG
Source organism: Sesia bembeciformis (assembly GCA_943735995.1). NCBI lineage: Eukaryota > Metazoa > Arthropoda > Insecta > Lepidoptera > Sesiidae > Sesia > Sesia bembeciformis. Next base: position 10,958,293 of record OX031043.1, read on the forward strand.
CAATGTTCCTTCAACGACTTGAAGGAGTTCGCCGGTGGTGACTGGGTGGCAAGATTCGAAGATCGTGTGTGATAGTAGTCCTTGGGAGAGGCCTATATCCAGCAGTGGAGAGTTATAGGGTGTTTGTTTGGTATAATAATCATACAATAATATTAATATTCATATAATCTTCATATATCGTGGGTGTATAAATTTCTATCCCGAGGAAATTCATTGAGACAAAAAGTAGCCTAAATTTTAATCCAGGGTTTTAGCTGCCTTTCGGCGAAAGTCACATTAATATCCAGTAACAACCTTTTTCGTGAATATTGAACAATAAATATTCCTATATGTAGTTTAATATTAACGAATATTCTTTTTTGTATTTAACCTATTCAATAAAATTGTGAATATATTGAATAGATAAAATGTATCTATAATTTTAATATTTAAGTATTGTATTATTATTATTATTGTTATATGAATAAATGAAGGATAAATACTAAAATAATCTGTTATTTCAAAATTATCATAAAATCTTAATGTTCAACCTTCTGAACGATTTGATTCTTTTATCTGTAGCAGTTTAATAATAAAACCCGTTTATAATTAAAAATCTAGGTATTTAATTAAACGTCGGGAAATTATGAATTTGTTAAATATTCTATACAGATTTCAGATTTCAGGAGCAGTATAATTTGTGAAAAGGTACTTCTTTTAATTATATTCCTAATAAAGAACGTTTTTCGATTAAAAATCTCATTTTACATAGGAATATAATAGAATATTTATCAATTTCATTATTTGGCGGCATTTAATTAAATGCCCATGGACACCTGCAACACCAGGAGGCATGCGGGTGCGCCGACTACCTTGCAAAATTCTATTCACAGCTTTCTTGAGGAACCCCATATGGAAAGACCTTTTGAGGCAGTTCGTTCCACAGGCTACGGGTTCGCGGTATAAAATGATTTTTGGACCGAACAGTACGCGGCATTCCGTATCGATTAAATGCGGATGGACCGCACTTCTGTGACGGGAGGTGCGGCTGTAGAAACTCGAGGTGGGAATGATATTGAACAATTCTTCAGAGCATTCCCCATTGTACAGGCGGTAGAACACACAGAGCGACGCATGCAGAGACTCTTCGAATGCTGATGGGTTTTAAACCACCCGTGAGAGTGGGATCGTCGACAATACGACCAGCACGTCGTTGGATGGAGTCAAATGAGTCCAATTGATGTTTCGGTGCGCCGGCCCAGAGTTGTGAGCAGTAAGTACTCCGTGTATGGGACAGTACATATAGGAGTACAATAGAAAGAAAGAAAATATTTTTATTCGTTTTCACAACACCATAAATACGTATGTACAGTTATATATTAAATAAAGATATTTAATATCTAAATATTTCTATTGTATCCCGGCAACAAAATGGAACTGGCTCAGCAAACCCTGCGGATAATCCACAGCACTGATAAACATGGACAGCCAGCATTTATATACATACATATATGGTCATGGACAGCCAAAGAAGTAGACACCTTACCTCAAAATAAAAATACACTCAATTAGTGTTATTAAAAGTAGAAAGTGGATGAAATACAGAAAAAAAGAGATTACTATTCTTATAATTTACAACAAACATGTTAATTACGGCATAAAAATAAAAATTAACAATTAATAAAAGTAAACTCACTAACCACATATAATCTACGAGTACAGTCCACTTGAATGAAATCGCCGGCACTGATAGTTAATAATGGTCTTACGAATACTGTTTAAGACTTCATATTTTCCTACCTATGAACGTTAACATTTAACAAAGTGGCTTCATTTGGCGCTGTGTAAACTCACTATTTTAAAATATGCCAATGTATAAAAACATAGTTCGCTGTAGTTTCCAACATGTACCCAGCGAGTGTACAAATACGAAAATAGTCTTGAGAGGCTGTTGGCCGTTCTAGGTCAAGAAAAATGACGTATACGACTATTGTAGTTACTGGCAAGAAGCTGTGACGTAGTGCGACGCAAAATAATTATTTTAGAACTCTTCTAGTTCAGTCGTACTAGAAATGCCAGCGGTTTCGTACGCTTTGAGTATGTTTATTTAGCTTGATTCCCGCGGGAACTCTATAACTGATCTGGTTAAAAAGTATCCTAAATGTTGATCCGGTATATAGATAGAATAGAATCAGTCTTTCACAGAATGTCAGGTACTTGTATAGATGCTTCAATCCAAGTTTAATATAAGTTACTAGGATTCCCTGTCGTGGGTCCAGAGACATATAAAGATGAGCACAACACTTGTTCGTCTGAGTATAACTATGCCCAGTTTCATTAAAATCCCACCAGAAGTTTTAAAAATTCCAAATTTCAAGCTTCAAACTCAAACCGATTCAAACCGACGGACAGACAAAGACAGAAATTTTGTGCTCAATCATTTTGTTCCAGTGAGTACTTTATCTACACTGGAAAGACTTCTTGCAAAAATGTTCAATGTACATACACTGCTTTGTTACCATTTTATTATAAGTATAGGTTTTTTACATTGCGCCCCCTGCTTAATATTCTTACTACGCCCTTGTTATGACGGTGAAAAATATCAATTTTTAAATAATGATACAGCCTATACTGTAAGGCCTCCCGTATCGATTCGTTCTGGGTCACTCGCTGGTAATTACCTTATGCAATAACATTCCAAAATTTCAGACAAAGTTCCAAAGACAATCAGAACCTTCAAAACTGTCGAATCCCAAGGACACTCGCTTTCTCTCAATATTCTCCTATACTATGCATCTGTAGATCTACTTACCCAGCTACGGGGGGGAGGGGTCATTCAATTAACTCGAACCAGTGGTGGGCAATCGATCCCGACACAATATAACAACACGCCCTTCTCCGCATGACTTGTGCTATTTATTCACCAACGAACATAATTGGATTTTTCTTATACGTATTTCATGTGAATCAACTAAGTTTCGATATCAGCAACACTGTCAGAGAACTATTTTGATGTTTTATGGGTATTTGAGCCGATAGAGGACTTCCGAATGCACAGAACGTCGTATAAATTTTGCCGCGTCTTCTTATAATGAACATTGCAATTTGGCTTTGAAAAGAATGGAGAGATGTTTCTTGGAGAGGATTATTGAATGATCGAAGAATAAGGTAATGAGAGAAACCGTAATCGTAGGTAATCGTAACCAGCCCTTTTATCGTCCATTGGTCCATTTTATCATTTATGGTCTTTCGATACTGGGCCTCCTCTTGCACATTGTATTAAGGGATGTATCACCTTAAAAAGCCACGCTGTCCATGCGCGTTGGCGAGTCCACTTTTAAAGGCGGTGGTATAGTTCGGGGCTTGTGGCATAGATGCCTTGTTATTATTTAGTCGCCTTTTACGACAACGACTGGAAAAGATGAGATGGTGCTATTCTATAGCCGACCGACACTAGACGGCCGACATAAGTATATACGTATGTATGTACATTCGAGTAAATACGTCTTATAAATACAATTTACGCATCAGACCTCTTCAGTGTGCATATAGTTCATACAGTTCATTCTGTCAATCCAAGAGAGAAATAAGGATTCTATAAAATAGTAAATATTTTCTTTGGAAATTGAATTCATCTGTACAATTCCTGTGGAAAATTTCCAAACCAAAGAAAATTGATAATTCTATATACAGATCAATGAATAAATTTAGAGATTGGAAACCACGTCACGTGTATAGGTATTGTTAAATGCAAACAAAATCACGTGGAGCGAAATCACAATGGAACATTCTCGATCAAACCGAGGGATCGGATATATCCCCTTTCAAGTTTAGTGCCGTCCTATATTGGACCGTAACCATAACCTTCGAACCAGGACTGATACGGACGCTTAGCTAAGGTCACGTGGTTACATATAAACAACTTTGTATGCGTTCAAATTGGATATAGGCCTTATTTTGTTTACCTTTAATGTTGGTGTATTCAAAATTTATTAATAAGTTTACCTTTTATTAAAATAAAACACTATTAAAATTTTCATACCTATATAAATGTCAATAAAGATCGCCTTACCTAGCGAATATTTGATCTTATATTTTATTTTTTTATAGTCTAGTGACCTGCGCTAGCTTCCCTCAAATGGTATAACGAGGCAATATCTTCAATAGGCTAACATAGGCTTAGGCTTCTTAATGAGGTTTCATGTGAGTTGTTCGCATAATGTTAGTTATAATTTCATTGCAAATATGTTTAGTGATTAGTGAAAGAATTCTGTCACTTATTATATTTATTTATTTAAGCTTTAGTGCATAAAGAAATATTGTACAAAAGGCGGACTTAATGCCTAGTGGCATTTTCTGCCAATCAACGTTTGGCTAAACAAAATACTAAGGGCGGTGCATTGTGCAATCATTAAAACGACTACTAACAGTACATATAATACGATACAAATATAATAACTAGTTACACTAATATATATTATATTATATATATATATATATATATATATATATAATACATACAACAATAAATTAACAATTAACAATTAATTAATTATTAAAAACATTAAAGGAAAAACTTTAGAAATCGCTATTGTAGTTTTTAATTTGTGACATCCCATTGCGCGGGGGCCTTTGATCGCAAAGCATATTCTTGATAGCATATTCTCAATATATATTAAAATATACTACTAGGTTAAAAAGTGTGTTTATTTAAAAGTGTAAAAGTGTTGATCTGTATAAAACCTGTTTAAAAAAGCATACATTAAACGAACAGCAATTTGGTCAGCTATATAATTATAAAGAGGTGAATCATGCTGACTTTTAATTTAAAAAATGACCAATTTGTAATACCCCTATTCAAACACAAATAAAGATACATTATTATTATATTGTTAGCAATAATAATAGGTTGGTAGCAAATCGTTATCACCTTACAATGTTTTGTTTGTTATCAGAATTGTACTATTTGACTAATAAACGACAGAAAGGCCATCCCTGCATCCAAATAATCACAGAAAACGTGACTAACGACTAACTTTTTATAGATGACAAGCCACGGCTGACCATGGGGCTAGCTGAGGCTTGTCCTCCGCAAAAAAAAGTTGACAGATTCCTCTAGAATACTCTAGATTAAAGAAATACTTTTCCAAAGGTATTCCTCTCAACACAGGCAGACTAAAATCATCTCATTTTGATGAGACTGTCTCATGATCTCTGGAAGGAGCTTTATTAAGTGTTTGGTGGCGAAGATAGGTTAGTAGAACGTTCCATCAGCAGGATTAATAGTCGCTATAGACGTTGAGAAATTGTATTGACCCTCAAGTCGTCAGTGCTTATACACCTAAATCAGAATTAGTTAATGCTAAGAATAATGCCTATCATTTCACTATACTGGGGCCTACTCAACAGAGTTTACTTACCGTATCGTTCGTCGACCGAACTAAATAAATTGCGTCATTTGCCGGGCCGGAACGATTTCTTACTGGATCCGCTGCGATGCCAAATAGTGGGTCTGACATTTATGTATCGGGTCACTTTATAACAAGTATTTGTTGCCTGACAGAGTTATTTGTTTATGTAAAACCTTAATATCTACCCAAACTTCAATTTACAGAGAGCAACTGTTGCTTATGTCCATAGAAAGGACCTCTCAAAGACCGTATGTATATATATTCATTGAATCTGATCACTGTCGCCGGCTTTACTGGATATCTCCGGCATAATATGTACATCATCATCGTCATCATAATCAGCCCGCTGCAGTCCACTGCTGAACTAGGGTCTCTTCCTGTGCAATCCATCTTTGTCTGTTGGTCGCTTGCTGCATCCACCTTGTTCCCAACGCGCTCATAGTCGGCGTCGGATTACCTTCATTATATGTACATACGTAACCCGAACTATAAACGTTAAAAATCATGAGCTATAGACGGTTGCCAAGATGACTGACACAAGTCACGGGGCTTAAATAACAACCTCGTGACTACATAAAGAAGTTTGTATCCTGCCTACATACGTCCCCAGCATATGTTCATATATAAGCCGAATCTTTGGCGTGTTAGGGTAGCTAGCACAGGCCAACGGGCCTAAATCTCTTTGCAAACCCCACCCCGTGACTGTAAAGAGAGGTCTGTATTCGGCAGGGGGATTTTAAAGGCTGATATTGAATGAAAACCTTAATAACGATAAACATATAACATATTTTACCTTGGACTGTTTCAATATATCTAATCTTGACCTTGCGACGATTTCAGGTATCGCAAGTAAAGGAATAGTGAAAGATGCGTATACTTTAGACGGAAAGGTAAGGGTTTATACACGTATAATAATATGTCCAGTCTCTATCAAGTGCAAATTGGCAACTCCCGTAGCAATACATGCATAATATGCTGAGACCAACTTAACCAACATTTGCGTAAATAGTTGTTTCATGTAGAGGTAGGTGGCAGACGGGAGACCCATGTGATGATAACTAGTCAATACCAGGGGGCATTACGAATGTGCCGCGAATTTGCAGGGTCGTATTCAAACAATATTGTAACAATATATGTTAATACACATTTATTTCCCAACGAGAATCAAAATTGTCCCCATATGATTACCCATGTAATTAACCAATGGAATAAGCCAGTCATTCCATAAATTATAAACGCAAGACATGTGAAGGACGCCTACCATAAGCAACCTTTAGAAATTATGAACATTTTCTTAAGATTGATAGCAGTGAGATAAATGGTGATACTGATGATTTTGTTCGACCTTACCCGTATCTTTGTAATAAGATAGCGACACGTTCTGCCTTTAAGATAAAATGAATTTTAAACAATGCACATATATATGTATGTGTACTATGGAAAAAACGAAAGAAAACATTAATAAATTAGTACAATGACATATTTAGAGAGCAACACACCACTTCGTAGTGACAATTCTTAATATTTACTTTTTCTTATTATAGCAAAATCAAAAAGGGTTTATCATGGTGTTTCAACATAAACTGTTTTACATACACGCATATTTTTATATGGTTGAGTATAAAAGAATAACTTTCAAAGTAAGTATTATATAAAGTAGAAATTAATAAGTTTAGTTAGTTTGGATACTAGGAGGATACATTGGATACTATGGATATCGTACACAATTGCATAGCAGCGTGTCAATTAGGATCACCAAAGGCCATTTTAAAAGAGTTATCCATATCCACAAAACTCATTAGTGGGCAGAGTGTATACTGCGAGAGTGCATTGGTCTGTATTTGATTATTTCCCTTATTATAATAATAAGTATTTATATCTGTCTTGAAGCTTCCTACGTTTGAGTGATTAAGTACTGTACGGTGAATATCTCTTACAACATACAATAACATTCATCTCTACGTAGTATCTTCGTTCGTAGTACTTTTTGCGTTATTTATTATTCATTTGAACACAGACGAAACTCAAAAATACCTCACTACAAAAGCCTCGTTCAAATATTGGCCGCGCGGTGAAGTATCGGGCTAGTGTCACTCGAATTATGTTCTGTCATTGACACAAATTCGGGATTTGCTCGCAGTAGTTCAGGAACATTCGTTTAAGGGCGGATCGCCGCCGGGAATCTATAGATATTAATCGGGGTCAGATATTAATCGCGAGGAAGAAATAGCCTAATTTATTATTAGGTAGGTACATATTGTTTCATCTGCGTTCATACTTTAACTTTATGGGAGAAAAAAATACTTTTTATGTATCCTTCTTCCAGTGTCTTTCCATTACTAACTCAAATATTGTCTGTCTCCAGACAAACAAAATCTGGAGACAGACAAAATATTTGTCTGTCTCCAGCCAAGGAATTTCGGCGCTGGCGATAACAGTCTATATATTTACTATAATGTTGAGTTTTCCCATAATTACGGAAGACTACGGTAAAGTCTAAGTTTCCAATGTGAAGTACTGTGATCGATCAGCATAATCCACAAGCTCCCTTTTCACACCGACCATTCCTAGAAAATTACTTTGGACTTTCTCTATTCGAGCGGTATGTATAGCGTGATATGGAGACCATACAACTGAGCCGTACTCAAGGTTACTTCTGACTAAGGATTTGAATAGTCACACAGGACTTAATGCAGACTTGAAATCCTTTGTAATACAAAATATAAATCCAATCATCTCGTTACATCTGTTTACTACAGACTGATAGTTTTCCCTGAATGTTGTGGGGGAGAGTGCACGCTGCATTCACACAGCCGCTGGGCGCACTCGACTGACCACTGTACCCCTCTCTCACAGAAGACAGAATGTAATGCATTTCCTACTTTATCGTATTTCCCCATTGTACGTACGTGTTTCGGTAATGAATGAGATATGCCAGAGCCCATTCACATCCCATCCTATACGGCCCCATTTGCCCAACCCTTTCTACCAATCCATTCCTTAATCTGCAAAGGAGGGCAGCGCATCCGGGGGCGTGCCAACGTTTGTCATTCTGGATTGATGTTGGCATGTATCGCGTACGTCTATAGACGACAGGATCCACTTACCATCAGGTGGACTGAAACTCGTCTGCCGCCTTTTTTCTAAAAAAAAAAAATGTTACCTTTTCGTCCAGTATGATACTAAAGTCTCGAACTGAGTTTTTTCTAACAAGATTATCCTGGTTTATACTGTAATTGAACTTTATTACGTTGTACGGCCATTTATAAAGACAGTACGAAACAATTTAATTTTAAATTAATTATAAAACAATATCATGAAACATTTTTAATTATTTTAATTATCTCCGCAATATCGATAATATCCTAAGAAAACGTTGTTGATCCGCAATAGTTTGCTAAAAGATAAACGAAAATAAACGAGGGACATAATGTCGAGAGGACGGGGTGCGAAAGATCACGTTCTCGAGGCGAACCCGCGCTGTGGTTTCCGGTATTCAGCCGGTATAGCAAGGAAAAATGTTTTCGGGGCCCGATACCAAAGTGTTTGTTGGAAGTTTTTGTGCTGTAATATTGTACGCGTGTTGCAAGCTAATATCGCTCTCGGTTACGTTTTAGGCCTTATGAGTTGAGAATTTTCTAGCATCATGTCTCCCATGTCGGCACCCGGTTTTACTTGGAGGAATTTATTTTGAACACTACAATGATACTTCAGCTCTACTTGTCGATGTTGACGACTGATATTTTTTTTAATATTAATTTAATAATGAAGGCACTATTCGTACTAAATAGATAATTAAAGCTGTGAAGGAGAAAATCCGAAAAAATCCCGTTCGGAAGCAGAAGATCGAATCCAGAGAGTTGAATATAATACCCAGAACCTTGTCACGAATTTAAAAAGATGATTTAAGACTTGCAGCTTGCACAAGAGGTACTGGTCATTTCTTAACTGATCATTTTAAGAAAAATAAGATTGACAAATCAAAACAACTTCCTCGGCGGTACGCACAGGGAGCTCACAGACAAATTTTATTTACAGACGAGAAAATGTTCACCATTGAGGAACATTTTAACAAGCAGAATGATCGAGTTTTTGCTCATAACTCTAGATAAGTTGCTCAATTGGTCATTAGGATGCAATGTGGCCATTATGCGACTTTAGTAATGGTTTGGTGGGCTGTTAACTATCAAGGAGTGACTGAATCATATTTTTGTGAATAGGTATTAAAAACTCGGCTCAAGTGTATCAAGATTCGATTCCTGAGAAGGTCGTAAGGCCTCTTAACAACACCCTGGTTTATAACCAATAATGGTTCTTTCAGCAAGACTCATCATCAGGTCATAAGGCTCGCTCAACTCAGCAGTGGCTAGAAAGGAATATTCCCGACTTCATTAGAACTGAAGACTGACCATCATCTAGTCCCGATATTAAGCCGCTCGATTTTCATTTATGGTCTGTTTTAGAGAGCATGGCATGCTCTATTCGCCATGATAATATTGAATCCCTAAGACATTCCATAAGGGTGGCAGTTGCCAATTTTCCCATGGAAAGAGTGCGTGATTCAATCGAAAACTGGTCACAATGTTGGAAGAACTGTATACAGCAAATGGTGACCATTTCGAATAAACGTTATATTTTTAAACTGCTTACCTATTTATTTCTAAAATAACAATGTTTCCTTTGTAACAATATTTATCGTAATGACATTTCTATTTTGTCATTTCTATAAGTACTTCTTTTTCATAATACTATTATGCTGAAATAATGTCATTCTCGTGTAATGTCATAACTGTTGTTTATTGTTACTTTAGGTTCTATATATGACTTCATGTTTAATTTCACGACAATTATTGGCTAATCGATATCAGCCTATAACATCCGACTACAGGGCACAAGCCTCTCCTAGTAATCACAAAAAATACTAAATGGGCAAATAACGATCATCAAAACAAATTGTTTTTGAATAACTGAAATCAATAATTTTAAATTGACAATCGAATCGACAGCGCCAGCACAAAGGCGAGCTGTTACTTTATTGTCATCAGAGAACGTAAACCTAACCCACCTTGAAATTTGCTGCCAATTCAGTATTTTCTGCATTAGTTATTCTCATTTAAAAAAGCCCTTGATTTCGCCATTAGCCCCAGTTATCCATTATTCTGTTAGCCTGATTCATACCATATTCCGCGAGCAACGAGCAGGTTTACACAGTAAAGCCGCGTTAATTGCCGGCGCGTACCGGTGGTTCACCCGGAAGCGACGCCCGGCGACATCCGGCCCGCCGTCCGGGGAACGTCAACGTACCAGCTACTCAGTGAATAAATCTCTTTTTGGATCTCCTTGTTTCCTTCTTACGCCGACTCAATTCACTCAATGAGGTACTTTGCTCCCTCAATGAGTTTCCCCTACTACCAGTCGAAAGGTGGATTTCGCTATTTTCAAATTCAAGTTCTTTATTTACACGAATGTGAATACAATACTACATTTGATCGTCACATTACCATTCTTAATATGCGTAAATAAAATAGGATTGTTCAAAATTAAATGGATGTTATAGAAAAACAAATGTATTGACTATAGTTCTAGAACTTCATAGGCCCTATGCATTGACATAGGTTTTTTTTTCATTTATTCGTATGGCCATAAAAAATTACACAGTATTACTATATAAAATAAATTCTAAGCCCTCAAGGTTTGTATATAAACCATACCATACGACACCATCAGCCTATGTCTCTCCACTGATGAATACAGGCCTCTCCCAAGGATTGCCATTACATACGATCTTGGGTTCTTCCATTTCAGCCACTACCGGTGAATTCTTTGTCGTCGGTCCACCTTTTTTATAGTAAGAAGGCGGCAGAGGAGCATACAGTCCATCTGGTGGTATGTGGATACTGGCGCGCATAGACCTGGCCTGAGGGCGTACCACACTGCGCTTCCCGATACGTGGCCTCCATTCGGGGGCTCTTCTACCTCATCAATTATCGAACCTACGGCAAATATGACCTGATATAAATAGACGACGAAATTTGGATTTTTTTGAAAACTCTGCGCTCTTGTAATTTTGAAACTACTGCCGATTGGTTATTTTTTTAGTAGTCTTAAATTCGGAAGACATGATCTCCGCAATACGTAGATTCCTTCAAAATCTTCCAAAAAAATGAATGTATTGTACTAGAATAGAACAGAATAACAATCTAGAACTCGTCTATCTTCTGGTGTCCCAGTTTGGGACAAAGCAGTAACCTATAAAGGTTTATTTTGTTGGCAGTAACCTATTATCATAAAATTAGGGCGCAAAAGGAATGTTTGGTCTGTTAGGAAGTAAACGACCCCAAAATGTTTGTTCTCTATGGTGCTTCACGTAATTCTCCGCCTTTGTCGTCAACTTCATGGACATAATATTGTTTTGGTATCGCATACGGGTATTATAATAATCAGGGGAGAAAACAGTGGTTATTCTGGTGTAGTTAAGCGATATTAAGTTGTGGAAGTATTACAGTGCGATATTTACGAGTATGTATGTGTATGTATTATGTTCAACGGCGCACACCACTTTTACACCCGATTCACGAGTCTTGGTTCCGTCTGAAAATCAGCGCTGTATGCTGTTTCTACGGTATACAGCTTGTGCTGAGACGGATACCCTTTCGAAACACGTGGGACCGCGCAGTTTTATAGCCTTGTTTTTAATTTCATTTTTTGTTTGCATAACTATGTTTAATTAATTTTTATGTTTAATGTTTAATTAATTGTAATTAATTTTTAGTGTATGAAATAAAAATTTCTATCTATCTATCTATATATTATATATTAATGTAGTTTATTTATGTATTTGACATTATATTTTCCTATTTTAGTCTCTGTCGCACTCCCAATTGAACCTGTCTGATCTGATCAATCCAAAGTTGGCTGGTAGAGAATGTCTCAAGGCTTAAGACATTAACCCCGTCTTTTATACGATAATGTACAACAAAGTGTATAATCAATAAAATGCTTTAGTAACGTACTCCTGTAATTATCGCGCCAACGTTCACAAAAAACGGTTAGAAAGTAAGTAATTCAGTTAGTACAATATTATACACAAACCGTAAAATTAACGGAATAGTTCGAATATGTAGGTTCGAATATAAATTGTGTTATTATCGGCAAAGCGTTCTCTTTTAGGCGACCTTTCGGCGGGAGGAGATGTATGTATGTGTATACAGGAATAATGGGTAGAAGGTTAGAAATAAATATATAAGTCAATAATTATATTTGAATTTTACTGTGTTAAACTGAGGATAGCTTGAATCGTAAATGTCCCTCGATAAAAGAATCCGCATCGCGTTAATTATCTACGCGTCTGCCATCTCCATTCTATAAAAGGCATTAATTAATTCTTAACAATTTAAAAAATAACCTGACGCAAGCATCTTTCTAGATCGCTAAAGACAGCCCAATATAATAGGTAATAATAACAGAATTGCCCGAAGGATTGCGTGTCGACGGCATATAAATAATGCCTACATTGATTAATAGTTTTATTTGTCCAAGCGCTCCCATGCGAATACACTCGCATTCCTTTTACCCATCCCGGATTCGATACTCGACGAAAATTAATTTATTTCTTTATAATTAATGCATGCATGTACGTCCGGGAGGATATTTGTTGTCGCCGCCTCAGCCATTTTGAAGACGGGGACCTGTCGATTCTCTGGGCGCGTATTGACTATGGTGGTTCCATTAAAGTCTACGCTTGCCTCTACAGGTCCCACAGAGGTGATACGGAGACGACTCACTTTTTTGAGCGCCTACAGGAGACGACTGATAGCGTGCTCGAGCAGTTCCCTTGCGCGGAAGTGGTGGTCCTCGGTGATTTTAACGCTCATCACGAAGAGTGGTTGGGATCCCGAACTACCGACCGCGCAGGGAGAGCAGCCTACAACTTTGCCCTGGCCTATGGTTTCTCGCAATTGGTGTCCTCACCCACGAGGATACCTGATATCGAGAGCCACACTCCCTCCTTACTGGACCTCCTGCTGACTACGCGGCTGACTACAATGTTGTTGTTGATGCTCCGTTAGGATCATCCGACCATTGTATCGTTCGAACTGCTGTGCCAGCCAAGCAATCCGTGCCGACCCATTCACAGGGAACGCGCAACGTCTGGCACTACAAGTCTGCAGATTGGGATGGGCTGCGCGAATTTTACGCTTCTTATCCCTGGGGGCAGCTCTGTTTCTCATCGGGAGATCTGGATACCTGTGCAGACTCCGTTGCCGACGTGGTGTTGCAGGGCATGGAATGTTATATTCCCTGTTCCGTGATACCCGTCGGTGGACGGAGCCAACCTTGGTTTAATCAGTCCTGCAGAGAGGCCCGTCGTAATAAACGGGCTGCATACAGGGCCTGGGCCAAAGCGCAGGTGTCCGAAGATCCGAATACCACCGACTTGAGAAAGAAATTTAACGCTGCCTCGAGGTTCAGTAAGAAGATCATTGTCAGAGCAAGGAATGAGCACATCCGCAGAATTGGCGATCGACTAGTTAGCTGTCCTTCTGGAAGCCGAGCTTTCTGGTCGCTCGCCAAGGCTGCTGAAGGTAACTTCTGTCAGTCGTCACTCCCACCACTGCGGAAACTCGATGGGTCACTGGCCCACGGCGCGAAGGAGAAAGCCGATCTCCTGGGCCATCTCTTTGCCTCAAACTCGACTCTGGAAGATGGAGATGCGTCACCACCGTCTATCTCGAGGTGCACAAGCTCCATGCCGGAAATCTGTTTCACCCAGCGTGAAGTCCGGCGAGCTCTAGCATCCCTTGATATCCGAAAGTCGAGTGGGCCTGATGGTATTCCTGCAGTGATGCTCAAATTTTGCGCTCCCGAGTTGTCCCCGGTGCTTACGCGACTCTTTAGGCTCTCATACTCCACAAAAAGCTTCCCGTCAGCATGGAAGGTAGCTCATGTTCACCCTTTACCTAAAAAGGGTGACCGCACAGACCCGGCCAACTACAGGCCAATAGCGATCACCTCCCTCCTCTCTAAGGTGATGGAACATGTCATAAACACACAGCTCCTTGGGTACCTAAAGGATCACCAGCTGATTAGCGACCGTCAATATGGATTTCGCCATAATCGCTCAGCTGGTGATCTTTTAGCGTATTTAACACACCGCTGGGCTCACGCCATTGAGAGTAGAGGCGAGGCTCTGGCTGTAGGCCTAGACATTGCGAAAGCTTTTGACCGCTTTGCGAAAGCGGTAACTTTCGGGATACCCGCGGGATTATGCGAATGGGTTGCCAATTTCCTGACTGGACGGAGCATCAGAGTCGTTATCGATGGTAGCCACTCCGACACCATGTCTATTAACGCTGGCGTCCCTCAAGGCTCCGTGCTGTCCCCAACTCTGTTCCTTCTGCATATCAACGACCTGTTGCAAATTGGTGACATACGTTGCTATGCAGATGACAGTACTGGAGACGCCTTGTACAGGGGCCGCGCCAACATCCCTCGGGTCGAAGTGGAAGAGAGTCGCGCCAGGCTTGTGTCTGAAATCGAAGACTCTTTAGATCTAGTCTCGATTTGGGGTTCTCTGAACCTAGTAGATTTCAACCCCAGTAAGACGCAAGTCTGTGCATTCACCGCTAAAAAAACCCCTTTGTCGTAGCACCTCGCTTTCAGAGCATGCCTCTTAAGATCTCGGAGAGTATCGGGATCCTTGGTGTCGACATTTTTTTTTTTTTTATGTACTAAGGCGGCAGACGTGCATACAGTCACCTGATGGTAAGTGGATACTGTCGCCCATAGACATCCGCGATACATGCCAACATTAGTCCAAAATGACAAATGTTGGCACGCCCTCGGATGCGCTGCCTACCTTTGGAGATATAGGAATGGATTTGGAGAAAGGGTTGTGAAAATGGGCAGGGATAGGATGGGATGGGAATGGGCTCTGGCACATCTCACTCACTACCGAAACACGTACGTACATTGGGGAAATACGATAAAGTGGGAAATGCAGTACATTTCAAGGTAGTCTTCTGTGAGAGAGGGGTAACGTGGCCAGTCGAGCGCGCCCAGCGGCTGTTGGATTGCAGCGTGCACTCTCCCCCTATCTCCCACATCTCCAGCAAAGTCGAATTTAGGGGTCATCTGGAAAATAAGGCCAAAATGGCCTCCAAAAAGCTCGGTGTGCTGAACAGAGCGAAGCGGTACTTCACCCCTGGGCAACTCCTTATGCTTTACAAAGCTCAAGTGAGGCCCCATATGGAGTATTGCTCTCATCACTGGGCCGGCGCACCGAAATACCAACTGGACCCATTTGACTCCATCCAACGACGTGCTGTTCGTATTGTCGACGATTCCACTCTCACGGGCGGTCTAGAACCCCTCAGCATTCGGAGAGACGTTGCGTCTCTCTGCGTGTTCTACCGCCTGTACAATGGGGAATGCTCTGAGGAACTGTTTAATATAATTCCCACCTCGGGTTTCTACAACCGCACCTCCCGTCACAGGAGTGCGGTCCATCCGCATTTCCTCGATACGGAGGTGTCGCGCACTGTTCGCTCCAAAAATTATTTTATACCGCGAACCCGTAGGCTGTGGAACGAACTGCCTCAAGAGATCTTTCCATTAAGCTACGATATGGGGTTCTTCAAGAGAGCTGTTAATAGGATTTTGCAAGGTCGGCGGCGCGCCCGCATGCCCCCTGGTGTTGCAGGTGTCCATGGGCGGCGGTAACACTTACCATCACGTGGGACCGCTTGCTCGTCCGCCCTCGTCTATAAAAAAAAAAAAAAAAAAATTGACCTAAAATTCCTAGTTAATTACATGTAATGACGTTAAAAGCCGTAAATTAACTTTGAAACTTAAATTACTTTTTAAGGTAGATTTTAATTTGATCACATAATTTTCTTGTATTTTGTTTATACTGTTTTAAAAATCGCTGGATTTATTTTTATTAAATTTAGTATAGAGTCTATGTTCTGATTGAACTCCTTTGAGTGGACTTACATATAAGTACTCGCAATTTTTCCTATATAAATATTAATTTTCAGTTTAATATAAATATTAAAATACGTAGAAAAAATAGAAAACAAAATAATTATTACTGGGAGCCTCTACCGCCGATTTATACGAGCTTCGTTTCGTAGAACCCGTTCACCCGTAGCGTACCTTGGCGTAGCTACGCAAACTTTTGTAGCGCTGCTACGATTTACTTAGCTACAAAAGGCAGAGAATAATTAAAGTCCATACGATACACATTCGCATCCTCACACTGCCATTCGCAGTATAACATTATACAAATTAAATCTATTATAAGCTCAAAAATAGATTGATAATACTTATTTATAGAAATATAGGCATTGAGCCACGAAGCCACGAATTGTACGTGATATTATTATTCTACCTTTCGTTTGGGTCAGAATGTTCCTCGCAAACACTCAACCCGAATTTGAAGTGAGTCCAAACTTGAATAAATTTATTCAGGACAACAAACAGGGCCTAGCTATTTCCAATGATTTTGGGAATATTTTTTTATGAAATGTAACTTTTTACTTGTGATGGATCGAATGTGGATTCTGCCGAATGTCAAGTTCGGCCTAATATTTGATTAAAACATGTGCCGAAGCCGAAATTAGGCCGAACTTCGCACTTGAATTTTGCGCTCTTTTTTCGCTGATAAACCGCTGATTATCACTTCACTTTACTGAACAACTCCCGACTTACTTTGACGGAACTAGATATTGACAAAATAAGACTTTAAAATTGTTTATTGCGAAGAAAATTTGACACTGGCAGAATGTGCTAATTGCATCATTGGCATATATACCCATAAAAAGAAAAATACCTGCCACGTTTATAGGATAATTATTTTCAGAAAAAATTACAAATAATTAGGTATAAACAGCAAGTTTACTTAATCTATATTAAAAGGGTGTGTCAACAAGAACTTGAATTTGGAATCCGATTTTCGATTTTCGATTGTCAATTGCTCTGTCAGTTCTGTATATTTGGTACTTTGTTAATTGAAACATTGACATTTGTGAAAATGCCGCTTTACAGTTTGGAAGAACGTTTATTAAGAAAATCCTATACACAAATGAAGAATATTTTACAGTAGCAATTCGCAAGTTACGTGATCATTTTGGTGGTGTTTGGTGGTGCGTGATCATACGGCCCGCTATTGAACATTTAGTCCGGAAATTCGAGCGGACGTTTTCATTGAAAGATGAGAGAAACCTTACCCGTCATCTCCCTAAAAGAACACCTGAAAACATCGCGGCTGTGAGTGTCAGTATCGCAGAGTAACCAAACACTTCCATCCGGCATCGCTCCCAGGAATTAAACCTTCATCGCATAACCTTCATAACCTTCATTTCATCCCACGAATTTTAACTAAAGATTTGCACTTTCGTGCTTACGAAATCCACAAGAACTTACTCAAGAACTGAAGCCTACAGACCATAGGCAGCGTAGGAACTTTACCAACTGGACCTCGGAACAGGTTCAAGTTGACGATGCATTTCGGAACAAAATCCTCTTTAGTGTGACGAGGCTCACTTCCATCTCAACGGCTTCGTTAACAAGCAGAATTCCCTGATGCAGGGATCAGAAAATCCTCATGCTTTGCATGAGCTTGCGATTCAGCTATACAAACCACCCTGAGTTGACTGAAGAACTCAAAGACAAACACAAAATTAACGAAATCCTGAAAAGTACTTTTACTCGAAAAAGTATTACGAAATTTCGTCAAAAGAGTCAATGCCTGCCAACGAAGTCGAATTGGTTATTTGACCGATTTTATTTCACGTGTAATGTCAATAATTGATCAGTTTATATAAATAAATTCTACGAAATTCATTCTGTACATTGAATTAAATTTAAAAAAAAATAAGTTTTTTTTTAGAAGCTACAGAACCCGAAACAGAAGGTTTTAGAATTTATGTGTGTATGTTTGTTTGTTTATCTGTATGGTAACACAGCATCACGTAAAAACTACTGAACTAAGGATTTTAGTCGGGTTTTATAGCTTAGTGTTAAAAAATATTTTACAACTGCTTAGTATACGTAAGCATCTAATCATTGTAGAATACGTTATTTTAGCTGGCAGAATACAGGCTAGGCAGACAGGCTACTAATGAATAATGTCTAATGAATAATGTTCGTTCATGCTACTGATGTTCGGCACATGAACCGAACTTTCGGCTTGTGATCCGAAATTCGGCCCAATGCCGAAGTTCGGTAAGCTGACCAATTTCCACATTACCGAATGTGAAACGAATTTCGGTCCATCTCTACTTTTTAATACAGATAAGGTGACCGACAGCGATACACATCAATATCAATAAAAAATTACTAACGTTGACATGACCGCGAATGCGC
The DNA here is from genome assembly GCA_943735995.1 of Sesia bembeciformis. Taxonomy (NCBI): domain Eukaryota; kingdom Metazoa; phylum Arthropoda; class Insecta; order Lepidoptera; family Sesiidae; genus Sesia; species Sesia bembeciformis. Next base: position 10,977,051 of record OX031043.1, read on the forward strand.
TCGCTGTGCCTATCTTTGAGGCTGAAATTAGGAAGTGGGAAAAAAAGGATGTATAAAGAAACGTGACGGATATGGGACGAGAAATGAGTTCTGAGTTCTGGCAACACTCACTCACTCCTGAAACATATTGATATGTTTCATGGCCGTCTTTTGTGAGAGTGGTAATGCATCCAGTCTAATGTATTGTGCAATTAAGTGTATAAATGAAAAAATACACAGTGTGATTATATGGAATGGCCTATATTTTAAGCTGCTGTATTTTTGCGAAAATCTGGGACAAACAAAGAAATAAATAAAAAATCCATATGGCGTTGTTTTGACTATTACTCTACTTTTATGATTGATTGGATTTGTCGGCTGCGAGGAAAGCAGTGTTTTCGCGCAGTGATAGATAGGAATGTTTATTTATTTATTGTACTAACTGTGCCAGCGACTTCGTACGCTTGGAATTTCAGTTTTTAAAATCTAAATTGGGATATATTTTCTTCCCGTCAACCGATTACGATGAAACAAAGCCTATTCGAAGCGCCAAGCTAAGCTTAAATAACCCGTGGAAACCCCATGAAAATCCGTTCAATAGTTTTGGAGATGCTAATGGAGTTTTGGAGTATTCGAACAGACAAACAGACAGACAAAAATTTTCAAAATCGTCTTTTTGTATTCTAATACTCTTCCTTCTTCGCCCCCAATCAGTTTTTGGTAAATATATTCAATGTACAGACGCGCTGGTTTCACAGTTTTATTATATGTATAGATAAGGTACACGTACGCATCGTTTAAAAAAATAAAAACTATATTCCTATATGTGCACAATTGAAAGTGAACACAATATTGACACTGTTTTTCGAGTTCTCTTCATAGTGAATAAAGAGCAATAACAGACGCCATTGTGAAGAGAGATAACGCATTTTTTTGTACGTTTTGGAAAATTAACCCACTCTCAATTTCCCAATAAAAGGGTAACTGTATATCGTTTGTGTACCGATACTACACGGGTACTTGGCTCTACACTAAAAAAGGTCCTTCTTCATTACCCGTGAAATATTATACCCCTGATTAAATTTCTGAATACAACATCAAGAGTGATGATAGCCTAGGCGTCTGTCTCTATTCGTTATTATCATTCATGAAGTCGCGAGTTCGAACTCCGGCCTGTATTAATAAATTTCTAATTATATTCCGATTTTTCAGTTATCCTATCACAAGCTCGGGGGTAAAGGAAGGTATAGTGAGGTAACCCGCGTGCCTCATAACTAACAAAAATCTGAGGAATGAGTTTCCATCGGACTCTCTTCTAAAATTTATCGATCTAAGCGACCGTTGTGTATGAGAATCGATTTCGATTTCCATCGAGGCACCAACCAGAAATTCAGGATGTCGGAGTCATGATTATCCACTAATCCAGACTGGTCCAGTGTGGTGGATTACGGCCTGAAACTACTTGTGAGGAGTAGCTAGGAGAAATCTGTGCCAGGGTACAGATCTCTTTTCGCTATTGCACAGATAGTAGGGCGTTATCATCAGCATACCATCAGCCATTGCTGGAGATATCGACCATAAACTGTAAGCCTCTTTCAAGGAACGCCACCACACACGATCATCGTTTCTGCTCATTCAACGAGCTTTTCTTTAAGCCGGTCCACCTGGTTCGCATTGCGCTCCATTCGAGGAATTCGTTTACCCACCCCAATGGTTATCGGTCCTGCGACAAACCGAGCGGTGCCACTTCAACTTCCTATGATCTCGAAGTGACTTATTGAATAATAACTGACATGACAATTTTTTTTTTTTTTTTATATAGACTAGTGGGCGGACGAGCAGGCGGTCCCACGTGATGGTAAGTGTTACCGCCGCCCATGGACACCTGCAACACCAGGGGGTATGCGGGCGCGCCGCCGACCTTGCAAAATCCTATTCACAGCTCTCTTGAAGAACCCCATATCGTAGCTTAATGGAAAGACCTCTTGAGGCAGTTCGTTCCACAACCTACGGGTTCGCGGTATAAAGTAATTTTAGGACCGAACAGTGCGCGACACCTCCGTATCGAGGAAATGCGGATGGACCGCACTTCTGTGACGGGAGGTGCGGTTATAGAAACCCGAGGTGGGAATTATATTGAACAATTCTTCAGAGCATTCCACATTGTACAGGCGGTAGAACACGCAGAGAGACGCAACGTCTCTCCGAATGCTGAGGGGTTCTAAACCGTCTGTGAGAGTGGGATCGTCGACAATACGAACAGCACGTCGTTGGATGGAGTCAAATGGGTCCAGTTGGTATTTCGGTGCACCGGCCCAGAGATGAGAGCAATACTCCATATGGGGCCTCACTTGAGCTTTGTAAAGCATTAGGAGTTGCCCGGAGGTGAAGTACCGCTTCGCTCTGTTCAGCACACCGAGCTTTTTGGAGTCCATTTTGGCCTTATTTTCCAGATGACCCCTAAATCCGACTTTGCTGGAGATGTCGACACCAAGGATCCCGATACTCTCCGAGATCTTAAGGGGTATGCTCTGAAAGCAAGGTGCTACGACAAAGGGGGCTTTTTTAGCGATGAATGCACAGACTTGCGTCTTATTGGGGTTGAAATCCACTAGGTTCACAGAACCCCAAATTTATGTACATACTACAAAATACTACAATTAATACTACAAAATACCGATGAATTCCAATTTTCCGTACTGACGTTTTCATGAACATCCCGAAATTATATTTTATGTGTGCATAAGACGCGACCGTAATAAAACACCGCATCTGCTATGAAACTAGAAAAGTAAATAAAAAGATATGTAATAAAAAGTGTCGTGACCTCGAACGTTCCAAGATAACGATCTACTAACATTCAGAACTGGAGCTATTTGCCAAATGTTGCTTGGCCACGTATTACATTTACCGTTCGTCAAGACATTGTTATCCACGCGACGGATGCGAGAGGGCAATGTAATATATTCATTGAGAGATTACGTTCAGTCATTACTGTGCGATAGCGGACACTTGTTGCTTAGCGACGAGGCGAGCCAGCCGCGCATGCGCACAATACTGCTACAAGTTTTATGAGACCCGCGCTGTATTTTACTACGTCTCATTATTGTGGAAGAGTTTTGCTGAGAAGATCAATCATCGGAGCTCTAGCATACGTCGTAATTTGCAGCTGACATGATATTGCAGGATGCATTCCGAAAGTTCTCTGAAAAGAGAAACCAGCTATTTTTATCTGCTTTCTAATTTCTTTTCAGAAATTTAATATTGCTACAAGGATCAATTTTGTAAAACATAAAACATACTCAAAATACATCTATAATTAGGCTACCTTGAGCATTCTATAGGTATATCTTCCTACTAAAAGATTGTATATTTATTGTCATTTTTGAAACAAATACAAATATTTTAACATTAGTCGGTGGGATTGCATGGGATAAATATGAATGAGATACGATGACATGGAATGGATTATACGCCCTCTTACCTAACTAGGTAGCATGACAAGTATTCTGCTGCGAGTCTATGTAAATTTATATAATTATAAATATGTAAATGATTGCCATACTTTTGGGTTTTATTAGTTATTTTTTTATGGACTAAGGCGGCAGATGGTCATACAGTCCACCTGATGGTAAGTGGATACTGTCGCCCATAGACATCCGCGATACATGCCAACATTAGTCTAAAATGACAGACGATGGCACGCCCCTGGATGCGCTGCTTACCTTTGGAGATATAGGAATGGATTTGGAGTAAGGGTTGGGTAAATGGAGAGGGATAGGATGGAAATCTGGCACATCTCACTCACTACCGAAACACGTATGTACATTAGAGAAATAAGATAAAGTGGGAAATGCAGTACATTTCAAGGTAGTCTTCTGTGAGAGTACAGAGTAATCAAAGATTCATAAGAATCTTTGTAATTGATCAAAGATTTCATGAGAAACTTTACAATTTCGAAGGCAACCGTTTAATGTAGAAAAACTCGTAGAAAAACTTTCAACATCAAGTATTCAGTATCGAGAGATTGCCGGAATTGTTATAATAACTCTGTAAAGTTATAGAACACTCATAAATCTTTTTCACGGCATTTTCTTTACGTGAAAACATTTATTTACAGGGAAATTGTTAGAGATTAAATTGTAATTGCGAGTATCATGCGCGTGTCCAACCCTTGTAAGCGATCGATCACCGCCCACGCATTCTCGGTTTTTCGCATTCTTGTGCAATGTAAGCGATACCTACAGCTTACACAGACTTACAACTTTAAAGCATTCTTTAAACCGGTGGTGTGTCTGCGTGGCGACGCGGAATGCGAATTCGATCGCATGATTTTGGTGATGAACCCCTGCAAATTAACGCGGTTGCCCGCTGTATTCAACACTGAATAGTGATTCTCGGAGCAATACATTTAATTTTATATTAATGAATGAGTATTACATCAATAAAACGTTAAATGTACATGATGACTTGGATAACATTATGTTTTGTTTTAATGAACGGAGATTTACATTAATTTCTTTCCAGAAAAAATCATGTAAAACTAAAGTTTATATAAAGAGATTATCTTCAAATTATATACAAATTCTTATAGACATAACTCCTGTATTAGTAGAACATTATCCAGTCCGCAAACCTCACTCAAGATCATTAACAGCGAATTGTGGGCGAAGTTAGTTGAAATTAATTCGGCAGTCGTGCGTCTCCTTAATTCTAAGGTGGAGGTGACGGTCCTCTCAGCACATTAATTACGTAGACCACAAATTGTACCTCACAAATGGATTGTGAATGCGGTTGTGACGGTGACGTACAATCACGAAGAGAATTGTTGAACGGTAGAATGGCGATTATTCAGGGTAATCAAAATTATCAAACATGGTGTTCGGCCGTCTTTAGAATAACACTATTCCATCTCTTCCCGCGGGTACGACAGGAGACTAAAGGATAACAAATCTGCCAACACAAGCCCTGAGGAACACCTCCTATGATGTTCCTCGCTGTGGTCGTCCTATTAAGGGAAATGTTGATGTTATCATTGAAAATTGAAGTAGATCGACACTTAAGCAGTCATCGAATTTCGGAAGAACTTAGCATTCACCACTCAACAGTTTTGGATCACCTGCATAAACTGAATTTGTATAAAAAGCCTGTATAGACCATTTAAAATAGTTTTTCGTTCAGAAATCCCAAAAAAAATATAACGATGGGATAATGGCTCTGTCAGAAAAATGGCGAAAGGTAGTCGAATTAAATGGACAATATTACAATAATACAAAAAAAAATCTTTATTATTTTCACTATAAAAAGGCCGCGAACTTATGGACTACTAATATTTAGAGAAAAAATAAACTGATCATATAAATAATTAAATCTGATGCTTTAAATAGTGATCCCGATATACTTCGTGTTTTAAAAGTGTTTAAAGGATATGGCATATCATTAGGAACGGTGCGTTAGACTAGCTAGTCGTTGTTTCCAAGCACGACCCACACGTAATAACCCCGAGTTCTATTTGCCTGACACGTAGTTAGGCCTAGTTTAATATTAGCTTGTCGCACACGATGTATATTTAATTTTGCAGGAGTGTCTGCGTGTATGTCACAATTTACATGGAAACTGGGTGTTTATTTGGTGGAGGCTGTAGCCTCGTGAGCAACCTGAGTAGGGTACAATTTACAAGCACTTGGCGTTTTTAAAAGTTTCAATTTAACTGTCCATTCTAATCCAATTTGTCCAAAACTGGAACAGACTACTTATAAGTATGTTTCACATTTTGTACAAGTTTGTTCATATTTCTATAGCACTGTACATTCTATAGCAAAAACAAAGCCTCCGTTGCTTAATAATAGCTTTTGTGTTACGTTCCAGTATTGATCTCTAATGCGATAAAGACTCTATCTGTGATACAAAGTACATTATATTTTTATCATCCCACATTTTAGTAATGTAATTAAGTCAGGCTTTATTAAAGGAAATGTTTAGTCTTGGGAAAATATCAATCAGTATGAACAGTGACGTAACAACGCAATGTGAGGCCCTTGGCAATTTTTTCTGGAGCCCTAAAAGAAAAGTCTAACGAAAGCCCTAAAAGACTGCCTCGTCTATGCTTTCATTATAGGTAGGTACTTTTAATGTCTTGTAGAACTTCAATTAGCTGAATTAGCGTCGGTGCAATCAAGTCTATTTTTGTAAATAACAGAATTATAACATAAGAAATAAACATCACTAATTGATTTTATAATTTTATTCACTTTTTATTGTTATAGTCATACATGAAAATTTTTTTTCGGGCTTTCATTTCGGCAAAATTGTCAATTAATTCATCAAAGTCCAAATTTCGGACCAAGGAATGTTCAATTGACGGAATTGCTAAATGGTGCATGCAACCTTTCTTGTCCCGTGGAATTCCTTAAATGTATTTTTATTAATTTTAACGGCAAAATTGCCAATTAATTCATCAAAGTAAAAAATAATTTTCTATTGATGAGAAGTTCTTTGTATTTACATATTTAATAGTTGAAAATATCTACATTAACGATAATCTCAAATGTTTGTTACTAAAGACCGTTCTTACCGTGTGTGTATTCAAAATTATATATTTTTGTACTTAGCTATAAGCCAAGCATTTCATTGTCGTTCGTATCTAGAGGGCAGTATGGGCTATGTAGCTCATGCCTGTGTCCCATAGTGTAGTATTACATCCACTCCTATTTTTGTCTATTAAAAAAATATATATGGGAATATAATTTTAATCAGATAATCGAGTACCAAGCTAGTTTATTAGTACCTACATAGCGCCGATCGATGGTAGTCACGAAACGCCAAGCCCAGTGTAGCCAGTGCTTTTGTCTACATATATGGACTGCACGCCACTCGTACAAACTTTATGATTTTAGGCATCATAAATACAGGAAAATCCGAATTGATCCATCGAAAGAAAATCTTTTTCCAGTCCTGCTACTGCCACTGTCCTGTCCTATTGTTACGCCGCTGAATATGAATATATTTCACATAAATATGAAACACACTTTACCTGGGCTATCATTACACTTTTGTAGCTATTTTTATGAGTGAATTTATACGACAAATTAATAAGTTTTAATTAAAGAATAATTAATAATAAAAACTCGCAACAACTGATAAAATTTATCTATTTTATAAAAATATTTTAAAATTTATACTTGCCTGCTTGAAAATACTGCTATAAATTTCTGCCATAACATTTTCGGGGTATACGAAGTAAAATACCGTAACGTTCGCCATGAAAACCTACATCATAAAAAAAAATACCTAAAAGAAGTCTTATATTTATGTATTGACTGGAAGTCTGTAACTTGTACCAATAGAGAAGGGTGAGCCGAAACATTGGGGGGTTGGCGCCAGACGCCACAGCGTCGCGACTAACACCGGAAAAAAACAAGGAACAAATTTCAAGTACCATTCAAATTGATAAAATATATTGTAGAGCGGGCGGTGGAATTAAATATCCCAATATCGCCGTATAAGACAAAATGGCTGTTTTCTATTCGTACCTACGTATATAATTAATCTATTTTTCAAAGGTCATTATTGATTCATATGGATATTTTAAGACATAACTTTACAACATTAGTAAATACCTTTTTTAATCATCAGCCTATGGCTCTCCACTGTTAGATATGGGTCTCTGTCAAGGCTCACCATCACACTCGACCTTCCGCTCTTCTCATCCAGCCGCTACCGCTAAACTTTTTCAAGTCGTCGGTCTATCTGGTCAAAATTGGGCGGGCTCTCTCTCTCTCAACTTCAACTGTGCTCTGTTTCTCATTCTTATCTTAATCTATTTAATTCATAACCAAATCCGTATTGTGTTAGTAAAATTGGCTCATACTAGAATTAAAGGACTAGTGTACATTGCTTATTATTGTTACACTACAGTCTTATAATTTACGACACATACATTCCTATATACATGAACTAAACGCACATAAATGAATATTATTTAATTATACATTTATTTAAATGATAAAAAATATTTAAATATTCAATAACGACACTCATTGAAATAAACTAAATTTTCATTGAACCATAACTTAAGTTGTGTTTGGGCCCCTATGTAAAAGAGTTACAAAAATTTAATTCTTGTTATGGTTGTCTTGATAACTAAACACAACACATTCTGACAATGAGTATAGTATGCTACAACGCGTTTTAACACGTTGACTGCCGACTACGATATAACTCGAAGATTGCGTTCTTTTCTAGGACGCCAACTACGAGATATCTCGTCCTTGTTTACATGCCATTTTTGTGCAGCTACGATTAAACTCGGAATATATCAGTGCTAATATCGATAGATGGCTTCTGGGAAAAGAACAAAAAATCAATGCTGGCTTGCATGAACAGAAAATTTATTAAAAAACGAAATTTATTAAATTATAAAAATTAACTGAAATTCAAGAAATAAAATAATATTTTATTTCTTGAATTTGAATTTGGCCAGATTTCTGAAAATTACCGTGGCAGTCAACGTGTTAACAATTGCGTATAACTTACGGCATATTCGTTATTCAAGAATAGTTTCGAAATCGTAGCGCTAATATTGATGTTTTTTGTTTCATGTGCCGTTTTTGTTCTGCTCTTCATTATATACAGGTGAGTTATTAATTTTAATTAATTTAAAATCTAAATTATGCAGTAAATAAATTAAGAAAATATCCGTAATTAAATTGTATTTTCAAACGCAATTTGTAAGTAGTGTAGTGACATAGGTTGTCTTGTGGCCTGTAAAGTGTTTACATTTAACTTAGATAAGTAGTAATTAGGTAGGTATGTAGAAGTAGGTATTCGTGATTATTTGTCTATGTAAGAATGTGTTCCCTTACTTTACAAATTGTTTGCATAGACCTATATTCCTTTCAAGATGGTAAAAACTTTCTTTATAAATATATACCTATACAGTATACAGTCATAAACATATACAAGCTCGTCCTATTCCTTTCTGGGTTCCATAGTAGGAACAGTAGCAAGAAGAAGTCGTTCCTGACATGATTTATTTTTAAGTAAGAAAGTAATCCCCAATTTCTGAGGTACTTTTTTAATTTGTGATCTTATACAGGTTTCAATAAAATATACCTGCATCCTCTTAATCTCCACCATTAAAACTAACAACTGTTGTTGTTATACTACTGTTTTCTGAACTTATCCCCAAAAAGTTTTAGTTTTTAATTTCTTCGTTCCCCATTTTTTGTATTCAAATTCAAATCATTTATTTGCAATGTGACTAAATAATACGTCGTTTTCAAATACAGAATCAACACATTTGCCAGAATTGCTGTGCGAATTTATTGAAAGTTTTACAAATTACATTAATAGAAGTTACAGGTTATAAAGTAATTTGTGTAATACATCGCTCGCTTGCAATTTCTGTTTCTCAGCAGTTTGACGACGTTGTATATATTTTTTTACATTTCTAGGTACTTACCTAACATTAAAATATTGTTAATTTTATATGAAAAACTCTTAATTTAAAAAAATGGGTAAAAAAAGGTTATATTTCACGATAGAGGCTGTAGGTATTTTTTTATGTAACCCTGTATAGTTTTAAATGAGTCCATACACACAATAAGGTCCGTTTGCTCAAATAACGCCGTCATGACTTCACTTGCGATGATGACAAGCATCCAAAATCTTTGTCAGCTAGTAAAGGATAACATATTGAGACGTAATTTTAAATTATAATCTTCTTTAAACTTTTTCTTTCAAGAATCATTCGAAATTACTCGCATTTCAGTGTATTTCAATAGACCATACATTCCAGACCTCAAGTCCGAAGAGAGGTTTAATAAACAATTTTATTATTTCAGACCGAGTGACGTTTAAACCTGAGAGTAAGTCCATATGGTTTTGTGCCAATTTATCTATGTTTAGAGAGTTTACAGCGCTTTGAAAACGCTAGAATAGAACTAATTAATGCTTTCACGTGTTGCCTTCGTAGAATTAGGGTCTCAGTACCACATTAAACATTAATTTAGAATCTTCGTGTTACATTAAACACATTAATTTCACATGAGTGATGTTAGAAAGCTTAGTGAGTTAAAATTGAATAACAAACAAAACTTGTATGTATATGTTGAAATCATTTTACCTTGTATGTTTCTACAGAAATAAACATAATGTTTATTTGCAATAATCTAGACTGAAATATGTTTACTGAATATTTTTTTGTTGAACATTAACTTTTTCTAAATAGCTTATTTCTTCTGTCCAAGTTAATCGTTTTAGAAATGAAAGATGTTCTTTTACTAGATTTTTCAGCAAGAAGTTTTGAAATTCTGACTAAAATTTAACAGAAATTTACAGATTAATAAAAGAATATCTGCTTAAAATGTAAATTTCTTTGAGAACAGAGGTATATACTCAAACATCATAAAATTACGTTGCTAAAATAGTTATATTAAAGTTTTAGTCCGTTGTAATTATTGTATGCAGTTCTACAAATGGCGCAATCACAATGACTTTATTGATATTAAAAAGTCCCGATCACCTGGTTTATGTGTAAAACGGAATACAAAAGTTTGAAACTAAATAGTAACTAGCTCCGTTCACATCCACAATTATACATTAGTCTTGCAAACTAGATCTTATTTAGGCACTACATTAAAAAGCAAGATACCAATATTTATTTTATATTAAGTACCTTATATTAGTACCAAATTGCCGAAATTTTCTAAATAAAAAACGTAGGTAACAAACAATGACGCAGAAACAAAAATCCCAAATAATTGCAAAATAATTCTCAATAAAACAGATTTCGGTAAACACGTGAGAAGGAAATTGCAACTAACAAGATTGTATGTAATCAATTGCACAAAGTAGATGAACAATTAATTATTCAATTATTTACCTTTCGTATCCATTTGGTATATTCGATAGTATTTTTATTAGTTTATTAATTCATTTTGGATTATTGGATTGGTTTATTAATGCATTATTCATTACAATGACATAGTATTATTATTATTAGCGGGGACAGTTTGTCCCCTTATCCCGGGACACTGTTGAACATTAATCAGCATTGATCACGAATGAACATTGATGTAGTAACATTTTTGTAATACAATTTTTCCACACTATATGATTAGGTATAATACATTATTCACGATTGACATAATATTAAACATAAAAACTGTCAAAAGAATTTGTCAAAGTTCATAAGTATATCTTTTTTTGCTGAATAATTAATTTTACACAATACAATACCTCTTATAGCCACTACCGACAAACTTCATGTGCATTTAACCGAAAGGCGTCCAGTTATTGAGAGAGAGATAGAGAGCGGTTAATGGTATGTTTATTTAAAACTTAAATAATAAAAAAATATATATTGGAAACAAATTTATATACAGCTAAATAGATATTATAATCTACGATTTCCCTGAAATATACCTATTTGAATACAAAAAATTATCGCGAAAATAAGTTAAATAAAATACGCGAGTAAAAACCGAACAACTTTTTTTTGGTTGTTGAATATTCAGTTTATTTCGGCAAGTTGTTTACACGTAACAAACTTTTTCGTTGCGGCTGTCGTGTTATTTATTATTACCAATTTATTTGTATGAGTGTAATATTACAAAAAAAATGTTATGTAAGAATAAACAAACGTATTTACATAGTAAAATGTTTTGAAATGTTAGCTGAGTAGTGTAGTTTTTAATGCAAACTCATGCTTATTGTGGAAGTCCGTTTTAGAGTGATTTTAGGCTTAACAAAAACGCTTGTAGTTTAAATTGGCTATAAAGCAAAATTAACACCAGCTTCTAGTGTGTAGATTTGATAAAATTAACGAATTACACTTATATATAATTAGTATAAAGTAACTCCTAAATTACGTCGTAGCTAATGATAATAAAAACTCACATAAATGTTTAATCAGTAGGAAAATTAGAAATCAAAATAAAATTCATTTAGTAAAAAGCGTGCTAACTTACTCAGTTTTGGTTAAATCAAGAAATAGCAAAAAAGAGCTTTAGAAAATAGACTTAGGATTAATATAGAGGTAGTTGTGTTACCGTTATTTATCATTTGTGTTTTAATTTATAAAATTATGGTATGTTATGTTATGGTAAGTATTATAGTGTTAAGCATTCTAAGTATTTCTTCTTATATTTTTAATCGATAGATTAAAAATATAGGAATAATATAAAAGTAACTGAAAAGGACGATGGGAAAATATGTATGAAAGCACCAACAATCATAACTAATCCACCAACAAATACAAAATATGTATGACAGTAGTCCCAATCCACCAACAAATACAAAATATGTATGACAGTATTCCCAATCTACCAACAAATACAAAATATGTATGACAGTAGTCCCAATCCACCAACAAATATAAAATATGTATGACAATAGTCCCAATCCACCAACAAATACAAAATATGTATGACAGTAGTCCCAATCCACCAACAAATATAAAATATGTATGACAGTAGTCTCAATCCACCAACAAATACAAAATATGTATGAAAGTAGTCCCAAACCACCAACAAACATATAATTATTGACAATGTATTTGTTTTTTTATCTACCATAAGCAATCGTAACTGTAAAGCGATGAGGTTTTTTTACTAAAATGTACAATTATGAAGAATATTTTAACAAATAAAAGATAAGTATAGAAAAGCGATTTATACCATGATTCGCTCGTGCTTTCATTTGAGATATATATCTCATATACCTATATATATAATATAAACACATAACATAGCTGCTTTATATAGAATAGTAAATCGCTAAGTATATTTCTATTGTAGTAATTATTATGCACTTGATTTGTATATGTCAGATAATACAGATACAACATCAACCATTCAATTACAGTAGCCTTCCCAATGTGCATAATGTTCCAAATCCCTTCTTTTTATTTTTGTTGGTCACACAACATTAACTGGCAATATGTGTTAATTGTACCACTAGTAAACATTTAATATAAGTTGTTTTAAAGTAATTGTATAAATATATATCTCATTGAGGTATATTGAACATGTCTATTTTTTTTTTTGCGACATTTTTTCCCATCGTCCATTATGTTTATTTGTAATCGACCTCATGGAGTCGCGTAGCGATATGACAAAAGGTAGATAGAGACATAATAAACTTTTTATTGTACACCAATGCATGTTGCAAAAAAGACAATTCACGTAAGTAACACGAAAAGTATAACAGGCGACCTTATCGCCAAAGCGATCTCTTTCAGGCAACCTTTGAGTATCAATGTGAATGTGAAGGCAATTTTCAGGCAATGTGAAGACAGATAACAAATAAAGATAGATGGTGCAATTAAAAATAATCATCTGGCAAAAGAGTGAATTTGAAATATTAATATGGTGAAAATATCGTAAGTATGATAAGTAATGACAATAGTTTATCTTCGAATTTATTGAATGTAACAAATTAATTAATTAATGCCCTCAATATACAATATACAAAAAAACACATTTAAAATTTTACGATTCAAATAACCGAAACCATAAGGACCACACTATGCAAATAAAGTAGCAACATTATTTTCAAGTTTGACATCTTTACTTGTCAATTGTGTCTCCGGTATTAAAAAACGAACGTGAAACCACACAGGCTTTACTGCATACTATTTGTATTTTCGTAGTTTTTTATGCCGTGTGATGTCGGCTGACACACATACACATAACATGACTATGTTCGGAGTGAGACCTAACTTTGGGACTATTTGTGTTGGCGGCTTAGACGAAGATCGTTTTCAAACATTGTTATCGTATGTGATCAACTTCTCATCGCCTGTTACGGTTCTCTTCAGAAATGGATCGATTTCATTTCGTTATAGCAACATGGAAATTCTACTCACCTGTTTCTGTCATTTAAATTATGCGGCACTCAAAACATTAGCTTTTTACAAAAATCAGTTTATGCAGGTGATCCAAAACTGTTGAGTGGTGAATGCTAAGCGCTTCCGCAATTTGGATACTGCTTATGTGTCGATCTGGTTTATTTTTTTCAATAATCACAATATGACCGCAGCGAGGAACATCATTCACATCAAAATTACCAGACCTGAATCGACTGAACCATTTTGCTTTAGTTTTAAATAAATCATCTTCTCCGTACACACCACACTCTTTTCGAGCACTAGAGTTCATACTCTTGTCGAAAAAAAATTGTAAAACATCTATAATTTTCTCCCAACTGACTTCCATTTTCAAATAGTTAAAAAATATGAAACTTAACTTGTAATTTCAATTTGCCGTCATTACAAAAAAATCCGCTGTCAAACGGTATATCACTTTCCCGAAAGTGATCAGTGTTGCCAGAAATATAGCACACTACAGCCATACGTTCAAAAAGGCCGCGAACTTTTCCGACTACCAAATATAAACATATTCATTACTATTGACGTATATATTATATTTTAATATACAGCATTTTCTGTAGCGTACCGTCTAATGTTAACACAGCGCTCCAATTAGCTGAGTTTCTCGTCTTTACACTGAAGTTAGCGGTTGCATTTCTGCAGTCATCTCTCGCACAGAGACAACATGACAAGCGGAAATTAAGCTAAGAGTGTGATGCAAGTATAGATTTTCTTCATAACGGTAAGTTTCCACTAACCGACATTATCAGCTATTGCCGCCACTGTTTTTCGTAATTCTGTTTCCATCTACGAGTAGGGATTGAGGGAAGTCTCTCATTCCATTATATTCCCATCCCATTAATCCTCCTTATTTCCTACTTTACTCCCCATCTCATTTGCCCACTAAGCATTTGCCCAAATAAGAACCTTTAATCCACTCCGTGGGCTTTTTATCATTATTAAATAATGTTGACATATATCACGGACCTCCAAACGTGACAGAATTCACCAAATCTGCCGCTATATTTCTACAAATAAAATGTGTTGGGAGGTCTACTCGGTGCAACATAGTCGAGGTTGTAGGCGAAACGCGAGGACCCGACACATGGAGAACGATAGTGTACGCTGCACACATTCGCGGGGCGCACTCGACTAACCACGTCACCCCTCTCTCACAAAAGATTACATTGAAATGTACTTTCAAGGTACAGTCGACAGTTCAAGGTACAGTAAGTACAGAGGGTGCGCTAACGTTGTCGTTCTGGACTAATGTTGGCACGTATCGCGGATGTCCATTGACAACAGTATCCACTTACCATCATGTGCACTGTATGCTCGTCTGCCACCTTTTCTCCGTGAAAGAAACACAAAACTGAATCGAGAGACTGTCTTGAAACAGAAATGTAAGATTAGACCTACAAGATGAGTATTGCAGACAAGTCCATTTGATGGAAAATGTAGACGCCCCATTTAATGGAAAAGACCTTATCTTCGCTTATGTCATCCACAAACTACAGAAAGCTGTGTCGTGAAACTTTGATCCAAACGAGGTTATACATATATAAGGCCCCTCAAGAAGATATCTAGGTACTGAGATAAGACATGCCTTGGCTGGACACATTGGTTGAAGGATTGCGGTTATACAAAGAGTCACCGAAATAACGGAAATTTGAAACACGTTAACTAGTTTAAAATAAATGAAACCGTTCAAGCGAAAAATAAAATTATTTTAGGAAATGAATCAAAAGGTTACAAATAAGTAAAATTTTATTATTCTATCTAAAACATTGGTAGTACTCATTACTCAGTACGGGGTAACGACCTGGCATATAGCACGGCGGCGGAGCAGCGGCGTGGCGCAAAATAAAAGATATACTAGAAATGAACAATCAATTATGATAAAAAACCTATTGTAAAAACTGTTAGAATCGATTCTACTCTCAATTCTGAACAACCTATTTTTTAGCTTTTGAGTTATTTCAATGACTCTTTTAGGTAAGTTATCGCATAGCACTCCCCATGCCATAAGTTGACGGTGTGATGACTCGTTCAACAGGTCTTGTATTCGATTGCCTGAGGGACCAATATCTGAAACCAGCGGGATCTTGGCATTTTTTTATTCATCTTTATGCGGGTGTTTGTTATATCTACTAGATGTACTAGCTCGCGAGTGAGATATAAAAATGAGCTAGCTCATCTCCTGTGAATCAACTTTTATCTAACTCACCGTCGCTTTTACTATATTATAATATCATCTAGTTCACTCTTTCAAAACACGCTGTATCGTTCTCACTCGGGACGCGCGACAATAATAATATCCTTTATTTTTTAATTACTTAGAACAAAGGAAGGGGGTATGTTTATCATTTAAAATTCAAAATGAACGTTATGGTATGCATCTAAGATACATACTCGTATTTCCTCGTATAATTTACAATACACACATTTAGATTGATTCACTCAATACTCTCGCTCAATCGCTGTATATATTTCACTCAGATAATTGAGCTAGTGTCTTTAAATCTTACAGTAATATATTCTTCGCATCACTAATAGCTACGTCACATACAATCCTAATTATCCAAACAGGACCGTAACATTATGACATAGTGACGGGTACATCCTCAACTTACATCCAAGTTTCAAATAATTCAAATTGTCTCAAGTTATATTCTGCTTTGTCGATCAATTGTTGTGCTGGTACATTTCAAGTTAGTTTTGGGTTAAACTTCGTTTCAATTCCGTGTCGTAAACAATTACAATTTCATGTTTAATCTGTCATCGGATTCCCAAGACTTTCAAGTAAATAATGCTTATGTAATCAATACCCACTAAATAAAAAAATAGCTCCACACTCAATGGTCCACATTAGGCTGACCTTCTCGGGAGTCCAGAGTCACATCACATACAAGAAATTCATTTGAAGTGATTTAGATTCCGAAGACTAATAGTTTCTAAGAGTAAATAAATCCTTGGCCTTTTTTACTTTCTTAGACTGTATAAACCTATTATGCAGACTACATAAGGTTCTTGAGAAGCAATTAGGCGTAGGCAATCAGTTCCGTATGCTGTGGAACGAACTGCCTCAAGAGGTCTTTCCATTAAGCTACGATATGGGATTCTTCAAGGGAGCTGTGAATAGGATTTTGCAAGGTCGGCGGCGCGCCCGCATACCCCCTGGTGTTGCAGGTGTCCATCCTTACAGTTCCAGGTTAAAGAATAGTACCTATTAATGCGACCTTGTCTAAACCCAAAGGCTTGGAGCAGTTATAACGTGAAGTACTGATATTTTAAATTAAAAACAAGATTTTATGTGATAAATGCAAGTAAAAGCACCAAATCTCGTTGTTCCTTAAGCTATTATATCTCGAAGCTGTTTACATTATACCGCCTAACCACTTCAAACACCCTAAAAGAGACGGAATTCGCATTATACAAGCTGTTACGTTAACATCACTGGCCTCGCATATTCAAATCACATACATATTCCACTCCTATTATAGACTCAATTTTAGATTCCATTCGAGTTTAATAGAGAAGGAGACTCTCTCTTCAAATTAGTAACTAACTAGTAAATACAAACGGCTTGGTTTAAACAGCCAAAGTACCTCAACTTTGTGATACAAACATTCAACAGTCTCAAGTAGCTTCCTCTACCAGCAATGAACAGGGAATCAACTGGAATTTTGCCGCTTTTATTTCGTAGCTGAGTACGAAAATGAGACAATCTGAGATTTTTTGAAAGTGACTTTTCAATCCAAAAGTCGTAATATCTTCAAATAGATATATATTACGAATATATATATATAGGTTATAGATGGTGAAAAATTATTTGCACAAGTTTAAAAAGGCAGCTATGTTAGATGGAGTATATGAATTTAATTGCGACACACAAAGAATTAACGTAAGTTTTAATAATGTCGACGGAGTGCGGTCTCATGTCGCGCGCACAGAGTTTCGATTAAATTATTGATTTTTTAATAAAACTTTAAAAACTGTTAGCGTGACGTCATAGGACCATACTTGCCATTTCTTAATACCAAATTTACTTTTGTAAAATTAAAATTGAGCGAGTCGCTATCATATTGTACAGAGGTATATTCAATAAGTAGAATTCTTCAAAATCTACCTAAAACTGAACTGAAATCCAGTTCCTCAAAGAAATAAATTTAGGCTAGGCAAGATTTTTTTCTACCCTACAGCAAAACACCGTTACGGCATTATTCAAGGGCCACTTCAGTACAAAAAGTCTCCTCTTTAGAATTAATTTAGCAGATGATAACATCTGTACATGGATTCGGAGAGCAAATGTAGTATGTTAGGGATACACAAAAGATCCCATTGGTTCGAAGTGATTAGGAATTCTAGTGAATAAATAAGATACTCACTGCGATTTAAGTTAAAGATATGTATTTAAGATTGTGATTTGTATTTATCATAATTTTTGATTTAGTTCAACAAATTTAATTTCAAAAAAATATCCATAATATACCTATGTTAGTAACCACAAATCATAACCAAGTCTTAGTATTAAACTATGGGGAACAATATTAAAATTAAGATGCGACAATCCAACCCTGCATCCACGCACTGGCTGGTTTGCAATCCTTGTCCATAGGCGCAGCATTGGACTGTCCCATCTGGCTGCAATAGTGCACGGGATGCAGTTGCCGCTGGCTCCGATATTATAATCCAGTAGCAAACATAAATGCTCATGAAAAGTGGGACACATTACCAGCCGGCGCAATTTCCAGCGTTCCAATTTTAATCTTGATCCGTTATTGTATCTATCACTTATTGTACTGTTCCATTTACATATTCAATATTCCTGATGACAAGCGCTGCCAACATGTCAGACGTCACGCGATCCAATGATTGTCGCCTTGGAATATTTACATTAAAATAAATACATCGATACGACTACAATCGAACTACTGTCTGTTTGCGTTAAGAATGCCGTGACTTATCCATCATTCAAGACAATAGGCGTCACATTTTTTAACCAATAGTGTTTCTTAAAATTCTTACATCTGTTTCACAATAACATATTATCTCACTCTCACTCGATACTTCGTGTGGATCGAACGTGTCTGTTGTTTCATAAAGTATCGTTTTTTATCGATTTAATATCGATGTTTCATATCCGATTTATAAGGATTGTAACATATCTTTATTATAAGGTGGGCGCATATGTCTCATATGTCCTGGTGTTGCAGGTATCCATGGGCAGCGGCAGCTTGCCCGTCCGCATCATTTCATATAAAACATAGAATAAAAAAGAGAAAACGTCTACTTTCGTTATCCTTAAAAATATTGCGGATACACATTTGGAGAAAGGAAATATGTTCATTATAGATAAATTTCTTACATCGATTAATTTTAAATGATAGTTTTCAGATTGAAAATTAGTTACTGTGTTTAAAAAATTGTGTGTTACATTGCATCATGTGAAAAATATTGTAAATTATATAAAAAAGTATCTCAACACAATAATTAACATTTTAGTGTTGTAAATATCTTACATTCCCAGAGGCCCTGTTCACAGTCCGGTTGACCGGACTAGTGAGACCTTTTGTTCTCAGAAGTCCGGTCGTAGTATTCAACCGGACTACTAAGAAAAAAAATTAACCGGACTACTCGTTTTAAAACGAATCAAGAACGAATATTTTGTACAGTCGCGCCATGTTATTTTAAATAATTTATTTAAAGTGAATCAGGTTCGAGGGACAGCAGTGGAATAATTCGAACTAAAGCAACCGGCCTGAACATACAGCTATTAAATTTGCATTAGTAGGTATCTGAACCATATCTCAAGTACACAATGCACACAGGCCACGGCCTAAATATTGTTCACATAATTAGTATCTAGACTAGATAGAGGTCCGTAGTGCCGTAATTAGTGTTAGAGGCACGTTCCCCGGTTTACACAACAGAGTAGTACGGATACTGCTTGTTTATCTAATCATAACTATGGTTACTGGAGAATCATAATTGGACGCCGTATCTTATGAACTGTCTAGATACAGAACAGCTCCTTACATCCTTGTATTGTCTGACTTTGTTAGGTAATCAATAAGGTTATATTCAAATGTTTATTGTGAAACATCTTGTGTGTACTCCATCGAACTTCCGCCCACGAGGAGCTGTCAGAGGGATTGTAAATAGGTTATGTGATTAAGTAGTGTTATAAGGTGTTAAAAAGTATTAAAATGTCAGAAGAGATTCGGCGGTTTAATTAATACTGTCCGAGGAAGAGGAGCCATCCTGCGTGCATATATACATATATATATATATATATATATATATATATATATATATATGCATATATATGCATATACAAACACTAAAAACCCAAGCGATAAACAAAAAATTTCATAAAAAGTAATTAAAGTTATTACGCTTCTTATCCAGGAGAGGTTAATAAGTTTGAGTGATTAGCCCTACGGTAAACCCTCCTCTGTTTAGATTTGGTACCGGCAGTGGTAGTGGGGTGTCGCCGGCTTTAGAATAGAATCGTCCCGTTTTTTCCCGTGAGTGTCATAAAAGGCGACTAACAAAGCGGATAACAAAGCGATAGCGACATTGTTTTCCGTTAGTCGCGTTTTACGACACCATAGTGATAGCGATACGCACTGAGTAAATACCCCACCTCTAAAAGAGTGAACTCGTCAACCCGCTTGGTCAGCGTACCATTTAGCTCGAGTCCAGCAATGATGATAAAAACGCTGATTACGAGTAATTGATTAATATCATATCAGATTATAACGACCCACACACACTGCAGAGCACAGGTCTACCCTTGCAGTTACAAGGAAGTATTGGGCCATAATTCACCGCGCGGGACTAGTGTAGATTGGTAGATGTTAGGCGGATATATTCCAGGTTTTATTATTGAACTCATGAGTTCACGAATGTTAGACTAAAGTCCCCAAGATCCCTGCAAGACCTGCAAAGAGCTGCAAGACCCCTCTTACAGCTCGTATACTGATAGTCTCTTCTTCGTAATATAAGCAAGCAACAATGCCACTTCAGCTTGCTGATCCTTTGGGCTATGGAGAAACAGGCTGATAGGGTATTTGACTTATGGTATTAATAAGTTTGATAAAACAATTTTGTACGCCTATTAAGTAACCTATGGATAATACAAAATTTTAACTTAACATAATTTAACATTTATTTTCTAGCAAATAAATAATTTTATTTCTCGATACGCCATATACCAGTAAATTTCATTCATATGAAATGAAAAGGGCAAATGTAGCAGACATGTCCAGCAGAGCCATTAGTAAAATATAATTAGATTTTGTATGTGAAATGTTAAATTAAAACATTCGCTTCGCTTGAAACACTGACAATAAACAGTAAAACAGAAAATTGACTACTAACCAGTACTGCAGCTGCAGTGTTTCATATTACCGTAACACCACACGTCTCTAACCTAATTATTTGTGTAGTGTGCAATTGTACCTAAGGACCTATCTAATGAGCTCAGCAGGCGATGTAAAGAGCGACGCGCGGAGATTCTTTGTTGGATAAAATCCATAGCGATGCTGGCAGGGCACAGTAAGCGGATTGTACACTAGGCGGATTTGATAAAAGCCCTATACACGTGTGTAGGGTTTAGCTGGTATTTTACACAGGTACTAAAATTGTAAACTAAAATAAGTTTAAATAGATTTAAACTTTATGTACAGAGAAAAATGAATTTGATGTTTTTAATGCTAACAGAGTATTTCAAAAGACCGATGTTTCAAAAGATGCCAGTCGGAAGAGAAATTTCTTTATTTTGCTTGTTTTAGAAAAAAAAGGTTAGCTTCACGAAAACTAGTAATACAAGTGATGATAAAAATTTGAAGCCGGGTAAAGATTGTGTGAAGAAGTAAGAATGGGATGTGGAATGGTGAAGAAGTAAGAATGGGACTTCCCATTCTTACTTCTTCAATGGTGAAGAAGACGAATGCTGATAAGAAGGTTATTAGAAGAATGAAGGTGAAGCGAATGAAGATGAAGAAAAGATAAAGAAAATACATAAAAAAAAAAAAAAAAAAAGATGAAGAGCAGAGGAACTGGAAGCGTTCTTTTAAATACATAGGAGCTTGAGGATTAAAGAGTATAAGATAAAGATTACTGTAGTATGTGCTAGTAGTAATTAATGCTAATACCTAATGCTAGTTGTTTTAATGATAATAATAAATTTATTAATAATAAAACTTCAACATTTTGAAAGTAAAGAAAACCGCCAATCTTTTGAAAATTGTTAAGAATTGCCCATAAGAGTTACCCACAGCATATTGTATGATATTAATATTATATGTACTCATCATGTATATTTGCTTGTAGGTAAATTATTTCTCCTGTTTGTCGTCTGTATTATACATATATCCAGTATCTAAACGTCTTCCTATCACTCACGAACGAATGAAGGAGAGGGGGATACATTGTAATCATTTTACTTATATTTAATAAAGATTATTGAACATACCCGTAGAAGAATTTCATATATTTTATATTAAAGATTGAAATATAGTCTAGGAAGCGGTTCATCTTTTGATGTCGAACCTTTAATATTTCGGAGTGAGAGCATTGAGCCGTAACGCGAATTTTATACGCGTCCCTCGTGTAACGAAGACTATCGATTAGGTATTATGTACTCACTTGACGCATTGGATAATACTCGTAGGAATATATGCCTTTTGTGAAAAGGTGCCTGAAATGTAATACTTAACAACGATACATTATACTTATTAATACTTTACTTTGGCCATGTGGTGTCAGCCAGCTTTAGATTAACACTGCTCCATCTCTTCCCGTGGGAGCCGTAAAAGGCGACTATGACTCAGTAAAGCCGTTACCACCACCCCTGAGGTATTACACTACCTCTAAAAGTGTGGACTCGTGAAGCCGTTTGGCCAGCGTAGCATTTTTAGGTCATACATCTCTCTTGCACAAGATAATATATATGATGTCCAGCAATGGACGATGACTGGTTATGATACGATTAGTATATTAATACTTACCATAATTATTATGCACACTAAGTGTGTGTGTCCTGGCATTAATAATTAGATATTTCATGACAGTACTGCCATACGTTCGCCAGATCATTGCCTCCTACAGCTGCTTTACGATCCACTGAGATAATGCCGTCATTACTTGGAGTACTTTCTCATTGGGACTAAATTTGTACAATATGCTCATTTATATAGCTAGATTTATTGAGCATTTTGTAAAATAGACCTTATTAGGTACAGGCATATTAAAAAGACTAGGTTGCTAACTGTAGGAGGCATTCCAAATAGTCCTTCTTCTTTTGTCTTCATTCTGTAGTGACTATGAAACTCTATTTATATTAAAAGATGTTCAAGTGAAACTAGTGGGTCAATGTTTAATGGTCAGTAGGACCTACTGTCAATGTTTAATGGTCAGTAGGACCTACTGTCAATGTTTAATGGTCAGTAGGACCTACTGTTAATGTTTAATGGTCAGTAGGACCTACTGTCAATGTTTAATGGTCAGTAGGACCTACTGTCAATTTTTAATGGTCAGTAGGACCTACTGTCAATGTTTAATGGTCAGTAGGACCTACTGTCAATGTTTAATGGTCAGTAGGACCTACTGTCAATGTTCAATGGTCAGTAGGACCTGCTGTCAATGTTTAAAAGGAATTAAAAATACATGCGTGTCAAAATAGTTTCACTTGTACATCTTTTAATATAAATAATAGCTACTTTTAAATTACATATTCTCAATGTTTGTTTCTGTTTCTTGATGATTACGAAAATTGGTTTCTGTTTGCTTCCCGCTAGCAACAGTGGGACACAAATTGCATATAAATACGTCATGTACAAGTGTATTATGTAATGGAATTCGCTTAAGTGCAATTTTGCATACTCTGTCGTATTTGTAGCTGGCCCGACCGAAAACTGGCATACATTATGAAGCTCGTATAAAACTAAACTGATTGTAAAATTTAACCAAGAATTTTCGCGTGAAATTAGCGTCCCATTTGCTAATTGATTTAGTTTCCCTTACAACTAGTTAAGAAAATTATTGTTTTGTCCCATTCCGTAAATTATTTGATAAAGAAATCTCGCATAAATCTTTTCGACTTTCATAATCGACGTCTTCCAGGAAATCAGTCTGTCCGACGACAAACAATTCACATGAATTTAGAAATTAAATTTATTTGTCGCCAAACGGTTATGAAACGATTGAGTCTCACTAATAAAAACCACACTTTTACGAGTAAGAATTCATAGAACATGTAAACTTTTGCACAAAAGGATTGCTGATAAAAAGAATTTCGAGACCTTTCAACACTCATAAACACTCCTATCAACGGCTGTTCTGATAAACGCCTACACCATTTTCATAGAACGAAATCGATAAAATGTTGATAACGAGTAGATAACGTTGTAGCACTTTATATCTGAGTTGTTATGCTTTTATTTTGTACATTTAATATCAAAGCACATAAAGCATTGGCCAACAAAGCGTTCGCACGATTATAAACTTTTTGCGTTCGTAAACGAGATTCTACAGTAACTTTAAAGTTCATTTTCGTTGCTTTATTGAATGAATAGATTTTTACTACAGTGTTATATTTGCGATTGGCACTACCTAACCGCTCATTGAATCAGTTGATAAGGAATTGCATATGAGTTCGTATCTGTGCGAACACTCGATTGGCTGATACTTTAAGAGCCATTTCACATTTTAAGCGAAAAATACAAGTTTTTGAGCACTCCTATAGGTGAAATGAAAGTTGCTTTACATTTCTGAGTAAATATTTTAAATAGCTCATTTCTTTGTATTGACATTTAATAGAATACATTTCGAATTATTTCTTTATTTATCCTGTAGTACTCAACCATGTTTTAGTAAAAACGCGCCTAGTAAGATTTTCAGAGCCGTGCTTCTTCCACTAAAATTCATTAATTCAACAAGATAAGGTACAATTATACGTAGTATATGTATAATTCTATTGACACATAGTACACTAATATTTCCGTAAATTAACACAAATCACGAGAAAAAATAAAATAATGTGCGTCAATTTCGACGTAAAATACCTGGCATTTAAATGCAATTTTTTTCATTTATTTAAAAAAAAATTATTACTTAGAATAATGTCAATTTTGTACCTAATTATAACGAAAACATAAGTATTTTTATAAATTATGATTTATTATATATATATTTTAATATCACAAAACTGCTCTAATTGCTCTATTATATTCGGGGATTTTCGCGTCGGCCATTAGTCTATAGAAGTCTATGGAGGAAAGTTCGGCTTATTCAAAGTATCAAAACTTGTTTTCCATAGTTACGTTATAGAGACGGAGGCATGAACTATTGCCAGTCGCGTTGCGTTGTAATTACCTAAACTTGCTTTAGTCATTTTTGTGAAATGGTTCTTAAGTAGCAAAGTAGGTGTGCCGTGAGACGATGCTAAGTGTGCCGCAGTGTAACCTGAATCACCCCACCCAGCTGGAAGGTGACTAAGGGCACAAACGCGGCCAATTTCCAGCGGTTTTACACATTTTTCACACACTTATTCGGTGATTTTTGACTTTTAAATCAGTTTAATTAATGGTATACAATTATAGTGTTTTTTTATTTTTTTTAAATCTTTATTCTTTTAATTATATTTTTAGCTCAGGTGTGTTGCCAAATATTGAAAAGAATATAAGTGTGCCGCAAGTGAAAAAAGGTTGCGCAACATTGGTCTAAAGTTCACTAAGTTATTTCTTTTAGGAAAATTTCGAAGAATCTACCTTTCAGATCATGACTTTCGAATTTCGGAAAAAAATCACTACATAAGAGGGACCACCAGCCTCGAAAAGTGACCAGCGGAATCTAAATCAACAACCAATTCCGAAGTTTATATACGAATTTCCTTTTGACAGAGTAGGTCAGCTAAACATGAATTTCTAAAAAATATTATGTGTTTATTCAAGATATAACGAAACTTATAGAAAAACTGTCTGCAATTTCCTGTTTATTTCCAATACCATATTCATTACGATTCTTTAAGCATGCGCCCTGGTGCGTGTCATAAGGGATTGAAGTGAAATATGACACAAAAATATAGTAAAATAAAAATAGTGTGGGGCAAATTGGTTCAGTATTTCCAAAATTAAGATTTTCAGAAAAATCCCATAAATATATTTCAACGATATGTCATTTGTGTTTGCAATGCAACCATCACTTTCAGTATCCACTGTTGGACATGCTCTTCCTCCTGCATATTGTCTCGTGCATAAGGGATGTATGGCCTTAAAACGCCACGCTGACCAAGCGGGTTGGCGAGTCCACTCTTTTAGAGGTGGTGCTGTTCCTCAGGGCTTGTGGTAGCCGCTTTATTATCCCTCAGTCGCCTTTTACGACACACGCTGTAAGAGATGGGATAGCGCTATTCTATAGCCGGCCGACACCACACCGCACTGTATGTATAGACTAACTAACAATACAAAACTTTACATTTGTCAAAACATTATTTTTTTAAAACGTACTGGAAATTAGCGAAATCTCCCGATTTGCGACGGACGCCCTTTTTTTATTCTGAACATTTCATTCAACATTAAATAAAGTACATAATTACGATGTGGTCTTGACTTCATTCCTTTATTTTTTTCTTCTACAATAACTGTTGTAATTAATGACTTTCAACATAAAACTTCTCGTCTTTCACTTTTCCACTTTATTTGACTGTACCTCAATATTTTTTAGAGTTGTATTCAGATTGTCTGTCTGATACTAATGGTCCTTCAGTTCCCGGCTACGGAGGTCGTTGACCTTAAAATTTAATGGGAGCCTTTTGTTCGGAGCTCGTTAGTTGAATCATTTATTTGATAGCTAATTGTGAAGCAGTTTTTCTTACCTGTTCATTGGCTTCTATAAATGATGGAGTTTCGCTAACTTTTCTCTGTAGAACTTCTGTGGAAAACAGTTAAGGATTGAAGACTTGTTTGTGTTTTATGATTTGAAAAGTTTTCAAAGTATCTATGTATTTTGCTATAAATTATCTTACATTTTTTTAATGGTATCCTATAATCTATATTTTTTAAATAAATATGTATATATTTTTTATTATATAATCTACAATGGTAGGGGAGGGTGCACGCTGCAATTCAAGACACCTGAAGAACTCATACGTTTGGAAAATATTGCTCTGGTTTATTAGGTACTGTTCTAAGGAATTATTAGAAAGCCAACTCAATAGATATAATTAATAGAAATGTCAATGTAATTAAAACCAACATATTGATTAACGTCAGTAAAAAAGCAATGAATATAAATTACGTCTTTCAATGTGTGCTTTCGAAATACGCAAAATATATATATTTTTCCTCATTTCAAGTGCTTATTAGAAATATTCATGGTCTCAGCCAGTACAATGCAAGAATCTTAGATCCGTAACGTGGCTTATAAGTATTTATAAGTAGGTATAACCATACAACATAGGTACTTATGATAGGGCATTGTCAGTTAAAAGGACCTTTGGTGTTTAGTTGCTAGTTTAAATGAATTTCTATCATTAAAACTAATAACTTTTATTCCACAATTTCTTCTGAACTTGATATTGCGTCTACAGACCTCCTTACCACCTAAAGGATGCCTGGAATAAATCGCTTTAGCGACAAGGCCGCCGGTTGTACTTCTAATTACTTGTACTTAGTATTTTTCTGTATGTTTTTGGTGTACAATAAAGTGTATCTATCTATATGTCACCCAAAAAAAGTCACTGACTTTGTTACTCCAGACTACTTACTGTACGCTGCTACGAACAGCTACTCCCCGCACACGCCATTCGCAAACAGTGAAATCAACGAGACACGAGCTTTCCATCTGTGTGAGTGGGTACCGAATTGTCCAATCCGATTGTCGAAATGGTTCGCACTGTACACTATCGGTGTGCACTCACACAAACGCAAAGCTCGTGTCTCATTGATTCCACTGTACTATTAAATGTCACTCGCACTGCTATTATGCGAGTACTGGAGCGAGTAAGTGAGTGGTTTATGTGAAAAACAATATATTGAATTATATAAAGTCGTAGAATAAAACTTGTTAATTTCCCCAAAAGAAGTTCATTATTAATAGAGTACATGTATTCTTTATATCACCCTGTATAACACTGAATTATAACCACATACAAAAGGGTTCATTAGGTCATTTTATCATTGTCGTCTAACCTTTTGTCTAACTCAATGACCTAATAATTAAACTATTATTTCACCTACAGCGGACGAGAACGGCGGTATATCGGAGACGATACCGGACCGGCCCGTGGAACTGAAGAATTTCCCAAAACTCTGCGAGCAGAGAAGAAAATTTCCCGTCCTCTACAAATTAGAATTCCAGGTGGGTTTGCCTTTACTTGTTCAACCAACAAAGTTAAGTGTAATCGCCTTTAGCAGTACTATTGTGTATTCTGTGCTTTAGCAAGGAATTAGTACGAAACATTTGATAATTTGTATCGTTTCTCCAACTTGACAATGTTTTCTGTAGACAAAACAACTATAAATTAACTCCGATTTAAAAATAAGTTCCGTTCGTAAGTGATCACTCAGCATTAATATTTTTAGTCGTCTGTACTTGAATTTGTTTATAGACAAAAGGTGGCAGACGAGCGGACAGTCCATCTCGAAGTAAATGGATAATGTCGCCCATGGACATCCGCGATACATGCCAAAGTCCAGAATAACAAAAGTTGGCATGTCCACGGATGCATTGCCTACCTTCGAAAATTTAGAAATGGATTTGGAAAAAAAGGGCATAGAATAGGATAGGATGGGAATGGGCTCTGGCTCTGGAAACACGTACTTGAAGGAATAGGTTTAAGTGGGATATTTAGTACATTTTACTGTAGTCTTCTGTCAGAGAATGCTATTTTTGAACATTTGAATAGATTGTTATTTTATCAGGTTTTATTAAACCATCTCCCAAAACTCATTACATTAAAAAAACTCATTTAAATGTATTTTTTTTGTAAATACGTATCCTGCGAAATTTAGAACCCCTCCATTTAGGTTCCACCGTAATCAAGTGAAAAGAAAGTAACACACAAGCAGACGGTAAGTGGATACTGTCACCAATGGACGTCCATGATATATGTCTACATCAGCCAAAAACCTTTAGAAATTTATTAGCGAATTTGGAAAAGAGATTTGAAAAAAATATAATTACTATTGTATTTTACTCATTGCTCTTTTTTTAAAGTGGTAGGTTTAATATGGGTTCTATAAAAGGTTACGACATTGAAGATACAATAAAGTTACAACGTCAGCGTTGACTTTTATCGTTAACATAAAATATGCCAATACCATACCCCCAACTTAGCTTCTAACTTACTCTCATAATGTCATGCAGCCTTGGTCTCCGGCCAATATTCTGATGCACGATGCTAATAACTTAAAGTTATCGGTTATGTATCGGACATTATAACAATGTCGTTAATAATAAAGAGCTTTTTCAAAGGCACGGTAAATTATTATCGAAGTAAATCGGGCATAAAACTGAAAGTAATAGAGCGATTTTATTAAGTAATCCATCTCCTATTCTTATTGAGCCTAATTTTCTTCTTTAAGTGGATTCTTTTCCGCAATTAGTCGTGGTCTCCTTTTCGCATGTTTTACAATGAGCCTGTCTGCGCTTGGAGACACTGCGAGTTTTACTCCTTTGGCGAAATAAAACCCGAAAGGTTTGCTTGAATTGACTGGTTTTTATTATTAGATACAATGTTATTGCGTCTCGGCTCAATGATTTGGATTGACTGACTTTAATGTGTGTGACAAATAGGTACCTACCTATGCACAAAACAGGTTGCCCATCTTGGCGGTAGTACAAAATAATAAAGAAAAAAGTAAAAATGTTGAAGCGGCGATGTGGAGCCGCGACAGAGCCTAATGAAGGTATATTTCTATGAAAACTTTAATTTATTGCAAAAAAGATTCGTAACGTTTTCATATCAATGAACTCGGAACCATAAACGGAATCAATGATTTCAGGTTTCGGACACAGCCTGTATACGGGACTCAGTTAGTTATAAAATAGATAGATATTTGCTATCAATGTAAAAGTTTTTCAAGCGAATCTGATGATTCATGAGAAGTATGGACTGTTGATGAGAAGTATGGAAGTATAGATTGATGATGATTGTTCAGTCGACAAAAAAACTTCCTCGTCGGACTCGGCTCAACATTATCTTCTATTTCGCTTCCAGAATCCTATTCCACATCACTACCGTCTTCCAATAATAATCGACGGACTATATCATAGAGGAAAATAAAAAATAAGCAGCGGAAAAAAAAAATACCAAAATACAGAAAAAATTGTACGTTAACACTAACCTTCGTCGATTCGACGAGCCATATTTGCTGAAACAACACACACGGAACTCCTACGTGAAAAGCACTACTGTCTATCGCAGTAGGGGGAGGGGGGCTGAAGGGAGAGGGGGGATTAACTGAGAGTTCAAGACCGTAACATCGAGCTCGGAATTTATGTGGCGAGGTTCGTAATCTAAGGTTAAATCTGCGGAAAACTTGTAATATCGATGAATCAAATTAACATTTTTTTTTATGGACGAAGGCGGTTGTCGAGCATACAGTCCATCTGATGGTAAGTAGATACTGTCGCCCATAGACATCCGCGAAACATGCCAACATTAGTCCAAAATGACAAACGTTAGCACGCCCCCGGATGCGCTGCCTACCCTTAGAGACATAGGAATGGACTTGTCATTATTAATCGTTAGTTCACTATTTGAGTTACCTCCGACCACTAATCTTGTTTACATTTTTGACAAATTGAATTGGAATGGCGCTACGGATTTAAAAAAAATTTTTTTTTGGCTACGATGTGTTCCTACACATCGTAAGGAAAACCGCATGCTCCAGAAATAAAAAAAATCTGGAGCATGCGGTCAACCAATCCCCCAAGTGGCACTTTATAGGCTGATACAACATACCTATAAGTGTACTACAGTTATTCTGCTGTAGAATAAGTACCAGTAAAAATAGAATAAACTGCAACATGAAATAAACGAGACATCAGATGATGATAGAACACCGGCGGGAACAATTTTACCGCGAACTGTGTGAGATTTCTGCTACGATATAATTTTCTCTAGAAACTTCTATTGTCCACTAAGGGTTAACTTCGAAAATGGATGCTCTATGTCACACTTTGTCACAATACATTTATACAACAGACAATTCCATTTATTGTTCAGCTCCAGCTACAGTAGCTATTGTTCATGACTTCTTTTTCGTGTGAAATATCCTTTTATAGTGGAGGTTGGTGACACAAGGAATGAAGGGTTATATCTAGCAGTGAAACGGATAAAAATGATGATAGCAGATCAGATTAGAAGCACTTTTAAATATTCTTTATTTATTTTTTAATTTTATACTGTCGTTTAAGTAATACCTATATTTATACATCTCATCGTTCCTCCCAATGTAGGTATCTCTCTGATCAACCCAAAGGTTAGCTGATAGAGAATAACCTAAGGCATTAAGCTCGCCTTTTGTACCATAATGTGCAATAAAAAAAATTAAAAAAGTAACTAAATCCACAATTCAAATGTTCAAAAAAGAAGCAACAAGGAAGAGAGTGCACGCTACAATCCAACGGCCGCTGGATGTGCTCGACTGGCCACGTTACCCCTCTCTCACAGAATACTACCTTGAAATGTACTGCATTTCCCACTTTGCCTTATTTTTCCAATGTACGTACGTATTTCGGTAGTGAGTGAGATGTGCTAAAGCATGGGCTTTAGCACATCTCACTCACTACCGAAATACGTATACGTAGGATGGGAATGGTCCCATCCTATCCGTCCCCATTATCCCAACCCTTTCTCCAAATCCATTCCTATATTTCCAAAGGTAGGCAGTGCATCCGGGGGCATGCCGACGTTTGTCAGTTTGGACTAATGTTGGCATGTATCGCCGATGTCTATGGGTGACAGTATCCACTTACCATCAGCTGGAGTGTATGCTCGTCCGCCACCTTCGTCCGTAAAAAAAACCAACATATAGCCAACAAACAAATAGTCAACAGTACAGATCATTCCAAAGATTCCCATTCCAATTCCTGTAATGTCCGTTCTGCATATAAAAGAGCGAATACACTTATGCTTTACCACAGCTGAGCGTTCACGTGACACCTGCCCAACGCACGTTGGATAACTGAAGCGTGAGCGCTTTGTTAGCAAAGTTGTGGAATCCCTCTTGCGTTGCGGGTTACCTATGGAATGTCTAGAGATTCAAAGCGCACAATAGCTACTAAACAGGCTTCGTGGATAACTCCATGTGAGCGCGTTTCGTAATGATTGATCCTTTTTCCAGATCTTATCTATTTCTTTAAAAATAGTCAGTGCATTTGCAGACATGCTAGCTTTCATTTTTGACTGCTATTGGCAGTTCTTTGCTAACAAGCAAGGATCAATAAATCAAGCTATAATTCAAACCATATCACTCATCATAAAGAGAGATTCGCAATCAACCATGAAATGACACTCATTTTCAACTAATCCGATGCCCTCAGTCCAGTAAAATACTTGCCCTAAGGTATTTTAGGCCTAGTACCACAATCGACTGAATATCGCAATTTGACAATCTACGTTTATTTGTGTTATAAAGAAAGAAAATGAATTGTCAAAAAGGGTTTTTACATGTTTTCGAACTCAGCTCTCGAAGAGGTTTTTTGCACCTATTGAAACTTAACGAATGTTAAATTGTAATATGTATGTTTGATTCTTTATTTGCCAAAGTATAGGTTATTATTATAGATGGTATATAACTAGCTGGGTCCATCAATGCTCTGCTTCGCCGGCATTTTTTTATACAATCATACAATTGGCCGTAATTATTGATGTCACAAATTGTCAACCATATACATTGCATAATGTTACGGCTGGAAGCCGAAGTGTAGCTGCGCCTAGATCTAACTGGTAAGAACTAGGCACAGCCGGTCACAGTCTACTAGAACTAGGTGCAGCCTTTTTCTTTACGGCTACAATTAGGTGCAACCATTTGCAATTGGTCTAACCTCATTATAGCCAACTTTCATGCTTCTTCATATTTCTGATGACAGCGGTTTCTCTCAGTCGGTCATTCAGGGCATTTCTTTTTTTATGTATATTGTATTGTACAGCCTATAGCATCCTAGTGCAAGGCACAGGCCTCCCCTAGTAAATCACTGGGGGGGTTTCGGGCCGTAATCCATCACGCGGGTCCAGTTTATCTATCTAATATATATAGATATATAAATTTAATTTCGTTGTCAAATCGCACGTTTAAATCGCCAATGTGTAATTTTGCTTATCCTTAGACGCGACAACAATGCTGAGTCTCAAGGGACAAATAGTTGGTTAACCGTGCTTTGGTCGATAATCTCCGAAAGCGGGTAAATTAACCCAAAGATACAGGCTAACCTGACATGCATAAATCATGTCGGATAGGTTGTAATTTTGAATTAGACAGGGAAAGGTTATTATGTACAGTGTACATCTATGTGATTCAACGAGCCGTGCCGTTACATTGTTTACCTATTTTAGCACAAAATATCAATGTACCATACTCATACTATCTGCAATGTAAATATAACCTATAACATTTTGAATTATTACAATATGATTTTGTGAAGCGAACAGTTGCTTCGCACATGAAAGATACCAACATTTGGTCTAATTTCATTATCAACCCTTTTATTATCCACTACTGGATATGAGCTTCCCCATGTACATTGTCTTGTGCATGGGGAGTACTTATCAACCAGTTATTCCAACGTGACGTTTTAACGTCATAAATAATTAATCGATAAATGCTAAACTCTACTTGTATGTTTTTATGAGATGCACGCTACTGATAGGTGTAGGTATATAAGCAAGAGCGTCGCCAGCAACGCCAACCAATCTCAAGATGAGAGAGAGGATGGGAGAAATGTGAATTGTAGGTACAAATACAAATTCTTTCGAACCACTGGAGGGGGGCATCTGCCCTCCCCTGCCCCCCGCCTTGTATATAGGTATTCAAACATGATTCAAACTTACTCGTATATATTCAAATATTTATCAGAATACTAAAAATTAAACACACAAAATCTTAAGTATAATTTATTCCACGATAATATGAAAATAGTCGAAGACAGACGAAGCTACACAGAAATGTACAAAAATGCCGCCTAGATAGATATACAAATATTCGTAGAATAAAGTCACTTCAAAGAGGAATTCATTCATAGAATCATATTTCTGTTACAGACAGCAGTCAAAGTGGAGACACATTCATGTCGGCATGCCACAAAGAAGACGAACTTTCACAAAAACCAGAACCAAAAAGTTATACCTTGTAAGTACTTACTTGTATTTAAACACATTTAATTAACGCGTCTACGAGAAAACTAAAGCAACGCAACATAACATCAACGCAACATATGTATGTGGCTATTGAAGAATAACTATTTGGTAAAATAGTGGGTAAGTAGTTCTCTCGTAAGTGAAAATGCGATACGGAAATACCTCGGCTGACAGTTCAATCCACAACTTTCAAGTTCGAGGTATAAAGAATCTTTTTTGATCGCGCATTTTAATTTTTTCAATGATAACATCTACATTTACCTGAGCTGAATCGACTGAACTATTTTTTGCAGTAATTTTAGATGAAGCATCTTCTCCGTAAACACTCTTTTCGAGCACTAGAAGCATTTTCGCCTAAGACTAATTTTCGCCTTATTAACTTTCCATTTTAAAATTGTTAAAAAATATGAAAACATAAAACTTTTAACTTGTGTTTTCAATTTGCCGCCATTACAAAAAAGCATTACTGTCAAATGGTATACTACTTTCCCGCCAGTAATTAGTGTTGCCAGAAATATAGCACGCTAAAGTCAATACGTTTAAAAAAATACGCTTACTTTTCGGCTACTTATTATTTAAATAAAAAAAGTATACTAACAAAATGAGCTTTATTGTTTGAAATAAACATTTCTCATTTCGTTTCATTCACGCAGCTCGTAGTACTTTTACAATTCGTAGCACATAGCTTACAACTCGTAGCTCGTACAGCATAGCGAGCTACACAATAGAGTCAGGAATCATGCGTCTTAAATATTCATAGAATTAATAACATCGTTTACTTGAACTGTCTACAAGATTTACCTACATATAGTCAAATGAACATTTCGACAATTGTTTTATCCATTAGGCTCAACATGACCAGCTAGTGGCCTAAATGAGCCAAAAAAACAACTACGTATAACCATCCCAGTTTCATCAAGTTCATAGTTGAACTGTAATCCCAAACCACCCCCTTTTTTTTATTCATATATGGCAATGGTGCAATTAACACATTCCGCCAATGTCAAGTTTTCTTCGTAATAAACAATTTTAAAGTCTAAAACGTATCCTGTCAATATCCAGTCCCGTTGAAGTAAGTCAGGAGTCGCTCAGTAAAGTGATGGTAGGTTTACTGAGGACAGAAGAGGACTTCAAGAAGTACTTACTTCCATTTCCTTCCAAGCAAGCAGACGCAAAACGTAGTCCCACGCTTTTATTTGATTATCACAAATATCACGCCCGAAAAACACTTTGAAGTTTAATTAGCTGTCACTATTAAACCACGAGACGCCTAATACACACATTTTTTAATAATAATCAAACAAAATCTCAACTTCACTTCTATATGTCCCTATAATCTCTATAATAAAGCTATAATGTCCCTCTATTTCTCTTCTGATTGACGGAAATCAAACGGTTGTACTTGAAGATGCAATGCATTATTTTTGTACGGCTTGTATTAAACTAGTATTGTATTAAACGAGCAGCAAAACATTCTAAGTGAACCATTAATATTGGCACGAAAATCGATGAAATAAGCAGCAAATTATCATCTACAAAATAACTTATTTTTAATAACTGAAGGAAATAAGGAGGAGAGTACACGCTGCATTCCCACGGCTGCTGGGTGCACTCAACTGGCCACGTTACCCCCCTTTCTCACTACCTTAAAATGTACTGCCTTTTCTACGTTATCGTGTTTCCCTAATGTACACGAAGTACCTATGTGTTTCGGTAGTGAGTGAGATATACCAGAGTCCTTTCTCATCCGATCCTATGCCTCCCCATTTTCCCCAACCCTTTCTCCCAATCTATTCCTTAAACTGCAAAGGTAGGCAGCGCAACCAGGGGCGTGGTAACGTTTGTCAATCTGGACAGTACTGGACAGTACCCACTTACCATCAGGTGGACTGTATACTCGTCTGCTAGTCTTTTATTCTATAGAAAAAAGTTTCTATAGAAGAAAAATATTAAAATGATTAAAAATGCCATCGTCGTGGCGACGTTCGCTTGTCCCTTATTTCTTTGTCACCAGAGAATCAAAACCTCACCCACCCTTTGCTATCATTGATTAGCTGCTCTCTAAACTATTAATTACTTCTCCCTTTATACAGACCATGGACAGATATTCAATGAATACAATCACCCTTTTCATCCCTAGTTCTGCGTAAATATAAGCGTTAACTTTACGTAAAATGTTCTCATAACTCTTTATTAAGAGCATACACATTGCTATGCATGTCCCACGCTTTCGAGAGCTAAGAACTCGTTTTCTAGAGCCCTTGTTTACGCTCTTGGCTTTTATTTTTGTAATGTAAGCGTATGCGTAGCTAGTATGCCTCTGAAGAATGATATTTTTAAAGGACACAACCCTATTAAATGACAGATTTTGACATTATTTAATGACATAAATATAATTAAATCTAAAAAAGCGGCTCCCCACAAACCAATTTTAAATCTAATTTGAACATATCGACTATTCACAAATTTATTCAATAAATATCTTCGTCATCGAAACCCTCTAGGACGTAGTCCGCTTATTTGCCGAAACCCTTATAACAAACAAACTTTTAATAAACCTTTTATCCTGCTTCAGTACCGACCTAAAAGCCAGTTATAATAAGGACTTATATTTTGAATATTAAAACTCTCCTAATATAATTTATTCTCTTCTAGCTTCCAAACTTTTATTCCAAACTTGATCGTCAGATTGTCGATCTTTCATATAGCCCTTGAACTCATTTACTTGAATACTTGTACTCCTTAATTTATTGTATACTATCTAGATAAATGACTTAAAACTTGAAGTAGGCTTCTTGTTTTAAGTCATTTATCTAGATAGTAACTATTAACTAATTAGTTACTAGTTACTATTTAGTTACTTGGAAGAGACTATATCTAGCCACGAACCACACATGCTAATCGGTTCACCCTTTTTATTGGCCCATGGTTTTAGGCCATAACTAACTTAGCCGTCAGATTATGGGGCTTTTATTTAGCCCTCAACTCATTTACTGTATTACTGGAATGCTTATACTATTTACTTTATTGAATAACTTCTTACTAAGTCGTTTTTGGTTACCAGGAAGAGATCACTTGTAGCAGTAACAGGCAATGATAACGCATGTTGTTTCCGTATTTCTTACTTTAAATGTATTTAAATGAATACTCTTAATTTAGTTAATTTAATACAATAAAAAACATTCATAAATTTATTTATTAGATTGAGTAACAAACATCCAAACTTTCGCATTTATAGATAATGTTAGTGGACTTAAGTAAAGTTATAAAATATAATTGTAAAATATATTAAGGTAAAATGCAGATTAAGGAATG
Source organism: Sesia bembeciformis (assembly GCA_943735995.1). NCBI lineage: Eukaryota > Metazoa > Arthropoda > Insecta > Lepidoptera > Sesiidae > Sesia > Sesia bembeciformis. The sequence goes on from OX031043.1 coordinate 11,014,589, forward strand.
GATTGGGAAAATTGGAGAGGGAGAGGGTGGGATATGAATGGGCTCTGGCAGTCTGGTACATCTCACTCACTACCGAAACACGTACGTACATCGGGGAAATACGATAAAGTGGGAAATGCAGTACGTTTCAAGGTAGGCAATTATGTTGCTCGTAATATTTTCTTCACATCCAGTTGCTAATTCCAAACAATAAATAAAATCTGACACATTATTCAACCGTGACCTACACAATTCATTACAAAAGTCTAGTAAACAATCTGGTCGTCGCTCTAATGCCTTTGTCAACTCCGTTCTTTCTCCTTAGTCTCAATTTTGTCCGTTCACAAAGGAAACTTGAATACAGGGGCGAAGTTATTGTGTACTTACGAGACGGTTCATAAGTGACATTCATTAAGGTAGGCATTTGTTACATAAAAGCGACCTGTCGGAAAAGTTATACTACTTAGTATATAAGGTCCAACAAAAAAAATGTAAAATGTTCTAGTATGTCTTTCAGTGGGTTCCACTAATAATATTTATAAGAAAACAGCTTAAACCTAAATTAAATTAAATTATATTACAAATTGTGGTTCAAAAGCATATGGCATAACACATCCACGCGCGCAACCGTTCTCACCCAAAATCAAAGAACTGAAATACAAAAAATGGATTGTTTAGTATTGAGAGTAGAATCTATGCTTTTAGTTTTTACAATAAAAGGTTTTTTAATATACCTTGTTCATTTCTAGAATATTTTAATTCTAAGTGCGCTAAGTTACATTCTATGCGCGTCGCCCGTGCCGCGCCGGTCGGCGCCCTGTCATTATGAGTCATTACCCTGTGCTAAGTAATGAGCGCTACAAATGTTTTAGATACAACACTGTATGTATGATTTATGGCCTCAAAGGTAGTCAGAACATTTCATTTTATTTACAGTTTATCTGTACATGCGAGGTAACGTGGCCAGTCGAGTGCGCCCAGTGGCTGTGGAATTCAACGTGCACTCAGACCCTCCAATTTTCCATTATTATATATTGTCTGAATGCTTTGCTTCCGATCAATTTCAATAATAATAACGCCACATTAAAAGGCCAACCTAGCTTTCCATGGATCCACAGACAGACAGACAAATACAAACAACCTCGACAAGAACAAACATTTGCCCATAAATAAAAGTTTGTCCGACCGGGATTTATAGCGGGGGTACCCTTTGCACGGTACGTAGAGGCACTATCAACGGCATCAATCAGTATATTAGGGCCTAACCTATGAAATTGCTGTTTGTTCATTATGGCCACTTTGAACTTAGTTATCTTGCAAAGAATAATAAAAAAAAATGACGCGTTTCATGTTTTGTGTTATTTCAGTAACATCTTGTACTTATACCATATAATAACCATGATTGCGAAGCATGAAATAATTTTACATTCCTTGATATTAGTACATGCAGAAATGCGCTCAAATCTAAAGTGATTTTGCAGTTGCAATTTCGTGGCAGAAATGTCAGGTCCAAAGAATTCAAAATAAATGTGTAGAAATAGATGACCTACTTAGATCACTGTATCGCTAACCGAGTCTGAGGTCGGACGGAGAAATATACACAAAGAAAAATTACATGCTGTCATCCAATTATAGGAACTCAAATATAGCGCAACCCATAACCCGTCTCATTATTTTAATATATAATGTGATATTTATTTATTAATAAAAATAATAAAATATGTACAGAATAAATCTTATACGCTGTCTTCAATAAGTACCTACCTACAATAGCGAGCAAAAATTTATAAACTGTTAACCGCACTAAATATTATACAACAAGAAACATATTTAAGAGAAAATTTAATTGTCAGTATCATGAACTAAATAAGTGGTCAAGTACTAATACCAGTTTCAAGTGGTCAGTACTTTTCAATAACTCCGAAATTTCAAATAACTAAAGTAGGCATTTAACATTGTCACGATATAACTTTGCATCGGTCACATAATTCCATTTAAGTTTTTAAATTCATTACCGAATACTAAAAATACGTAATTTTTTAATAAAAAAAATATAAACTTGTCTTTTCCAAATTTAATCTGTTCGACGACGGTTAATTTGGTTGCCAAGCATCATTATCAATTTATATTTCTAGAAATTCGCACCTCACTACAAGGTTACGCTTATACACACTTTTTCTTTTTTTATTAAAAGGGATAATCGAATTAACTCATAAAGAAAAAGGAATATTGAAGAAAGTTACAGTTACAATAAATAAACATAATTAAGAAAACTAATTATTAATGAAATTTCCATAACTCCAGTTACAATGTATTAAGGTACCTTTTCTAATGCTGTTTAGATGTGAATGGGTACCGTGGCGACATAGTTACATTTGACTCCATGTTCGCCAACAATATTGGAAAGTTTATTTTCTGATAAATAATTGATCCCATCAATTGTTGAGATGCTAATGACGACATACTTGATCGCTAATTATTATTGAACACGTTTGTAGATGAGTTCTAATTAAACGCCCAGAGCTTTCATTGGTGTAGTTTGCAGCTTACAAATTTATGCTTCTGATTGCACATCTAAAACTGCAACACTTGACGTATCTCTTTCAATTTACGTAATTATAGATAACATATTACCTAAATTATAAATTGGCAAATATATAAAACATCTTGGTGCAAGCGATAAAGTTTATCCTGGCACTAAACATTTGCAAATTTAAGTAAATTATACTTTATGTATGATAATTATAGCATCAACCCCCCCCCCCCCCCCCCCGCCGCCGCTTCTCTTCCCGCGGGTATCGTAAAAGGCGACTCAGAGATACACTACCCCGTGACTAATCTATTACATATAATAAAACAGTATAGGGGTTGAGTCTGTACATTGACTTAATTTTAAAATGAAATTGGGCGGTCTCTTTGGTTCGAAGGGTACAGAACCCAAAACAGTAGTTTTTATCTGTATGCATTGATTTAAAGTATAAATCAATGTCTGTTTGTTTGAGCATCACGTAAAAACAACGGAACGGATTTTGATCGGGTTTTCACAAATGTATTCACAAATAACAAATGTACACAAGCTAAGTATCCAGAAGGATAAATGAAATATGCGTCATCTTCATATGACACAAAATAAAAAAATGACTTTTAATAGAATTACTCAAAAACTACTGCATGGATTTCCATGCGTGAAATCCATCATGTCGGTGCTTTTACAGGTGTTAAAAATCTCGTACAGCTAGCTCCATAGTCCACGCGAGCGAAGCCGCGGATAGAAGCTAGTGGATAATAAAGCCGCTACAACAAGCCCTGGGAAAACACACCGCCTCTAAAAGAGTGGACTCGACAACCCGCTTGGCCATCGTGGCGTTATAAGGGCATACATCCTCATGCACGAGGCTTATGTCCAGCAGTGGACGTTATAATGACTGGCTACGGTTATAATATATCAAACAGGAATCGTTATAAATTTTCCGTCAAGCCCGTATTCAAATGAAGCAAAAGCTAATTAGTGTACTTACTGTCTCCGCTCATATTTCATATTTCTTTACTAACTCTATTGTTATCTTCACAGACGACTACAATCGAGTGGTCCTCAACACAGTGGACAAGGAGCCCGACTCCGATTATATTAATGCTTCCTATATAGATGTGAGTATTTAATTATAAGAACTTACTGTATATGTTTTTGCAAATCAATAGCGCGCGTCGATCTTGCTTGTGGAAAATGTCCGTATGAGCGTCGAGAGTAACATTCGCGTCAAAGTATTTAAAGGCATATTGTGAAGGACTTAAGGTATTTTATTAAGCGTACGAGCACTCGCTATTACAAGCAACAAGCAAGATAGACATGCGTCCGAACGTCATTATGGGCTTCAGCTCAAAATCAGCGTCGGAAATCTTTTTTTTTTGATAGGTAAAAGGCGGCAGACGAGCATACAGTCCATCTAATGGTAAGTGGATACTGTCGCCCATAGACATCCGCGATACATGCCAACATTAGTCCAAAATGACAAACGTTAGCACGACCCCGGATGCGCTGCCTACCTTTGGAGATATAGGAATGGATTTGGAGAAAGGGTTGGGAAAATGGGGAGGGATAGGATGGGAATGGGCTCTGGCACATCTCACTCACTACCGAAACACATACGTGAATTACGGAAATAAGATAAAGTGGGAAATGCGGTACATTTCAAGGTAGTCTTCTGTGAGAGAGGGGTAACGTGGCCAGTCGAGCGCGCCCAGCGGCCGTTGGAATGCAGCGTGCACTCTCCCCCGCAATTTTTTTACAATAATTTATATTTTGTTGACATGTATTCCGATACTATTCTATAATTGCTACGCCCTGACAGGGTGCACGTGGCTGCGTAAATACTATTGACCTCTAATATGTAAGTAAACCATGTATAAGTGTGCAAATAAATAAAGTGGGAAATGCAGTATGTTTCAAGTCTTCTGTGAGAGCCAGCCGAGTGCGCCCAGCGGCTGTTGGATTGCATCGTCCACCAAGAGCGTTTAATAGGCCGATGTCCAGCAGTGGAGGATAAAAGGACTAGTTGCGGTTTACGGTTCACACACGATTTCGTAACACCAATAATCATTGATTCATAGTATGTCTTCGCTTGTACTTCAATTTACCACCTACAAAAGTTCCCATCTACTTACTAATACTCACTTATAAATTTATACACAAATTACTCAATATCAGAAGTGTTCTTAGTATTCCGCCCTAAAATACAAAATTTTAGCTAAAAATCCAGCGTGAATATAGTAACTACAATTACAATTACATTCGTGCAATAAAGATTGCACGATGCAATCTCACAGCCGCTAGATGCATTCGACTGGCCTCGTTACCCCACTTTCACAGAAGGCTTCCAATAATCCACTATAATAAAAATCGCTTTACAGAAAATCGCTCGCTATTTACTTGTGTGTTGGATTCCCATTTTACTCCAGTTTGAAGACTTAACGCCATACGAAACGGTTATACACGTGCCTACGCATACCTAAATACGACTTAATTCTCCACAGAAACAAAGAAAGCAAGAGAATTGACATTGTTATATTTACAAAGGCAATTGGATTTTACGAGGTGTAATTTCTGAAGTCGACCCTACAGGGATCACTATGTTGCGTACGTGCCTTTTCCTTCACACGGATATAAAATTACTAGATTTAACTTTAGCTAGTGTATATAACTGCAATCACTAGCAAATTGGTAAATCCGCATATTTTCTACATAATTTTCTGTGGAAAATAAATAAGCCGCTGGGAAGCGCACATCTATAACTGATGATCAATTACGTAATGTTGAACAAGCCACAGTAAAGCCAATCTACTTAGGTCATTTATCTATTTATTTTATTTTTACACTTCATTGCACAATACCGTACAAAAGCGAATTACCTTAAGGCATTCTCTATCAGCCAACCTTTGCGTTGATCAGAGAAGTTCAATTAGGAGGTGCATGAAAGACACAATTTAGACGGTGTGCTAAAATAAATACATATATTCAATGTACAGACACGCTGTTTCTACAGTTTATTATATGTATAGAGGACAATAGTTCTATTTTCTCTGTTTTTTATTCCGCGAATAAAGGAGTTTTATTTGTGTAGGCAATGCGCACATTTATGACGCACGGACGTATCAGATTAGTTCATTAGTGTTTTACATGTGATGCACGGACGGTCATCATGTTAAGTTATAGTCACTCAGTATTGGTTCAATACTGTAAAAATTGGGCCCTGCGAGCCGATCTGTTTGTTCTTAATAAACACGAACGTGTCAAGTTAGGTTATCAATACATTAAATATGATGCAACGTGTTCATTTACATTCACCCAATACTAGTTCTGTAAAGATTCGACCCTTGGGCCCGTCACAGAAGTGCAGTGCATCTGCATTTCCTCTATACGGAGATGAAGCGTGCTCGGTTCAAATTAATTTTATATCGCGAACCCGCGGCTGTGTAACGAACTGCCTCAAGAGGTCTTTCCATTACGCTACGATATGGAGTTCACCAAGAAAGATGTGAATAGGATTTTGCACGGTCGGCAGCTTACCCGAATAACTCCTGGTGTTTCAGGTGTCGATGGCAGTTTGCTCGTCCTCTTACTTTCTCATAAAAAAAGTGTTCTTTAGTGTCGTTGGCCATTTCTCAGACATCTAACATCCATGATCGGGGTCGGCGTCACGTACAGACGTAATGAGCACGTGAAACGTCGCTCAAAAGCTGTTCTCTTCAGTAACAAACAATATAGAAAAGGTTTTCATAGGTACAGAATACTGAATGGAAAATGGCTGAATAAAATTTTATACATATAATCATCTGGTGGTATCACCCAAGCATTGAGTGACAATAAATACTTGAATGTCTTTTCTTTCAAAGTCTCTTATTTACCTTTATTTTTTGTAGATAACATATACTCACTCGTATTTGTTCTGTGTTAAACAAAATATATCTGTACCCATTTAACAGGAACTTTTATCATAAAAAATAAATTTCTATGACTTTTTTCTGAACTTGATATTATTACAAAAAAAGTTTAACTTTTATGTGTAGTCTCTGACTTTGTTACTCTGTGCTACTCTCACTATGCGCTGCTACGAATGGCAACGCCGCACACTTCATTCCTAAACAGCTGCCTATAGCATCGCTGCTATTAGATACCCATATCTATGTAAATCTTTGGGAGTGTATCTTCGCGATGCGAGTAAGAGAATGGTTATTTGTGACAAAGTGCTGAATTTTAAAAAGTCGTACCCTATTTATTTAACGGTATATACCAAGGGTCAGCAAATGGAGGACCGCGGCCCGGATCCGGACCACCAACGTATTTTGTGCGGACCAGAAAACAGTACAAATACATACCTAAAACTTTTATTTAAATATATCAGGAATAATCTGAGAACATCAAAATAAAAATTTTGTGATAATTTAACTTAGCCCGCGCTTTGTCTTCTTTGCCGCTCATCGGATAGCCACGACAACGGACGACGTGAGACGCAAGCCGTGGCGACGAAGCGACGCGCGCGAATGATGAGTTGATCACTGATCATGCCATTAATATTAGATATTTACTTTATTTTTGTGCATTAGGCAGTTAGATGTATCCTTAATAAAAAAATATTCAGATTTTATTTGTTAATTGACATTTTAAATCTTGGTTGCTAGTCCTCATCTACCAAACGGACTGCGACAGTCTTATAATTTTTAAAAACGGACCCCCAATGAGACTAATTGGTGACCCCTGATATATACTATTTATTTAAACCTGTATACTATTTATTTAACCCTAATATTATTTTCAAGACACAATTAGTTCGTATTTCAATATTTATTTTTTATGTCAAAACAATTTATATAGGTATTAATATTTATCTTTCTTCGTCACAAAAAAAGACATTTCTGAAATAATATATTATACCAATTCCCAAAAGAAAAGGTTTTTGACATTAAAGATGATAGATAGGCAGACGACCCACCTGGTGTTTAGTACTTATCATCTCAACGGAATTCTGCAATAATACCAGGAGGATTGTAGACGCTCTGCACATAATGCGAATACAAATACGTTACAAATTAGCTATGTTTGAACAAATCTAAATTAAATAAATGACATATAAAATTATTACATCACTCCCAGTTATAACAATATTGGGAATATAATTATATTATTTGTATTTTATGAATCAATTTGCCAATATTTAATTTTGTCGCGAACTCGGTATCGTCAATTAAATTATAAAGAGAATAATTTGTTTGAAATGACAATTAGGTGCTGCTACTTTGTCAGGCAACGCGTTCAGACATGTATATATATATATATATATATATATATATATATATATATATACACATATATATATATACATAGCTGGGCATAAGACCGTTAATCCGTTAATCGTTAATTAGCGAAGTTAACTTTTCGTGTAACGGATTAACTTTTAAGTTAATTTTTAAAAATGTTAACGGACTCTTTAACTTCCGTTAACTTTCTATGAGTCCGTTAAATCGTTAAAGTTCGCCGCGAAAAACATGTTCTTACTTGTTCGGTCGTGTGCGCGTAGGCGGTAGTTAGTTAATAGGCGTAGTTCAAGCGGTGGTGGCGGAAGTAGCAATGGAGAAGAAGATGATGATTTTTTTATTTCTGTCACGCAATCTAAAGAGAAGACTAGCAGACACCGATCTTTAAAAAATAAAGCCCAAAGTCTAGTGAAAATGTGGCTGGACATGAAATCAAAAGACTCATTCAACGATGCGGCATTTTAACGGAGAAAAATTCCTTAAAATAATTTAATAAATCTATTTATTAAATATAATACCGCTATACCTTCCAGTGCTGCAGTTGAGCGACTTTTTTCCCTGGGTAACGATATTTTGACCCCAAAACGATCATCGCTGTCAGATGAAAATTTCAATATGTTAATGTTCATGAAGGGAAATATGCATCTCATGTCAGACAGTGATGAATAATGAATGTTACGGGTTTTTATTTTCAGCAAGATTGTCAATTTTGATCACCCTTATAATAATTAATCCATTAATTATTTAATCAACCTGAATATTATGTCAGATACCATTATGCTTCGCTATCTGATTCATATTTCTCTTGTTGGTTTTAATAAATAAATAAATAATAAACAAGCAAAGATTTATATCCTGCTTTTTTTCTGTATCTTTTATGTGATCCATGTCCTGCCTAAACATCTCATTTCACATATAGGTACAACAACATAAGTTGTATTATAATATTATTATTAACGAGTTAACGATTAACTTTAACTTCCGTTAAATCATCCGTAAAATAACGCTTTAACGATTAACGAAGTTAACTTTTTTATTAACGGACTAACGATTAACGAAGTTAACTATTTGATTAACGATGCCCAGCTATGTACATATATATACACATATACATATAATTTTTGGAGAAAACATCGTCCCAGTTTACTGGGACTTGTGTGAACGCGCATCACACAAAAGCGGCGGCACAGAATTCAACGAAACTTGGCATAGTTATAGCTTATCACCTGGGTTAACATTTAGGGTACATTTTATCCCGATCTGTTTTAAAATTCCTATGGTAATTATCATTAAGTACGCACGAACAATATCAGCCGTCACACTAAAACCACTGAATGGATTTGAAACTACATTGATAGTTTATCTCCTGGTTCAACTCATAAGATATTTTTTATTCCGATCTGTTATATATTCTCGTGAGAATCGTTATCGTGATGCCTGATAGAATGTAATAGCAATATGTTGGTACAAGGAAGAATTATAAACTTACTAGGCGTCGTTAAAGTTTTAATTCTAGATCAACAGAATTCAAATACCGTGGCGAGATGACCCGGGTGAATTAAGCAACTGGATAGCTACGATCCTACACAGCAGAATATAAAAATAAGATATAAAAAATACAAACGAGGGTAAGTGCCCTTATTCTAAATAACATTTCTACCCTACCAATATTAGTAGGTACTCTGCTGTACTACGTGTGTATCATCGCTGTCACTGTCCTCTCAGTCTGGCATGAATCTTATTAGAGTTACATACTAAACTTAGGCTACCGGCTGTGTTTTAGAAAATCGTCATATCATCTGTGATTGCTTAAGTATCCAAAGGCTGTGGACATCCGTCTGTCAGATACAAATACCGTGTTTCCTACCAACACCCAATTTTCTCTCCAATTCATTTCTAGTAATTAGCCGACTAGCTTACACAGGTTTATTGATCTAATAATAATAAACTAATTAAGTAATCACACATTAAAGTCCAAAAGTCCACGCGAACGAAGTCGCGGTTACAGCTGGTTAAATTATAAAATCTAGTTACATAATTCGATTACCGTTACTACGAATACCTCAATATTGATTCCACGCTTTTTGATAGGCGAAGTTCATACATCCGCCGTGGGCGATATGATTACGTCTTAAGTTATTATGTAACTAGTTATTATGTATTATGTAATTCTACGGGATGTAACGGATCGGGATAAAATATAGGTAACTTAAATGTCAACCCAGTTCATGATCTATATCTGTGTCATTAAATTCTGTCCCGTAACTTTTGCGTAATAGGCGTATACAGACAGACAAAAATTGCAAAAAATTGTGGTTTTGGGTTCTGTATCATTCGTATTTTAAATTGCAATGACTTTTTCAAAAAATATATCATGTGCGTACACAGCTCTGGTACTATTGTATTATATGTATATAGATATGATTTTTAGATTCTGTTATCATCAACCTTTTACCATACACTGTTCGACATGGAACTCCACATGCACATTGTTTTGTGAATGAGGGATGTAAGGCCTCAAAACACCACGCTGACCAACCATGTTGGTAAGTCCACTCTTTTAGAGGTCTTGCAGTTCCTCGGGGTTTATAGTAGCGACTTTGTTATCGCTTAAACGCCTTTTACGACACGACACTCATGCGGCCACGGGAAAAAGTACGGCCACGGGATGGCCAATATATTTATTTTATTTTCTGTGGGCACAAATAGTATAATTGTATATAAAAATTATAACTAATTCATTTACCAATTAAGCTACCACAAATTACAATACATTTTACATAAACATTACCAAGTGGGATACGGATAAAATATTATTATAATAATATATTCATTGTGTTTTAATAAATATCATTTAATGTAAAATATAGTCGTATGTTACAATATAGTCGTGTATATCTTCATCTTAATTTAATAAACAAGTTAGCCGTTTGAATCTTAAAATTCATATCTTTCAACTCTCTAATTTAAATGAGACTAGAAGTTTCCTACTTTACGTTTTCAAAAACGAAGTTTTTAGAACTCCCTCTCACCGGAGTCAAAAGTTATATCCTTACTTTTCAAATTTAAATCTGGATACATTGGGAAATTTAATGTAGTCCTCAATCAGTCCCTGTGTCAGGAAGTGATGAAATTATATATATTTTTCATGCATGCCCTCAGATTGAGGAGTGACTGAGGGAAGACAGGATTAATTTAGCATCCCTATGAGACTGACATAGTTGGATAAACCTACTGAAGCCTCAAAAATAAAAGAAAAAGATTAATAGTCTGAATACTGACACAAGAATTAAAACGGTTCTACTCGGTCAGTAAGCGGAGTCGTTTTAAACGTTGCAAGCTAAATCACATAGCCGCAGGACGCTCTCGGCTAGCCACGTTTACCCCTCTCATAAAAGGCAACCGTAAAATATACTGCATTTTGCACTTTATACTATTCCCCGAATGTATGACATGTTCCGGTAGTGAGTAAGATATGCCATAGCCCATCTCCATTCCATCCTATCCCTCCCCATTTCCCCAACCTTTTCTAAAATCCAATCATAAATCTCCAAAGTTAAGCAACTCATCCGAGGGCTGATGAACTGATGTTAACATGTATCAGGGATGTCCATGAGCGACAGTAGCCACTTACCACCAGGTGGACTGTTTGCTCGTCCACCTTCTGTCTATAAAAAAGAGACTACTGTGCATCAAAATTGCATTAAATTTTTTCCAGAGATTATCTTGTTGATAGGCAATCAAACTTTGTACTTTTACATAGAGGAAACATTCATATGGACTTGACAATTCAGTAGTATTCATTCAGTAAGCCACTCTTTTTATACACTCCCGAACACCTATATCGAGCCACCCTGCATTTTTATATAAATAATAAAAATAATGTTAGGTCAAAGACAAAGTTAGTATCCAATTTTGAAGCTGGCGTATTCACCATCATTTTTGTGTGCTATTATCATTTTGGTGTAAACGCTCTTGGAGGCAATACAAGTTACTGAATAAACTATTTTTTTAGGTAAACCATTGTTTTCATCAAAAATCCAATACAAGTCTTCCCCGTGAGAAATTAAGGCATACGTCTTGTTACATTTAAACTCATTTTTTTCACTACTCTAAATTCAAATTTGCAACAATGACATACTGACATGATGGTTAGTATGCCAGCTTCAAATTGTATAGAAACTTTTTGTTCGATCAAACATTTTTTAATTAAGCTTCAGGCCATCAAAACTAAAAATGCAGGGTGGCTCGATTCAGTTGTCCAAGACAAGGGTTGTTACCCTTCGCACCAAATCCATTATGATGTGCGTACGGACAAAGGGAGGCTATTTTTTAACCCGGACCCCGTATAAACGGGTGCCCAAACCCGAAGCTTTACACCCCTAATTCAATAATGATTAGCTCTCAACAGACCTCGCCGTTTTCAGAAATGGTTATGACTTGTTCAATAATTTGCCTATTTATAATGTTATTTATAATTAAACTAACGATGCCTGCGACTTCGTTCGCGTGAACTTGTCATTCCCGTGGGAACTCTATAGTCGATCTAGATATGAGTACCCTGTGTTAACCCGACACACCAGCTACAACTATACCAAGTTAATGTATTCAAACAGGCGGACAATAATTCTAAAATTGGTTGTTCTGGGCGTTATCGTTCGCAGAGTACACTGCCGTGATTTTTTTTTAAAATATTTAATGTACAGAAACGGCCCTGTTACGATTTTATTATATGGATGAATTTATTTTATTTTATTTTTATTTTCGTGGGAAAACTTACGATTAGTTATAATTTTATTCAATTACATGAACACTGTGGGTGGGCATGGTTTCACATGTAGTAACTGTACGATTATTAATAAATCGTCTGAAATAAGCAAATTTTGACAGTTATTAAAAATATATGGAAATCCTTGTAACAGTGGAGAAGAAGCGATCACAATATTTTCTTTCAAGTGCAGTTACCTACACTATTAAAGAAAGGATCATAACCTATATTTTAGATGTACGAGTTTTAGATGTACCTAAGTACAAACATAGAGCCTTACATAAGCAAGTACAAGAAAAAAAGAACACTTAAATATTGAATTGATCTAAGTGGATTTAATTCACCTCTCCGTTATTTCTACATTCCTCATGACCACGACAATGTGCAACGGGGCTCATATCCAGCAGTGGCCGAAACGCTAAAAAAAGGGCTGACTACGGAACCAATATAACTTTCGTGTTCGTATTTCGTGTGAATGAGATTATTTTTATATAAATAACAGTATTGTCGTTTGTCCACAGAGTATATTAAAACCAAACGCATATATAGTAACACAGGGTCCAACGGAGGACACGGTGGTGGGCTTCTGGCGCATGATCTGGCAGGAACGTGCTGCCGCCATCGTGATGCTCACCAAAACATTCGACTTCATCAAGGTGAGAATACATATTTCTCGTCTTACTTTCTGGTAAGTTCTAAGTAGAATTACTTTCTGGTACTCTAGCTCCAAATATAGAGAATCATATAGAAGTATGGTAATAATATCGTCACGCCTAGAGTATATTCAAAAATAACATGTCCTTTTGGGAAGGATTACATTTGTTAACAAAATTCATTGCGCAAAATTTTCGGATTTCATGAAGTCATTATATCATTATTATATCTTCATTAAATTACATTATTTATATATCATTTTGAATACCATTATTCCTATGATGTCATTATAGTTGTATTCGTTTACGTCATCAGTTTTTTCTTTCATGTAATGTTTCATGTAATTCATGTAAGACAAGAAATCATGTAATCTTCCAAAACGGACAAAAACGGTTTTCTGATCTATATTTTTTATAACAACCTCCGAGCCACGGAAAACTAGTTTTCCCCAAAAAAAGCCTCGAATTTTGTGACCGTTGACCTTGAATATTTCAAAACGCACACACTATATCAATGTCGATTTTTGATATATTGTTTAAAACACCGTTACATAGGTGTATGCGAAAATTCAGCTAACTGGGATTTTTTGAGACGATGAAATTTAAAATTACTGGGCTACAAATGCATAGGTACTTTAATTCATTCAATGGTCTTTATTTAAATTACATATTGTTTCCAAAAATGTTAATGTTCATCGATGTCCTCTTCTTCACAAGCCGCAGAATACCTAGAGCTACAACACAATCCCAAAAGATTAACAACAAATGAAAACAAACAGAATTTGAATAAAACGGCCCTCTATCAAGTCATATTGTATGAAATATAGGTTTAGTGGGCATAAAAACTCAATTGAAAGTAATTCATAAAAAAAACTAAAATTAAAATCGAAAATAGCAAAATACAATAAATGACGAATGAATATTAAAGATACTAGTAAATATATGTATGTGTGTGGGCCTATATGTCAGGGTAACCCACATCACATTGTCAATTTTATCAATTGGATCGCTTGCATAAAGCAATTGTTTCATACAAAAACGTTATTACAGCGCTCAACAACCCTTTTCCGATACGTGACATCTATAATTCATTCTGTTCGGTCAAGAAACTCTAATATTGGCCAACAACAGCTCGGCAGTGCTAATAAAATACAAAAAACTTTTGTATGAACGCTCTAGTGCGCAGTACGTAGCTGAATTCAATATTACTTCGAAGGTTATTTGCGCAAGTATGCTCCTATTATTGCTATTAGGACAATCACATTAGATATATTATTATTAGTCTATAAATCCTGCTCAAGTTTATTTTATTTATTTGTGTATAATTTATTGTACATACACATAATAGGGGATTCACAAACGCTGTAACGACAGGCGAGCTTAGCAGATATTATATTATATTCCTTAGAAGATTTATTTAACAATGATCAGATGTGTAGGAGACTGGCAGAACTGTAGGAGACTTTTTCCGAATTTTCCAATATTCCGGGTAACTTTTCCGATTTTTCTTTCCCTAAAAACTTATTCGGACTATTACGAACATTTTAAAAAAAAATTAGCCAAATCGGTCCAGCCGTTCTCAAGTGATGCCCTTACCAATGAACAGCATTTAATTTTTATTTACATAGATTATATAATTGCGTACATCAAATAAAATGTTTTAAATGGGACCACGCAATGTCTCTTCGTGACTGTATTTAATTTTCATATTAAAATTATCTAAATTGTTCGGCAAAAGATATTTCTTCATATTACTCGTATGATGTCGTGCTCTCCCTATTAAATATGTCGCTCAACAATAGTTTAGTACACCTTTCCAACAATGATACACGTATACGAACTCAGATTTAAACGTTACACGACATAATCCTTAATTCCAAAGCAAAATTTAAATGAAGACGCCTTCGTTAAATGCCTACACGAATTTCGTTTCATCACGATTATGCTGCAAATTTGTCTCCGTTTCATACTCCATTTTGTGGGAACTAAGTTATAGCCGAGTCCACTCGCGCCTACCAACTTGCGCCAAGTACCAGACTAATGGAATAAAGAAAACTTGCTCCTGTATAAATTTGTTTTGCCACCCGCCCTTTACAACATTTCGTGGTTCTGTCACACTGTTCGAAAGAAGTTTACACGGAATATTCCGAGAGAAGTGATGTTCCAAGCATATAGATTAGGCGTTATTAGTTTAGGCTTGTATGGGTTAGTTTTGGCTGACAGGCATTGCTTGTGATCGGGTTGTTGTTTCACTGATGCTCCATGCCGGCAAATGATTAATACCACAAAAAAATATTGTAGTGGTATCAAAAGGGAACAACAGGAAGTCAAAACTCATATAGCTTGGATATGTGAACTGAATGATGATTAACAAACAATATTGTCAGCTATGAATCAATTATAAAGTTATGTTATGAACCGTATTTTTATTTTATTTTTCCACATTGTGGAGAAAGAACAGAATACAGGTAAAATTAAAAATACTTTTATTCTAGACTAGCGACCCGCCCTCACTTCGCTTCGGTTTATTAAATTTAAAACAATCGGAATAAGATATTATATTTTCCTGCGGTAAAATGGAGCCTATATTTTAAATTAGACCTCTAGCAATACATCGGTGAAAACTGCATTCAATCCCATGCAGTAGTTTTTGCGTGATGCCTATACAAACATACAGACAGACAGACAGACAAAATTTCTAAAAACTGTTGTTTTGGCTTCTGTTGCTCTAATAAAGACACTATAATGTACTAATATTAGTTTTTTTTCAATATCTATAATGTACAGACATCGGCCTGTTACAATTTTATTATATTTATAGATTACATATCCGTATGAAACACAACCTGATTCAAGGAAAATTTCTCACATGTAAATAATAGAACTACCGAGGCAACATTCTAAACACATTCTCACTATTTTTAAAAGCTTTACGTTATTACAAGAAAGGCTAGAAAGCAAATTAGCAGATAAAAGCTAGCAAGATGCAGGTTGATATGTCGGATCTCAAAGTGGCATTAAGAGGGAAGAGCTTAAACACTATCATAACTATTAGTTTATTTTGATGTTACATGTTTGAACTCCGGTGGCAGATTAGGTTAGACTAAAGGTACGGATAAACATTTTTTTCTGTAAGTCCTATGAATCTTTTGTAGACATTGCGTTGAACGGATGTCATCTATTATCGTAGTCAATTCAAGATGATTTAACACTATTTAGTGTTAAATCTTTCGAACCTTTCCGAAAGAGTGGACGCATGCTGCATCCAATCACGGCCATCTTCCATGGTCGGATGTCCATGAGCGATAATATACTGTAGTCACTGATTGAACTCTGTGGTCGGTTGTTAGCTTATTTCTATAAAACTTGCAATGTAATCATGCCATACATCGATGATCTATTGGTACACGTTTCACTCGCTCGTGACAGTGTGATAGATGCCCCGTCCGCTACTCTCTGACGCGACCGGAGAAAATTTGGTGAATATTTTCCGCTCTATTTGCTCCGTCGACGGCACGTGCTCAAGTTTTCTCGGTTTATAAAACGCGATGCATTTTTCCAGCGGTTATCTTGGGTGTGAAAGGAAATTTTTCCTTATACAATATCGAGTCAAGTAAAGATATACAAAATACTTGGCGTAACCATCGTTCACGTTATAGTAAAGCGCTTCTAAAATAATTGGAAGTCTTATCAAATTTTAACAGAAATCTGCATATGTTTGATGCTCAAAAGATAATAAATATATAGGTACAACGTGTTACTGAAACATCGCAGAACCTGAAACACCTCAACTAATTTAATATATATAAAACCGTTCTAGAAAAAATAAAACTATTTTAGGGAATAATCAACATATAAAGTTATGTTGTTCTATCTAAAACGTTCGTAGCATTCATTACTCTGTGTAGGATAACCAGGTAATCGGTGTATGAGGCGCGGCCGACGCGCATAGAATGCAACTGCGCGTAGAATAAAATATTACTATAAATATACTTTAAAGTATGAAAAAAAAGCTATTATAGAAACCGGTAGAATCGATTTTACTCTCGACACTGAACACCTATTTTTAGCTTCTGCGTTATTACAGTGGCTTGTTTTAAACATATGACAGCAGAAGAACAATCGATAAAACGCCCACATATGAATCTCTGATCGAGCAACGAATGAACATAAAATGCCTCCAAATTCTACGCAAAGAAACTTACATAATAAAATATTAACGACACGTTTTTTTTTAAATCTAGGTTATGTGTGTCCAATATTGGCCACCGAATAAGGATAAGGACGAGGCATACGGCGACATTAGCGTGGGCATTGTCCAGGAGGAGGAACTGGCCAACTTCCACATACGGACATTTAGACTTTATAAGAGTGAAAAAAATGTAAGTTTCTTTACCTATTACACACTCACCTTACAAAAATCACTATTAAACTATTATTATATTATACAACACTATTATTATTATATCCAACTATTAAACATGCACCTTACAGAAATCCTTACTGTGTTAAGATCAATGAACCTTTATACTTCACTGTGTTGATAACTATATAGCCCATAAGTTATGTGTTACTATCTACAACCGAGTAATATATCCTAATAACTGTCTCGGCTGTCCCATATTAAAACCTAAAAAGTATTTTTTTAAGTTTTACAGAAGAGACTAAAAACATTCAAAACATTCAAATCTTTAATGATTCTTTGGCAAGTTTCAAACGCAAAATTTTACGTAAATCGTAGTCGGGCACTTTTTGTTTTGGTATTTTTTTCATTTGTTTAATTAAATAGTATAGTAAATTGTAATTTAACCTTATTTAATTGGATTTATGTACATTCACATTTAAATTTATTTTTTTGGGTCATACTCGTATTGTATCGCATGCATCTGTGTTGAACTTGTATGCACCTATTAAAGTATTGCACGTGGTATTTTCAATTTATAATTTTTTAACATTTGTATTTTTTCATGTAAATGCTGTTGGTGTATCTTGCAAATAAAAATAAAATAAAACGGCCGTTTTATTTTATTTTAAACGGCCGTTAAAACATAATAAGTTAAAATATAAATTCATAGATATTCATATCTTCATAAAAACAAAAGATTAAAATATAGATGTAATTGCATAGTTTCCAGACAATCTTTGTGAATTAAATTTTGTCAAAACACATTTTTTTTTTACACTTCTTCTTTGCCGGATTTTGATATGGGCCAACCGATCTAATTCATATATTGTTGAATCTATGAACCTCGTGTTACTGTGTTGAAAACTATAGATGGGGAAGACTTTTCTTCCCTTGTGGTCCCTATTCCTCAACCTACCCAATCCTTTTTCGAAGTCCACTCCTAAATCTTCAAAGTAGGCAGCACTCCACTGACCGCGTCCGGGGCGTGCCAACGGACGGCAATTTTGACTGATGTTGGCATGTATCACGGATGTCCATGGATGACAGCATCCATTTACCTCCAGATGGACGATCTGCTAGTCTGTCAACTTCTATAAAATAACACTAAATATTTATTTTCCCTAGGTGGTTGTAGAAGAACGTTTCATCCTCCAGTTCCATTACACGCAGTGGCACTCTCACACTTGTCCGTTCGGCAACGCGCTGCTAGAGTTCAGGAGGCGGGTCCGAGCCGTGGTAGGAAGGAGACTGGCTACCAACCCAGCAGCTGGACCTATGGTCGTGCATTGCAAGTAAGTTTCAAAAACATTTATTTATTAAAAGAGTCATTAAATGCTTACTATTTTAGTTTATTCGATCGGGTTATACCAACTCGTGTCCACGGAAGAGGTATTTTGAGGGTCTCGTAAAGTCATAAATAAAACATATTAAGATGGCTAGATAAACAGTAACAAGAACACGTGATGTTACTGGAGACACATCACGTGTAAAACCGAATATGCCGAATCACTGAAGATTACCTTGAAATGTACTGCATTTCCCACTTTACCGTATTTCCCAAATGTACGTACGTGTTTCGGTAGTGAGTGAGATGTACCAGAGTCCATTCCCATCCCATTCCCATTCCCTTTCTCCAAATCTATTCCTATATCTCCAAAGGTAGACAGCGCATGCGGGGTCGTGTCAACGTTTGTTATTCTGGACTAATGTTGGCATGTATCGCGGATGTCTATGGGCGACAGTATCCACTTACCTGGCACTGTATGCTCGTCTGGCGCCTTCGTCCATAAAAAAAATAAAAAATATAGTGATTAAACCAAAATTGACCGCACCGCAGACACAGCAACAAGGATTGTTTAATTCAACATTTGTTTGTTTGCCGTCTGGTTTTATTTGTTTTATCCGTACAGCCTCCTTGTTTGTACATAATGCGTACGCTCCTGGAATATGGAACTATTATAATATAACAGGGAAATGTATAACGCTATCTTGAGAATCTATCCACGTTCTGAACAAGCTTGCATCGGTTATTACTAGTACCGTAAGTTCCAATGGTAAAGAGGATATGTTTTATTTCTCGTCGTATGTTTAAGGGACGTATAGCCTTAAAATGCCACGCTGGCCAAGCGGATTAACGAGTTCACTCTTGTAGAGCTGATGTAACTCCTCGGGGCTTGTGGTAGCTACTATTTTTGACCCTTAGTCGCGCCTTTTACGACACCCACGGGAACAGATGACGTGTTGTTCTAATGTATGGTATACGAGTACATACATCTATGTGTACACATAGAGATAGCGGAGAGAGATAAGCCAATGGGTATGGTATATGGACATAGGACGTAATCTCAATCCACTTGAGACCGTATTTTATTAGATTTTACTACATCCTATTTAATCTCAAATAGATTTTTATTTATTTACTCTTTTTGCATTCTATGGTACAGAGGCGCACTTAATGCCTTGCGGCATTCTCTACTAGTCGACCGTTTGGTTAAATGTGACAAATTAAAGCGGGTGTAGAAGATATTAAACAGTAAAGCTTATTTCATCTGTTTATAACAATTATACATTGATAATTTACTTATTCGATAAAATATATCAATATACGTACTAAAAATAGATATGATTTAGGTATATACACAATACATATGAATAAGATCATATAAATCTAATACTTATATAGTAATACATCTATATATATAAAAGAGGATGTTGGTATATCTGATGTTAATAGACTTCGACACCGTTTGACGGATCATCATGAAAGTTGGCACATATATGTATTTTTTCATGGAGAAGGTTTTTATGCTATCGACATTGTTGTAACTTGCTACTAGATGGCGCTGCAACACATCAACTTCTATACCGTTCAACCGATCGCCATGAAAATTGGTTTAAATAAATGAATACATTTTTATTTACTTAACATGTACAAACGGTACATGAAGATAAATATCTTGATATAATAAAATTGTATTTGTTTATCACGATTCATAGCGCAAATTAAGTATTATTATGGCAAATATTAAGTCATAATTTAGTCTTTTGTATTTTGTGAATAAATAAACAAAAAATATTATTAAAAACATGTTGTTTCAGTGACGGCGGCGGGCGATCCGGTGTGTACTTAGCGGTGGACGCCAACTTGGAGTTGGCGGAAGAAGAAGACTGTTTCGATGTTTTCGGGTACTTGAAGAAACTCAGACAATCAAGAAAGGGCCTTATAGAGAATGAAGTAAGTTCTAGAGCACTCAATAACAATTTCCGTTGTATTTCCTATTACAATAGTAATAATGAATAAGGGAATGACAAAGAGATGATCCTTTCTCATAATTTGTCAAGTACTAATAATATATAAGTAGGTACGTGGATACGTACTTAGTCGTGACGTAGAATGGAAACAGTATTTCGTTTCTTCAATAACGTTTCTTCGTTTCTTCGTTTCTTCGTTTCTTCGTTTCTTCGTTTCTTCGTTTTTTCGTTTTTTCGTTTCATCGTTGTTCAATATCCATACCTAATACTTCTGTTGAAGGTAATGACAAGATTTATAATTGAAACTCATTTAGAATAATGAATGCTTGGAGCTTTTTTAAATATTTAGAATCTAGAAAATTTTAGAATATTTAAAATGACTAATAATAAATGCCTACTAATAATGCTGACACATATAATACTAATGTATATTTGATTAATTGATTATACCTCAATATTGAGTAAATTATATAATAACTGTTCTCGAAGTCTGAAGGCGTAATATTTGAACATGATTTTAATACCTTCTCTAATAAAATCTGAACATATTTTCAACTTTGTGTTATCGTTACTGATTACTTGGTAATAGTCAGTTTGTATATATATCTGTTTATAGTCGTATCGGCTTTTCACATACAAGGACGTTTTAGCGGGAACTCGAGAACCCAGTGATAGATTATTATAGATTACTGTGGTTTAACAGTGATAGATTATTAAACTTCATAGTGTTTTATGTGCGTGATGTTTGTGATAATCAAATAAAACTGTGGGGCTGCGTTTTTCGTGTGTTTCCAAGGAGTCCTCTTCTGTTCTCAGTAAACCCACTATCGCTTTACTTTCTTGACTTACTTCGACAAGATTGGGTGTGAACTACCGATCCGTTATGAGCCCGTGTTGGTGGACAATGGCCCGAAATCCCTACGTGTTTACAACAGCAGTCTTCAATGCAGATGTCTGCAGTTCTTTGCGTTTGCGTTACATTAATTGCGAATACTTTATTTGCGTTACTGTATGGTTCATATTCGTTGCTCCAACTGAAAAAAACAAGTATGTTCTACAACGTTTATTTGCAGTTGGTGCTACCTGTATAGCCATTTATTGAATTATTGAATATACATATAATATAATGAACTGCAAAGGAGTTTTTATTTGTTCGAACACTTGATTGATCGGCTAATACTCAGTTTCACACACTAATTTACGAGGGGTATTCAAAAAGTAATGAGAATGATATACTTAAAGAAGGAACTGAAGGGTGATTATGTGGAAAAATAAAATTATATTACAGGTAACGTTACTGTAATATGCTCATTCTCATTACTTTTTGAACAACCCTTGTACATTTGTCATGCATTTACAAAAGTATACAAAATTTGTTATTTTGTATACTTTGGTATTGTAATTAAAATTTAAAATGAAAAATAAAAAATTCAATCAAGTCGAAACCACTGAACCGATTTCGTTACAACTTAGTAAATAGACACATTGTAATCCAATGTTAACACGCTGTTACTATACATGTAAATCACGCAAACGAAGCCGCGGAAAAAACTATAGTTATTTAATAAGTGTTCTTCCGCAGGAACAATACAAGTTCATCTACGACACGTTAGAGGAGCACGTCGTTTGCGGCATCTCCTGGTTTCCAGTATCGGAACTCTCGCAAAGACTGAAGCAGAAATCACAAAGGGATCCAGTGAGCAAACTCAACGAATACCAGAGAGAATACCAGCAAATCTGCAAACAGACGCCGCGCTTCACCATAGGAGACTGTGCCGGTGGTCACAGAGGTGACAATCGAGAGAAGAATAGAGATGTCTTGGTTGTTCCTCGTAAGTAAAATTATGTTGATTTTGTTACTAATGTTGCTGAAACATAGATTTTTTTTTACGGACGAAGGCGGGAGACGAACAATGGTAAGTTTACCCGATGGTAAGTGGATGAGTTCTGATACATCTCACCCACTACCAAAACATGTACGTACATTAGGCAAATAAGATAAAGTGGGAAATGCAGTACATTTCAAGGTAGTACATTTCAAGGTTCTAATTAAAGTTATTCGAAAACGAATAACTTTAATTAGAAATACAGCAGAGTACGCTGATATTTCATTGCTCTCTACTTTTTAAGACATGGCAAACGTAGCACTTTCGTTGATGATATATAGGTAAACAGACACGTCGAAAGCACATCGAGTTCGCGAAAACCTATTTATTTTAAATATTCCATCCCGGCCCAAAAAAAAAACCGCTGAGATTTACAAAAATAACTGGAATATGTATAGTATTCACCACTGGGATGCTGGAATATGCTGGAAACACCGTCACGATAATTCCCCTTGGACGTTATAATATACTGTGACCGACTTCCCGCCGACCAGATCAATGTGTGTAGTCATATTTTCTGATATAATCTGTAGTTTGAACCAGGACTTGCCGGGGAAAAAGGCCAAAAAGTATAAATATATTTTGGGCTTATGTCCTGGCCAGGGCAGTTTAAGAAGAAAAGGATAAAATGAAATATTGATTTAATTAATATCTACTATTATTAAGAATATTTATTACATCAATATTATAAAATATGAATAATAATTATATCAACCTCTTAAACTCCTAGTCGCGAAATATACGAGTTGGTTATCCAATATCAAGAATTCAACAAGAAAATAAATATCTACATGAATGAAACAAAAAGTATTTGTATGATCGTATCTCTGTTT
Source organism: Sesia bembeciformis (assembly GCA_943735995.1). NCBI lineage: Eukaryota > Metazoa > Arthropoda > Insecta > Lepidoptera > Sesiidae > Sesia > Sesia bembeciformis. Next base: position 11,038,174 of record OX031043.1, read on the forward strand.
ATATAAGGACTATCGCAGATCCGAAATCCTATCGCTTAGTTTCTACTTAAGTACAAATTTTTCGATTTTACAAACTAGGCCGTAAAGAAAACATCGACCGAGAATATTGAAAATCTGGAACACGCTTAACCTATAGGTACCACTTCGCATTGAAGTCTTCATTATGATTGCAAGGGAAACCCTGTTTGTTCGCTACAAAAAAATTTAACCTTTAACAAACCTTTAAAAGTATCAATATTAAGAACATTCTATAATTTTGCAGCTGACAACTTTCGTCCATACTTGACGTCCTTCCAAGGGAACAATTTTACTGACTACATCAACGCTGTGTTCGTAGATGTAAGTACCATTTATTAATGCTTACAAATAATTTTTTATGAGAGTATTCTGCGATAGATACGACCTGCCCATTAGAAATTCAGCTTGCTAATTCTTGAAGCGAAACCGATAACTGTTGTAAAAATACAGGCGTCCTTCAATAGAGATATGTACTGGAAAGCACACTTCGTGACGCCCTCTTGTGTCACATCATGTAAACTGACGACTCTAAGAATGTCGCTGGATGTCATTGAAGTGAACTAGCTGAATGGATGAGAAGAGTAGAAGACAGAGTATCGCGAGCCTTTAGAGAGGCCAGCAGCAGTGAAGAAACCGTATCAATCGTCGTAAACGTTTCAGTGTAGCCTATATGATCGATACTTATGACGATTTGACATTTTTTGTTCTCTCAGATTTCTAAAGTTTCGGTGGTGATATTTTTATAGATTCTAAATCTTGGTGATATTTTCGGGTCTACATAAAATAGCAATTTTTAATGTATTAAATAGTGGTTCAGAATAATGAAATGAATGTGAGAGGTATTTAAACTTATTTTTCCGGCAAATATTTACTATATTTTCACTTTTAAAATTACAACTTTTAACGTCTTTTATCTTCGTTCAGTCTTTTGTCTCACGCCATCTTGCCTTTTACTCCATCTTACTTTCTCACACCTACTTCCCTTTCCCATAGTTCCCTCTCGCTCTCACATCCTTACACTCCGTATCACGCCACGTATTCATCATCCCACAGAATGTATTATTTAATATTTAACTTTAACAAGTTATTTTAACCTAGCGCCGCGCGTCATAGGATTGATTAGTCGTAGACATACCTAAAAATCTGTGCGATTCGTAGATATTTTTTTTTCAAAACATCCACAAAATATTTGTTACCAATTCTAAGTGAACCTAACTGGACTCATTTAAATAAACTGTTAATTTATCAAGACCTGATATGATATTGTCAAAATTAAATTAAAACAAATATTAATCAATAGTGTATTAGAATAGTATTTTTTTTATTAGTTTCATATTTTAAGCCTTTATTTATGGTACGTAGCGGTAAAATGTTTTATATACATGTCTTTTAAAGTTTGACTTTTACGTCTTCACAGCCACAAAGTATAACGATTTATAGTCTAATTTAATATTGTGCGTAAATCATATAAAATGTGCGTAATGTGCGATAAAATCTCAAAATTACACCGTTTTATACTCGCACATGGTTTAGACGAAACATTGCCAAGGAAGGATATTTTATGTTTAATATGTGTGTCTGACACGCAAAAATCACTGGACTTTAATGAAACTTGGCGTAGTTATAGCTTATGACTTGGGTTAACATTTTCATTTTATCCCGATCCGCTACAGAGTTCCCACGGGAATCACTGTAAAGTTCACGCGAAGGAAGTCGCTGGCACCGCTAGTTAGTAATAAAAACAATTACTTTTTATTTACCCAACCCTGCGACTTTGTAGGTAAATATTATAAAGAATAGGAATTTTATTAAGCTACTGTCAATGATTTAAATTTTAATACAAAATGACATTTGCAGGGTTACACAAAACCCCGCGAGTATATAGTGACTGAGTGGCCGCTAGTGCGGACGCAGGGAGAGTTCTGGTCTCTCGTGTACGACTACGAATGTGCAGCAGTGGTGGTTTTATGTGTGCCGCCCAAAAACTCGGTAAGTATTGTTAATTACATCACTAAAATATCGGTTTTTATTTTTTGTTAAAAAGCTTGAATTGGCTTGTCATTTCTTTTTTGTCATACCGTAATTTTGTAACGTCGTGTGCGCCGCGTGATGTCGGCTATAAAATAGCTCCACCTCATCTCTTTCCGTGGATATGGTAAAAGGCGACTAAGGTATTACAGAGCGGCTATCAGAGCCCTGAGGAACCACACCACTCTAAAAGAGTGGACTCGCCAACGCTTGGCTGATTACGGTGACGGAATTCATGTGTCCATAAGTATAATTTTATTAATGAATCCACCTATAAGTGAAGTACGTACCGGACCTTATCTTATCTCGTGTAGTCAGTTAAGGTTTGTGTGTACCTTCTTAGGGAATCAAATAAATAAAGAATTTAAAAATCGTATCTTCTTTTTGAATATCTACAATGGAATCTATTTTATTAATAAAATAAAACCAATGCAATTGAAATCAGTATAAAATCATTCTGAAATATTAATGCAACTCACAATTTGTCAATTATTTGGCGATTAAAAAACCTAAAAATGAATGTTATAATGAATATTTTTCTTGCAGCAACAATACCCTCCTTACTGGCCCGAAGGACGACACTCGAAGAAGTACGGACCGGTGTTCACGATAGACCACGTCTCTCACAACCACTACACTAACATCAAAACGTGGATATTTAGGATCAACAAGAAGGTAATTGGAAACGTGTCTTACGTTATTTTTTTTATAGTGAAGTAGGCAGACGAGCATGCGGTCCTACGTGATGGTAAGTGATACCGCCGCCCATGGACGCCTGAAACACCAGGGGGTATGCGGGTGCGCCGCCGACCTTGCAAAATCCTATTCAAAGCTTACTTGAAGAACCCCATATTGTAGCTCAATGGAAAGACCTCTTGAGGTAGTTCATTCCACAGCATACGAGTTCGCGGTATAAATTGAGTTTTGGACGGAACAGTATGCGACACCAACGTATCGAGGAAATGCGGATGGACCCCACTTCTGTGACGGGAGGTACGGTTGTAGAAACCCGAGGTATTGAACAGTTCTTCAGAGCATTCCCCATTGTACAGACGGTAGAACACACAGAGAGACGCAACGTCTCTCCGAATGCTGAGGGGTTCTAAACCGCCCGTGAGAGTGGAATCGTCGACAATTCGAACAGCACGTCGTTGGATGGAGTCAAATGGGTCCAATTGATATTTCGGTGCGCCAGCCCAGTGATGTGAGCAGTACTCCATATGGGGCCTCACCTGAGCTTTGTACAGCATTAGGAGTTGCCCATTATTATTAAGCTTACCACTTATTAGAATTGCTCTATAATTCTACTCACAACAACTGCATTTGTCCCTTTGGATTTTTAATTAACATTATTAAAATCTATAAAAGAAGGGAAAATTTGTGTCATTCTCATCAAAAAACAGCTTTATCATCTTGCTTTTTTGATACTTGATGAATTTCCTTGGATTTCTCCTAATATTTATAGCCGTCAACAACCTTCCGTTAGCAAAATCGATCAATACAAAAATAGGTTTGTAATCTCGTGCTAAAGACTAAACTGATGAAGCTATCGGCTGGTGTGATGCCTCTAAATCTTTCTTCACAACAGCTTACTTTATCTGATCATTTAATCAACATTTTCTACAAGGGACAGTGCTCCTGCCTGCTGTGCTAAGTTGCCAGTTGTCCCAGTCAGATAAACATATATTTATAGACAAATGTCTGTTGATAGCTTTTATTCGGTATCTGGTTTGCATTCGTCTATGTTCATATGTTTCCGTAACCAAAAAACATAGGGATTTAGAATGTGTTTTTATTTCTAACAGATCGTGTCCCTGACGGAGCTGATGGCCGGCGTGAAAGCTCCACCGAAGACAGTGCAGCTGTTCCAATTAACGTGCTGGCCAATGGGCCACAAGGTGCCCACCTCTACCAACTCGCTGGTCGAGCTCATGAACATGGTTGAGCGATGGCGGCAGCGCACCGACTACGGACCTGTGTGTGTCGTCTCGCCGTAAGTCAATATTTTTATAGGAAAAGGGGTAAACAGACATATGATGACAGTGACATAGAGGTATCAGCATCCGTACGGACCTACTAATCCGGGGAACCATGAATGCACTGTCGTTTTGATTTTAGGGAATTTATTTTAGTCGTTCAGTGAACCGTGGACGCTGTAATCCCTTGTTGTGGAACATCGCAACAATAGGCGAATATGTAGTATTTCGATGACGAGTAACTTTTAACTAAATATTAACAAATAAAGTTTGATTAATTTGGAATATTTGGTTGTTGAAATTTCAATTATATTCATGAGCTCCTTTCATGTTCTGATAGGTGGGACATTTTGCCGGGAATTCGAGAAGTGAAGCTGAGTTGTTTGATTAACATAAAAATTGTGTATTGTACGTTTTGTGGTTTAATAGTGATAGTCTATTAAACTTCAAAGTGCGTAATGTTTGTGATAATCAAATAAAACCATAGGACTGCGTTTTTCGCTTTCTTCTAATGAGTCCTCTTCGGTTGTCAGTAAATCTAAATATTATTACTTTACTGCGCGATTCGTCTTACTTCGACGGGACTGCTGGATACCTATGTTTCAAATTTTAGATTTAATTTTGTTAATTACGAAATATGAAAAGACAAAAAAATTATAGGTGATAAATGAAAACTATTCACATATAATACTTCATCAGCCGACGCGTTCAACATGAATAAGCAATCTAATCGAAACGTCGATCGAGTGCAAATAGAAAACCTGCTCGGACTCGATTCAATAAACCTGCACTTTTACATGATCGAGCATAATTGAGTATAAACTACGGCTGCACTTTACACTTTTTTATATATTTTATTTTATTTTTAAGGATGATTACAGACATGTCAAAAATATTACGGAGAAAAATAAATTAGTGGACACTAGGAAGAAACTGTAATACAAACATAATATATTTAAAATATAGTTTTAGAAGAAAGCGGAAAATAGAGTAGATATATGAATTTTATTTTTCCTTGAACAATATCTCTGTAGCATTTGGGAATATTTTACAATATAAAAAGGGGTATGAAGAACTCATTACCATGATTTTCGAGGCACTTCTTGGCTATCAATCAAACGGCTTTGAGAAATGGACACTGCAAATGATGCCATTGCCAAAATTTTACAGAATTTCTTGAAACAACGTAAAAATATTATATGTAATTATTATTACTGTCGTCACTTTCCCTTGTTTTTAGCCAGAAAAGAAAATCGGTCATAAGACAATGGAGCATTTAAATCAAAGATGTATTAACGACGGTATTTTTTTCTTCATTTTATAATCTGCAACTAGCAATTATTCTTCAAGATAAATTTCTATAGAATCATCTAGAAAGATAGGAAATATCTTTCTATCCTATTCGTGGCCATAGTCTGGTTCAATTCCAACACTGATAACAATTCCAATTATGGTGAATGGTCGTAAGTGTGTTTTATGCGAGTTCAGCGGCGATTTAAACCTCAGATAGGCTCGGACCGAATCAGAGAACAGAACGGAAACATACCCGAACAAATTACAGAGAGATAATGTTACTACATTAATATTCAGGTGTTGCAGTATTTTGGGACTCATTACCCTTTATTTAACTGACTTTCATATTCAGTGACTGTTATATATAGTGGCATGATAAACTCATCAGTTTTAGACAGTTTGTGAAATGAAAACAATACCTACAGATTGATTAAAAATTAATATTAATCTATTTAAACGTGTCTTAACGTTAATGTTTACCTTATTTATTTTACTCGACGTTTCGGTTGGGTTGCACCAACCATGGTCACGAGCTGACTGAAAAGGCGAGTTGTCCACGCCGAGAGTTGCGAGCAGTTTCATCAGCTTATCCAAAAACTCACAAGCCCAATGTTCCCTTGCGCCCAATTGTAAGTCAGATTGGTTCACCCACATATGACCTGACCAAACACATTGGAGGAGTATTGCAACCACTGGTAAGTTTGACATCGTCTTTTGTGAAGGATTCTCGCCATTTTATAAAAAAATATAGACGAATTAAAGTTGGAACCGAATGAATTCATGGTGAGCTTTGACATCGAGTCACTTTTCACTAATGTCCCTCTTAAATAATGTCTAGACGTCATAAGCTGGTCTCTAGTAACCTACTATAGATTACATTACTGTGCTTGAACACCGTCAGGGAGGCGATTACTTCCTATGCCAAGATCAGTACTATCTCCAGGTTGATAGATTTGTTAGTGTAGTATGTCGCAGCCTTTCCGAATGTGAAGATCAAATGTGGGTAGTTGATAAAACTGCTCGCAGCTCCCATCCTGCACTATCCGCCTCTTCAGTCAATTCGTGACCGACCAAGGTTGATGTAACCCGCGCCGAAACGTCGAGTAGGAATAAAAGGTAAACAAATACCTTTATTATACGCATTCATACCCGATTTAAAATATTAAATAGATAGATATGTATGTGTGAAAAACACGAAAATCTCAAATGTTACAAATCTTGGGAACCTTAAAACCTAATTATAAAGAATGTACCTACATTTTAGAATTCATCTCTCGTTCATTCTTATACCATCTCTTATCCCGTCCAGAACAGATATTAAGAGGTAGGTTGACAAACAAGTGATATGTATTACAAAACAAACGATGTCCCAAACAAGACATAGGTCACGCTGTGATAGGTTTTAAAAGGACATATATAACGTAGGATTCTGAAAATGTATATGACTTTACCTAAATTATTGTTCCAAATCCATAACCTGGGTCAAATTGGTAAGTATTTGATGAATTATGTTGCGTGTTGACTGTAGACAAAGAAATGATGTGTGGTTCTTTGGGACAACAGTGATGGTCGGAGTCGCGCAGGCGTCTACTGCGCAGCAAATGCGTGCATCGAGCAGGTGATTCAGCACGGAGAAGTGGATGTCTTCCAGGCGGTGAAAACTGTGCGCCGACACCGGCCGCAGCTCGTCGAAAATATGGTGAGAACATGACGAAGTAATCTTTTTAAGTGTAAATGGCAATTTCGTCAATTTTGAAAGATTTTGACCTTTCTTTTACTCTTATTGCACTGGTGTTAGATGTTAGATATAATTATTTAATACTGTGTAATTTTTAAGCAATCAGATAAGGCAATAATGAACGTTCCTCCACAGACTGAATACAAGTACTGCTACGATCTTGTGCTTCACTACGTGCTGCACTATTTGAACAAGGATATGAACGAAAAGAAGTGAGAGTGCGAACTCAAGGACGAGCTCTGGTTCATCGAGTTTGGTCGCGGCGCGGCGCTGCCTACCACGCCAGAGGAGCACAGCCCGTCGGCGCCACCGCGCGAGACCAAGCGGCCCACGCGCCCTCGCCAAGGCCTGTCACTCGACCGTCTGCTGCCTAACGCGACACGCCCATCTCTACCGCATGCTTTCACGCTCGAGGCACCCCGCCGTCCACGCCGCGATCGGCCCCCTTTGCGCCGCTCCATCCGTCTCGAGGATGACGAAGCTGCCGCCGAGGAGCGCCGACGTGCCTTTGGCCGCGGACCCCGCGCTCCCTCTTTTGACGAGGGCGACGCCAGCGACGAACACGAACCCGAGCATGAGCACGAGTGCGAGTGCGTTCACAGCTCACTCGAACATTCGGGGCCCTCTGCCGAGACACCCGACGAGGATTATGAACTGGAGCTCGCCGCCTCTCCGCCACCAACAGACCCCCCGCCCGCAGGGCCGCGCCCGCTGCGAGGCGTGTCTTCTGATCGTGCACTCGTCGATCGCCGTGATGGTTCACCCGCTGTCCGTGGCCCGTCGCGCGCACACTCACAAGGAGTTTTTGAGCGCCGCCTTCCCAAGATTTATAAGTTTGGCCTCATGGACAAATCGAAACGCGCCAGTTCCAGTGCGTTGTATGACCGTACTGATCGTTCGCCTACAGAAGCCTTTTACAATGCGACGGGCTCAACGCGTCTCAACTCGCAAGAACTTTTTGAAAAATTCTGCTCGGAAGATTTCACGTCGCTGTACGGTCGTGAGGATAATCGACGCCGACGACCTCCACATTCAAAGTCAACAGGAAGCAGCGGGTCAGACGTGAGGCATGAACGCCCGTGTTGCCGCCGACCGCCTTGCGGCTCACAACCTGCCTTAACTCGTCGCCATATATGCCGCGCGCCACGTTCCGACCGCTCCACTGATTCGGACGAAACCTCTCCACATCCGCTTCATGAAGACTCACAACTTGGCGACGATTGCTCTCGTTCCGCACCTCTTCTCAGTCCAGATAGATTTGAAGCGCGATTCACGTTCGATATCTCCGAAAGAAGTGAAGCTCCATCCGTAACAATTCGCGACGAGACACCTTCCGACGCGACGGAAACGCGCAATCTAACACTTTATGAAGAACCTCATTCCGACCGCACGAGTATTTGCGACCTATACGACGCTGCTTTTACCTCACATCGACCTTCATTTCGACGGGATAACTCCTGGCGTCTCGGAGGACATTTTGATTTGAGCGCTCTAGATTTCCGCGCAATCGACGATGAGAGTCCGTACGCCAGTCGCCGCCCATCACAGCGTAGCGCTGAAGAAACACTGCGACAGAACTCAGAATCGCGGAGTTGGGCATCAGACTCTGTTTTTACAACTCCTGAGAAACGCGCGACAGATACTTCCCCCTCATCGGCCGACACGCGGAAGTATGTGACAGCACAAAGTGATTCGTTACGTGCGGATTCTGCTGCGGCAGACTCGACAATTGCGGACACGACCGTTGTAGAAGATGTAGAACAGAACAGCGTGATAGAACGATCAGAGTACGTGCTAGCATTGAAACACGGACGCATTGAGCTGGATGATTTGTCCGATCTACCAGACAGTTCAAAACTCTCACAACATTTTGACGACTTGGATAGTGAGAGGCCATCGAGACCAGATAGCGCGAAGCTGTCCAGTAGACCGTCTATGCACAAGCTGGAACCGATTGAACCGGAGCGGTTGTGTGGAGGGGGAGAGAGCGATGGAGGCAGCATGCCGAGTGTGCGGTCAGTGCGACGCCGACCGCGGAGTGAGCCGCGTCGCATGGCGCGATGCAACCCGCTCTGATGGCGCGCGGCGGCGCCGGCCACCTTGCCGCGCCGCAGCCGCCGTTGTGCTCCCCCACGTCGTGCCTTTCTCCCACTCGCCGCACGCTGCCTCCACCCTTCGCATTGTCTCCTCGGTGAACTATGTAGATGTTCGGGCTATTGTCAATTTTTTATAAAATCATAACTGACACGGAAGTTTCACTATCTTTCATCTCTGCTTCACCGTTTTCGTCAGTATCTTGAGCCTTCTTCCATTAACATTTCGATGCTCGTGTTAGTCAAGCGGCCGGCGGAGTCACGAGATTTCTCAGTAAACGCGTCTCTCAAACTCCTTCGATGAACCAGACACGCGTATTGTCGCCGAACTGTTCAGGGGTCCTATGTAGGTATAGTTTAGCGGACTCCGGCGACGTCATTCTCGTAATTTAGTAATGAAACCCTAGTCTTCGCCTGTTCACCGAAATGTACTGCCAAATTTCTAAAAGTCATATACTTAAATATAATTTGTAAACTTCGTTTAGTATAGCGCCGTCTAATAGTCGGTAAATTAAAGTAGGCCGCGCCTAGGTCCACTACGTGCGTAGAGCGTAGATTCTAAATCTTTTAGATAGAAATTGATCCCGAGAGCCGCCTCGCCTCGGTAGCAGTCCATGACTGACACAGGGTCATCGTTTAGCTAATTATTACTGTTTAATATCCTATTCAGAGGAGCGTGCTTGTGGGTATCGTGGTCAGCTCGTATACGTCGCATCAGTTAGTGTAGGGAAGGTAGTCACAGATGCCTTTGAAAAAATTGCAAGATGTCCAGTTATGTCTTGCTTGAAACAATTAAGTTTAAAAGTGGCTATCTTGAAATTTTTCCAATGCACCCGTTTAATACTGATTTCATTGTGTTATTTATTGTAAACATTTAGCTAAAATATGTTATGGATTATCCTGGCATAAGATTTTTAAATTAATTCGACAAGGGTTCAAATCTCGAAGGTCTTCTGTTTCCTTTAGTAATATTGAAAGATCCGTATAAACAAATGGCGTACGAATATAAATGTATTAAATTACATTTATATATTGAATATACCTTATATTTATTAAAAATGTTTTGATGTCTGCAAGTGTTGGTGTTAAATGTTGGTAGACTTATTCCAATATTGTTATTTTTGATCGTTTGTTTTTGTAATTATAGTATGCTTATAAAATTTTAGCTTGTATTCGCTAAAAAAATATTAATTTCGAGGCGATTTTTATGTTGTCTTAATGTTGATTTTATAATGGATATGTGCCAATATTTGATAAAAATAGGTTTTAAAATTTTCGCAATTAGCGATGAAATATTTTTATGTACGGGCCGTGGTCCTTGTTTATTAATTAAGATTTTTTTAAATATTATTTACATATATATTTTAACGAAATAATTGTATTTATTCTATATTTAGGTACCTAAAAGTGAAAAATAATGAATGTTTGTTGTTATTCTTCCATTATATACCTAGATTTTTTAAGTTTTACATTTGAATTACTATGAAATAATTTATGTGTTTCACATATAAGTTTCGTTACCTTATGTTGTCTAATATTATAGGTACAGATTTATTAAGAAATTTAGAATTATAAAGAAAATTATAAATATAATGGCACTTTATCGAATTTAAAATTCCGGTGACTTGCCTAAATAAAACCTTTAGCATAGCTATTATTAATTAAGTGATTCAATGTCAAAAATGTATGATTTCGTGAAATTCGAATAATATTAATAGATAAATCGATGTGTCACTTAAAAACAATTCTAATTATTAATGATGTTTTGAATTAAGACAAGTGCCAGACCAACTTCACGGTTTTTTTTTCTTCTTTTTAAGGAACTTTTATGCCTTGGGACATGTCAGTTCCATCGTACCCTAAACATACATTCTACAACATTAATGTAGGTACCAATATATCAGCCCCACTGAGGGCTCACGAATCTGTACAAACTAAATGCTGCTCGTGAATTATGTTCTCCTAGTACCTTATGGATAATACAAACATCATTCCTGTTTAGATCGAGAGCCCTCACCAGAGTTTTTTTTTATTTTAAAAATTATAAATCTGATCTCAAGAAGACTTTTCTAACTAAACTTCTTGCTTGCAATAATATTATTTATTATTATAAAACTAATTACGAGGCAGCGCAGTGGCTGATTTAAGAATGATTTTGATTCGCATTATTTGGCTCGGTTTCTGTTTATTAATGTCAATTAATTATAAATGCATAATTTTTGTCAATATTTAAGAAAATATACTTCGTCATAAATACATCTTCTGAACTTCGTGGAATTGGATAAAATTGTATGTATTAATTCATTATCATATTGTAATTGAAAAACGAATTGTAACGCACAACCGTTCAATCTTACTCTTTCATATAGCTATATATTTGTATTCGAGACACTTTTAATGTAGGAAAACATCCCTAATCTCCTATGATCCAAAATTTTGATACTGCAATTTTTAATAGTTAAGCTGCGCAGAAACCAGCGGCAAATGGGCATAACAAAATATTTGTAACATTACAGTCGTTATTTTTATTTGTAACTAATTACATAGAATTCCAATGGAGAAACATATTTCCACAAGTTTCCAAGTTTAGAGGTGTTGCTTATATAAAATCTCGCAAATAACTTTGATGTAACTTGATGGAAACTTGATGTAAATTTACATAATAGTTTGGAAATATTTTGCGAATTAAAAACAACCGGTTATAAAACGTATTTAGGTATAGACCATACATACTGTTGCACCAGCACAGTCAATATGATAGGTACGAGGAGGGAATTGTAAATTGCATTAAAAGTTTATAATTTTAGTAGCCTTATTTTTTATTTCTTTTAATACCTACACAATCATGAAAAAGAAATTAATTTATCTCATTTTTATTGCCCTTCGCCATTGGGTTTTAAATCTTTAATAAATTCTCTGATAAATTCCTTCTTTTTTCGTTAGCATTCCAAATAATATAACGAAGTACCAAAATATATATATTTCTTTTTTATCTACATTTAATTACAATTCCCATCTAGTGCCAGATTTTAGTCCGTTTTTTTTTGTATTTTGATTAGTAAATATATTACTATATATTGATTTTATTGTGTATTTTATGGTGTTGTAAATATAATGCATCGTTGTAAGTTAAAATTTCACGTGGACCATTATTCGATGTTTGTTTAGTAATAGTGAATATAACCTGCATGTGAGCGATGTGAATTTTCTTTGTAAGTACCTGTAATGACTAATGACTTCAACGTATAGTTATAAAATATTCTAAAGTCTCGCCGCACCGACCATCTGTATTGTATGTAAATGAATTAGACAAAGAATTGTTATAGTTAAAAGTAACTACCTACATTAAAAATTATACCCAAAATTATTGTATACTGTATACATTATTAATGTATTTAATTATATAGAAATAAAAGGTAACTTATTATTATATAATTATATAGAAACATTGTGATTTCAAGTTTTCAACTTCCAAGATATTGTAAAATAACTTATTGAAATATTGTTGTCATAAATGTTATTTAAAATGTAATTTAAAAATTTATACATGGAACTTAATGGAAATATATTTATTTGTTGTATAAAATCATGTTTCTTTTTCTAAAACCTTATACCATTTAAATAGAATTTTGTAGAATCTTATTAGTTCCTTAGTATTTTCTAATTTAACTTTCATTCAAAAAACTAAATGAAATATTTACCTATCAACAAACCCGTGTATTTTAATTTGCGTATATAAACTGGTAAAATATAAATAATTTACTTTCACTCATATATAATTCCTTTTTATAAATGTTTGAGTGATTTGCACACTGCCAGAGGAAATGGCTCAATGGAGTCTTTCCCAATCTTTTTCGATTCTCGGCGCCCTCAAAGTATCCAGATTTTTCACTTCTTCTTTCCAGGCTTCTCTTGAATGTAATTTTACTCCATTTAGAGAACTTTGTAAAGAGCGGAATAAATGATAATCCGAAGGTGCTATGTCTGGACTGTATGGAGGATGCATTAAAACTTCCCAGCCAAGGTCCATTAATTTTTGTTTAATCATCAAAGATGTATATGGTCGATCATTGTCGTAATAGAAAACACACCTTTTCTATTCATTAATTCTGGGAGATTTTCTTCAAGTGCTTGTTTCAATTTTACTAATTGCTGACAGCAGACATCAGAATTAATTGTTGGACCATGTAGCAAAAGCTCTTAATACTTACACAATGCCTTTCCAGTCCCACCATACACAACATGATTTTGTTCGGAGTGAGGCCTGGCTTTGGGACTATTTGTGATGGCTCCCTTCGTATGTATAGACCAAGATCGTATTCGAACATTGATATCTAGGTGATCCACTGTTACCAGTCTCTACAGAAATGGATAGATTTCATTTCTTTTAAGCAACTCTCTCATATGGAAATTCTATTCACCAAGATTCTGTTATTTAAATCATGCGGCAACCAAACATCTAGCTTTTTTACAAAATTCAGTTTATGCAGGTGATACAAAACTGTTAAATGGTGAATGCTAAGCTCTTCCGCAATTTGATGACTGCTTAAGTGTCAATCTGTCTTAATTTTTTCAATGATAACATCAACATTTACCTGACCTGAATCGACTGAACCATTTTTTGCAGTAGTTTTAGATAAAGCATCTTCTCCGTAAACATCAGAAATCTCTTTTCGACCACTGAAAGCGTTCATACCCTTGTCGAAAAAAAATTGTAAAACACATCTAATGTTCTCCTTATTAACTTCCATTATAAAATTGTTAAAAAATATGAAAAGATAAAACCTTTAACTTGCAATTTCAATTTGCCGCCATTACAAAAAAGTCAGTTGTCAAACGGTAATTCACTTTCCCGCCAGTGATCAGTGTTGCCAGAAATATAGCATGTTAAAGTCAACATTTAAAAAGGCCGTGAACTTTTGCAACTAAATACCTATTATAATGTTAAGCTGTACCTTCGTCTTTTCAAAACTCAGATTCAAACTCAGATTATTTTGTTACTTTGTATTAGAAAACATGTTATATTTTACACAACTACTAATTGATTTTAATAGAAAATATACACTTGACTCTTTAAGCCAAAAGCGAGAGTAAAAACCTCAAAAAAATCCACATAATAGTTTATTTCGAATATATAAACTGACCCTTTTCAGGGACTTTGTAACTACGTAGTGATAAAGGTAAAGGTTAAATGGGGTTTCGTAAGGAAAGGCAATACTTAATTAGTAGAATAAGCCCAGCTTCCTCGGTTTTCTCTGAAATAATACTAATTAAATGACTTATTAATAAAGCAGCTCACGATTCCTTGTTCCGTCTCAGTAGAAAACTAATTAGCGATGCTCTTTGGATTGGAATCCAACCTATTGCAGAGATCAGACTTCTGGGTTTCGGAAAAAAATATCCCGTTCGGTGTTTTTTTAATATTAATAGCTGTATAGAACTAATGTGCACAGACATGCGCTATGAGACATGCAAATAACAGATATTAAATGGTGGACGAAGGGAAACAATATCCGGCCGCACTACTCTCGCTTCAGTGCCCCTCCATTCCTTCGTAGCACAGGCGTAGCACACGTAGCGGTCATGGCTGACGTTACTGAACGTAGCAGCGCTACGAACATCCAATTGTTTTAATTCTACCGCCAGGGATTTAGAAATCACCAACCACATACCACATTTCTCCTTCTATTAGACGAATTAAACGTGATGGGATAGCACAGAACTGGAAACATTCTCATACAATCCTGTAGTATAAGGTAAAGAGAACGATAAAATATGGGATAGAAGGGAAGACTCTTACATCTGTGACTTACTTTCAAATAACATCTCTCGGAATAGTGACTTCTACTTTTATTTCTACTCTAGAGGCATGTAAATGGTGTAAGCGACACAAAACCCCTTACTATGAACGGAGTCGCTTATCAAATTGTCACATATTTCACAACATTTTCTTTGACATTATTTCACGCTGGCTAGTTAAAAGCTTGCGGCTGTATGTCATCCATTTTGCCATACTAAACTAATGCAGTTTGTGACGGACCGGCGGATTGCATTAGCGTACAGTAGCCGCAGTTTGTGGTCATTATATGCTTAGGCGCTGTGCAGACTGTGCTTAGCTTTAACAACTAGCCATTTTAAAACAAAATGAGGACGTTTTAAAAGCCTTCCTTTCGGGAGTAAATTTAGCTGTAAGGGACAGCAAACAGGCGACATCATTACATAGATACGATATCTTTTTTAGAAACACAGCTTAATAGTTTAAGTTAATAGTAATTCTAAAAAAACAAAACATCGTTAAATAAGGCGAAATGAAAATTGACAAATATCGTTAATGTGTGGAATATTTCATATTAATTAATACTGTGGCGTTAGAGGTGTCGCTTTGGAATAGTACCATCCCATTTATTCCCGTGGATGTCGTAAGAGGCGACTAATTGATAATTAAGCCTCTCAAAGAATGGACTCGCCAACCCACTTGACTAGCGTGCCGTTTTAAGGCCACACAAACCTTATTTACAAGACAATGTGCAAGAGAAGACCCAACAGTGGACGAAGGGCTATATACGAATACTGTTTGCTACGATATGCTACGATATTAATTGCTACGAAGTTAATATGAGGGGTCTAGTAAAGTGGACGATTTCATTACGTCTCTTTACGTCCAGTCTTCATTGATCTCATGTCACTTCCTACTGGTGGCGTGCGCTCTGGGTTCAAAGACACTGGTCTACGACTTACGCTCTGGGTTCAAAGACACTGGTCTACGACTTACGCTACGCGCTACGGTTGATTGCGAAAACCGCTACAGTGAGTGCTACGAGTTCCACTAAACGCTACATCATGCTACGGTGAGTTAACTGCGCTACGTAATAAATAATAATCTATTAACAAAATTAATCACAATATCACCATTGCAAATCTGCTACGATTGATCAGTTACAAAATCGATACGTATGTATCTTTTTAAACGGGTCTCAACGTATATTTATTCTTTCTTATTTTACTTTAAATAAATATTTGTGAAAATGCGAAAATCTCTAATGTAACATCGATACTAATGGATTCCTTTTTACCCGATTGCGGCACCCGAGGAGGTATATGTCTTTCAGTGTTATGTTCCTTTTTATTCCGTCGTAGAGTTTAAACGGACGGACTTAATTTGACAAACAGGATGACACAGTTATTTGAAACTCATTGAGTGAGATATCAAATTAAAGTTTTGGAAAAGACGATTCGGAAAATATATATTAGGACCTTACATATGAAATTGCCGTTTTATATGGAAAAGGAAAAAAAACAAATATTTATTTTTATGTGAAAAATAGATATTTAATTAATCGAAGTATTGTCCGTTATTATCAATGCACTTTCGCCATTTTATAGAACTGCTGGGGATGGGAATCCATGAATTCTCTGAAGGCGTTTTTCACTGATTCATCAGTTCAATTTTTTGCCCTGTAAAAAGTTATCCAAATTCCGAAAAAAATGGAAATCAGTAGAGGCAAAGTCTGGCGAGTACGGTGGGTAACGGAGAATTTTTAGTCGTAGCTCTTGTAACTTTGAGACTCTCCGTCGTGCAGTGTGTGGGCGAACGTTATCATGAATAAGTAGTGGACTAGAGCGATAGACCACACTCGGTTGTTCATTCATTGACTTCACGTCCTTTCCAGTCCAGCATCCTAATTGCATATTCCAACATATTTGTGAAGTTTCGGAAACATAACATTTCGCCCTTCATCCGTATAAGGATATGACTAACCCTATAATTAAATCCATTCCCAAATCTCTAAAGGTAGGGCAGCGCATTCGGGCCGTGATAACGTTTGTCATTCTGAACTGGTGTTGGCATATATCGCGGATGTCTGTGGACGACAGTATGCTCTTACTTTCCCCTCGACTGCCTCTTCTTTCTATAAAAATGGGGACTGTCAGCTAGTATGCCACTTTCCTTTAGTATATCAAAATGCAATTCAGTGTACAACTCGTGCCAAACAATTCATGAATTACTTATCTCGGCTCAGTTTCATACGTGGATGTTTCGGAATGAGATTGTCAAACTAAACGCAATGCATACGAGATGAGTTCACGTCCAATGTAAAAAGACCCTTGGGAACATTCAAACGTGACTCTTTTTAAGCGGAATTTAATTAGTAGAATCGTTGAGGGAGACCTAAGTAGAGTGGTCTGTAAGAAACAATTTTGTTCGCCCAGGCATAACACCTATGTACAATGTCCACTGCAGATAAGTTAAAATGAATTAAAAAAAATTGGAGAGCCAAATACAAAATCGAAATATATAACTGTAGCGTACATGTGTTTTTTTAACTTAAGCTTTTGTTTTTTGATCAGAAATGAAATGCAAATAAGTTACTTTTCAATTAACCATTAACAATAACAGCGATATCTTAAAAATATATGTCGTTTTAAGAAAGATAATTATATATTTATTTTTACTTAACTTGAAACATACTTTAATGGCTGATATTCTGTCTCACTCCTACAGTCCACGTCCATGCCCTTGATCAAATAATGGATAAATCAAACGAGTTCAACGAACCTTTACATTTAGGATTGGTAGACTACTCAAAACCGTAATACGAGTATATAATTAATCTATATATAAATAAGTACCTACCTATTCCTCTAATCTTCTTCCTTACTCAAAATTATAAGTAAGAAGATTTATTTGTTTGTTAACTTATGAATAAATCGACACATTTGGCACACGAGTATGTAGTATATGTACCTAAGTTCGATTGTAGTGACTGGATAACAAGAGCCGAAGACCATGTGTAATTTGAACATTGGGAGAGGCCTATATCCTCCAATCCTGGATATAGGGTACGAAATACTTTTGGATACGACGTACCACCCCCAGTGTACATACAATAAATACCATGTAAATGTAAGTCGTCCAACGACCAGATGGATCAGCGACTTGAAATAGATCGCCGATAGCAGCTGGATGAGAAGCGTGGAATGTGTAGTGGCCTTGGAAGAGACCTATATCTAGGAGCAGAGAGATACTGACTGATGCAATGTATGCAATGTAGTTCGTGGAATAGTAGTGCAAAGTAGTTCAATGTAGTTCCTACTGGTGGCGTCAAACCCATTAATAACTTCCTGTTAACATTTTAACAATATCGAGCGAAATCCGATAATATACATCTTGACCTTTGTCCACGAAACCTTTAACCCAAGTATCCTAAGTAAAACTCGCTTCAAGAAGTATGCTTTACCTTAGCAGCTACTTTCCGGCGTTTCAAACTTTTGACCAGTTCTAAACTGCACTCAAAATGTTTAATAAGTTGGCATTTCATTCCAACCGACTAGTTAACTTGTAACTTATTACTGTCAGTAAATTCAATGCAATTTAATTCAATACAATTTGCAATGTGTTATTGTATTGTTGAAATTTGGACAGGACGACGTCTGTCGCATCAGCTAGTGTAAAATAAAAATATAAGTATTTCTACATCGACGATTCTCAACTCGATTAGCGAATTAAATTACACAAGAGTTCGCTCGCAATAAACTTGAGTATTCACCAAGTTTTACCGGAGAAATTCAATTTAAAACTGAAAGTAGCTTTAAACGGGTCCTATTTCTTTGTTGTTTGCGAGTGAAGACAACTGAGCTGTAGTTAAACGTCTGTACCTGAGTATTATACATGTAAAGTAGGGAGAAAATGCTTTGTTGAGGTTTTTTTTTTCAATGGAAATATCGGAATGGAACAACGTATAAAAAAGTTCAATCTTGCAGTGTATTTTCTTTTCTTTTTATTAATTTGAATACGTCGTATTCCGTTGTTACAAATTCAATTTAGGATCATTTATTTTCAGAATAAATTGCTGCATACGGATGAATAATAATTTACGATAATTACAAATGAAAATAATGATATCTCTAATTTATTCTACCGGACGTATCGGTGTACAAAATGTATATTACTTGCTTGTGATTTAATATACTAAGTACTAGATACTAGACTTGCTAAGTTGGTAAGCCTTAGCAGCTGCTAAGGCCTGATAAGTACTAGGAAATTAATTTGTAAAAGTCAGTACTTTTACATAAAAGTATAATTATAAATTATGTAATGTTTTAAATCTCATCTTTTTATTTTTGTTACTCACATACTTCTTAATATGAAAGGCTATTGGTTGGTTGCCTCTTGGTGGCTTTCATAGAACTCCTTTTTTAACAGTAGCAGTAACAGCTTTAACTAAACCATAACTAACTGAGCTTTAACTAAACTAAACCTTAAAAAGAGAACCGTTAAATTGTGCACATTTATTATAAAGCCTAGTTATTCGCCTTTCGCACAAACAAGGAGAAGGGACAAGTGTTTTTATTTCTCAACCTACAACCTTCAACCCTAGCACACAATAAAACGCCAGGAACTCGCCCGACTTGACCCTAGAGCCTGTAATCTTGGTGAGCTATAAACTGGGTTATGGTCAGGGGATTATGATCACGCCGCTGTTACGGCGCCGTTATGACGTCATCTCGCTTTTGGTTACCCTTTATTAACGCGCAATGAGCAGACATCGACGAGATTGCGCTGTTAATGGGAATGTTTGCCATGGAAAATTCTTGGAACTTGCTAAATAGCTAGTTATAGTACGTAACACTTAGCATGGCACATGGAAAATTTAAGAAGATATGATGTTATGGAACTGCAATGATTATCTTGTCACCACGTGCGACACACGACGGCTACACAGTGTTTTGTTTATATTAGCTTTTATATAGTATAGGTTTTTCAGTTGGAGCTTTTTGTGCGCACTGTGCTCGGCGGTCGTCAGTCGTCCCCCGAGCTCCCAATTCAGTTTATGTGTATTAATAAATATATATAATAAATTAGAGAATATTTGTCGTCTATTTGATCAACTTTCTGATATCACACCGATATAACGTCCTCCACAATCTCACGTCACGGAGTAAATGTATTTTTACCCATGTTTCGACTGATGGATGATTTTGATTGATTGACTGATTTTTTTCGGATATCGTCGGATAATTCCATTGATAGGATGTGTCAATTTTCACATGGTGCGATCATAATCACGCACGTGATCACCCATTCTCCATATGAAATAATCGCTATAGCCATACACAATACAGTCGCACATCCGAAGCTAGGGCAGGGCACTATTCCTTGAAAGAAGACCATCGCGAACCACAGAGTGGGACGCGCTCCGACCAGATGGACCTACGACTTGAAAGAGGTATTGGACTTTTTGGCCGGAACTGGAGAGTTGAGTTTTTATTTGATTATTGTAAATATTGCGTATTAGGCGTTTTGTGGTTTAATTAATAGTGATAGTTTATTAAACTCCAAAGTGTTTTCGTGTGTGATGTTTGTGATAATATAGAACTGCGTTTCTGGTGAGCTTCCAAGGAGTCCTCTTTTGTCCTCAGTAAACCTACTATCGCTTTACTGTGCAACTCCTGACTTACTTATGTGGGACTTGACGTATCCTGCGTTTTAAACTTTCAAATTGTTTATTACGATGAAATAACTGACACTGGCAGAATGTGCTAATTGCACCATTGCCACATATGAAAAAAAAAGGTTGAAACTGAGTACTGTAAAAACATTGTACTTAAATATTAAATCGAATAAATTAAACTTTTTGTCTCGACTATTTTGTTTACTTTACCTAAAAATTAATTTGGACGCAAAACAAGTTGAAAAAAAATCACAGATCAACATTGGAAATCAGAAACCTTTCGGTTTACACTCGTTCAAAATCAAATTATAATACATAAAAACAAAGAGCCGTGTATGGGCACATTCATATTTTTAACAATATTATCTTATAATTTTATTCCGTAAAAGGTTTACGTCGTTTTCCATTGACAAAGGATAGCAAAATAATTTGTCGGTAGGAAATGTTATTAGACTTATAACAATCATTTCATTTCATTTATTTATTCATTGTTTTACAATGTTTTTTTTTATGGAAAGAGGGCAGCACATGAGCAGACATTACACCTGGTGGTTTGTGGATACTGTCGCCCATGGACAACCACGATATATGCATAAATCAGTCCCGATTGACAAACGTTAGTAGGTACGTATCCGGTTGCACTGCCTGTCGTTGGAGATTATAGGAATGGATTTGGAGGAAAGATTGATGATGAAGGACTGATTGATTGTTGATGATCTCGGTGTGATCAGTCCCGCTGCCTGGGACAATTCACATTTTACTCATTGTTAATGCCCGCAACGTCATCGAGGGCGACGGAGGAGAAGGACTTCGGGCGCGGGGAATAACGGTTATGACGGTTAACCGGTCCAAATAGTCAACAAAAATCACCATCTCGAGACACTCGTTAGCTTATAATAATATAAATATGTATTGTACAATAAAAGTTAAATAAATATCTCGTTGTTCGAGTTCAATCTATTCAATGTACCTACCATCCAACTCATATAAACTCAACATGCAGACGCAATGTGGATTGGTGGATACGTCGATATGAAGTGTATTCTCTCATATTGATGGTGAAAAGTAGATATTAAATTATTAGGCATTTCATTCAATTATTAATTACGCGGTCTCACGGATTTTCTCACGATGTTTTCCTTCATCTCCGACTTAGTGATAATTGAATAATCCGTACCTACTTACGTAGAAACTTAGTGGTACGCTAATGCTATCTCACAAGATGTGAGACGAGAATACATACGCCTGGATTATCGCCACATTTTAATTGTTATAATTTAATGAGATAAGATGTAGTGAGATAAGATAAACTGATCCACAATACGCTATCAGATATGTGTCGCCATCCTGATAGCCCAGTATTTTTTCCCCAAAAGATCCCAGTTAGCTGAATTTTGGCACTTTTGTAATAGTGTTCTAAACAACATATCAAAAATAGACATTGATATTGCGTGTGCGTTTTAAACTATTCGAGGTCAAATATCATAAAATACAATTTTTCGCTAAATCCTTATATAAATCCACAAAATAGATTATATATTTTTTTTTTGGAGAAATAACCATTTTTGTCAGTATTTCAATAGGTGTTATGCCATTACTGGGATTTTTTGGGAAAATTGGATGATTTTTGTCTAAAATGACTGGACTATTATCAGTTTGCCTGTCGGTAAAGACCTCCTCGGTGAGCCTTTCTCGTCCATATCGGGGACGAAATAGACGTGAAACAGAATACTATTATACATTAATATTACATTATCGTATAAAAATAAAAAAATAATTATTCTAATATTATACTTAGTTATGTATTATCTACCTACTATAAGACCTATAGTATAGGTCAATTTTATTTGTATAATATAAGTAATTAATTAATCTAAGAAGGCTAAATTAATGACTAGACATGCCATCGAATCTTTGGGCAAACAGTGAAGTATAATTAGAGAACTAGAAAACAATATCGCAGTTTCTTTTCTGATTTTCGCAAAATCATAAAAGTGGAACCATAAATTTAGAATTATTATTCATTTAGAATAAATATTTCTTAATCCCAAAAATTCAGAACATAGCACATTCGTCAAAATCGAGAAAGATTCTGAATCAAGTACCCGTACGGGTGGTGTTTCCGTCTTTGTATGTCTCTGGATACACGATACTAGGAATCCCAATGTCTGGGCCAATGAGTTTGGCGTTATTTGTTTATATACGAGTATATCCAAACTATTTTTCTATTGCTCCAATTATTTGTATTCGGACAAATCCGGTTCCAGAAACTGAGATAAGTATTACAACCCACCATTATCCCGAGGAGGCGTGGATTGTCGTAGAGACATACGACCGGCAATTTGTCTATCGGCGCGTTACTTAATATGTGTAGGTGTGTCCTCCTAGAGATATCTTTTAATCAATACTGGACTTATTCGCAGACGGTTTACTGACTTTCAAGAACAATTAGAACCATATTATAACGACTACAGAGCGTCATGATAAGGTCTCCCTTTGGTTTTTTTTACACATTTTCTTTCTTTCTTTTTTACTTTTAACGACTAGCATGTTTATAATTATATTTTATGTTACAAAGTTATTCAATCATATGCCAATTAAAATATAGTTTTTTATACTTGATTAAATTGGGTACTGTCATGTTGATATACTTTGTGATGCAAAATAAAATAATTTGTACTTGTTGATTGCATTTTTCGTGTGCTCCCAAGGAATCCTCTTTTGTCCTCGGTAAACATACTCGTATCACTTTACTGAGCGACTCCTGACTGACTTACTTCGACGGGACTGGACATTGACGTGATGCGTTTAAGACTTCGAAGTTATGAAGAAAACTTGACACTGACAGAATGTGTTAATTGCCATATATGAAAATAAATAAAAACACTGAATTTCTATCATTAAAACTGACAACTCTTGTTTACTGACAACTTGATATTTTCCTCATAAAAAAATGCAAATAAACTCTGACTCTGTTACTCTTTATTACTCACTACACGCCGCTACTAAACAGCTACTAATCGAGCTCCTACTAATTGAAACCTACCGTACCATACCATCAGCCTGTGTCTTTCCACTGCTGGATATAGGCCTCTCCAAAGTATCGCCACCACATACGGTTTTCCGCTCTTCTCATACGACCCACTGGTCGAAGGGCGTCACACGCTACGTTTCCCGGTACGTGGTCTCCATTCGAGGACTCGTCTTCCCCAATCGGTTATCGGTTCTGCGGCATATATGACTTGCCCACTGACACTTCAACTTGCTGTCGGCAACCTTAGTTCTTCGTCCAATTTCTTTGTTACGGATTTTGTCCAGCAACAAAACTCCGAGCATAGCTCTCTCCATCGCTCACTGAGCGACTTTGAATTTGTTAATCAGATTCAAGAATGGAGAGGTTGAACCTCTACCCTCCCAAAAGGTTGAAATTTACAGATTTTTTGCTCTTAGATTAAGGATGAAAAAAGATTTTTTATAACGCTACTCAATACTTAATGGCTGTGTCGAGTCTCAAGGATCTAGGGATCTCAATCCGCGAGAAAAATATTTCGTATTTTTGTCTGACACCCAACCATTCGTCTTTCTCATCCGTAGGCGATAATTTGACGAGTATTGATTACTTGATATTCGGTGATAGAATGTAAAATGATATTGCAATTTATGTCGAAGCAGAAGATTCGCATTTTCAATAAACTAGCGACACGCTCCTGACTTTGTTCAGATTAATTAGGATTATGTTTGGTGGAAGTACCTGATTTTTAAGGGCTTAATTTTCAACTCCCACAGGCTTTCAACCCCTAAAAGGCCTGCGAACGTTTTGCCAATCCTATTAGTTCAATCAAGAATCACAAACTTGATTAAACGTAAATTATTTTACGGTTCTTGCCATAATTATTATAAGTGAGTATCATTATGATACACGAGTGATTGTGTTATGCATCTGTCATGACATTGTAGTCATTTTTCGCTCGACTTACTCCCTCTATACATTCTCTATAAAACTTCCATGAATGTACATACCTATATGCTTTGTCCAACGCCAACTAAGGAGCGGAGACTCGTATTAAAGCCTTTATAACTACGAGGAGGCACAAAGGGCTGTCCAGGCCAGCTTATCATCTCCACGCCTCATTACACTTGCATTCACATTTGTTGTTGTGAAACTGTAATAAGTTGTGTAAATTTCAGTTTTCATTTATTTACATAAATATCCATAAATATAAATATATGGACAGTGCCGGCCTTGGCAGTTTCTTCGCCCTGTGCACTGTGCAAGATATTTCGATTGTGCCTCCTCCTTGTGCAGACACACAATTATTGACCGAATTCCTGATCTTAATAACATTTTCTATTAAATGAACCCTCCAGTGATGACAATTGATTATTATTATTTACTATGCCCCGCAGTGAGACGTTAAGGGCTGAAATCGACTTTGATCTCTGTAACAGGTCGATTTCGGAACCTCCCTAAAATATTTGCAACGACTTTAATCCTTCAAGAATTTGCCCTGCCCTTATTCACTTTCGTGATAATAAACTACACTGTGAGTGAATAAGCATTTCAGTATGTCTTGTTGACGTAGAGCGAGCACTTATTGCAATTCTAAAGGGCGGAAGAGTGACCGCGACACGGGAAAGGTTTTAGACGCAATCATGGACTTTACTAATTTTACCAGAGTGGTCATAACGATGTTAGACTGATTGTATAAGACGTTGCAAAGCTCATGTTAGGTCCATTAAAAACATTATAACCATTAGTGGTTTAAGAACAATATTTTCTAAAGAAATATTCTAAAGTAAACAAAGGACAAAGGAAAAAGAATGTATGGATGTCGTCGAAACAAAAGACAAAGGGAAGAGAATGTATGTATGTCGTCCAAACAAAGGACAAAGGAAAGAGAATGTATGGATGTCGTCCCAACCCACCGACAAACCCAAAATTAGTGAAAATATATTTATTTGTTATGATCGACAATCATCGTTATAAGCAATTATTATTGTAACTGCTAAAGCAATGGAGATTTTTTTTTTACTAAAAATATATTAATAAGATTTTAGCAAATGCAAGATAAGAATAGAAAAGTGGTTTATATCATGGTTTGTCCACTGTTTTGACATTAACATGATCTAAGGAATAAAAGCTTTTATTTGAGGTAGGTACCTATACCTCAAGTGCGTTGGTTCATGTTAATGTTTTGGTACACTTACACATCGTACTTTGTTATTATTTAAAGCGTAGTGGAAGAACGTGTAAAAGATTTTCATATGTTTGTAACTATGACTATGAGTAATTTTTTTTGTATGTTACTAGCTTTTTAGCAGTATTAGTAGTAAGGCAGTGTTGCTTTAAACGAAACGCATTCTCCAAGTTGGATCATGCCTCAATTTTTATTGAGGCATGAGGCATGATGTGCTCGCTATATTTAGCTAGCACAGAGTATATAGTAATCATTGTATTATTTTATAGAAAAAAAAACGTATACGCTACCACGTGGCGTGACAACTTAAAGAAAATCGTGTGGTTTCTAAGTATCTCTCTCCATACAGAATGTTTCCGAATCTGAAGCCTGCCTGATAAAAGAATTTTACTTATGATTCTGAGTCAATTGACATGTAATTCTAGCCATTTTTTTCTAAAAATATCTATTTTTGTGACTTCATTTTTAGTCACTTGTATGAAGATATTTTTAACCATTCAAAAAATTAATTTTTAGGTCTAATATTTGATACTTTCACTTATGTATATTAATAAATGGGTATTATTACTTTCAACATCAATCAAACCTATCCCCGAATTTGGTTGGCGTCTCGATTCCCTTCAGCTAAATAATCGTATCATCAAACTGCCCTACCTTGTGTTCCGGCGTGTAAAGCGAATTGAATGAACTGAACTAATCAAATTACGATAACAATAGACGCCTCTCGCGGTATTGTCAAACCCCCTGGTACAGAAGTTGTAGGACTGGCTTGTTCTAAAGGCTTTATTTGGATCGTAATAATGCTGTAATATACCTAACATATCATTAAGACACTATAACACAGAAACTAAGTTCAAGTGGAGAGTAAAGATTCAATAGGCAGGCAAAACATCAGGCAGGCATCGAAGGTATACCTCGGTTGCAAGAAATTATTAATTTTACCTTGTTATAGTACTGTCATATTTGTTATATACGACTGTGGCGTGATATCATTGAATTATATATTATGTTGTATTATATTATATACTAGCTGTGCCCGCGGCATGCGTTGCATGCCCGTCAATAACTATTATCGTCATATTTCAACAAATTAACACAAAACAATATTAAACTATACGTACAAAACCTTCCTCTTGAATTACTCTATCTATTGATGAAAACCGCATTAAAATCCGTTGCGTAGTTTAAAAGATCTAAGCGTACATACAGAGGGACAGACGGCGGGAAGCGACTATGTAAGGAACACGTCGGAACAGGGGGCCGAGAATTTTCATTATCCAACATCTTTTAGTTTTAATATTGGAATGAATACAATCACTAAATAATGTTTTAATTGCCCTACACAATAATTCTTAACACTATATAGTCACAATTAATGTTTAAAATGATAGTAACTTATCACTCTACACAATTATCGCTATATCAAGTTAAAGTATACAAGCGCTATAAAACGGAAAGCAGTTCGTCAGGACGCGCGTGCCTCGGGCTCTCTCTCAACTTCAACTGTACCTCTACGTCCTACCTTCCTGGTCCTACTTCTCATGCACCGCCGCACCGAGACTGCGTCGCTTATATTTTCTACCACCCATGTTTTGATGGCCATATTCCGACATATATATATTATATTGTAGATTTGCATTTAATACTGCCCAATTAAGAATAAAGTATAGTGGCTCTACAATTAAATATCGGGACTGTGCCTGGATTAGAATTACTGAAAATGGAAAAGAATTTGATTGGAGAACACAATGTAATTCAAAAAGAAACATAGTAATTCAAAAAAGATCTTTACTTATAATACCTACCATAAAACTAAATCTTGAGAATTCGAAATAAATGCATATAGAAAACACATGCCTACTTGTTTCTGATATTATAAATTGCAAAGAAATATTTCTCACATTTATTCCTTTCTACCAATACGTTATCCCCACGCGTGGGCACATGACACAGCTGCCATTATCTTGAAAAATTGGCTACGGAAAGGGTTTAGCCGGTTTTATTTAGTTATTTACTCCTGTCCCTTACAGGATACATAACATACATTATTACATTAATGTAGTTCATAGGTATAGAATGGATATAGAATCAACATGCTAAAGCAGCAGCATGGGCAGATCATGATTGCCGCAGGACCCATAGCAGATGGAGTAGACGAGTTTTCGAAGGGAGGGCATGTACCATGATGCTGGATGAGAAGAATCAAGATCGTATGCGAGCCTTAAAAGAGGCCTATATATAGGCTTATAGTATACTAACTATAATATAAAGGCTGTTTAAAAAAGAACTTGAAATTCGAATCGCGCGCCATTCTCTATTGTCAATTGTTCTGTCAGCTATACTTGTACTTTGGTAATTGAAATTTTGACATTTTTGAAAATGCCGCGTTACAGTTTGAAAGAACGTTTATTAATAGTGAAAACTCATTATGAACATGGAAAATTTTTTACCGTAACAATTCGTAAATTACGTGATCGTATGACTCTAAAGTCACCATACAAATACATCGACTGTGCTTTATGAACGAATAAAAGTTTAAGACTGTGGTATATTGTTGGGATGACAAAATAATTCAGAAATGCGCTAGAAACGTATAAAACTTTAAATAAATAACTTTAAATTTGAATAATAAATAGTGGGTTCTTGCATTTTTTTATTGGTACTGATAAATGGATAGATATCTCAAAATAACGCCCTATAAATGCGATCTCAGCAGCCACGGAGTAAACAACTTATCAATCAAAACTATCCATTTCTCCCAACTGACGAAGTGAACAAAAGATCTAAGAGGGTTCTCTCAACAAAATAGTAAAAATTATAAGTCAGAGTACCCCTTAACACTCCTTTTAACGCGATATAAGCCCTGTAACAAGATAGCAGCCTCTCAGCTGCGTCAACAGGAGGATAATGCCTGGAGTCTGCTATTAGCGCCCACTCTCGACAGGCAGTGCAGGATAAAATTTCATTGTTAAGAAAACTTCGTTACATCTATAAGCTTTGAAAGTGGAGATAGGCGAGTGGACTTTTAAAAGGCAAAATGTCAGGTCAGACACAAGGGTTCCCCAGTTGCTGCTTCGCCGACCAGCCGAATCCAGTGTGTTTCGTATATTATTCAATAAAATATTATCTAACAGACAATTTAGATTCTTACGAGTATTAAGTGCAACTAGTACGTAGTTATTGACAGAAACATTGTATGCAGCCGTGACAAGTAGGATATCGGCCCCGAATATATTTTTAATGCATTTGGTGTCAAGACCCTCCTCCCATAGGTCCTGGTGCTCATTTATTCTTTAACGACCTCTCAAAGCACCGGCGATCCTAGGGTTGGCCATTACCTCGCACAACGCATTAGCCTAGCAATCCAGCGAGGTGACTGGGTACCTGGCCATAGCCACCAAATTTGTACAACATGCTCAATACATATTGTGCGTGATGTACAACAATTGTTTGTATTTAAGTTTAGATTCCTTTTTAGATTTCATTTTCTTTTCATTGTAAAGTGCGTATTCTTTTCCCGTCAATAAATGAAGATTATTTATATAGTAAAATATAATCTTATAATTATATATCGAGATTTATGATTTATGACGTCATAAATCTCACCTATTGTCGTTTAACTGATCACTATAACAAATGCACTGACAAACGAGGTTTAGTCGCATTTTAATTCCCTTTCTGCTCGTTGACGTTGACCCACTTGAGTAATGGGCCACTAAATTTATGTCCCATAAAAGTGGGAATACCTACTAATGCAGAGTATCCAAAGAGATTGTGCAACACCTGTATATTTGTCATGTACCTAAGACCCTTATTAGACTAGACCTTTAGTGTTTGGATAACCGTAACCAGTTTTAACCACTTTTGACGTCCACTGCTGGACATGGACCTCCTCATTCACATTGTTAATAAATAAAAAAACACGACAATCATGTAACCAAAATAATTGTCAGCGTGATAATGATTGATGAACTTTACGGTTAGCAATATGTTTAAGGAGTTCCATTACCATGATGCTTAGGTAAGGTTAATCAATCATAATTTTGATAACCTTCCTATCGGGTTCCTATCTAATCCTACCCATGTCTATGTATTATGTGTATTTAAGTATACAACATATATTTAGTACCTACTGTGTCATAATGTCTCATGATAATATTAAATACCAGCCGATCCGACAGACGTTGTCCTGTCCAAATTTCAATAATACAATAATTTTACTAATTTCAATAAGTTCGTACAAAAATCCCATAGAAAAAGTACTTTCAGTTTTTCCCGAATTTTCCGGAAAACTATTCCAATTTTTTTGCCTATAAACCTTATTCGGACTATTACGAACATTTAAACAAAATAGCCAAATCGGTGCAGCCGTTCTCAAGTGATGCGCTTACCAACGAACATCATTTAATTTTGCTATTGCTATTGGGAGTACTCTGGGCCGGCGCACCGAAATACCAACTGGACCCATTTGACTCCATCCAACGACGTGCTGTTCGTATTATCGACGATCCCACTCTCACGGGCGGTTTAGAATCCCTCAGCAGTCGGAGAGACGTTGCGTCTCTCTGTGTGTTCTACCGCCTGTACAATGGGGAATGCTCTGAAGAATTGTTCAATATAATTCCCACCTCGGGTTTCTATAACCGCACCTCCCGTCACAGAAGTGTTCCTCGATACGGAGGTGTCGCGCACTGTTCGGTCCAAAAATTACTTTATACCGCGAACCCGTAGGCTGTGGAACGAACTGCCTCAAGAGGTCTTTCCATTAAGCTACGATATGGGGTTCTTCAAGAGAGCTGTGAATAGGATTTTGCAAGGTCGGCGGCGCGCCCGCATACCCCCTGGTGTTGCAGGTGTCCATGGGCGGCGGTAACACTTACCATCACGTGGGACCGCCTGCTCGTCCGCCCACTAATCTATAAAAAAAAAAAAAAAAAAATTTTTTTTATTTATATAGATTAATTTAAGATGGCGTGTGGTATCGGCCGGATATAGAATAACACCCCATCTCCTCGCGACTAAGGGACAACAAAGCGGCTACCACAAGCCTTGAGGAACTCCTTCACCTCTAAAGGAGTGGACTCGCCAATCCGCTTGACCAGTGTGGCGTTTTACGGCTATTTATAACACATATAACACAATGCGTATGATCAGCAGTGTGTGTGTGGGGTGGGGGATACTAAAAGGGCTGATTGCATTTAATTTATCTGTTAAAAGCTATTTGGCCTTTTTCGCATAAGGACAGATTCTCATAACGACAAAAGATGAACAGCCAACCTAAGTGTTTGAGATGAGTTTGGGATTATTTTGAGAAGTCTTCTCGGGATGGCTTTGAGGAGGCTTTTTATTAACTCAGTTGTAGAGCTGTCTGGAAGAACATGGAGTATTCTGTACTGTAAACATTGTTTTGGATTATTGTCTTTACGCAAAGAGAAATTCTCGGACGGTTCCGGCAAGAATATTGTATACGATTCTCTTGCATACGAGATGTATGATTCTCGCCTTCAACTGTTCAGATGATGATAAAAGTTGTTTATATTAGCTTTTGACCGATGTTCGAGAAACTCGCGTTCGAATAACTCGCCCTGTGTAAATAAGCAATTAATATAAGTAATTATATTCAATAAAAATGATATACAATACACTATATCTAAGCCACCTGTTATAAGATAAATACGTATATTATATAAGGCGATCATAAATACGTATATTTAATAACGTATTCATTTGGTTGTAATAATATTGGCTTAATTGTTGGTAAGTACAATCGAAGGGAGCGTGGAAGACGAACTGTATTCTAGGTAGCGATGGGGTGCAAAGAGTTTTCTGTAAAGTGTCATTTGTTTACCTCTACGATCGCTATTTTCTTGAGTGAAAGTAAATATTTCTGATTTACTGAGGGGATTTAATAGTAGGTGATGAATATTTGTACTTTGGATGTACTTTGTCCATATTGTTTTTAATTTGTTTATTGATAAATACTCGAAATCTATATACATATAATAAAATTGTAACAGGCCGATGTCTGTACATTATAGATATTGAAAAAAACTAATATGGAAGGTCTTTATTAGAGCAACAGAAGCCAAAACAACAGTTTATAGAAATTTTGTCTGTCTATCTGTCTGTCTGTATGTTTGTACACGCATCACGCAAAAACTACTGCATGAAATTGAATGCAGTTTTCACCGATGTATTGCTAGAGGTCTAACTTAAAATATAGGCTCCATTTTACCGCAGAAGAATATCTTATTCCGATTGTTTTAAATTTAATAAACCGAAGCGAAGTGAGGGCGGGTCGCTAGTACATAATAAAGTTTTTAATGAAGTCGGTACATACTCGTCAAAACGCAATGGCGAACATAAAATAACTAGATCCCAAAGCATGTCTGTAATATGACAAAATATGTCTTTAATTCTCTATTATTTAAAGGGATTATTTGTTCAATACAGATGTCTGGCTAAAATGACTGCACTAAGGATAGCAATCTGCCAGATCGTTTGATCAGGAATGCATGGATACATCTGGTGGTACACGACTTATTATAGACCCAATCAAACTCAATAACTTTGCAGAAATATATAGTCAAAGTCAGACAATTACATCCTGTCACAGAAGTGCGGTCCATCCGCATTTCCTCGATACGGAGGTGTCGCGCACTGTTCGGTCCAAAAATTATTTTATACCGCGAACCCGTAGGCTGTGGAACGAACTGCCTCAAGAGATCTTTCCATTAAACTACGATATGGGGTTCTTCTAGAGAGCTGTGAATAGGATTTTGCAAGGTCGGCGGCGCGCCCGCATACCCCCTGGTGTTGCAGGTGTCCATGGGTGGCGGTAACACTTACCATCACGTGGGATCGCTTGCTCGTCCGCCCACTAGTCTATAAAAAAAAAACATACTATACCGTACAAGCAGCCTGTGTCTCCCGACTGTAAGATACGGGTCTCTCCTAATGACCGTCACCACACATGGTCTTCCGCTCTTCTCATCGAGCCACTACCGGCAACTCACACTCGAGCGTCTTACACTACACTTACCGGTACCTACGTGGACTCCATGTGAGGACCCGTCTCCCCATCGGTCATCGGTCCTGCAACATATTTGGCCTGCCCACTGCCACTTGCTGCACCCTTTGAGTTTAGTTCATCGAATTTCTTCGTTACGGATTTTGTTCAGTACAGAGACTTCGAGCAAACCTCGGAAGTGCAGTGTAAGTGGTCCTAATAACTATCATACGGAATCCAAGCCATCTACTCCTGCAAGTAGCACACCATGCCGAATAACGAACGGAACTCTCACGACCGATCAGCCAATCAGCGGTGACGTAACAATTCGATTCATTAAGTCTCAAATACCAAAGACTGGTGGCGGGCAGCAGCGTCACCTGTGCAAGAGACTCTGCGATGTTCAAACCACCTGTCCAGGGTGATGATTGTCCAGGTGGTGAGTACACCCTGGCATACTCTCAACTCACTCAACTAACAGATATAGTTAAAGATCTGAGAGTTCTGGTCGATTCTGACTTGAGTTTTCATACACGCATATGAGA
Organism: Sesia bembeciformis; assembly: GCA_943735995.1. Taxonomy (NCBI): domain Eukaryota; kingdom Metazoa; phylum Arthropoda; class Insecta; order Lepidoptera; family Sesiidae; genus Sesia; species Sesia bembeciformis. The sequence continues at coordinate 11,071,525 of OX031043.1, forward strand.
AATAAGTAGAAAAGCAAGACAAAAATTAGATTGGTACTTAGGCTCGCCGCTTCAAGGATCCGCGTACGATATCACTTCTATATAATGCCTATGTCTATGGAATTGAACGCAATCGTCTGGAATCCGTATGAAGGTACGTATACTCTCGTGTTGGAGAAAGTCTAAAGATTGTTTTTCAGGTATAATACGTGTATAAGAAAATGTACGGCAATTATTGTTCGTTTTAGAAATGGTTGGATGTGATACGTTAGAACTTTGTCGACACTTTTCTATTATAATGTTTTTAATTAAACTTTTGCGGGGCAAGTTGTCATCACTCGCAGTCCTTTTTGTCCCGAATCAGTGTATAAGCGCACGTACTTATCACCTACTGGAGGAGGTTCCATCTCGTACTAAGCTCCAACGTAATTTTTTTTTATAGAAAAAGAGGCGGACGAGCATACGGCCCACCTGATGGTAAGTGGATACTGTCGTCCATAGACATTCGCGATACATGCCAACATCAGTCAAGAATGATAAACGTTGACGCGCCCCCTGATGCGCTGCCTACCTTTGCAGATTAAGGACTGGATTGGAGGAAAGGGTTGGCAAAATGGGGAGGGATATTATAGGATGGGATGGGAATGGGCTCTGGTATGTATCCCTCACTACCGAAACACGTACATACGTGTTTCGGTAGTGAGGGAGATATACGTACATTGAGGAAATACGATAAAGTAGGAAATGCAGTACATTTTCCAGTCGAGTACGCCCAGCGGAATGCAGCATGCACTCTCCCCCTACCAAATACACCAATGCACCGGTTTCACGTGCTATACATTATATTAATGAAATGTTATAAAAAATGGTTGGTTTTTACAACTGTAACGCACCGTCTGTTATGTTTAAATAAATAGGGCATAAACCTAATAGAATCACAAAAAATCAAGAAACATTTTACTGAAAACGTAGTCTCCATTGTGGAGACAAAAGCGAAACCCCAAACACCCGGCCGAATAATCTCCAAATTCAACGTTTCACGTGATAACACGATTATTACAAAACCGTTTGTCCATCTGTAGTGCCGTCTGGTGTAGTTTGAACATAATGCACGGAAGATAAATAGCTTCAACAATATTGAATTAAATTATCCATAATATTTATGAACCAATCTATATGGACGTGTATTATTTGAGGGATAGTGGAAAATGAAAAATTACTTTGTAATCGCTTTTTGATGAGTATTTGAAGATTGTGTAGTGTCGGTAAGTTTTAAAAGTTAGGTGAATTTTCTTTATGTTACAACACATGTGAGTTTGGCCAAAATATAGTTAATTTTTAACAATGATACTGGGCTCTCGTGCTGGATTAAATATGACTAAATTATGAAGTGCGGTCATAAAGACCCTTCATACCGCGAATCCGAAAGTTGTGGAATAAATTGGCCGCCGAGGTTTTTCCATTACGCTACGATATGGGGCTCTTGACTCTTCAAGAGCCCCATATCGTTCACAGCTCTCTAGCTGTGAACAGGATTCTGCAAGGTCGGCAATGCACCCGCAGTGATCAGTGATCACTTACCATCACGTGGCCCGTCCGTTCGTCTGCCTTCTATTTTTACGGAATACGAAAAATGAACTCATTATTTATTTTCGCATAAATTAATGAGTAGGTCTCATTAATATTTATATTTTACAAATCTCGTCGTTTTGCATTCAGCATAGTTATAATAATCAACTGAGCTAAAACCCTTGAAGTTGCTGAACACAACATCTCCAGTCATATATTCCTAAGTCATACTTAGGAATGCTATAAACGACCTATAACAAAATAACATGATTACACAAAATTATATTATAGAAATACAAGGACATATAAAACAAAATGATTTTCGTAAACGAGAGGAATAAAACAAAATCGCAGTGTTACACAAGCCGCATACATTGACCTAGATAACCCACAGACATTCCTAACATTCAAACTGGCTATTATAACCGCGTGAGATGTCAACACCTTCTGCGGTAACCGTTATATTGTCCCCAGCTCCATTCCATTCCAGTCCCCAGGGGACGCATTCCTGTCCCCAACATTGTTGCCAATGACTTTGCACAGATCCTTGTGTTTAGTATGGCCACTGTTTACTGCAAAGTTGGTTCAAAATACTTATAAATATACGTACTGAACTTCAGAAGATGACGCTGTTATCGTAACTGTGATGTTTGGTTTTATGAATAATTATGCTGTCGATGCGATGTTTATGAACTACCTACTTCAAAACCCCTTTTCTTAGAACTTAAACGACATATTTAATTAGGTATATTAAGTCATGTTTATGGCGAAAAAGATTATTTATTCCTTACCCACAATGGGTATGAGGATAGGATGATAAGAGGATGAGCTTACCGCGGGCAGTATAATGGGTTAAAGGCGTCTTCAAATTTGTTGCTTACAAACAGCGCTATATAAACATACAATTATATAAGTTTATACAAATTTAAGGCGTGCGCTGCTCAAGCTGCGCAACAGCAGCTTCTCAGTTTATCGAACGACAAATGAAGGGAGCACAATTTATTTTTCCTCTAGAGCGAAAATTAATCAATATTAAATTTTACTTTATTGAATTCACCTCGATGCCTTATATAAAACAAATTTAAGGCGCGGGTTCTAGAAGGTTTATTTTTCTTTCGGTTATAATTTTATCTCAACAATAGCGTCAAAAGCAGTGTTTATTCATCAGAATCTATCTTGAAACTGAATAACACACAACAGCAAATCTCCAAAAGTCGGAGGCTATTCTTATTTGATATTAGCATAAAATATATCGAATGCATGGAAAAATATCCATTTAACTCCACGTGACTGTCTACCCGGCTTCCATTTTAATTTCTAATAAAAAAGAAGCTAATAATGGGTATTAAATGGATCTAAGACAGCCATCAAGCTATCAATCCAAACAGATAATTTCAGCTCATCCAAATAAACCATTTTCGTCTGTTTTTCCGTCTCAAAAAACGAAAAAACTTTAAAAAAATGGCGACTTCAAAGAGATTTCTTACTGGATTCATTTTTCCACACTGCCGTTAGAATTCCAACTCTGTGACCCGGATATTATTTGCGACTTCATCTGTCATTCGATTGTTTGCATGACATACTTCCGCCCTTTGCCCGCCCAAAACGCCTTTGCAAAATATCAAGGCCATGAATACTGGGATATTGTTGATCTTAAACATTTTCCGGAAAAGGTCGTAAGAGAATATAGTCTGAGTTACTAATATACTAACGCGTACAAGAATTTATTACAAATATATGTACGAGTACAAACTTGGCTATATATATCATATGTATTTTGTATTGATTTATTCTTAATTAGAGACAAAAGTGACAAAAGTTGGACTTAAGGCTTCAATTTTATTTTAACTTTAATTAATTAGCTTATGCATTATCTTCTAGTCAATCTTTGAGCTATGCAAAGATGATACATTATGTGCTAAGAATAATAAATAATTATTGTATTATTATTTATTCTTATGGTTAATTATAGTAATAGTAAAAATTAATCAAAAACATAATGAGTAGTTTTGCATATTATAATAAATACCAGAATATAAATAAATATTTACAAACGAATATATAAATAAATGAAAACTCTTTATTGCACACAAATAAAAATTGGAGACACAAAAATGCACGATATATAAATATTAGGTCCGGGAAAAAGTTTCTTCGTATTTTATATACAAATTCAAGACAATTTTTAAAAAAGTTTAATTACATTTAATTATAATATGTATGTGCCGTTTTGTTCTATAGCTTGTTGCCATCTTGTAGGTGTGACATGATCCCGTTGCTGTAGAAATTTTGGGATCTATGGTCAAAAAATTGCGACAAGTAGTTTTGACAGTCCTCTCTTGATGTTAACCTTACACTACCTAAAGAATTCTGAAGAGACCGAAACAAGAGGAAATCTGAGGGCGCAAGGTCAGGGCTATATGGTGGGTGCATCAACGCTTCCCAACCAAGCTCTCTCAATTTTTGCTGAGTGGCCAAAGATGTGTGTGGTCTGGCGTTATGATGATGAAAGACTACACCCTTTCTGTTGATCAATTCCGGGCGTTTTTTCTCAATTACTTGCTTTATTTTCCTCAGCTGTTGGCAGTAGAAATCCGAATCAATGGTTTTGCCTGCGGTAAAAGCTCATAATGAACGATGCTCTTCCAATCCCACCATATACACAACATCACCTTATTGCGCGTTAATCCGGGTCCCGCCACAGTCTGTGGAGCTTGGCCGCACTTGGACCATAATATTTTCCGCACGTTCTTGTCGTAAGTGATCCACTTCTCATCACCAGTGATCAATCTTTTCAAAAATGGTTCGTTTTCATTGCGTTTTAATAGAGAATCGCATACCGGTACACGGTTCATTAGGTTTCTTTCAGTGAGCTCGAGTCGTATCCAAATATCGAGCTTTTTTGTTAATCCAGACTTTTTCAAATGAGTCAAAACTGTTTTGTGGTCAACGCCCATTTCATCAGCAATGTCGTAACTACTTATATGCCGATCTTGCTGCACTTTTTACAAATGGCATCAACTTTATCGGTAACAGGGCGACCGGTGCGATACTGCATCTTTAACATTAAGATTTCCTAACTGAAAACGCTTAACATAAACTAACTTTTTGCTACTCTTACTGACACTGCATTAGGTCCATAAACGGCACAAATTTTTTTCGCGGCTTTTATCGCATTTTTCCCTTTTTTGTAATAAAACTTTAAAATGTATTGAATTTCTATGTTAGATTCACTCATTTTCCTGGACAGAAAAACAATTGAAAAATGGCGGGAATCAGTTTTGTTTTTATTTATTTTTTTAAATGTTACCTTTTTAATGGTATCATAACCAGCCAGGTACAAACAGTTCAATCAAAGATATTGGATCACAACTTCATACATACAAAATACGAAAAGACTTTCTCCCCGACCTATTATATTTTTTATTTAATTCACAAAATAACTTTATATAATTGTATTCCTAATAAGAAATATAAATCACATAAATCCTTTCGGTTTTGTGTGTGATTTACAGTTTAACTTTTTTATCCACGAACCGGTCTATTTCCCATCTTACCCTTCCTTATGTTTAATATTAATTTATGTACATATGTAAGCAATGCAACCAGCCCTTTCAATATCCACTGCTGGACATGGGTCTCATCATCTATATTGTCTTGTGCATGAGTGATGAATGGCCTTGAAACGCCAAGCTGGCCAAGTGGGTTCGCGAGTCCACTAAAGGAGTAGAGACCTCTAAAAGTAGAGGCGGAGCGCGGTGTACCTAGGTACTCGTAGTTCCTCAGCGCTTGTGGTAGCCGCTTTATTATCCCTTAGTCGCCTTTTACGACCCCCGCTGTGATTCGGCCTGCTATTGAATAGTATTACCCCATCCCTTCCCGTGACTGTCGTAAAAAATGCCTAAGGTATAACATACCTACCTATATTCCTAAATGTATCAACATCAACTTAAGTACGGATTTTTAAAAAAATGCCCCAATATTAAATGTCGGTAGTGAAGAAAAACGTCGTGAGAAAACCTGCATTCAATGGAATTGAAAAAATAATTTGAAGCACGTGTATCCCTCAATCCGTACCTACTTAGAATACATAAAAGTCATTGATCCATACTAAAAGGTTGGTAAAATACGAATATCCGAAATTTAAGGAAAATATCTAATGCTGGTCGTCGGCTTTTTAATATATTCATGGGGGAGAGTGCATGCTGCAATCCAACAGCCGCTGGGCGCGCTCGACTGGCCACGTTACCCCTCTCTCACAGAAGACTACCTTGAAATGTACTGCATTTCCCACTTTATCGTATTTCCTAAATGTACGTACGTGTTTCGGTAGTGAGTGAGATGTGCCAGAGCCCATTCCCATCCCATCCTATCCCTCCCCATTTTCCTAACCCTTTCTCCAAATCCATTCCTATATCTCCACAGGTAGGCAGCGCATCCGGGGGCGTGCCAACATTTGTCATTTTGGACTAATGTTGGCATGTATCGCGGATGTCTATGAGCGACAGTATCCACTTACCATCAGGTGGACTGTATGCTCGTCTGCCGCCTTCGTATCTAAAAAAAAAACAATATAATTGTTTCTTGTTTATGTTATGTATTTATTACTTACTTAAAATGTAAGTCAGCAAGAACAGTAAATATTAACAAAAGGAAATGTTTAAATACTCTCTTTTTAAAAGCTTTTTGTTGCCCCAAAAGTTCTCAACAACGATGAATGAAGACCATAAACATATTTTCGAATCAAAGGGGAAAGTTTGTTTTCAGCGCCGTCCTCGTGACTCTGTCAGTCCTTTTCTTGCCTTTTTACTTAAAAATTGCCTAATGAACTTTTAAATAGCACCGTAAGTCAGGAATTATGTTATAAAAGTGACTAAAACGTCCATTTTACTTTGTTTATTTCTCAAGTCAAGAAATTTGCAAAATAAACGAAATTGCGGTCATAGACTAGATTTACATAAATACTTTATGTAATTACATAATATCTAGTATAAATAATTTATCTACCTTAACTATTTTACCTAGGTAAGTACCTAGGTAATTTACCTTACCTAGACTTACCTACCAAACATCAACATTAATAGGTTTATATCAATGGTTGAATCGATCATCCCAAGAACAAAAGTATGTAAATGTAAAAATAAATTAGTTAATGTAATGTAAATGTAATGATGAATGTATGACAAAGATTATTGTCATACATTTATCATAAATTTTAGTTTTTAAGAAATAAAATACAACTAATCAATATAATACATGTTTAAACACTACAATACTTGCAAATTCAGCAATTCCTGTACAAGAATCACCACTAACACAGATAACAGTATAAAAACTAAATATTTATAGGTATACATAGAAGCTAAATAGGTATAGAAGCATTGCAGATATCTAAATGCTGTATTATATTATTTTAGGACTATTATAACTCTAGCTTAGTAAATTTTGAATTTCGCTGATTTTTAGAACTTTTAGACAGACATTATTAAACCTAAAGCATTTAAGACCGCTAAAAATTTGTAAATACGTATCTGTGGCGGCTTCTATCTGTACAATAATGTTGTCAATTTCCTTTATAGCGCTTGATGTTGAATAAACGCTGTTCTTTTCTATTAAAGCTATATTAGTCTCCACATTTTATGAATTATACAATATGGTACTTTACCAAAGCTATCTGTAGAATTTAGTCTTAAAATCAATAGTGTTTATCAACCAGTATGTACTTGATAAAAACAACAATAATAATAAGTAAGTTTTTTTTAGATTCTAAGTATGTAGGAAAAAGAGAACATACTGTGATGTAAAGCGCCGACGACGAAACGCAATGTGAAAGTCCAGTCCCGAAGAAGACACAGGAGAACAGATGGAATGAAGAAAGTTCGCCTACATATTCATTACCGGCACCCAAACCGAAATTGAGGATGAAAAAGAACAAAATACAGGCGTTTTCATTGGACGAGAACTGGCCAATGTACCTGCCGCTAAAAAGCGATACGTCATGTACGAAATAATTAAAATTTTCCAGCATATTCTATTATTAAAATGTTAATTAGATATGTAACGACTTAAATAATAATAAAGAGGCCGTGATTAAAATTTTGTATTATTATTTTTTATAACTTTGCAATTAAATAAAGATAGTGGATAGATAGTGGATAGATGTTCCATATTTATTGATTATTTATCTATTTATTTCCTTAGTGTTCATGCAACAATAGGCTAATAATAAGCTCATATTCGCTATATTCTTTTACAATATTATACTGTTAAGTTATAATCAGCTGTTTAAAAATTCTACCGTAGTTTTGGTAGGCTGTCGGCTGACTACTATAGCCTAATGGTCGTTCTGGTTGGCTACGGTTATATTTACAACACTATACAGCACGAACTAGTGAATTATTCCATTTTTTGTATGCAAGAATTGGTGTAGATACATTCTTGCAAGAATTGCAAAATCGGTAATTCTCGCAGTGGGTCGTGAAACGTTTGGACTGAAACATTGTCTACCGTACCATTTAAACCCCACGCACGATTTTCATGCTCTATTCACAATTCTTTTCAATTCTAATTTTAAATAATGATTGACAAATATATGAAGATGCCTGCAAAATTATTCGACTTTCTACAAAAGTCTAATATCAGGATTTCCCTATACCTACTCGTTCTATTAGCATGTTATCTACATCTGCCCTGAGGTCATGTGTCAGACAAGGGTAGGACACGTGAGTGACACACATTAATTACAGTTTGACGTTCAACTTAACTCGGCTCCTGCTTAAACAGTCAACAGCACCTAGGTGGGAATACGCAGCATACTACCTATTCATACCACTTAACCTGAAATCGGTTATTATTAACATAATCTGCGTTCTGAAGAATTCTAGTAGTGTGGTGTCTATCAGCTTTGGTTCATCTTTTCACACTGGTGTCGTAAAAAACGACTGACCACAAGCCCTGAGCAAACTTATAATAAAATTATAATAAAAATATTAAACTAAAATTATAATAAGAGCATTATAATAAAAGTGATTAGTTTATTAAATCTGCAATGAAGTACAGAGCATATCAACCAAACTATTGTTATTTAAGTCATCCGGCGGGATTTATGTCTAGGACTTCCATCCAAAGCCGTAGGCGGGGGGGAGGGGGGGGGGGGGGATCCCCCACGCCCCGAAATGCCTTATTAGCCAACCCACCGTTTTATACATTCTTGAGAAACAGCATGGAACCGTCACGACTGACTGGATTGGCCTTGATGAGCGTTCATCGTGATGTCGAGATCAATCCAAAGATCGTTGTTACGCGCTTTATTTCTGATGATCATCCACGTAGGTTGCCTTTTAATTAAATTTATATTTATGTAAAATTATAATATACGCTTATTTTAAAATAAAGTTATTACTTATTGTCTCTGGTCCAGAGCTCGATATCCCCCCCCCCCCCCCCCGAAGTGAATTCCTGGCTACGGCCTTGCTTCCATCCATCTATGTTTTCCGGATCTATCCTAGTTTAGAGGGCGGTGTGTGGGTCTGGGTTGAGTGGTCGTCTTTGTAGGAATCTGGTCCTACGGTACAAAGTGGTCTAGTGGGGTCCCAGTGGTCTCATTGAGTGTGGCGTTATTAATTTTTATTATATTATTATAATTAATAAAGCGGACTCAATGAATGTTACTGTAGTGCAAACCACATTACAACGGTTAATGATGTCACTTAAAAAAATGTGTCAATAGTGATTTTCAAACATTGAAAGTCTTCGAAGAGACCAATTTTCTTTTCAAACAATTTCTTAGCTTTCCTCACTTCAACCGCTGTATTTAATACACAAACGTCAAAGTTTAAAGGGGTACAAACCAAAACACCCTAAATCTGAAGGAACAGGGTAAATCCCCCAACATTTGTACCCTTTTAGCAATTGGCCGCAGTCCTGAGAGGTCCGAGAATTTATTGCTGTGTTCCCGACCTCGGATCTTCAAGTAAAAGTATCGCAATAGACAAACTCGTAGCAACAGTATACTAAAGAAAATTACGTTCTTTAAAAACGCTACTATTATTAATTATTCTAATCATAATCACCATTAGAATAATGACATATTTCACTTGTATGACAAAGATTAAAATCAATAAAGTGTTTATCAGATTGAAGATTGGATGAATGAAAATTGTTTACTGCATTCCTGTGGTAGCTAATTAATTAGCTAAAATGAATGATACATGTTATACAGAAGCAATAGGCAGCCTTCCGGGCAACCAACGGGCAGTGAAATGACTTAGAGAAAGAAGTAGGCTAATACAAAACAATAATACATGACAATACATAACACATATATACATACTAACACGTGAATTGAACAAAGTAGAAGGAAAAGGTGGTTTAAAAATAAGTTATAAAAGATTGGGCATAATATAAATTAGTATACATTTTTTTTATAATAACAATTATAAATTGTGCGACAGGTTATAATAATATGAATCTGCGAGGTCTCGTAATCATTCGAGTCGTATAAAAGCTGATACAAAATTTAAATATATCCCAACTTTGACACGTGATTTTAGCGAACGGATTTTATGATTAGAACTCTACGAATGGGTTTTATGATTAGAAAACACATATTTTCGGTTTTAGGTCAAGTACTGCAATATAGAAATCTGTCCACCTACGCGAGTGAAATTGTGATAACATAAACTATAATTCAAAATTAATACGAAATAGAATTGGCCGTGTGGTGTTAGTCAGCTTTAGTATAGGTTCATCTCTTCCCGTGGGCGTCGTAAAAGGCGACTAAGGGACAACAAAACCGCTACCACAAGGTCTGAACAAAACCTCTAAAAGAGTGGACTTGACCAGCGTGTCGTTTTAATATCATACATCCCTCATGTGAAAGACAATGTGCACGAGAAGACCCATATCCAGCAGAATACGATAAATGGGGCTAGTTACGGTAACAGGTTTCCATCAGATTTTTATAATAACCAGGAAATTACCCATCTGTGTGCGTGAGCCTATTACTTGTGTTTATAATTTCATCTTACCATTCCAATATATTGTAATTTTATCGCACGCCTGACCTCCTTGCTATGTGTGATATAAGTAGGTACCGTATATTATAGTGACGCCAACCGTAGGCGCCACCGGTACAGTATCCAGCAGTGTTTGTCTTGTGCTCAGGGTTGGCACATATTAATATTGCGTAGATGTTGTAAAATTGTAAACCATAGAAAATATATGGGTAGTGTTCTTTTTTTTACAGAAAAGAGGCGGCAGACGAGCATATAGTCCACCTGATGGTAAATGGATAATGTAGCCCATGGACATCAGCGATACATGCCAACATAAGTCCAAAATGATAAACTTCCAGGATGCGCTGCCTATCTTTGCAGATTAAGGAATGGATTTTGAGAAAGGGTTGGGAAAATGGGGAGGGATAGGTGAGTGATTGAATAGGAATGGAATCTGGCATATCTCATTCACTACCGAAACACGTACCTACGAACATTGGTGAAATACGATAAAGTAGAAAATGCAGTACATTTCAAGGTATTCTTCTGTGAGAGAGAGGTAACGAAACGAGGTAAGAGAGCCAGTCGAGTGCGCCCAGCGACTGTTCATATGTACTTGAAAATCTATGAGATGTAAATTATAATTATAAATCATATACAGTCCGTGTTAAAACCACCTTTATAGCTTAAAAAAGATCCTGCGTAAATAAGCAATTTATCGTTAATAATCGATACAGAATTGCATATCTCCACTGCAAAATTACGGGCATCAAATCGCGTAGTGAGCACTTATCACCGCCGCTGTGGCGGAATACACTAGCTGTTAGATACATAAGCTGTGCCTCAAGATTTAAACAGTCAAAACCATGTAACGGGACGCACGTAAGCTATGTAGGAGAAATAAGTAAAAAATATTGCACAACTTTAGCAAGTTGACAACCCTAGAGCAAGTGCCAACGTTGCTCCACACGTCCCTTTGATCAATGTATGGAAGGCGCACCGCCAGCTAACTCTCTCAGAGTATACCATACCTTTATTGTATTTATTACATTGTATACATATTCCTTTCTTCTTAGAAGGGCTGTATTAAATTTGAGCAGAGTTTTGGCAATTTATTTGACCTTCCGACTCATCACAGGAAAAAATATTCAGTGTCCTCCATGAAAGTTTTCCAGTAAATGAACAAACAGGAAGATGTAGTCATTTTACTTTCCATTGTGTCAAGTGGTAGATCATGTCCGATTTCACCTGAGAGAATAATTAGCTTTGTGCACTACTCATACTTTAGCCTTTATAACTCTAGAAACTATATTTTTTCTTTTGCATCCTAATGTCCTTATATTAGCCCAAATAAATAGAATGATACTTAAAAGTATTTTCTTTTGCAGCGCGCCACTATCCATAGCTGTTAAAGATAAGCCTCTTTCGAGGCGAAAATTAAAATACTTTCGAGCTAATGTTTTCCTTTCTAAATTATAATGCATTATTCTAATCACGCGCATTATAACTTATGTCGCGGTAAGTAACGTGCCCTATTAGCTTAGTGACGTAGACTTATAATGCTCTTGAGACCTGAACTAAATCCAAACCACCAACTATCAAAATGTCTTCTAACTTTGCTTCATTTGCTTATTACAGTAAAGTTTAGTGCAAGTGAACAGGTGCATTCGGTTACTTGCATAACTACATAACTTTGGGGTAAGGTCGGTCAAGACTTACCACTTAATTACCATTCATGACCACTACTAATAAATTAAGAGATTACCACTTAATCTTCTGTATAAGATATAACATTTTAATATTTTGTTCTCTGGACTGAATTTGACATGTATCGCGAATGTCAATGGGCAACTACCACCAAGTGGACAGTATACTCATCTCCTTCTTCCTTAAAAAAGATAGAGAATCAAAAACGAACACGACTGAGGGTAGACTGATTTGTCTGTTAATGCAACAACACCTCCACCCGCCACCGCAGTCTCGCCGTGACCATGGTTCATGTAACTAGAACGAAATATCGGCTGCGCAAAATAATTAATAAATCGTGAGAGATCGACCTGTTACTTTACTTATTACTTATTGATTGTCAGTATTATTAACAACTATTTTAGCACAGAATAGACTAATTGTAGTAACAAAACTAAACAAGAATTAACAAAATCACAAAGTACTGTAAACAAAATTAATTTCGCTAGAATAGCGATGCGAAATGGATTTCTAGCACGTACCACGGGGATATTCATATCCTCCAATATTCCAGTTAAGGTTACCAGGTCACCGGTATTTCCGGGATTGTCCCGGAATTTATCGCCATGTCCCGTGTCCAAGAATTTATTAAACAGTTTGTAAATTATGGTAATCATCAATTTTATACTGCAATCACTTATCAGTCATCACTCGGTGAATTTAGTTCCTCAATATCTGAAAGATTGTGAACCTAAGAGAGAACACACCTCGATAATTCGATACATATTGTAATGTTTAATTTTATTCTTTAATAGTTATTTTAAATACAAAAAGAATAATATTACTTGAATCAGGTTTTGTCGCAAATTCAAAATGGGGCACGTATCTATAGTAAGTTGCAAGGTCCGGGAAAAGGTGATTTTATATCTGACAACCCTAATCCCAATAGGTACGTATAAAATACCTTTTATTATTAACATACCTTTATAATAAAATACCTGTTACAATAACTTAATAAAATGTTAACAATTTACGTACTTAAAAAGGGACGCTTCTGTATCTAATAAATTGAATAACTTTTATCTAATTAAGCAATAGTTTCAAGTTACTTCAATGTTGAACTTCGTGACGCTACGGTAACTTTAACTATGAATAAATAAATTGATGGTCGAATCCAGGCGACAACTTTTAGGGGCTGAAATACAGAGTAATAATACTCGTATATTATTCAAAACTGTAACTAAGTATTTGGCACGAGACGCGACAACAAGTCGACGACTCCAATGTTTATTAGGTTTATTATTTATTTTATTGTAAATATTTCAAGTGTGTTTCACATACTTAACGTTTAGTTGTCTAGGAATGTGTGTTAAAAATATACTGATTTTAAGCGCGCATTTTTATTTTCCAAGTAACCCTACCCTACCTCTGTTCATAGGAAGCTCATACTCATAGAAATTACACCTCAGCACAAAGCCGAATATCGGGCGGCGACAAACCAACATCCTGGATTGCTAGGGCTGCTACCACTATTTTATAGCGTGTAAAACTCTATTATGGGGAATAAATTCAATTATAATTAAATTTTATTGAAATCTAAAGAAATGACAAATGATACAGAGAAAAGAAAATACTTAAATCTAAAAACTAATCTAGACTTATTTATAAAATAACAAGGGCTCAACACCGAAGGCAACAAAAATGGTCATGTTCATGTTGGTGCAATGGTGCTCCTCAAAACATGTGGTTGGGTTTATATTTTACCATACCCTCGCATTTGAATCTTTCTCGCACCTCCCAATGAACCTCTCCGGACAACCCAAGGGTTGGCTGGTAGAGAATACCTTAAGCCTTAAGGGATTAAGCTCGCCTTTTATACATATGCAATCAAGTGTATAATAAATAAATAAAACTAAACAATGAAAAAACCATCATGGCTTAAACGTTATTATATTCTATGATGGTACAAAAATAATAAAGTCACCAAAAAGCGCTTCAAGCAACGCTTAAAACTGGCGGCAAACAAATATAGTTCAATTTAACACTAAGATTGGAGATGCCACAGGGAAGCAAAGATTTACTATGCGACGTTATACAACGCGGTCAGTGGAGCGGTTGCTCACAGAGCTGGGTTCAAATGAGGCACTCGAGTGAGGTTCCTGGGGTTGATGTTAACGTATCTGCCAATATAAAGTCGGGATAACGATTCCTCTCAGAGTCAAGTTTTAGGAAACTTATGCAGTCTATTAGGAAATTATGTTCTATCAAACTTAAACTGCACAAAAAACTTACGGAGTGGAACTAACTGAATACAATGTCGTAAATTACTCATAAAATTAAAAACTAATTGAATTATCCATGTGATTTATTGATTTACACCGTGTGGTGTCGCCAGTGTTAGCGTTAGAGGAGCGCCAGGTAAGGCGATTTCCCAAAGCGCCATTTGCAGGGTCGTTGAATTTTCTGATGACCGGAAATTTAAAACAAAAAATAAGGAGCTACATAAGCTTTTTACATCCACTTTGTTAGCTCTAGGTAATGCAGACGGAATGTTTCAGTGTCAAAAAAGTCTAGAAAAATATTGAAACTAAACCATTCGATTTCGTTTTAATTTTTTTTTTAAATATCGTGTCCTTAAAAGAGGGCGCCACGACAATCTTGCCCACCCTATCGCATAGGTTACTACGCCACTGACTGTAACTAATAAGTTACTACTGTTAAGAGAGTCGATCGACTGTCGCGATTTCTCGACGTTGGGAATTCCGTATTAAGTCAAAATTACACACGCCGATCCGCCAATCAACTGATCAGCCTAAATTGTTCACCAATGGGAGAACTTTTCTGTAAGCGTGCATGCTCTCATAATAATCTCAAGTGTATCTCACACTTCTAAGTAACATGTCTCACCACTATCATCCAAGGAAAACGCCAAGCAAATCCAGACAGAAAGATTGATGGCACTCTTACGAAGCGAACGGGGTGAATTAGAACGGGGTGATATGGGGATGTTAACACATTTATCAGTTGGATATTCACAGGAGCGCGAAAAGTGAAACATTGCTCCTTGCGTAAAAACGGTTAGGGTTAATGTGCCTCGTCAGCGTTAATCAGCTTACTAAGACCTTTATAAATCATATTAAGATTCTGCACAGACGAGCTGAGGCGGCCATCTTTCCGTGCCCCTAATCCCACTGTAAATTTCTATCATCTGCAAATGTTAGGTACAATATTGAACAAATCATAAAAAGGGTATTTAGTAAACAATTCCAACACTTTGAAACTTGTGTTTAAAAAATCGGCTTGTTGCTCCCTCTAATAGTCCGTCACAACTTTGTAAAAAGTCCTCATAATTTCGGGACTAGTCATACAATTTAGCTCATTGAACTTGACCACGACATACAAAGCTACACGTGAATGTTCAAAATAGATTTATTTCCGAAATGTCCTCACACTGTTGGTGCTCATTTGTAACCTTGATTGAGCGAGCTACAAATAAACTATTTCAAGTAAAATTTCCGAATTCTATTAATCCGACCTGACCTTATCACTGGTTTCAAGCGGTGAAATATCATTTACCGCAGCTAAACTTTTGCGGGTAACTTAATTTGTTTAGCTCTAAATTCATATGTAAGTTTAATATTAAATTAGTGGCTTTTAACGGCTTGTTAAACTACATGGTTTTGGCTTCATTATAGTAAGATTATTCTTACATAATCGAAATTAAACTATATAATCGAGTTGTAATTAAACTACATAATCAAATAAAATTACCATAACATATTATTATTATAAATAATACATATATAATTTTATTACCATCTAGTAATTTTATTTCAATAATTACTTATTACATACCTACTAGTAATACATACCTACACTTGCATGATCGCTGTAACTGGACAAACGTTATTTCTTTATTCTTTAATGCACGACGGACTTAGTGCTTAGTCAACTTGTGTACAGACCTACTATGCAGAGATGGGGCGTTAGGTCCAGTGACAGTTAAGAATAATCAAATTGACGTACTGCTAAGAATTTGACAGAATATTTTAAACACAGCTTAAATCCATTAAGCCTATTTTAAAAGTTTGGATTGTTTTATATTCTTAATGTTGGTGTTCTTGAGTTTTCTTGATAATTTATAAACTATACGGCATTGTTTGGTTTTTTGATTGGATTATTTTAACAATAAAATACATACAAGTACTGAAAACAAGAGAATTAACTAAATGATCAGGAGAAAATATTGAATGGGCAGCGAATCGATGGTAGCAAATTTAAATTTGGGTTCTGTTTAGGTTCTCTGGTTACAACAAAGATATAGGAGTCCCGGGAACCGGAACTCCGTTGACTTGGTAGATAATGAATGACATTCATAGTAATTTAAAATTACTTACATTAGTTATTCAAAAATAAGTTGTTTTGTTGATCATCATTTTCTGTATGTTGACAAATTAGTATTTGTTTTACTGATCGTTCAAATACAAGCCTTTAAAAAGGACTATGGCTACAGCACATTCTTACAAGGTACAGTCGGTCATAGACTAACAGCCGATTTCTTTAACTTCTCATTCATAAGCTTCCTCCAATGACCGTCACATAGCTATAATTCGACCTTAGCAGCACAGAATATGAGTATAATAGATCCAGAGCAGGTGTTCAAACCATTGTCGTGTTTTCTTTGTTCCCTACGTGTCTGTGAATGCGAGGTAATGGCAGTGCGTTAGACGGTCCTCACATTCTTACTGCCATAAAAGCAATACAAATATTCATATGATTGAGACAATTAGAGGTCTTTGAAATCTAGTCTCAATATGTCGATCATTGTTTTTGAGCGATGGATCATAGATAATAAATAAAATAAAGTTTTTTTATTCATTCCGTTTAAACAAACTGACTCAAACAGTATGAACCAATTTTCATTTCATTTCTGTTCTGCCCCACTGATGAAACAGACTTGATGGGGCAGACAGTAATAAGTACCTTTCTTCGCGTACTAAATCACAGCATATTACTTTATCAGTGACCTGGGATATAGTTCGAATGCAAGGACAATACTTTGAGTGCACTCGAATGAAAGTGCTCTCTCTAACGAAAACAAAAGAGCACTTAACTGTCTATTAATTTTCCGATATTTTAGGGAAACAAGATTTAAAGCAAGATCTGCCAAGACTACTTTGTTTTATTATATGCATTATGTGAGTTACTGGCTCAAAGCAAGAATGGACGTTTGCACTGTCAACGGGAAAGGCTGAACAAACATACAATATGTTGAACTATATCATAGAACTAAATAGACGCATACAAATAGAACTCTCCTCGGCACGCCTTCGACGACCACGACGGCCCAATTACTGCTGCCAATGCAGTTCTTACACTACACTCACAGACTACACATATACGCCGTCCCCGCAGGCGGAGACGAGGACGTCGGCCTCGCTACACCGTGAACACACACCGGCCTTCAGCCAACACTTTTACCAGGTATCGGCACGAACCTGGGCGCTTCTCACCGACTCGCGATCCCACGGTACACTCCCAAAGCAACGCCCTAAGCCGACGTCCGTTCCTTCCGCCGGTCTACTGGAAGGGAAGGCTTAGGCTCGTTGCTGCACACACGATTTGCTCCTGGCTGAATGCCTTCTGCGCTCACCCTAAACTATACATGTCCGGTGACCCTTGAATGGCCATTAGGGCCACAATAATTTAGCCATTCCGAAAAAAAAACAAATAGAACTCTTGTATTAAACGTCAACTTGTATTATTTTAATACTGCGTTGTTTGTATTTATAAAGTTATAATATGACTTCTTGACCATCAAATTTGCTCTCTTTTCTATTAATGGCCCTATTTGGCCAAGCTGCGTTTGACGGATCAAGCTTATGGATGCTTTATGGACTCTTATGAATCCTTGTTTTTCTACTTGAATCCTACTAGATTCAAGATGTATACATATAGTTAGGTTGAGGCAGAGGGAGGAGGAGGATATTTTTTCACCCCATTACATTTTGCCAATCCTCCTTAAGGGGATGGGGTGGAACAGGGAGTCAAGAATACAGTGGAATAATTAATTTATTTGTTCCATTGATATTCCCATTCTATGGGAAGGAATAGCATAAGTTGGGATTGTAAATGGGCTAAAGAATATCTTACTACCGAAACGCTACGTAGGTATATTGCAGGGAATAGTACTCTTTACAATAGTCTTCTGTAAATTTGATGTAACTTGGGCTGCGGGATTGCAGCGTACACCTTCCCCTCCTGTAAAATTTTGGGAATGGTGAAATGTCTCGAAATCTAGATTTGGATGAATGGATTGAGAGAAAGAAAGTATCAGATGCTTATCCAGTAATATACTTACCAGTAACTATTAATTCATATTGCCTCCATGCTTACAACTATGTTCCAAAGTCCCGTCCTTTTCTTATGCCAAATTTTCTCTCCAGCACAATCCTTAGCCATTCCATAAGATATGTGCCTCGCTCGCATCGTCTTCTCTTACAATCTACATACTTATTTATTTAGCTTTTGGTCTTAATGAATGCAGCCTATGTGTTAATCATGATTACAATCTACCTATTTGCCAAGTTTCATCGAGATCGGTTCAACAATTATGCAAACTTTTGCATTTATAACATTATTATTGTGTTATTTACCTGGAATTGAATTAAACAGAACTGTAACAGTCACGTCGTGGCTGTCAAACTTTCAGTTCCATGGGTCAACAGAAAGCATATTTTAATGAAGTCAGCGGGCCCTTGTTTGTGTTTTCAATTTACAAGTTGTCGAGTCAGCCAGAAAAGCAATGGATTCCATGTCTCTACTACGAAACACAAGCCGGATGCCATAACTAGATTGTAAGTCGAACAATACCTGACATAGTAACTTTAGTTCGTTTGCATATTACTTTATATAGTCTCGCCATCTCGGGTGAACTTGGCAAGTTTATTCTATTCCATGTGTCAGGAGTCTGTGTCAGTGACTCGGGACTAGAGATTTAAAATTTCGACCTAATCATAATTCAATGAATGAGAAAGAGTCGAAAAAAGAGTTGAAACCAACAGTCCATTAGTAGCCCATTATAACCATATAACGGGAACGTGCATGCAGGGTCCGTACAAAACAGTGCTGGTTTATTAATTCAATGTGTAACAGAATTAATGGTGTATACGAGTTGATAACAATAAATAAATGTTTTCAACTAGTTTTAGACTCTGCGAATCTCCTATCTTACATGTACCATACAACAAGGGCGTAGTCAGGATTTTATTCAGAAAGTCTTACTTATTATTCTTAAGTTGGGGCGCTTGCCCCCGCCTAGCACAGGGATGTGCTTGATGGGGCTAAGCGCCATCCTACCCCATCGAGGCTACGCCCATGACTTACAAAATTACAACTTTGTAATAGGATCGTGATAAATCACTATCATTGACCGTGTGGCGTCGGCCGACTTTAGATTAGAATGACCGCATCTCTTCCCGTAATCGTGAGTACCTACCTAAGTAGTACGTAAATAAGTTTTATTTTCCATCTTTCAACATCTTTATTAGTAATCATTTAAAATGTGGTCTTAAATCTACCAGAAAAATAGAAATCTACTATATATGGTCACACTGATGCTAGCAATAGACTTTCACCGGTCCGATCCCGGCGCGCGGACTGGATGTGTGTGCCTCTTTCTTACCGGGGCAACCAGACTCACCGCCAAAGCACACCGATTGCTTGCTGGCCGTTCTTACTTACCGGACTGGTTGCATTTTGAATGATTTTAGAATTTTCAACACACCAGTGAGGGTCCAAAAATTTCTGGCCTGAAATATTTCTAGATGTCTAAGAAACAAATTATACGTCATTATAAATGTCATTTATCCTGCTAATTCGTGTATATTTTTTTAAGTTCAACCCTGGTTAGTTTTGATTCCTCGACTCTAAGATCAACAGGAAGTCGCAAAATCTTTAAAATGTTTAAACCGGAATATCGTTCTGTAATTATGTTCCTTAGCCATTAGGTGTTAGCCCGACCAATAACAAAGCAGTGGTTGGATAATGTGTTGGGATTCTTCTTCATTATTTTCCACCTTCAAAGATTGCTCTAAGCAATTTCGTTTAGGGCGAGAGTCCATCGACCATCTATCGAGGTTCGTACCTCGCTCCGGTAGACCCGTCGAGGCACTCACTCCAAATAACATCAAATTAGTGCAAGAAGTTATGAATGACCGACGGCTAAAGATGAAAGAACTAGCAGCAAGGACAGGGCTTTCAAAAACTACATGATAAAGTTATAAAGTGATAAAGTTATAACTTATTTCAAGTGTGCAGCAAAGTCAACGAGTAACGTGCTCTAAGGAACTTTTAGAGGCCTTTCACAGAAACAGAAACGATTTTTTGGAGTCAATTGTTACTGGAGATGAAACTATGTTTCTTTTCTAAACGGGAGTAGCCTTTAATTGAAGAGGTGCTTCAAATAAAACGGACTAAAAATAATCGGATTCGTAGTAGAGGTTAAGTCGTTTACAACATCAAACCTACTTCCGAGAAACTTACCTTCGCTAATGAACGACCAAATTAAGTTTGTCCGTCAACAGACAAAAGATTCTATTACTTATACCTAAGCTAAGAGTAGTGAACAAATAATTTGAAAGTCTATTGAACGCTAATTGGAATTATAAAATTAGATAAAAGTGTTATAATAAAATACTTTTACGTATTAATCAAGAAAGGCAATTAACGACAGAAAAGCTATTTAATGCTAATGTAGTTAGATATGTTAATCCGGACTTTTGACCAGAGGCGCTAATGTTCCGCCACTTTCTGGTAATAATAATAAAAAATTTAATTCCAGAAGTACACTGTACAGTGTTAGTAAGAAATGAGTTTTATTTGGTTTGTGTTACGTCAATGAAAGGCCGAGATCCAAAGCAGACTGTTTTATTAAAATAATATTCTATCTACCTTACACTAAACATATCGTACACAACACCTCCCTTCTTATTATAACCTATACTAATGATATAACAATCTTAAACTTTATACATTATATAAGTTGAACATAACATTTTCTTTTATTTGACAATAACTTGATAACAGATAGTTATCGATTTATCATTTATATTATCATACACAGATAATTTATCGCACATTATCTGGTCCATGTGTCGTTTGTGTATTTGACCGTCACTCGTTTTGACGGAGTACGACACCGGACTCGAACGATCTAGAACTAATCCTTTCGCCCACTTCCGATTGCGCCTAGAGTAGTCTCGAATCAACACTGAATCTCCGGGAGCCACAACCCTCGGCGGCGCGTCTCGACGCAGCTCGCTAGCTAGTTGCCGGTCGCGAACGCGCTCGTCAGTATCGGGCCGTAGCAGATCGAGGCGCCCACGCAGCCGCCTGCCGAGCAACGCCACTGACGGTTCCCGCCCGGTCGTACTGTGTTCGGTGTTTCGGTACGAGAATAAAAATCTACTTAAAGCAGTATCCTCGTCTATGTTTTCTAAAGAAGCCTTTTTTAAAGCCCTTTTTACCGAGCGCACTGCATTTTCAGCCGCTCCGTTGCTAGCGGGATGGTATGGAGCCGTAAGCGTATGCTCTATTCCATTTCGTTGGAAATACGTCGCGACCTCCGCTGACTTGAAAGGAGGGCCGTTATCACTAATTATTCTTTTTGGTAATCCAAAACGGGCAAATATTTTTCTAAGAATAGAAATCAGGTTTGCTGCCGACGTGCTACTTACCTTTTCAGCTTAGATCCATTTAGAGTGAGCATCAATAACAACAAGGTAATATTTATTATTGTAGGGCCCCAAATAGTCGAGATGGAGACGGGACCACGGCTCGACCGGCCACGGCCACGAGTGGAGTGGAGCCGGTGGCGGCGCGGGCCGCACCGCGAGACACGCGCCGCAATCGCGCACCGCCCGCTCGATATCCGCGTCTATTGTCGCCCACCAAACGTAGTTACGAGCTATTTGCTTCATTTTAACAATACCCGGATGTCCATCGTGAATCTCTTTTATAATAGCGTTTTGCAACGTCCCCGGTATTATTATTTTGTAGCCCCACAATAGGCAGCCCTGATCGATACAGATATTTTCTTTACGCCTAAAATACGCATTGTACTCCTTATCTATACCTGGCGGCCAGCCGTACAAGACGTAACCATAAATTTTGCTTAAAATGGGATCTTTTGCCGTTTCAGTTTTGATATCTTTAAAACTGAGCGGGAAACCCTCTTGCACAAAATTTAAGTAAGTGGCTGCCTCGTATTCCTTTGTGTCTCGTCCAACAGACGAGTGCGGCAATGGAAGTCTGGACAGCGCATCGGCCTGACAGTTCTCCGCGGACCTCACGAACTCGACCGTGAAGTCGTAAGCGACCAAAGTCATAGCGTAACGCTGTAGTCTGCTCGCGGCCGTAGTGGGAATACCTTTATTTTTTCCAAAGATGTAACTGAGAGGCTTATGATCGCTGCGGAGTATAAAGCGTCGGCCATATAGATACTGGTGATGCTTAGTTACACCGAAAACTATAGCCAAGGCCTCCTTGTCGAGCTGGGAGTAGTTGCGCTCCGCGACGCTGAGCGTGCGAGAAGCGCAGCTGACGGGACGCTCGCGACCGTCCGCGCTGCGCTGCGTCAGAACCGCACCCAGCCCGTAGGCGCTGCTGTCCACCGCGAGAATGAGCGGCAGCTCCGGGTCGTAGTGAGCGAGCACCGGAGCGCTACTTAATAGCTCTTTTATTTTAATAAAAGCTTTGTCGCACTTGTGTGTCCACACCCATTTGACATCTTTTTTCAATAAATCATATAAAGGTTTTAAAATTTCACTTATATTATATACGAACTTAGCATAGAAATTGACGAGTCCTATAAAACTCCTCAACTGTGTTATGTCAGTGGGCTGTGGCGCGTCGACGATTGCTTTTATTTTCTTGTTGTCAGTATGCAAACCGTCTTTGCTAATTTTATATCCTAGATATGTAACGCTATCCTTAAAAAATTGGCATTTATCAAAATTAATACGAAGACCGTTATCTTTTAGCCTCTGTAGAACAGCTCTTAAATTTTTAAGATGATTATCACTATCTTTACCCGTAATACAAATATCGTCAGCGAACACGGCAGTAGACGGCAGCCCGTTGAGTGTCTCCTCCATAATTTTCTGGAAGTTTTCCGGTATACACTTGATACCGAACGGTACTCGACGGTATACAAATGTCCCCACATGCGTCGTGATGGCCGTCATCGCCTGCGACTCCTCATGAAGGAGACACTGCTGAAATGCGTTAGATAAGTCAAGTTTCGTATACTGCTCGCCCCCTGCTAAAATTGAAAATATTTCTTCTATCCGTGGCAATGGATAGTGAAAATCTTTAAGTATAGGATTTAGAGTGATTTTATAGTCACCACATATGCGAATATCCGCATTAGATTTAATGACGGGCACAATCGGAGTGCCGTAGTCCGAACGGTCCACTTTATAGATAACTCCTTCGCGCTGCAAGCGCTCGAGTTCAGCCGCCACGCGCTCGCGCAGCGCCAGCGGCAGAGGACGCGCCTTAACAAAAACCGGTTTCTTATCATTCAAATGTAAGCGAATGCATGATTTAAAAGTACCTAGCCCCTCCGCAAACACTTCTGGGTATTCTCGTTTTAACCTACTAGCTATCGAGTCCCGGTCGGTTATCTTGTGACGTTCTACAATTGATAACTTTAATTCTTTGATCCACGTACGACCCATCAATGGTGGGCCACCGTTTTCAATAACATATAGCTTAAGTTTAGCCGAATGTTTGCCAAAACATACATCGACATCAATATACCCGAGGGTGTCGATAGTATCTCCAGTATATGACTTTAATATTAAATTTTTACTATGCATTACAATATGGTTAAAATATTTATCATAAAATCTTTTGGGTATTGCCGATATTCTACTCCCCGTATCAATTTCGAATTTACATTTGACATTATTGACGAACAAGGTAGCGTAATAAGGTCTATCACCTTCGCCGCCCGTAACTAAATTATAAAAATAATCACAGTCGCCCTCGGAATCACTACTGTTATTTATAAAATACTGACCTTTCGACTTTGCCTTTCCAATAGGCCCCTCATGATTACTTTTATTTAAACACATAACTTTTAAATGTCCTTTCATGCCGCACAAATCACATGTGAAATTTTTGTAACGACACTTACTCGGCGTGTGAGTAGGCCTACCGCATCGCGCGCACGGTACGCGCCCGTCCGATGCCCGCTCGCCGCCGCTGCCGCTCGCGCCGCCCCGGCCGGCCTCGCCGCCGCGCGCACGCGCCGCCGGCCCGCGGCCGCTCACCCGGTGCAGCGCGTCCGCGCCAGCGCCTTCACCGCCGACCGGAGCGCCCGCCGTGCTCGCGTGCCGCTCCGCCGCCTCGAGAGCACTAGCCAGTTCCACAGCCCTCTTGTAGTCGATGTCCTTCTCGGCGAATATCCTCGACCGCATTTCTTCGCTATATAATCCGGAGACAAATTGATCTCGTAGGTTCTCCTCCAGATTCGACCCAAAGTTACAAGTCTTAGCCAAATGTTTTAATCCTTGTAGATACAAACGAATGCTTTCACCTTGTAGCTGGGTTCTTTGTCTAAAAATGTGTCTCTCGGCTATCTCGGACTTTTCAGGTTCCAAATGATGTCTAAGCAACTCAACGAGCTCATCGAATCCTTTATCCTCCGGGTGATCGGGCGCACACAAATCACAAAGTAAATTGTAACACTCGCCACCGACTAATGTTAACAACGTGGCGACTTTAAGTCCGTCGTCGATACTATTTAAGGTTATAAACTGTTTTAGACGACGCACGTAACTGTCCCAGTTTTGTGATTCGACCGAAAAAGGTTCTATTTTACCGATAGGCATTTTGAGATTAATTAATAACTGTTTAAATCCGATAATAACTTTTTAAAGAAACCGACTGCGCCAATGTTACGTCAATGAAAGGCCGAGATCCAAAGCAGACTGTTTTATTAAAATAATATTCTATCTACCTTACACTAAACATATCGTACACAACAGTTTGTATTGCCGGCGTGTAGTTGGATCCAACGTGCCAGGGTCGGCGAGTCCTATCGTGCCGAGAGCGAGCTCAGGATGTCGTTGGCGCTGCTGTCGAGAAGTCTCAGCATGGAGACACATCTTTTCCGCATGATTCAATGTGGGCTTCAGCGAACGTGCGAGCTGTTAATGTCGCGGCGCTAACTCAATTCTTACCAAGTTTCTTTTATCAGAACCGTGATAACCTAGAAATATTCCCGTAGTAACTGATTGCTGCACGAACTATTCACATGGCGAGTCAGTAAACAAACTTCCACTACCAATATAATAAATATGCAACAGGTCCATAAAATATTAATAAATATTTTACTGCTATCGTATGCTCGATATTACGAGTAATATCTACCCCTAAGTTACCATTAATGGACCATATTTGCCGCCTTTACCATAACTCTGGCATACTGGACAGAATAATACTAGACAGAAGGTAGGCAGAACACTGCATTCTACCGCTGCGCGCGGTGGTAGCCAAATAGTCGCGAATGAAAGACAATTTGCGAAGAACTTATTTATCAGATAGTAAGCATCTAGTGGATTTAGTTAATATGTGAGCAGATGTACATATGTATGTTTGTGCGAGTGTAGGGTAATTTAGGTAATGTATATGGACGCGTTAAGATTAATAATAATATCATTTAATTTAAAATTATTGTTTAATTGCTGAGTATAAAATGAAAAACAGTTTGTACTTGCATTCGGTTATATTGCAATTCAATATAGTTAGTCACTTTACTTATAAATAGGGATTGCAATCCCGCACAGCAGGATAGCGCAACCCCGCGGGATCCGCATCATTTTATGGTCTGCGGGATCCCGCAACAAATATGCAGATCTGCGCGAATCCCAGAAAGTCTTAAGAAAATATCAGGATCGTGTGTTTCGTGTTTTGGCAAAGGACAGTTAATAAGAATGACATCGAAAATGTTGAAATTGCACTGGAACTATTAAAACTGAACGCTAATACATCCGTAGAAGATAACCAAGATTTTTTGCAAATCAATTTAACATTAAGAAAGGTAAGACTGCCAAAGATTTTTGATAAAATATTAAAGAAAGGACTATGAAAAATACTGCAGGATTGAAAACACTGCGGAATTGCAATCCCTACTTACAAACAAATGTTCTGCTTGCAAACACTCGAACGTAAGACTTTACGTCTTTACCTGCCTAAGGGTTAAAGAATGGCATTTCAGTGACGTCAATTAACATTTTATTTATATCACTAATATCACTTATGTATACAGTTTTGTTACAAGAAATTATCCATCTATTATACTCCATCTTGGTTGATCGAAGATTACATCTAAATCTGAGAATCGACACACCCACAATATATTTAGCTACCTACGGCTCTGCCTGTTTGCACTAAGGCTAATAAGATTACAGTCTCTAGGATTCCCGACTAGCTTCAAAATATTCCATGTAGTAGGTACTTACCTTGAAATGAAATAAATCCCTACAAAAATTCTAGTTTCACATTGAAAATTGTATTTCTCACTAAAATCAACCGTATTTCCTCAATGCGGAGCAGAAGTGGAATAAAGTTCACAATTCACGGATGTCGTTTCTACATCAACTATACAATTTATGGGATTTGGGTTTATGTATGTTGTCTATACTATGTATTTTAAAACGGACGTAAACAAATTATGATGTGTATTTCATTTGAAAATAATATAAATATTGTAATTGGATTAATATAGGTTACATGGTCGCTGCTAATACATTTCCATGCAAACGGACTTTTTTAGCGGGAACTCAAGAAGTAAAGGTTGAGTATTTGTAACTATCAATTTACTAAACGACTCCAACTTACTTCGACGAGACAGAGCTTGAAATTATAAATTACAAAGAAAACTTGACACAGACACAATGCGCTATTGTCATATAGGAAGAGAAAAAATTAACATTATTTTCAATCGTTGTTTGAAATAATTTGATATGTCATAAACTCATAACAACAGTAGTCGTGACTAGTTTCGCTAAATAGATATGAATAATCACATTAAATGGTCATACAAATGTATCTAATAGAACAATGACGTAATAATACACGACAGGGCGGGAGTGCGGTTTGAGGAATCATATAGCGATGTGAAAACAATGTTATGTTGATAGGAACTTATCGATAGATTAAATTGTTTAATATTGTAAATTGATATACTTGTGAATAAAATAATTTAATTTAAAAAAATCGAACAACAAAATTAAAGCGATTAAATTCATACTTTGCATACTCGTAACGTACTTGGTATATTGTAACATACTAAAGAGTAATTTGATGTGCAAGCGACATTCGGGCATTGTTATGTAATACGACAGCGTGTCACAGAAACAACGTAAAGCCAGAAACACATCAACTAATTTAAAATATATAAAACCGTTCTAGCTAAAAGTAAACTCATTTCAAGGAATAAATCAAAAAGAAAAATATAAGGTTTTGTTGTTCTGTCTAAACATTTGTAGAGGTCATTACTCGGACCGAGCGACTATACTACGCGTGCGAGCACTTGAGCTTTGCGGTATGAGGTGGCGAAGCGGGGGAGATGCCCGTCGGCTCACAGCTACTTGATTAAATATATCTATGTATTTTTTTTTCATATTCTATTATGTCAATCGATATCGACATGATTTGCTTACACTCCCAGCCCTAGTGCTGGCTTATCGTGTTCCTTCCAGAGCTGTACTGTTCGCGCACCGAGTGTATCTAAGTGGCGCGGACGGAGCGAACATAGAATAAAATAGATAGTAGAAATGTACTACGGATTATGAAAATCTAACCTATTGTAAAAACTGGTACAATCGATTCTTTTCCCGATACCGAGCAACCTATTTTCATCTTTCGCGTTATTTCAGTTACACGTATAATACTATATGGTACATGTGATTGGAAAGTCTCGGATCCTGCACCCAATCTCGAGCGTAAAAATCCAATGCCTGGCCGCGCCTGTTAGAACGGAGATATCTTAATTTTCCGTTCGTTCTAGAAAAAAAAAGGGTCTCTTCAACACAAGTCTTAAAATTATAGCTATATAGTCTATTAATTCTTTAATCCGGAATAACAATCGTTGACACGCCATCGGGTACGCTGCCTAATTTAAGAGATTTAGCAATGAATTTGGAGAGACAGACGCCTGACAACACATAAATATATCTTGACTAAAAAAAAAACGAAAAATCTATCGGTATTCTGTATCAGAGACTACAATCTGCCAGAGTTCTTAATTGACGTTTTAATTAACTACTTACTCGTATAAACTAAAGGACCCTTCAAATATCGGTTTATTACCCGGAGCTAACTATAGCATTGTGATCATGAAATTTTTGCGAGCATTAATAAAATCACCGTCAACCTCTCGCGGCGATTACACAATAAAATCACCATTAGCTGATTGCTACCAATATTGAAGGCTAAAATGAATTGGCCCTTTTAAATGGTAACATACTTTAATGAAACCTTATAGATAGTTAATTCGAAATACGGTTTATATGTTATAGTAGGTGGACGAGAAGATTGGAAGAGAGCGCGCGTGGAAGATAAAAGAAGAGTCTTATATCCTTAAAAATACTCAAAGATGAATAATAGTTACAGGAAGACACATGGTAAATATATAAATAAAAATAAAAGTAAGTACAGTAAAATATAATTAATAATACAATCCCGGGATCATAATTAATTACTTTAGTAAATAACGCTAAAGTTTTCTCCTAAAAACGCGGTGTTCCTTGTAACCCTCTTTGTCTCGCGCCAGTCCCATTCACTCTTTTGTTTTGCATTTTATACTCTGTGGTTTAGTGGTCGTGTGAATGTGGACTAACGGGTCCATTCCTATTTTGGTTAATCACAAAATCTATACTAACGATGTGACTATCAAGAAATAAATGTCCCCTTAATCACACTGGTGTGACAACGTAGTGTGACTACGGGTCCGTCGCGGCTGGATATAAGCCTCTCCCAAGGCTCTCCATCACACACAATCATCGGCTTTTTCATCCAGTCACCACCAGAGAACTTTTTAAATCTTCGGCTCACCTGGGCGGATGGCATTCCACATTGCACTTTCCGGTACTGGGTCTCCATCGAGGACTCGTCTAACCTAACGGTTATCAGTCTTGCGGCTAATATGAACTATCCATTGCCAGTTCAGCATGCCGATTCTATTTATAACATTTAGTATATTTGAAAAAAATTGTAAAGCTTTACAAACGAAATTGCGAAATTGAAAACAGAGCTGAAATCATTGAAACTACCAATATTCATAACACTGTATCCGTGTACATAAAATCGACCCGAAATAAATCTTATTCATACAGATATAGTTTGAATGCAGGTGATATCAGATGTAATCCCTCTTTTTGAAGGATATATATAGGTTATGTGTTTTGTTAATCACTCCTTAGTGTTTCAAAAACGGAATTGTCGAATTGAATGAATCCTTATAAATCCACCATGTTAGAATATTTGTATGGTGGTCTGAATGTTTGCATTGTCAATAGTAACGTTTACTTTAGATTTATGACGCAATCAAACCGAAGCCGTTATTTTGCTTTTATCTCTCAGTTTCATGGCTCCATTTACTGCAACTCGCAGATTTTATCTTCGTATAAAAACAAAATGGTGTGAAGACAAACAGTTCGATGATAAAAACAAATATTGTAGTAGACTAGATTGGAGAGATACTATGTAAGTATGTATCTTCTATGTTAGATACATACGAGTACATATACATACATACTTATGACAGATTACTCTGATTAGAGTAACAAGGATTAAGACGTACCTAAGTACCTACTGGCTAGATGCGATATGAGAAGGTAGTGAAATTAAAGTTTACTAAAACACATGTTTTCACTGTCTGATACATTTCTTATTCAATTCTATACTGATGCTTGTTTTTCGTGGTTTTATGTACAAAAATACAGTTTTGTACATAAAAATGATAAAAAATCAAATAATCTTTATTGTCGTAATAAGAAACACAAAAAATAAAGACATTGATGCCCTGACTTCCAGACTACGGGAACTAGGTTTATATAATACTAGCGACCCGCCCTCGCTTCGCTTCGGTTTATAAGATTTTTTTTCTTTTCAAAATTTTCTTTTCAAAATTTTCTTTTCAAAATTTCAAAATAAAGTATTGCCTATATTAGACACGGATCATGTAGCTTCCTATTTGTGAAGGAAATTTTGAAATTGGTTCAGAAGTTCCAGAGATTACGCCCAACATACCTACAAACACACAATTTTACCTCTTTATTATATTAGTATATAAAAGAGATACGTTATTCCACCACTCTTACTTGAAATAATACATTTTATGTAAAAGCCCAAACTGAGAATAGAATAAACACTTTTGAAAGGGAACTCGTAAGTAATTATAAATTATTATTTTCTGTTCACTTTCCACGGAGGCTAGCAATAAAACACCCGTTTATTCTCCTGTATTATCTCAAAGAGGAGTCATTCTACAATCACTTTGACCTCAATCACAATCCTATAAAGAAGCATCAAAACTGGGTCACGTTCAGCATCATCAAGATAGAATTGTTCAAAGCTGAAATCTGTTTTCCGAACAAAATTTAATTAAAAATTGAAACTACATGAATCACTCGAGCGAACCTCCGTAGCCAATCGATTGATAGACTGATTACATGACCGGTGTTCCATCTAAGACAATCGAATTAAGCCTCTAACCCCATTAAGCCCCATTAAATGTATTAGAAGGTGGATAGCCACGGAGATTGTTGTGAGGCCTGCCTAAAATGGTTTACGAAGACGCCTGTGGAGAACAGCCGTCTCATACAATTGGTAACAAAGTTATAAATAGGTCAGAACTTCTCGAAGCATATTTAAAGGCCTTGAATATTAAAATTGCCTTCATTACTCTCAATTTAATCTTTTTGGGTGTACATCTACGCATAGGCTTATTTTAGATTGCAGTTCCGCGCAGTCAATTGTTCTACTGCCTATATTCATCAAGTAGATGGCGGCAATATTCCTTCTTACGGTAAGGGGCAAAAGATGATACACCTATGGTAATAATCATTTGACACTTGACGGGTCTTCTGAATACCCTCAATGCGTGCGTTGTTTGCGTGCCTTGTAGACCTCGTATTGAGGGTTTCGGACCTTTTTTACATAGAAAAAAAGCGGCAGACGATCATACGGTCCGCCTGGTGGAAAGTGGCTATTATCGCTCATGGATATCCGCGGTACATGCCAACGCCACCTGCCTTTCGAAATGTAGGAATGTGTTTGGAGAAAGGGTAAGTAAACTGAGGAGGGATAGGATAGAATAGAATGGGATGAGAATGGGATCTGGCATATCTCACTCGCAACTGAAACACGTACGTACATTTGGGAAAAGGATAAAGACCCGAGATGCATATTATTATTACACATGATGATAATAGGCGTTATTTCTCGTTTCATTTCAATACAGTCTAAAATAATTAGATCACGATTCCATATTAGGTTTCTTCTACGTATTGCTGACAGCCCTGACATTACAACCCATTCTCCGAACAAGGGCTTTTTGCGGTAAAGCCCAAAACAATTCGTTTCAATTACGTAGACCGCTACTTTTAAACCAATGTAAAATCTGCTTCAAACACATAAATATTTTTAATGAATCCATGCAAACATTTATCGAACAAACATGTATTTAATAATAAAATTTGAATAACCTTTAAACTTTGGCTCTAAGGTCAAGTCCTATTGAAGAGTTGAATAAAAAATAGCTACAATAATTAAACAAGTAAAGAGTTTTCCAATAAGGACTTGACAACTTTTTTTCAAAATAAAATGCAAACCATTTGAGATATTTCAAAAACTTTATTATCGGGTTGAAGTACAATCAAAACATTCATGAATGGAACTCGACTTCGTTCATATGGCCACCGCGGGCACGTTTGCAGCGGTCGATTCGTTGGACCCAATTTTCGATGACTCGGCCACACATTTCGGCCGAAACGGCTGCTATTTCGCGTTCAATGTTGGCTCTGAGCTCTTCCAACGTCGTCGGCTTGTTGGCATAGACCAATGACTTGACGTAGCCCCAAAGAAAAAAGTCTAGAGGCGTTAAATCGCACGAACGAGGCGGCCAATCGACTGGTCCATTTCTTGAGATAACACGCTCATCAAACTTACTCTTCAATAAATCGATTGTAACGTGTGCTGTGTGGCTTGTGGCACCGTCCTGTTGAAACCACATGTTGTCCAAGTCCATATCTTCCAATTCGGGCCAAAAATAATCGGTAATCATGGCGCGATAACGATTACCATTCACAGTAACGTGACGATCATTATCGTCGACGAAAAAATATGGCCCTATTTTTTTTTTTTTTTTTTTTATAGATTAGTGGGCGGACGAGCAGGCGGTCCCACGTGATGGTAAGTGTTACCGCCGCCCATGGACACCTGCAACACCAGGGGGTATGCGGGCGCGCCGCCGACCTTGCAAAATCCTATTCACAGCTCTCTTGAAGAACCCCATATCGTAGCTTAATGGAAAGACCTCTTGAGGCAGTTCGTTCCACAGCCTACGGGTTCGCGGTATAAAGTAATTTTTGGACCGAACAGTGCGCGACACCTCCGTATCGAGGAAATGCGGATGGACCGCACTTCTGTGACGGGAGGTGCGGTTATAGAAACCCGAGGTGGGAATTATATTGAACAATTCTTCAGAGCATTCCCCATTGTACAGGCGGTAGAACACACAGAGAGACGCAACGTCTCTCCGACTGCTGAGGGATTCTAAACCGCCCGTGAGAGTGGGATCGTCGATAATACGAACAGCACGTCGTTGGATGGAGTCAAATGGGTCCAGTTGGTATTTCGGTGCGCCGGCCCAGAGATGGGAGCAATACTCCATATGGGGCCTCACTTGAGCTTTGTAAAGCATAAGGAGATGCCCAGGGGTGAAGTACCGTTTCGCTCTGTTCAGCACACCGAGCTTTTTGGAAGCCATTTTGGCCTTATTTTCCAGATGACCCCTAAATTCGACTTTGCTGGAAATGTCGACACCAAGGATCCCGATACTCTCCGAGATCTTAAGAGGCATGCTCTGAAAGCGAGGTGCTACGACAAAGGGGGTTTTTTTAGCGGTGAATGCACAGACTTGCGTCTTACTGGGGTTGAAATCCACTAGGTTCAGAGAACCCCAAATCGAGACTAGATCTAAAGAGTCTTCGATTTCAGACACAAGCCTGGCGCGACTCTCTTCCACTTCGACGCTATGACTTCGACTCTTCGACTCTGGCCCTATGACGCCGCCCGCATGCAAACCGCACCAAACAGTTATTTTTTGTGGATGAAGTGGTGTTTCATGAAGCACATGTGGATTTTCACCCGACCAATAACGCATATTTTGCTTATTGACGAACCCATTGAGCCAAAAATGAGCTTCGTCACTGAAGATGATTTTGCGATGAAATTGATCATCTTGGCGCATCTTTTCCAGAGCCCAATCGGAGAACGTACGTCGCTTCAAATGGTCCATCGGCTTCAATTCCTGAGTCAGCTTGATCTTGTATGGGTGTAAACCAAGATCCTTACGCAAAATTCGCCATAAAGTGGTCTGGGCGATGCCCAACTCTTGAGAACGCCGTGGAATTGACTGCTTTGGATCATTTGCTACGGACGATTCAACGGCAGCGATATTTTCGACACTTCGACCAACCCGTTGTCTCACTGGCACGGCAACATCACACAACGAATATATAGACTCAAATTTTTGCACTAAACTTGTTACTGCCTGTCTACTAGGGCGAGAATTACGACCGAAAATCGGAGTTAACGCTCTTAAAGTAGCGGTCACCGACTCCGAATTTCTGTAGTAAATTTTTATAATTTGCAGACGTTGTTCGTTCGTGTACTTTACCATGATGAAAATGTTAAGTTTACTGAATAAATGGACAGTGACAGTTCGATGATTAGTGAAAGGGTGCGTTCACAAATTGAATTCAAAGTTGTCAAGTCCCTATTGGAAAACCCCTTAGTATGTTGAGTAAATATTTAGACAATTCTTTAGTTTTTTTCTGTTACCCCCTATCCCTAGGAAAACATACGAAATAATTAAGCAACAAGAGTTTTTAAATAAAATTATTCTTGACGTCTTGGTGAAGTGCAGTTTGTGGAGAACTTAACAGTAAAATTTTACAAAACAATTACCATATACTTGCTAAACATTGTCAACTTGTAATAAATAATTATAGTATTCGACTCAATTTAAAACTTTTCAATGGCAATAAAAACTTGCACGCACGATTTGTTTGTTACCCACGACAGTCCACTTTGATTTAGTAAAACGCCATTTTATTCTTCTTTAAAGGTTTTTGTTAGCGAGAGCATATATTTTCTTGCTTTTACCTTACCTCTTCACTGTTCTTTTTTGTTTATCACAAAATAATGTTTTATGTTCATCCACAATGTCCTTGAATATTTATTCTACGGGCCAAAATAATGTCACGATTTATTTAAATGACACACTAGAAGACATTAAATATATATATATATATATATACATATATATATATATATATTTAATGTCTTCTAGTGTGTCATTTAAATAATATATAAGAATAATATATATATATTGTCATTTATATATAAGATTAATTATACAGTAGGATTAATTAATCTATACAATTTATAAATCACGACGGAATTCTTTGTCAACAGAGAATTCTCTTTTTAATTCATCGTAAAATTTGACCCTTTTCTCTTCGGGTATTTTTATCATTTTAAGTTTCTGACCCAAATTCATGGCCTCTAAATCCTGAACACGAAGCAACGGTTTCCAGTACAAATCTTCTAAAAGACTGTCTTTCAATTGCGGCGTCGGATTCCTTCAAAAGTTAAAAACAAGAATTAAATAATAAAATCCTTATCGAAATAGAATAGAAAACATTTAATTAGGTCTAACAATATGACATTTTAAACAAACTGATCATTTGGCATAACAAAGTTCATCAAATCTGTCGAACAAAGGATATTTAAACATTATAACCTAATCATCACTTACCCAAATTTAGCGAAGTTCGCCCACAACCTCGCAATTTTCTTAATGAACTGTCTTTCATTCGACACTTCCTCGCTATTGTAGACCTCGTTTAATGATTTACATTTGAATAGGTAACAGATTTCGTCGCCAAATGTCGCCCCAGACCAATTTAAATTACGCACCGAAGAATTCCAGCCAATATTCAAGGATCCTCTAAAGGAAAATCTGTACAAATAGACATTGTTAGAGGACGACTCGGCGTGCAGTCTCGCTTGACGGAGCAGTGGATAAATAATGTGATCTGAGACGTATTTCGAATATCGTCTCAGACTTCGCTCCGCAATTGTTCCGTTAACGAAGTAAAACTCCATTATCTTACGTCTTATCTTCCTATATCGTTTCGATCCATATTCGTCTGGCGTACCCTCGAATGGTAACAAGTATTGAAAATTGTAATTTAGGTACTTCAAAAGCTTTGTATCTTCCGCCAGGCCTTTTAATTTATAAAGAAATTCTAAGCTATTGTATCCCATCATTACATCTACGTTGTAATTCGCCATTCCTCTTTTGTATATATCAATTGGATGTTTGTTCATGAAGGCATGTTTCTTAGAAGTCTCTATAGTCGGACCAAAAGAGTTAATTAACCTTTGATTATCTCTTACTTCTGTGCTATCGTACAATTTTTCGGATACTGACAATATTACACAAGTCGGAACAATAGAAAGGATTTCGTAAAATTTTGTTCGATTATACTTATCACAAGGTCCGTTTAAATTCCAGTAGAGTTTGTTTGCTATTTCAAAATTATAACTTCTGTAATCAGCGGGCGATAATGCACTGCCGCTTTGAATTATAACTCTAGTAAATAAATCCTCTGCAGTATGCGACAATATGAGTGAGGCAACTAAAATGGCAACTGTTCCCGATCCTATAACTGTCACTCTATTTGAATCACCGCCAAATAAGTTGATGTTGTCCCTAATCCACTTTAGTGCCATCAAGATATCTTT
The DNA here is from genome assembly GCA_943735995.1 of Sesia bembeciformis. Classification (NCBI taxonomy): domain Eukaryota; kingdom Metazoa; phylum Arthropoda; class Insecta; order Lepidoptera; family Sesiidae; genus Sesia; species Sesia bembeciformis. The sequence goes on from OX031043.1 coordinate 11,107,866, forward strand.
AGCACCCATATTACCTGGAGCAAAATCATCTTCAGTGTTCAAGAAGCCAAATACCGAAGTTCTGAACGAAACAGTTGCGACTATAAGTTCTTCGTCTATAAGAAAATCTGGTCCGTGAAAGTTAGAATGCTCATGTAACCATACTACGATTGGGAGATTATAACTTTTGTTAACATTGTTGGGCACATATAATGAAAGATATAGACAATCTTCATTAATTCCTAAACTGCAGGTTTCATCATAAGGAGTACTATAGTTGTGATCTGTGACATCTTTAAACCATTTGACTATTTTTGGGGGCTGCAAAAATAATAGTGCGCTATAAGAATTTGCAAATGAAATTATAAATCGCTTTTTATTTACCTACCTACTTTAAGAATTATAAAATTAAAAAAAATACTGAAATTAGAAATACTGAAATATTAGATGTTTAGAAACTAACATGCATAATTACCTTAAATCTTAATTCATGACTGGGACGCGCCGCATATGGTATTTTCCAGAACGCTGCATATGCCTTACTTTCAAAAACAGTGTATAATTTCCTTCCAATTATTACTTTTCCATTAGATGTTATCTTCACAAAGTCGCTGCTGTTTATCGAATAAACGAAACAAATGAATGTCAAAATTTTCAAGACAGAAAAAGAAAACATTTGGAGGTTATTAAAACGTTGTGGAAACCACATTAATATCTAATGAAGACGTATGATGAAATATTCAAACTGAAAATATGAAAACGTTATTATAAACATTGTTAAAAGGCATGAAGATGTTTTAAAAATATCGTCGCTCTTCTGACATTTAGTAAATTTTACAGGGCAAGACTTTATCGGTTTTGCGCTGAACGCGTTCTCCTGTAACGCGCTTAAATAAAATCATATTGAAAAAAAATATATGCAATTATATTCTACAGGTCAAAATCTTTCTAAAAATATGCAATTAACATTTCGGAAATATTTATTTATGTTTAAACCAGATACGTCACTCTGTAAGAACTTTTCTTACTGTCAGATACAACTATTTTTTTTTTTGTAAACTTAAGTAAATAAAACATATATGTTTGAAAATCAACTTGCCTTTATTGTGACATGCTTATCAATAACATCATAAATTTAAAAATATCAGTCTCAAATACTTTTGAGCAATTGAATTGCAATTGAATTGAGGTCTTCTTAATGTCAGTCTCTAAAGTGTGTTTTTTATATTATTTATTTATGTAATTCTCCAGCCTTTTTCTTTATGTAACTTATTTAACAAATATGTTGCTAGTGCTAATGGCCAATACAGATTACACTAACATTATAAACAGTATTCAATAGATTGTGGGCAAGTAAAAGGTCTGATGCTGAATTGTGTTTGCATTGGTGTATCCGTTTGTGTGTTATGCGTGTGTGTGTATACCCAGTGTGGGGGTATGTATGTTTCTGTGTGTGTATTTATTTAAGATATTCTTTAAAATACATATTTGTGGGGAAATGGACTTCAGGAGATATTATAATGTTTTTGATACTTTTTTATGATTTCCGTTTTTAATTTTTTCTTGCTTAATAAAAATATATCGAGGTTTGCGTAATATTTATTGTAATTTTATTGTAATTATATAATACTTAGGAACAAAATCTAAAAATCTAAAAAAATACAATCATTGAAGTTCTGAACATAGCCTCTGCCTTCTTCAAGTAGAAACATTCTACGATAATTATTATTATTCCTCTTTATATTTATTTATGCACACGCGACATCTTATAGTTATGTTACAGCGACTGCAACGAACCCTTGTAATTAATGAACAACAAGTACAAAGTGAACAACGAGATTTTCCAAGAATTTTATATTGCGTTTAAGTTTATTTTTTAATTTCCCAAATACAAACACGTGAAGGTTTTCTCAATACTATTTATAAGTGAATAAGATTGTAAAAATATTAGTAAAAATCTAAAGATTTCTTTACACACTAAAGACACTAAAGTTATTAAAAAGTGTCTTTATCTAAAGACACTTTAGACAAGTCTAGATGTAGACGATTAACAAATTAGACAAGTCCCGAAAGTAGATGAGTAAGTAAATTTACTAGTTACGAATTATTATCGTATTATTATATATATCTTATTATTATTTCAAAAATGAACAAAAACAAAATAATCAATAAAAGGGGCACTAACTCAGGAAAGTCTTTAACTAACTCTTCCTTTCTCACATTGTTCATTCATTTTGCTGAATTAATGAATGAATCAACATGGAAGTGTAAATCAATGTGGAAGTGACTTGTGACGTGTGGAAGTTGTTAATGAGATTAGGTCTTCATACTTTTTTTTCGAAATTTTGGGATTGTATTTCAGACCGCAGAGAAGAAGAAACCGTCTTTTTCAATGTTAATGACCGGTATATTTCCTCAGCGTGACTCGTCCTAAAGAAAAGTGTTGTAGGTTTAGTTTTAAAGACTGCAAATTCGGTCATCTATGTCCAGTTAATCCAGTGTCATCTTCTCGCATTGAAAGACAGCGGAAATCAGTAGATTTTTTTAAATTTAGAAATTCTGATTAGCCGAGAGCAGTGACATGGTATGGTTTGTTCCTTCATACTAGTTTAAATATGGGGATATGTTGAGACGGCACACAATGATTTATTTTATAGATAAACATTTCTTAATCGCACCGCTGATGGCACTGTGGGCAGAATCCCCTTAACTTTAACCATGATTTTGCACAGAAAACCGTAAGATAATTTCCTCAATATATTTTGTAGAATTATTGTTGATAACGTACATCAGAGTTGATGCCACAATTGGATCTTTTTAGTCCACTATCGTCACTCCTCTTTAAAAAACTATATAAAACTGCGGAAATTTCTGATGATCTTCTTTTGCTGTCCTTCGTGCCATTTTTATTTCACCCTGTACCTATCATTTACTCTTTTCCAAGATATTTCATGAGTTTATTAAATGTCCTCTTATAAAACCTTTTTTTTTACACTTATTACTTCTTTAGAAGTGCCTTCAACTTCAAAATATTCCTAAACCATTATGTGACACTATGTGAACTTTCGTCTTAATCGTTAACTACCAATATACTTGAAGATTGCAGTTGGTGTCGACCATGATCATTTACAAAGTGATCCCTACACTGTAAAATCGGGCATCTAACGTAAGTACTAAAAATCAGCCCGTTGCATCCAATTACTTCACAAAATTGTTCACGGCGCTCATCACTTTCTGTTTCTAGAATTGTGGAAGATTGGCGAAGTGTTGACTGGATAGCTAGTTAACTACATTTTCGTCTACAGAAGTTCGTCATCTGTCATTTCATATGAAAACTCCCTGTTGTTGTTTTCTATTTTTTCTATGTATAGGTACTATTACTATTATATTATTTTATATGTATGTATAATATGTCTTGTATTTTTGTTGTATCTATGTATGTATGTATATAAAGATATTTATTTAATGCACCAATTCCTTTAATCTACTTTTATTTCTTTATTCTACATAAATTTGTTCAATTTCTCAATTTCATATTGTTACATCAAAGACATCTCCTTTCCACCCAAAGGTTGCCTGGAAGAAATCGATTTAACGATGAGCCATCCGGTTGTACTTTTATTTACTTACTTGTATTTTATATTTCTTTGTATGGTGTAGGTATAATGAAGTGTATGTCTCTGTATATTTTTGAATGTAATGCTCTTCATTATATTGAATCATTTAATTACATTTCATTTGCTGCCATTGCTAAATAATTTACTACGGCCACTAGATTAAAAATGATAAAAAAGATATCACATAACAGAAATGATGATAAACCAATTAATATCGTGTTATACTTCCTTTAGTACACATTATGTTAGTTACGAGAAATATAAATCATGTTTGTTAAATTACTGATCGTAATACATTGTGTTTTGTTATTACCAACTATTGCATCTACAGATCAACCAATAGTAGACACTTCACATGGAGAAGTAGCGGGAAAAATGTTGAAAACCCTGTTAAATAAAGTTGAATACTATGGATTCATGGGTATTCCTTTCGCAGCACCTCCAGTAAAGGATATAAAATTTCTGGTGTGTAATTTAACACAGTTTTGTTACACTTGGATTATTTACTTACTCTTGGAGTAAGTAGATATATTATTTTGTCTTTTATTATGTTGGCTAGTATTTAGTCGTATCGAGAAACTTTATATTCTGAGTGGTGTTAACACATGTCCACGTTCCACTTTTTGAATTATATATATAAATAAAAATTAAATGCTATTCGTTTATTATTCGTTCGTTCATTATTATTGCTATTCGTTCATTAATGCTATTATGCGCATCACTTGAGAACGGCTGGACCGATTTGGCAATTTTTTTAAGACTGTTCGTAATAGCCCGAATAAGGTTTTTAGGGAAAGAGAAATCGGAAAAGTTGCCCGGAAAATTGGAAAATTCGGGATAAACTGAAAATGCTATTTTCTATGGGATTTTTGTTTGAACTTATTGAAATTGTTGGAATTATTATATTATTGAAATTTGGACAGGACAACGGATTCGGGTCAGTTAGTTCCTAAATAATTTTGAAATTATTACTGATCCATCCCATCGCTTTCCTATTCATAATTAATACTATACTAGTAATTACATTACATTGTCCGTACGGTGTCGCCCCATCCCATCTCTTCCCGTGGGTGTCTTAAAAGGCCACTAAGGGATAACGAAGCCGCTAATAGAAGCCCTGAGGAACTACACCGCCTCTAAAAGAGTGGACTCGCCAATCTGCTTGTCCAGCGTGACGTTTAAAAGCCAACGTTGCACGATCCCCTCTTGCATACATCCCTCTTGCACAACACAACGTGCACGAGGAGAACGAAAAAAGAACTGGTGACGATTGAATTATTACGCAAAATTTGTAAATTAGTTAGTTAGTATTGATACAAATAAGTGATTTTATGTAGCACAAACATTTGATTTTGAGTGTTTGGTAACAGCTGTGTCCAAATATTTAGTATTCACTGAAGTTAGGTTGGGAACCCGAGAAAATTAAATGTAAACATTTGATTTTTGATTGTTACTTCATAATCGATTATTATAATCCTAACCATGCTATTATTTAAAGAAAGAAAGAAAGAAAATGATTTATTTTACGCAACACAACACACAGACAAGGTCAACAAGAAATAAAATAATATGTTAATAAATATCTAACCTAGTCAACGCATAGCCGTGTGTCCCGGCGAGAAATGGGTTATCTGGCCCAGCATGATGCTGCCGAGCAGAATTCACATTTTCTCTCAGCATTCACTCAGCAATACGTTATGAGTAGGTATTGCCTAGAATCACACTTTTTCTTAGACACAGAAGCAATATAATGACCATAATAAAATACAACATTATTTGTCCCGATTATCCCGTAACAGTAATGAACCGTAACAAGCACTTCGTCCACTGCTAAACATAAGTCCTCATGCAGCCTCCTCCTCTTGTGCATGAGGGATGTACCTGAAAACGTTACGCTGTCTAAGCGGATTGGTGAATTCACTCTTTTAGGAGTGGTGTAGTTCTTCAGGGCTTGTGGTAGCGGCTTTGTTATCACTTAGTCGCCTTTACGACACCCACGGGAAGAGATGGGCTGGTGCTACTCTAAAGCCCACCACACACCGCCCATTATTTAATTAATTATTAATACTGTAAATACTTTCGTTAGAAATCTTAAGAAAACAATAATCAAGAAGGTTTGTTGTTTTTTATTTCTATTTAACCTTTTTTTTGGGCGAAGCGACAGACGAGCATACGGTCCACCTAATGGTAAGTGGATACTGTCGCCCATAGATATCCGCGATACATGCCAACATTAGTCCAAAATGGCAAACGTTGGCACGCCCCCGGCTGCGCTGCTTATCTTTGGAGATATGGGAGGAATAGGATGGAAATGGGCTCTGGCATATCTCACTCACTACCGAAACACGTACCTACGTACATTAGGGAAATAAGATAAAGTGGTAAATGCAATAGGTACATTTCACGGAAGTCTTCTATGAGAGAGCCCAGCAGCTGTTGAATTGCAGCATGCAGTCTAAAAAAATATCTCTGAAAAAGTCGGTCTCGAATGGTACTTTTACTAAGTAATTTGTTGAAAAAATATACACAAAGGAACTACACTGTAATAAAAAAAATCTACAACAAAAAATATCGAGTACCACACTACAAAAGCCTCAAGGAAAGATTTCATTTATATTAGGACGACCAAAATGTACTACTTTAATGGAAGTTATAAAGTTACGATGTTCTTTATCCTCAGCCGCCTCAATCTGTCAACCCCTGGAACGGGATCCTTCAAGCCACAAAAGAAAAACAAGCCTGTATCCAATTTAATACTAACATCAGAAAGGGTCAGCAGCTCGGCCATTACGGCGTTGAAGATTGCCTCTACCTCGACATTTTCACCCCTGCATTAGACACAAACAAACGAGCTGTTATCGTATTCCTTCACAACGAACAATTCAAAACTTCTTACAATAAAACCAAAGATTACAGTCCCGATTTCTTTATTGAAGAAGATGTAGTTATAGTCACAATAAGTTATAGGATGTCTGTGTTCGGATTCCTTTCTTTTGATGATGAAATTCTGTCAGGAAATTCGGGGTTAAAAGATATTGTTTCCGGACTGGAATGGACGAAAAATAATATAGAACAATTTGGCGGTGACCCTAATAGAATTACCATGATGGGATCGCGAGGAGGCGCCGCTGCGGTCGACCTACTTATTCATTCAAAGGCAAAAGATTTATTCAATTCAGTTATTCTACAAAGTGGCACATCGTGGACTTCGATGTATTTGCATGAGAACGCCCGACAAAGGGCATTTAAACTAGCTGAAACGTTGGACGTAATATCTAGTGATAGCAGGCGCGTTTTAAAAGAATTGAATAAAATAGAAGCAAAGGATTTACTAGAAAAAGAATTGCGCGCCTTTCCTGATGATCATTTCAAAGAAAACCAAAGAAGTTTACTCGCATTCGGCCCGATAGTTGAACGTATGAATGGTCTACTAACGGAATACCCTGAGAACTTGTCTGAAAAAATAAACATTCCTATTATGATTGGATTTAACTCCCGAGAGGGTTTAGAGTCAGCATTGCAGTATCTTATCGAGCCAAAATACCTCAGCTTTGTTGAAAAAGATTTTCCATTACTTATGCCCTTACGACTAAAATTTACATTTGACCCACTTAAGAGCGGTTTCTACGATGCCATAGATGATATTAAGAAATTTTATTTCAAACGCGGTAAAATTACAATAAGGAGCATACAAGAGTATTTATCTTATGCGGGAGATTTGATCACGTATGCGATAGATTATACAGCGAGGGTTTATTCTAACAGAACATTGAGTTCCATTTATTACTACCACTTCGATTATTACAGCGATTTTAACGATAATAAACACGATATTTTGAAAATATCCACAGTGACGGAAGGTACTTGGGGCGCCGCCACCGGTGATGAACTATGCTATTTGTTCAAATGCCCTAGTTTAAAGGACAAGTATTTGAAGCACAACCAATCGATGTCTGTAGATATAATATTTTTAAAGAAATTAGTTAAGATGTGGGGAAATTTTGCAAAATATGGGTATGTGTTATTTTTTATTATTTCTAATTACATGTTAAATTTAATCCTTAATTACTAATGATAATTAGAATAAATCTTTTATTATCCCATCATATTTAGTTATTTACCCGTTAGAAGGCGCAGCATCTGTAACGCAGGATTCTTGTAACATGTAATGTTAACAAATCTCGCCTGGAAAATATTGTTCAGTTATACGCAATAATTAAAATTATTAATACTTTTTAACTTTACATGTATTTATTATTATCTATGATAAAATTAATTCACCTAATTTTCGTTATTCGTTTTTATCTATGTACCTACCATGGGCTCTAAAGAAATTAATTTGAATTGAATATAAATAAATTATAACATAGTTTTTTAAATTTACTAACTTCTACGGTTTTCACTAATTAAAAAAAAACATTTCTTAGCAATTGTGTAAAATTAGTTCAATTTTGTAACTAGTTTAAATAACCTAGGTATTCTATTTTCTTTTTTGCAGAAACCCAACGCCAGAAAACGACAATCCACTTCGCGACCTGCAATGGCCGTCGTACAGCGTTGATACAAAAGAATATCTAAGTATTGGCAAAGAAATACAAGTGAAACGGGACATTTACAAAGAACAGTTTCAATTCTGGGAGGAATTCATTAGAAAATGGGAACAACAAGCCGTGAACGGAGTTGTTACTGAAACAAAATATAAAAGAGACGAATTATAATATTTTCTGTTTATAAATCGATTATTTGTGCTACTCAGTAAAAAGCTACACCCAAGAAAGTGGAAATTATTGAATTATTTTTTGTATATACACGTTTAAGAAATACTCGTATATAGTTACAGTAGTAACAACTGCTTTGTTATCTTTCTAGATAAAATATAACGTAACATTAATCGGACCTAAAATTAGATACACTATTATCGATACACGACGTAGATAAAGGCCTCAGTAAAACCCATATCGATTAACTTTAGATTTATCTACTGCACACGTCAGTATTAAACAACCCAATTATGTGTTCAATCCAAACAATTTAAAATTGACATAACATTGTTAATATGATAAATGTTACTGTGAATTTAGTTTCAATAATAGTACTTTTGTACTTTGTAAGCTTATCTAGTTGTAATGTAGTAATAAACACTAGTTCTGGTAAAGTAGATGGTAAAGAAGTTGTCTCTATATTGAAAAATGAGAAATATTATTCATTTCTTGGCATCCCTTACGCCCAACCACCTGTCGGTAAACTACGATTTATGGTAAGTGTTTGATCCCACTAATAGTACTTATATCTAAAACTATTAACCTAACTATCATTTAATAAAAATGAATGTCTCATTTTTTATATCGTTACAGCCCCCTGAACCTCATCCAGGTTGGAAAGATTTTTTAGAAGTCAAAGAGGAAAGAAAACCATGTGCTCAATTCGCTTTATCAATTAGGAATTCTAGAAATAGGGGATATTCTGGCGAAGAGGATTGTTTGTACTTAAGTATTCACACACCTAAACTTCCGAACAATGAAGATATAGAACTCCCTGTTATCGTCTTCTTATACAGTGAACAGTTTAAAATATCGCATAATAATTCAAAAGATTATGGCCCTGATTTCTTTATGGCAGAGCATACGATTCTAGTCACCGTCCAACACAGATTTGGAGTCTTAGGTTTTCTGTCCTTTGAAGACGACTTACTACCGGGTAATAATGGGTTAAGAGACATTATTTTAGCTCTTGAGTGGCTTAAAGAAAATGTACGTAATTTCGGGGGAAACCCAAATAAAATAACCCTAATGGGCAGTCAAAGCGGAGCTGCGTTGGTTGATTTATTGCTCCTTTTACCCAAGGCTAAAGGTTTATTTAGTGCAGCTATATTGCAAAGTGGCACATCGTGGAGTTCAATGAATTTTGTTGGTAAAGCTCGCGAGAAAGCCATGGAGTTTGCAAAACATCTGAAACAGGAGGCCACGACAAGTTCATTCTTACTGAAACGTTTAGCTGATGTTACCTCGGAGAAATTGACCGAGTCTGAACATATGGCTGTTCACGCGGATGAAGCTCGTGCCATACAGAGACCTGTGCATCCATTTACTCCGGTTATAGAACATGAGCATTCCTATGCAGTAATATCCAGCATTCCTGAAGATAATCCTATCGAGATTAACATACCACTTATGATTGGATACAACTCTAGAGAAGGCATTGAAATGTCAGAGCGCTACTTGCGCAAACCTATGTATCTAACGTTTGCTGACAGAGATTTCCTTGTATTATTCCCGATTAGAGTTCAATACAAATTCCAATTACACTCCAACATATTTTACGAGGCAATTCAAGAGATCAAAGAACTGTATTTCGACGAAGGTTATATAAAAATAAGTCAACCAGGAGAGTACATTACCTACGTAGGAGATATTCTTACAATGTATCCTATAGATTATACTGTAAGAAAGTACGCTAATGGATCTACCTTCCCGGTATACTATTACATGTTTGATTATAGTGGAGAGTTAAATATGAGAAAGAAAAATGTATTAGAAGATGCTGTAAACACTGATGGAACCTGGGGAGCCACCGTCGGGGATGAACTTTGCTATTTATTCGTCTGCAATCCCATAAGGAAATCATATAAGAAAGCATTAGAAGATGAAGACTCGGAAGAAATAAAAGTTTTAAGGAATATGATTCGATTGTGGACGAACTTTGCTAAGTCCGGGTATGTTTGGAAATTTTCCTGTTGTCTTTTATTAACATTTTCCTCAATTGCGGAAACTTCACTTAAGTGAAGGTTTTAATTTAATCTTTTAAATTGAATAACTTCTCCAATAAAATAATTTAATAACTTGGTTTTATTAATAAAGCGTCGTAAATTTCAAAATTAGTCCCTTTTTTCATAAGATAAAAGAATATAATTTTTTCATGTTTAAACGATTTGTTACATAAATAATGGATACGATATGTCTCTTCCATTCCAGTAATCCAACACCACAAGGAGATGAATTCACCTGGGTACCAGCTTCAAAACGGAATAAAGAATGTCTGGTCATCGGCGATGAATTACAAATGAAAAGCAATCTTCACGAAGATAAAGTCAAGTTCTGGGACGAATTTTTAGCCAAATATGAAAAACTGGCGGTCGATGGAGTAGTAAAAGATATTAAAGACGAATTGTAACAAAAAATTGAACGTATTAAATTATAATACCTACCGTAGCTATAAATTAAATCTTGTCTATAAATTAAAATTAAAGTTTTTAGCTAGCTAAAGCTTCTAGCTTCTAAAGTTAACTAGCTGTGCCGGCGACTTTGTTCGCTTGTACTTATGATTGCCGCGGGATCTTCATACCTAATCTGGATAAAAAATAATGCATATAAGTTATATCTGTGCCAAGTTTCATTAAAATCCGTCCAGTGGTTTTTGCGTGATGCGCGTTCAGACAAACAGACAGACGGATAGGCAGACAGACAGTATGTTCTGGAAAAAAAATTTGTTTTCGACTCTTACATGTACTTTAGACTGCAATGACTTTTTTTAATATTTCATGTACTCGGATCTGTTACGATCCTACTATAAATATGTAAAGAATAAGACTTGCGATGCCGGTTACTTCGTTCTCAAGAACTTTAGTGTTATTCCCGTGAAAAATCTATAATGAATCGGGATAAAAAGTATGCAAAATGTTAAACCAGCACATAAGCTATAACTAAGCCAAGTTTCATTGAAATTCGCCTATGTAGTAATTTTTACGAGATATGCGTTCAGAGAGACAGCAAAAATTCCAAAAAACTGTGCTTTATATCATTCGTACTTTACGAGTACTCGTATATTGCAATCTCCTTTTTCAAAATATATTTCACACAGAACACGGATTGCTACGATTTGACGCATATTTAGTGTTGCCATAAATAAAATACATTTTGCACTTAATCACTTCCCAATAAATTATCTACTTTGAAATCATACTATGTTATCAATAAGCAACAGATTAGGTTCACGGATACTTTTGTTATCAGTCGTAATTATAAGTTGTAACTAATATAATGTTTTTTTTTATTCTACTTAACAAAAAACTATGACTGAAATAATAAATTGTTATAGTGTTTTGTTAATTCTAACTTCAGTAACGACAATTCTTGGTGATGAAACAATAGCAGTTAACTTAGAACAAGGTGTAGTGTCAGGAAGAGTAAACGAAACTTTTTTTAAAAGGCAAATCTTCTACAGTTTTAGAGGCATACCTTATGCTGAACCACCCATTGGCTATTTACGATTTAAGGTCAATTATTTGTTACTGATTTTAAAATCATTTTGGTTTTATATAAATACAATTTAAAGTATCTGTTTTACTATTTCAGTCGCCGAAAGCACATAAAGGATGGATTGGTATTTACGAAGCCCACACAAATAAACCTACGTGTTTACAGTATAGCTCTAGAATGCGTATGGGAGAACAATTCGGTAAATCTGGCTCTGAAGACTGCTTACATCTCAGTGTCTTCACATCATCCCTTGAAGGATCTGCTCCAGTAGTGGTATTTGATTACAATGATAATTTTAGAACAGGATTCAATGGTACCGATACTTATGCTCCTGACTTTTTCATAGAAGAAGGTGTTATAGTTGTGACAATTAATCATCGACTCGGTTTGTTTGGATATCTTACGACTGAAGATGAGGTTATTCCCGCTAATGCTGGCTTAAAGGATTTTATACTAGGTCTGAAATGGATAAAAGATAATATTGAAAAATTTGGTGGAGACCCAAATCGTGTGACGTTAATGGGCAACCGTGGAGGTGCTGCAGCAGTTAATATTTTACTATATTCTGACAAAGCAAAGGGCCTGTTTTCCGGTATTATAATGCAGAGTGGAACTTCAATGGAACCCATCTACTTCTATGACAATGCTCGAATTACGGCGTTTAAACTTGGGGAAGAGTTAAACATTACCACGTACGATAGTAAAACTTTATTAGAAGATCTGCAAAAAGTAGACGCAGAAAAGTTATTAGACAAAGAATCCAATGTTGTTGATGTTCAAGAATTTCAGAACACCCAGATGAGCACATATCCATTTGCACCTATCATAGAACGCGACAATCCTGAAGCCGTTCTAACAGAACTTCCAGAAAGTGCAAAAATAGTCAATGATGTTCCGGTTTTGATTGGGTTTAATTCTAGAGAGGGTTTAGATTTAGTTTCACCCTTCATATTTGAGCCGCGATTTGTAAAAGAGCTGGCTCAATTTTTTGTACATTTTCCCCTCAGATCTGAATTTAGATTTGATAAGGAAAGTTCTGTATATGATAACGTCGTGAAAGAAATAAACAATTACTATTTTGATGAAGGATATTTATATTACAAAAATATTTTGGAGTATGCTATATACGTAGGAGATATACTACAGAACTATGCATTAGATTTCACTACAAAAAAACTTGCAAATGATTTAGTGTCTCCTGTGTTTTATTACATGTTTGATTTTAGAGGTTCACTGAATGAAAATAGTGAACATATGTCGAGGCATGCAAGAAACAGTATGCAGCAATGGGGAGCAACGATAGGCGACGAGTTATGTTACTTACATTTATGTAATCGCCTAAGAAGAATTTATGTACAGCTTAGTAAACTGCCGAGTGAGCAAAATGAAATTAAAGTATTAAGAAAAATGGTACGCTTGTGGACAAATTTCGCTAAAACGGGGTATGTGTCTATATGCTTATGTACGTACTAATTATGTGTTATTTAAAATCTAATCAATCAAATTTTAAAAATTAAAGAAATACATTGATATAAATGATGTTTCCGGAATGAATAAGAAAACATTACAATGAATGGCCAAAAATCAATTTATTGTTTCTCAAAACATTGTTCTTGAGCGTCAATACACTTTTTCATACAAATTAACCAATTTCCATAACATTTATTGCACTCCTCCGTGGTGACCTCGGAAACATGTTTTTCATACTCTTCGACAGCCTATTCTGGCGATGAAAATCGTTGACCGCGTAATTGGTTCTTAATTTTTGGAAACAAGAAGTCACAAGGTGCCAAGTCGGGACTGTATGGACGATCATGAGTTCTACGTTTTTCGCCTTCAAAAAGTCGTTTGTCCGTTTGGTCGTGTGAGAGCTGGCATTGTCAAGGTGCAAGATTATGCGGCGTTTACGATTGTTTTTACGGACGTAGTCAATAACTTCCGACAAGCAAATTGTCGTGTACCAATCAGCGTTTACGGTATGACGATTCTCCAAAGCAACAGTAGCCACGTGTCCCGTTTTTCCAAAAAAAAGTAGCGATCATCTTCTTCGCGGCAATTTTCACACACGCCAATTTGATGGGGTTCGGCTCATCTTGAAAGACACAAATGGTCGATTGTCAGTCAATTTGTGTGGGATGCGAGCACAACTTTCGCATAGCCAAAATAAATGTGTGTGTAAGATTGATAATATCTGACTCATGGCTATGCCTAAGGACGCCCGAATCTCATGGTAGGTCACATGTCTGTCTGTTTCGATCACGCGGCGCACAGCATCGATGTTTTATTGTTGACAGCGGTGGACGGCGACCTTCACGAAATTCGTCAGTGAGATTGACACGACCGCGCTTGAATTCTGCAATTCTGATTTCTGCTATAAATTGTCGTCTCGCTTCGTGCTTCATCACCAAAAGCAGTTTTAAGCCGAGCAAGGCTCTGCTGAGCTGTCAAATTACACTTAAAATCGTAGAAAATCACACAGGGAAATTTTTCATGGGTTAAATACATCATAATGCAGACACGCAATTTTAAAATGACGCCGCAATGAAAAAACAAATGACTGTTAGATGTAACAAACTTTATTCAACAGCCAAAGAATTCCATTTTCAAATATTGTAATTACTTTTTAAATATTGTTTATGTAAATGGCCAGTTCCGGAAAGTTTCAGTGTGACCATGTATAAATGTACCTAAATATGATGTAGATGTAAATATTAATATTTAATAGGCTACATCCTATTGTATCCAACTACTAATGGTTGGACTACTACTAGCTATTACAGCCTATGCCTAAGCCTCACCCATTTCCACCCGTCTTTCAGTCCATAGTGACATCAATAATATGATTGTGTTTTTTATATAGAACACAGTCCACCTGGTGGGGCATCTCCCATTATTTATAACCTTAAAGTTTGCAATGCCATGGGTGGTGGTAGTGCCATAGCCAATTTGACTTGATCGCCACGAACAGTCAATGCTTAAATTAAAAGTTTGTGATCTATCATGGCGAAAACCACAACCGCTATATAAAATACGAACTCAGAATAAACCATTGTAGAAACCTATAAAAGAATGATAATGATATAACTAACTCGAATTCCAGAAACCCTACACCAACCACAGAAGACGATGTGTTAAAAAACTTCACCTGGCAGCCCGTCAACAAGGAGAGTGATGACCGGAACTACCTTCACATTACAAAACTACTGAAAATGAAAGTGAACCCTTTAGGAGACAGACGCAAATTCTGGGATGAGTTTCTCGGGAAATATTCTAAAATGGCCATTGATGGTGTCGTCTCGGACAAGGCTCGTGATGAACTGTGAAAGGCACGACAAAAAACATTTATAGTAATATAACACGATCAAGCCTATACTTTAATAGGACTCTTAGAAATCTGTTGACCTACGTTAGTAAACTTTATCGCTATGTAACAAGGTTGTTATTATATGTATAAGTACCTATACCCGCACCCAGTTAGTGAACTCAACAGGTATTAGCATAGTCTGAAAGCCAAATAATTAGGCCGACGTAAAGTTCGTTCTGAAATTTCATATTGTTAGTCTGGCATAAGTAACACCTTCGTTAGTATGTATGGTACATAAATTTTAATAAATAATGTCGCATTTAGTGAGCATTTCTAAGAATGTTCGTCCTATGTGATGTCCATGTAAGCCAACTTTTGACAAATGTTTATAGTCTCTGTACGAAGAAGATTACCAAGCATCAATAACAACCTTATCCTTGCCAAGAAGATTACCAACGGACATTATAAGAAGTTCGATAATTAAAATAACACTCATTAATATACAGGGCGTCCCATTTCGATGCAACATGAAGGGAAAGTACTTTACATATAACAGATAGGAAATTTCACTTAATGAAAACATCATTTTATTTTTAAAAATAATTAGAACCGCAATCAAAGATTTTTGAAAAATCACCTGTCTGAACCGGGAATCGAACCTTAACATTCAATTTAAAATTTTGTTCAGCTAAATAACCAAGGGAGGAGATGAGGTGTGGTCTTACTTTAAAACCTGTGGACGCCACACGACTCAGATACTCGGATAATATTAACTGTTTTTGAAAATTCTTTTAACATTGTTATCTTATTTAATTAAATTTCAGAGGAGCTAAAGACCCCATCACGAGTTCCTAATAACATCATAAATAATGTTCTCCTTAAACGTTCATAAAATGTTTCCCTTTTGTAGCTAACAAATTTGTAAGTAAATTTTTTTATAATAAAATTATAAACTTCGTTGGAAACATCACATCATATTTCCTATTTTTCAATATAGCAACGTTATTACTTTGATATATTACAATAGAAACAAACTGCGCTCTACAGATTCTCGTCCAGTGTGAGAAAGACAAAATTAGCATAGCTATATTAGTTATTCAAGAAAAAAGACATAGTACGAGTACATTTTAATGACATAGGTATACAGTTTGGTTAAATTTTTATTAATTTAAAATCACGCGCGAACCTTAGAGTTTTGAGTAAAACAAAAAGAAAAAACCAATGTTTGTTCTAATTTGGAGATTATGCTACTCGTTTATTGAGAATAATATACTATTTTGCGAACGACGGTTCTCTCTTGTTTACTTTTAATTTCCGAATCGAACAGAACTTCTCTTCTGTTCTTTCCTATTAACTTATAATAATATTAACATTAAGAGAAAGGAAATGGGGTGGGGAAAGGGGGAAGAATGGGGAGGGAAAGAGAGGGAAAAGGGGGAGAATGATAGGAGGCCCCTCCTCCGGGGAGGAAGGCGGAAAGTTAGAGTAAGATAATATTTTATTTCTTAGTTATGCTTTTGTTAACAAAATTAAGAAATTGTTAACAAGTTAAGAAAAGGAATTAGTAACATTTCCCTTTTATTCCATTTCCCAATACTAATTCCTTTCATTCTTAGGAAGCAGTATACTTATGGTGGTACCTTCTTCGAAGCATTAAAAGCCATCATCATGAAAATATCTTACTATTCGGACTTTTGTCACATGATGATCTCAAAACAATGAAAATACTTCAACAATATTATCCCCATTTACAGTGTCCGTGGGTCTCCTTCAATTAGGTATTAAGATATTAAGTACCTGAATTCTGGGCCGTGTGGTATCGTGAAAAGCGACTAAAGAACAAACCCGCTACCACCTCCGCTTGAGGAGTTCCTCAAGGAACTCTGAGTTAAAAAGTGAACTAGCCAACCTGGCGTGGCGTTTTAAGGTCATACGTCCCTCATATACATTGTCCTGTGCATGAGGCCAATGTCCAGCAGTGGATTCTAAAAGGGCCGATTAAACTATACCTAATACCTTACCGAAAACTAAACTCTAAAACTATTATGTTATACCTAAAACTATTACCTATTCAGCAAAAGATCGTGCATTACATGGTGAGCTTTACAGGGCCCTATACTGGAAACAAATTGATGATGGTATGGTTGTTATAATAAATATCTTGAAGAATGTAGTAGAAATTTCAAATTTCGAAACAAGTGGCGACATCTGTTACGTTTACGTAGTGGCATCACATGTTTTAATATATGTATACTTACGTTCACTCGTGCCGTTACGTCCTCGTAGAGTTGTTAATTCAGGTATATTCCTCTAGATGGCTGAATAAATTAAATGCTATTGCAGCCTTCCGGAATAATTAAATAAAAAAAGCAGCCCGATTATTCTACTGCTTTCCTTGGGAAAAAAGGCATATGTGCATTTGATGACTTTCGAGAAAAAGGCAAAATAAAATTAGTATTCTTAATTTATTTATTGCATGTTGTGGGTAACATTAAACATAGGTACATCTAATGGCATACCTGCAAGGGCACAGCAACTCAAATATATATATTTTTAAATACATATATTATAAATTTTATTTAATGAAATTTTTATTCATTAAATTATAATATTACATTATTAAATCATACGATATGAATGAATTATGTATTGTTTTCTAATTAATTATCATTAAGTTATTATTAGTCATCTCAATTTGTTATTTATTATCTGTTATGATTTGTTAGGTAGGTACCATATGCTTACATCTCTGGGCCGGCGCACCGAAATATCAATTGGAACCATTTGATTCCATCCAACGACGTGCTGTTCGAATCGCACTCTCACAGGCGGTTTAGAATCCCTCAGCATACCCTCCCTCTAGCGCCTGCACAATGGGGAATGCTCTGAAGAATTGTTCAATATAATTCCCACCTCGGGTTTCTACAACTGCACCTCCCGTCACAGAAGTGCGGTCCATCCGCATTTCCTCAATATGGAGGTGTCGCGTACGTTCGGTTCAAAAAACATTCTAAACCGCGAACCCGTTGGCTGCGGAACGAACTACCTAGGTCTTTCCATTACGCTACTATATGGGGTTCTTCAAGAAAGCTGTAAATAGGATTTTACAAGATCGACGGCATATCCGCATACCTCCTGGTGTTGCAGGTGTCCAAGGGCGGCGGTAACACTTACCATCCACTTCCTATTCCTAGGTAGGAGGATGTACCACTTCCTATTTCCCTACTTCCCTATAAAAGAAAATATTGACATAAAATATGTACAATATGCTACAATATACTATATAACTATTGTACATAGTACCTACAAAGGAATTAAGTATTCTGTACCCTGGAGAGAAACCGAGCCGGTAGAAAATTTAATTCAAACTAAATGCAGGAACACAGAACCAATTTCAAAGCTAAAGTATTGATTAGAAAGCCCGCGTTTCCTTCCACTTCCCTGCACAGGAAACCAATAAGATCCGGTAGGTTATTCAACTGAGACAATTTTATTAATTTACTACAATGTTTAAGCAACTATTATGCTCGTATCTACTTAGTTATAGTTTTAATAGATTCTCTTTAATACCCTTTTGATTCTCTTTTAATAGATTGTTAAAAATCTATACACCTATCTGTATAACAGTGAATCACTATCTAACATTTACGAGTGTAAAAGTCAACTTGTCAAATTTGTCTATCTGTGTGATTATATCTTTGCGTTAGTCTGATAAAATTTTGTTTTGACTTTCACTGTTCGAAGTAGATATACTTTCCCTAACTAAGAAATCAATGATATTGTGGAATTTTACGAATTGCGCAATGTTTTTAATCATTTGGGTGTGTATTGCAACACGTATTGAACAATAACAAACTATTGTATTGAACAAAAATTTGAGCTAGTTTTAAATTAATTGCACGATTGCTTTTTATTTAATATTACCTACATTGAAATTTTGCAACAACCATTCTCACATATTTCTAAGTCACCTTCCTAAGCTCGTAACGTCAGGTCTTTGAGAACTATACGTCGCTACAATCTTTCGACCAGGCAACGCTTTCGTCTTTTACGTTTAGTCGCAAATAGTAACGTAACAGGGCAGGTAAATCACAGATAAGTATGTTGCTCACTCGAAAACATGGACGCATATGGGCCGTCAATTTAATTGCTTGTAAAAACAATTGGCGTTTGTGTGCAATGTGCGTTGTGCATTGACATTATTCAATAGTTTTATAGTAGGTCTAGAGGCCGCCGTAGTACATTTATCTTAAAACCTTGTGGGAGTATATATTATAGGGAGTATGATATTATAGTATCACACTCTCTCTACATCAAACTCTACCTAGATCTGTCAAATACAAATGCTCAAAACAAAATAACGTACACATCACGGCCGAAAGTAGGTAATTGTACTATGATCGGCCAGCTTCGGTTTTGTAGAGCGTCGTCTCTGTCGTAACTGTAATCGTGTAAACCATATATGGGCAACAACCAGCCCGCGGGCCGGATCCGGCAAACATCAAATCCTTTGATGTTTGCCGCCTCACTCTTTGATAATCGCCGCCACTCGGCTTGCTCGATCAAATTCTTTGAGGTTTGCCGCCTCACGGGCGACACATCTAAAGATTTATTGCTTCTCAATTATTCTAAACTAGTTTATTCCAGATTATTCGTTCATTTTGCCTTCATAAGCGGGTGGATGGCCCGAACGTTAGTTCAGTTCTATTTGAGCTACCGAGGTGATAACTTGGACAAGCGATATCCTAGCGAACTGCTCGAGCCGTCAACTTGCTTTGTGACTTTGTGTGCATCTTGAGTGGTTACTAACTATAGTTTGTTATTAAGTTTATTGAACGAAAAGTAAACAAAAATGATGTCTGGTGGAAAGAAACGAAAAGTAAATACAGAGGGTCGCCAGTTTCAAGAAAAATGGACTGAAGAATTCTTTTTTATCTTGCACAATGGTAAGCCTATTTGTTTGCTGTGTAATGAATCCATTTCAGTAATGAAAGAATTCAATATAAAGAGGCATTACTCAACTAAGCATGCTACGCTGCACTCACTGACAGGACAATTAAGAACAGACAAAATCCAGAAGCTTACCGCAAATTTGGAAAAACAGCAACAAATGTTTCATAAACAAAGAACACAACTTGATAATGTTGTGAAAGCTAGTTTTATAGTTAGCTCAAAATTGGCAAAGGCATTAAAACCATTTGCCGAAGGAGAATTTATCAAGGAGTGTATGTTAGAAGTTTGCGGTATTTTGTGTCCTGAAAAGAAAAATGAATTTGAAAAAATTAGTTTGTCAAGACGAACTGTTGTTCGACGTATAGAAATGATGGCTAATGATATAAAAACAACATTGACTGACCGTATGGCTGGTTTTGAATCATTTTCCATAGCATTAGACGAGAGCACCGATTTGTCTGACACAGCTCAACTGGCTATATTTATTCGAGGTGTTGATAAGGAGTTCACTGTTACTGAGGAATTGCTTGCTTTACAGCCGCTAAAAGGAACCACTACAGGAGAGGATATTTTTATTGAAGTTCAAAAGGTATTCACAAGTTTTGGCTTGCCATGGTCAAAATTAATTAGAGTATGCACTGATGGTGCACCTTCTATGGTCGGCTTACGTAAAGGTTTCATCGGAATTTTGAATGAAAAAGCAACAGAATTAAATGTGCAAAAAGATGATTTGATAGTCATTCATTGCATTATCCACCAACAGAACTTGTGTTCTAAGTCCATTCGACTCCAGAATGTTATGAATGTGGTAGTAAAAACCATCAACTTTATTCGATCCCGAGGGCTTAACCATCGTCAGTTCAAGGCGTTTTTGGATGAAATATCAGCTGAATATAACGACGTAACATATTATTGTGAAGTCAGATGGCTGAGCAAAAGAAAAATGTTGAAACGGTTTTACGAGCTTAGAAATGAGATAGCAGACTTTATGAAAATAAATAAAAGATAAACCACTATCTGAATTAAGTGACCCAAAATGGATATGTGACTTAGCATTTCTGGTCGATCTTACAGGCTATTTGAATGATTTAAATTTGAAACTTCAAAAACAAGGACAATCAGTAAATGATTTGTACAGCCATTTGAAAGCGTTTCAGATCAAACTACGCTTGTGGGAGTCACAGATGCTGTCTGGTAACAGTTACCATTTCAACACGCTCTCTGCGTATGAAAATATTGCTTATGCTCAATATGCTGAAGAACTCGTTACTGTCGGAACAATTTTCGAACAGATTTAGCGACTTCAAAAACATGGAAGACTGTTTCAGTTTATTTGCTACTCCTACAAAATATAATGTACAAAATGCTCCAATACACTTACAAATGGAGTTGATCGAGATTCAAGAAAACTCACTCCTAAAATCCAAATTTGAAGACGTAGAGTTGTGCGATTTCTACAAAAAATACCTAGAAAAAGACAATTTTCCGCAGGTTAGAAAATTCGCAAGAAGATTGATTTGTGCGTTTGGCAGTACTTATAAATGCGAACAGTTCTTTTCATTGATGAAAGTTAATAAATCAACACATCGTACAAGACTGACTGACGATAATTTGGAAAATTCTTTACGTCTTTGTATCAGTGGAATTAATCCAAATATCGATGGATTAGTTTCCCAAATTCAAGCTCAAGTGTCTCATTGATTTCGGTGTATTTAACTTTCGTAGTTTGTAACAATTGCAAATTTAACGATTTAATTATAATGTACCATTTTTTTAAATTTCATTTTGTTTTTTTAATAAATTGTACTATAATAACATTGTCGTATTATTTCATGTCTAATATCTATCGCAAAAAATATTATCACTACTTTAAAATGCACTAAGTACTTTTAAACGCGGCCCGCGAACGTATTTGCACGCTAAAGTTTGGCCCTCAACATGTCAAAGGTTGCCCATACCTGGTGTAAACAGATACGAAACTTTGTTTCCTGCTAATCATTTATGGAATCATGAGAATCCCAACATTAATTTTTTGTCCTTATTGACATCATACGAAGATGCATATCGCATTCGTGTCATGAGTAAAAACAGCTATTTCACTATCATTCGGCATTAAAGATGCATAAATTCTATGGAAAGGTTCGCGTAGACTCGCGTCAGGTTCATTAAGTCATTGGTTATATAATACCATTCTAGGTTACAAACCTGTATAAGCAATTCACAGTAGATATCTAGTTTTAATGACTTTGTTAGACAAGCGATGGCGTATAAAAATATCAATATTTAACTATCGTAAGCTAGCCATCGCCGGAGGTTTAGAAAATAGAAAAAAACATTAATCGTTTGAGGCCACTTTTGTAAAAATCGTATCTATGCTTCATACATTCTTTTTTATGGAATAGATGGCAGACGAGCGGGCAGGCCACATGATGGTAAGTTGTCACCGCCGTCCATGGACACCTGCAACACCAGGGAGCTTGCGGGTGCGCGCCGACCTTTCAGAATCCAGTTCGCAGCTACACAGTCGTAGCGTAACGGGAATACCTCAGCTGGCAATTCATTCCACAAGTTTAGGGTTCACGGCATAAAGTGTCCTTTTGATCGCACTGTACGACTCTATGTTAAAGAAGTGCGGATAAACCACTCGACGATGATGAGAGGTGGGATGGAAAAAATCCGAAATTGGTATCAAATTGAACAGCTCTTCAGAACATTCCCCATTATAAAGGCGGTATAAAAGAGAGAAAGAGAAAACAACATCTCTTCAGGTGCTGAGCAATTCTAAACCACCTGTGAGAGGGGGTTCGTCAACAATTCAGATAACGCGTTTGGTGCACCGGCCCAGAGGCGTGAGCAGTACTCCATGTGAGGTCCAAATTGAGCTTTTTATAGCGACAAGCGTATTTATGTATATTTTATATAGGTATATAAGTATGTATACATATATATTGTGTCATTCCATTTTATGAGATTGAATTTATTGTTCAATACTTTAATAAAACATTTAAAACATTTGTAATAGGTAACAAATAACGAGTTCAGCAAGATTTTAAAATTCAAGTGTCAAGGCACAAGAATTTCATTTATTAACAGGTTTTTTTATCAATCATCTTGTTTGTTTATTAATTACGTTATTAATTGAAGATACGCCATGACTTCTTTGTTCCGTGCATTTTTCTTTAAATATCACAAAAGTGAGAGCAGATGAATCTTTACTTGCTTCCTAATTTATTTTATAATTAACATTTTAGCATCGACTTCGTTCAATTTTTGGGCGTCCAACTTATTTATTAGCAAATATGTCATTAACAATTTAGCAAAAACTAACAAAAATATTGGTAAAATTTTGATGTCAACAATACCGAATGTATTGTTGAACAATACAACAAACCCAAGCCGAACCCTAATACAAAGTAAGGTTCGGTTCGGGTGCGAACTCACCGACGCGATAGTGTTGTCGGAAGAAGGCGACAGGTGAGCATACAGTCCACCTGATGGTAAGTGGATACTGTCGCCCATTGACATCCGCGATATATGTCAACATCAATCCAGAATGACAAACGTTGGCACGCCCCCGGATGCTGAAATGGGGAGGGATAGTATAGGACGTGATGGGAATAGGCTCTGCCAAATTTCACTCACTACCGAAACACGTTCGTACATTGGGAATAGGATAAAGTGGGAATTGCAGTATATTTCAATGTAGTCTTCGATGAGAGAGAGGGGTAACGAGGCATGTCGAGTTGTTCCACAGCGGCTGTTCGATTGCAGCGTGCACCCTCACCCTCCTAACTACTTAAATGTGTACTCATTTTGTCATATTTTATTTTTCGTATATGGCAATATACAAATAGTGCAATTAGCACATTCTGCCAGTGTCAAGTTTTTTCGCAATAAACAATTTCAAAGTCTAAAACGTATTCCTGTCAATGTCTAGTGCGTCGAAGTAAGTCAGGAGTCGCTCAGTAAAATGATAGTAGGTTTACCGAGGACAGAAGAGGACTCCTCGGAAACGCGAAAAACACACTCCTATGCTTTAATTTGATTATCACAAACATTGCGCACAAAAACAGCCGACTCATTATGCTACTCATCATACTTCCTATTCTTCATCCTTCACAACCCATTTTCCAAATCCATTCCGAAATGTCCAAATATAGGCGGCGCATCCAGGCACATAACAAGTACTAATTCAAGTAACAGACGACCAGTTCAATGGCTTCTTTTATGACGTCAAATATTTTATCGAGAACGCGTTAATTAGAAACATGGAAAACATGGCCTTTGGTCTAAACACTTAACAAAAGCAATTTAATATTAACTTTGACTTCTTAGAATTTATTTTATCATACATTACGTAAATATGTACATATGTTTGAGATTTACTAAAGACTTGCGTAAGTATCGTCTCCAAATTCTATTAATAAAAATCCTTAAGGTATTTTTGATTGCGTGCGTATCATTAGAATAACAACACCGCTTCCTAGAATCTCCAGGCTTACAAAAGACCCTTCTTTTCTTTTCTATCAACGATTAAAAACACAGTTAACTATAAGAGTACGTGCCACAATAGATTGTTATAATAATTGTAAATAATTATTCTCTGCAATTATCTTCCGTTAAAAATCCAATACTGTGTATTCTTCCTACTCCATATAATTTCCGTAATTATCAAACACAATAACGTTATTGATCGATTAATCGATTAATTAAAAATCGAGAATATTTCTTTTAATTTTTTTTAAATTTCTACCTGGTGTTATAAGTAGGAAAAATTCAATTGGATGTTATGAAAAGTTCACAGTATAAAAAACCATATTATACCACTAATCTATATACAAGGAAGGCGGCAGACGAGCATACAGTCCGTGATACCGTTGCCCATGGACACCCGCGATACGTACGTGTCAACATCAGATGTAGGGTTAGGAAAGTCTCACATATCTCACTCTGGCTCTGGCATAGGATGGGGGAATAGGATAAAGTGGGAAACGCAGTACATTTCAAGGTGGTCTTCTGTGAGAGAAGGGTAACGATATCAGTGGACGCGCCCAGAGGCTGTTGGATTGCAGAGTGCACCCTCCCCCTTCTATCGTATCAGGATTCCATATTATTGGAAATCAACTAATGCAGAAATAGTGAGAAGGCGTAAGTAGCCAGCATCGAAGAGCTGCTTCGAGAAGAGGGGTAGAAATGATTTTTATTTTGACTGTTACTAATGAGTTTCATCGATCATAATTCTGCAGATGCAGTAAATCTCACAACAATAATTTTGAAACGGGGCATTTCGCCCCATCCTCCTCATCTCGCCTTATAGCCCACCAACCTCACCTCCACTATCACACGACAACTTGTGCCATCTTCAGTTTCGCCCCGACATATTTATATTTAAAATAAATTAAAAAAAATAATAATAATAGGTTTAGATAAATTTGAAATAAAATAATACTTCATTTCCATAAGTTCAGTTGTACTAATTATTTACTTATAAATGTATTGTAAACTAAAAGGTCTATAACAATTTTTTGGAGGTAATCAAGATACCTAAGTAATAACGTGAGGTAGCGGTAATTTTATGGAGTACGGAACCCTAAAAGAAATTATTAAAAATGTATTTATGCCAACAAACGGCGTGAAAAGTATATTCCTATTAATTCAGTGAAGTCGCGGTCGCGATGCTAACCCGTTGTCTGTTCGGGAAGCAAAAAGTTCGCTCGTATTTATCGTAAGCCGTACTTGCATATATTTAATATTATTTTTAATATCTTCTGAAATATTTCTTTGCTTCAATGTCTATACCTAATTAAAATCCATCCTAACTTTTTCATGAATGAAAAACATGTCATTGAATTTAAACTCAAAAATATGTACAATTTGAATAAAAACAATGGATAACTTTGAAATATAAAAGTAATTCGAATGCCACGAATAGATCGTAGGTACAATTTTATTGAACTCGTGTTGAAGGACTCGTGTTTTTGATTCAACATTCGAAGGCTGTAGTTATTTGCCAATTTTAAACTTAGATCTAACGAGCGATAATGTTTTCATAGTAATATGATAATTATCTCACGAAAGTTGGTGTTAATTTAAATTATTCACAGAATTCACATGTCTGCATAATTTGAAGAAAAATAATCGATAACATTGGAACATTGGAAAAAATATGCATTTAGAAGTTCCAGCGTAAAACATTATCGATTGTTAATGAAACAGCAAATAAGTAAGTACTCGCCTTTTCAACGCCCGAAGGCTGCAGTTACCAACCTCAAATTATTCTCCAATTTATATTTTTTTTAGAAAGAAAATGGCTGACTTGTGGACAGTACACCTGGTGGTAAATGGATACTGTCGCCCATGTGGTAATATCCACGATAAATACCAATATTAGTCCAGAATGACAAGCGTCGGCAAGCCCTCGGGTGCGCTGCCGATTTTTGGAGATTTAAAAATGGATTTGGAAAAGGGATTGGGAAATGAGAAGGGATAGGATGGGAATGGGCTCTGACATATCTCACGCACTAAGTTACCAAAAGGCGTAGAGAAAATCGGTGAAGTATATGCTTATTTATCTATTTAAGTAGGTACCTTATTACCTTTAAATATTTAACTCATTTATTTTACTTAAAACTCATTTAACGCTTCGATTGGGTTGCAACAACTATGGTCACGAGCTTACTGAAGAGGCGGGTAGTCCAGGTCTAGAGTTGCTAACAGTTTCATCAACATTTGGTCTTCATAGTCCGGAAAGTTGTGGCACACAATACTTACAATATCTAAAGTAGCGTCAGACGAAAAATCGCGAGATTTAAATTTATTAATCACTGGATTCCATGTCGATTTGTATCCATTTTCTATGTTCTATGTTTCAATTGCTTCACGCACAGTCCTGGAGAAATAGTGGCGATCAGTGGAGAGGATTTTTAGACTATGAACTATGGACTATTCTATCCAGTGATTGACCCTGGAGTTAAGTACATAGTCCGCTACCGCCGATTTATTCATCTGGCGATTTTTCAAGCTACGATATGTTCTTTGACCTTACTTTGATCTGTAACGGTGCTAACTACCAGAGCTGCAGTCTATCTTCTATACACCTGGCATCTGATAGGGTATTAAATCCTTTGGTGTGCGTAGGTTTTCCGCTACTTTGGGGGACGGTGTTTATTACCGTGTCTTAATGGAGTAGTTTCTTAATAGTGTTCCAACTTTATCCGTTACTTCTTTAACGTACGGCATAAATGTCCGTTGTCTGCTGACCTCAGGATGTCCTTCCCTACGATAGCGCCGTGGTTGCCTTCCGCTCACTTTATATCTATTTCGTTTAAATAAAGGCTGTCCCAGATTGAGCGCCGGATATAATTTAGAAAAAAAAAATAAAGTCCTTGTTTCTCCAGCTGGCACAGTCCTGTTGGAACCACAGTTGATCGAGGTCCATATTGGTGCAAAAAAAACTACTGTAGCATGTTCCAATACCTCTCTATGCTTACCTAAATACCGATACCTAAAACAATGGCCCTATGATCCCGCCGAACCAAAAGACGTACCAAGCTGTAACTCTTTGAGGATGCATCCGTTTTTCACGAATCTCATGAGGATTCTCCAAGCCCCGACAATTTTGCTTATTGATGTATCCGTCAAGGTGGTAATGGGCCTCGTTACTAAAGATGATTCTTTCGCCAAAATGATGGTCCAGTTCATACTGCTCTAAAATTCATACTGCGTTGATCTTTCGTGTAGCGTTCCATGTTGACTAATTGAAACTATCATATGTAACATCTATACACAAACCAGTTGCCAACCGCCAAACAAAAAGATGACGCGAAATATAAATCCGGCGCTCAATCTGGGACACCCTATACCTTTCGAACATGTAGTAACTCATCCTTTAAATGTTCAGGGTCACAGAGGTCTTTTGCTCTATTATTCAAAGAAACAGCTACTGATTGCGGTAGTCGGGGGTGGTGTCGAGGTTAAGACCCGTTTAAGTTGATAAATACGAGAGTGGTCCGATAAGTACTTAGCCTACAAAAGAAAAACGAAAATTTTGGAAAAGTGGCGATTTATTTCTCATCGTAGTCTCCTTTTAGCTCGATACACTTGACCCAACGATGCTCCAACTTCTTTAACCCGTCTGAAAAATACGTTTTCTCGAGGTCTGCAAAGTGGGCCTCCGTGGCGGCGATGACCTCCTCATTCGACTCAAATTTCTGCCCGGCGAGTGACTTTTTCAAGTTTGGAAATAAATAGAAGTCGCACGTTGCCAAATCTGGAGATTACGGTGGATGGGGCAGCAGTTCGTAGCCCAATTCGACCAATTTGGCCGTGGCGAGGGCGGAGGTGTGAGCCGGTGCGTTGTCATGGTGGAAGAGCACTTTTTTCTTCGCCAAATGGGGCCGCTTTTTCTGCAATTCGGCGTCGAATCGGCCCAATAATTCGGCATAGTACAGCCCTGTGATCGTTTTGCCCTTCTCCAGGTAGTCGATGTAGATCACACCTTGTGAATCCCAGAAAACGGTGGCCATCACCTTTCCGGCCGATAGGACAGTCTTCGCCTTCTTCGGAGCACGTTCGCCGGGTGAAGTCCACTGTTTCGACTGTTCCTTGGTCTCTGGCGTGTACCAGTGAATCCATGTTTCGTCGACGGTCACGAAACGACGCAGAAACTCCTTCAGATTGCGCTTAAACAGCGTCAAACACTGCTCTGAAGTGGTCTCACGGTTGCGCTTGTTGTCCAGAGTGAGCAAACGCGGCACCCATCGCGCCGATAGCTTTCTCATGCCCAAAATTTCATGCAGGATATGACCCACGGGGTCTTTTGAGATGCCTACTGTCTCAGCTATCTCGCGTACCTTCAATCGGCGGTCTGCCAATACGAGATCGTGGATTTTTGTCACGTCATCCTCCGTAGTAGCCGTTTTCGGGGCACCTGGGTGTGGCTCATCAAAAACCGACGTGCGACCACGCAGAAACTCGTTAAACCAATTTTTGACGGTCGCCATCGAAGGAGAAGAGGAGTCACCGTACACAGCATCCAAGCGCTCTTTGATTTCGCTGCACGATTTCCCTTCCAAAAACAAGAATCGAATCACCGACCGATATTGCTCTTTTTCCATTTTTCTAAAATCCGCGGACACGGCCGATTCCACACGCGGTGAAAACAAAACTACGAGTCCGATGCGGCTGAAATTTCGACAGTAGCCGTCTACGAGAATGTACTACACGATAGTAAATTTCTCTTGCGATAGTGGCGCCATCGGGCGGTGAGGCTAAGTACTTATCGGACCGCCCTCGTAAGTGTGAAAATTTCAAAAATATCAAATGTCAATTATATGCTTCGTCAGTATAAACAACGTTATCATCATGTGACCATCGAGTTGTTATCATCGTGTGGACAGCTGCGGACGAGAATCGTATATTATACAATATTCTCCCGCCAACAATTCGAGTAACTCTCATTGTGTATAAGCCTATAGGGGAATGAGTAAAGTGGTAAACGTAGTAGTCCATCTTACGGTAGTCTAGTGTGACAGAGGGTAATTTGGGCAGTCAGCGGTTGGGGGATTGCAGGGTCGCCCCTTCCCCCTCCCCTTCCTGAATTAAATGAATTTATTGAATAATAATGTTCACAGTAATAAATTATATTTTTTAATAAAAGGGTGTGAAAATATAAACATTATTTATATATTATACTTTATTGTACACACAATTGATAAAAATAGTTACGAAAGAAAATATGTGCAAAAGGCGTGCTTATCCCCTCGGGAGATTTCTACCAGCAAACCTGGGAGAGCGATAGGTGAGCAATGAAATGGGTAGACATAGTGCGACATAATGTCACGTGATTAATACTATACACATAAGTAATCAATAACAAAGAACTACATCTACTTAAATTTTGTTTGTAGACAAACTCACATAAATATTTGTCAATATTGGAAGTACCGATGTTTCTGAAATAATTGTGATGATGATAACGGACTTACAATAATGGAATTAATCATTAAAATTCTATTAGTAAAGACGTTAATGGCTTGGTAATATTTTTAAAATTGCTGGGTTACCTACTTACGTAAACTAACTTCAATACCTGTAAACCCTTTCCGTGCCGATATAAAATATATTTTTATTGTGAATGCCATCAAACATTTGGTGTCCTACTTGCATATACCTACATAGTTGCCATAGAGATAGGCAAGGCAAATCAATTTATTATGCCGGATACATTATTTATTCTATTTAATGAAATTTGCCTTAATAACTTAATATTTGTGTCCGTCATTGCCTTAAACTAAAAGAGACCGCTTCATGATCAAATAATATTTTATCACTCATCGGTGACTTCATCCGTGTAATATGTTCAGTAAATGGTTGATTGGGTGTATTCATATTACATTTTTAACAACCTTTCAAACACTGTCTTCCTAGAAATGCCAGAACTATTTGACATAGAGCACTTCTCAAAAGACTACGTATAAATACAAAGTTGGCATTTTTACTTGGTTAACAGTTACTCGTACGTATATTTACGTAGTTGGCACGGACAGGGTTAATTAATTGTTTTTAATAAATAGCCCCGAAACAAATTACAAAGAAATACTTTACTGAATAATGATTATATTTTTTTGTTCACGTGTAGACGATTTCATCGATATTTCATACTCGTACTGTAGCCTACCTCATGATTTGTGGTATTATATCTATGCGGCTAGGTGGTGAGGGCCGACTTCAGGATGGCACCACATCTTATCTTCCCGTGGGTAAAAGGCGACTAAGAAATAATGAAGCGACTACAACAAGTCCTAAGAAACTACAGCATCTCTAAAAGAGTGGACTGAACTGCTTTGCTAGCGTGGTGTTTTAAGGCTATGCATGCACAAGACAATGTGCATGAAAGATAATTAAAGGCAACAGGATAATAAAATGATAATAAAGGATAATATAAAGAGAAATCTCGTGTACTTTCATATCTTAATATATACGGCTCACGGATTTTGTTTAGAGGGTTAATTTTTTGCTATACAACGTAATGAAATGTATTTTTGAGGGGGAGAGTGCACGGTGCAATCCAACAGTCGCTAGGCGCGCTCAACTGGCCACGTTACGCCTCTCTCACAGAATACTAGCTTGAAATGTACTGCAATTCCCACTTTATCTTATTTCCCCTATGTACGTACATGTTCCGGTAGTGAGTGAAATGTGCTAGAGCCCATTCCCACCCTATCCCTTCCCATTTTCTCAACCCTTTCTCCAAATCCATTCCTATATCTCCAAAGGTAGGCAGCACATTCGTGAGCGTGCCAACATTTGTCATATTGGACTAATGTTGGCATGTATCTCGGATGTTTATTGGGCAACAATATCCACTTACCATCAGGTGAACTGTATGCTCGTCTGCCGCCTTCGTCCATAAAAAAAATGCAATCAGCTCTTTCAGTATCCACTGCAGCACATGGAACCTCCTCGTGCACATTGTCTCGTGCGTGAGGAATATATAAATTACTATTTTAATAATTAACTTTTCCGCATTAAATATGCTCAACGTCAAGTAGATACTATGCACTTAGTACTTATAAAGAGTCAATTTCCATACTTAAGGTAAGGAAACTTATTCCGACTTAATAGGTTTAAGATGGTCGTAGAACAAAACTTTTTCCGTAATTGATTCTGACCAACCCCTTAATTGATTGAACACGAATTACGTCATAACTGTATACCTCTAGAAAGTACTACGTGAAACTAGTAGTAGCGTAGTTGTGAAGCGTGACAAGCGTAACGGAGACGTAATCGTAACCGCACTGCACCTTATATCACCTGCTGCAATTATTTGTTGCGCCGTAACGTTGAATAATAAGCCGAATAATATATTAAACGTGTTGTATAATATTTTAGCTGTCCTTACAAAAAACTACGCTTTTCTAGTGACTATACAATTAAACTAATAGAATTGGGAGGGCGAGGGTGCATTCTGCAACCCCACAGCCGATTGGGCACGCCCGACTGACTTAGTAACCGGTATCTCACCTTCCTCACACAAGACTGCTGAGAAATATAGTGTTTCGGGAGTGGGTGAGATATGCCAGAGTCCATTTCCTATCCTATCCAATTACATCTCATCGAATAAAGAGTACAGTGGTTAAAGAGATATCTCTGATACAATTACTGTCATATTCTTTTTTCCTTTCTACTTAGAGGCTGTTGGCAGAGATCGCTTTCAACCTTTTAGTATTTACAATGTCTGTTATTGTTATATTAGGTCCTTATCTATGAAAATATGTATATAGAAATATTCAAATATATTGTATGAATATTATATATATAATTAATCAAAGTATTATCCATTATAACCAATGCATTGCCATTTTAATTGAAGTTAATTAATGCCTCTGCTATAGAACTACTGGAAACGGGAATCGATGAATTCTCTGAAGCCATTTTTCACTGTCTCATGAATTGAATTTTTTCCCCAGTAAAAAGTTATTCAAATTCAGAAAAAAGAAATAGAAAAAAAGAGGGTAAGGTCTGGCAAATAACGGTGAATGGGTGAATAGTGGGTGACGAAAAGTTTCCAGTCGAATCTCCTGTAACTTTCAGACTGTCGGTCGTGCAGTATGTGGGCGAGCATTATCATGGAGAAGCAGTGGACTAGAGCGCTTGACCAGACTCGGTTGTTTGATAGCGAGCTTGTCCGTCATCGTTTACAATTCTTCACAGTACACATCTGCATTCATTGTTGTGCCAGATCTTAAGAAGCTCTTGTGCAGGCACAGGACCACCATACAGTCACCGTGAGCTTCTTATGAATCAGTTTGCCTTTGTTTGGCTGTGTCTCCTGGGTTCAACCATTCAGAAGAATGTTTACAATTATCATACAAGATCCACTTTTCATCACAAATGACAATACGATTCAGAATCCCTTAATTTTTGTGCCGATTTAGCAAAGTAAGGCAAGCTTCGACGCGTGTTTGCAACTAATTTTCATTAAGCTCATACCATACCCATTTTCCGAGCTTTTTGATTTTATCAAAAAAATCAATCAATATCGTTTTGTCATTTACGCCAAAGGCTGTTGCTAACTTAGACGTGGTTTGAGATGAATCCGCTTCCACTATTGCATTCAATTCGTCATTATCGACTTTAGTCTCCGGTCGTCTACGGGGCTCTTGTTCTTGAGGTCAAAATAAAAAGAAACGATCAAACCAAAGACGCAGCGTGTGTACGTTTGCGATGTTTGGTCCGTACACGTCGTTGATATCGCGTGCCGTCTGTGCTCGCGTTGCTACCACGACGGAATTCATATTCGAAAATAACGTGATTCTTTACTTTTCCATGGTCGCAAAACACAATGATATCTAAGCAAAAAGTCGTTTGACGGAAAACAAATGAATAACTAATTTTGAAAAATAACGTCATAGCTTTAAATTGAATTTAATGTGAATTTGAAATTCTAAGCCAAACGCAAGATAACTAAGTTCGATGTGGCCACTATGAACAAACAGCGTATTTAAAGCGATAATAAAGAGTTTTATTTATCGATATAATTGCATTAACCGCTCCCTATTCCATCCTATCTCCTCCTGTCTCATTGAGTAGAAAGTGTAATGGAATAAAGGAATCTTCTCGTCTCATTATACTCTTAACCCCTCATTCTAATCCTTTCTCCCCAAGAAGAAATGGAAATAGTAATGAGAATAAACACTCCTCGTCCCGTCATACTTCCTATTTCGCATCCTTTCCGAACCAACCATTTTCCAAATCAATTTCTTAGGGCCTTTCTCACCACCTGATCACCTTTATCAGAAGGTATCAGGAAGTCAGTTATATTTTAACAGAAAGTCAGTATCAAGTAGATTTAATTGTCAGATAATTTATATATCAGATTGTTAACAATTACTTTATCAGGAGGTGGGAAAAAAAGCAATAATCTTTTAATCGCCAGGGGCAACGTTTGTTAATCTGGACTAACATGTATCACGAATGTCCATTATCCACAGTATCCACTTACCACCGGGTCTTCTGATCTGCTACAGTCATTCCATAAAAAAGAGAAAATAGCATAGATGTTT
This sequence comes from Sesia bembeciformis, assembly GCA_943735995.1. Taxonomy (NCBI): domain Eukaryota; kingdom Metazoa; phylum Arthropoda; class Insecta; order Lepidoptera; family Sesiidae; genus Sesia; species Sesia bembeciformis. Next base: position 11,142,040 of record OX031043.1, read on the forward strand.
TCTTCTCAAATGAGCGGGTTCTGAGCAGTTATGCTGTGTAATTCTTAGCGAAACCGTTATGAAGAATGAGGCATCGGTTTTTGTAAACTGTAATGTAGTTTCTATTATGTTAAAATAAATAAATAGAACCGAGAAAATAGTTATTATATTTAAAGCATATTCACTTAATCCCAATAGGTTTTGACTTTAGAAACTCAATTTCAGTAGTACCACGTTAATTATTTGATTAATTCAGTTCGCTGTTGAATCGTAAACGCTTCAGTTAACATGTCATCGCCGAGCAATCAACACACCAACAGACAGCACAGTGATGTGCATATTATCGACATAGACTCTGATATCGAAAACATCCTCAATACGACAGCTCACAACGGTGAAGATAAGTCAGTGTTGCAAGTTCAAATTGTGAAGCCGATGGTAGAAACACCAGTTATGAACGGGAACGGTAAGCAGAATTTTTTTTTTCTCCTTTTTAATTTTTCGGTCGTGTATTGGCGTCCTGGAGCCCTACCACCATCTTTTACAAAACAATATTGTTGCAGGAACGTTTTGTTTCAGGCTTAAAACAACATTACTCATATTCGTACCATGACCTCCACCAAAGTATTAATGCTTAGTGCAGAGAAAGAACGAATGATTTTAATTATTTGGCTATTCCCTGCTAAAAACAAAACGAGATAACGCTATATGAACTGTATAACGCCATTTCTTTCATACAACGTTCCGATTTGCACTACAGTTTACGCTATCGAATTGTGTCGACGTCACCAAAACTTCCTATTAAAACATTCATAAAGTAAGCTTACATTAAGGACGCCGTGGTACGAAATTGAGAAGTAAGCTTAAAATAATACTGCTATAAGGAATGGTGGTAAGGCCCCTGCTTTAGAATAACACCAACCCACATCTTTCCGTGGGTATTTCCGTGAGTACCGCAAAAGGCGAACAAAGGGATAAAGCCGCTACCACAAACTCTGAGCAGCTGTAGCTGCTCAGAGTTTGTGGTAGTCCACTCTTTTAGAGGTGGTGTACCACCTCTAAAAGAGTGGACTCTCCAACCCGCTTGGCCAGCAATGTGACGTTTTAAGCCATTCGTCCCTCATGCACAAGACAATGTCCATGAGGAAGCCCGTATCCAGCATTGGAAGATAAGAGAACTGGATTCTGTTACAGTAATAATTTTGGTTAATTAATACCTGATAATTATAAGTATTTTATTATTATTCTTGTTATCTGTTGTATGTTTATTGTATCATTAGAAACATATTTAAGTATCTTCGTACTTAATAATACTCGTATGTTTATTGTAGGCATTTATTATTTTAGTATTATATTATTTTGTTTCTGTCCATGTGGTCATTGACTTAAATGGATCCTTTGCTGCAGCTTTGACGTATCTAATGTTTGCTAAATAAGTTATGAAACAAAACAGTCGGAAAATACCCGATATTATTCAATTTATAATACCCAGAGACTTTCGAAACCTTTTGAAGGAGGAAAGGAAATTCAACATTTCTTTAGAAATGTATTAAATTGCTATAAAAAGGTTATTTAGTTGTTATAATTTAAGAAATGTTAATAAAGGAATATTTAAAAATTATCCACTTATGAAATATACCTACTTTCTTTTACATTTTTACTCAAAAATATTTAACTACCCCCATTCTCAACAGATACCACTTGCACTAAAATGAAGATAAATAAAGAGTTTAACTTATTTCAATGTCATTTATTACCGCTTGGGACGGGACTGGTAAGTACTCTCGGTTTACGTTAAATGAAGTTTCCAAAAATTTATAGATTGTTTAAATACAGAATTGTTTTGACAATAAAATTCATCAAAAACTTGATCTTTGAGAATCAACTGAATGTTATTTACCTTACAGTTAACCTGTTTCAGAGTTATTTGTACAATATTTTGATGAAATAATATCGTCTTTCTTATCCGCATATTCGGGAATGTCAATGAGAATAGAACTTCTGAAATCGGCATACCTTACTTAACTTATAAAATATATTTCGGACTTAATAAAAGTAGGTAGGTACCGTAAAATCTTGCAGGAGAAAAACACTACACGATAGTGAAAACAGTATCAAAACCGTTGAGTTCTATTATTTATCATTTACTTTTTATGTTCAGTAAAAAGTCATGCAAATCTCATCTGAGAGCTTTTTGGTAGGAAGTTGAGAAGTCAAGTATTGTAAAAATTGTATACTGTACGGTTTGCGGTTAAATACTGATAGTTTATTAAATTTCCAAATATTTTTGGGTAATATTAGGTGATAATTAAATAAAAGCAAAGGACTGCGTTTTTCATGTTGCTTCCAACGAGTCCTCTTCTGTCCTCAGTAAACCTACTATAGTTTTACTGAGCGACTTCTAACTTGCGTCGACGGGACTGGACATTGACAAGATGCGTTTTAAATTGTTTTGACTTTACGAAGGAAACTTGACACTGGCAGAATGTACTAATTGCACCATTGCTATATATGAAGAAAAAAAGTCTCATCTGTCACCTAAAACATGCCAGTCACTTGAACAAATGTGAACAAATTATAATTTTACATCGTCAATGACAGACAGAACGATAGCTAGCTACTTAAGTATTACATCGCTACATTCTTAAATACCAGGCATACTTCACAATAACGGGGCAATTTATAAAATGACCAATTACATGACTTGCATGATGTTACATGATAGGAAACACCATATGTTATAAAAAGTTCATAAAATACCCTGAAATGTAGGTAACTGTATTTCCCAATATATCCTATTTCCGCAATGTACGTATGTGTTTCGGTAGTGAGTGAGATATGCCAGAGCCCATTCCCATCCCATCCGATCCTATCCCTCCCTATTTTCCCAACCTTTTTTCTCCGAATCCATTCTTATATCTCCAAAAGTAGGCAGCGCATCCGGGGGCGTGCCAATATTTATCATGCTGGACTAATGTTGGCATGTATCGCGGATGTCTATGTACGACAGTGTCCACTTACCATCAGATGGGCTATATGTTCGTCTGTCGCCCTTTTTTCTATAAAAATATGCAATCATTTCAAATAGAATGAACTTCAACTCTATGGGTAATTTTTCCCGGTAGGCATATCAAATAAGTACGACATGAATACCAAATAAAATATTTTAACATAAGCCAAAAAACAAATCAAGATAACAAGGCCCTACAGTATCGGAGAAGTGAGATATTTGCATTACAAGTACCTCGAAAATGAACCACGCGGTATGTTTCAGTTTCGGAGAGAATTCTTTCTCAAAATCATTAACAATGGAGCATTAATTTGATAATCCTAATTATCACCAGGATTATCAATTATTATCTCTTAAACTAACTTTGGTTAAAAATAAATTTCGCTGCTTTATTAGATTTTATATTTTTACTTTACCTCTGTATTTGAATATATATCCCAAAACTGGTAGGTTGATTGTGAACTGTTACTTGGTGTACTACGTTCTCTTAACATATCTCTACCGGCAATTGATTGGTTTCATAATTACTTCCATGAACGCCGGCAACGCATACAAATTAAAGTTAAAAATTATATCCGGTGCAACATCAGTGCAGGCGTCCCGCAAGGTGGAGTGTTGTCTCTGCTTTAGTCTTCATACCACATATATACAGACGGTGTTCAAATCTATACGCAAGCCACAGTTGATAATATAAATCAAACGTCTCCTTTATTAATGTGGACTTATCAACCATCGCAGACTGGAGTGATTCATGCGTCTTAACCGTTAATCAATCAAAAATTCTGGCCATTATTATTTGTAGCCGAAGGTTGACCGCCAGAATTAAATGGGAACATGCTTTGCCTGTTGTCTTTAATGGTGTAAAAGTTTCGTACTATCTTAGACAGTACGATGTCCTGGACCCCTCAAATAACCGAGGCCACCAAGGTTATGTTAACGCAAAATTTACTTCTACCGATTATAAAATTATAAAATTTACTTGACTATGGCGATATCTGCTACTTGGATTTAAGAGAAGCACAACTTAATAAACTTGAGCGTCTTCAGAATTTTAGCATACGGTTCGTATTTCAACTGCGCAAATATGACCATATTTCTCAATTACGCCAGTAGCTCAAGTGGCTTCCAATTCGTAGTCCTCGATATGCTCATACACTCTCCCTCTACAATATACTGTTTAACTAGTTGACACCCAGATACTTTAAAGAAAATTTTAACTATCTTTCTTCACATCCTTTCAATAATTGTTCTTCAGATAATCTCGTTAAAATTCGTGACCATTCTTCTACTTTATATTTACGTTCATTTACTGTCAAAGCGGTTCGTTTATGGAATGCATTACCTTTAACTATAAAGCGCGCTCAATCTCTGGTTCTTTTTAAAAGACTTGTGAAAGAACACCACCTCACAGATAAAAGTTTTCGTACTCCCAAATTCTTTCCTTTATTTTTTCTTTATCTTTTTTAGTTCCCTAGATCTTTCTTTGTGTATATTTGTATGTATATGTATGATTGCCTGTATATATGCATGTATCTATATATTTCTGTATGTATAAACATTATTTCCTTATTGCACTATCTACCTCTATTTTGTCTATTGACTTCTCCTTACCACCCAAAGGTTACCTGGAAGAATCGCTTTAGCGATAAGGCCGCCGGGTGTACTTCTAATTACTTGTACCTACTTTGTACTTCTCTGTATGTTTTTTGTGTACAATAAAGTGTATCTATCTATCTACCATTTCAAAACTGAAATCCAAGTTCGAAATGAATTGGATAAGCAATACACTAACATTATATTTAATATAGCTGTTCGAAATACTTTTAATTATCAAACAGAAGCAAATTATTAAGCGTACTTAATAACTAAATATACTTATACAAAGATATTTCAATTCAAGCTTATAATTACAAGGTAAATTTCAAAAAATATTTATTTCCCAAAAAACGTTCAGGTATGTGGGCCATTTCTGATATTTACCAACACAATTATTAACTTCTGATTTGGGACTTCTCACTTCTAATTTCACATGTTACTCGCGTAGACCTCACTTCTTCTAATAACAAATTAGAAAATATAGTGAATTCATAAAAGACTAATAATTACTAAAAAGTATTGCTATTTTGTATTGTTTACTAAATAGGTGTTACAATTCTAATATATAGGTTGGTGTTTGTATTAAAACTGAAGAGCCTTCTGCGGAGACTTTTATTTGTTAGAAAAGTAATTCTTAAAACTTAGTTTATTTTTTTTTTCAATTTTAGGACTTTGATGTACAATATGATAAACTACATTAATAAACTAGTATATCCAATGTTAGGTACCGCAGTAAGTATTACAGAGAACGAAGCATTTCTAACAAACGCAATAGTTGCTCAATTAAAATTGACTTGTTGTCCTTTATTATTTATGCCAAATTTCAATTTATCATACAAAAAACAGCTGACATAACAGTTGACATTACGAAATTCAGTTTATGAATGCCTACATGATGAAACATAACATCAATCGTTAATTATCATCATCATGAGGTACGAGTACCTACGTACTTCACATAAACATGTAACATACTAACACATACGAACTCAATTCAAACTTAATATCACATAATGAAATTTAATATGAACAAAAATAACAAATTTATGATAAATTTTACTTTCAGCAAGACTTGAAGTTTCTATTACCAACTGTCGATCGATAATAACAAGTGTGGATATAACATAATAATTTTCTTATTGTGTGACATAATAACTCTTTTCTTATTGTAAGATAATTATATAAACTAATTCACACGTGGGCTTCGATAAAGTTGCCATGGTCAGAAATTGTGTAGTCTGATTAGAATGATTAAATGACTACTCATTATGATTATGAATAAAAAAATTCCCACTAGTTATGCATGAGCTCTAGTTTTATATAATTGTGATTAATCAACCATATCGAACTAGCAACTCGGACAGCGTACGGATGCGTAAGGTCAGCTACTGCCAGTTGGTATGATTGACTAAATAGAATTAGTAGTAATCATGAGCCCTCCGGCGTTACAACACGCCGAACACGACCTCCGCGACATTACTTTGGCGCCAAAACACAGTGACGTGCGTGTAAACATTGAACCAGTTACAAATCACAGTGATAAATCAGTCGTGTTGGATATTGGACTCGAAAGTGACGGTATAAAAATGGATAATGGTAATATTTTCTTTGTTTGTTTACTGTCAGTTAATTAAATAAGTTTTAATAAATATAAGTGCGTATGTATTTATACAATTAACAATTAATGGCAATATTAATAGCATAATATACATAGTGAAGTATTGGCGCAGTCAGGATTTTATTCAGGATGGAGTCATACAATTTTCTTATAATTTAAATAGAGGTACCGTAGTGTAATGCAGAAAATCTGTTACTTATTCTTCCTCATTTCAGGGGAGGGGAGCTCCCTAATCTGCTCCACCGTGGATATGTGGATATTAACAATTAACAACCATACCTAAATAATCTATGTTGCAGCCTCAAATATCGGTGAATAAAATTAAAAGGTAACGAAATATATCTACATACGTAAAGTTACATGTTTTACACTCTAGATACTTTATCTGAGTTATTGATTTTTTTATATTTTTGAACGCCTTACGTCCACTCTTGCTTAATTATTAAATTCTCTGTTCTTAGGTTTCATTCAACATTGAACCATACAACAGTACTTACCTACCTAATATAGCAAATATAATAGTTATTACGGCCATGTTATATCGCAATAATTTGTTCGTATATGAGTCTCGTTTACATTTTATATAGGTAACAACTAAAATCTGTACCTCAGAGGTAAACAATAACGCCATATAATACAAATTTTAGAGGACAACCACATATCCGTGGAAAGCGGGTGATATTAATTTTCAACGTGACATTTAACGAACTGTTCAGGAGATACATTCAACTCAACTGGAATGTACTAAACTACACTTTATATTATTTAATGAGCTAAATTGAATGCTTAATGCGATATTATGTTAAAGTTGTTAAAAGTGTTATTATAAGGACATAAGGTTTTATACCTTGTAATGCAAACGTACTCAACAGAGTTAAAATAGTATGGACCTACCATTACGATTATTTACCTCTGTGCAACAAAAAAAAAGATAAATAAAATAAAAAAAGTGGTATAGAATCTTAATTCATAATTTGTGTAAGTATACCTATAGTAATAAGTATGGAATATTAGGTTGTAATCATAAGTAAAAATTAAAATACAGTAAAAAAAATATGAATTTATTGAAAATATCACAATAATAGTGAAATACAATTTAATTAGAAGTATTAATGCTTATTAACTTGCAAGAGATCAATCAGTTAGTCAATATAATTAAACATTTACATATTATTTGTGTCATTATCTGAAACGGGGGACCTTATTGTATCCTATTTTTAAAGATATTTTGCGTCTCTAGTAAAATTTTAAAAAATATTATATTTTTTTTATTACTTTAATTTAAAAATCAAATGATAATACATGTTTATATTTAAACCGTATCTTGAGACAACGAAATTTTAAGTTAAATTTAAGAAAAATTATGGCAAACCCCACACTGTAGGCCATTGAATGAAATTGATTTCATCATTGCAGACAAGAGGCGCATATTTAGAGATGTTACAGTGATCAGCAGGTTTAAGGCCAGAAGGTAAGAACTGACAAGTTCATGGCAAGCGCGGAGTTGCGTAAATGGTGAGCGGTATAGAGCATTGAGTCCGCTGTACAGTCGCGGGACAATTAGGGGTAAATAATCTTGTGATCCTTTAAAACTCTTTACTACGCAAAACTTTCGTATCAAATTGGCTACCTTTCGTTTTATAATTCATAGGAAATAATGCTTTATACTACTATGTAGGGCTGGTACTTGCGATCTGAGTGACATGAAAATCACAAATTCATAAAAAAATGGAGTTACGGCTACATACCTCTGGGGTACAGAAATATCATATACAACTTAAAACCTATAATAGGTACATGTGCCATTTTTATGATTATATCAACATTTTTTTACCATCCCACTGCAGGACACATGCATCCCCTAGTAAACAACTAGGGATCTTCGGGCCATGATCCACCACTCCATAGTGGTGCTGATTGGTGTACCTATATTTAACTATAACGTTTTTAATATCGTTTTTTAATCGTCCTAAATTTTCTTATTTTTTATAAATCGGAATATAGCAAATCTTAATTTCTAAACAAGTGGTAGGTATGAATCATTGTTATTAAATCGACTAACATGACAATCACGCAGTTTTGCGTTGAATAAGCTAAGTAATTAGCTAGGTACACAGTTTACTGTACCTACTGTCACTTACATAAATACGTGTACAATGGTTTATTTAAAATTGATAATTTAATCCAAAAAGGCCGAAGCCAAGCGCTTTTCTCAAGGAGCATTTCGGCTAACGAAGTTCCGGTTTCAATTCCCTGTCGGGCTTTCATTAGTTTAAAAAAACATGTTTTTTTTTAAACTAATCTGACCGTGTGGTATCGGCTACCACAAGCCCTCAGGAACTATACCATCGCCAGAACTCTAAAAGAGTGGACTCGCCAAACCGCTTCTTAGCCAGCATGGCAGCATGAAGGATGTATGGCGTTTTCGGGCCATACGTCCTTCATGCATGGCAAGACAATGTGCATGAGGAAGCCAATGTCCAGTAGTTTACGGGTGGTGTATTCTTCTTTGTATATGTCTCTGGACCCACGATACACTGATTTCTAATGTGGGCTAATGAGTGTGGCGTTATTTATATATTTAAATAAAATCATCTATTGTTCACATGACGTTTTAATTTTTACTAGACCTACTTGGTTATATATACTGAGTGGACTTATAAAAATTATCGTAGTAAACATAAGGCTGTTATGTGGTATTGTGTGCTCACCGACTACACGTGAGAAGGTTAACGATATTTGTTATGAAAATGAGTGTCGTTCTGCAGTGCATCGAATCATAGTCAAACAATATGCGGCCTTGGCAGCTAATGTGTGCTAATATAAAAGGACATGAACGTGTTTGTTTCTATACGTTAGCTTCTGAAGTACTATGTTGTTATAACTATTATCAGTAATTGAGGCATAGAAGCAAATAGAGAAGTCAAACTTGAGGAAGACTAGGCACATGTTTAAGTTATATATTTTACTGGCTATTTTTACCTGAAATTCGTTGTTTAAGAGAAGAAAAACAAATCTATTTTAATAAGGATTTTTAAATTCATTAGAACGTCTGTCAAAGTGACTCAAGTATTTTGAGTTTTTTTTTTTTTTATAGACGGGCGGACGAGCAAGCGGTAACACCAAGGGGTATGCGGGCGCGCCGCCGACCTTGCAAAATTCTATTCACAGCTCTCTTGAAGAACCCCATATCGTAGCTTAATGGAAAGGCCTCTCGAGGCAGTTCGTTCCCCAGGCTACCGGTTCGCGGTATAAAATATTTTTTGGAGCGAACAGTGCGCGACACCTCCGTATCAAGGAAATGCGGATGGACCGCACTTCTGTGACGGGAGGTGCGGTTGTAGAAACCCGAGGTGGGAATTATATTAAACAGTTCTTCAGAGCATTCCCCATTGTACAGGCGGTAGAACACCTCTCCGAATGCTGAGGGGTTCTAAACCGCCCGTGAGAGTGGGATCATCGACAATACGAACAGCACGTCGTTGGATGGAGTCAAATGGGTCCAGTTGGTATTTCGGTGCGCCGGCCCAGAGATGAGTGCAATACTCCATATGGGTCCTCACTTGAGCTTTGTAAAGCATTAGGAGTTGCCCAGGGGTGAAGTACCGCTTCGCTCTGTTCAGCACACCGAGCTTTTTGGAGGCCTTATTTTCCAGATGACCCCTAAATTCGACTTCGCTGGAGATGTCGACACCAAGGATCCCGATACTCTCCGAGATCTTAAGAGGTATGCTCTGAAAGCGAGGTACTACGACAAAGGGTTTTTTTTAGCGGTGAATGCACAGACTTGCGTCTTACTGGGGTTGAAATCCATTAGGTTCAGAGAACCCCAAATCGAGACTAGATCTAATATCGTCTTCTATATTAGAATTAAAGAAATGTTGTTTCTTTGCCGCGCATGCAACGTCGTTAAAATACTTCTGAGGAGTGATGTCATTAATGTAGTAGTGCGTTAGTCCTTTTCTCTAACCCATTTTATATTACCGTTTTTTAAAGACCATTTGACTTGATTTCGCTGATTATTTATATTGTTTTAACAATAATAATACAAATTATACAGGTTGGCCAGTATATAATGACCAAGTTTGTCGATAGCGTTGCCTTTGCACCTCCAACGCTAGCGACATTTTCACCAGCCCCCTTCAATATTGAAATATTTCAAACCCTTCAAAATAAAAGACTCCGCCCGCCGCTATTATGACAGAGTCTCTCACCATCCCAGCCCCCTAATAGTTGACAGCCTAACTTATGTTCCCGACAGGAATGCCCCTCCCCGCTACCGTCATTCTTGGCACGTCCTAGACGACTCCAACGATCCTATTACCGCTGCCAATGCGGATTTTACACTATACTCTTTAAAGGTACACCGTCTCGGCCGGCGAAAACGAGGACGTCCCCATCGCTACACCGTCAACACACACCGGCCTTCAGCCAATACTTTTACCAAGTATCGCACCAGCCAGGGCGTTACTCACCGAATCGCTATACCGCGGTACCCTCCCAAAGCAACGCCCTAAGCCGAGGTCCGTTCCTTCGCCGGCGGTGGAGCCCTTAGGCTCGTTGCTGCCACACACTTGTTGCTCCTGGCTGAGAGCCTTCTGCGCTCGCCCTAAACTATACATGTCCGGTGACTCTTGAAAGGCCATTAGTCATTATGATATGAGCCATTCTGAAAAAAAATAGCTTCACTAGCTGCCCTGATTTGTACGTCTGCATTCACGACCGAACAGAGATATTTTTTTTGCATTTGGAGTAAGAGAATGAATGTTTGTGTACTCCTATGTTACCACTTTTCTTTGAAATGGATCGACCGATTTTGATGCGGTTTCCTGTGTAGGTTTAATTGTAACTTAGAGCATGTTTAAGGATGGGTGTTGTGGTTCTAACTCACCAGGGAGCGCTGCTGTACCAAGTGAAATGTTGTATTGCATCATTCTGGAGTGTATAGTAGACGTGTATATTATACACATAACCGTCAGCATATGATGCTGAAACCGAAGGTGGGTAAGGGAACTACTTGAAAGTTGTGAGGTGTGAGCTATGCACTTGAGTTCGATTGACATGTGTATTATGTATGTGTAAACTAAATGCACATACATAATACACACGCCCCGTGGCATGCCAGGTGCATACAAAAAGGACACATTATTAGAACCTTGTATTAGGTGAGCGGCACAGCCCCGAAAAATTGCTTAGAAATCGAAAACACTGACCACTTCCGTCCTAGTAGCTAATTTTGACGTGTTCTAATGTTTTCGAAGTCACTGAATACGAATTTGAAGTTATTTTTACCTAAAAGTATGGCAACATTGCAAAAAATAGCTTTATAGTCATAAATGCCAAAACAAAAATCGATACTTTGTTATGTTTTACTTTTCTCAGGCAATTATCAATCTATCCTTGAAATTCGTATTCAGCGACCTCGAAAACACCAAAATAAGTCAAAATTAGCCACTAGGACGGAAGGGGTCACTATAGTAGGTACAGTTTTTAAGTATTGTGCCGCTCGTCTATATCGGCTATCGTGTAGCACGACAGTTGTTGAATTTTAATCACTTAATAAAATTGGAACCGACGAGTACAACGAATATCACAGTTGTCTTTGCCAAAGGCAACTAATCTTTCTCAACTATCTATTTTATATAGCATATATATTTATTATATTATTGTTTAGGTACCTATTATATTTTTTTTCTTTTTTTTTTATGTACGAAGGCGGCAGACGAGCATACAGTCCACCTGATGGTAAGTGGATACTGTCGCCCATAGACATCCGCGATACATGCCAACATTAGTCCAAAATGATAAATGTTGGCACGCCCCCGGATGCGCTGCCTACCTTTGGAGATATAGGAATGGATTTGGAGAAAGGGTTGGGAAAATGGGCAGGGATAGGATGGGATGGGAATGGGCTCTGGCACATCTCACTCACTACCGAAACACGTACGTACATTGGGGAAATACGATAAAGTGGGAAATGCAGTACATTTCAAGGTAGTCTTCTGTGAGAGAGGGGTAACGTGGCCAGTCGAGCGCGCCCAGCGGCTGTTGGATTGCAGCGTGCACTCTCCCCCTCCTAAATAAAGTTATCTCTAAATAATTATCTTATATTGTTATCTCTAAATAAAGAAGTCATTGAAATCTTATCTATTTATTTACTATATATCAAAGGTTCTATGAAGGTGTTTAACTTTAATAACATTAAAAAAAATCTAATTCCACGGGGACAAAACCGCGGTCAACAGCTAATTATGTGTGAAATAAGCATCGTAAATATTAATTACTTTTACTTTTAGGAACAAAAATGTAAAAGTTGCACTTTGACAGCTGCCTACTTTCGCACATTTTCTATTTATCTGAATACTTATTAAAAATACATTGCAATTAATTGCACTTGCAATTAAATCGATGTATTAAGTAGGTTATAGAGCGGTGGTACTTATTCTTAATGCAAATTCGTAAGATCGTCAATTCAAATCCCTGTTCATACTGCCTGATGAGTTTCTGCGTAGGTATAGGTACAGATCTTTCTATTATTACTAGCTCTGAGATGAAAGAAAACCGCTCTGGAACTTGTGTAATGGGTATTACATATTGCCCTATCAGCTTATACCATGAGCTTATGTCTCATTCACAGCTGAGTATAGGACATATCATATTACCTATATAATAATCTGTATGTAGACCTCTTTAAAGGCTCACCATCACACACGATCTTCCGCTCTTCTCATCCAAGAAATGTGAAGAAATGTGACGATGTACACAATAATATAAGGTCGATTTCAAAATTGGGGCTAAAAGCATATTCCTTTATGTCCTTTATGAATATATTTTTGTCTATTTTATTGTGTTATCTTATCAGTTAAGAAAGAAACGGTATTTACATATAATTAATTAAATTCAAAACTGTCAGTAGTCTTCCTATGATGACGGGACTGCACTATGGCACTATACCTTGAAAAAACGTGCACGCAGAGTGAAATGCACGATGTCAACACCGTTTCTCTTTTTTTACATCATTGATACATAAGCGCTACTCTTTTTTGTTATACAGTGTGGGCAGATATCTATATCTATAGGTTTTCCTGTCTACGTGAAGAACCTACACATTTTCGAAATGTGTTTTTGTTACAAAGACAGTACATAGGAGAGAATATTAGTTTCTGTTGTTATTTTAACGCGGTTTGTGTATATTTTTGTGCTAGTAGGTATGTTTATGGTCCTCAGTATGCTACAGAAATATGTAGATCTCTATACAGTAAACCTACTATCACTTTTCTGTGCAACTCCAATGTCGACGGGACTAGACAATGGTATGTTAAAAACAATTCTGATTAATTATTTGCTGTGTGTGGACCAATAGCTATGCCAGTGTCCAGATAAATTACAAAAAAAGATCATGCTGTCTGCTGTCAAGCAAGTGTCAAAAAGTCAAATCATTCATGCATCATTCATATTCATGAATAATTACACCTCACAACAGTAGAAAAATCAATGTGTCGAGTTGTGTTGCAAAACAAAATTATTCCTTTCCATAAATCTTCATTAAAAAAAACTCCGGCCCTTTGTTCCTATTCTAATTAATTTCTCATTAAACACCAACTTGAGTTAATATCCATTTTTTTTGTATATGACACGACAACTTTCAATCGTATATTGGAATAAAATAATAACAAAACCGGATTTTAAAGTATAAAGGACTTTGATCCTCAACTTATACCTACTTGTGTTGTTAAAAATGGTTTCCGGTGAGTATAGATTCTATTTGTAATATTTCTTATTTATAAAACATCATAAAACTGCCTAAATGTGACATTGGAATGCCTAAATGGAAAGGGGACCTTGTCGATAGGACTTATTGAAGTTTCCAAAATCTAATAAAAATATCAATCGAAATATGTCGGTATATATCACGTGTTGGTGCTAAAAATTTTTTTTAAGTTTTAAATACAATGTCCATAAATGTGATCTAGAGATAACATTTTGAAGTTTGAATTTGAAGTTGTAAAGTGAAAAAGTATTTTCCTGTTACATAGATCTCATGTTATTTGGAAATTAGAAGGTCTGTATTTATGACTAATAAAATAAATGTACAGTTTTGTTTAGAGATTTAGCCAAAAATCTACTTACAATCAAACATAGAACTATAAATTGCCATGCAATATATATATTTTTTTTATTGTTTCACCAAGTTAAATTTTATGTGCAAATGGGCTAAACAACATGTATAAATAAAGGAACAATTAATAAAACATTTAAGTGACCTCCTTGTCAGCCATGAAAAGCTTAATGTTTTTATTCTAAATCTTTTTGAAAATTGACATTTGCACATTCAAAATCACTTAGTTATTACTTTCACGTGAATACAGATAGTCACTCTATACTTAGTCACACATTATTAGGGGTTTGTTCCCATTTGATTTCTTGTCATAATATTATTAGTACAGATTATCTGTATTCTTGTAAAAGTAAAGATTAGGTGATTTTGAATGCTCAAATGTCAATTTTCAAAATAAAAATAAAAACATTCAATATTTTACAATGGACAACAATTTACTAAACTTTAAAAGTAAACTAAGGAAAAGTTATTACTTTTCCTACATTTCTTATACTTACTTTTAATTATACTTTTCTATTATAATTTATACTTTTCTTATACTAGTTATTACATTACATGCAGTAATGTCTATTATAGATTACTGCATAAATTTGATCTCAGTTGTATTACTATGTTGATTATGTAGCACTAATTCATGCAATACAAAGACGATGCTACTTGTGTTGCGCTGACAAGTAGCGACAATTAATAAATGGTGGTGAATAATAATAAATTAATAAATAACATATCATATTATATAATAAACACATGTACATGATCCACGATAAAATGAGCACCAAACGGGCCTACAACTGACAAGAAGGTACCTTTTCACGAAACTTTGGATAAGACTTTTTGTTTAAAATTTAATTATTTAAGAATGTGTTTAGTCAAATACAGGCTTTGGTGTCTGAAAGTCTGAATATCTCTAGGACTAGAACCGACAACAAGGTCCCTTTTCCGTGATAACATCACAAATAAGCACTATAGCTACTAAAATGTATTATTATTATTTAATAGACACTATAACTTACTATGTGATTTATACCTGAATATAATAAGAAGTAAACCAAGTTCCTATTTATTTTTTCTTTTGTTATGTATTTTTACATTCATTACTCATCATCACAATGGGATAGTACAAGATCATAATAAATAATGCCACACTCAATTGCCTACCCCTGGATTTGTGATGCGCTTAGAAAGACAAAACCTAAACCTGTAGAAACATTTCCTTTAGACAAATGCATGTCCGACCTGGAATCAAATCTGGAATCTTTTTCACAGCAGGCAGAAACACTACAAATTGGGCTAATCTGTCATCATAATAATTAAAAATAATTGAACTGTTAATTGTTTGACGAAATCTCAGGATCCTTACCTATTCATAACACAGAAGACTCATAGAACAAAAACAAAGCAGACAATTATTTTCAAACAAACTCTTTATTAATTCATCATTTTAAATCATAACTGCAGAAATTTAAAATACCTGTATTTATTAAGCATTTTCTTGTAAAAGTTCAATACTAGGAGGGGTGTTAGTAAAGTGGTTCATACATATCTCTTTACCCTATGGTCCTGGCTGACCGAAATTTCCTGTTTGTGACGCGCATTTTAATAAAAATTACAATCATATTTACATGATATACTAAAGATTAAACTAAGGAATCATTTTTAGATACTTAAGTATGTTTTTATTGTACACGCTTCATTTACTATACACAATAACATTGCATGGTCAAATCCTTTCCGTATATAATAACTACTTTCCTAAAATAATCACTTCCCAAAATAACTATAATCTCAGAATTACTTTGTATTCTTTGTATCCCTCTATAATATAGCAATGAAACTTTCTCTTTCACTTTTGTGCGAAGCCTCAAAGTGAAAGTATCAAATATATGTGTATATATATGTGATATTATATGAGAAAAGGAACCTTATTGTAGGCTCTAGGTAGGTTGTAGCTACCTCATTGTAGACTTTAGTGAAATGTTAAAAAATAAGTAATAAGTTTTAACTCTGCCATGTTAACGCCTGGCGTTACGCAGAGCGGTCTGGCTTAAAAGAGGCCTTTGAGCAACGAAATATAGCCCAATAAAAAAAATATTTTAACCAATTTAGCTATTAAAATGAGTGTTTTTTTTTCTTATATGGCAATAACATAATTAGCACATGTCCCAGTTTCGAGTTTTCTTCATCATTCGCCACCAGGTGGACTGTCTGCTCGTCTGCCGCCTTCTGACTATATTATAACAAAAACTTTTTTCACAATATAATTATTAGGGCATTACCTATGAAATTGCCATTTGTTCATAGTAATCCCTTGAACTTAGTTATCTTGCGTTTAGCTTGGAATTCCAAAAATTCAAATTAATTTCAATTTAAAGCTATGACATTCTTTTTCAAAATCAGTTACTCATTTGTTTTTCCGTCAAACGACTTTTTGCTTAGACATCGTTGTGTTTGCGACAATGGAAAAGTTAAAAAATTGCGTTATTTTCCAATATGAGTTCCGTCATGGCATCAACGCAGTATCAACGATATACATATACGGACCAAACACCCTAAACGAACACTGCGTTTTTGGTCTGATCATTTCCATTCGGAAATTTGGACACCGCTCAAGAACAAGCCCCGTGGATGACCGGAGACTAAAGTCGATAATGATGAATTGAAAGCAATGGTGGAAACGGATTCATCTCATACATCTAGGTAAATCGATGCTAGTGTACCTACGTGGTGCGAATGAGTGACAGGTTTGGGTAAAAAAACTGCTTCGTACTTTTTTTCCAGTTGGTTAACAAAAGTTGGTAGTTTTCACGAAAATATATTCAGTGTTAAGAGGGTGCAGATATTTTTTATTTAACCCTGTGTAAATAAATAGAACATTGATTAATTTCTGCATTCAATCAAGTATAATAGAAAATGACAAAATTTTATGATGAGGTTCAATATTTACATAACTTTGTTGTTATAGTTATCTTTCTAATAATTTTAATTATCATATTAAGAACAATATGGAATATTAAGTAAAATTGCTTTTCTTGTTTCAGGAAATGTTGCAAATTCTAAGCCTAAGCCAGTGAACATTGGTGAGGTATGAACCACTATTATTATTATTACACATCACCTAAATACGTTAAAGGGATCTTGCTTTAGGCCACCCACCTAAGTCAATATAATATGGATTGACTTTAATGAACCTTAAGCACCTTAACAGTTTTAGACTTAGATATTTTTTAACCTTAAGGGTTTAAGACCATCAAATGTTAAAAACTTGAACTTAAATAAATAATAATAACTATAACATAAACTATAACTCGTATAAAGGTATAAATATCCTATAAAGAAAGGCTGGACTGTATAAAATCAATCCAAAAGTGGACTATTATACAAAATAATCACTTGTATGATATGTTTTTACTAACGCAACTGAAAAAAATACTTTTCAACTTAATATCAGCATAATTCTGACTTTTTATAACTATAAATCAGACTGAATATAAGCATTTTTTTATCTTGACAAATTCAATACCTCCTTACTTTGGCATAATTTAATAAAACAAGGCCCTGGTCGCCTAGTTAGGGTTCAATTTATATACTTAATAAATAGTCTTTTTAAAAAGTTGTTTTCTTCGCAAAGGAAGGCCATCAGATTTAACCTTTTAAAAAATCCCCTGTAATCCTTTTAAACATGTAATCATGATTACACCCCTTATAATCATAATTACACCCTCTGTAATCATGAGGGGATTCTAGGGGGTACTATACTAAGGGCCTTTCCCACCATCTCCTGATAAAGTACCTGTTAACAATCTGATTGATAAATTATATCTACCAATTAAATCTAGCTGATACTGACTTTCTGATACCCTCTGAAAAAGTATCAGGAAGTGGTGAGAAAGGCCCTTAATATCGCCTAGAATCCCCTCGTGATTACTAGGAGAGGCCTGCGCCCTGCAGTGGGACGTCATAGCCTGAAATGGACGTTAATGTAGTCAATTCAATTCAAATCAATTTTATGATAAAGATAATGTTTACAGTTCAAGTTTTTAATAATATCTATAGTGGTCCTCTTCGTCTATCTTTTTTATTTCTAATAGAATTGATATCAAAGTTTATTGCTCGGTTCTATGAAAGAACTTTTCCAAGAAATAGTTATAACTGAAGCAATGTGTTAAGACGCCTTAAAATCTAGAACACCATTTTTATGGTTTGTAGAAATCTAGAAAAATACAAACTATAAGCGTTCGTACAAATACAAACTCTTTTGCAGCTAATTATCAACCTATTCAATAGGTACCTAGGTGGCGCCAACTGCAAATACAGCATTGTTGAAAAAAATATGTACTTTCAATAAGAACTCATTTACGAACGCAAAAATAAATTTATAATCAATTAATCATGCAAACATTATTGTTTGCATGATGTTTGCATGCAAAAATTATGCAAACGAATCTGTTCGTTTCGTGCACTGTCACCTTTGCTTCCGCTAGTTTTGGCGACTTCCATTGAAATGGAAATTTTGCGTATACTCACGTGCGTGTTAACATGCATAATATATGTGTCGCTTAGAATCAAAATCGGTGAAATCGGTGTGACACATTTTTTTTAACCAATAACCATTTCAACCTCATTTTTTTTTCTAATAAATTGCTGTGAAGTCAGCCTTTCTTTTTTAAATTGAATAATACCAACGTACTTACGAAGTCCTTTTAATACTAACCCTAACTATTGTATGTGCAAGGTGCTAAATATAAAAAAATGGCTATACTCACAAATATTGTCAAAGGGAGATGACCATTTTTGATTCTAATCGACTCATATACCAAACCGTCATAAAAATATGTATTTATTCATGCTCAAACACAAGCAAGTGCTATTCATTCATGAATAGATATTCATTTAGAATGAAACCGCACTGTAGTTTAAAATACGTTTTATAATTGTTTGTTATAAGTGCACGGCAGAAATAACTTCATAACTCGAGATATATATATTTAAAAAAAAAAGATCTACCACATTGCGGCTCTTTGAATTTACAATAAACTTTGACGGAACTTTACTTATTCCCGCCATGCATGGATCAAAAGAAAACAAAAAATATGATTAATATTCATAATCAACAAAACAACTTATTTTTGAATAACTGAAGTAAATAATAATTGAAGTAAATAATAACTGAAGTAAATAATAACTGAAGTAAATAATAACTGAAGTAAATAATAATTGAAGTAAATAATAACTGAAGTAAATAATAACTGAAGTAAATAATAACTGAAGTAAATAATAACTGAAGTAAATAATAACTGAAGTAAATAATAACTGAAGTATATAATGATTGAAGTAAATAATAACTGAAGTAAATAATAACTGAAGTAAATAATAACTGAAGTAAATAATAACTGAAGTAAATAATAACAAAAAGTAAATAATAACTGAAGTAAATAATAACTGAAGTAAATAATAACTGAACTAAATAATAATTGAAGTAAATAATAACTGAAGTAAATAATAACTGAAGTAAATAATAACTGAAGTAAATAATAACTGAAGTAAATAATAACTGAAGTAAATAATAACTGAAGTAAATAATAACAAGTAAATAATAACTGAAGTAAATAATAACTGAAGTAAATAATAACTGAAGTAAATAATAACTGAAGTAAATAATAACTGAAGTAAATAATAACTGAAGTAAATAATAACTGAAGTAAATAATAACTGAAGTAAATAATAATTGAAGTAAATAATAACAAGTAAATAATAATTGAAGTAAATAATAACTGAAGTAAATAATAACTGAAGTAAATAATAACTTAAGTAAATAATAACAAGTAAATAATAACTGAAGTAAATAATAACTGAAGTAAATAATAACTGAAGTAAATAATAACGAGTAAATAATAACTGAAGTAAATAATAACTGAAGTAAATAATAACTGAAGTAAATAATAATTGAAGTAAATAATAACAAGTAAATAATAATTGAAGTAAATAATAATTGAAGTAAATAATAACTGAAGTAAATAATAACTGAAGTAAATAATAACTGAAGTAAATAATAACAAGTAAATAATAACTGAAGTAAATAATAACTGAAGTAAATAATAACTGAAGTAAATAATAACTGAAGTAAATAATAACTGAAGTAAATAATAACTGAAGTAAATAATAACTGAAGTAAAAATAATTTTAAATTACTAAGAACTCCTGAGTCCTGTTGCTTTCTTGTCACCAGAGAACCTAAATATAACCTACCTTTATTGTACTACCATCGACTTGCTGCCCATTCGCTATCTTGTGCTGTCCCTTTAATTATTAAAATACAATGTAGTATCATTATATTCGTTTTTGTGTTTCGGTGGTGAGTGAGATATGCCAGAGCCCATTCCCACCCTATCCCTCCCCATTTTCCCGACCCTTAGTCTAAATCCATTCCTACATCTACAAAAGTAGGCAGTGCATCCAGGCGCGTGCCAAAGTTTATCATTGTTGACTGAAGTTGGCATATGCCCGTGGATATCCATAGACGACAGTATCCACTTACCACCATGTGGACGGTATGCTGGTCTGTAGCCTTCCTATAAAAAAAGAATATTCATTTAACATAATCATCTTTTCCGAAACAACAAAAAGACTGATTATTTATAATTGTCTATCACAGTCGGTGCAGAGAGCCCGCGATGCGTTCAACAGGGGTCTCACGCGGCCCATAGAATGGCGTCGGAAACAGCTCAAGAATTTACTCCGCATGATGGAAGAGAAGAAAAACGATATGGTGGATGCCCTCTACAAGGATCTGAAGAGAAGCAAAATGGAAGCCATGCTGCTCGAGGTGGACTACGTCATTAACGACCTTAGGAACACTTTGCAACATTTGGATGATTGGGCCAAGCCTGAGAGGGTAAGTGTCTTCCAAAAGATTGTACAACTGAAGTTCCACAAAAAATTGTGCGAAAATTGTTGATCGACTGAACGTTTAAAGGGCACGACAAATATTCGAAATCACATTGGGCCGAAGAACGGTAGAACCAAATAACGTTCGCACAACTGCGTGTCGGACTTCGGTTGTACAATACTCCAAAACTAATTGGACTAACTAACTGATTAAGTTGTCGAATTAAAATTGCATAAGTATATGCCATAGTTTGACATATTGACAGTACGAAGTACCTAATTTTAGACCAAAGACCAGTGTCATTTTTTTTAAATTAAAGTAGGCAGACGAGCAAGCGGCCCACATGGTAAGTGACTACCGTCGCCCATGGACACCTGCAACACCGGAGGGTATGCGGGTGCGCTGCCGACCTTGCAAAATTCTATTCATAGCTTCATAAACTACCTCAGTTACAAATATAATAGTTTGAAGTAGGTCTTTGTAGCGGTTTATTAATTCATTAAAAAACTGGAAAATACGGTAAACACGGAAACTGAAGAATACCTACCGATTATTACTTTAAAATTTTTAAAATACAATAAAATCGATTTATAAAACGCTGAGCACCATCAAAGGCTTTTAGCACCATAACGTTGAATTCCCAAATTGTTGGATGTTTTATGGAGATTTCCTGGATTCCTGTCAGTCAGTTTCTATTTTGTTTAATACGCATCATTAGTAGCCTTTTGGAACATTACGATTTTAACAAACAGGAGTTATCACCTCAAAATAATCATCAACCTTATTAAATTAAAACTAGGTTTTTAGTCACGGTAATTAATTTTAGTTGAATTGATTCTGATTTAGCTAAATGCAATACATATTTGTTTTTGGCAGGAGGACAATTTTGGGAGAATTCAATATTTTGGGAAGTCTACGTTATGGTCCTAAACGACTAAAAGTGGCATATATTCTGCTTCCCACGGTGGCTGTATTTCCATACTTTGACGTATTTCTTTGCAGTTCTTTGGGTAATATAATAAGTACCTGTTACATAAAGACCTATTTTCAATAAAATAGCACTTCTCAATAGATACGCATAATCCAACCGCAACACTATTAAATCTACAGGTATGACTAACCCACAAGTTTGAATTTGAATAATAATAATAATAAATAAACGTCGTAATATTTTCTTATAATAAATAAACCGTTTCTTGTCACAGTCTCCGTACTTACCTAATTGTTCAGAGGACGGTTTCGCTACAAAGTACAAACTACAATGTACCTACGTAATAATAACAACCATAAAACTGGTTTTAACCTTTATAACACGTCTATATGACGTCAATAAGAAACCAAGGCTGTTTCTACTATAAAAATATATTTTAAATATTTAATTTTACTTTACAGAAAATAGTAAAGTTGTGCACGACAGAATAAATAAGGGCGTAGCACAAGTGCAGTACAATTAAGATATATGTAAATTATGTAAATCAAGTGTACATGATATGTACGTACTGGCATCGCACGGCTCGGGGAAGAAAGGGGGTTGTCTCACAAGGGTTGCGCAACTAGCGAGGTGAGGACGAATGAATTCTCACATTAGACTAATAAAAGCGTACGAGACAAATCCATACACCTTTCCTACGAGACTATGGGATGTTAGTACGTACATTTATATTATATTTTTTTAAAGTGTCTTTTGTTTATAAACTGTATGTGTTTGTATTCGCTCTCCATAAATGTATTAGGGAAACTAGGTTGCAGGTCAGGGTATAGGCAAAATAAAGGCTACCGCCCGCAGTGTGTTTTATTGAGCATTGAATTAAACATATAAAGTTGCGGGCTAGATGACGAAGTTCCGGTATCGGCGCCACTACTTCCCCTTTACCTTCAGTCCTCCCATTCCCCTTGCTACTCAACGAAGGAGGGAGGGAAAAAAGGACTAAATTACCCAGAAAGATATAAAATCATCATGTATCGTCATCGAAAATAGCCTTGTTCTCCGCATAAGAGGAGAACCAACCCTAGGATAAGTGACTTGTAACCTAGAAGTTATGTATGACGTTGGAGAGCGAATAGCACAATAAACTACCCCAGGGAGCAGGGGGATCGCACGGGCAGCAAACTTGCTATAAAAGGCATAGGTTCCGACCTCTCTTGGCCAGTTCGTCCTCAGCACTTCAAGTAGTAACTTGAACTGCTAGTTTTACATTTATCACTTCAAGCAGTAACTTGATCCAACAGACTCCTCATTGTGGAGATACCTAACAAGTTCATACAAGCAAGCTCGCTGCCGACTGCCGCTTCCTCTCTGCCCCCCTGTGGTTCAATGTGAATTAGAGCAGCGTTTTTATTTCCGTATTTCACCCCTACACCCCCCCGTTGGAAGGCAACGTGCGGCCTGCAACATTGGCCCTGCGGTATAAGATCGATCGCGAGCACCGCCTTATATATAATATATATATCGTAACCAACATCTGGTCCTTCGAGCCGGATCTCCTGAACCATCGTCATCCAGAAGATCGCCTATCGAGATACGGAGAAAATTAGAAAATGCCGACCACAAGAAGCAAAAGCGACAAGGAGGGAGTAGAAGCATCCTCGAGCTCGCAAACCGAAACTACGGCCACCACGGGCGCAAAGGCGAGCACAGAGTCGTACACAACGACTACCCAGGCCGCAACCACGACCGACACTACCACAAGTAAGTCCTCAAACGATAAAAAACAAGCCAAGGACAGTGTCGCTATCGCCGTCTGCTCCAGGCCACCATCGCCTGTACCTGAGTGCTCCGACCACACAGTGCGCCCACACTCGAGCAACGCTCGGTCACGTCGCTCCGTACCCTCACGCAAGAGACTCCTCGCGGAGTTAGAGGCGAAAGAGCGGCTCGCCGAGCTGTACCTAAGAGAGGCCGAGTGGAAAACGAAAGAAATCCAGGCCGCAGCTGAACTTGAAAAGGCGAAACTCGAACGGCTGAAACTAGACTCATCGTCGAGTGAGGAGGACGAACTGGACGAACAGGATTCAGATCCTCAGCGTGTCCACCGGTGGCTACACAATCAAAAGCAGATATTAGCCATCAAAGACGCCGAGAAAGAGAAAAGTCCCAAACCCAAGGAGGCAGCTGTGTCAGAAAAAGGCAGTATTAAAAAATCGGCCGGGAATGAAAGAGACCCGGGTGTTGCGGGAACCCCCACGAAAGAGGTCCCGTCTTCAGACCATTCTCCACCGGCGATTGACGTGACTACATTAGCCACGGCCTTCTCACAAGCTATGCGCCAGAATAGGGACTCACCTCGGTACGTACAAGAGTTACCCGTGTACAGTGGACACGCCCATAGCTGGCTCGCCTTCCGAGCAGCGTACAACGAAACAAAGGAACGCTTCACTAAAACTGAGAATGTGGCCCGACTACGAAGATGTCTAAAGGGACCCGCCATGGAAGCCGTGAGTTGCCTACTAATAAGTGAGCCTGACCCGCCAGTCATATTACAAACGCTGGAGAGACGATTCGGGCGGCCAGAGGCACTCATCCGCTTAGAACTAGAAAAAGTGAAGCGTTTACCCAAGGTCAGTGAAAACCCCCGTGACCTTTGCATATTCGCCAGTAAACTAGCGAACATCGTGGCTGCTATAGAAGCATTAAAGAAACCACACTACCTCCACCACCCTGAGATGTTGTACAACGTGGTGGAGAAACTCACCCCCCAACCCTGAGAAGTAAATGGGTAGACTACGCGGCGAGAGAGCTTTCAGAAGTATCCGACTTCAAAAAGATGTCAATATACTTGAACGAAGAAGCGGATAAGTTTGGCGCTTACGCCCTTCCAGAATACATCGCCGACGAGTCAACAGGGAGGGAGCGACCTATGCGAAAAAAGGTCGAACGCGCTTACACAATAAAAGAAAAGCGCAAGCCACAAGAAAAGTGGCAAGAAAAATGTTGGCAGTGCAAACAATCACATCAGTTAGTGCATTGCCCACAGTTTCTCAACGCTAACATACACGAGCGTTGGGAGATGGCAAAAAAGAGCCATACTTGTTTCCGGTGCTTAAAAGGTACGCACCAACGAAACACGTGTCGCGTCAAACCATGCGGCCGCGACGGATGTACCATGAGACACCATGTCCTACTCCACCACCAGAAGACCGATCAACCATCAGACATCCCAGAAAGAACAGAAGAGGTACTGACTTCAACAGTAGCTACCAACTCGAATACGCGACGTCGGGCGTACCTGAAAATAGCACCTGTCGTGCTATCAGGTCCCCAGAATAAAATAGAGACGTACGCGTTGTTGGACGAGGGGAGTACAGTGACCATTATCGACGCATCTTTGGCCGATATATTGGGGATAGATGGGCCCAAACAACCAATGTGGGTGCAAGGGGTGAGTGGGACAGAGATAAAACACGAACAAAGTCGGAGTGTCAACTTGGCCATCAAAGGGAAATTCGGCGGCGAAGAATTCCAGATTCAAAATGCCAGAACAGTAGAAAGGCTGAATTTCACGTCGCAATCCATAACAGAGGAAAATATGAAAGGCTGCACTCATCTACGAAACATAAGGAAAGAGCTCACGTACGACTACGCGTCCCCAAAGATACTGATCGGTCAGGACAACTGGGACCTAATAGTATCACGTGATCTTCTAGAGGGTCGGCGCGACCAACCAGTGGCATCACTAACAAAACTGGGGTGGGTACTCCACGGATGCCACACGTCGAAAAGTAAGCCCGTAACCTTTTGCGGTCACCTCTCCACAACACGGAGTGACACAATGGAAGAAACAATGAGGAAGTATTTCGAACTGGAGTCATTGGGAATCGAACCCAGAAAACCCAAGAACGATCCCGAACAACGGGCGTTGGAGATACTCGAGAACACTACTCGACGACTTCCCAATGGCAGATTCGAAACCGGGTTATTGTGGCGAAAAGACGACCTAAAAATACCCAACAACTACCAAAACGCACTAAAGCGCCTCTACAACTTAGAAAGAAAACTAGATCGCGACGAACAGCTGAAAGTTCAATACCAAGAACGGGTCGACAACCTCTTCAAATGCGGATACGCCGAGCGAGCCCCCGCAGCGCCAACTAGCGGCAGAATATGGTACCTCCCACACTTCGCGGTCATCAATCCCGCAAAGCCAAAGATAAGAATGGTACACGATGCGGCGGCTCAATCGCATGGACTGTGCCTCAACGACATGTTGTTGGCAGGACCTGACCTATTACAGTCCCTCCCAGGCGTTATTATGCGATTTCGACAACATCCATACGCCGTATCCGCAGATATAAAAGAAATGTTTATGCAAATCAGCATAAGAGAAGAGGACAGAGATGCCCTGCGTTTTTTATGGAGAGATCACCGGCGGGAGGGTCCGCCAGAAGAATACAGAATGACCTCGGTGATATTCGGTGCGTGCTCATCACCATGCACCGCCATACACATAAAGAACAAAAACGCAAACGAGTTCGTCGACATCTATCCAGAGGCGGCGTGCGCAATAGAAAGAAACCACTACATGGACGACTACTTACAAAGCTTCCCCACACCTGAGAAGGCGATCAGAATGATCAAAGAAGTCGACTTTATACACCGACAAGCAGGGTTCGAGTTGACGGCGTGGACATCTAACAACATGAGTGTTATAAAAGATTTCAAGGAAAGAACGGAAACAAACGCAATACCAATAGGTGCGAGCGAGACAGAAAGAACGCTCGGTCTCCTATGGAGCACAAGGGATGATTGCGTAAGTTTCCGCTTGAACAAAACAAGAATAGCGCCTGAAATGCTTGAAAACACGCGCCCACCAACCAAGAGGGAGGCCTTAAGTGTCATAATGTCCTTGTTCGATCCATTGGGCTTACTATCGCCGATGACAACGCCCGCGAAAAGAATCATGCAGGACACCTGGCGCTACGGTACCAAATGGGACGAGCCCATTCCAGAACAGTTAAGGCAAAGATGGGACGCATGGCTGTCATTGCTAAGAAAGGTAGAAGACCTACGCATCCCTCGATGTTACGACTATGAATCGGCAACCACTTACGAACTACATACGTTTGTCGATGCCAGCGAGGAGGCCTACGCCGCAAGCGTTTACTGGCGAATCGTGCGTAACGACGGAAGTGTACACGTCACGCTGGCAGCCGCAAAGAGTCGCGTGACACCACTGAAGCCCGTCTCAATCCCCAGGTTAGAACTACAGGCCGCCCTACTAGGGGCCCGCCTAGCCGATACAGTGCTACGAGAGCACGAGTTTGAAGTCGCGCATAAAACATATTGGAGCGACTCGCGTACGGCCCTGGCGTGGATAAGATCCGAACCACGCACCTACAAAACCTTCGTAGCACACCGACTCGCAGAATTAGAGACACTCACTAAGAAAAATGAGTGGCGATGGGTGCCTACGGCAGATAACGTAGCAGACGACGCGACAAGAGCGACACCTCACGACTTCAACGTGAAACATCGATGGTTCAATGGCCCCTCCTATCTACTACTATCTAAGAATGAGTGGCCTAGAGAAGTCGAGGTCAAGGTCAACAACTCTGGGGAAGAGAGAGAAAAATGTCTCGCAATAACTGACAAGCCAACTCATGACCATCTGCCAGATGTCCAACGATTCTCGAAATGGATCAGACTGATAAGAGCGACAGCTAGAGTGCTGCAATTTGTCGAATTATGTCGGGGAAATAAATTCCAAATCACCGCTACGCGTTACAAACGAACGCGTGTAAACAAATCACGTGACCCCGACTGGAAGAAAAAAGATAAACAAACTCGAACCCAATCGACCGATACGATGGTTCCCACGAGTTCATCAACCCGCCGCGCCATTGACCTAGAAGTGCGTCATATTGAAAAGGCTCAAAAATTGTGGATTCTAGCGGCACAACAAGACAGCTATTACCTAGAAAAGCTGCGCATAAAAGAGAACAGGGCGCCACCTACCGGAGATTTATTGTCGTCACTTAGTCTTATCATCGACAGTGACGACATAATAAGAATAAAGGGTCGTATAACTGCGGCCGAGGGAATACACGCAGAATCTGTGAGCCCAGCCATACTGAATGGAAAACATATATACACAAAATTGTATATACAACACGTCCACGAGAAACTTCATCACGGAGGCGTAGAAACAGTCGTAAATGAGCTACGCCAACGGCTATGGATAATGAAAATCCGACCGGCCGTGCGAAACGTGATCAAGAGCTGTATGGCGTGCAGAATAAAAAAGACTAAACCAACAAGTCCGGCCACAGGCGACTTACCTCCAGCTCGCCTGGCCCATCACGCACGCCCCTTCACATTCACCGGATTGGACTACTTTGGTCCAATAGAAGTCACCGTCGCGCGCCACCGCGAAAAGAGATACGTAGCGCTCTTCACATGTATGACGTCACGCGCCATACATCTAGAAGTCGTGACCTCCCTAAGCGCTGACTCAGCCATTTCAGCGCTGAGGAGGTTTATAGCCAGAAGAGGCTGTCCAACAGAGCTGTGGAGTGACAACGCAACTTGCTTCAAGGCGGCTGATAAAGAGCTCGCCCAGTCCATAGCTGAAGCCACCCAGCACGAGGCCACAAACCGCATGATCAAGTGGCGGTTCATCCCACCAGCAGCGCCGTTTATGGGCGGTGCATGGGAGCGCATGGTGCGCTCCGTTAAAGAAGCCCTGCGAGTCACCCTGCACGAACAACATCCAAGTGACGAGACGCTCAGCACACTGCTAACTGAGGCGGAGATGACCATAAATTCCCGCCCCCTTACTCATGTGGCGGTGACACCCGACGAACCGGCAGCACTAACGCCGAACCTTATACTACTCGGCCCGAACTGTCACATGCCGGTTCCCGGAGACTTCACCGAAGGCGACCTGAACGCGCGCCATCACTGGAGGCGCGCCCAGAGGCTCGCAGACGTATTCTGGCACCGCTGGGTACGGGAGTACATGCCCTCACTCCAGTACCGGCGGGAGCCCCGCAGCACCGGTGAACCACTAAAGATCGACGACATCGTCATCGTGTGCGACTCCAACTTACCCCGGAACACCTGGCCACAAGGCCGTGTCACCAACGTCTACCCGGGTAAAGACAACGAGGTACGAGTCGTCGACATCACCATGGGCAACGGCACCGTGCTACGCAGACCTACGAAAAAAGTCGTCGTGCTACCAGTCGGTTCGCAGTGTTGCGACGGCGGGAGAATGTGCACGACAGAATAAATAAGGGCGTAGCACAAGTGCAGTACAATTAAGATATATGTAAATTATGTAAATCAAGTGTACATGATATGTACGTACTGGCATCGCACGGCTCGGGGAAGAAAGGGGGTTGTCTCACAAGGGTTGCGCAACTAGCGAGGTGAGGACGAATGAATTCTCACATTAGACTAATAAAAGCGTACGAGACAAATCCATACACCTTTCCTACGAGACTATGGGATGTTAGTACGTACATTTATATTATATTTTTTTAAAGTGTCTTTTGTTTATAAACTGTATGTGTTTGTATTCGCTCTCCATAAATGTATTAGGGAAACTAGGTTGCAGGTCAGGGTATAGGCAAAATAAAGGCTACCGCCCGCAGTGTGTTTTATTGAGCATTGAATTAAACATATAAAGTTGCGGGCTAGATGACGAAGTTCCGGTATCGGCGCCACTACTTCCCCTTTACCTTCAGTCCTCCCATTCCCCTTGCTACTCAACGAAGGAGGGAGGGAAAAAAGGACTAAATTACCCAGAAAGATATAAAATCATCATGTATCGTCATCGAAAATAGCCTTGTTCTCCGCATAAGAGGAGAACCAACCCTAGGATAAGTGACTTGTAACCTAGAAGTTATGTATGACGTTGGAGAGCGAATAGCACAATAAACTACCCCAGGGAGCAGGGGGATCGCACGGGCAGCAAACTTGCTATAAAAGGCATAGGTTCCGACCTCTCTTGGCCAGTTCGTCCTCAGCACTTCAAGTAGTAACTTGAACTGCTAGTTTTACATTTATCACTTCAAGCAGTAACTTGATCCAACAGACTCCTCATTGTGGAGATACCTAACAAGTTCATACAAGCAAGCTCGCTGCCGACTGCCGCTTCCTCTCTGCCCCCCTGTGGTTCAATGTGAATTAGAGCAGCGTTTTTATTTCCGTATTTCACCCCTACACCCCCCCGTTGGAATGCAACGTGCGGCCTGCAACATTGGCCCTGCGGTATAAGATCGATCGCGAGCACCGCCTTATATATAATATATATATCGTAGCCAACAAAAGTTGTTTATATTAGAATACTACTTTTACTTGTAATTATAGTTACGGCGTCGAAATATTACCGATTTGACAGTTCATGAACAGTTGATTGAGATAACTTTGAAGTGGCGTATAAATTACAATAAAAATATTTTCATCGCTAATACGCGTTCTCAAAACAAATTTCACGTGAAAATGACAGTTAGGCAATTTTACACTAAACGTAATTGTTTGGAGCCCTAAATATTCTCTAATAACTAAGTAAACTATTATTTTTTCAATCCGTGACAATGTTACGTCGAGTGTCCCTTATTGTTTTTTTAAAGATAGTGGAAGATACTGAATACCGATACCGGATATTTGTAACGTAGTCTGAGTAAAACGTTTGAAGTGTATGAATTTACTAATTCGATTACTTTTGTGTGATATGATTGTCTAATATTAAGCCGTGATAGAACTAGTGGGGTAATTTACGATTAAGATCCTTAATTACGATTTATACAAATTGTATAACGATAATTAAATCATTGCATTTTTTTAATATTATCGGTAAAAAATGGTCTGACTGTCGTCACATTTAGACGCTAGTGCAAATTTTGCTAACCTGCTATTCCTTCTAACATAATTGATCGAGAGATTTTTCTAATGCAAACAAAATATCTAATCTATCCATACCTCTTTATCAGACAATCACAGTACTGACACTGCTAATAATTCTTGTAAATAAAACGATAACAGTGAGTTATTTTTCCAAAGTTTTATCGCCATTTGTGGAAAGATTATGGCCAGGACATAGAACGAACTAATCCAAGATCTTACGTTCCATTCTACTTTAAGCAGAAGATAAAACAGAATCTAATTGTGACATTATTTTAGAAAATAATGTTGGTTCAAATTTAGTAAAATCATTAAAGAAAATATTACTTCATCTTAAAAATCAGATGTTAAGAGCCATTTCACAAATATGACTAAAGCAAGTTTAGGTAATTACAACGCAACGCGACTGACAATAGTTCATGCCGTCTCTATAGCGTAACTATGGAAAAAAAGTTTTGATACTTTGAATAAGCCGAACTTTTCTCCGTGTGCTTCTATAGACAATACTAATGGCTGACGCGAAAATCCCCGAATATAATAAAGCAATTAGAGCAGTTTTGTGATATTAAAAAATATATATAATAAATCATAATTTATAAAAATACTTATGTTTTCGTTTTAATTAGGTACAAAATTGATATTATTCTAAGTAATAATTAAAAACAAATCTTTAATAAATGATAAAAAATTGCAGTTAAATGCCAGGTATTTTACGTCGAAATTGACGCACATTATTTTATGTTTTCTCGTGATTTGTGTTAATTTACGGAAATATTAGTGTACTATGTGTCAATAGAATTATATACTACGTATAATTGTACCTTATCTTGTTGAATTAATGAATTTTAGTGGAAGAAGCACGGCTCTGATGTTCTTACTAGGCGCGTTTTTGCTAAAACATAGTTGAGTACTACAGGATAAATAAAGAAATATTTCGAAATGTATCCTAATAAATGTCAATACAAAGAAATGAGCTATTTGAAATATTTACTCAGAAATGTAAAGCAACTTTCATTTCACCTACAGGAGAGCTCTAAAACTTGTATTTTTCGCTTAAAACGTGAAATTTCTCTTAAACCGTAAACAGAATCTTGAAACAAACGAAATTTTAAGTTCGAAAATCTTGAGCAGTCTTTAAGTCATACCGACAAATAAATTCCTTTCCTCAAATACTTACGTCACAATTATACTCGTATTTTTAAGCGAATGAAAATATACTGAATGAACAGCAAATCAATGGTACCAAATTAATAGGTAGGTTGAGTTCTCTGATGACAATTAAAAAATAGGAGCCACTCGAAGCGGGGCTCCGTCGACTTGCAGATGACTACTGATGGCTTTCTTAGTAATTTAGAGTCATTACTTTATTTATTAATAAAATAGGTCGTTTTGTTGATCATGATTTTCTGCTCATTTAGTATTTTTTGCTGCTCGATGATATACAAGCCTACTGTTAATAACATTTTAAATTAATGTCTTCATAGCCTCCAAAAGCCATCGTGAACATCTTAGACGAAGTGGTGATCTACAATGACCCATACGGCGTGGCTTTAGTCATTGGTGCCTGGAACTACCCGTTACAACTGCTCCTGCTGCCGATGTCGGGAGCCATTGCCGCCGGCAACTCTGTTGTTGTCAAGCCG
Source organism: Sesia bembeciformis (assembly GCA_943735995.1). Taxonomy (NCBI): domain Eukaryota; kingdom Metazoa; phylum Arthropoda; class Insecta; order Lepidoptera; family Sesiidae; genus Sesia; species Sesia bembeciformis. Next base: position 11,174,735 of record OX031043.1, read on the forward strand.
AGTGAACTGTCAGTGGCCTGTGCCCAGTTTCTGGCTGAAACGATACCTCAATACTTGGACAATGTGAGTATAAACATTGGACCAACGCCACGCGTACATACCACGTGTTATTCTGTTATTCCACTAACATTCTACAAAATACATACTGGCCGTGATTCCAAACAAATTCGAGTGCAGTACTAGTACATAATACCGTGATAGGTCATCAACAGATTATATTTAGCACCTATCTAAATAGAATCTTTTGACGAAATGCACCTTTGACAAATGCAGTATTTTGTCAAAAACACTTGGCCATTCACCCTGAAATCCTTTATTCATATGCATATTATACTTTCAAATACCCTGAAATAACTAGCTGATTTGTTACTGTGATAACGTCGCAGTTTGAATCAGTTGTAGTAAGGTCGTGTATCATTATTAAAATTATTTTGTTCCATTCAACAGTGTTTGTTAAACATTTTTAATCTATGTTTCGTGTTGTTTACATCAAACGTTATCGAATGAATGCTAATGGAATTTGAATTATTGTAATGTGCTCAAACGTTTGTTCAAAACAATTCGCTATGATTGAAAATAGGTTTAATTTTTTTTTCTAAACTATCATTTTTTATTTTAAACTTGGCAATAACGCACCAAAAATATTGTCGTCGTAAACCTAACCTACAGCCATAATATCCGCTTCATTCTAGACTTTATTAATATTTTAACCTTTTGACCTCCCAACGACAGATACAGCCGACCTATGAAACTGATTGCCAATAACGAATATGTCACAGTGGTGGTAGACTGTGACATAACATCACAGAAGACTACCTTGAAATGTACTGCATTTTCCACTTTATCGTATTTCCCCAATGTACGTACGTATTTCGGTAGTGAGTGAGATGTGCCGGAGCCCATTCCCATCCTATCCTATCCCTGCCCATTTTCCCAACCCTTTCTCCAAATCCATTCCTATATCTCCAAAGGTAGGCAGCGCATCCGGGGGCGTGCCAACATTTATCATTTTGGACTAATGTTGGCATGTATCGCGGATGTCTATGGGCGACAGTATCCACTTACCATCAGGTGGACTGTATGCTCGTCTGCCGCCTTCGTACATAAAAAAAAAGACAATTTTGTTATTAAAAATTCATGTAAATAATTGTTATTCCTATATTTGTATTGGTTATTGCATCTGTACGTATATGGAATTATTTTAGAAAATTTTAGAACGCTGAAGATGCACGCTAAATAAAAATTATCAATAACTTCGATTTCCAATTTTAATCATAGATACTGACTTCTTACATTAGGAAGGCTGGACGTCTGAATGACCACTATTGAATAAGGTTAGCCCGTCAAAAGTTTACTATGTATACTACCCTCCTAAGAGAAAAAGCATAGTAACATTTTTGACGAACCGTTCGAGGAACTCTCCTCGGGTAAAAGAGCCATTATCTTTTTTACACAAGGAGAGTTCCTCGAACGGTTCGGGCGAGAATATTTGACCTGCATTCCTACTTCCAGGATGCGGTGATAGTAGTGGAGGGGGGTCCGGAAGAGACTACAGAGCTGCTGAAGCAAAAGTTCGACTACATTTTCTACACCGGCGGCACCAACGTCGGCAAGATCATACACGCGGCCGCCACCAAGTACCTCACACCGGTCACGTTGGAGCTTGGCGGCAAGAGGTAAGAAATGAAACTGTTAAGAGAACTGAAAATGTACATATTGGTACAAATGAACGGGTTCTGAAAGTACCTTAAATATTGAAGTTTACTCTAGTTATTTATTTATTTAAACTTCATTGCACAATGATATGTACAACAGGCGGACTTAATGCAATAAGGCATTATCTATTTCTGAAGTGACAATGAGCACGTCATATTTGCCGCGGGACTTATAACCGATGGGGTTGACGAGTCCTCGAGTGGAGGCCACGTAACGGGAAGCGCACTGTGGGACGCCCCCAGGCCAGGTGGACCGACGACTAGAAGAGATTCACCGGTGGTGATTGGATGAGAAGAGCCGAGGATCCTGTGTGGTAGCGAGCTTTGGAAGAGGCCTATATCTGGAGGGGCATAAGCGGATGGTATTATTAATTTAAATTTCGCGCGAAAACTTAACATCCTGGGTGTATGACGTCACAACACTATAAATAACTTCTATTAAGCGAGGAGGGTTTACTAATTTATATTTTGTTTCTTAGAAAATTATTAAAAATTTCTTCATTATCGTACTGAACGTGTGCAGTGCAGTACCTATGTGCAGAAGTACAACCATTAAATATCCTACCAAATTGTTTATACATGTTCCTAAATGTCCAAAACTTCGAAAAAAGTGTTTATAGTTAACCACGACGAGACCCCGCATATACTTCAAATAATGATGTTTAATATATCACCTAAATGTTATACATATAGATCGATATTATTTACAAAACAACGAATTAACTTTATATTTCTTTGTACTTTTCATATTATAGAAATCCAAATAACCTAGAACGAACTGCCTCAAGAGGTCTTCCCATTAAGCTACGATATGGGGTTCTTCAAGAGAGCTGTGAATAGGATTTTGCAAGGTCGGCGGCGCGCCCGCATGCCCCCTGGTGTTGCAGGTGTCCATGGGCGGCGGTAACACTTACCATCACGTGGGACCGCTTGCTCGTCCGCCCTCTAGTCTATAAAAAAAAAAAAAAAACGTATGCTTAAAATTAAGCGTTTGGTTATATAACGTAGCTAAGAAATTATTTACGTATAGAATATATACATATAGAATTAAATTATTTGTTTTATATTTTATATCCACAGAAGTTTTCACGTTTCTGATCTCAGCTGAGCAAAAGTCCGGATTGCAATCTACATAAAAGAATCTACTTTCGGAAAATTTGCACTATCACCTTTAACAAATAACCTTCCATTTTGTGTAGACTAAGTACATCAATAAAATCAATTATCAAATCGTAACTTTCAGAGTAGAATCGAAACGCCAAACAAATGTTGGTTTGGTTAATGTTTATAGCGTTGTGACGTCACGCTGTAGTCAATCATGGCTTCCCGCGTTTTGGATCTAATAAAACACAGATAAAAATCTATCATTTATTTAATGAGAAAAATATATTTGTAATTCGTTTTAATGCAAAAAACCCATTTCATAATTATTTTTGGCCTAAAAGCTACGTTATCCAATAATTTTTATAATTTACTAGCTGTTGCCCGCGACTTCGTTCACGTGGTCTTCAATTTAATGCGATAATATAGAAACCTTCGCGGGCGTGCGTGCGCACAACAACTCACCAAAGTTTCATTACAATCAAATGAATGGTATACGAATGCATACGGGACAAACAAAGAAGCATTAATTTTTACATATTATATAGATTATTATTATTATATCTTTCAAATGGCCAATTGTAAGGCACAGACGAGATGTCTATAAATAAGTACGTATTCGAACTACTTATAAATTAACAAGCGGTGCCAGTGGCTTGCTTCGCACGAACTTTATACTTATTCCCGTGGGAACTCTGTAACGGGTTGGGATAAAATATACCTTAAATGTTAACCCAAGTCATAGGCTATACAACCCACCCAATTAGAGAATCGAGACTGTACCGTCATCAGAAAAAATAACACTTTAATTTTTTGTGAGATATTTCACATTTTTTTAAATTTTAGCTACTGAGCCATAAAATATTTTTTCTACTCCCGTATGATAATTTGCTAACGGTGATTAGATGTCCGATTCGCGAAATCATTATGTTCAAGCAAATTCTGTCCGGTGGTTCTTTCGTGATGCGCTTTCAGACAGACAAACTGACAGACGGACAGACAGTCCAAAATTCCAAAAATTGTTATTTAAGACTATATCATTCGTAGTTTAGATTCCAATCACTTTTTCAAAAAATATTTTATGTACAGACAGCTCTGTATAGATAATTGCACATTGATTAGGAACTTAGGTTGTAAGGCGACCGTTAAAAGTTCTGTCATGAATTCTGGAATTAAAAATGGAATACACACGCACACATACAATAATATATATTGGATCTAACTATATATTGATACAATTTGTATCAAGTTTGAAATAAGAGGAGAGACTGCCTACGATATAGAATCCTAGTGTGGGTCTAGGGCACTCACTATATATGTATACATATAATAAAATCCTAACAGAGACGTTTCTATACATGAAATATTTTTTTGAAAAAAGCTATTGGAACATAAAGTACGAACGATATTGAGTCTAAAACAACAATCTTACGAATTTTTATCTGTCTGTGAACGCACATTACGCAAGATCCACTGGACGGAATTTAATGAAACTTCGCACATTTTATCATATTTCAGAGTTCCCATGGGAATCGACTAATGTTCACGCGAATGAACTCACTAGCACCGCTAGTCGCACATACTTTATTATATATATTAAACAAAATTAAATAGGCAGATAATGATTTTTATTATTTTTTTTTTTTATTTTGTAGTAAAATGTTTTATCTTTTGTCTATAAATATATATATATATATATATATATATACATATATATAGTCTATAGCCATTGGGCTTGGTTTATGTTTTGATTTTGTCTATGGCTCTTCTTTCCAGCCCTGTATACATCGACAATTCAGTGGACATAGTCGTCACAGCCAAGCGCATACTGTGGGGTAAATGCATCAACTCCGGGCAGACTTGCATCGCCCCGGACTACATACTATGCACCAAGGAGACACAGGACAAGTTTGTGGAGATTGCTAAGAAAGTACTGAAAGAATGGTATGGGGAAGATCTGCAAAAGTCACCCGATCTATGCCGGATTATCAATAGCAAACATTTCGGGTGAGTTCATTACAGTTTTTTTTTTGTTTTATTTCTATATTCCTAGCACTACCCGCGACCTCGTGCACGTATACGTTACATTACGTTTGGTTAATATGATTCCCGTAGGAACTGTAATTTATTGATCTAGATAAAAAGTACCCTAAATGTTGACATAGTACATACGCTATAAATATGTCATGTTTCATTAAATTCCTCCCTATGGTTTTTGGGTGATGCTCGTTCAGACAGCCAGACACAAAAATTCTAAAATATATTGTTTTGGGGTCTTTATCGCTCGTTTTTTATGCTGTAACATAAGAATAAATAATAATACAAGTATAGAAATGAAATTCGCGCGCCGAACGCGTTCAAAGTCAAGATAACAGCCTACAGTTTAGCGTCGTATTAGTTAGGGCTGCGCCGCGCCGCACTCTAGGATTGCGCTCGCTCGCGTTTCGAAATTAAAAAATACTTTTCGTTTTACCAATTTCACCATGACACCAGGAGCGAATTTCTGTAGTGTATTTGGATGTACAAATAACTCAAAGACAATGCCAAACCAAAGTTACTTCAGCACCTACTTATACCCAAAAATGAAGAAACAAGTATTATTTGCGAATTCATTTTTATAGGTTATAAAACGTCACACTGTAGACGGGGGGCGGGTAGGGGGGGGGGGGACAGTGGGTTGACCAGTCCGCTTTTTAGAGGTGCTGTTGTATCTCAGCACTTGTAGTAGCGGCTTTGTTATCTGTTGTAGCCTGTTACGACACTCACGGGAAGAGCACCACAGACAATATAAAAGAGAAAAACCGTCAGAAATCTACAGCTTAATAGATTAAAAACGCGTGAGATATTGTGACGTAAAAGTTGCCATGAAAATCACTTCTTGTCGACTAAGTAACTTTGGCGCAACTATAAAAAGAAAGTGACAAGTCAATTTAATGACATAATATATTATAATGAATTAATAACATAATGCAACATAAAAATATGTAATAAATTATTTTTGAATGACATTTTACTTATTTCTGATAAAAATTGGGTAAAAAAGTAATAATCTCGTTACTGTCCACTCTTCAATCCTCGCCTCACAACCGCTAACACAGAAAAAATATTTAAAATTGATGAGCTCATAAAATGTCACGGCCACGATGTAATTCGTTTGCCGTCATACATGTATGACTTGAACCCCATTGAGTTAGCGTGGGCTAAAGTTAAAAGGATTGTCAGGGAGCATAATGTCTCATCTGATCTGTCATTAAGCAGTTTTAAAGATGTTACCGAGTTGGCTTTAAATCAAGTAACAGGAGAAGATAGGTGTGATGACGATGATCATGTCTCAGCGCTGGAGGAGGAGTACTGGCAAAAAGATGGGCGAATGGAAGATGCCATTGATCTATTTATTATTGAAGTTGTAGAAGACAGCGACATTGACGTGCCAGATTCGTTCATATCGATAAATTCTAATTCAGATAGTGAATATATTTTTTTTATTGTACCTTACACCACTTAATAATTGTTTTTATTTATCCTATCAAAAATACTGTTGCAACCTACCATCGATAAATTTATCGACTTTAGAACATCACTAGCCGCTGACGTCAAAATTCCTCAGGCGTCCTCCGAGCTCGCGCGCGGACAGTAGATTGTATCTAATCAATCGTCATTATTTAATGATCGATTATATCTAAATTATATAGTATTAATGTGATCAATCGTCACATTAAGGGGCTACCCGACAAATTTCGCTGTTTTTAAATCCTATGAAGTATATTTGAACATGGTACAAAAATTCTCTAAAAAATATATGATGTAGTGTGGTATTTAATCTTCGCTTTTGACGTCGGAAATTAAAATAATATATCTAATTTAAGAGAAAATAAATCATCTGTGAGCCTCTATTCTCATGTTAAATCCCGATAGCCTCCTTTATTATGGAACTTACACAAATGAAACTTATACTCAATATTAGACAACAATTTTCACTATGATCCTGTCGTTTGGATTTTTGAATTTATTTGTAGTTTTTGAAAAAAAATTGTATTATGTTTCTACGCATGTTTCTGGCTCGCGGTACTCTGCGGGGGCGACGGGCGGCAGTCGGCCAGTGGCCTTTGGACGGGGAACCCGTGTCGCTTTACGCTGTGCGCGCGGCAAAAATCCTGCCTTTTTATTTAGCATATTTAACACTTATTTTAATTACCTAGTGCTAGTGCGGACAATATGTGACAAGAGCACACATTTTAGTTATTATTAATTTTAATTTTACATTAGTAAAAGGTCACATTGTTTAGGTTAGGTTTTATTTTCTTGAAATAAAATTGTGACAGGACACTATTAATTAAAAATTCTGTTTTTGAGTATAAAAATCAACAATGCCTAAAATATCAAAAGTAAAACGATATAGACAGCAAAAGATGCAGAAAGTGATCGACGTCTTTCTTGTAAGTACACTTTCTATATTATTAAATTATTAATAATTAACTAATTTATAACTATGGTAATTTACTCGTGTGCTTAGTAACTTCTAATGAATCATAGTTCAATTTTTTCTCGGTTCTTTAGATTGATTTTATGAATGATCGTGGTTTTCTTCTCATTTATTTTATACTTGGAAAGATATCTAGTTCACAATTTCGACTACCTACCTACTCTGATAGCGATCTAGTGGTTTAGTACCTAAAACAGGTATAGTGTGCATCACAAACGAGAAGTCTGATGTCGATACCCATTGTCAAATAACATGCCTTTTTTACCATATTTATTTATTTTTGTATTATCTTATTTTTTTTTCAGAAGACTAAGTAAAAGGTCAGTTTTACATAAAATTTACGAGAACTACGAAAACCAAGATCAAAACTCGGCATCTTTTCAGCCTCGAGTGGATACTGTCACAAGTAAGTAAAATAGACTAGGAGCCCACGTATATTTTCGGAACGTAATTTAAATTCTACTTATTTACTGGTAACTTTTAATTAGCAAATAAAGTTATGAAATAGACCGAAAACCCACGCATATAAAGAGTGTTAACAAGTATGTGGGACCGTATTATGCTTGATGTGATCTACAAAATAATATGTTCTTTTTTTCAGCGCTACCCACAATGAAGTGAAGAAGAACCAGTAGAATCAACCAGTGATGGACCAAATCGGAACCCTGAATCTGAAAACCAAAAAGTGGTAATCTGTACTATGGACGTGAGAACGAAAAGACACCACTGACTCAGCTGAGGACTCAGATTAATAAATAAATTAAGAAAAAAATTGGCCTATTTATTGACAAAGCATTGCCATTTCTTGGTGCCACCCCCGACGGGCTGTGTGGCGAGAACATGGTAGTTGAAGTTAAATACCCCATAACAGCACACGTGATAGGCATAGAGGAAGCTACAAATATAAAAAAAAATACGTTTTAGAAAAAGAACAGAAAGTTGATAAAGAAAAAGTAAGAAAGTAAGAAAGTTAAGTAACAAAAAAGAAACAGTATAAAAGCGGGATTCGTTTGACAAAAGCGGGACATAATAAAAAAGCAAAGTAATTAGTACAATATTTATTAGATCAATGAGATCAAACTATTTTTTGTATGAATAATATTCCCGTCGGGCAGTTCACTAGGTCGATAAAATAGATCGAATTCAAAAGAGCGTGACTTTTAGCGTCCCGCGCGGCATTGTATTTTACGTTTCAAAAAGCGGGACGTCTACCAACACTGATTAATAGATTCGATGACACTTGTCACTAAAGCCAGCCATTCAGAGTCCTGCATGCAGGACGCCGCGCCGGCCCCCATGTTGGAGAAGTTAGTCCATATATGGTCCTGCATAGCATCCGATCACACACTGTGTTAAGCTGTTCCAACGTGCAGTAGTGGTTTGCGTGAAAAATGCCACCATCAACGCGCATAAGAAAAAGAACAAAAAGAAAGAAATTGACTATCCTTTATTTACTTTGGTTGATGTCACAAAAACAACGGAAGTCTAGTTGGGTTAAAAAGCTATTACTAAAACGTGTAAATTATTGTGACGCCACCATGTTAAACGACATTGACGAAGATGATTACAAAAACTATCTAAGAATGAATGATTCAACATTTACCCTCTTACATTTACAAAGTACCTCCATTAATATCCAAACAGAATACGCTAATGCGTGACAGTATACCAGCAGAGCATCGTTTAATTGCTACTTTACGTTTTTTATTAACCGACAGATTATGAAGATTTAAAATTCAGTTGCAAAATGTCCCCATAACTTCTTGGACGTGTTATACCAGAAACATGCGAAGCTATTATGATTTTCTTCATGAAGAATACTTAAAAGTATGAATAAGAACACTATTATTAAAAGAAACAATCGTACTTATTTATTTTTGTAAATTATAAATTCTTTCATACATTTGAGAATCAACATTATGGTCACACAAATAACATTATAATCTTTTTATTTATTTCTTAGAAACCAAGAAATTTTCTAAAAAAAATTGAGAGATCAATATCATCATTCCCATTTTATTGAGACTGATTGTGATGGCTCAGTCAAGTTTGACATTAGACTTGTCAAAGTTGAAAGAACTTGTCAAAAGTGACAAAGCTACCAATATGGCCGTGTGTCTTTTTTAAATTATCGGCGGCAAAGGAATACGCCATTCAATCCTCATAACGACAAAAATGTCAATGAGAAATTTAAAAATGTCATATATTAAAACTAAACGAGCTAAAAATTAATTTGGTGGTTCGTTGATCCTTGGAAACTGGACTATCAAAAAATATATAAAAAGCACATGTCTAAAAAATTTGGCCTTGCCCATTGCATATACTGTAATACACCGTGATATGACTTTTGAAGTACATAGAGCGAAGTTTTTACTTTGAATTTAGTATAAGGGGTTTGAATTTTGTATTATATATTCCTTGGGAAAGTTGTCAAGTTTCACGGTATAAATACCCATACTTTTCGCTTACGCTTTAAAAGTGCATGGTGTATAATCTCTACTATCTACTTATTCCTCTTTTACTTATTGATATTTGGAATTGATTATTAGTTCATCAATAAAAAAAAATAGAAACCCCATTCTAATATATTATGACCATCGAATAAAGTATGTGGGCTCTTGAACTATAAAATTTATACTCTCTTGAAGTACGACGGGTATCCGTAAGATGTCGTTATAGACGGCGCATATATTATACGTAATAATGTAGAGGTGAGGAAGGTAAGTGGGGGGTGTCAGAATGACGGAATGCTCAAGGCCATTGGCATATGGTAGCCCCTTAATACTATATAATATTTACTAAGACTCATATGCCAAAATAAAAACTTAAATTACAATATTAAGAAATAAAATACATACCTATCGTTATATATATATATATATATATATATATATATATATATGTACTTGTGTCAGCCTATATCGTCTCATTGCAAGGCACAGGCCCCCCTAGTAAATCACTGGGGAGTTTTCGGGCCCTAATCCACCACGGATTGAATCCACCAATTCGCACTAGGCCCGCGGTTTGGATATATATAGGTTATGTGTACTGTGTGGTATACGAGTATAATAAGTAATATATGTTGTATATTTGTCTATTTTGTAATTGTGTGGAAACCAAGCGTGTTAGTTTATTGAGTAAATTTAAGCGATAGGATATTACTCGCCGATGAAACGAAACATCTCCCTTAATTGGGGTTCACCACTTTTGACGAATTTTTACAATTAGCATAATTAGTATTAATTAAGGGTTAATTATCATTTTTTTGGGACAACGACTCGCTATCGACACGGGTCGGAACGGAACAGACTAAACGAGCATCGCGAAAAGTTGGAGCGAAAAGTTGCCAACTTCGGACACGCAGCGATAGTTTGCGTTATCTATCCCTCTATGGTAATATATATGAGTGTGTAGAGCAATAATAAAATATTATTTTTTCACTAAAATCTCAATATGTGAGAAACAGAGGCGATATTAAGAATCCTTTACATAGTCGCTAATGTTTTCTTACTTGCAGCCGTCTCCAGGCATTAATAGATGCGAGCAAAGACAAAGTTGTGGTGGGAGGTCACTACGACCCCAAAGAACGGTTCATAGAGCCCACGATCTTGGCAAACGTAACGGCCACAGACAAGATCATGCACGACGAGATCTTCGGCCCGATACTGCCCATCGTCACCATTGACAACGCTTATGAAGCGATTAAATTCATCAACGAAAGGTAGGTAACATTTTAAATATAACTTTTTAGGTTTTCTCATTTTACGTTTGTGTGTGTGTATACGTGTACAATGTACATAAAATATCGACCAATCGAGCGTTTGCACAAATACCAACTCCTTTGCAGCTCATTATCAACTTATCCCATAAACGGTTAGATAACGCCGACCGCAAATATAACGTTGTAGAATAATGCTAATCGTTCAATTACAACAACGAAAATGAATTTTAAATTTACCGGAATAGCTCCTTTACGAACGCAAAAGAAAGTTTTTAATTGTGCGTATGCTCGATTGCCCAATACTTTACATGCGAGTACATTCGTGTGTATTACTGAGTTCAAAATTTATAATACAATTCCTAAAATCATATTTTGTAATTCAATGTATTTTTTTTAAATAAATATAGTGCAGCAAATCGTGATCAGCAAAAAGATTTTAATAGCTCAAATAAACAATTTAAAAATTACTATGAATGTAATAAGAAATAGCGGGACGTCTATACCATTATTGTCTCCAGAGGACCTAAATCTAACCCACCTCAAATTTGCGGCCATCGATTTGCCGCCCGTCCACTATTTCTATGCTGGTCATTCGCTAATTTCTTATTATTTCTCGTTAAAAGATATTCCAAATAGATTCTACTTGAATCACTGCATCACTATATGATAGTTACACATACGGGTAATCCGATAGACTTGTTGTATTTTGTTGGCAAAAGCAATATTTACTAAATGTGTTTGTGCACGGGCTATTGTTTTATTGGGCTTGAGTGTGAAGTGTGATATTGTACCTGTGTGTTTCTACTCATTATCATTTATAAGTTTTCTGTGGTTATTTTTATGCCATTGTGAAAACAATTTGGATATATTACTATTTATTTCTTACTGGTCAGATATGTAGATAAAAACATGTACCGCGCGTAACCATAAACGATAGATAAATGTAAAGATAAAATCTCTTTTTACTTCTAAAAAATACAACTAAAGTCGGACTTTTTATTCGAGTCGGGGATACGACATGTAGAACTGTCAAACAGTGTGAAATTTTTACGGAGATGACACTTTATTGGCAGTTCTACGTGTCATATCCCTGACTCGGAAAAAAAATCCGACTGTAGTTAGAAATTGGAAAATAATTTTACACAATGATTATATTTATGCGGCGTTTATGAACAGTAGTACTCCACACACGAATCTGAGTCGACTATAGATACCCCTAGTCTGTCATTGTTTTATAAACCTGTAATGTACTTTAAATAATAATAGATGGAAAAAATACACAGAGCATCCCTAATACAGGCGCGGGATAGTCACCATCACGTGGTCATCTAACTCGTTTCTCATAAAAAAAATCAGAAAGAAATGTTCGTATCATTTCGTAAAAAAATAGATTGATATTGTAATGGTATTTTTTTATTATTTTATACCAACTTTTTCTCTAAAATATCATATTTTCAGGCAAGGTAGGTACTACATTTCTTCACGTCCTTGCTAGGTGAAATAATATATTTTTCAAAAACAAAACCTGGCAATCCCCCCTAGTCTCAACTCAATATTTACACACGTGATTAGGTTACAAACATCCAATGGTCGTGAACGTTTTCAGGGAACATCCGTTAGTAATTTACGTGTTCAGCACGCAAAACAACACACAAACCCTGTTCAAAGAACAGACAAGGTCGGGCAGTATCAGTGTTAATGACACGATCATGTTTTATGGCGGTAAGGAAAGCAAATAAGCTTGACTGTGGCTTTTTGCAAAAAAAAAATAATAATTTCAGTTTTAATATTTATTATATTTAATAATTGAATGCAAAAATAAAAAGGTTTCCAGTGGTCAAACTGTTTGAATCGAACGCATAGATAGCTTTCGAAATGGTTCAACTGTATGAGTCGTACACATAGATCGAAAATCTTGACCTGCTACGGTCAAGATGTTCGAGTCATAGATGACTTCCGAAACGGCAAACTGTTTGAGTTAGAAGCATAGAAGGGATCAAAATGTTAGTCAATCACATGGATGACACCTGGGACAGTCAAACTGTTAAAATCAAACGCATAAATGGCTTTTGAGACTGTCAAACTGTTTGAGGCAGACATGGAGGGCACTAAACAAAACTCACTTTACAAAAAAATAATAAAACGGTGTGATAACAAAAAATAAAGTCTGGTAACTGCCAAGTACTTCAAAAATCTGAACTTGTAAGGGGGGGGGGGGGGAATGCTTTTGCTGCTAACGTCTGCCATAATAGATTTAGCGTATGATTGGTTGTGATAATATTTTTACGAATATAGCAACAAACCAATAAACAACAACCATTTCCACATACATACAGTTACAACGGTCTAAGTTGAGCACTACACAGTACTCACTAATTCTATATACAGCATCTCAGCTATCTTTTTCCAGTCGATAAGATTATACGCGCTAGAGGGAGGCGGGCAGTGTTATCTCGTCGCCTTCGCGAATGTGTTGTTGTGCTCAACTTAGCTTGCACGACCTGTACATGTAAACTTAGAACATTATTCTCTTTAGATTTCGTCTGTAGTTGGAGAAAAAATAGATATTTACTTAGAGTTTTGTAATTGTAATGACATAAATTTTACACGGAATTTTGCATTCAATTAATAAAAAAATATTACAAAGTATTGACATACTCAACTTTTTGCAAAAAGCTATATTTCAATAAGGGGGAGGAGGTTTGTAACTGGGTGATTTGGCTAGTGCACCGCTGTCCTTTATCTACATCGCATGTTGAACATGTAAAGTGGCTAAGTAACATAGGCGCAACTACTTGAAGTATATTAGAAACAGTTTCGCAGCATAATGTGTAATTAAAAATCATATTTTTTACACATATCTTGCTGTGAAAAATAGAAACAATATCCGAATATAAAATGGTTTTGTGTAAAAAAACAAATGAGACTAAAATATCCATAAATGTCGACCTTTCAAAATTACCCTCAAAATCATAATCATAATTAACATCATTTAACATGATTTTCAAAATCATAATTTAACATCACATTCTATGCAATATCAAGGGGAACTTCAAGTTTTTGCACAATTCGATTGTTTGTAGTACTGACCAATCGAGTGTTCGAACAAAAATACAAACTGCAGCTCCTTGTCAATTTATTCAATAAACGGCAAAGTGATGGTAACCACAAATCCATCGTTTATTCTTTCAGTTAGTACAACTAATATTAATATTAAAGTCACTATCATAATTTGTTGAAAAATGCAAAAAAAAAGTAATCTGGCGAACGCTCGGTTGTCCAATGAAATGCTTCATTTTTGTGTTTTCCGGTGGCTAGCAATTTTAGCTCTGGTCGGTGACGGTTACTATACATGGTTGCAGAGGTGACGGATTACAAAATAAATTTGATTATATAATTTTTGCTCTGGTCGGTGACGGTTATACTATACATGGTTGCAGAGGTGACGGATTTCAAAATAAAATTGATTATACTAATAACCAACGTATAATAAACTCAATAAATACAATTCTAAATTTAGTCTTAACAGTTTTAAGATATTTTTTATTATGAGTATGCAGTTCGAGTACATAGACATACATTACATAGACTACATACTTTGTATATTAGTTCCCTTTTGCTGCTACAGTCTGCTAATGTAATCATTAAATATAATTCCTAATATGTACTGCATTCAGAATATAATACCTATTAGTAAATGCCACAAAAGAAGAGTCTGAACGAGGTATACCTACCATTTTCCAATCAAAGGAAACACAAACATAGATATATACATACAACTTTAGATTTAAAAATACGTTCATGTCGTGTGAGCTTCTATCTGCTGACTTAACCAGACCAACCAAGAGAAACTCCTATATGCAAATGGTATAAAAGTCCCCATGAACTTGCTCACATCGTAAATACAACCTTTGGAAACTACTCGTATTTAAAGATCACTCTTTTCTGGCATATACTATTTCCATTAAATAATATTTCCCGCTCTGTACAGTATAATAAAGTAACTATATAAAGCATGCAGGTGGTGGTCTAATTTCCTTGTTTTATCCGCCACGTAGTGAGAAGCCGCTAGTGATGTACGTGTTCTCTACCGATAACGACGTAGTGTCGAGCATTGTCGAGAACACCAGTAGCGGAGGGATGTGCGTTAACGATACCGTGATGCAAATGGCAGGTTTGGATCTCAGCTTTAAATTAATTCGGCAACAAATGTAGTGAACACTTACCTAGTTTAACAAACTGCAGTTGTAAATAAAGCTGTATACCGCAGACATTTAGAATTTTATCGGAATAATAGCAACATAATATAACCACTTATTTATATATTTTTAAACAAATAAAAATGTCACGCCTTCGTGCACCGGCTATCTGTGTCTTATTTTCTATTCTACCAAGTAACAACGCATGATTAAGCTACATTGCATTGTCTTTGAATAGTAAGTCTATATTTTACTAGTTTGCTATTTATTATTCAGGGATTGCACCCTTTCTAGTGTTTAAAACTTTTAAAACAGTGTTCAATGCCTAAAAGGTTCATGAAATCATGACCAATCGTTATACGTTAAGCACTTCTTAAAACATAACTTTCAAATGTGTCTATCTTTTGCTGTTATAATAGTTAAAACTTTAGAGAAAACTTGGTCATTTATTCGCTCCTTAAGCCATACGCTCGAACGACTCCTGATACGTGGATTGATTTTTGCGAGTCAAGACTCAAGTTTAAAGTTTGTGGCGAAAGAAACATTCTTAGATAATAAAATATATTTTACAGTCAATGCCTAGCACTGGTTTGATAAATAGTGGTCTAATGTTGATTAAGAACGAAAGGGCTCTTACTAATGTTTCATAAAACTCAATCGGTTTATCCCAGTCGATTTTATTTCATTAATTTATCCCAGTAGAGGAGTCTTTGTTTGCCGGCAGCTCCGCAGGACGGGACTTTAAAGTGAAATTCTAAATTGGTGTATATGATTATGATTAAATAACATTAAAACGCTTTAAACATTAGTTTTATGTTCGTATGAGTGAAACAAAACATTCGGTTCCTACTCATGCTGAAACCGGTTTGAAAATTTAACCGATTTGTAAGTCTCGTTTACTGTGAACTCTCCCTGCACATCTGCATCTGCCTATAATTACTACAACGGGTTTTAATAGTTTTGAATTAAAATTTTATCCAGCACTTTTTATTGCCGCTGACTCCTGAAATTCGGCCCTGCACCCGAGTATATTTATCAAACAAATTCGCTCTTACTGATCACATTTTACAACTACCAACTTTTGGTATTCTTCAAATACTCGCATTTGTCTTTTTCGAGAACGTTCCATCACACACCATGTAACACATTGCAGTTGAGACCCTGCCTTTCGGCGGCGTCGGTAACAGTGGCCTGGGTGCTTACCACGGCAAGGCCACGTTCGACACATTCACTCATAAGAAGAGTTGTCTGATCAAGAATTTCGCAGCCATTGGAGAGAAGCTGGCTTCGTAAGTACTTACAATAACATCAATCTATGTATCCTTAGCTATTGCATATAAGATCTCTCTGTTTTTAACTAAATGTAGGTTTTATTTTAAAGAGAAGAGGCACCTTTTTGTTTTTGCAAAAAAATATTAGTATCTTAACAATCAACCCTAGAATTGTAATTAATTCCTTTTCGAATATTCGTAACCTGAATGCTCACATATCCTAGAGCGGGGTTCAACAGAAACCTTGCGTAGACAACTATACCTACCGTAAATTTTGGTTATTAATTTTATATTTATAAAAAGTAGATCTGATTGAACGTGAGAGAAGAGCGCAACAGTCGAGGGCTAACGTTTGAATCAAACTTGTGAGGGAATTAAATAAATTCCCTTAAAATTTGAAATTGAAAGGAACGGGCTAGTTTAGTAATAGTAATAGTTTAGTAAAGGCCCGTAGTCGAGCTGCCCTCGACTACGCGTGAACTTGTAATTCCCGTTTGAACTCTATAATCGATCTGAATAAAAAGTACCCTAAAGTTAACTTGGCACGTATGCTATAACTAAAGTCTATTTAGTTTCATTAAAATCCGTCCAGTAAACGTGATGCCCGTTCAGACAGACGGACAAAAATTCCAAAACATTCGCACTATATACTACAATCACTATTTTGAAAAATATTTCATGTACAGAGATAGCTCTGATACAATTTTATTGTATAATATGTATACCCGTATACCCCATAGCCGTCTCACCCCCCCACCAAGCCGACCGGGTGGATTTCATTTATGGAAAGCCCAGTTAGAGATGCAGCGCGGGCGGCAACATAGATGTTGAGTCCGGTGTTTTGAAGTCGCACCCTACACTGTCCTTAATCTATAAACATACATATCCACTGCAACCACTACAATAAAGATTACTGCTTAAAATTACCTTCAAAATTGTTTTCTAGTGCTCGCTACCCACCATACTCAGACGGCAATCTCACGTTTATATCGACCCTGATGCGCAAGCGCAACGGTCCCTCGCTCAAGTTCCTGCCGTACTTGTTGGTCTTCGCGCTCGGAGCAGGACTCTCCTACATGATCGTCGCGTGGAATAAGGTAAAGAAATAAAATGGGAAAACGAGGGAAGAGTTTCGTTAAAATTAGGAAAATAATTATTAAATAGGCAGCAGAAAATACTGAATAAGCAGCGAATCGATTACAGTAAATTTAAAGGTAGATTAGTAAACGTCCCGCGAATCAACTTTGTGATGACATTCTTATGGCCGCCACACGTGATCAGTTAAAGTGTGCAGTATGAAAACTGACATTTCAACTGATCGTGTGTGGCCGGTCATTAATCATTTAAAATTATTTATTTCATTTATTCAAAAAATAGGTTTTTTTTTTAATAATAATTGAAAATAAAGAAAGAAGTTTTCATATTTAATATTCATTTTGTATTTTTTACTTGTCGCTTAAATTCAAGTCTTATTAAAATTATCTAATTCGAATAACGCATGACTGTAAGAATGACAACGATATAGTCCATTTGGACAGAGTTCCAAAACACATAAAGCACTCATTGACAATTTAAACATGGGTGCATCCTTTTTTTATTTTCATAATACAAAAAGAGACGCAGCATGATTCAGTAAATACTTAAGAAAACGTCTCTCCGTGCACTTTGAACGACATCAAACGTTATTTTATGATTTCACGTTTACATACATATTTAATAAACAGATTTAAAATGCGTATGTTTCACTTTTTTATATTACTTGACGTTTTGGCTGGGTGAAATCAACCCTGGTCACGAGCAACCATGGTCAGCTCTCGTAGCCATGGTTTGTTTGTTACTGAGCCGAAACGCCGAATAAAATAAAAGAATGGCGATTGCAGGACCAGTGGTATTTGTTTTATTTCTACCGACAGATATATAAATAAATAAAAATAGTTATTTGATAACAATTTAATTTTGATTATGCACTGAGGTACACTGAAATCAACGAGACACGAACTTTGCGTTTGTGTGAGAGCACACTGATAGTGTACGGTGCGTAGTGTAGGGATGTTTCGAATAGCAAAAATCACTATTCGCGAATACAAATACGAATAGTATCTAACCTACTACGCATGCATTTATAAAATTAATAAGTAGTTCAATTTAAAGTTAGTGCTATAAATATTTTTTAGTTCAATCAGTAAGTACTTTTAATCTAGTATTAACCTGACTTTAAATTAAACTATACGTCACTTAGTAATTAAACTGAAAAATCAGATACGTAACTGATTTTCAAATGAATGTTTACTCTTAATATTATTTATTTTTCTATAACACCTATTTTATCTACTATTTATATTGGGCTCTTACTATTCGTACAGTATTCGTTTAGAAAATTACGAATACGAAAACTTAAAAATTGGCGAGTATTCGCCTAAACGAATACAAATATTCGATACATCCCTAGTGCGTTTCATTTCGACAATCGGATTGGACAATTCGTAACCCACTTACACAGATGCAAAGCTCGTGTCTCATTGATTTCACTGTTAGAATTGCTAAGGTCACACGCCTATACAGAGCTATCTTTCAATCTTCAATCTTTCAATTTCTCGAGAACCTGACACATACTGAAACTGACAGGACATAATAATCTCTATAAATAAAAATTAAATGCTGTTCGTTTTTAAGCGCATCTCTTTTTTGTTTTTAAAATGTTCGTAATAGTCCGAATAAGGTTTTTAGGGAAAGAAAAATTGGAAAAGTTGCCCAGAAAATTGGAAAATTCGGGAAAAACTGAAAGTGCTTTTTTCTATGGGATCTTTGTATGAACTAATTGAAATTTGGACAGGACAACGTCTGTCGGGTTAGCTAGTATACAATAAAAAAAATTACTTGTCTATCCAACCCCTATTTATCTGTTTAAACGGGTCTCAACGCACGTGTTTACCTTATTTTACTTGACGTTTCGGTTCAAGTAAATACTTGACGTTATTTATTGAGGATAATTTTTCTGCACCTGTAGATATCCTACTCTTAAGGCCACTATTACACTTGATAAAATCGCGCATTTGTTCGCAAAATTACTCAATTGACATATGTCTTTCCAAACAATTAGTATTTTGTTTCGTGAAATATAACTAAACTCGACATTATCTGAGCAAAAGAACCCATCCCTATTGTCGGTACCGACTTTTTGAATTTATTTAAGATTTTCCTTGTTTCAAGCTTCTGTTTAATATTTGGAAACAAGCTAATTTTAACATCTGATTTTTAAGATAAAAATTGTTATTTTTTAACATCTCACTGTCTAAATTTCTAACTATAATCACTTTGCCTATGTTTCACGGATACAGCGTTTACGAAAAGTCTTTTTCAAATAGACTTTGTTATTAATTAAAATTATAACTATGAATTATTATAATCCACTTTAAAAACGATGTTTTATTATATAAAATATATTTGATAAAAAAAATATTTAATAAAGCGCAAAATTTCTACATTCTGTGGAACGGAACGCATAATCGTAATATCGTGAATAACGCAGTATGCGTGAAACGATTATAGAATCGACAAAAAATAAGGTCCCTTTTCTCAAATAATGTCACAAGCACCTTTAATAATGTAATGGCGGGCTAAATATATATAGTTGCCAAATATGTTACATTTGTGTTATGTTCTGTTACACAAACTGTGAATGAAAACAATGTCTATTGATTGTATTCATTTGCTATAATAATATGTAATATATTTATTATATTTAAATTCAATAAGTAAAATCGTACGTGAAATAGAATTATTTTCATACTAAAACATATTTATGATTGTAAACATGTAATATGTGTAATCTTTACATAGTATAAAACATAGTCGCTTCCCGTCGTCTGTCCCTCTGTATGTACGCTTAGATCTTTTAAACTACGCAACGGATTTTAATGCGGTTTTCATCAATAGATAGAGTGATTCAAGAGGAAGGTTTATACGTATAGTTTAAACCGAAGCGAAGCGAGGGCGGTTCGCTAGTATAATATATGATGTAAATAACATTGCACAATTGTAACATGTCAATAATAAACGTGTCAAAATCATTGGATTTGTTTCATTGTATCAAAACATTCATCATACGTTGAATTCATGGAATTGAAGAATATTTCTCACATAAAATTAAAAATGAGTAAAAAAAATTTAACGGTCCTAAAAATTAAACGAGACAGTCTAAAATGACAGATTGGTAAAAGAAATGCATACAATGTAAAGGCGCCTGGACACGTTACAGAAGGATATTGTAGATATGTACTGGGGTAGATACCTTGTGCTATATAGAATCTAATATTAGTTTGAACTCTTGAAAGGTCCGATTTTTGCCACTATCGCGTTGACTGACCAATGTTCTTCATATCGTGGGAATAAATCGGTAACATAAAATCAACTTTTCAGGGAGACCGTTTATTGTGTTCCCACTTTAAAAGAGATGTGTCATCTTTTTAATTCTGAAATCCGTTTTCTGTAGCTATCGACTATTGAAAGATTTTTTACTGTGAATCCAAAATCATTGATATTTGACTGTAAGTATTTTAAAATTTTACTCTACGTAATAAACCTTGTTATAGGTAATGTTAATTAGAACAAAAAAAGTTAGTTGCATTTTGAATTTTTCGGGTAATACTATTCATTATCATTAAACCAGTAGATAATTAAACAAACCTAATCAACTACACTGGATCGCAAAAATTCCGGGTCGCTAATAAAAACCGTGAATCTCCATAAATTATATACCTAGATCGCTCGAATAAATAATATGTAGTAAGTAGGTTACTAATGCTTGTTCTAAATCTCTAAAGAGGTTTCATTTGTACAAGTTACAGATTTTAAAAAAATTATTCGGCATTTTGAAAAATTTCAAAATTTAAAATTAGGAAAAGAATATTTTTTTCTGCTTTTGTTTCAAACGGAGCTGTCATTATAAATGGTTCCTTGGATCGATCAGAGTATTCAATGCAATATCATGTCGTTATCACCTGAAGAATGTACACGGATTATTACCATGGTACAAGAAGGAAGAAGTCAGCGTAGCACTGCTAGAACAGTAGGAGTATCTTTATCAACGGTCCAAAGAGTACTCCAGCGATTTCAAGAGACCGGCATGAACATCAGGAGACCAGGAAATGGCAGGCCAAGGTGCACAACTACACGAGAAGACCGATTCATCGTGAGCACTATGTTAAGAAATCGACATCTCACGGCTGTTCACGTCCGAAACAGTCTTCAAGAAATTCACTACAACAATGTGAGCTCTAATACGATTCTGCGACGTCTTCGTGAAGCTGATATAAAGCCTTATAGACCAGCAAACGGCCCCAAACTGCTCAGAGAACATCGAGTTGCCAGGTTACGGTTTGCTCGAGAACACATCCGATGGACAGATGAAGATTGGTCCAAGGTTATGTTTTCCGATGAGTCCAGATTTTGTTTATTTACGCACGACGGGAGACGAAGAGTATTTAGACGGCCAGGAGAACGGTATCATCAAGCGTGTTTTGAAGAAAAGGTGCCATTCGGTGGAGGATCAATAATGGTTTGGGCTGGGATATCTTCAGAGGATCGCACGGAGTTAGTGATCATAGAAAACGGTTCTCTGACTGCTGTCAGATACGTAGGAGAGATTTTAAATGAGCATGCTGGTCCATTCTTAGTGAATATGGGTGCAATTTCCATTCTTATCACGCCATTTATTAGCGACCCGGAATTTTTGCGATCCAGTTTATATATTTTCTTAAAAATATCATTTACAACAAGTTTTCGTACAAAACCCTAAATCTATTCATTTTTCTTTAAGTCCGGTAATCCAGTAATCTAGTTCCGGTATTAAAATTCCAGGATGGGTATGTACACACTAACATTATGTGGAAAATTTGGGTATATCGACACCCAAATATTGATAATACTGATTGATAAGTATTGATAATTATTTGACAATATCTTGCATTTATATACGATAGGTCATACTACAACTAAACTGACCAGTGTACAATACGATGGATAAAAACAAATTGGAATTTTGAAAATTATACTTTTTTTTGTCAAATCAGCTTGTCAAACCCCATAAAATTTTCAAATCTGTCATTGTTTTAATTTTCGACGGTAATTTGCAATATACGTGTTTGCGGAAAAATGAATTTAACACGAGAACTTTTTCGTTCATTAATTTTTTTATATGAATTGTTGCGGTCTAAACCAGAAACGAAGTTATGAAAGACTTAAGTTAGCATTTAGTGATGAAGCCCCATCCAGTGCCACTGTTTCGGTGAATTTAAACGTAGTCTTACCCACCTCAGTGACGATATTAGAGAAGGGCGTCCTGCAACAGCAGGGACGGAGGAAAACATCAAAACTATGCTGCTCATGATTGAAGCAGACAAACGAACGACACATCAGCAAATACGATCATCATTAGGTATTGGTATGAGTCAAGTTCAAACTATTTTACAGGTTTCTTACGGGTAAGAAAGCTTTGTGCTACATGGATTCCTCGCAGTTTGAGCGAAGCTCTAGCACACTAGCGTGGAATGGTGTCTCCAAATGCTTGAAAAATTGGACAATGATTAATAATCAAATGCTGTTTTTAATATAGTATCAGGTGATGAAAGCTGGGTCTACTGCTACGAGCATGAAACTTAGAGCCAATCTGCGCAGTGGGTCTCCGAAGAGTTGCCGACGATAGTGTAAAAAGGACGGAATGCTGAAAAGAAATTGATTGCTTCCTTTTGCAGATCAGGCCACTTTGCTACTATAGCTTAAGAAAATAAAAGAACAGTAACTGCGGACTTGTATGTGAACAGCTGCTTGCCTTCTGTTTTGGAAAAAGTCAAAGAACAACGCCCACGAAGTAGAATGATCCTCCATCAAGACAGTGCCACGGCTCACTCCGCCAGACAATGAAGCAATTTTTGAGTACTGTAAATGTAGAGTTATGGGTCATCCGCCATACAGACACGACCTTGCACCCTGTGATTTTTATATATTGCCTAAAATTAAGGATAAACTCAGAGGAATACGTTTTATGAATGCAGAAGAGGCAGTAACGACCTTCCAAACGGCTGTTCAAGAGGTGCTTAAAGAAGGATGGGCAGAATGCTTTACACAATGATTTCATCGCGTAAAAAAGTGTATCGATGTCGCGGAGAATACTTCGAAAAGCAATAAAACAACTATCTTTATATCTGATTTCATTCTTGAGATTCTCTAGTGACAAAAAAGAAATAAAGATTCCCTCGACTTGACGAGGACATCCTTAGTTATTTAAAGTAATTTAAAAATAGCTTTCTTTGTTGATCATGATTTGCTGCTTATTTAAATGCAAGCCGTTTGTTTGTTTATTAGTCGTATATTTGTCGAATTCGTAACAAATTCAGTCCGTCTGCCTTCCGACAAAATTCCTCCTTTAAGTTTTTCCAATTTTCTCAGTCGTGTGTCAATCTGGTACATGTACTACCCCCACACCCTCACACCCCATATTAACCATCAACGTTAATGGTAGCTGTAAACAAATTGGTACTATTGTGTACTATTATATTTTATATAGTAATTAGTATAATTTGGTGCACCACAAGCGCTGAGGAACAGCGTAAGGTTTCAAGGCCATACCTTCCCCATGCATAAGAGGGTGCACGAGGCGGCCTATTTCCGCCAGTGGACTGTAGTGGACTAAATCGTTTATTGCATTTACCACAATAAAAAAATATCAGCATAGAATATTGGAATGATGACTTGGACAAGTTTTTCTGTGGTGGCTGATTGAGAAAAGCCTAAGAAACTGTATGGTAGCGAAGTGCGGCGGAGGCCTATATCTATCAATGTATAAACAGGCTGATGATACAATGTTCTACGTATTATGTAGATTGTTAATTATAAATTTTACTTATTCACGTGATTTATTAACGATAGCGTTAAGTATAATGATAATTATACTGATTTAATAAATGAAGCTTATCTTATTATATTTATGTATATATCAATCCTTGCATACTAATAAAAATTAATTACTTTCTCTTGCAGATGACTTGGGAGAACAATTAAACGTCTGTCTGGGAATGGCTAATAAACCTACGGTAGATTAAGAATATCGCAATAATACTATGTGATAATTGCTTTATATAATTGGTATAAGAGGGATGTTAACTTTTTCATATTTCATTTAAATTACGCCTATTTTAACATAAGAATTAACTTTTAACTGACCCTTTGTGGAACACATAAAATATCTACTAATTTAGTTGTAATATCAAATGAACCTTCATTAAATTGAAAATTATATTTAATATAATCAATATTTTATTGAAGTCAATTACATCTAAATAATTTGACAAACCTTAAACCAAAAAAAGTTATGTATAAAGTTAAAAGCGACAAGATTCTAATGAATGTTAGGGAAGACGTTTATGTGTTAACAATTGGACCAAACATTAATATTTTAAGGGGATTTGTTTGGATTTATAAATAAGTTAAATACATGTCTCAATGAGATAAACATGTAAAGAGGGGAAATATTGTTGCCATTTAAAAGTACTTGAGATATTACATTCAATGTGAATCGTTATTTTGTGTACTGAAACTAATTGGAATTCATTGCGCGCCAACACATGTCTGTCAATTGACTGACATTTCAAGATTGCCACCGTTAGTATAAATGAAACATAACACAGGAAAAAAGCAGCAAATAAAAACTTTAGGCTCAATTCTGTTTTGAATATGTCACTTATGTTTGAGTTTCATACTAGTTTCTAGTAAAAAAAAAAACAAAGTATCATTAGTTTTTTTCTGATCATGCCACGTTTCATTTGATAGACTCTTCTAGTTATTTTTCTTGTCACATTCATTTAAAGTCTTTTACATATACGGCGTATGTATATTTTTTATGCATTTATTTTACGTAATAACCACAAAGGTTTTAAGTTTTTAAATATTTTAATGTATGCATAAAACAGTAGAAATTTGAACCACAGAAAATTTAAGAATCGTTATGTCAATAAAACCAAGAACGCATTCCGATGTCAACTTTGGGGGATAATTGTTAGGTAGAGTCTGGGAAAAGTGGCAAATGAAAGTTGAAATGGGAGCAGCGCGGCAAATTGAAAAGGAAAAATAACAGACTACACTTATCATTGAAAATGGTTAGAAAAATAGTTTTCTTGAATTCAATAATAAAATTAGCCCAGCTAAGCCAATCCAAATGCTAGTGATAACCTATTAATTGATCTTTTAATGTGCCGCATTTTTCCAGTCTCAACTTTCATTTGCCAGACTGTCAGAAATATCATTAAAAAATATAATATTTTAAAGTTTATTAATGTTACTTGCCACTTGTTACGGTTATGCATTATGTTCTAGTTATCTACACTATTTTTTTAGATACTGGTATTGTCAATTTTTAAAATTTTTGGAAAATTTGTGTGGTATCCGTTAAATATACGAGGTTATAAGAAAAAAAAATAGCAATCTCTCGATAATCAAATCCCGACATGATAACATTGATAACGATAACTTCAATTCTACTTTTTTTTTAAAAAACCTGTAACGTTTTTAATGAAATCTCTGATAAATTGATAAAATTTACAAAATTGCCAAAATTGCCAAGCAGAATATTGTAAATACATCGTAAACCATGTACGCGAATGATCAAAGCACCTAGCATCCAGACCAATACCCTTATAAAAATCATAAACACTCCACTGTCTGTCTGTACGTAACTACAAATTTATATTTTCTTTTTTGTTGAATTACATGTCGAGATGTAACCCTGTATAACGAATTCAAAAATGACAAATGAGTCAAACAAATATCGTTTAGTTTTCTTATTATTAAAATAGGTACTACGCTTTATATTTCGTTTGAAGCAAATACGAACTTGTATTTTTGTACCAATCCAGTCTGCACATAATAGTTAGGGAGCTGGTGGCAGAATTTTCTAAATGTTTGCTACACGCGGAAAGTAGTGAAAATTTATTTATAACAAACATTAATGACCGCGTGTGACATTAGGTTATCGCTGCTTTGTCAAAATCAAAACAGCTCATTGAAAATGTAAAAAAATTAGGGTGCATCAGTCATTTGCTCGCATCTGACATTTGTTCTAACACATATTTCTTAGTCTAACATTGGTATAAATTCAATATCCAGACGTGTATGTTTCTGCATTAATGAGTAATTAATTTTTATTTCTAAATATATAAATATATGAAAATTTAAATAATTTGCTCGTCAATCAAATTGATATGGAAATAATTATTAATAAAATAACAAGAATAATGTCTCTACCACCTTTATACTGCTGCGTTTAGAAATGAAAAAAAATAAGTTCTTGAACATTCGCTCGCGTCTGGCGTTTGGGCGAATGATTCTATTATATGTAAAAACTATAAATATTACCAAGTCTGGCGTTAATATTGCTGTTTTCTTAAAGCCAGACGTTTTTTAATAATTATCACCAAAAATATCCTAATTGTTTTTGGTGAAAAATAGATTATTTAACAGTTATTATTTTGTATATCGTAAATGCAAAGTGTTTATATAATAGATAGCCGGTCACTAATACTGAGTATGCTTCCGAAGAAAGTGATGATATATATAATTAACATAATACATATGAACAGAAAATAGATAATGTTTACAAAAGCATCATTTACATTTTTTTTGTTAGATCTAATAATTAATACGCATTTTTTTCTTTTTTTTTTAAAGTAATTTACAAATATCTCAAAAAATCAGTGGCATACACGACTGGCAATAATATTTTATTTGTTCTATGAATAAAAACCAACACATTAAAAAAATACGACGAGCAAATGATTTAATAGAGCATTTTTTATATGTTTATAATTATTACTGTAAAAAACGCAGCGAGCTGGACGTCTGACAGTGGTATTTCTGGTATCGAGGTACCTAATTCAATGCAATAAATAAATGGCCGACAATGGCCGGCTGCGACCCGAGGTATTTTTGCAATTTCGAAAATAATTTATTCAAAAAATCAGCAACATCGGAGTTTGAATCTTTTTATCCCTACTCTTATCCTCTAAGACTTTCATACCTATAATTCTTAACGACGAGCAAATCATATACCTAAATTGCTACCAGCTCCCTAACGATAACACGCTATTGTCACTTGAAATTAAATTGCCATTTAATTTAATGATTGTTAGAATTTGTGTCTGTGCGTTTGTGCGCGCTAATCTTAGAAACGGCTTAACTGATTTGGGTGCGGTTTTCACTAATGTATTGTGGTAAGCTTCACGTAAAATTTAGTGTTTGTTTTATTTCAATCAGTTCATAAATTAAAAAGTTATATCAATTTAAAGAATCACGTCGAACATTTGTTCGATAAAAAACAAGCTATAAGAAATAATGTGTGTGATCGTTTTTGAAAATACCAAATACCCCTAAGAAGGTAAAGACTGTGTTTATAAACTAAAGTCCACGCGGACGGAGTCGCGGGCAACAGCTAGTTACTCAATAAAGTACAAATTAATCCTCTTATTTTAATACTAAGAAAAACAAAAATAAAATCCGGTAGCCGAACAAATTAATATCACGCAAAGTCTATCATTGTTACTTAAATAGCTCTGAAAAATAACTGAATATCTTGCATCTGCTTATTTTTAAGGCAGGAATAGGAACGACAATTTTGTTTTCTATCTATTGTTATAAGATTGGAATATATCCAACGTTGCTTAAGTGTAAAATGGGAACAATTTTATGGTGCATATTTTATTTTAATAAAAAGTATAAATATGTATATTGTTTTATTTATTTATGTTAATATATTAAAAATTATCTGGCGTCTACGCACACTTGGAACCCAATTCGTTATACGAGTACATTTTCTAGATACTGGGCAAATAAGAGTTGAGACTGAAATTCGTCGCAAATTTAATAAAATAGCCTGTTTGATATCCTAGCATACGCTAGGTTAATTCTATGATTGATTTCAAGCATCAAAATTATCTTTTCCAACTGTTTGGAGTGATTTCTCTTTTAATTTGCCGCCCTCTTCCAGTCTTAACTTTCATTTGCCAGACTACTACAATAACTAGTGTTACAAAAATAAACGTTAGGCTCCTGATTGAGTATTAAAGGTCCAATCTTAGACTCGAGTGTTAAGGTGTAAAGCTCGAGATAACGATTAAGGTTCATTATCGCTGACTGACCTAACGTTCGAACACCACTTCGTGTTCGTGACGTATGCAGCGCACTAGATACACCGTGGCCCCCTACGTGACCTCACTTCTTCAGTGCGATTTCGAACGGAGAACGTGACGGGTACACTCACGGAACACTAATTATAAAAAATAACGTAAACAACAGTGCATTTTCGGGTACCGAACTAGCAGATACATATAAGACAATAATTATAAAATCACTAAACTATAAAAATAAATAACTTTTACTTTAAGTTACAAAACTCTTTCAACCTCTCATAATATAAGTGTTGGTCACAACCCCTACATCTAAAGGGTGTATTTTTTAGAGGTATAGAACTTTAATTTGGCAACACTGTTTTAACTGGCGGCCATTTTGTCAGCTGTCAAGTGATTTGTGTTTAGTTTGGTTTGGCATTTCAACATGAATAGACTGACGCCTGAACAACGCTTCCAAATTGTGCAAATTTATTTTGAAAATAATGGTTCTGTTCGAAACACGTATCGCGCACTACGTCCATTTTACGGTCAACATAATCGTCCATCAGAGCAATTAATTCGACTAACTATGGACCGTTTTCGCACCACGTTTACTCTAAATGATAATACGCATCTACAGAGACGTCGTACAGTGCGTACAGAAGAAGCCATTGCTGCTGTAGAGCGTAGCGTAGAGGAAGACCGGAATCAGTCTATCCGCCATCGTGCACAGGAATTGGATATGTGTCCATCCACTTTATGGAAGATTTTGCGGAAAGATCTTGGTTTGCGTGCTTACAAAATCCAACTCGTGCAAGAATTGAAGCCACGCGATCACCTAGCAAGGCGTAGATTCGGTGAATGGGCCCAAAACAAGATTGCCGTTGATCCCGATTTTCATAAGAGAATTTTGTTTAACGATGAAGCTCACTTTTGGTTGAATGGCTACGTCAATAAACAAAACTGCCGTATTTGTAGTGAAGATAATCCTCAAGTCTATGTTGAGACACCGTTACATCCAGAAAAACTGACTGTTTGGTGTGCTTTATGGGCTGGTGGAATCATTGGTCCGTACTTCTTTAAAAACGATGCTGGCCAGAACGTTACAGTCAATGGTGACCCCTATAGAGCCATGATTACTGACTTTTTCGTTCCTCAATTGAACAACCATGATGTGCAGGAGCTGTGGTTTCAACTAGACGGCGTAACATGTCACACAGCTCGTGCCACAATTGATTTACTGAAGGAAACGTTTGGTAACCGCATAATTTCACGTTCCGGACCCGTGAATTGGCCTCCAAGATCGTGCGATTTAACGCCGCTAGACTATTTTCTGTGGGGATATGTGAAGTCGCTAGTCTACGCCGATAAGCCCGAAACGATCGACCACTTGGAGGACAACATTTGCCGCGTTATTGCCGATATACGGCCACAAACGTTGGAAAAAGTTATTGAAAATTGGACTTCCAGATTGGATTACGTCCGAGCCAGCCGTGGCGGTCATATGCCAGAAATCATATTTAAATTATAATGCCAAAAGATTATCTTTTGAATAAAGTCAATTTCATGTCAATTTTAAAAATTCACCTTGTTTTATTCCATTTCAAAGTTCTATACCTCTAAAAAAACACCCTTTATATTTTTATGGTCCTTCAAACTTATGGAGCTCGCAAGTTTCGCAGACAGTGGGCAAGCATGGTCAGGTTTAAACAATGACCATTAAGAATTGAACAAAAAAAACGTGTGCGGTCAGGAAGGAAGATCCTCACGCATTTTTTTAAACTCCGAATGTAATTCACGCATCCGTATACTTTCATTTTCAGGCATGTTATAACCATAATCTTAGTAAACTCTAAAAACAATCGATGTATTGCAAATATCGATGTATTTTTCAATATATTATTCTAACATCGATGTCACTATGCGATATATTACATCGAAAAACAACGATATGAATCAACGATGGCGATGTAGTCGAATCGGATATTTTCGTTTCGGATCGAGCGAGGCATGATTTACCGAGAGAGAACTAGCGATCGGTCCGCTACCGAAATTTACCGAATACCGACGAACTGACACGATCGCGAGAATCGCGACCATACCGTGTCCGAGCGAGAGAAAGACGTATCGAGGGGGTAAAAATCTTACGTGACGTTACATTTTCTCTCGAATTACACCTACCGCATGCCGCGTAAAGAAAGGAACTTCGTTCCAAGGATCTTCGTGATCCAAAAAATGCGTGAGGATCTTAGTTCCTGACGGGGGTCCCCTGACCGCACACGTTTTTGTCATATAAACGTTACCTTCCCCTAAATATTGTTGTTTGAATGATCTCAAACAAAGACAAACTAAATTGTTAGTTAATTTACAAGTTATTTACCAAAATCTTTGAGGCCACCGATACACAGGTAAATATAATGTTCGATATTGTGCAACGGTGTCTTCTTTCCAGTTGACGGCTTAGTTAGCGAGTTCACTGTATCGCTTCAAAATTCTGCGGTAAAGATTATTTTTGATCGTGTAGATAGAAGATGGCCGTTACTTGCATAACTTATGTAATTAAATTACAACGAGTTGAGTGACTTTGTCGCGCAGTAGTGAATTTAGGTCAACGAATAATTTATTTTCCGATAGAACAAAATCACATCTAGCTAGAGTTTCGACAAGTAGCAGGACCTCGTGGTAGTGACGGCATCACGTCGATGACGACGAAGATCACTTCGGGGTCACCAGTTTGGAGACTAAGACGCAGTGGTTGGAGAATAAAAGGGTTGTTTATTAAATCAATTATTAAATATAATTATTGTTAAGTCGTTGTTTATTTATTTACTAATCACGATCACACGAATGTGAGTCGAGTATATGTACACCTAGACTAGCTAGACTATCGCCGCTCTGTGATAGCTCGCCCCACGTGGTGGTTTATTGTCCGAAACCCCCCACAGTGGTTTACTAGGAGAGGCCTGTGCCCTGCAGTGGGACGTTATAGGCTGATACAAATATATAATTAACTATTATTTATGGATATTTGCTATTACTTTTACTTGATAATAGCAATCGAAAAGTTCTTATCTATATATTAGGTACATATAATAAAATTGTGACAGGCCGATGTCAGTACATTATTGATATTGAAAAATAACTAATCTTTATTAGAGCAACAGAAGTCAAAACAACAGTTTTTAGAAATTTTGTCTGTCTGTATGTTTGTACACGCATCACGCAGAAACTACTGCATGGAATTGAATGCAGTTTTCACCGATGTATTGCTAGAGGTCCAACTTAAAATATAGGCTCCATTTCACCGCAGGAAAATATCTTATTCCGATTGTTTTAAATTAAACCGAAGCGAAGTGAGGGCGGGTCGCTAGTAAATAAATGAAAACTCGGTAGGTGCAAGTAGTGAATTAATTATGTACTTATTTATTATGCGTATTATCATTATTAGAATATTAATAATAAACAAAAGGTAAATCACAGTCTTTCAGTGCATTTTTTTGTTATTTTGTTATTTGTTACTTATCATTTACCTACTTCTATAATGTAGATATTTGCTGAGATTTAGACTGTGATGAATGTAGGTGCATGTGTGGTGCTGATGGACTGATAATGTGATTTGGCTTCTGTTTATTATTAATATTCTAATTTTTTTTTTTTTTTTTTTATAGTCTAGTGGGCGGACGAGCAGGCGGTCCCACGTGATGGTAAGTGTTACCGCCGCCGATGGACACCAGCAACACCAGGGGGTATGCGGGCGCGCCGCCGACCTTGCAAAGTCCTATAGCTCGATGTAGGCTTGGAGATAATAAAAAGTGTGTTCACTTGACGGGAGTTATTTTAATAACTGCAATATATGGCGTAGATACACTTGTTTTATATTTGAACTGTAATACGTTTTTTTTAGGAATGGTTAAATTTTTGTGGTTCTAGTGGCCTTTCAAGTGCTACCGGACATGTAGGTACCTATGTGTGGACGCAGGGCCGTCTTTACCAGGGGGTGCAAGGGGTGCGGTGCACCCCGGGCGCCCCGCGCCCGGGGGCGCCTGTCGAGCGCTGAATTCAGTGCCGGCTTTACCTATGGTGCAGGGGGTGCGGTGCACACGGGCGCAGGGTCTTAGGGGGCGCCGAGCGCCGCTCGCGACACCTCCAAAGAGTTCAAAACGCCTACTAGAGGGCGCCCTGCACCCGGGCGCTACATGAGCTAGAGCCGGCGCTGTGTGGACGTATATGTGAGAGGCCACTACATATTAATTATATATGTCTAGCATTATAAATACAAAGTTTTTATTTTTTATAAGAACTTTTCTATTGCTGTGGGCAAAATGGAATAGAAAATATCCGTAAATAATATCATATACCTACGTAAATAAATGAACTGTACATAACAATTTTTTGTTTCCGAGGACGATGGGAATTGTATTGTGCCATCGTCCCCCGTTTTCACCGGAGACGAGGCATTTTATCCCATCCGGCCCCGGCACTGATAAATCAAAACCAACACGGAAAAGACGATATTCGGCGACAGACCGCCACGCGCCTGTACATTGTATTATTTCTGGAGTATGTATTACAGTGTTTTGTTTTCAATAAATAGACCCTACTCAATAATTTTAAAAAACATTCATTGTTCATTCTTAAATACATAAATAAATCTACAAAAATACCTAAAGTTCAAAACCTTCATCATTTTCAAAGGTGTTCTTTGTCTATAGATTTCTGCAGCTCACGTTTTCCTTTTTTTTTTCTCCTTTTGAATTATCAATCTAGCTTGATATTTCTACTGCTATTGCAACTTTTTGTAATTTTCATAAGGTTGGAGCCATCACCAGTAAAAAGCTCGGTGTACTGAACAGAGCGAAACAGTATTTCACTCCGGGACAACTTTTGTTGCTTTTTATAGCTCAAATTAGACTCCTCGTGGAGTACTGTTCACATCTTTGAACCGGTGCACCGAAATACCAGCTGGACCCTTTTGACTCCGTCCAACGACGTGCTGTCGGAACTGTCAACATTCATAGAATGTTGGCTAGAACTCTCATAGAACATATTCATAGAACTCTCACGGGTAGTCTAGAATTGTTTGGCATCCGAAGAGATGTTGCGTCTCTGCGTTTCCTACCGCCTTTATATTATGGAATATTCTGAAGAACTATTCAAATTGATGCCAACTTTGGGCTTTTACCATTGCAGCGCTTATCATCGTCGTGCAGTTCACACGCGAATGACCTAAATACCCTGGAATTAAAAATTTTAGTTTATCATTTTCCTAAGCAACTCCTAACTAGTCTTGACTTACTTCGACGAGACTGTACATTGACAGAATACATTCTAGACTAAAATTGTTTATTGTGTCTTCACACAATTAACTTAAGCTTTCATAAGCTGTGAATAGGATTTTGCAAGGTTGGCGCGTGGCGCAACTGCATAGCCCCTGGTGTCTAAAAGTCTAAACATCCAGATCAAAACTTAAAAAATTGTTACAATCTGTCACTATCACTGTCAAAGTTGATACCATGACGTGTAATGTGAGTTAACTGATTGCGCACGCAGACTTATTTTTTTTTTTAAATTTGTTCTAACTAATTGAGCAGTGAGTCACTAGGACATAAAAAAATATAACCGGCGCTTATTAATGCTCAGAAGAAAATACAATGGCGCGAGCTAGATGCATAGCATTTATCACGATATTGAAAATAATTAATTAATGTAGTATGGACAATAATAAATCATATTATTGATTATTTCTGTTTTATTTATTTACGCAAACAACGTCATTTAGCTGAATATAAAATATTGTCCACGTTCGAGAAAATAAAAACTCAAGTGCTCCTAAGCATTGTTTTGCTTTTGAACATTAATCTGCGTCAAATGGAAGATCGTCAAAGAATGAAATGTCACACAAATATTTTGATTCTGGCAAGTTTTTCTTAAGAAGTGGTTTCCATTTTTAAATTCTATAAGATTTCTACTGACCTACGTCCACTTTATAAGACAAGAAATAATATAAAAATAACCTAAAAGTAAAACAATTACTTACATTGATACTAATTTCTATTTTTAATATTCAAGGTTAGTAATATATTTTTAAATATTGCAATACTCTCTTACGAACGAAAGTGCTTGTGATGAGCAAAGACGATTAACTAGTGTCGTTAAGCCAATATTTTGCAGAAATTAGCCAGAATCTTCAGGTATCTACAAAAATAATAAATAACCACCCTCGCATGTGAGGGTACTATGTGGTGGTGCTGTTCTTCTTCCGCTAGCTCAGGTGCTTATTCACATTTGAGGGCTTGTCTAACTACTCCCTACCCATGTTCCTATACGGCGGCCATATTTATAAGTCATGAAAGGCGTTGACGCTCCATAAATAATTATTTGCGTTGTATTATTTTACAGGACCGATGGCTGCTATACGCAAAAAGTTAGTGATCGTCGGTGACGGTGCGTGTGGTAAAACATGCCTGCTAATCGTGTTTAGTAAAGATCAGTTCCCGGAAGTGTACGTGCCGACAGTGTTCGAAAATTACGTCGCCGACATCGAAGTGGACGGCAAGCAGGTGGAGCTCGCGCTGTGGGATACGGCCGGTCAAGAGGACTACGACCGGCTGCGACCGCTCTCGTACCCCGATACCGACGTGATCCTCATGTGCTTCTCGGTGGACTCGCCCGACTCGCTCGAGAACATCCCGGAGAAGTGGACGCCCGAGGTGAAGCATTTCTGCCCGAATGTGCCCATTATCCTTGTAGGCAACAAGAAGGACCTGCGCAACGACCCGGCCACCATTAACGAGCTGCGCAAGATGAAACAGGAACCGGTGAAGCCGCAGGAGGGCCGCGCCATGGCCGAGAAGATCAACGCCTTCGCGTACCTCGAATGTTCCGCCAAGAGCAAGGAGGGTGTGCGCGAGGTATTCGAGACGGCCACGCGCGCCGCTCTTCAGGTCAAGAAGAAGAAGAAGACCAGGTGTTCTCTCCTCTAAGTGTGCTCGCGTCTCGAACTCTCGTTTATGAATGGTTCGCATACTGCCTGAACACTTAAGTTTGATACGAGTCTGCAGCAGTCGCGACATCGGCCACACAGTGCTTCCTCCCGATACTGACAGCTGACGCGATGTTGCGACGCGCGTTGCACGCACACCCACTCAGTATTCGTGTGGCTACACTTTCACAATTGGTACTTGTATATTTTATAGATTATCTATAAAGGATAAGCGTAAATGCCTTAACAAAATATGTAGTCGGGGCGATCGTGCACCTACCACTTTCGGTGGGTGAACTTAAATTTTTGTGCTATTCTATAGTGTTATTATCAAAGTAGCATCTCTTCCACATATAGTTTATACTTGACCAGTGTTGTCTTACTGAGACTCGATTATTTAGTTTTGGTATTTTAATTTTTTTCAATAAAATAGTTATGTATATTAATTGTGTAGGAAGTTTATCTGTCATGGAGCGCGAGCCCCACTAACTCAGCAAGTGCCTGTGAGCCGGGCATGTCTCTGAGACGTCTGCTCCGGCTTTGTGTAGGGCAGTCTATTGTAATCTGTTGTTTGTGTGAAATTTTAACTTCCCATAAGGTTACATTGCATGCTGATATAATTTATTGGTAATAAAGGAACCCTCCATGTTTTAACCAATTCTTTTCTAG
This sequence comes from Sesia bembeciformis, assembly GCA_943735995.1. Classification (NCBI taxonomy): domain Eukaryota; kingdom Metazoa; phylum Arthropoda; class Insecta; order Lepidoptera; family Sesiidae; genus Sesia; species Sesia bembeciformis. The sequence goes on from OX031043.1 coordinate 11,211,031, forward strand.
ACTCTTTTTGACTTTTATAAAAATTTAATACAGCATTTATAAATCAAAGGTTTAGGATGGGGATTATTAAGTGAAAATCAATCTTCTATGTTATTAATTTTATTAGTGATTTTAATGCCGGGTTCACAGGATTCAATTTTTGTGGATCGACTTTTACTTTCAACAAAACAAGAGTTTTGAGATTTCAACATTATCAAAATAGTGTTCAATGTTTCAATTCATTAGTCGGTTAACAAAAGTTGAGTGTGTGAGCCCGCCATAAGTACAAAATTACATCAAATATTTATATATATGGATTAACGTAATTAGACTTCCTTTTATAATTTAAGATATTTTGGATCTATGCCAATTACAAATTTATTAACTAAATTACAAAGGTTTCAATTTAGGAGATCCTTGACATTTAAACTAATTAATTATATTTATGTTACCTAGATGGCAAAACTTGTAACACCAGCTAACACAATAGTTAGGGAGCTGATAGCAGAAACTTTTAAATAATTTGCTTATGTGCCAGACATAGTAGTGAAAATCTATTTATAAGAAATTAATGACCACTTCCATTATGGTATCCCCACCTTATCAATTAACAACTCATTGAATATGTAAAAAAAATGGTCCATAAGTCATATGCTTTCATCTGTCATTTGTTTTAACTTCTATTTCTTAATCTAACATTGATATAAATAATGAATACCTTATGTTTATTCTGATAAACGAAAATTTAAATAATTTGCTTGTCAATCAAATTTATATGGAAATAATTATTATTAGGTTATAAAAAATAAAGAATTTCTGGCACATTCATAGTGCTGCGTTTAGGAAGGAAATAAATTTAAAATTGCAAAAAAAAATTAAGTATTTACTAAATTATTTGCTCGTCTGGCTTTTTTCGGAATGATTCTATTATATGTAAAAACTGAATATTAAACAAGCCAGACGTCATCATCACCAAAAATAATAATATAATTATTTTTGTTGAAAAATACATTAACTACTTTCATTTTGCATATTGTAAATGCAGTGTTTATGTAATAGATAACCAATACATTTTAATGCGTATGCTTCTGAAAAAAGTGATATTTAATTGCAGAAAATAAATAGTTTTTATAAAAAATAACGTAAATGGTTTTTGTAATTATTTTTATTAGATTTAGAAGTTAATATAATACATAAAACATATGAACAGAAAATAAATAATGTTTACATTTACGTTTTTTTTTGTTAGATCTAAAAGTTAACACGCATTAATTTATAATACGCATTTACAAAAGTAATTTACAAATATTTCAAAAAATCAATAACGGCTAATAATTTCTTGTTCTAAGGATAAAAATCAATGTTTTATAATTATAAATTTAAAAAACAGCAAGCTGGACGCATGGTAATGATATTTCTGGTATCTAGGTACCTAATTTAATGCAATAGATAAGTGCCAGATCAGATAGGAGCAAATGACATGTTAATAATTTATTTAAAAAATCAGCTGCGACATGCTAGCTTCAATCCTTTTTTTCCCTAGTTGTATCCTCTAAGACTTTCATACCTATAATTCTTAACGACGAGCAAATACCTAAATTGCGACCAGCTCCCTAACTAAATACAAGATATAGGCATACCAGCAGTAATGGGTGCTCGCCTATTACACAATGATAATTGAATCCGTTCATCTTTTGTAGCCACCCCTAAAACTAAACAAAATAAAAGGTCAATTCTCTGAATGTTTATATTTTGACTGATTACAAAGGTTTCAATTTTGACATTTTGAGTAGTTGCAGCGGATTGAATCGCCTTCGCGGTGCGAACATTAGCTGACGCTGACTGTAGCGCGTGGCGGTGCGGTAGGGCACGCTTGCGGCCGCTACTGCATGCCGCTCCTGCCCGCGCAACTCCGGCACCCAGTCCGCATATACCACCGTATCTACCGACGCCAGCTTCTCCGCCGGTGTCGGCGTAATCACATACAAAACCCCTTTCTCGTAATCAATTGCCCGAACCAAACCTGTAAACATAAATGTAAATGTAGGCACTTCACTTATTATCAGTTTTAATCGACGCTCATTTTATTATTATAGCACGTTCGTTCATTGATAGCGCAAATATTTTACGATTATTCGACGGACGTATCTCCGTCCTCAGTTGCATCATGTTTGACTCATTTAGGTATTTTTAACTACAAGGCAAGATATTATATTTGTTTGTGTTAACATGTATAAAGAGACTTCAATGAAACTGTCAGTCATATTCTGACGATATACAATTTTACTGAATAAACATAAGTTGTAATTACATTTAAAATTTTTGATTTCTGTACGTCTTAAGAAATGAGTGTACAATGCATAATGTAATGAGTAATTAACATGAAAGTCCATTATGGGAATGTTTACCGTGGCCGTGACACAGCAGCGGCTTATCTGTGAGGACAAACACTTTGCCACCACTTTTATCTTTTGCGTGTTGACACAGAGCTACCACTTTTCCATTCAGCACCTTTGCTACCACATCTCGATGTATTCTTACCGTTGCAGCTACATTCAGGTTACTTAGCTTCACCCTAGAACAAAAATTAATAAAGTTAAAATACCGATCACTGCCTCCGCAACGTTAGCGGTAGGTTTAGTGTGAATAGCCTATTCGTTACCTATAGTGTGAATATCAAATTCTAGTCGGGGAAAACACCACTCAATTAAATTCCCTTTAATACTATAAGCGTACAAAACCTAGAAATGAGGAAAACAATCATAGACCTTGAGAAGTGTTTGTAGTCATTGACCAGAATATGAGTAGAGGCCTATCAATGAGTCAATGACGTATTACCAGCGATGACGTCATCGCCTAATGATAAACCGACTGATGAGTTGTATTGTATATACACTCAAGCATTTTCAGTCATATGGTGACAATTAGGAATGATAACTGCTTATAATTGATTAATTTGCAGTTTTGTGAGTCACACTACGTGGAAAATATAAATTTGTATTTATAGTTCTTATATCATTCATTATTCACTGTTATAGTGACTTTTTTGTCATAGTTTCCCATTTCAGACAAAGATGGCGGTAAGGAGTACTAATATGTGCATTTCTTTCAAATATTCTCAATGATTTTATCAGTTCAGTGGCTCATATCAAAATGAAATGGAATGATAATTTCGAACATAAATATTTTGATATTGAATTGTTAGCCATCATTTTGTCATTGAATTGTAATCCATAAAATTGTAAGTACTAAATTAAAATTACATAAATTTATTTCTATATTATTAATTATTTCTTATTAATTAAAACAACATTATGTATTTCTATATGAAGAAGGCTGCAGACAGCCATTTGGCGGTAAATACATGGACATCTACGATAGATGCCAACATTTGTCGAGAGTGGCACGCACCCGAATACGCCGCCAATATTTGGAGATTTACGGAATTGAATTTGGGTGAAGGATGGTGGAGAATAAGGATCATAATTATGTGCCTATATTTTTTTTTTTATGTTTTCTATTCTTTAATTTAAACTGCACCTACGATCCTTTTTCTGTATAATCTGGTGGTTGATTGGTAGCAAATGCCGCCTTATGGCATTAGGTCCACCTGCTGTACATATAATTGTGAAATGAATTTTTAAATTCGAATACCACCGACTTGAGGATGAAATTTAACGCTGCCTCGAGGTGCAGTAAGAAGATCATTGTCAGAGCAAAGAATGAGCACATCCGCCAGAATTGGCGATCGACTAACTACCTGTACTTCTGGAAGCCGAGCTTTCTGGTCGCTCGCCGAGGCTGCTGAAGGTAACTTCTGTCAGTCGTCACTCCCACCACTGCGGAAACTCGATGGGTCACTGGCCCATGGGGCGAAGGAGAAAGCCGATCTCCTGGGCTGTCTCTTTGCCTCAAACTCGACTCTAGACGATAGGTGCCTCACCACCGTCTATCTCGAGACGTACTAGCTCCATGCCGGAAATCTGTTTCACCCAGCGTGAAGTCCGGCGTGCTCTAGCATCTCTTGATATCCGAAAGTCTAGTGGGCCAGATGGTATTCCTGCGGTGGTGCTTAAATTTTGCGCTCCCGAGTTGTTCCCGGTGCTCACGCGACTCTTTTAAAACACCGCTGGCGTCACGCTCACAGTAGAGGCGAGGCTCTGGCTGTAGGCCTAGACATTGCGAAAGCTTTTGACCGGGTATGGCACAAATCGCTGCTTTCCATGTTACCATCTTTCGGGATACCCGCGGGAGTATGCGAATGGGTTGCCAGTTTCCTGACTGGACGGAGCATCAGAGTCGTTAACGATGGTAGCTGCTCCGACACCATATCTATTAACGCTGGCGTCCCCAACTCTGTTCCTTCTGCATATCAACGACCTGTTGCAAATTGGTGGCATATGTTGCTATGCAGATGACGGTACTGGAGACGCCTTGTACAGGGGCCGCGCCAACATCCCTCGGGCCGAAGTGGGTGAGAGTCACACCAGGATTGTGTCTGAAATCGAAGACTATAGATCTAGGCTCGATTTGTTTTTTTTTTTTGAACCTAGTGGATTTCAACCCCAGTAAGACGCAAGTCTGTGCATTCACTGCTAAAAAAACCCTTTTTGTCGTAGCACCTCTTAAGATCTCGGAGAGTATCAGAATCCTTGGTGTCCAGCAAAGTCGAATTTAGGGGTCATCTGGAAAATAAGGCCAAAATGGCCTCCAAAAAGCTTGGTGTGCTGAACAGAGCGAAGCGGTACTTCACCCCTGGGCAACTCCTTATGCTTTACAAAGCTCAAGTGAGGACCCATATGGATTATTGCTCTCATATCTGGGCCGGCGCACCGAAATACCAATTGGACCCATTTGACTCCATCCAACGACGTGGTGTTCGTATTGTCGACGATCCCACTCTCACGGGCGGTTTAGAATCCCTCAGCAGTCGGAGAGACGTTGCGTCTCTCTGTGTGTTCTACCGCCTGTACAATGGGGAATGCTCTGAAGAATTGTTTAATATAATTCCCACCTCGGGTTTCTACAACCGCACCTCCCGTCACAGAATTGCGGTCCATCCGCATTTCCTCGATACGGAGGTGTCGCGCACTGTTCGGTCCAAAAATTGTTTTATACCGCGAACCCGTAGACTGTGGAACGAACTGCCTCAAGAGGTCTTTCCATTAAGCTACAATATGGGGTTCTTCAAGAGAGCTGTGAATAGGATTTTGCAAGGTCGGCGGCGCGTCCGCATACCCCCATGGTGTTGCTGGTGTCCATGGGCGGCGGTAACACTTACCATCACGTGGGACCGCTTGCTCGTCCGCCCACTAGTATATAATATATATATATATATATAAACAGGTACAGACGGTCTACGTGATGGCAATTAGTTACCGACGCCGGTGAGCACCTGCATCAGAGGGAAGAAATGGATCCACCTACATGATGGCAATTAAACAGTTTATGAATTGGACAATGCGGGACGTTTCCTTGTTGAGGAAGTGCGATTTCATGAAAAGAGTTGTTGGTCTATTGATGAAAACTTAAAAAAAACAAAAATATTCTATCTTGTAGCCCTGTGGTGTCGGTCGGCTTTACAATATAATCACTCCACCTCTTCCCTAAGTATAGTAAGAAGTGATTAAGGGATAACAAAGCTGCTCCCAAAAGCCCTGAGGAACTAGATCACCTCTAAAAGAATGGACTTACCTACGGGCCCGTGTTCCATTTTAAAGCATAACATTATCTTGTCCATGAGGCACATGTCGAACAGTGGACAAAAAGAGCTGGTTATGTACTATCTCAGATAATAATAATATATACTCTTTATTGCATACAAATATGTGCACAAAATGACAGAATACAATAGGCAACCTTAGGATAGAGAAAAATAAAAAAGATATAGGTAGTGCAAAATGACCGAAATCCACAGAATGTGGATCATGTTCAATATATACCTACCAACAATATCGATAATAAATATAGTATAATAAATAAATTAATAATATATAAAAACATACATATCTACATCTACACTGCACTACACTGCACCCAATATCAATTCGCACATCATAATCATATGCAGAAATGACGAATTTCCTTTGTATCTAACATAATAGAGATCTAATAGAGTGGAAACAAGTACTCACTCATAAGGTGTGATCCCCAGTAGGCCTGGTCCGCTATGAGTTTCCATTAGCTCACCAAAGTAGGCCAGAAAATTGAGGTACCTTTCGTCTCTTGGCACCAAAGAAAAACCTTTCTTTGCCTCTGTGTCTGCACTGTCTAACACATAAAACGTGTAATCCAAGTCATAAGGGCAGTCAATATTTAGAAATAAGCGATTATTTTGATACTTGCTAATGTATACATCTTTCAAAGTATGTGGGTCGAAATGTACACTAAAGCCTTTCTTTTCGTTCTTAGAATCAATTTGCACGAGGAATGTTGGTTTAATGAGGAGTATTATTAGCGTCATGAACGTGAGACCCATTGCGTTGGTCATTCCCATAGTGTTAACAATCCAAGGCATCTTTTCGTAATTTGCACAGGTGGAACAGTAAGTGATTAGTTCATTGATGGCCATCGCGTAACGCTTGGGGTTATCCATTGTGCTTATCATGCCAATGTTCAACATCCTGAAATTAAGTATTCCATACAGTGATGATATTGGTAATACACAACTTGTTACACAGATTGTCTGAACTATTCCTGAAAGCTTGAAATCATGGATTCCATTCACGATTCTGGTGTCATTGACATGAAAATTTTATTAATATTTTTTTGCAAATTAGTTTTATCAAATTTCCTAATAATTCTGCAAAGCAGAATTATTCGGGCACCCTATAGACGAAGTAACTGGATGGTCGAAACTAGACACCATAATAGATTATGGTATATTATCCATACTAGAGATGAAACGGATAGATGTTGTGCCGGATACCGGATATTCGGCCAACCTTGAAGCCGGATAGCCGAATATCCGGCCGGATAGTCGAGTGGCGACTCGTTACAAGAGTGAATCACTAAGCGATCGGGCGGACTCGGGTGATTTCGGGCCCTTTCGTTTATGAGTGGCATTAGCGCTTTATTGTCTTCTTGAATTGATTGCAAATACGATCATAAGAGGTTATGAAAAAACGTGTTCTTGTTGTCTGAGTTTGTGGTCATTTTATTAGTGTTTTTTTCTATAAATTTAAAGTAAGGTACCGAAGAAAAATGTCTTCGATAAGAAAAAGATCACCTTTATGGAAATATTTTGATATAAAAAGTAACGATCAAAAGTTTGCTATTTGTTCGTTATGTAATGTTAAAATTTCTCGTGGTGGGGAAGGAAAAAAGGCAGGTATGTACCAAACAAAACTAGTTTCTCTTTTTATATGTGTTTAATTATTTGATGGACTTTATCACAGATCGAACGAATTATTAAATGTTGTGGTTAGGTAAATAAGTTGAACAGGTGTAAGTTAAGTACATTACGTTTCAAAAATGCATACCGCGGTTCGGACTGGTAATTAGTTAACTTGTAGCTATCTTGAAACTGATAAATTCTTCAAAAAAAAATAATAATGGGTTTATTTATTATTTAATGGTCCTTCAGAATTTTGGTAATTATTTCTGCTTTTGCACTTCTCTTTATTTTATACCACTTTTGTATAAGACAAAATATATTTTTATGAAAACTTTCATCGTTTGTCGTGTTTCATCATATGCACTGCACTTTTAATTTAAAGTCGATCGAATTTACAAGTCAAGTTAGTAGGTAACATAGTTTTGTTAACGATATAACCTACACTCGTATTTTCGTTTTCTAGGTACTAGTGCCATGAAGAATCATCTAAAAACAAAACATCCTGATGAATTTAGTACACTGAATATTAATATAGATTTAGCCAATGCCGAGCCAACTACAATTGCGTTAGCTAACCTGGGGACAAGTTCTTCGAAAAATATGCAATTGAGCTTGAAAGAATCATTCGAAAGAAAATCACTTTGGGACGTTAATGATCCAAAAGCCAAGAAATATCATTATTTAATAGCAGAAATGATTGCACTTGACAACGAGCCATTATCCATAGTAGAAAGAACCGGATTCAACAGACTCCTAGAACAAGCTTTACCCCGCTATAAATTGCCAAGCCGTACGTTTATTACTCAAAAAATTATTCCTGACATCTATGACAGAATTTATGAGAAAATCAAAAGTAACATTGCAGGTGCTCCTGCAATTTCGGTGACATCTGACATATGGACTTGCTTACATAATAACGCCAGCTTCCTGAGCTTCACAGCCCATTGGTTATCTTCTGATTTCAAACTAGAACACGGAGTTCTTGCAATGAAGCCCTTCTCAGGTACACACACAGGAGAAAATATAGCAAAGGAGCTTAATGCTGTCGCGGACCGCTGGGATATTGAACATGATAAAATACATTTACTGATTCATGATAGTGGGGCCAATATGGTGAAGGGCGTTCGATTAGCTGAGTACGACTCGGCTAGATGCTTCATACATACGCTCCAGAGAGCTATAACCGAGTCACTCAAAGTCCAACCTGAAGTAACAACAATGATTGCTGCTGGTAGACGGCTTGTTACGCACTTTAACCACTCGGGTTTAGCTCAAGAAAAACTACTGGCGATTAAAAAAGAGTTAAATTTACCCGAGCATCAATTGGTTCAAGATATTAATACAAGGTGGAATTCCACCTTTTATATGATAGAACGTCTATTAGAACAAAAGCGGGCCTTATCGTTATATGTTGCTGATCATGATAAACTCACCAATTTGACTCACCAACAGTGGTGTTTGATGGAGCAATGTATCAAATTACTGAAACCCTTTGAAGAAATAACCAAATTAACAAGTTCTGGTTTGTCCTGCGTATCAGAAGTGATACCACACGTTGCAGCCCTAAAAAAGTATTTAGACAAAGATGAAACTAAGCAAAGAACACCTGATTTACCAAACATGAGGGTCTCATTGAGAGCAGAATTAGAAAGTCGTTTCAACTTCTTAAATCAAGACTACAACTACTTGGTTGCAACTTACCTGGACCCCAGATTTAAAACAAACTTTTTGGGTATTATTGAAGCGGAAAGAGCTCGCCAGAACATTCTATTGGAATTCATGAAAATGTCTTGCGAAGAAACCTCCAACAGCAGTTCATGTTCATCGCCAGTCAAAAAAAGTAGAAGAGAAGAGTCGGCTGTATCTTGCGAAGCTCATGATACCTTTTGGGATTGCTTTAATGAGGTAGCGACAGAAAATGACACTAGTCAATGTCACGATCAAGGAAAAAACGCAATGGCGTGTGAAATTGATTCTTATCTGAATTCAGTGCGCATTGGTCGCGATCGTGATCCTTATATTTGGTGGTCAGCTAATGCTGTACAATACCCAAACTTAACGAAGTTTACTAGAGTTTATCTTTCAGCGCCCTGCAGCAGTGTATATAGCGAAAGACTTTTTTCGGAAGCTGGCCTTGTATACGAAGACAAGCGAAACCGTCTGTTGCCTTTTAACGCAGAGAAATTGGTATTTATTAATCATAATTTGCCCTTAGTGCAGTTTGAGTATTATTTTTTTTGTTTTGTTATTAAAAATTCATGAGTCTCTATGTTAAATAAAGTGCCTTCAATCTTTATGTCGTATTTATTTGAAATCCGGTATCCGGCCGGATACTCGTTTCTTATCCGGTATTCGGCCGGATTTAAAATTTGAGCCGGATAGGCCGGTTACCGGATAGTTACCGAATATCCGTTTCATCTCTAATCCATACCTGCAGGTGAAATCTTACCAAACACGATCAACTTTAATAATTAATTTAGTTCATACGTAAGTCATGTCATCGTAATACAGATGGCCTCAGCTAACTACTGCCACCAATGGACATACATCACAAGTCTTATGTAAGGGACCAAATTATTTGAACTGTGATTTTTTTTAATAAGTTATAATCAGCTTAATAATGACATGGAAAGCTGGGAAAAGTAATGTAATTTTCCCAGCTTACCCTAACTTACTCTAATAAAGGTTTAAGTATGAAGATAAAAATTCAGCTTTAGTTTTACTTAGAAATTATACCAACTTGTCTGGTGTCCTCAAATGTGTGAAGTTAGGCCCCAGTAGTGGTTTATCAACAACAGTTACAGATATGTTCCCGGCCACAGTGAACTCGCATTGTCCTGGGTCCAAGTCTATCACCAGTACAGGGCCTTGTTCCAGCAGTCGATTTACATAGTATTGGACGAATGTTGACTTGCCCACTCGTTTGCCTCCACACACTATCCCTCTACTTTGGTTATCTAAAAAATATGTTGCAATTACCTTTTTTGGATAACTTATCACAAAAACTACTTATTTAGATTTCCTGAGAAAAACCTTACTCAAAATAACTAAATACTTACGAAGTCCACATCTCACAATTCTATTCCAAATTACATTTTCATTAAAGCTTTTCCTTGGCCTGGTTGAATACAGGGAGCATCCTAAATAATCAGATGCTTTCTTGAGTGGGCCATATATATTTTTAGCTTGTTTTGAAAACAGATCTGCAGTTGTAAAATAGTCTTGAACAAAGCTCATTTTGCGGCATATGAGAGGTTGTATGCTTAAAACCCCATCGTGTTCACCAATTGTAGTAACAATCTCCTCTGCTTCCATTACAGAGAGACCTAAGCCTGTCAATTTTCCAAATAACCCGCAATATGCATTCTGATTTTCAACAGTTCTCAGGCATTGCGCATAGCTGTAGTTAGGTGCATATATTTCACAAGGTTGATTTTTAAGAGTGTATCCCTGAACCTCCACAGTTCCACCTAAACATTCAACTTTGACATTACCATGTATGAATATTTCAGCATTATATTTCATAACAAAAATACAGCAATTTTTGCCATAGAATACTTTTATAGGATTTATAAAATCAGTGTTTGCATCTGTGGAGGCTTCTTTTTCCGAAGTGATCTCTGTTTGTAATGTTTCATCACATACTTTATTAATTGAGCTATCTGTACTTGACATAGAATTAATTATACTCTCGTTAAATACATCTGTGCTAGCATTTATATCAGTTATGTCAAAACTAACATCCATTGTTGCATTCATATCCTGGTCTGAACTAGCCTCTACCTCTTCAATGTGTACTTTGTTAACTTCACATTCTACAGAGAAAAATCCTGAATTTTCTGTGGATAATTTGACATCTTGACTTACACCAGGAATATTTCTCATTGTAGAATGTTTGTAATCCCCCAAAATTTCACTAAAGCTCTGTTCTTCCATCTCAGTAGCTTTCACAGAAACAAATGGTGGTGAATCAATTGATTCAATGTTACCCTTATTTGAACTGTTAGGCAATAAAATTAAGGAATCTTCTAAACTTTCTACATCCATTGTTTCAAATTCTTCATCTTCTGAAAGATTTAGTTCATATTCTTCTCCCTGATTCTCTTTTGTTAGGGCCTCATCTATTTCAATATAACATTTCTCTTCTTTCAGCAGTTTTCTTATATCTGTCTTTTCTTGCACCTTTTGCTTTCTTTTAATTTCTTTAAGTATTTTTGATGCTAATGCTCCATCAGCATCGAATGGCATGTCTTCTTCAGACTCATTATCTGTTGATGTTTCAAATACACTGTTTGTCATTGACATTGTACTTGCATCTAAAGATTTAAGTTTACAGCCATTACGGAGGTTATAAGAATCTATATCTGACAAAACATCATCATTGTCTTCTGAAGTTGATAAAGATTGAGGAGAGCCATCACCTCTATGTGGGTCTTCATAATGAATTGTTTTAGCACCACTTTGCTTACTGTCTCCACTTAAGTTTGAGATGTTGAAATCTGATTCATTTTCTCTATCATTAATAGACCCAATGGGTTCTCGTCGGTCATTTGGCCCATCATCACTTAAGTCCAGTAAAGTATCAGCCTTTGAAGTATCACCCTCATTGTCAGAATTTGTCAAATTCAAATCGGAAAACCCACTCACTGACGAGGAGCCCTCGATATCATATATACTAGCAGAATGCTTTATGATTTCATTATCACTCTGTTTATAGCCATACAACATTTTTTTCAGTTGACCCTTAACTTTTTTCTGTGACTTTTTCGATTTTTCGATTTTGAAAAGCTCCATTTTATATCTTTACTTATTGCATAAATTATACTTCAAAATTATTGAGCAGAATAGCAGGGGCGCCGAATTCACGTCGTGACGATTACGATTTTACTGAAAAATCACGAATTTTGAAACATTTTTATTAGCATAATCAATATTTTTCCTTCATTTCATATACAAATTTTATTCGATTCTAATCAGTTGCGATACTTACCAAATTGAATTTTAATAAAGAGGAACAGAAAAGTTGGACAAACAGGTGGGTGTTTCAATTGACATTCACATTTGACAGCTGTCAAATGTCAATAACTGCGTATTTATAGAGAGGGCTATACAATTCAGGGCCAGAATGTATCCACATTTTTGACATTAACAAAAAATAATGCCGTACATACTCATGAGTCCAAACCATTTACAATACTTGTGTTTTTAAGTTCGATCTTAGTGAACTGCATCTATATTATATAATAAATATAACCATGCTCTCTGACGAAAATTGACAAAGCGAATAATGTAACAATAAACCCCACGTACCCATTAGGCTAGTGGTCCCCGATTAAACCTTAAGACTTTTTGGCGGGAACCCGAGTAGTTTTTCTTTGATTATTGTAAAAAATGTGTATTAGGCGTTGTGGTTTAAAATAATGATAGTGATAATGAAATGTGAGCGTGGGGATGTGTTTCGTGCGCATTCTGCCCTCAATAAACCTACTATAGGTCTACCAGAATCTCATGGCATAAAAAAAATAAAAAATAGTGATTTTCATATGGCAATGTCAATTGTCACCTGTCAAATCAAAGTACGAGATTTGTCAACCGCTGCTGAGATTTTGTGATATCTTCTTGACACTTAGTTGTGAAAAAGCCACTTCGATCTCAAGCGAGAAATATTGTTTTCAATGTGTATCGTAAAATAAGGGAAGAAGAAGGCGTAAATCAAACTCAATCTGATTTTAAAGCGCGTCGTATAGTTGACCGGTAAGTTGGACTGAGTTGTTTTGATACTTTTAGTTTATTTTATATTTTTCTTACTTAATAGGGGTTTCCAGTACTACTATACGGCGAATCGTAGGTGAGGGCACATCGAATGATGGTGTATTTTCCACGCCTGGTAAAAAGAGGAGAGGGCGGAAGAAGAAAATCAACTTGGACACTTTCGATTTAGAGTTGATTAGGAATAAAGTAAATTAATTCTATACAGTTCGGAAGGAAATTCCAACAGTAATGAAACTGTTACAAATTCTTCGACAAGATATTGATTTCAACGGAGGTAGAGAATCATTGAGGTAAGAAAAATATTAAGTAATAATCCCTCTCACTCACTCGTAAGAGGAGGCCTGTGCCCTGCAGTGGGACGTATATAGACTGATGATGATGATGATGAATGACTAAGCTATCGTTTGAGTAACATGATAAATTTTATTATTTTTTACAGACTTATACTTAAGGAGATTGGTTTTGAATATGTTAAATGCCAATCGAAAAGGACCATTTTGATGGAGAGAGATAACATAAAACTACAAAGATACAAGTTTTTGAAGCGTATAAACGAAAACCGCGAAGCTGAAGAGCATAATAAATTGGATGTGATTTATTTAGATGAGACTTACATTCACGGTTCATGTTCTGTGAACAAGTGCTGGCAAAGCAAAGATATTGCAGGTCCATCTAAAAGTATTTCACTTGGAGCGAGGTGGAACATTGTAAACGCTGGTGGAGAAAATGGCTTTGTACCAAATTGTTGTCTGGTGTACAGGTCAACAAGTGTATCTGCTGACTATCACCACGATATGAATAAGGACAATTTTACAAAATGGGTGACAGAGAAGCTAATTCCAAATCTGACAAGTTATGGATAATTGTTATGGATAATGCTAGTTATCATTCCGTACGGATGAACAAACCGCCCACACAAGCCAATCGTATCGCTGATATAAAAGAATGGCTTCGTGCAAATGATGTACATTATGAAGATCTTTGGCGTAAATGTCAACTACTTGAAGTAGTGAAACAAAACATGTCTGCGCCCTTATATGAGATAGATAGATGAAGTATTAAAATCGCACGGTCACGAAGTTTTAAGGCTCCCACCTTATCATTGCACATTGAATCCCATAGAAATGATTTGGGGTATAATGAAGCAAAAAGTTGCTGATAAAAATGTAAATAGGCCTGCAGCAAGTGACATTAAATTATTAACAGAAGAAGCTTTCTCACAAATTGGTGCAGAGGAATGGCGAAAATGTTGTGAACATGTAAAGAAAATTGAAAACGATTTCATCGAGCAAGATAGAATAATTGAAATGCTGGAAGAGCGATTTATAATAAATATCTCTTTATCTTCATCATCTGATGAAGAACAAGAAATGCAAGTGGAGTTCTTGGAATTGTTTTCTAGTTCTGAATGAGGTGTTAAGTTAGTAGTATGATTTAAATGATATATAATAAATTAGTACATAAAGTAATATATGATTGATTTATTTTTCATGACATATTTTCCTATGTTAAGAACCCGATGTATAACAACATTCTTCATACGCATACCTAATATATTTCATGTTCATTAATACTAGACATAAATAAAAATTAAACAGTATCAAGGTCGTTTAATCCAATTTCCCCAGTATTGCACACAACAAATTTTTATTTCCCCATTTGCCATGAGATTCCGGTAGACCTCTATCGCTTCACTGACTACTTCGACGTGACTGGACATTACAGGATACGTTTTAAACTGAAATTATTTATTACGAAGGAAACTTGACATTGGCAGAACATTAGGTACGTACATGTCATACGAACTCTTTTAATACAAAGATCTATTTAGGTTGTGTAATATAATACATGGTCCATTGCTTTTTATATCATACTTTTTTACGTAAGTGTACATATTTACTGAAATATTTTGATGTGTCAATATCTTTGGAATTTCATCTAGGTCTTTGCAACAGGTGGTTTTGACAATTCTGGTGGCAATCATGTTAAGATTACGTAAAGATTAAGCGATTTGGGGGTGGTCCTGCTAAATTCAGCTTATGCTATATAGTAGGGCCACCAAAACGGGCTTATTAAAACTTTTAAACGGAGATTTAATTCTGCTTTTTTAAGACTAAGTATCAGCATATTAAAAAAACAGCTGTTAAATATTCCGTGAGGTTAATTTCTAAAACTATTAACTTCACTATACAAGTTCCATTGCTTTATTTTCTCGATGACAGCTGACACACAGTGGTCGATATAACTTTGTTCTAGCGTCAACGCCTAAAACTCCGAACAAAAATTAGGCACCAAGACGTCATATTTCATTAACAAGGTCACGTCAGCCAGAAAGCAATTTTAGGGATGTAGTTATCGATAAACGTAACACGATAACATCCGATATTTTTTTACAAAATGTAAGAAACTAAACTATTGCCGGATACTTTTGTACAAATTTATTAACTAATATTATATTTCATTACAAGATGTTACACGTGTTAATTCTTGATTGATAATGCCAACTTCTTTAAAATTTTCAAAGCTGTTGTAAAATAAGTAGGTATAGGTAGGTACTCGACAATGAAACGAAATAATTATAATGACAGGTAATCTTTATTTATTTATTTTAATCAAAATCTGATGAATCGTCACTGTCACTCGATGAGCTCTCCCCAACATTTATTATAAGTTCCTGTACTTCTATATTATCAAATGCCACATGAATTTCCCAATCCGACGCTATAATGTTTTGGGTTCTTCTCACAATTTTTTCCCAGTTTTCGGCAGTTACTTCCGCACATGCATTTTTTAATAAATCTAACATCTTGTTTGCCGTAAAAGGGGGATGGGTATTATTTCGAGCGGCGTGTCCTTTGATTTGTGCCCATATTAGTTCTATAGCATTGTACTGGCAATGATACGGCGGAAGTCGAAGAACCCAATGACCACATTCGGCAGCTATTTCGTCGATAACATATATTTTAGGGTGGCTTTTATTCGATTTTAAAATATTCACTAATTGTACTTTTAATAAAGTATTATCCACATTTTCGCCATGACGTTGGAGCCAGTCAATTATCTCTTGTTTTTTATTGGCCTGCGTCGGCATTTTATCAATTTGTCTGGAGTGATATGTAGCGTTGTCCATAATAATTATCGACGGTTCTTCCAGAGATTGCACCATTTCTTTAAACCATCCTTCGTAAATCTCCGCGTTCATTTCTTCGTGGTAGTCCACTGTTTTCTTGGATTTAAAGGCCAGTAAAGCATCTGACATGAATCCTTTCGTAGACCCTGCATGGCATATGATGAGGCGTTCACCTTTTCCCATTGGCACTGAACTAGTGGAAGCGACGGTGTCGTCAGTCCAGTTCTTAGATACTGTGTGGTTTGCATTTAACCAAGTCTCGTCAGTGAAAATAACATTTGACCAATCTGATATCTTTTTGGCTTCGCTCAAAAATTCGCAGCGAGCCATAGCAACGTCGTGACGCTCCATCAATATTTTACGTTTGTCCGATTTTTTATAACAAAATCCAATTTCTTTCAAAACCAAGCTTAATGACGATTTTTGGCCATGGAACAAACCACATTCACGTAAAGAAACAACAAGTTTTTTAAGTGTTGGAATTTCTTTGCGCAAGTAATAGTTATAGTCGGAATTATAATTCGATTCCACATTTGACATTAGCTACTGTCATTTTGTAAAATAATGATACCACATATAATAGTGTAGTGATGAACACAAAAATCGATAAACAATCGCGATTTATGTTTATGTAATCATAATATTGGTGTGCCAATTAAAGACTAAATTATTGATTTTTATTTAAATAAATACATAATTATTCATAACAATTATTTATTAATTAGTAACCGCTGCTTTATTTTATAAAAAGTTAATATTTTTGTTTTTTTTTATATTAAAAACAAAACTTATAATAAAAGAGCCTAGATAGTTTTCTGTATTGGCAACCCGTGCGCGCTCGTGCAGCTATCGCCATTTTGTTTATCTTGTCATTCGGCTTCATTCTCCTAGTCTGACTGCACGAATATCTCGTTTCATTGCGAATCGATATTTTGTTATTTTGTTGGGTTTTTGTTAAAGTTTTGTTACGTTGTGTTTGTTGTTACGTTTATAGTTTTTTGTGAACTTTGAGTGAATCTATTTGTTTTGGTTTTCCATCAAAATGGATCCTCCGCCAAGTACATCACAAAAAGACGTGGATGTTTTCTTGTCTCCAAGAAAAAAACGTCCACGAAAAGCTTTCACTGTTACTGAAAAAGTAATGATCCGCAACGCATATAAGTATGTACGTGAAAAATGAAACTTCTGCGCAATTGGAGGCCTTTGAAGTTGTGGAAGAAAATGAATGTATGAACAAAGTTGCTCACATATTGGGAATAACCTCACGCTCTGTTTGTAACGTTTTGAAGGAAGTAAATAAAGGTGCGCCGCCAACTCCCCCTAAAAAAACTGGACCAAAGCGAAGTTTCAAAGATAAAATTGATGAATTTACATTCTCCGCAATACGACGAATAGTTCATCAGTTCTTTTACCGAAATGAACCTCCAACCATTGCAAAGGTTAGTCAATCAGTCAGACAGTATTATTTTATACCTACATCTTTTATATATAAGTAATGATTCCAAACTATTATAAAATTTACTATTTCAGATTTTACAAGTGATGAACGATGATCCAGAAATGCCCAAGGTTTCCAAAGACACCCTCAGAAAAATTTTGAAGCATCTTAATTTTAAATTTGTTGCATGGTCACGCAAGAGCACACTTATTGATCGAAATGATATAATAACATGGCGCCAGCGTTACTTGCGATCTATATGTCAGTTTCGACGAGAAGGGAGACATATATATTATCAAGATGAAACTTGGGTTAACGCAGGTAAGGCTAACATTTTGAATTAATATACATTTACATTAAATTTAATAGTAATATTGAATGTTCATGTACTATATGTGATTTAAGGTCATACTGTAAAAAAAACTTGGGTGGACAAGCAAGTCACATCATCTCGTCAAGCGTTTTTGGAGGGACTGACCACTGGATTAAAAAACCCATCTGGAAAAGGCAAACGTCTCATAATTAGCCATATAGGTAGTGAAGAAGGCTTCCTGGAAGAGGGGCTCATGATTTTTGAAGCAAAGAAAAATTGTGAAGATTACCATGATGAGATGAATGCAGTTTGTTTTGAGGAGTGGTTCGCTGGAGTCTTACCAAAATTAAGACCAAACTCAATTGTGGTGATGGATAATGCACCTTACCACTCCCGAAAATTGGAAACGGCACCAAAAATGAGCTGGAAAAAAGCTGCCATTCAAGACTGGCTTTTAAATAAAAATATTCATTACGAACCAGATATGGTTAAAGCTACGCTTTTAGAACTGATTCCACATAACGAGTCTTTTAATAAGTACGCTGTAGACGAAATGGCAGCACAACATGGGATCACGGTTTTAAGACTGCCCCCTTACCATTGCGAGCTGAACCCTATCGAATTGATATGGGCTCAGGTAAAGGGGCATGTAGCTCAAAATAATAAAACCTTCAAATTGACAGACGTGAGAAATTTATTTGAGGAAGGCATTCAAAAAATTACGGCCACCGAATGGTCTAAATGCGTATCCCATGTTGTCAAAGAAGAGGAAAAAATGAGTAGGCTAGATATGTTAATTGACAATATCACAGACACATTTATAATAAATGTTACAAAAAGTGACAGCGATAGCGATAGCGATGACGGCGACGATTTATAAAATAAAATATTACCATAATACATCTATTTGTTTTATTTCTCATGTTCCTTCATGATCACATTTATTTATTTATTTCACACACAATTATTAAAGAAAACTCTCAGATCCGTAATAAAATTAATCGTCATAACTAAATTATCCGTTCACAAATATTTAATTTCCTGATATACTTAGTTTACGAGAATAAAATTATAAACGAGAAGAATCGATCCGGAAATATTCCATTTCCGTATCGAATAATTTCGCAACGTTACAATTTAGTACTTGTCATAACGTTGCAACACTGAAATTGTCAAATCTGGAATTGAATTAAAATTCCGACTTTAGTCATATATATGACGGCGAATAGCGTCAGCGTCGAAGTTGTCAACCGATGTCACACGACGTGGTTGGCGTTTTTTCTTCGGCGTACGAAGCTTATTTTCCTGCATGCCGCTTGTACCGTAAGCTTCGGTAGTAATTTTTGAAACAGTAGGTCCACTAATTCCTAATGCGGCCGCAACACGCTCTCGCACTTGCGACAGTGGTAATAGCGGGCCACCATTTTGATACTCTGCTTCAAAGTAATTACGAACCTTGATCACCAGTTCTCTCGCCTGCCTTTTCAGAAAAGATCCTTTCGGCATTTTGATATTTGACAGCTGGGCATCAATCAACACGGAGGAACACAAAATACACAACGTAACGTATGGGTAATGTGAAAAAACTCAGCGAACAGAAATGTAGTGACTAGCACGACCGTCTTGTTGCGAGTGACAGATTAAAACAAACACAAAATGGCGGTGGGCCATTGAGTGTTCCCACCTTGAAAAAATATATTTGAATGTTTTTGTTGTATTTGTCTTTGTTCAAAATATAATAAATATATGCGATCGATATCATTACTTATTTGGTCACACAACACTATAACTATCAAATTAGAACTGTCATCGAGAAAATAAAGAAATGGAAATACTATAATTTCTAAAACTATTAACTTCACTAATTCAGCTTTTACTATCTGTTTTGCAGTGACAGCCTGTAAGATGTTTATGGCCATTGATAACATTATTCGATATGGCATACTACAAATTTCACTTTTCTCTACATAAGGGAAAGGTAATAAAAAGCACAAATAATAATTACGATGTATTTATATTTTCAACTCCTGACAACTTGCGAGATAAATAAATTCCATGATTGTATTTCACAGACAATACAGTTCGTACGAATGTTACAATAATAAACTACATCGGGCGCAAAGGGAAGCGTTTCTGGACGAAAAGTTTCCATTTACCACCTGATTATAAATTGACTTGAGATTGTGCAACGAAAATTGATTAAATTTGTGGCACAATATCAAGTCTAGATGAAAATAACTACAGCTACAGTAGCACTTAGCCCAAACTTGTACCAGCAACAGTCAACTGGGCGTTAGAGCGAGACGAAATGTCCTTTGAAACTGGCAACATGTGCCAAAATGCAGTAAAATGACGTCACGCAGCTGAAAGTAAGGTATTTGATATTTTTAAATACATATTAGTATTATTTAATCACTCAAGCAATTGACATTTGATCTTTTATTGTTTGATTTTCCTTTGTCCCCTTTTGTACCGAAAACGCCTGAATGGTATAACTTAATCGATCCTGAAATCGGAATATCTTAAAAAAATACCAATCATATTAAGTAACTAGTTAGAAAAGGATTGCACCATTACATCCATCCACACACGACTGACGAAAAGGCATTCTCAAACATTCACAAACTTGTATCTATTTGCAAAAATCTTTTTAACAGTCATTTGTTTTCTTTTGCAGTTATCGAAGCTGAAAAACATCAAATACAAAAACCATCAGATTGATGCAAAGAATCCTTAACCTGCTCTAACGTCCGATATACTTGTCTGGATAAAAGCTTTCAAGGTTTACGCCTTGATGAATGTAGCGAGGAAATCGGTGACGATCTTCTTAAGGGCTGCATCGGACTCGGGGTTGATCTGTCCTTCCTTAGCAATGGTGGCGAGAAGCCCTTGGTGGCTTGTCTTGATGTGAGCAGTGAATTCCTTCTCGAAGGCTGTGATCTTGGTGGGGTCCAGCTTGTCCAGGTGGCCGCGAACACCACAGTAGATGATGGCGACCTGGGGATGGATACACATTTCAATTATAGACTAAAAATATGTAGTTATACTCGTATTCATCGATGTATGAGACTAAAGGTAAACAAAAGTTTAATATCAATAACTTTGTCTTATTTAAATTACAGTCTAGACAGTCTTTAGTTCTTGTTAGTTCTATCTAACATATAGACACGCTTAACCCCAGGAAAATGTTAATGATAGGAATTAAGTTTTAAAACTATTAACTTTTTTGCTTATCTTTTGTCTCATGCTATAATGAATACGGCATAGGCTATAATTGGCTGTCGGTGCAGAATAATTAATTTTCATTTTTCAGATAGGTACATGCTTCATTCATATTCCATCTCACCGCATTTCTGTCTATGTCCTTAAGACCCATTTAATAGGCAAGTATATGTGAAAAAGGCACCTGAAAGTTATAACCTGAATGGTAATCAAACATCACTCACCTGCTCCTCAATAGCCATGGGCACGTACTGGCCCTGCTTGAGCAGTTCCGTGAGCCGCATGCCGCGGTTGAGTAGCTGCTGAGTGGCCGCGTCCAAGTCCGAACCAAACTGCGCGAATGCGGCCACCTCGCGATACTGAGCCAACTCCAGCTTCATGGAGCCAGCTACCTGTACACCACGAGATATAAAATCAATACACATGTAAAATACGGCAAAATGATTGTGATTGTGGTACATTTAATTATTATTACTGTAATGTAATAATAGGCGAGTAGGGATTTCTATCAAAGTTCCCACAGGAAAGTCGACACTGGTGGTGACTTAATTTCTTTTCCACTTATACCCATTACTGCACCTGAATTGGGCCTTGTGTAAAAAAAAAAAAAAGTCCCAAATCAGGGTATTATATTATATACATTTATAATATTATTTCGATTTGGCGCATCATGACCACTTCTCAAAAATACCACTGGTTGTACCGTTAGCACAAGTTCATCCGATAGCCCTCCGATAGAGAACTATCTCAGGACTGACCTCGAGTCGCTCCTCGATCTGGGTAACTTTGTCATCCTGGCAGGTGCTCTCAACTCCAAATGGACAGAATGGGTAAACGCCTGGACAGATTCATTAACCAACTCGACTTTGACTTTATAGCTCCAATGACGCCAACCCATTACCCTCATAATGTTACACACCGACCCGACATACCAGACATTGGTCAATATAGCCTATATAGCTATATATTTTCAAAAATATAGCCTTACGTCTAAACTCGTTAGAAACCCACCTCCCCGGGACAAGATTATTATTGACTGCACTGGAATGACAAGACTGGAGCAAGCTTGAGATTGTCTCACACACAGCCTACTGGCGGTTGGCGTGATCTATGAAAGCAGACAATACTGCATTCATGCCGCAACTGACTAGACTGAACGGCCCTCCCGCATTTGACTATGTTGAGAAGGCTGAATGCCTGACCGACAGCCTGGAAGCCCAATGGTCCCACGTGTCACACGTCGACTTGGTTGTCGGAGAGGTGGGGCGTCAAGCCTCTATCCCCCCATTAGACTCCCTTCTACCGGTTACGGTAAGTGAAATTCAGGACATAAATTTCAATATTATAAAATCACCTGGCATCGATGAATCCCTAATAAGGTGTTTAAAAGCATCCTGATCAACTTGATTGCACTTCTTGTGGCTATTTACAATGCTGCAATGAAACATCATGTTTTTCCAGCAGCTTAGAAAGAAGCCGTCGTTATCGGCATACCAATGGCTTGGAACTGGGTAAACGCCGCTTGGAACCCTCTAGTTATAGACCCATTAGCCTATTAAATACAATGGCTAAAATCTACCTAAGAATTCTCCTTTCTCGCCCACTGAGTCACATCAACTCAAAAGGCTTACTCATCGATGAACAGTTCGGCTTTAGAGTTCAATCACTCTTGTGTCCAACAGGTGCATTGAATAACAGAGCACATCCTCACAGGTCTCAACCAAAAGAGACCCTTCAAGACACTAGCTGTCTTCTTCGACGTAGCGAAGGCCTTTGATTAGGGCTGGTACAAAGGTTTAATCTATAAACTGTACCAACTTGAGGAGCCTGAAAGTCTTGTTCTCATCATTCGAGACTATCTTACGAATCGCACCTTTCACTACAGAGTTGAAGGCACTCTGTTCAGTTCTCGCCCAATCAGAGCTAGAGTCCCTCGGGGCTCCGTTTAAGTACCCACGCTCTATTCCCTCTACACCAATGACATCCCTCACTCCCTGGGAATAGAGCTTTCCCTCTTTGCGGATGACACCGCCCTCCGCGCCTCAGATAGGAACCTACGGCGTGTCTCTCTACGCCTCCAACGCGCAGTCACTGCCCTAGGCCAGTGGTTTCTGAGGTGGAGGATTGAGTTCAACCCCGAGAAAAGTACACGCATGTGTTTCCCTTTTCCCATGGGCGGCAATCGTACCTCTAGGCCTCGTCTTTCTTCACTACCGATATCCCTCTTCGGTGAAACTATTCCTTGGGCTAGGAAGACCAAACATCCGAGAACACATAAAAACGTTCGAAGCCGCCTTTGTACTCGGTCATCTCAACCCTCTCATAGGCGGGAGAAGTAAAATGTCACTCAGAAATAAGCTGACATTGTACAAAACCTACGTACGTACCATAATGGCCTTCGCTAGCGTTGTCTTTGCACACGCAGCCCCCTCCAACATTAAAATACTCCAAACCGTCCTAAATAAATTTTAAGTAACTTATTCTAATGCGTAAGGCTGTGGCTGCCCCATGGTACTCTCGCAATGTCGACCTCCACAAGGACTTGGAAGTTCCCTCCATCGGCAAATACGCGAAAGACTCCGCCCGACGCTACTATGACAGAGTCCCCTCACCTATGTCCCCGATAGGAATGATCCTCCCTGTTACCGTCGCCGTCCTCGGCACGTCTTAGACGACCCCGACGATCTAATTACTGCCGCTAATACGGTTCTTACACTACACTCACGGACTACACATATACACCGTCCCCGCCGGCGGAGACGAGGACGTCACCCTCGCTACACCGTGACCACACAGCGGGCTTCAGCCAACATTTTTACTAGGTATCGGCTCGTGCCTGGCCGCTCTCACCGATTCGCGATCACCCAAAGCATCGCCCTAAGCAGAGATTCATTCCTTCCGCCAGTCCACCGGCGGGGCTGCACTTTTTGCTCCTGGCTGAGCGCCTTCTGCGTTCGCCCTAAACTATACATGTCCGGTGACTCTTGAAAGGCCATTAGGGCCACAAGAATTTAGCCATCCCGAAAAAAAGCGCCCATATCACTACCCTTGCGCTGCCTTCTTACTGTTCTTGTGGTAAATTAATTCAAATGTCCACAACTCTTGTTACTAAGCAGATATTAAGATTAGGCCAGCCCGTTTTAGAATAGCACCACCCTGACTCTTCCTGTGGGTGTCGGGCGACTAAGGTATAACAAAGTCGCTACCACAAACGCTGGGGAACTCTTACCCCTAGAAGAGTGAACTTGAAAACCTGCTTGGGCAACGTGGCATTTTTAGGCCATACAAACCTCACGCACAAGACGAATGTGTGTGAGGAGGCCCGTGTCCAGCGGTGGATGTTAAAAGACCTCAGCTTCCTCGTTAAAGATACGGTTTTCCTACAGTACGGCAACTTGGCCGCGCCGTAGGGAAACCGTATATGCTTATTCACGGCACGGTTTGTTAGTTGCGGACTTCCTGTGTCATTATTATTTATTTATTTAGGCTAGGCAACGTTATAAATAGAAAACATGATTAGGAATATACAATTATAAGACTAGCATGTATCCCAATTAATGATGTGCACCACGTGGACATAAACTTATGAGTATATACTTAGGCTAAATTGCAACTTTATAACACAAAATTACTTTATATTTTTTTAGAAATTGAAAATTTACAATAAATGTTTAAAGCTAAAAAGTAAATTAAAAATTTAAGTTTTTGGAACCTAAGTTATATCATCTGATATATCAAAACTATACCAAATGATATATTATATATACAGTAGGTGCTTACTTTAATATGAAGGGTTGGATGACAACAGTCATTGAACCCTTCATATTAAAGTCTATACTGACCATTTCAACTTCAAACAACAGTTGCATAAACAGACATTAAAGTAATTTGTTTGAAGTTGGAGCTGTTTAATAAAGAATATACTGAAAATTATTTTATAAGAAATTAAAAGCTACTTACTTATTTACTGATCGTTGAAAAACTCACCTGCTTCATAGCCTTGGTCTGAGCAGCGGAACCTACACGTGATACAGAGAGGCCCACGTTGATGGCTGGTCGGATGCCCTTGTAGAAGAGCTCCGTCTCCAAGAATATCTGTCCGTCCGTGATGGAGATCACGTTGGTGGGGATGTATGCGGACACGTCACCGGCCTGAGTCTCAATAACAGGCAGGGCGGTAAGGGAACCGCCACCCATCTTGTCAGACCTAACAAATGATATAAATAAATAACGCCACTTTCCACACTGATTGAATATTGTTTATAGTTTCCATTATAAGGTCCTACAAAAATAATGGAAAACAAAGGGCGTAGTCAGATTTTTATCTGTGGAAGGGGCAAAATTATCAACTTTCTTATAATCGTATAATACAAAAGTCTGTTGCTTATAAAAGAAGACACTATACCGGGGCGGAGGGCGAGTGCCTTATCCTGGCCACGCCCACAATGTAAAACATTCTAATAAGTCATTCAGTGGGTTTATACAGATAAAACCTTTATATTTAGAAAAAATATTATAAGAAATTACATTAATTTGAGTCTAAAGCCCTAATGATAATTATTTAATGTGATTGATAATTAAAATCAAACAATCAAGCGATTAAAAGTTCAATTTACTTGTACACGTAAGTAGATATGAAGTATGTAAACAGAAGCGAGCCGGTGGTGTTATATTTATAAATTTATCATTATTATAATGTAATAAAAATCATGACATAAATGTTAATAATATTTAGCTTTACTGATTGAAATATTAAATAAAAAATAGGAGCGTCCTCTTAACACTGAATTTTGTTTATTTATTTAATTTTTCAGGAAGCTTATAAACTAGCGACCCGCCATCGCTTCGCTTCGGTTTAAAAAAATTTTTTTTTTTCAAAATTTTTTTTCGCAATAATATATAGCCTATATTAGACACGGATAATGTAGCCTCCTATTTGTGAAAGAATTTTTGAAATCGGTTCAGTAATTCTAGAGATTAGCCCCAACATACAAAGAAACACACAATTTTACCTCTTAATATTAGTATAGATATAGATTGTGATTACATAATATTCTATGAGTGATGATAAAGTTAATAGCTTAAACAAAGCAGCCACAATTAGAAAATAAATTATTTGCACAACATTGCGAGATCACAATTTAGTATGATCTATTCTAGCAGCAGTGAGAGTACGCTTACTTGCATATGAGTCGTATAGAATCAAAGACGGCAAAATAGGTTAGTAAGCAAAAATGAGGTAAATATATGGCAACGTAGAAAATTTAAAACTAAACTGATTTTATTAACTCTTCACCATCAAGGATGTTAATACATATATGTACTAACAGCCTTGATGGTGAAGAGTTAATAAACTCTTAGTTAATAAAGTTAATTAATAGAGTCAATAAAGAGTTTATGGTGAAGTTACCGTCTTTGATTTTATACGACTCATATGTACCATTAAAAAACAAGGTGATGGGATCATGTTCGCCACACAAATAATTGAATGCAGAACATGTCCTTAATAAAAAGCTATTTTTACGATAGTGTCAAAAATGGAGATGTGAAATACTTTATTGGGCGAGAGTAATGAGAAGGAAGTGTAAAAGCAAGCATCTGGACTGTTCCATAGCAATCTGCATTACAAATATACCAGCTATATTTATACAGATATGAACACATGATATGAAATGTAATTGAACACAACAGAGATCGTAATTAACTTCCGGTATTTTAAATTTCTAGTCAATGAATTCCTAATCAAACTTTTGTTCTACATCTTTTTTATATTTAAAAAAAAAATATTTATTGTCCCCTTTTGAATTTACGACACACAAAACTAGGACACACTTCTAAGAACAGAAGAGTGTAAAAAAAAACTATGCATTAGTAACTGCCAAACAAAACAAGTAGATACTTTTAGAAACGTAAAACGGAGATTACACTTAAACTAAATTAACAATTAAATATATTCGTTGACTTTGTCTAATACATCATTTTGTATACTCACATCTTGGCAGCACGTTCAAGAAGACGCGAGTGCAGGTAGAACACATCACCCGGGTACGCCTCACGGCCCGGGGGACGACGCAGCAGCAGCGACATCTGGACAAAAACATTATGTATTTAAACTTTTGTACAAAAGATATACTTACACAATTTCAAGTGTAGTCAAAAGATATAATAAATCTTACGGAATTTCTTCATAGTTACAGATTGAGATATACAACGTGTCAGTGAAATAATGCAAAAGCTGAAAATGGGTTGTTCACTATCGAGGGTAGAATCTATTCTTCCAGACCAGTCTTTTTTTTTAATGTGCCAAGGCGTCAGACAAGCATACAGTCCACCTGATGGTAAGTGGATACTGTCGCCCATAGAAATCCGGGATACATGCCAACATTAGTCCAAAATGACAAACGTTGGCACGCCCCTGGAGCTATGACAATGACAGATGCCCACCTTTGGAGATATAGGAATGGATTTGGAGAAAGGGTTGGGAAAATGGGGAGGGATAGGATGGGAATGGGCTCTGGGACATCTCACTCACTACCGAAACACGTACATACATTAGGGAAATAAGATAAAAGTGGGAATGCTGTACATTTCAAGGTAGTCTTCTGTGAGAGAGGGGTAATGTGGCAAGTCGAGCGCACTCAACGGCTGTTGGATTGCAGCGTACACTCTCCGCCTCAATTTCTGGAAATGTAGTCTGGAAACAGTTTCTGGAATAGGCTTTTTTTCATGATTTATAATTCAATTCTAGTATATATTTTCATTGTACACGCGTAAGCTGAGCGATGTCGAGCGCGCGGCCTCGGCTCCCGATCTGATTAATGAGCGCTACAAACGTTTTAGATAGAAAAACAAAACTTTCGATTTATTTCCTAAAATAATTGTACGTGTATGTGTCCCAGGTTTTGCGTTATTTCGATGACACATTACTCGTATACGAGCGATATAAAAATGTAGATTAAGCAGATGCACAAACTGTGCAAGTTTAATGTAGTTTACCTGTCGGTATGCAACGGCCTGCTTGGAGAGATCGTCATAAATAATGAGGGCGTGCTTGCCGTTGTCGCGGAAGAACTCTCCCATGGCGCAGCCGGAGTACGGCGCGAGGTACTGCAGAGGCGCCGCGTCCGACGCGGTAGCCGAAACAATGATTGTGTACTGGATGGCACCTGAAGTGCAATGATCACCAGTTAATAGAATTCAAAATGATCCAGATAATTATTTCTGTACAGGATTATCAGATAAATAGGTAGGTACAGCGGACCTTTACTCAGGTGAGCATTTCTATACACTTCCACACTAGCATATGCAAATGCTATTCTATACTAATGTTATAAAGAAGAAACTTTTGTTTGTTTGTAGGAGGTAATCTCCAATACCCTACCGATTTAGATCTTTATATTATAATGGCCTGGGAAAAGCAATAGTTTCCGCGGGAACACGGGAATACTACGCGCAGCGCCAGAAATTTAGCTAATTTATTAATAAATCATACTTTCAAATTTTGTTTTAAGGGTTGGCGCAGACCATGCGTTGATTGTGCGAGATTGACGAGTGAGGAATGAAATATTTTCGCCTTAAATTATCAAGATAATTTAATTTCGAACCCCACTATTTAACCGGTATCATTGTTTT
The DNA here is from genome assembly GCA_943735995.1 of Sesia bembeciformis. Classification (NCBI taxonomy): domain Eukaryota; kingdom Metazoa; phylum Arthropoda; class Insecta; order Lepidoptera; family Sesiidae; genus Sesia; species Sesia bembeciformis. The sequence continues at coordinate 11,239,853 of OX031043.1, forward strand.
TTTTTTTGGAAGGAAAGAAAGTGTCAGACGTAAAACTGGAGCCAAAGTAGATGTAGTACAGTGTCCACTTCATTATCACATGTATAATCAGCTATTTTGTTTATGATTTAACTCATAACTGCCTAAACTTATTTACTGATCCTTTTTTCAGAAAAAACATACTTATTGTTGTTCTAGTCTATTATATATGAAGAAAAAGATGCGATAACAATTAATGTGAATGAAATGTCTACTTTCTATTGCACCATACTAATAAAAGGTCCTAAATTCTTCACGGCACTTACCAGCATCAGTCAACCTCTTCACGATCTGGGCAACGGTGGACCTCTTCTGTCCGATGGCAACATAAATGCAGTACAGCTTCTTCTTTTCATCCTCGGCCTTGTTGAACCGTTGCTGGTTGATGATGGTGTCAATAGCCAAGGCGGTCTTGCCGGTCTGACGGTCACCGATGATGAGCTCTCGCTGACCACGACCAATAGGCACCAGGGAGTCCACGGCCTTGATGCCTGCCGAAAATTTATTTTCTTAAAACTGATGAATAAGGTGTAATTGAAAACAATCAATTTGTACACAGTTTTTCTTTATCTATACCTATTCTATTCATTGAAGCACAGACCTCTCTCACTCAAAGTACAAACACATAAATAAGATTTTAGACATAAAAAGAAATAGGTTAAAACTAGAAAATATAGATAAACTTATGGTCATTTATTTCAATTTCTTAGACCACGACCAGTCTTTCAGTGAAGGAATCGTAGACGATGAAGATGAAATATAGAATGAAATACTAATGCAAAACAAAATTATAAGTGCATTTATAACAAAATTTTATAAATGCAAAAGTATGCAATTTTGGATGTTTGTTACTCACTCACGTGGAAACGGCTGCATGAATTTTGATGAAATTTCGCATAGAAATAGATTATGGGTGGAATAATAGACTTCTTAAGGTAAAGTTCACATCTATAGAATAGTGTAAAAGCTAGTAAATTTATAAACAGTAAATGGTACACTACTATTTTTTGACTATACATTCTTAACTGCTTTTTTTCATGTATGGCGTCCATAACAGTCAGATCTTAATATAAATAATATTGCAAAGTGGTAAGATGTTTCGTATTATATTTTTTTACACTTGGTTAGTCTAAAATGTTTATTTTATTGTTTAATTGGGAAAAATGTTAAAACATTTTAGAAAAGACTATTATAATTCCACTAATATGGATCATTTCAATAAACTCGTGAAATTTTATAATATAACATGATAAGAATCCAACTCAAGTATACAATTACTACATAAATAATATATTTTTTCAATGGCGGGGAGTACATACAAAATTAAGTTCGAAATACATTACAAAAGCCATCACAAATGATAAAAAATGAAAGGGAATCAGCACAATAACAAATTGTCCCATGATCTTTGACCTAAAAATAATTTAAGTATTTTATGAATTTAACAGGTTTTCAAAGTACTCACCGGTCTGCATAGGCTCACGCACAGACACACGGGGGATTATACCCGGGGCCTTAATACCCACTCGCATGCGGGTCTTAGTGCCAAGGGGGCCCTTTCCATCAATGGCATTTCCTAAAGCATCTACTACACGGCCCAACAGCTGTTCTCCAACAGGTACATCTACGATAGCACCTGTACGCTTCACAATGTCACCTTCCTTGATCAGCTTGTCGTTACCGAACACTACCACGCCAACATTGTCGGGCTCCAAGTTGAGAGCCATACCCTAGAAAGATGATTCTTGTTATAGAGAATGTGGTAGGGAAAACCAAGCACATTTAATGGTAAGTCACTTGAAGATGAATATACAATGAATTAGACTTATAAATTATATAACTACAAGAACTTATTATTATAAATTATACAACTCCAATTTACGGGTATAATTCTAATATTAGATTAGTCATCATAACTGTAGGAGATTATTTCGAGGGGCTGTATTCTCAACTAAATTTCTTAAGATTGTGAGTTCATAGGGAGTACCATAAGTTTCTAAAACTAAAATTATTTTGGTGTACATATTGTGAGTATTAGTTATTATTAGAACGGTCATAATTAGAACAGCTGTAGATAGAGATTGCTTTGGGGGTAAGTTGAGATGGAAGTAGAGTAAATAAATAGGAATTCACTTAATTTTAAGAAAAATGATTGATTTTAGAGCAGTGATTCCTAATACATTGTGACGAGAAGAGTGTAGTCGAACCTTTTATGAACCTGGAGGTAATTGATATATAAAGTTAAATATTCTTAGCTAAAAATATTAATTTTTCAGCTTCCTAGTAAGAAAAAATTTGTAAGATTTTTTTTACAAAAAACAGAATCATAAATGAAATCTATGGTTTCAGATTTCGGGAAAGGTTCTGTTAATACTTTTTTGGGATAGTTATGACTTTTTTGACAGATTTAAGTCAGTACCATGAGTTTTCAAATAACTTTAACATAAACACAGATTCCTAGCCAGAGTTAACAAATGTGAAGTATGTATAAAATCCACCAATTGCTAATCAACTGTAACATAAGCCAGAACATCCATGTAATTACAAAGGGCAGTCTGGGACTAGCAGTGGACACTATGAGCTGATATTATTAAACTGTATAACTTAAAATGCTCAATCATTATTCATTTAAATTATTTATAAGGGTGGACTAGATAGTTCTTTGTGCATCATTAAGGTATTTTAAACACAACTCTTTTAGGCCACTTGTTCTACTACATACTGCTATGTGAATGCTTTATTTGTAAATGGATGTGAATTTAGCTATATAATCTTTCATTAGTATCTTTTGGCCCTACTGGGTCAAGAATTGGTTGATAACTAGAGTTGCAAGGAATATTCGGTTACTATTCGGCCCTTTCTCGATATTCAGCCAAATACCGAATATTAAATTACTATTCCGCCGAATACGGAATATCTACATATGTTGTTTTGAATATCTATTTTATCATGAAAATAACCTACTTTTTTATAATTTTAAGTTTTTATTTTTCTATTGGTATTAATAACATACCTACATATTTTTTAAATTAGTAATCAAAATTTAAAAGCGGTAGATTGTGGTGTAAAAATATTTTTTTTTTTACATTACGAGGAAGAAGCCTTTCATACAAATGCTCTGCTTCTGAAAAAGTCTCTCCAAGTAAACACTGCTTCCAGGTGGGGACAAATACTTTGCAGCAAGCTTTACTAAGCCTTGAGAAAATGTTGCTTTATTTTTAGCCCACCAAAAATGGATTTTTATTTCTATGTAATTATTTTAGATTAAGGTAAATATCTAGGTTTGCTACAATTTTGTTGTCAACACCTGATGTTACAGCGCTTACGCGAATACGGCGCAATGAAGGGAGCGCGAGCCAATCAAAGGACAGTGTCAGCTGTGCCTCTCTGCCCCTAGATAAATTGGCGTGAAATATGGCCAAATATTCGGCCGATGACCCCACCGAATATTCGGTATTCGGCATAAGGCCAAATGTACTATTCGTTGCAACATTATTGATAAATGTTATTAAGTCTTTTTCAGAGAGTAGTTACATCAATGGATATTTATATCTCATTTTTACATAAATTGTCTTTTTATAAATCTCATGTATTTCAAACATATTATCAATATAGTTGATAATTTTATTCTTTTAAATGCCTAAGTTGGCATGGTAAATGTTGCTCAAACCTTGAGACCAGAGGAGAATTCCACCATCTCCTCAGCCTGGATGTTCTTAAGGCCATACACACGGGCGATACCATCACCGATACTCAGCACACGCCCAGTCTCCTCCAAATCGGCCTATAAATAAGAAAAATGAAAAATTTTAATTTTTTTTTATTTCTTATTGAAGAATACAACTCTTCATTTAGTACAATTGGTTGATGGTAAGTAAATAACTACTAACTTGTATAATGGGTAGTAATATCTAATGAAGATTGAACTGCATAATGTAGGTCACAGATCAATAGTCATTTTCCAGCCATTGTAACATTCAGATTTTATAAAAGATATTGAAATAATCTAGAGTATGCATTATTAAGTTTAATTTGTGAATGATTTTGATTACTAAAGAAAATGTTTATGTAACTTACCTTGGGTGCTGCACCGAGGATTCTCTCCTCTAAGATGGTGGAGATTTCAGCAGCCCGCTGGTTAGCGGAAACATGGATCTTGCGTGAGGCCACCGCGACAGCGGGGACGGCAACCTTCGATACCTATCGATGCACATAACCAATATTTTACCACTAACACAGTATAAACCACCAGTATATTTATAGCTTATCAAGCCTAAAAACCTTGTGAAGCGATACCACTGGTTATTTTCACATTACATCACTGAATTATAGAGCACTTATGAAAAACTTACATCCCGATTTGTCGCCGTCTATTACATAACAACTCACGACTTATATGAACAAATTTGAGAACTGAATATGTATAATGAAAATACTAACGTACATTGAAACGGTAAACGATTTGAAGTTCTTTTATTATAATTGAGTCCACTATTTTAGTGGTAAAAATGGACCCATAATCGCCGATAATCAGACAGGACATGCATGATCACCGGTAAGTATATTTTATCAATTGATAATTACCCGTATGTACAAGTACACAAATTCATTTAAATTACACTATAGTGTGGTCCATACCTGTGTCGCGGCATTTGGAATACGCCTGGCCACAGAAGAGGCCAAACGAGCGGAGATCAGCGACATTTTTCACAAAGTTATTTTAGTGGTAGAGACAAGGGTCGTGTGGTTCTCGGCTCGTTTCGTCTTTTCGTAAAAGGGGAAATGATGTATTGATAGATTGTCTCTGGTTTATCTGCATTGAGGACAACGTTCCAAATGCAATGAATTTTAATGAATTCTCGGATAATTAATTATATTTTTAGATCAAATTTCTAAACAAGAATATAAAGTTCTTATTAAATATAATTTTTATGTACTATTCAGTTTATTTGCTTGTAACATTAGGATTTATTGCATATATTATACATATTTCTGGAATCGATAAAATGAATCTTATTCATAGTTTTTGAACGACCTGAAAGGCGGATGTTAATTAATAGATAAGATAGAATATTTTTTTTATCAAGTATTAATTTTTAGGTACCTAATACTTATTCCTTGAAAATGTAAATGTATTTTCATCTGGAGTAAAATAGTTTAAATTAATATGAGTGAAAATTAAAAAGATAAAACATTTCGAGTAAAAGATATCTTTGTAAATACATTATTGACGTCAGAATTTATGTCTGCTGTCATTTGCATCAGTTGTCATGTGATGATACGAAACATGACCATATTTCCCATTTTTTACTCATATCAAAATGTTTAATGATGAAATCAGTGTAATTAATTCCTGAGCCAATGTATATAAAATTTTAATGTGATGGCTATATTTGAGAAGACACCTCAGACCAAAGCCATAATAGATGACACTGAAAGCCTCTATTTTATAATAGAAAATGCCCAAAACATTAACAAACATACAGTAAGTCTATCATCCTGCGATGTAAAACGTAGGATGTCAGATCGCCTACCGAGAAACCCATACAATATACATGATAGGTGTATTTTTTAAGTGTTATTATGTTTTAGGAGTACATATTGCGCGTACAAAGAGGGCCTAATAAGGATGACAGGTGGACAGTGTCGCGTCGGTACAGGGACTTCGCGGCGTTGCACGCGAGCCTCCAACAGGCCAACATTGATTTGTCATTACCACCAAAGAAACTCATAGGGAACATGCAGCCATCTTTCATTGCTGAGAGAGAAATAGCTTTACAGGTATAATATTATTTATGAATTTTCTATAATGTTAGTGACTAAGCTAATAGGGAGCTTGATCCTATCCTGTGGTATGAACAAAGAATTATTACTTTAACATCACAATGGACTTAGTTGGTTACTTGTCTAATTATCTCTGTTCTTAAGATTTATTTTATAAATAATTCATGTATCATCAAATAGGAAACAAAAATATACATTGTGTTAATTTATATTTGTTGATTATATTAGGTGTACAAATAAGTTTCCGCGGTTTTTTATAAAAATTTAGGAATTTATTGTGAAGGAACAGTACATTACGTTTTATTCAAAGTATTTTCCATCATTTGCCACTACTTTTCCCCATCTTTCTGGCAACATTCGGATACCCCGTCGAAAAAACTCTTCATCTTTTGACGCTATCCACAAATCTACCCAATTTTTGGTGTCTTCATATGATGTGAAGCGCTGCTCAGACAGACCATGTGCCATCGACCGGAACAGGTGATAATCGGAAGGGGCTAAGTCTGGTGAATACGGCGGGTGGGGTAAAACTTCCCAGTTGAGTGTTTCCAAGTATGTTTTTACCGGCGCCGCAACATGTGGACGAGCATTATCGTGTAAAAGAATAATTTTGTCGTGTCTGGAGTAGTAATGGGCGCGTTTTTCCTTAAGTGCCCGACTCAATCTCATCAATTGTGTTCGGTAGAGAGCTCCAGTAATGGTTTCGCTTGGTTTCAGCAATTCATAATACACGACACCAAGCTGATCCCACCAAATACACAGCATGAGTTTTTTTCCATGAATATTCGGCTTAGCTGTCGATGTTGATGGTTCGCCGGGCTTAACCCATGACTTTCTCTTCTTTGGATTATCGTACTGAATCCATTTTTCGTCACCAGTGACTATACGATGCAAAAAACTCTTTTTTTTATTCCTGGCAAGCAGCATTTCACTCATGCATAATCGGCGTTCAACGTCTCTCGACTTTAGTTCATATGGAACCCAATTTCCTTGTTTTTGAATCATTCCTAACGATTTTAAACGATGTGAAATTGCTTGTTGAGTCACTTGTAATGTAAGTGCAAGTTCTTTTTGCGTTTGGGACGAATCTTCCTCCAATAGTACTTCTAATTCCATGTCTTCGTACACTTTCGGCCTTCCACTGCGTTCTTTGTCCTTCACGTCAAACTCACCGTTCTTAAACTTTTGAAACCATTCCTGACAACTTCTCTCACTTAAAGCAGCTTCACCATATGCTTCTAGAAGCAATCGATGCGCCTCAGCTGCAGATTTTTTCAAATTAAAGAAGTAAATCAAAAGTTCCCGCAAATGATGCTTATTCGGCACAAAACTTGACATTTTTGCACGAAAAAAATTACGTGATGCTGATACGGAATCACTTGTACTTTAAGGTTATGGTGTTGCCAGATGACGAAACTTGGGATATTACGTTTTACATCTGATAATTTCTCCATAACCTTCTGGTGGGGCCATCTTTTGACAAACCGCGGAAACTTATTTGTACACCTTATAATAACATTAAACTGTTATTAAAATTCAATTTATGTATCTTAAGAATCTACCTAAAGTTGTATCTATTGATTCCAACAAAAATGGATTAGCATTATTGTTGATGATTTTAGCACAATAATTTTATAGAAACACATTATCTGATAAATAAACAATAAATAGGCAGTCTTTTCATATATAATTTATTCATAATGTGTATTAATTTACAGAAATATTTAACAGAAGTACTGAATCATCAAATATTATTGTTATCTTTAAAAGTAAGGAGTTTTTTGGATCCAAACAACTATTCATTAGTTATTGCAGGTAAAATATAGTAATATAATTGAATATTATATTTGTATGATAAACAAAGATAAAAGAAGGAAGCTGATTATCAATTATATGATTATTAACAAAGTAAGGACTAATCTTAAGATAATTTACATTCTGACAATTAAACCACCAACTATGGCATCACTTAGCCAAACAACATTTTCATTACTTGCAGTGAGCATAGATGTGATATTTTTGACCCTAAATCTATCTTTTAAATCTACACATTTTCCTGTTATTGCAATTATGATGTCAATCATTTAAATGTCCCACTGCAAGGCACATGCTCCCTTAGTATTAGAAGAAATTTTAGGTCACAATCCACTACATGGGTCCAGTGCAGATTAGTGGATACACATGCTTCAATTTTTTTTAATTCTGGAACAACCCACATATGTCCTTATGATGTTTTACTCACTGCCACACTAGAGTTATTTTTTAATCCATACTTGAGTAGAAACTCAATGGTCCGGACCATGGATTTGAACTCACAACCTCACAATTGAGGGTTGATAATATCACCTAGGCTATCACCGCTCATTGCATTTATAAATAATTAAAACTTCACTAGACAGATTTTGATGTAACTTTTACTTATAAGTATGGAGATCATTTATGGAGTAAAATTAGGTATGACCCTTTGGATTACTTTCAATTCTGTACCAAGTATAGTCTTTATTTTATTTATTATTCAAGGACTTAGCCATTTGATTTACTTAAACTCTCTAATTGCAGAACAAGCACTCCAAACTGTTTCTATTGCTCTGAGGGGAAATGGCAAATATGATTTAAAAGGACCTCTTGGTGACATCGGGTGGAGAATACGAAAGCATTATTTTCTAGTAAGTTTCTTTAGAATGGCTGTTACACTATCTTAAATATAAAAAATTGACAATGTATTAGTCGACTATGTTATTTTTTAAAATTTTACCCTACAAAATATATCCCATGAATACTATAAATGCTAAAGTAATACTCAATTACATCAAAATGACTGAATCATTTGAATTGAAACTTGGCAAATAAATAGATTGTAATCCGGATTTACACATAGGGCACTTATATGTGAACAAAGTTGTGGGCAATAGTTAGTAATGTATTTATAATTATAATATCTATGAGTATGGTGGGTGAAAGGTCTACCCTTATAGTAAATAAATGCTATTGAAAGAGATTTCTTAAAGTGCCGGCTTTACCTATGGTGCAGGGGCGCAGGGTCTTAGGGGGCGCCAGGGTATTGATTGCACCCGGGCGCTACATGGGCTAGACCCGGCTGTGATTTTATATCTTGTTTGTGTGAATTAAAGTTCATAACAGTTTTTTGTTCAAGAACAATGAGACCTGTGACAATAAACTAATTACTTTATCACAAATGATAAAAATATTGTTTACAAGAACTTAAAGGTTACTGACTTGTCACCACATGACATGTTATAGATTTACCCAGACATTTATCCAACAAAAGAAACAGGTGATTTTGCATGACCTGATAAGAAACATGCCCAAAGCAGCAGTGTTTGTGTGTTTGATAATTTTTATAGTTTTGTGACGTCAATGTATTCATAGAATTGATTTCGTTTACTTGGAAACACTGTTTAAAATGCTGTAATGCTAAAAGGGATATTTTCTGAACCTATAACAATAGAAATTTTAAACAAACTTAAAAAAAAAAAATCATATTTTTATTTTTTTTACTTCATAAGGTCAGATAACTTCTACAAATAAACAGTAAGCAGCCCCTGTAGCGTCCACTGCTGGAGATGGGCCTCCTCATGTATACCGTCTTGTGCATGAGGGATGTAGACCTTAAAACGTCACACAGGCTATCTGGGTTGGCGAGTCCACTCTTTTAGAGGTGGTGTAATTCCTCGGGGCTTGTGCTAGCGCATTTGTTATCCCTTACTCACCTTTTGCGATCCCACAGGAAGATAAAACTGATCTCTGTATATGTACAAAATTTAATTTTACATTTTTACAGGTATCTGATACACATAGTAAGACGAACAGCCTACTAGCGTGGCAGAACTATGGACCCGATAGATATTTAAATGATAAGGACTTGCAGACCGCATTTAAGAGTTTGCAGAATCTATCTGTGAGTTATGACGTCACCTAATGCTTTAACCATTTAGTTGGTTGTTTGGTTTAACCATTGTTTGGTTCTGAGTTTGGTTAGATATCAATTCAATTAATTCAAGTAACTACCAAGACGTGATGTTCGATTGCAAATGATTAATAGAGGCGGGTCGAATAAACGAACGCCTCGATTTATTCATTCTATTATTTTTGGTCTTGTAGATTAGTCGACATTCAAATGACCAATTGAACTATCGTCGATTATGTCTATTTTTTTTTTTCACTATCGCCCATCGCTAAGTTGTATTGCAATTTAGCGATATGTTATTGTAGCTCCATGTGTGACGATGTAGTGCTATACTTGAATTATAACTGTGTTCTTGCAATGTTACAATAAGTAGTTGCAACAAATATGCACTTCAATCGCTTGTTTGTTATGTAGTGCATTCTATAAATGGTTCCTATTCTATAATGGTGCATTCTATATCTATATAATATGTTTGTTATATAGATGGGTTCTATCGAAACAGTTTAAAATCAATTATTATAATAAAATATGCCCCTTAAAAATATTTTCTAGAAAACAATATCTTCTTTGTTAACGTAAACACTTATCAAATAGGTAAGATTATATATAACTTTCGTATTACTTTTACAGCACCCATACATAGACGAAATATTATCAATTCATAATTTAGAAACTGGCGCTTATGTAGTTAGAAGGATACATGAAAATGGCAGCATCAGAGACATGTTATATGGCACAGAGTATAATAAAAACCATTTAGCGAAATATGGCAATCCCAAAGTGAGGAAACCGTTTACAGATGGACAAATAGCACATTACGGATGTCAGATATTACAAGCATTAAAGTTTTTGCACGATAAGGGGATACCCCATGGTATGTATAAGCTACCCACGCAAGGAAAGTTCATTATCAGTGTGTTATTGTCTCATTTCCTGTTATTTTTTGCAGTATAGTTATAATTGTTAAGATAACCGATTAGCCCAGTTGGTAATACCCTACCTGCTGTGCAAAGGTCCTGGGTTCGATTCCCCGTCGGACATTGTCTCTTCAGGTCTTAATAATAATTGTGTCTTCACTTTGTATGTGTCTCTGAACACACAGGGAATCCTAGTGTGGCGTTATTATTATAATTATAACGAGTGTTATTACATAGAAAACGCAAAAAAATATATTTACTCTTGAACAAATGAAAACTGCTGTTTCGAATTGAAACAAAAATATAATAAATACTTGATACATATGCTTGGTTCAAGGTATTTACCTTCAATCGAGCATCTCGTTTTTACGTTTTTAGCTTTTGTTCTTTGTGTAGCTGTAAGTTTTACTAAAAGATTAAAAGAAAATAAAAAAGAAATTGGCAACGACTTGTCGTCATAATATGTAGTATCCTAAATTTTTTTAGTACTGTAACTGTTTACTGTAAACTTTTTAGTGCATCTCTGGTTTTGTTTCCAAAAGCAGTTCATAGTTATAATCTTTACTTTATATTTTCTTTTAAAATTTGGTACCTACAAATGTCATAAATATCGTCCAATTTTTGTATATAAATGGCATGGATATTGTGGACATATTTATATTTTTTTCAAATAACAATACTATACTAACTATACTATAATTCACATTAAAAAAACCGTGACATTATCCGTCCAATATAGCACAACACACCGTTAATTGGTCAATAGAGGAACGCTCCGTCTCTTAATTGGCTAATAGGTAACTGGTCCTGGTGACATCAGTTTTTTTAACGTGAACAGAAATTAATGATAATTTTATTTTATCAGGTCACATACACCCCGGCAACATAGCAATAGAGAACCAAAGAGTCCTTCTTATGGACATTGAAAACGTCCTTATGGGCGTGCCGTGCGTCCATCGACCGTATCTTATGGAAGTGAGAAAAGCGACTTCAGCGGAAGCGATCGATGTATATTGTTTTGGTAGAACGCTGTATGAAATGGCGTTTGCGAAGCCGCTAGAGGAATATTACTGTGATTATTTCCCGATTGGAGTTTCGGATGATTTGAGTAAGTTTGTGGTTTAATTATAAAAAGGCAAGATAACAGTAAATGAATAAATAAATAGTTTATTTGCCACAAAAATGCAGTGGTATATAAAGTTAATACAATTTAAATAGTGCGCAGCAGATCGCAAGCTCAGCATATGCTGTGCCTACACAGCGCTGATTTTCAGCTTGCCCCTGCCTCATTATTACAATATTGTCAAAATACTATAAGTACGTAAGTATTATACAAAACAGAAATGATTAAATTTAACTGGAGTTGGCATATAACTTTTATTATACTTAAGTTAAGAAAAAAGTGATGCCATCATTATCAGTCATGTGATTTCACCTATTGACCAATTACGAGAGTTAGTGTTCCTCTATTGACCAACTGTGTCATGGTACATTCGACAGATGACGTCACTTTTTTCATAATGTGAATAAAGTATAGAAGCAATCAAATATGATCAATCAAACAAATATCAAATGTCAGTTTAAGTTAGATGAGAAGGTTCTAGGAGGAGTGATATTCCACAATAGTTGGAATGGAATCGTTAAATGATTGTCCAGGTTTTTAAGAACATTTGAAGTCATACTTTATGGCGCAAAACTGTTCCCTGGAAGATTTATTTTTGCTTAAGACAATATAATCTGGCTTGTTAGGGAAGACTGATGAATATTTAAATTTGTAATTCAAATATCCCTCACACTAAAAGACCCTGTTAAAGTTAGGCCGTCGACAGACTACCGATTTGAAAAACAAGAAAAATCATTTTGAATGACTATGATTGTGATATTAGGATTGATTCAATTGACAATTAAATAATTCAAGTAATTGATAGCGACGACGATAGCAGTAGCTCACGTGGTTCTGATTCAGAATAGTGTAAAATACTCAATAACATATATTTTAACCACAATGGCATTTTTTTATTTCCGTATTCCCTATTCTATCACATCAACGAAAGTATTATCATTATTATCTGTTAATAAAATTATCTAATGCTACTGCTACGATTGTCTACTCACATCACTAGTTACAGTAATCTGACAATATGTCAAATCGGTAATCTGTCGACGGCCTAACTTTATATCATGTTGTCGACATTAAATTTTGTTTAATACTGCCAAATTAAGAATAAAGGCTCAACGATTTAATATTGTGACTGTGCATTAGAGATTCTTGTATAACGATACATATTTTTTCTTGTTTCCAGCGGCGGTCCTCCGCTTGTGTCTCTCTAGAACCGCGTGTAAGCACCGCATCGCCTCAATATCGGGACTTCTGCTGTATCCATTTTTCCAGCGATCCCTCCTCAACGGCCTCACGCCGCCTCATGACTCGCGAGGACACCTCAAATTCCCTTTGCCACTGAAGGACGAGCTAAGGAACGCCGTGGCAGCTACTGAGGAGAGGTTGAAGGCTGAACATAAGCTGGTAAGTGGAACTAGTGTTGTCAAATTGAGCGCTATGCTCTCGACGCTGGAGCGCTAATGAATATTAAGACCAGTGTTACACGCTCGTGATCGTTTTTTAAATTTGAGCTTTTATCATCAAAGGTTTAAGATTTACAAGCGTTAAAAACCATATTTTTATAGAACCAAAATAATGTTAGGCCAAAATAACAATTATAACATAACTTATTATAACAAAGTCCCTCATCCCATGAGGGGCAACAGATGGTTTGTTATTTTTCTCCAATAACATTCTGTATTCAATGGGATGAATTGAGATGTGTTGAAATTTTAGGTACGAAAAGAGAAAAAGGAAGTCCGTATTCAGGAAATACTCAACTCGGAAGAGGAGATGAAGAGGAATAAACGCAGAGCGGTGAGTTTAAGCGAAATATTTGTTCCGCTACTTCATGAGTTTTTCGAAAAATAAAAAGTTGCCTCTAAAGGTAGGCAACGCATATGGGGGCATACCAACGTTTGTAATTCTGAACCGATGTCCGCATGTATCGCGGGTGTCACAAGGCGACAGTATCCACTTACCACCGGGTGGACTGACTGCTCGCCTGTCGACTTCTTCCTATAGAAAAAAACCATTACGCTGTCGTCAGTGCACTCGCATTCATAATTCTTTATTTGTTTTAATGTAATTATACATTAGTCAAGTTACGGTTAGGTACTGTAATTACAATTAGTTATTTAGAAAATATTTCTTTATTAATTTATATTTAAATGAGAACGAAAATTATTGGTAATAACAAAAAAAATGTTCCAAACAACCAACACAAAATCATCCAAAGAAAAGAAGCAGTTATCTACGAGCCACGCGTGAAGATGTCTTACGCAAGAGTTACTATACCAGTATGCAGGGTATTGAAAGCTTTGCAGCCATATAATAGCATTTTTTGTGATACATTGCGAATTGAGGTACGGGCATCACAAGCGGTTTATGTGTTTTAAACGCCTATTCCTGTTATCTTTCTGCTCAAACTTCTATATATAGATATTGCATGTGCCTATGGGCAGCAGTGAACGTCATGTAGGTCACTTGCAAAAAAACTTACGCCCCGATGGCATGGAGATGGAACGCGTTTAGTATGTTTAAGAAATAAATTGTCTTGTGCAGAAGAAGCGGTCGAGCATTTGGAAGTCGACCTCGTCCCTCGCAGAGACGGTGCATTCACAAAGCGCTAGTACAGCGTCCTCACCCACGCCGCCCACAAACTGTGAGTTAAGCCGCGGCCACGCTTGGCAAACAGTTTACGACTGACTGTTAGTCGGCCGATTCTCAGCTGCTCACTGAGCGAGACTGCGCGGTGCATTCGTTGAGAGAGCGGCCGACTGTAGCAAATAATGATGGACACTTTTGTATGAAACCTGGCCCAACTACCAATACAATTGTAATGTATGTCAACTTATTGACCATAAATAAACATTTTGTTTCCCAGATTAATAGATACTCCGTCTATTAAAATAGTGCTTTGTTAAAGAAAAACTTAACGGTAAAAATCGGGCCCCAATAAAATCCGACCCTATAGTGGCTGGGTCATGCTCGCTCTCATGTAGATACATATTTGACGTGCTCAGATGGTCGCAGACCAAATTAGACACCCTGGATAGAATAGTTCGTTCAATCATGTCTCCTGACGGGATACACCACCCAAAGTTTCGCTCTAGGGCCCTGAACCTCGACCGACTGTGCTTCCGCCGGTAGTTATATTGTCTCTCCCTATGCATTTTTGAGATGTAAGGCAGATATCTCATTTTCCCGGTACTTTAAGGCCTTGTTGCCATAATAAAAATTGAAGCTTATGTTAAAAGCTTCCATATGGTATTCATGTGGTTTTTAATCGATATACCGGCCAAAATGACTATTATTCTTTGCCGCCGAGCTCTAGCAAACTAACGTTCCTATGACTGGTTTAATTGACATCTGTGAGTCGAGAGGAATAGTTAGAATAGGAATAGAGGAAATGTGTTCTATCGACGATGGATATAATTGAGTTGGTGGCTATTATGGAAGCATTAGAAGACAAAAAAAAACATTGGGTACAACCTTTAAATTGTTACCCTGTTAGTTTGTTTACGTTTCCCTGCTGACTGATTCAGATTGCGCGCATACTTTCGGCCAGTACGTAGCAAATTAGCTGCTGACCGAACAGATTCGGAAGGCAAATTTGCCGCAAACTGTATACTGTATGTGTAGTGTGAAAGATCCATTTGAAACAGTATTGGGCGCTAACAGTCTAGCGCAAACTGTTTACCAAGTGTGGCCACGACCTTAAACATGTGTGAAGGATTAAAGCTACGCCGTCGAAAGATTACCGATTTGGCAGTTCATGAACTATTGGTTGAGATAACTTTGAAGTGGCGTACAAATTACGACATAAATATTTTCATCGTTAATCCGCGCTCTCGAAACAAATTTCAAGCGCAAATGACAAGAGTTAAGCAATTTTACACTAAACGCAATTGTTTGGAGCCCTAAATATTCTTTAATAACTATGAAACGTATTATTTTTTCAATCCGTGACACCTTGTTACAATGTTACGTCGTATGTAACTTTTTGTTTTTTAAAGGTAATGATGTATCCAAAACTCCAAGTTTCTAACTTGATTTAAAAATTAATGAAAATTTACTTTTTTTTTCGAATGTCATCAAAACACACTTATGCCTTTTTTTTATGGAGGACAGAATACTTGAGGACTACCATATATAACCATATATCATTGCTATAAATAAAATTGGTAATACATTTGTTGTAATAAATAGATACAAATATAATGTTGTATTTAAAGCGGTAGACACAAGCGGCACGAATTCCGCAACCCCCGTGGCCACCACTCCGAACGGCGGCGACGCGCGCTCCGCGCTACTCGGCGCTATCTGCAGCTTCGACAAGTCGCGCCTCGCCAGGGTCAACTCGCGGTGAAAACACGCACATACATGGATCGATGCCCGACCGAAAGCTCGTATGGTTACATTTATTTGCGGTTGTAACATAATCATAATGGTTATTTTAGACACACACATACATCGAGTACATCAATGCTCGACCGAAAGTGTGTTTGTTTAAAAAGCATCGTAAACGAATTATTATGCTTATTTTAGCGTTCATATTTATTGGTCTAATGCAGGGGTGCTCAAACGGTACAAGTCGCGCCTCATTAGAGTCAACTCACGGTGACAACACATACATATTTACATCATTGCCCGACCGAAAGTTCATATGATTACATTTTCGGTTACTTTATGTTCATATTTATTGATTTAACTTAGGGCTGCTTAAGGCGGACTGCTCCATCGCGAGAGCTTTTACGGTCGATCGCGGAAGTAGCTACAATGTAGACTACATTCATTATTGTCCTGTCTATTTCACAACACATAATTTTGTTTACTATTTCACCGGATTAGCTATTTTGAACCTACTTAGCTTACATTATTACTTAATGGTCTATTAATAAAAGTCGTCTTTATTCCTGCCCACCCTAGTCAATCGCTTGTCGCCCAAATTTTTCCTTTAGGTCGCCGACAGAATAAGTTTGAGTATCCCTGCTCTAACTGAATCAAAAGGTTTGTGGTACAACGTACGTGCGAGTCACGTTCGCTTCCACAAATAAAGCTATACTGATTCGTTTTAACTGGAAGAACAGATTTGTTTAACAACGTTGTTTGCGGTTGCGACAATGAGCTGCAAGGTAGTTGTAATTGCTCGAACGCATTGACCAGTGCTATAAAGAAGTAATCTCCACATTTACTGAATATTTTAGGGAAAGCCGGTACAGATCTTTAATAAGTTGTTGCGGGGACTAAAATCGTTTAGTACAGACAGCAGTATGCCAATGTATAGTCTAAGTACCTTACTGAGCTAGTAATAAGGACTGAAATTGAATGGGTTTGGATTTGTAATTAAAATATACATACCTGTACATAAAAATATATTCAAACTACGAATTACCTGCTTGCTTAATAAAATAAAATAAAATTCAATAAAACTGGGGGTCTCTTTGGAAGCTACAGAACCCAAAACAGTGGTTTTTATTTATTTTCATCGGGTTTTCACTAATGTATAGCCAAGTATCCAGAAGGAAAACTGGTACATGTGTCATCTCCATATGACATAAGAAAGTTGAGTTATAGAGGAAAGTAAAAAATTACTTAATAGAAACTACTGGATGGATTTCCATGCGTGAAATCCATCATGTCGGTGCTTTTACAGGTGTTAAAAATCTTTTACAGCTGCTTAGTCCATGCGAACGAAGCCGCGGATAGAAGTCATTTGATAAAAATCGAGATTGAATTGTTATTATTTCATGACCAAAAATGTCTTAAAAATCATTAGTTTTACGAAAATTAAAGAGATTTATTTAATAAATACATAAAATGTATATATGTAATGTTTTGTTTATTTTTTTTCCAACTAAGGAATATTTTCAAAACGGCCAAGAAAAACTGATTTCTAATTCTAAACAGAGTGCATTGTTCTTATTTCTTCGCTCTAAAAACTTTTCATTATAAATTAAATATAAACACGTATTTTGTGTCTGCCTTTTAAATAGGTATGCGGTGTCTTATGTAATTATTTTTATATATTATTATATTTAAACCAAAAATCTGTCTGAAAGGGATTCGTGTATAAATATATAAATAAAATTGAACTAACATAATTATAGATTACTATTGTAATTAGTGTAATTGACTCTTGTCAGTTCTAAGGGAATGTTTTATTAGAATAAAGCGAACAAAAATAAATTTGATACGTATTAAATAATTATGCATTATTTTGTAGCATTTAAGTTCCGGTAACGACTGACGCCTGTATTCATGCAACTCTATAACCATATACAATTATAAGGGGTCACTGAAACAACGCAAAAGCTGGAAAACAGAGTTCTTCGGAATCCAGAGTAGATTCGATACTTACAATAAGTCTTATTTTTTTATTTCTAGTACATCTTTTAATCTAGCGTAACGTAGCGTGAGACGCCATCCGGCCAGATGGACTGGCGACTTGCAAGAAAATCGCCGGTAGTGGCTGGCTGAGAAGAGCTGAAGACCGTGTGTGGTGGCGGTCCTCGGGAGAGACCTATATCCAGCAGTGGAGAGGCAGGCTGATGGTATATGGTATGACATATATCTTTTATTCTACGCGCGTCGCCCGCGCCGCACCGCGGGCGTCCGGTCATAATCCCTGTACTGAGTAATGAGCGCTACGAACGTTTTATACAATGTGGCATTGAAATAACGCAAAAGCTGGAAATTGTTCAAAATCCAGACTAGAATCTATTCTACCAGTTTTTATAAAATTTTCATCATTTATAGTACAATTCTAGTACATATATCATTTATTCTACGCGCGTCGCCCGAGCCGAGGCGCGCGCCGTCTTGACGCCGGATCTGAGTAATGAAATCTACGAACGTTTTAGACAGAACAACAAAGCGTTACATGTTTTGTAACTTTCGCTTGAATCCTTTAAATAATTTAATTTTTCGCTAGAACGGTTTTATATATTTTAAATTGGTTAACATGTTTCAAGTGTCACATTATTCCGGTGACACATTGTAACATATAGATAGAATAAAACTTTAGATACAAATTTGTATATTTTAAATTAGAAGACATGTTTCGGGTTTTGCTTTATTTCGGTGACACGTATATGTAGTACAGAAATACAACATATACATGTTATGTACTCATGAGTATCTACTTAATGTAATTCATACAAAACGTTTTTACAACTTGGTCCAACAACTTCAACGATTATTATTGTACCATTATAGGTTTGGTATCGTTGTACCCCTCCCCCCCCCCACTAATGTCATGCCGACTACTGACATCAGTCACATTTTGAGAATGAACTCGTTAATTTTTAAAGCAAAATTGCTCCCACAATTGACTAAAATTGTTTATTCAGTATTAATAGTAACGAGTACAGTCGTTGGTTAAGTATTTTATAAGACAAGTGATAACATTAACTGGTCAGTCAGTTAAATGGTTTAGTGTCTACATTATAACTTCAAGTCCGCTTTTCTAAGGGTCAATTTACATTTATAGGGCAGTTACTTCGAAGTTTGTTCTAAAGTGTGAATTGAGCCAATACTTTGAGTTAAGTTACGTTTCATAAAGATATGCAAACTGGTAGCTAAAGCATTGATCAACGAGCGTTCGCATGATTACAACCTTTTCTTGCGTTCGTGAACGAGTTATTACGGTAATGTTAAGTTCGTTTTCGTTGCTCTTAACAGAATGAATAGGTTTGTTCTCAACGTTATATTTGCGGTTGACGTTATCAAACCACTTATTTAATAGGTTGATAATGAGCTCCAAGTGTTTGTATTTGTGCGAACTCTCAATTGAATACTTTACTGTGTTAGGATTTATCTATATTCTAGATACTTGTTAAACAAGGTCTAAGTATCTATTTCATAGAAGCTTTAATGTTTTTACATGTTTAATATATTTTGTTGTACGTGTACTGTAAATATACGTATGCATTAATAAGAAGGATTGTTTAATTTCGTTAATATTAACCAAATTTCATTATCTTAAAATTGTTTATGTGAGGCAAACTTTTTAAAGTGTGCAATACATACTTTCTTTGTGGTGCTATCACTATCAAATATTGCTTCTTCATCGAATTCGAATTATATTGGAGAATTTTCTTTACCGGTTTCTAACGGGGTTAGTTAATGTATGATAGTACGTTACTAATCAATATATATCCATAGGTGTGAAGATCCTCAGAAGCCCGAAGTCACAGCAGGAACACGGAGTAACATATTAAAGATGGCAATCGGACAGATGACACACACAGTGGTTACAGTCGCCAGTAGTCACCCCCACAGATATAGAGGGGTCTGTGGCGGCGTGGCCGAAGTTACCGCTAAGACGCCGCCTATACGAGCGCCATTAATAATGATTCCGATATTCCGAATTATTATTAATTATATTTATAACGCGGGCGATAATTGTGCTCATGTAAACCGCTCGGCGATAGCTCATATACGTATAATACTATTGAATTAAATAATAATAATAGTTTATTTGCGGAAATGTGAGCACAATACAGGTGACAATTTCATGTAGATGCTACACATTCTAATAAAACAGCGTACAAAAACTGCAGGACAAATTTATTTCATTTAAAAGGATTAATTAAGCCATATTACGCCACGCGCCAAGTATTAACTATTATATAATAAAAGGAGTATTTAATTAAGGAGTTAATGTCAACATAATTAATATTAGAAATCATAATAGGTATTTAGGTAATCATCATATAGGGGTTAGCGAGCGACACGGCAATTGCGATAACGTAGCAGCATTTTGACGCGACGTGCCAATATCGCAATGATGTCGCTCAATCATCGCCTACCCTCGAAAATCGCTTGTAACGCCCCCAACATAAAACAAAAACACGAAACATAAAGTAGTATTACGTTTATTTAAGCTTCTAATAATGTTATCGTACAAACGTAAACATTTACGACGTAAACCTCGGGGGCAGTAAAATACTTAACATCTCTCAGATGCAACTAAATAAAATCAATAACATAATATAACGCTGCCATACAGTTTTAACATTAAACCTTGGCGTAATATGAGGAATAATTTTATATAAATATAAAAAAAAGACTCCTTCATCCAATAATTTAAAACCGAATATTTTTCGAAACTTAATCTTTAATTTAAAAAGTGAATAAACTATTCTATCGATAAACGAAAATACATACACTTCTATGTTTAATCATGTACCATGCAGTTTTAATCATGTACCATGCAGTTTTAATCATGTACCATGCAGTTTTATCATTAATAAATTTCAGTAATTAACAATCAACTGTGAATAGTAACCTCTCTCTTTCTCCCTTTAAAAACCACACGTTTTTATCACTATATTATCTCCCTTTAAACAATAAGAAACATAACCTCTGGTAGTGTTTACATTTACCATATTATGATCGAGTTTTGAGCACCAAAGCTCAACAATCAATATGCTTATATTAGCCCAGCGCACGACACGACACGTTTGGTTCAGAATCCGGGAGCATTCACGATATCTCCAGTTAGTGTGTCAGTGTACATGTATTTCCCGCGAGATTGCTGTTTTCGCGCGGAAAAATCCGTGTAAACACTGGGACAAACGAGCCTTCCAAACAAATAACAATGTTTTTTTACAGTTAGCAAACGATTTACTTAAGACAAATAAGGTATATATTTGGTATTCTTAACTGGAACAGACAATATTAGTTTGCAACATTGTTTTTGAGACTGGCGTCACGTAAGTGTTCATTGCATAGGTCGATAGTGAGCTGCAAATCGATTTGTAATCGGTCGAACGCTTGTTTTATCATAGAGTGTTTTTTAGTTGATGTCCAGCGTTTTACCGCCTTACTCATAAGTGCTATTTAATTCACAATTGCTTAAAATCTATCCTTTTCTAACAATTAGTACTTCAAACTGGGTAGAAAGTGACAGAGAATCTTAAGCAATGATTAAATATGACGTTTATGAGTAAGGGGGTTAGTGTTTTTAGTTTTACTATCCAGTCAATTCAGTCCAAATCCGGCAATACAAATATGTGTTCAGACAGCAGCTTTAGTACAGCTACTTATTAATCGATCATAATATACTATAAATGAGGTTCTACCAGTATGAGATTTCTAAGCCCAGAGCCACGTATTCGAGGTTTATAACTATCACTCATTATAACCAATAAAAATAAAAATCACATTTGAATAGTTATACGTTCAGCTTTAAAGATATATGTACATGGTAGCTGGAACTTTTCAAAATGCCAAACATTCACAAAATTATAATATGTATAGTAAAGTATTTTTATCAATTACTATTATTATCTGGTAAATACAAATTTTCCGACTTTAGGTTTTCTAATTCTGCATTTTGTAGAAAATCGCTACTGACTACAGAAATATATGTAGTTTAAAAATTTCAACGTATCAGTATATAGAAAAACAATAAATCTTATATTTTTAGATATAAATTAAAATTAAATGACTGTACTTAATGTAAATAAAGTAGGATTCGGTAGCGGAATCGTACGAAACAATGCAATATCTTTATAGATCCTACTAAAGTATGACCTGAGGACAGAACCGCGACTAACGCGTCACGCTCTCACATCATCAGTAATACTGGAAGTCGTCAGCTTCAAAAATAAAAAAATATAAATTGTCATATTGTTGTTGTCGCCCCAAATCTAGGGGATCCAATGGATATTCGTTTTTTAATATGCTTTTGGGATTATTTCCGATTATATGTTGCAATCACCGAAAACATCGACGACCATTAAAAACGCTGACAGCTAGGGTTAGGCAAATAAAATGTGGCACAATGGTAGAATCGAAATTCTTCACATGGTAACACTATATCTCTGAATAGTTATAAATTTATAATGTAACAAACATTTTGATACGTGTGTTTCTGTTAAAATTACGATACAAGCTACGAAATAATTTAAGAAACGTACTAATTTTAGAAAATAGATATAAAAAGTTTTAAAGGAGAAAAAAATGTATTTAATTTTAGTTTCGTAATGGATTAAAACGGTAAATATAAAATAGCAAGTTTGTTCTAAGTATTAACATCCTAAGATATTTTTAAATTGCTGGCCTTTTATTGTGCCACGTTTTATTTGTCAAACTATACCGTCACTGTACAGGATTATTGGAAATATACATGCACCTTTCGACACTGAATTTTTGACGTAAAACAGTAAACGAGAAATGAATAAGCAACAAAAAAAAAATACTGAATGAGCAGCAATCTGAATGGGCAGGTTTATGTTCTCTTGTGACAATAAAGATATCGTCGACTTGGTGATGATAAACTTAATAATTTACAATTATTTACGTCACTTGTTCAAATATAGGTTGTTTTAACCATTATGATTTGCTGCCTATTTAGTATTTTTTGCTGCTTGTTTAAAATAAACGAGATTGAGAGAAAATACGATAATGAACATTTGAGAGTTTCATCTTTAAGGCGAATTATAGCTTGCTTCAGACGTAATCCCGAAACTGAAACCATCGATTCCAATCATAAATCTGAATTGACATCAAAATTCTATGCATAGGGTATGTTTTATGTAAAAAAAATATTATTTTTATTAATATCCAAATACAAAGCGCAAAAATCAATTTCTTTAAAAAGAACCGGGAATGATGAGCGGAATCCAAGGTTTCAGTCTTCAGGAACATCTTCCACAGTCTGTAGTATATAAAGTCGTAGAGCCTAAGTACATTATTTATCGTTACAAATTCAGTATCTAACGGTTGCCAGTATATCTCCTGTAACTATGTATACCATATAATTACAATACTTTTACCATAACAGTACTGAGGCCCTACTGTTAATTCTCGTTTGCAAACTCTAGTATCGCGTTTGCGTACAACATTTTAAGTTTCTGAACATGTCCACTTGAGACACTGCTTGATTCCCTAATACAAAACACCTTGGACGCAATCGTGATAACGTTTACTAAAGAATAACTTAACACTACGGCCGCTGTACTTAATCTACCTATAGGTTTTTATCTATGGTACCGAGATAACATACCAATTTGACTGGTTAAAACGGTGAACGCAAAAGATATGGAAACATTCCTACCGCTCGATTATGGCGCAATGAAAAGTGTTCCGCGGTGGGCGGGGCTTAAACAACTGTTCCGCACACGGCTTTAGTTGAGTCGCGACGGCCAGTGAGTAAGGACGTCTTACCAATACTGTTTTTCGATTAAAATGCCTTCTTGTGTGGTAAAGTGGTGTCGGAGTCATCCAGATAATCATCCCAAGGATAGTGGGATCACTTTCCACATGTAAGTACTCCGATAACTATAGTAGAACCTAAGAAAATATTCACTTTTTATCATAGGGATAGTGTTATGCCAAATGAAGTAACATATTGTATTGGATATTTATTTGTAATGTAATAACCCCAACCTCCAACTTAGATTTCTTTGGGTTAGTGTTATGCAAAACTAACTACATAATTTAAACTTATAACGCTCATATTTATATTACTTTTAAAATTAGACATTTTCTAGATCCGTTTAAATGGATAAATATGAGTGAAAATAGCTAAAATCCCAATCGTTATTTGGCATTTTCCTTTTGCTTTTCATTAAAGTCGTGCTTTTTGGTGACAAATAATATGCCTTTCTCATTTTATTTCTGTCCCACAGATTCCCGCAAGACCCTAGCCGAAGGGAACGATGGATTGAAGCTGTTCGATTACAGACATGAATATGATTGGACGCCAAGCAAGATTTCAATATCGAACAAATGTTTTCAATACGTCGCAAGCTTCAAAGATATATTCAATTCCTTAAAAAAGCATCCAACTAATACTAGACATGATGTACCGCCGATTGAAAGCATCATTCAAGACTCGTATGCACTACATTACGAAAAGAGACTCGTCACTTCACTCATCTCGTCAATAAACTGACAATTTTTCGCGGAACATAAAAATTTCATCATACCATAACAAGTGATTATACATATGTGGACGAACTAATTATACTTTCATAATAATTGTCAAGGGGGAAGCCTGTTCATCAGGATCTTACGACTGATGATGATGATAATTGTTAAGTCGTGTGCATTATGTATGTGTCATTATTTTAAATAAATAAATTATATTTTTTTTAATGTTTTATTCAGTACCTGCGCTTTGCCAATTTATCAATCATAATAACTTACAATAAAATATATATAACTTAATATTATAAGCATGAAAGTAACTTTGTTTGTTTGTTTATTGTGCTTTCACGACTCAACTAATCAACCGGTCCCCATAATTATTTGTGTACATATAATATAGCCTGTGCCACGGAAATGAATAAGTATTTCCCAAACACGAAGCCGTAGGCAACAGCTAGTTTATTATAAATAATATTTATGTGAAATATAATATTAAAGATTAAAAACTACCCTTACTTGTATATATCATATATATATAAGTTATAATAACACAGTAGTACTGTGACAGTACTTACATAATATAAATATACTTTTCTTAATCTATTTAATTCTGTTTAGTGATAATTCGTTCTCAAATCAGTTATAAACAGTGTACCTACCTACTTAAAAAATAATTCTGGTTTTACAATCAGTAGCATTCACTTACATGGTTCATGATTGCATGACACCACCAAGCACGCGGCGCCCAATGCTACTTAATAACAAAAGGACGTAGCTATTGTAGCGTACAAGCTAGTAACGACCTCGAATTGTTGCTCATAAGGTTGATTTTTATGCGGATGATAGTTCAGTGTAGTATTACTTTGGTTCTGTGTGCGTACTTTGTATTTGTGTGAGTTGTAGCGCCGATAATCAACCGTGTACAGTATGAGAGGACTGCTTCCATGCTTTTTGCGTTCACCGGGTTAAAAGCACTTATTGCTTTTATTCCAATTCTATAATGTCGTCCAAGTCGCTTAGATCGTCGATGTCGAAGTCCTTTAGAGTCATTTCATCTGAAAAAAAAAAAAAATTGTATATTTTTTGAAGCCACAAACGTGGAAGTATGGCTTTAGAATACCACCACCACCACATCTCTTCCTGTGACTGTCGTAAAAGGCGACTAGAGGATAAGAAAGTCGCTACCACAAGCCCTAAGGAACTCACCACTGCTAAAAGAGTGGACTCGCCAACCCGCTTGGCCAGCGTGCCGTTTTAAAGCCATACATCTCGCACACACAAGACAATGTGTATGAGGAGGCTGGACATAGCAGCAGTGAACGATAAAAGAACTGGTTTATGGAAACCACCCACATTTAGTTTCAAATCTAATTCAGGCTTAGAAAAAGAAATTATAGGGAACCAAATTATACGCTGGAATCCTACGCCGCGAAGATGACACTCATAGAAGTAGGATTTTTTTTGCTAACTACAGAGATCAAAATAGCCTGCAAGCGATAATTATCAATTCAAGCCAACACAAAGATTAAAAAGGCGATAATTCAAACCCTGGAATGCGCCAAACATCCACTACAAACGAAAGGGACAACAAAGTATAAAAAATAGTATTAATAAGAAAAGTAGTAAAAATCAAGTTTATTTCTTTAATCGGCCTGTGAAAGAGGACAAGGTTCTTCTAACAGCTTCTCACAGTAATTATTTTTCGAACGTTTATAAAATAGTGTATTTTTATATGTCCTAGATGCACATTCTAAAGCCTTTGCTACTCTGTACGTGAGCCACCGATTTAATAATACATAGTTGATACTTTTTTTTCGGAATAGCTGAATTCTTGTTCTTGGCTCTAATGGCCTTTCAGGAGTCACCGGACATGTATGCATTGGGGCGAGCGCAGAAGGCGCTAAGCCGAGAGCAAAAAGTGTGTGCAGCAACAAGCCTAAGGGCTCCCTCGCGGTAGACCGAGGCCTCGAGGAACGGGCCTCGACTTACGGCGTTACTTTGGGAGGGTACCGCGGGATCGCGAGTCGGCGAGAAGTCATAGATGACAGGACAGACACATCTTACGTTTTTGCTGAAGAAATCAGGTTGGCAGTTTTTAGGAAGCAGGTGAGGCAGGGAGCGGGGAGGCGGGGTTTTTAGGAAGCAGGGGGGTTGGTTCAAAACGTGAAAGTGAAGAAGTAAAACTGATACTTGGAATCGATTGGTAAGAGCGTAAATGGAATAAATTAAAAAAAAGAGACAATTGTTGAGTGGAAGAACTAAGAATTAAGTGTTGTGTTGTGATCTTCGTCATCGATAAAAACGGCCAAGAGCGTGTCGGACACGTATATAATATGGCTTAGTAATTATTTAAATATAAATACCTAATGTTTGCCGCAATAATATTCCCTTTCAGTTGAAAGCAAACAAAACTTTTTGCTTCAGTATCCGTAATAATTTTCAATATGTATTTTATATTGTATATTTGTTTGTATTTTGTATGTTTTGTATTTATTTCTTTTTATATCGGTATTTAAAAAGTTAAATGAGGAAGGAACAGCTTGGTATTATAAAAGGATCTTTTTCATGATGTATTATTTTTTATTCTTTTCAAAGTTAAGAATTTCTTGTAAGTATTATATTTTGATCTTCAAGATGGCCTGATAAAATTAGCTTTTGAACAAAATTTCATCACACCAATTTCATCACGCAATCTCAGTTTTCAGTGGCATCCGTAATTTAAGATTTAAAAACGGACCTAAAAATTGCATTTTTTGTTCTTGAAATTAAAATCATTGAATGTGATACCAAAAACCAGTTTTCAGTTTTGAGCGGAGTCACTAACTTAGTTATTTAAAAGCTGTCTTAAAATTTGAATTTCTCTGAATTTGAATTCGAAAGGAAATGACATCCGCACCAAAATTTCAACGTTGAGTGGCAGCTGTCATCTTGTATTTAAAAATCGGTTTCAAATTTGCAATACTCTACCTTGAATTTTTTTAAATGATACTCTTGATTTTTTTTAAATTTCAACCGTCACTGAATTCAAAAACTAACGGAAAATTTTAACGGCCGCCATCTTGAATTCATAGTGACTAAATTTCAATTACGCGAACTCGACAATACATTGACAATAACACGATCACAAAATCTTAGTATTGAAAGGCAGCCGCCTTTTTGGATTTAAAATCCGACTTAAAATTCAAATCATTTGACCTCGAAAACATTGGAAATGATACCCATCATTTTGAGTGCCACTTTTGAGTACCAGTTGCTTGAATTTCGATACAGGTAACAAATTCGATTTACTCTACTCGTCCTTGATAACATTAAGAAAAGAAAGAGTATGAACTAAATAAATTAATTGCTATTTGGTGGATTTGGTAAAAATAGTTCCAAATGGTTCCGTCAAACATAATAAATTTCGAAATGGACGGCCCCGCCCGTCTATGAATAGTTTTGCACTAAACACTGGTCATCTATTGTGGGTATGCCAGTATGGATACATATTACTGGTACTGATTGTATAAGCCACATTAATTATTTTGCCTATTGTACAAATCTTTTAGTAAGAAGTTCTTTTAGTGTGTTTTCGTGCATAATTTATTATTTTATCAACAGGTGAAATTTAATAGAATTCGCATTGCGCATCTCTAATAAAAACTGAAAAAATACTGCTACTTAACGCCAGATGGCGCAGATAGATGAGTAAGTTTATTGTAAAGTAATAAGCAGTGATCAAATAGGTAGGGGCTAATTTGCCTGAAGTTGGCGAGAAGATATAACAGTTGTTAAAACCACGAAATATATTTATTTCTTTTTATCGAATCCAGTGATCCCGGAAATAGTCCCACTATTTAGTACACATGAAACTATTTACATTGTTGTATTTTCTGGTTGGTTGCAGGGTTATCCATTGCCAAGACTATCTACATCGACATCACAACGAAAACAAGGCAGGAAACGAATAATCGACGACCATTTGGCTGTATCTAAATCTTGACGTTGTGTTGACATCTACTCTCAGGAGCGCAGGTTGTGATGTTGCGAATTACAACATTAGTTCTTCGTCTATTTGGCGTCAACGAATGCAGCGACGACAAAAAATTGTAGTCTTTAAAAAGCGAGTTAAAACCAGAAGTGCCTCTTATTATTCACGGGGATGGTAAAATGCTAGAAGATACAACGGGACATGAGGTTGTGGATCGTTTGTTTACCCATCTTAGTATCAGATCAGGGAATAGATCAGCTTTTGAGTATTCCAAAATTATCAACTGGAACAGGGCAGGCAATGGCCTCAGCTGTTTTTGAAACATTATTATTATGGGGTTTGTGGGATAAAATTAAATCTATGAGTTTTGATACCACTGCATCAAAAACAGGTCGAATTAATGGAGCTTGCACCTTATTAGAGCAGAAGTTGAAGAAAAATTTATTATGGCTTCCATGGAGACATCACATTTTGGAGATTGGGCTTGAAGGAGCTGTAGTTTTAGCAGTTGGTGTTTCAAGTGGGCTGCAAAATACAGATCTTTAAAAGATTTCAAAAACGTTGGCCTCAAATTAAACAAGTTGATTCTGAGCTTGAGACATTAAAGTATGTTGAAGAAGTAACCACAACAATGATTTCTTTTGCTACACATCAGTTAAAGCAGTTTCAACCACGGGAAGATTACAAAGTTACTGAACCTCATTATTATATTTTTGGGAGGAACATCCGATAAGGATGTATCCTTTAGAGCATCTGCTGGACTACACAGAGCAAGATGGATGGCTAAAGCAATATAATGCTATAGAGATGTTTGTATTTTTACAGTTCAGATTTACGCAAAGTACTAATTTCTAGCTCCTTGCGTATGGTCTGCATCAAAGAATGATTTACAGCTTTTGAAGGACTTGGTGGCATACGAAAAGATAAATCATTCACTTACAAAAGCTACTTCAAAAAAATAATGGGACATCTTTGGTATCTGTCTGAAGAGCTTGTTACTTTTAGATTTTTCGATGATGAAGTTTCCTTGGAAACTAAACAGACGATGGTCACTGCCCTTGAAATACTAGGTTGGAAGATTGTCCAAAGCGATCGACCCTTGACCATGATCTCATCTCGTTAAAAACTTAGAAGATTTTGTAACAAATCATACACTAACCTTTTTCAATACAATCGCCGTTTCTTGTGATTTTTTGAAGAAAGATGTCAAAACCAGGAAGGATGATTGTAAAAAATGTAACTTTCGTACATTCTATGAAAGTTGTTAATGACAACAACGAGTAGCGCTCGTGGAAAAGTACAATCGTCTTCACACCACCAATGAGGAGCAGAAGCAATATTTACTCTTAACGTTTAAAGATTATCGACGAAAATTTTCTTGCTCAAAAAAGTCCACTTTGACGTCATCTTGAATGATTTTATTATTGTTTTTAATTATGTTAATTTTTAAATGTTTAATACTTTAATCTTATGTCCAATTACATTTTTGTCAAAAATGGGTAAAATCAATACTTACAGTGAAATTCCTAACATCTTGTATTTTTTGATAAAACCCTACATTTTCATAGCTGGTAGCGACCCCTAAAAACCCCTTCAAAAATCTGAAAAAAATACTGTGTAAGTTTTTAGACGTATGAAATATAAAAAAAAGAGAAAAATATTTTTTTCATACATTTTTGAAGCACCCTAATGTTTATCTTTACCTTTGCCTTGTTGGTTGTTATTGAGTTAGCGATATTTTAGCGAGTTCATTGTCTCGCTCGGGATTACTAAACTAGATTACAAGATAGTAAGGTAGGATAAGGTACCTTACTGAAACCTTAATAGTAAGGTTTCAAAATTGAACCCCGTCAATTTTGAAACATAACAAGGTTGAACTCCGTCCTTTCTTACTGAAGAGGTCATGCCTAGTTTTTTTTAGAATCAGTGCCCCAAAATTTCTGATACTAATTTTCAACCGAATTCGAGGCCATCACATTATTTGCATTTTTTTTGCACGAGGGCTGCTGGAATTGCTAAACAATCTAACAATGTGAGTAATTTCATGTGTACTGAGAAGTAGTACGACTATTTTCGGGAACCAATAAAAATAAACAAATATATTTCGTGGTTTTAACAACTCTATGTTATACCTTCTCGCCGACTTTAGGTAAAAACTGCTACAGTATTAGTGTTGTCAACACAGTGAACGAAATCAATTATAAAAAAAATCCAATTCATTTAAAAGTTAAATAATATTTTTTAGCTGATATAGTTAATTGAATTGCATTTTCATAATAACAAGCAAACAATTGTATCAGAGGATATAGCTATAAAACATGAGTATGGAAGATGTTGTCGACAGAAGTATAATTTAGTATTTAAAATTTCGATAACATAAGTACAACAAAACTAATGCATAGATGAAAAGTAGACTCTAGCCTGTCAGCCTTAGAGAGCTTACTTACCATATATAATGAGACTATACGATAGGACAAACTAAAAGTTCTTAACTGGCTACTGTACAATACGCTAGAAAAAAACAAATTTGAATTTTGAAAATAGAACTGTGCTTGTCAAACGCCAATAAATTATCAAAGCTGTCGTTGTTTTTAATTTCTGGCGGCAATTAAAAAAAATATGTTTGCGGAAAAATGAATTTAACAGAACATTTTCGTTCAATGATTTTTTATGACTTGCGCTGCGGTCTAAACGAGAAACAAGGTTATGAAAGACTTGAGCATTTAATGATGAAGCCCCAGCCAATGCCATTGCTTATAGCTGGTTCCGTGAATTTTAACGTGATCGTGCTCACCTCAATGACTATGTTAGAGAACGGCGGTGACGGAGGGAAACACCAAAACTGTGTGGTCCATAATTGAAACAGACAAGCGAACGACAAATCAGCAGATGCGGTCATCATTAGATATTGGTATGCGTCAAGTTCAAACTATTTTACACGATCACATACCTACCGATAAGGAAGCTTTGTGGTAGATGGATTCCTCACAATTTGAGCGAAGCTTGAAAACACTGCCGCGTGGAATAGTGTCTCCAAATGTTTGAAAAATTCGACAATGGTCAATCAAATGCTGTTTTTGATATAGTAATAGGTGATGAAAGCTGGATCTACTGTTGTGAGCCTGAAACTAAGAGGCAATCTGCGCAGTGGCTCTTTCGTTTTGAAGAGTTGCCGACGAAAGTGAAGAAAGTTTTCAGAGTGCTGAAAAGAAGATCATTACTTCCTTCTTTGGCAGATAGGGCCATTTTGCTACTATAACTTTAGAAAATAAAAGAACAGTAACTGCGGACTGGTATGTGAACAGCTGCTGGCCTTATGTTTTGGAAAAAAATAAAGATCGACGCCCACGACGCAGAATGATTTTCTCCATCACGACAATGGGCCAGCTCACTCCTCCAGACAAACGAAGCAATTTATGAGTATTGTAAATGTAGAGTTAATGGGTCATCCGCCATACAGGACCCTGTGATTTTTTTTATTCCCTAAAATTAAGGATAAACTCAAGAGGAATACGTTTTATGAATGCAGAAGAGGCAGTAACGTACCTTCCAAGCGGCTGTAGAAGAGGTGTCTAAAGAAAAGTGGGCTGAATGCTTCACACAATTATTTCATCGCATGAAAAAGTGTATCGATTGTCGCGGAGAATACTTCGAAAAGCAATAAAACCAATTCCACCTTTATATCTAATTTCATTTTTGAGATGCCACAAACTTTCAGTGTCCCCCGCGTATTGACACTTATACGGTAAGAATCACCGACCTGGCGTAGAAACATGATAAAACAAGGAACTTACTTTCAGTCTTTTTCTTCTTTGGCGTTTTGATCGGTAGTACAGATTCTGACGGTCTTTTCATTGTTTCGGACTTGATAACTACGCCCTTCATATCGATAACTCTCGGGGAGCTGAAAATAATATAGTATTCGTGACTTTTCTGTTACTACACTTCAATTTTACAGCGTTATATGAATACTAAATGTTAAGATGGTAAAAATAACAGATATGGAGGGATAGATAAACACAAGCTGTCCGTTGGTATGTGCATGAAGTTGGCGCTAAGCTCCTACCTCTGGCATCGCGAGTTTAGTCTGTTCTGACCCGTGTCGCAAGTCGTTACAAAACACAATATCGCTTTATTGCGCTATAATCAACATCGTCAAGGTGTTTCGTTTCATTGCCGAATGGTTTCCCATCACTAAAATTTACTCGTGACGAGACACGTTGGGTTACCATACAATTTACTCCTGACGCGACACGTTGGGTTACCATACAATGTACTCGTGACGTGACACGTTTGGTTACCATACTATTTCACGAACTTGCGTTGTCTATGTCTATACTACGTACTAAGATTTGCTTAGAGTTTACCATCTTATCACCCGCTGTTCACGTTTGAGCTCACGTGCGTTAAAGTTTGTCCGCTTGACATTTCATAAGAACATGTAGGAGTCCACGGCAAATAAAACATGGGCTCTCGTTGATATGTTATAGATAATTAAAATTCACATACCTGTCTTTTAAAAGGGAATTCTTTTTGATCAATTGACCGCTTCCTCCTATAATTATATTCTTAGAAGTGCCAACAATGGTTGAGCTGGCTTTACTCTTGTCGCTCCCTTTTGACGTAATATATTTTGATGAGGTTAACTTGGATGTAGTAAATTTTGATGTATTTCCACAGTTTGGGTTATTAACGTTGCTGTTAAAGGAGGAACTTGTGTCTGTCAAGTCAACCGTGTCCACAACGACTCTCATTTTACTGGAACTCAATTTATTAGATGATGGAGTTTTTGTTTTAGATGTTGTTTTTAATTCAAATTGTTTATTTTGTAGGTTTGGTTCCGCAGATTTCTGTTTGTTTTTTAAAAGAATAATATCGTTGCGTTTCTTTGATAATATTTTCAGTACATCGTTACTTGACGATGATTTTTTGTAGACAGAAGTATCACGATTTGTTTTATTACTCTTAGAATTTACAGCAGCAGTTTTAATACTTTTGTTATCTTTGAAACTAAGGACAGTTCGATTTGATGCGGCTTTGGATTTAGGTTCTTCTCTATTAATCGATGTCTCGTATGCGTCAGCCGGTATATGGACCACATCTTTGAGAATAGAGAGCGGATCTGGACTTGCCGATCGGGACTCATCGCTGCTACTCGATAAATCTAACAAGCTTTTCGCTTTATGTTTTTGTCCTTTGTCTAGTAAACTATTATTTTTCTCTACAGTATTTTCTGTCGTTCTCTTAGCTGTGATTTGTGTTCTTGTGCTGGGAGAGTCGTCTATCACAGTAATAACAGAATCGTCTTGTCTGTTCAACACTTCTAGTTGTCCAAATTGAGTAATTCGCAGAATGTCTCCCGGTTTGCATTTTGTTAAATCACGGTTTAAACTATTTTTAGTTGTCGGTTCCATCGTCGTCGACGAAGCCTGCGCTTCATTGTGCGTTCTAAGCAACGGTGTCTCGGTGAGAATGGGTGCTGTATTAATCATAGCTTGATTTATACTTTGCGGTGGACCTGATACTACCTGGTTGATCGGGGTCGTAGTTGGGTGGGCGAATACAGCCGATGTGGGTATTGCGGAGGACGTGATAAATGGAACCGAACTTGTTCCATTATCACGTAGCGGCGTCCCTGGCGGTGTTAGGTTTACAGTCTGTGTCATACATTGTGGTGCGACAGATGACTTTTGTGATGCAAATATCTTATTTATTATTGTGTTCGCCTCTGCAGGTGATGTAGAAGTTATTTTATCAAACTCTTTCTTCGGAATCATGACGATTGTTTTATTTGACGACTTAGTAAATTTCAGTTTGGTTTTCAATGCAGGTATGTCGGGTAGAATTGGTTCTTTCTGCAATGTCGGCATATTGATGTCAACGGGAATATTGCCACCATCAGAAATGAACGACGTTTTAGGTGCGTTCGATACATCAGAGTGGATTGTAGGGACTATCGTTTCCTCCTCATCGCTATCTAAACATATCGTCATGGTAGAGGTCGGTGCGGCTTTTCCAGGCGTTATGAGAGTCGGTTGTGGGGCTGGGACGTAAGTAACGGTTGGTTGAGGTTGGGTGGCGGGCATGGAGTAGGTGTCACTCAGGATCACGTCGTCTTCCGAGGAGTTCGCTAATAACAGTTTGCCGCCCGTAAACTCTATAGTCTTCATTATAGGTTGTGCGTTGGCAGTGGCTTTCAGCGCTTGTTTTGAAGTCGGCTTGGGTGCAATAGGAAGGTAGTGTGGCTCCTCGATAGTGCCGTTTGTCTTGCCGCCTCTAGCCCGAATGTTATTCACAATGAGGGGTTGCGAGTTTCGCCTGGTAGTTGATGCTTGTGTGGGCTGGGGGTAGTTGGTGGTTGCGGGCGCGGACGCGTCGATGTCTATGACGCAAAAGTCGTCGTCCGGCAGGATACACTCGTCGTTGGACGGCGCAGCCGGGACAAACGGCTTGCTCTCAGTTATATTGGACGGTCCTTTGAACCTGGAAATGTTTTCAGTTATACTATTGTGCTCGCAAGGCGGCGCATGCTGAGCGCTCTGGGTCACTATGAATCTAACGCTGTGACACACAGCGCTCTCAGCACCGACCCGCTCTAGCAGTTTATTACCCCACAAGAAGTAAGTCGTAACTATAGTACAGACATATTCGTAATTTTTTACTTATTGGTTACGAAAGTATTTATATCGTCTCAACCTTTACTATAACGTCAATAGAATTACCGTCAATTCATCTACTCGAATGTGCTACGTAACAACAATGTCCATCGACGTAATAATGTGCAACATAACGAATAAAACACATAACAATGTCATAGTGTTTATCAGTCGTTATTATACTTACATGCCAACTGGTACGACTCTGGGCATCTCAGTTTGCTTGGTGCTACCAATGATTGTAGAAAGTTTCACGAATCCAGCATCCGGTGTTTTCTGCATTCCTGACTTGTTGGATGTCTTCTGTGTTTTGCGTGTTAACAGTGTGTCATTACTCTTTGACTGGGTTTTTAGTGTGTTTTGTAATTTTTTGCTCTTGGGTCCTGGCTTATAACGAGTCGTGGGTTTTTCTGCTACAAGTGCAGAATTTTCAACCATACCTGTCGATTTTGCAGCTGTAACAGATGTTTTGTCTGAACAGTACCTCAAGCTGTTCTTTGCACTAGCACCGCCCACATGTAACTTCTTCATAACATCTTTACCTAAAACCTA
This sequence comes from Sesia bembeciformis, assembly GCA_943735995.1. Lineage (NCBI taxonomy): Eukaryota > Metazoa > Arthropoda > Insecta > Lepidoptera > Sesiidae > Sesia > Sesia bembeciformis. Next base: position 11,275,662 of record OX031043.1, read on the forward strand.
AAAGAAATCAAATTTTAATATATGACATTTTAATGAATCCTGTAATAGAAAACTCACCGGTCCTCGTTATACTAACCTTAACAGCTATATCGTAAATAGGACCATTCTCAATAGGCTTCCCAGTTTTGTTAAACTCTGCTTTCACTTTTCCCGTACTATATTTTGCCGCTAGAGTGGCGGCATCTTCATCTAACATGGGATTGCCCGCCAAATATGTGTGAGCGACTATTTTTATGAAGTTCTCGTTTGTTAATAATGAAGGATGCAGGAATATGGGTTCTGAATCATCTGTCTTTGTTTCTTTTACTTTCTTATTAGTTACCGTTTTGTTCGTTTCAACTGTACGTCGAGACGGTGTTTCGTCGTCGTCGCTCAGTAAAATACTTTCAATATTCCCTTGTACGTTTAATATACTCAGGTTGGGATCTGGATCCCCCAAAGCTATGCTCTGAATGGCTCTGAGGGTTTCTTCGCATGACACACCTAATATATCGCGGTTAAGGTTAACCTGTTCTTCATAAGGTTTACCTGGCGAAGGGGCCCAATCGTCGTCGTCTAGATCGACAATATCGATGACCGACGACTCGAGAGAACTTATACTTTGTTCAGCGGCTAACGCAGCTTTTCTTTTCCTAGTATACACATGCCGAACAGTACCTGCCTTTGAAGTGGACGGCGCAACGTCATCGTTTGCTTTATTTTCGATCCACTTGTTTGGTTTTTTTTCTTTATCTATGACATTTTCGAAGTCAGTCTCTTTCTCGTCTCTTCCAAGCATAACGCAAGCGATATTTCTAATCAATTCACTGCTTTCTTCTAAGATGTGAAGCTGCTTTTCTGAAACGATTCTTCGTACTTTTGCTACCAATTCAGAAATTTCTTTCGGCGGTCTAGTTTGGAAGTTGTGTTTGATTAAAAGATTCGTAATCTTTTTGACTTTGGCTTCGTCTAAATCGTTGTTGGTTGTTACTTTTTGTATTTTGTCAGAAATATTGCCCGGAAGTGGGTCTGGTAGCCGCTGTATGGGTATTATACATTTTTTAAAAGGCATAAAGTAGTTAGTTGATTGGGATTGTTCGTTCTTAACTTCCGGTTCGGCTTTTATCTCTGGTGTTTCCTCGGCTGATTGTGATTGTTCTATGGGTTCAGGAGGTGTAGTTTCTTGTAGTATCGCGGTGCCAGATAGTTGCGGATAATTGGGCGGTGTCGCGTAGCCAGGCAATTTCAAATAGCCAGGCGGTCTAGCATAGTCGTGTCCATGCGGACGTACTGACGGTAAGTAACACGAAGTTAGCTGGTTTTGCAAATCTGTAATGAAAAGCGTTAATGGAGGTTTATTTAATAAATCGATCGTCCAGACTGTTTAAGAAAATATTAGGTGTTTGCCTATGAAATCACCAATTTCATTACTGGCCACTTAGATAGATAGATAAATTCTTTATTGCACCAAAATGTGTGAACAAAGGCGAATAATGCTATATAGAATTTTCTTCCAGCTAAGCTTTGGTGGTTGAGAGCAGGCTAAGGGTAGTGCTGCTAAATATAATAGCGTTTTGATACTATTACACTAAGTACATAAATACAACATAAATATAAATTTGCATACACATACATGCATATATGTATACATTTATACATACATACATAAAAATATAAATAAAATAATAATAAACATATCAGTCATTTGAATATGAACACGCGATTTGAAGACATCAATTGACGGAGCCTCCCTAATTCCAACCGGTAAGCTATTCCGGAGTTGTGTTGCTGTACAGCTACTGGGGGGGGGGGGGGGGGGGGGGTTAAGTTAACTATGTATTATAGTGGGTGCGGGGTACACATCCAACGAAGTGTTTCAATGCAAAGCGCTCACTAAGGTATTCCGGAGACCAGGTGTTATGAAGTATGTTGTGTAACATAGTGAGTGCGTGTACATTTCGTCTATTACGTATGTTAAGCCACTTTAGCCGAGTCCGTGTGACACGTGGTCATATTTACGCAATCCAAAGACACTTCGAGTTTCCAATATCTTATGTTCTAATTCGAATTTCAAAATAAGACAAAATGCATCTAATAGCTACGATGTTCTTATTTCAAAATCAGTATTGCATTTGTTTTTCTGTACCTAAATTTTGTTCTTGTGATTGTCTTGAAAATAAAATGGATAAATTGATAAATTAGTGCTTATTTCGAATATGAGGTTCGTCGCGGCACCAACGCATGTCAGAGAGCTCACAATATCAATAGTGTGTATGGGTCAAACACCACAAATGATCGCACCGTGCGTCGATGATTTGAAAGCTTCCGTTCTGTAAATTTCGATCTTAAGGATGAGTCCCACGGACGACCTACGACTAAGGTTATGGAGCTAAGTGGGAGCAGATCCATTTCAAAGTACGGCAGAGTTAGCAGCAGGGTTTGATGTCAGTGATAAAAAAATGTTGGTTCATATGCGTCAAATCGACAAAATAAAGAAGCTCGAAAAGTGAGTACCGTATGAACTGAATGAACGTCAGCGACAACAACGCGTCGAAGTGTGCAGCGTTATTGAACTGTCACAAAAATGAAGGAATTTTGTATCGCGTCGTGACTTGTGATGACAAATGGATCCTCTACGATAACCACAAACGTTCGTATCGGTGGCTAGATCCTGGAGTTGCAACCCAACAATGTCCAAAACGTAAGATAACTAAGAAAAAGCTACTGGTTTCAGTTTGATGGTCCTGTGACGGTATTGTCCACTACAGTTTCTTGCGAGCCAGTCAAACGATCGATGCAGATGTGTACTGTAAGGACCTGCAGATGATGATGGAAAAGTTGGCAACAAAGCAATCGAGTTTGGTCAATCGCTCATTTCCACTTCTTCTTCATGACAATGGGCATTGTCATGAAGAAGAAGAAGAACTCACACTTCTCATACGACAGTTTTAAAACTTCAAGAGTTGGACGTGGAAACTCACCCTCACCCATCATACTCACCAGATCTTGCCCCGACAGACATCCATTTCTTTCGAAATTTGGACAACTGTCTGCAAGGAATAAAATTTGATTCTGAAGTAGCTGTGTTATTAGGCCTTTTGAACTTCGAAACCTGGTATTTTTGATATTTTCGGTATTTAGGTCATAACGAAGGTACTGTTTTTATGTTTTAAAATGGTACAAATGGTTTATTTTAAATGGTTTATTGCACTTAATGGTACAAAACATTCCATTCCTGCGTAACTATGTACTTGTTACCTGTTATTATGAAACAAGTCAAGAAATAATAATACTTTTATTTTATTATCTATTTCATTATCATTAAAATACAGGTTCTAATAACTAATAATTATTAAGTAATTTAAAATTACATAGAAATGTTTATTTGTTAAATAAATAGTTTATTTCTTTTAGACTGAGTTTGAAATTAAGAATAGTTTATATTCTTAGTTATCTTTTAGCGCTGAAATGTAATCACATTCAGCATGATCACTATGTAATCAATCAGTCACTATTAATAAATATAATTATAAGTTTATAGTTGTTCGTAACAGTTCTTGTTAGTTCCGTTTAAATCAAATTAAAAACACCATTTTATATCTCAAAACCAATTGTTTTAAACCTACATTTTTTTTAATAAAAATATCGTATGTTTTTATATTTATAAGATAAAAGAGAATTATAAGAACTCCGATATTTATGAGATTTTAATACCGTTAATACTGGTTTTAGTAAATGTGCCCACATTTACTAAAACTGGTTCTTACTTTAATGGAAGCGGCGCCGCAACGGTAGCGGTGTCGTTGCCGCTGCGATGCCATGTGTAAAGAAGGCCTTAATGAAGTAAAAGTAGTTCTAATATTTTTTCTTTGTATGCATATGTCAATGACTTTTGATGATCTATACATATAATAAAATCGTAACAGTCATTTCTGTACATGAAATATTTTGTAAAAAATTAATTGCTGTGTACACACTGTGAATAATAACAGCCCATAACAAACATTTTTTGGAGTTTTTGTCTGTCTGTCCGTTTGAACGCGCATCACGCAAAGACAGAACGGATTTTAATTAAACTTGGCATAGTTATAGCATAGCTTATACACCGGGTTAACATTTTTTTTTAACATAAGGTACATTTAGGGTACTTTTGGTTTAGATTCACTATAGTTTCCGGGAATCAAGCTATACGCGCACTGAGTCGTGGGCACTGCTAGTGTTAAAATAATAAGTGAATAAATGTAAGTGTATGTTGTATGGTGCCACTCACGCCTGTGCGTCTGCTCCTGCTGGAACTGCATCCAGGCGGCGGCGCGCTCGTGCTCGGGCAGGTCGCGCTCGTGCGAGCCGCGCAGCAGCGAGTCGTGCTCGTGCACCGCGTGCAGCGCGGGGTGCCGCGCCACGCGCAGCAGCGCCACGTCCGACACGCCCACCGCCACGCCGCCCGGCACGTTCGCGCCGGCCTCGTCGAACCTGAGCACACATTACACATAGCTCAAACTTTTACATTATCACAATTGCAGCAATTCGCAATCTACACGGGTCGCCCGCGCCGCGCCCGGACACTATCCTGTACTGAGTAATTAATAATAATCATTTCATTTATTTAAGACATTTACATATTTTCTATACGGTAATTGTCACAAATAATGTAGTTTACAAAAACATCAACTTTACAAGTAGGTCAATCTAAGGACAATGTGTGCTGACATCTGTATTAGAATAATCTGTTTAACAGCTGTGAGCTCCTTCCCTTTGATCTATTCTAAGTTTATTTATGTGGTAATTATTGTGTATAATATGTACATTGTGTGTTTTATGTAAGTATGTCTGTATGTGAATGTGTGGGAGTGTGGTTTTTGATATTAGATTTTAGAAAAAATTAGCAATAGAGTCAATAATGTTACTTAAATTATTGAGTGTTAATGTTATTAAGTGTAGGATGATGTATGGGTGTGTGGGTGTGCGTGCGTGTGTGTGAATGTGTGTGTGTGGCGCTGCAAATGTTTTAGATAGAACAACAAAACTTTACATGTTTGTTGTATTCCCTAAAATAATTTAATAGTTTCTAGAACTGTTGCATGTATTTTAAATTAGTTGACGTATTTCACGTTTTGCGTTATTTCGATAACATGTTGTATAATCAACAAGTCTTTCACAGTAAATAAAAGTATATGAGCTTCAGTGTGTACCTGTACAATTCTGTGAGCTCGGACATGTTGTAGTGGCGGTCGATCTGCTGCTCGTCGACGACGCGGCACGCAATCGCTTGCTTCGTCACAGAACGCTCGTAGATTTTCTGCTCCATCGTGCCCTGTGAATAACATCAATAGCTATACTAACATCACTGCAATACTAATATTTTTTATATAGAAAGAAGGGAGAAAAAAAAATTAAGAAATGGTAATAAAAAACGTCGATAGCAGCGGCAGCCGCAAAGAGAGATTTCGCTATTTTCCGTATGCTTAAGAAAAAAAGTGTTTCGACAAAAAGTTGCAGAATTAAACATTATTTCCCGTTAAGAAATGCGCCCTGCACTTAGACCCGTGTTTTAGACTCGCCCTTAGTTGAGATGTAGTAAAATTTTCCGAAATTCTAAAGTGATATCTACAATTAGGAATATTTCGTCGAAATCTACCTTTTTTTTAATAGAAAGAAAAGGGCAGACAGTCCACCTGCTGGTAAATGGATACTTACCAGTCACGGATGTCGCCGCGACATCCGCGACACACGCCAACATCAGTCCAAACAAACATTGGTATGGTCCCGGATGCACTGCCTACCCGGCGAAGTTCAGGAATGGATATGAAAAATGGAGAGAGGTAGGATGGGTTGGGAATGAGCTCTGACATATCTTACTCACTATCAAAACACGTACGTACGTATAGAGAATAGAATGAGTGTAGTACATTTGACGGTAGTGTTCTGTGTGGGGTAAGTGGCCAGTCGAGTGCGCACTGTTACTCTTTCATAATAGTAAATACAGTAAGAATCACTCACAAGCGCGACGAGCCTGTAAATGTAGCAGTCCTTCTTCTGTCCGAACCGGTATACGCGGAAGATGCTCTGTATGTCGTGCGCGGGGTTCCACGACGTATCCAGAATGATCACGCGGTTGGCCGCCACCATGTTCAGGCCCAGGCAGCCCGCGCGAGTCGACACCAGGAACAATCTGAGAATAGATTTGATAAAAGCTTATAACAGCACACTTTTTTGCGTCTCTTCATATATGATGATGGTGAAATTAGCATTCTGCCAGTGTCAAGTTTTCTTTGCAAATAAAATCAAAACAATTTAAAACACATTTTGTCAACGTCCAGTCACGTCGCTCGAAGCAAGTTCGGAGTCGCTCGGGTTTACTGACAGAATTGAACTCCTTGGAAGCGCGCAAACTCCAAACTCCAACTCACAAGCGGGAGAATTGAACTCCAAAATGCGCACTAGGCATTTTGGAATTTAAGGGGCTACCCGACAAATTTCGCTGTTTTTAAATCCTATAAAGTATATTTGAACATGGTACAAAAATTCTCTAAAAAATATATGATGTAGTGTGGTATTTAATCTTCGCTTTTGACGTCGGAAATTAAAATAATATATCTAATTTAAGAGAAAATAAATCATCTGTGAGCCTCTATTCTCGTGTTAAATCCCGATAGCCTCCCTTATTATGGAACTTATACAAATGAAACTTATACTCAATATTAGACAACAATTTTCACTATAATCCTGTCGTTTGGATTTTTGAATTTATTTGTAGTTTTTGAAAAAAAATTGTATTTTGTTTCTACGCATGTTTCTGGCTCGCGGTACTCTGCGGGGGCGACGGGCGGCAGTCGGCCAGTGGCCTTTGGACGGGGAACCCGTGTCGCTTTACGCTGTGCGCGCGGAAAAATCCTGCCTTTTTATTTGTTATTTAGCATATTTAAGACTTATTTTAATTACCTAGTGCTAGTGCGGACAATATAAGTGACAAGAGCACACATTTTAGTTATTATTAATTTTAGTTTTACATTAGCTAAAGGACACATTGTTTAGGTTAGATTTTATTTTCTTGAAATAAAATTGTGACAGGACACTATTGATATTTAGTATAGTAAAAATTCTGTTTTTGAGTATAAAAATCAACAATGCCTAAAATATCAAAAGTAAAACGATATAGACAGCAAAAGATGCGGAAAGTGATCGACGTCTTTCTTGTAAGTACACTCTATATTATTAAATTATTAATAATTAACCAATTTATAACTATGGTAATTTACTCGTGTGCTTAGTAACTTCTAATGAATCATAATTCAATTTTTTCTCGGTTCTTTAGATTGATTTTATGAATGATCGGGGTTTTCTTCTCATTTATTTTATACTTGGAAAGATATCTAGTTCACAATTTCGACTACCTACCTACTCTGATAGCGATCTAGTGGTTTAGTACCTAAAATAGGTATAGTGTGCATCACAAACGAGAAGTCTGATGTCGATACCCATTGTCAAATAACATGCCTTTTTTACCTTATTTATTTATTTTTGTATTCTTATTTTTTTTTTCAGAAGACTAAGTAAAAGGTCAGTTTTACATAAAATTTACGAGAACTACGAAAACCAAGATCAAAACTCGGCATCTTTTCAGCCTCGAGTGGATACTGTCACAAGTAAGTAAAATAGACTAGGAGCCCACGTATATTTTCGGAACGTAATTTAAATTCTACTTATTTACTGGTAACTTTTAATTAGCAAATAAAGTTATGAAATAGACCGAAAGCCCACGCATATAAAGAGTGTTAACAAGTACCTATGTGGGACCGTAATATGCTCGATGTAATCTACAAAATAATATTTTCTTTTTTTCAGCGCTACCCACAAAGTAATGCAAAGGCAACCCAATGAAGTAGTCATCAACATGGCACATGAAGAAGAACCAGTAGAATCAACCAGTGATGGACCAAATCGGAACCATGAATCTGAAAACCAAAAAGTGGTAATCTGTACTATGGACGTGAGAACGAAAAGACACCACTGACTCAGCTGAGTACTCAGATTAATAAAGAAATTAAGAAAAAATTTGGCCTATTTATTGACAAAGCATTGCCATTTCTTGGTGCCACCCCCGACGGGCTGTGTGGCGAGAACATGGTAGTTGAAGTTAAATACCCCATAACAGCACACGTGATAGGCATAGAGGAAGCTACAAATATAAAAAAAATTACGTTTTAGAAAAAGAACAGAAAGTTGAAAAAGAAAAAGTAAGAAAGTTAAGTAACAAAAAAGAAACAGTAAAAAAGCGGGATTCGTTTGATAAAAGCGGGACATAATAAAAAAGCATTAGTACAATATTTATTAGATCAATGAGATCAAACTTTTTTTTGTATGAGTAATATTCCCGTCGGGCAGTTCACTAGGTCGATAAAATAGATCGAATTCAAAAGAGCGTGACTTTCAGCGTCCCGCGCGGCATTGTATTTTACGTTTCAAAAAGCGGGACCTCTACCAACACTGGTTAATAGATTCGATGACACTTGTCACTAAAGCCAGCCATTCAGAGTCCTGCATGCAGAACGCCGCGCCGGCCTCCATGTTGGAGAAGTTAGTCCATATATGGTCCTGCATAGCATCCGATCACACACTGTGTTAAGCTGTTCCAACGTGCAGTAGTGCTTTGCGTGAAAAATGCCACCATCAACGCGCATAAGAAAAAGAACAAAAAGAAAGAAATTGACTATCCTTTATTTACTTTGGTTGATGTCACAAAAACAACGGAAGTCTAGTTGGGTTAAAAAGCTATTACTAAAACGTGTAAATTATTGTGACGCCACCATGTTAAACAACATTGATGAAGATGATTACAAAAACTATCTAAGAATGAATGATTCAACATTTACCCTCTTCTTAAACAAAGTACCTCCATTAATATCCAAACAGAATACGCTAATGCGTGACAGTATACCAGCAGAGCATCGTTTAATTGCTACTTTACGTTTTTTATTAACCGACAGATTATGAAGATCTAAAATTCAGTTGCAAAATGTCCCCATAACTTCTTGGACTTGTTATACCAGAAACATGCGAAGCTATTTATGATTTTCTTCATGAAGAATACTTAAAAGTATAAATAAGAACACTATTATTAAAGAAACAGTCGTACTTATTTATTTTTGTAAATTATAAATTATTTCATACATTTGAGAATCAACATTATGGTCACACAAATAACATTATAATCTTTTTGTTTATTTCTTAAAAACCAAGAAATTTTCTAAAGAAAATTGAGAGATCAATATCATCATTCTCATTTTATTGAGACAGTGATTGTGATGGCTCAGTCAAGTTTGACATTAGACTTGTCAAAGTTGAAAGAACTTGTCAAAAATGATAAGCTACCAATATGGCCGTGTGTCTTTTTTAAATTATCGGCGGCAAAGGAATACGCCATTCAATCCTCATAACGACAAAAATGTCAATGAGAAATTTAAAAATGTCATATATTAAAACTAAACGAGCTAAAAATTAATTTGGTGGTTCGTTGATCCTTGGAAACTGGACTATCAAAAAATATATAAAAAGCACATGTCTAAAAAATTTGGCCTTGCCCATTGCTTATACTGTAATACACCGTGATATGACTTTTGAAGTACATAGAGCGAAGTTTTTACTTTGAATTTAGTATACCATAAGGGGTTTGAATTTTGTATTATATATTCCTTGGGAAAGTCGTCAAGTTTCACGGTATAAATACCCATACTTTTCGCTTACGCTTTAAAAGTGCATGGTGTATAATCTCTACTATATACTTATTCCTCTTTTACTTATTGATATTTGGAATTGATTATTAGTTCATCAATAAAAAAAAATAGAAACCCCATTCTAATATATTATGACCATCGAATAAAGTATGTGTGCTCTTGAACTATAAAATTTATACTTTCTTGAAGTACGACGGGTATCCGTAAGATGTCGTTATAGATGGCGCATATATTATACGTAATAATGTAGAGGTGAGGAAGGTAGGTGGGGGGTGTCAGAATGACGGAATGCTCAAGGCCATTGGCATATGGTAGCCCCTTAATAAACTATCGCTATTAACCCGCTTGGCCAGCAATGTAGCGTTTTAAGGCCAAACATCCCCCATGCACAAGACAATGTACATGAGGAGCCCCATATCCATAAAGAGGGTTAAAATTACAGTAGAGCTCAAACTTTCCTTTACAATATTGTTGTAAAAATGAGCACTGAACCGTTGAAACTAGAACGTTAAATATTCGTGAGCATTATAAAATCAAGTTTTAAAGATTTAATGGTCTTTAACCCTTGCAATTAAAAGTTCGAGCCTATAAACGGTTTAGGTTCCACCCCGTAAAATCAAAATAAATATAATTAGAAAAATGACGGAGTTAAAAGGCTTGAAGTCACAAGTTAGAAAAGGTCCGTACTACTAAATCGATGACGCCTAAAAGTATAAAAATAAAACTGTACAAAAATTTTTGCACATTTTTGAATTGTACATTTCGCGAATTGCATATTATGTGCCAAAACCAATTATTTATCCTTTTATAAACGGAATACTCACTTGGTGTTAACGTTGTTCTCTGCGTTAAACTCCCGGCACCACTTCTGCCTCACTTCGGGCGGCACCGTGCCGTCCAGCCGGTAGTACTCCGTGCCAAGACTCCACTTCTTGATCGTCTTCAAGAAGTACTCCAGAGAATCCATCGAGAACAGTGACGTGGAGAATATTAGCCTGGTGACAAAACAAAATGTTATGGGTTCTATGAAATAGCAATTTTTAAATACATAAAACTCTTTATTGCACACCAAAACAAGACAGCAACAGACATTGTAACACATGAAATGCACAAAAGGCGGTCTTATCGCTAATAACGATTGGGTAGAGACGAAATATATATTTCAATCACAGTAGATGATGTATGTACAGTATACATAATAAGATATTTTTACTATAATACCATTAACAGTGAAGTCTCGCGTCTATGTCAACAGGCCTTAGACAAGCCATGTATTTCATCATCAGCATCTTAAGATTTTGAGATAAAGGCAATCACACTCAATTGTAGGAGGTAGAGGGTGCACGCTTACGCTTCAACCCTACAGCCGCTGAGCAAACTCAACTGGCCAAATTAGGCCACACTTACAGAACACTACTGTAGAATGTACTGCATTTCTCACTTTATCTTATTCTTCCAATCTACATACAGTTAGCAATAGGTAAACGTATCCCATCTGTACCTTAATTCGGTAGTAATAAGGACTTTTATCAAGTGGTTTTGGTTACATTGGTGTGTTGCCATCCATTCCTTATTATTAGAGTCCATTCCCATCTTATTACCCCCCATTTTCTTAATCCTTAGAAAAATTGTGGCAGACAAGCTAATTTCTCCTGCTTATAAATAGTTACTGTCGCCCATAGACATCTGCACTATATGCCAAATCCCATCAAAAATGATCCATTTGGCATACCTGGGAATTTGGATCCCAGGATCCAGAATCTTTGGATACAGGACTTGGGAGAAGAATAGAAGGGATGAAAGTTGGTAAGGATGAAGAAAAAGGCAGGAAAGGTCCTGGTTCTCTTACTCCTCGACAAAACACAATAGTAAATTACAATAAAATAAAGGGAAATAATTAAATGAGGAGCAGTTATAGTGAAAATGGCAACAAGTTTAAAGGTGGTTTAGGTTACCTGGTGACAATAAAGATGTAGGAGCTGTAGGTTTGTGTGGACATTCTTGGTAAGTAAAAATTGTTTATTTTAGTTATTCAAAAATAGTTTCTTTTGGTGATCATGATTAGCTGCCCATTTGGTTTGTTGCCAGTTGTTTAAATACAAGAGCATAAATAAATCGTTTCAAATAACAATATTTTCATTAGACATTTCATTAATGTCCTTTATTAAATACTAGCGACCCGCCATCGCTTCGCTTCGGTTTATAAGTATTTTTTTTGTAATTTCTAAATAAAATATCTAGACTATATTAGACACGGATAATGTAGCTTCCTATTTGTAAAATAATTTTTGAAATTGGTTCAGTAGTTCCAGAGATTACCCCCAACATACAAACAAACACACAATTTTACCTCTTTATAATATTAGTATAGACAAAGATAAAAAAGAGCGGACTTACACTTTGTCCCCCAATTCGACGCATTCATCCAGTATACTGAAGACGGCTACGAATTTATTGGAGGCTTCAAGCAAATTCAACATGTCTCCGCCTTCAAGGTATGGCAGCCACCACACTTCTGTAGTTGGAGGTTTTATGTCCTCTGAGGCTGCCAGGTCTTCTGCAGCCAACTCATCTTCTATTTTCTCTACTAAAATGTGACGAGAGATTTGTATTAGGTACTATGTCGCGGCCGTGTGGTCTGTGTCAACCGGCTTCAGAATGGCATCACTCCATCTCTTCCCGTGGGTGTCGTAAAAGGTGACTAAGGGATAACACAAGCCGCTACCACAAGCCCCGAGGAAGTACACCACCTTCAAACGAGTGGACTGCCCAATCCACAAGTTCTTATGTTTTCACGAAAGAAATTCTGAGTTAAGAGAGTGCAGGTATTTTTGTATTTAACCCTGTATGAATTTTTTTAACGAATATATTAAATTATTTTTAGGTAAATTAATTGTTTGTGGTTTAAATACCAAATAAAACTTACATGTAGAATCTTATTATAAATCATCATTAATTGAAATCATATTAAAAAAAACATAAAAAATAATCACGATAACCTTATTTACCGTAATAACTGTAATAAGACTGTAGGTGATTCAGGGATACTAAAAAAATGTATAAAATTGAATGAATAGTCACCTGGGTATCTTTCTTTATAGGTGATCAAAAAACACTAATAAGTTGCCTTTGGTCACTCAACCCAGGTGAGTATAGTGCAATAAACCGTTACTACAAGGGGGTTGCAAGGCCATACATCCCTCATGCACAAGACAGGGTGAATAAGGAGCCCTATGTGCCGCAGTGGAGTATAAAAGGACTGGTTACAGTTACAAGGAAATGCATTTTCCCTGCAGTGGGTTTTTTATTGTACTACTTACCCTTGGTCACAGTTAGTTTATTATCGCCAGTATCCTCGCGTGCTTTCATCTGGAAGTTATGCAACACCTGTGGGTGAGACCATATCTTCTGCAGGACGTGGAAGTCTTTCAATACGCTTTGTCGAGTGTGTTTCTTGGCATAATTTGTTATGTAATGCTTGTACAAATTCCATTGACATTTTGTCAAGGATATGAAAACTGTATATTCATGTTTCTTCGGCAAATAAGGGTATAGGACAGATGCTTCCTGCCTCTGTAAGCAACCTTCTAGTACTTTGTGTAATATGTGGGTCCTAGCTTTCATTAATTTTATGTCTTCCTCTCTCGAATCTCTGTGCTGTCCATTCATTATTGGATTCTCAAATCTGTGTAAAGAAAAATATTAAATTATACACTAAAATTCTCGCTAAACAATTGCTAATGTTGCCAAACCAACAAAATATATAATTAATTAATATAAGGAAAAATGTTGTATTCGGAATTCTCTATATGACATTTTTTGATCGTAAGTTAAATTTATAGTGTACCATGAACATCTTGATACTTTAGATTTACTTGTTTCTTATGTATTTATATATTCTATGGGTTTATATATATATATGTATATGGATCACATGATAAATGTTGAAACTGAAAAAAAAATTTTTGTGCCATTTCATTGGTCAGTCTTTACTTTTTGAACATCCATGCTGCATGGAGTTTCAAAAAGTAAAGACTGACCAATGAAATGGCACAAAAATTTTTATTAGACTTAAATTTTACATTAAAATTTACTTTTAATACTTTTAAATTTTACATAGAAAGATTACTATGTTTCTAGTTTCATGAACAGTGTACATAATATGTGTTACATATGACGACTTTGCAAAACTAACATGCTTCTTAAAGTCACTATAATAACTTTACATAAATGCAAAAAAAGGTTTGTAATAGTGTGAACGTTCGGTGGACTTATACCTTACCTGTTAGAATACTCCGAGTATGTCCCCAGCAGATTTGGCTTAACGAAGTTCACCATACAGTAATATTCTCTAAGATTGTTCTGCATAGGCGTTCCGGTCAATATTAATCGCCTCTTGGTAGCGACTCTGCTCATAGCAACCGCTAGTACTGAGCTATCATTCTTTAGCAAATGTCCTTCGTCACACACGACTATATCTGGTCCAGGATCTAACAATGCATTGCGTATTTTGTTCACAATAGTTGGACGAATATTGTCGAGGTATGGGTCGAGTGTGGAGAGGCTTCGGAACAATTCGTAGCCTATAATAAATATTCCGCCACCGTTGTACCAGTCCTCTAATTGGTACGCGCGTTCGTATGTCTTCTTAAGTTTTGATAGTTCGAAAACCTAAAGGCAAAGCGGTAGTTATATTTGCGATATATATGAAGTCAAAATATATATTTTTCCGGAATGGCTAAATACTTGTGGCCCCAATGACCTTTCAAGAGTCACCGAACGACATGTATAATTTAGGAAGAGAGCAGAAGGCCAGTAAAAAAATAGCAAAAAATGTGTACCAACGAGCCTAAGTGCTCACCCGCCGGAAAGAACGGACTTCGGCTTAGGGCGTTGCTTTGGGAGGGTACCGTGGGATCGCGAGTCGGTGAGAAGCGCCCAGGCTCGTGCCGATACCTGGTAAAAGTGTTGGCTGAAGGCCGGTGTGTGTTGACGGTGTAGCGAGGGGAACGTCTTCGTCTCCGCCGGCGGGGACAGTGTATATGTGTAGTGTGTGAATGTAGTTTAAGAACCGCATTGGCAGCAGTAATTGGGACGTCGGGGTCGTCTAGAACGTGCCGAGGACGACGACAACGTTAACGGAGAGGGGCATTCCTGTGAGGAACGTAGGTTAGACTGTCAACTACTAGGGGGTTGGGATGGTGAGGGACTCTGTCGTAGTAGCGTTGGGCGGACTCTTTCATTCTTTGTGGGATCGATATTGCGTGAGTACCATGGGGCAGCCACGCACGAATCTATTTTAAAGGATTTGTGGCTATTTGAGCTATTTGAAATTAATTTTATATATCACTGCAATTTTGCGTAATTTTTCATTGTATCAGTGTGGCAAATAAAGAATTTATTTATTTATTAAAAGAAAAACCAACATATAGTATTTCAGTAGGAGAAATCTATGTTAGCATCGTGTTAGCTTTATGAAACTCAGAAGTTATAAGTACCTGTAATCTTCTTTTTATTGCTCGTGGCTTGAAAGAGAAAAGTATTTTTTATAAAGATAGAATATTTCATCAAATAATGTATTTTTAAAAAATGTTTATTTTTTTTACAAACATTGATAAATTCATTTGCAAATGTGAGTCCTCAGAACGTCTTTGATTCTTTTGTGGTATGTTTTTGTCTCGCACGACAACCAAAATAAGATTATAGAAGATATTGAAAGCCAGACCAGACAGGCTCACGACAAGAATAGGGTTGTAGACTTTATTATATATTGTTTATTCGGCAACTAAAGAAGGAAAGTTATTAAAGAATGATTTTTCAATTTTTAGAAGGTTGAGTAGATATGCGCTTGAATATATTATTACATTTTGATTTCATGATAGTAATTCTCTAATTTTAATATCTTAAATTATTCAAATGTTTAATTATCTAAATTGAGTCCAATACCCTATTATCGTATACACAGTTTGTGATGTGTTTGTGCTCTCTCAGATGATATAAAAATAATAACGCAGGGGGACAGTATCCACTTACCACCAGGTGGACTGAGTGCTCATCTAGACTACTATTCATAAAAAAAACTACCAGATTAATGCACACCCCTGGTAATAAATACTAGTATATTATGTCGTGTTTGTTAAAGCTGACCTTGATCTTGTCTGTGACGGGTCCCATCCACTTGTGTATCTCGTCAACCCAGTTGAGGACCGTGGACAGTGGGCAGCAGACGAGTACGCGTTTCATGCCCACGCGTGGGTGTGTTAGCACCTATAACAATTTGATTGGCATTTTCTATATATATTATAATTGGAGGCTCTTTGCAGGTAAATCTGCGGCTCTTGCAATAGTCGAATGCAATTAGACTTTTACCTCGGAACCCAGTTATACTGAATGCACTTGTATATATTTTTTTGTGTACTTGTGCACTTGTATATTGTTTCTAACGTCAATTATTTAGCGTTTTGTAAATGTAGTCATACCAAAACTTTCACAAAAATATTGTAGCTAACCAAACCAATAGAAGAATACCTAGATGTGACATTTTACAGAACATAAGTAAGAATGTGATTTCAATCCTCGGTGCAATAAAAAAAAAATCTTGAATATTAGCATTAACTGAGTTTTATTTTATATGTATTTTTAGGTTATGGTATTATAAAGGTCTATAGTCGGAATTTTAATTCGATTCCAGATTTGACAATTTCAGTGTTGCAACGTTATGACAAGTACTAAATAGTAACGTTGCGAAATTATTCGATACGGAAATGGAATATTTCCGGATCGATTCTTCTCGTTTATAATTTTATTCTCGTAAACTAAGTATATCAGGAAATTAAATATTTGTGAACGGATAATTTAGTTATGACGATTAATTTTATTACGGATCTGAGAGTTTTCTTTAATAATTGTGTGTTAAATAAATAAATAAATGTGATCATGAAGGAACATGAGAAATAAAACAAATAGATGTATTATGGTAATATTTTATTTTATAAATCGTCGCCGTCATCGCTATCGCTATCGCTGTCACTTTCTGTAACATTTATTATAAATGTGTCTGTGATATTGTCAATTAACATATCTAGCCTACTCATTTTTTCCTCTTCTTTGACAACATGGGATACGCATTTAGACCATTCGGTGGCCGTAATTTTTTGAATGCCTTCCTCAAATAAATTTCTCACGTCTGTCAATTTGAAGGTTTTATTATTTTGAGCTACATGCCCCTTTACCTGAGCCCATATCAATTCGATAGGGTTCAGCTCGCAATGGTAAGGGGGCAGTCTTAAAACCGTGATCCCATGTTGTGCTGCCATTTCGTCTACAGCGTACTTATTAAAAGACTCGTTATGTGGAATCAGTTCTAAAAGCGTAGCTTTAACCATATCTGGTTCGTAATGAATATTTTTATTTAAAAGCCAGTCTTGAATGGCAGCTTTTTTCCAGCTCATTTTTGGTGCCGTTTCCAATTTTCGGGAGTGGTAAGGTGCATTATCCATCACCACAATTGAGTTTGGTCTTAATTTTGGTAAGACTCCAGCGAATCACTCCTCAAAACAAACTGCATTCATCTCATCATGGTAATCTTCACAATTTTTCTTTGCTTCAAAAATCATGAGCCCCTCTTCCAGGAAGCCTTCTTCACTACCTATATGGCTAATTATGAGACGTTTGCCTTTTCCAGATGGGTTTTTTAATCCAGTGGTCAGTCCCTCCAAAAACGCTTGCCGAGATGATGTGACTTGCTTGTCCACCCAAGTTTTTTTTACAGTATGACCTTAAATCACATATAGTACATGAACATTCAATATTACTATTAAATTTAATGTAAATGTATATTAATTCAAAATGTTAGCCTTACCTGCGTTAACCCAAGTTTCATCTTGATAATAAATATGTCTCCCTTCTCGTCGAAACTGACATATAGATCGCAAGTAACGCTGGCGCCATGTTATTATATCATTTCGATCAATAAGTGTGCTCTTGCGTGACCGTGCAACAAATTTAAAATTAAGATGCTTCAAAATTTTTCTGAGGGTGTCTTTGGAAACCTTGGGCATTTCTGGATCATCGTTTATCACTTGTAAAATCTGAAATAGTAAATTTTATAATAGTTTGGAATCATTACTTATATATAAAAGATGTAGGTATAAAATAATACTGTCTGACTGATTGACTAACCTTTGCAATGGTTGGAGGTTCATTTCGGTAAAAGAACTGATGAACTATTCGTCGTATTGCGGAGAATGTAAATTCATCAATTTTATCTTTGAAACTTCGCTTTGGTCCAGTTTTTTTAGGGGGAGTTGGCGGCGCACCTTTATTTACTTCCTTCAAAACGTTACAAACAGAGCGTGAGGTTATTCCCAATATGTGAGCAACTTTGTTCATACATTCATTTTCTTCCACAACTTCAAAGGCCTCCAATTGCGCAAAGTTTCATTTTTCACGTACTTATATGCGTTGCGGATCATTACTTTTTAAGTAACAGTGAAAGCTTTTCGTGGACGTTTTTTTCTTGGAGACAAGAAAACATCCACGTCTTTTTGTGATGTACTTGGCGGAGGATCCATTTTGATGGAAAACCAAAACAAATAGATTCACTCAAAGTTCACAAAAAACTATAAACGTAACAACAAACACAACGTAACAAAACTTTAACAAAAACCCAACAAAATAACAAAATATCGATTCGCAATGAAACGAGATATTCGTGCAGTCAGACTAGGAGAATGAAGCCGAATGACAAGATAAACAAAATGGCGATAGCTGCACGAGCGCGCACGGGTTGCCAATACAGAAAACTATCTAGGCTCTTTTATTATAAGTTTTGTTTTTAATATAAAAAAAAACAAAAATATTAACTTTTTATAAAATAAAGCAGCGGTTACTAATTAATAAATAATTGTTATGAATAATTATGTATTTATTTAAATAAAAATCAATAATTTAGTCTTTAATTTACACACCAATATTATGATTACATAAACATAAATCGCGATTGTTTATCGATTTTTGTGTTCATCACTACACTATTATATGTGGTATCATTATTTTACAAAATGACAGTAGCTAATGTCAAATGTGCAATCGAATTATAAGTCGTCGTATAGTTGCAGAGTATCTTACCGTACCATCTGCCTGTCTCTCCACTGCTGGATATAGGCCTCTCTCAAAGCTCGCCACCACACACGATCTTCGGCTCTTCTCATCCAACGACCACCGGCAAACTTCTTCAAGTCGTCGGTTTACTTGGCTAGAGGGCGTCCCACATTGCGCTTCCTGGTACGAGGCCTCCACTCGAGGACATCGGTTATCAGTCCTGCCGCAAATATGATCTGCCCCCGCCACTTCAGCATGCTGATGCTTACCACTGCCTCCAGAATCAGTAATTACTAGATCCCCATCATTTTATTATGCGAAATATTTTGACGAAATAAAATTCGTATTTTCTTTGTTAAATAGTTGAAAAGTCTTGTCAATAAGAAAAGCTAAAGATATTATAAACAGTGAAAACATAAAGGGCAACTTGATGTACAATTATGAATATTTCGCAATACTGAAAATAACACTGAAAATAACAACGCGGAAAACAAAATTTTCGTTAACTGAAACATTTGAAATATTCAACAATGAAATAGAGAAAGACAGAGTTTTAGCGTTCCTAGAAATAATGGTTAGAGAAGATGGTTCCTTGTGCCACACTGTGTATATAAAATCAACGCACACCGATAGATACCTACTGTCCCGGAACGAGTTGAATGCGTGCGGAAGGAATGTGACCATTTTTTGTCACTGCCATGAAGACCAAATGCGGCTCTTCAGTCAGTTTGTGATGATGGTTGTTGCAACCCAACCGAAACGTCGAGTAAAATAAATAAGGTAAACGTTCGCGTTAAGACACGTTTAAATAGACAAATATGTGTGAAAATCACGACAATTTCCTATGTTATATCATATATTACTCTCATCAACGAGAATTGTATATAGTTTGGTCGCCTACGAGAATCGTATACAAATAATCTCGCCCGAACCGTTCGAGAAACTCTCCTTGTGTAAACGAGCCGAAGTCGTAATAAATTATATGTGGTAACATACCGTATGCAATAAAGCTAAAACTTGTAGAGTCTTCCCGAGCCCCATGCAGTGTGCTAAGATGCAGCCGCCGCCGGGGTGGCCCGACTCTACCGTCGCTAAGCATTCGAAGCATGCGTCCCACATGAACTTCACGCCTTCGTACTGTAAATATAATCAGAAAAAATATATATATATTTCTACACTTCATTGCACATTATCGTACAAAAGGAGAGCTTAGTGTCTTAAGGCGTTCTCTACGAGCCATCTTTTGGGTTAATCAGAGATTATTTTTTTTTATGTACGAAGGCGGCAGACGTGCATACAGTCCACCTGATGGTAAGTGGCTACTGTCGCCCATAGACATCCGCGATACATGCCAACATTAGTCCAAAATGACAAATGTTGGCACGCCCCCGGATGCGCTGCCTACCTTTGGAGATATAGGATTGGATTTGGAGAAAGGGTTGGAAAAATGGGCAGGGATAGGATGGGATGGGAATGGGCTCTGGCACATCTCACTCACTACCGAAACACGTACATTGGGGAAATACGATAGGGTGGGAAATGCAGTACATTTCAAGGTAGTCTGTAATTGAGAGCTGTAATAAAGACTCAAATATGATGGTATGGTGAAATAGAGTATACATATTTACTTATATTCTTATATAACATATGTACATACATATAAGCCTACAAATTATATTTATAAATTTTACATAATATTTTTTTAGTAAGAGTGGTTGTAGTGTACACTTGTTAAAGAGCTCAAAACAACAAATGTTGGAATTTTTGTCAATCTGAATGCATCAAGTAATTCTACTGGACAGATTTTAATTAAATTTAGCAAAGTTATAACTCATGTCCCAGGTTTAATATTGGGGGTAGTTTAAATCGAAGTAAGTTATAAATTTCCCATGGGAATCAAGCCAACCAAACTATTTTAACGTTTACGCGCATGAAATGGGGGTATTGCTGGTTAATGGTATGGTAATTCACATTGTAATTATGTTGCGAGTCAAAAAATACACAAAAACAACTATAAGTATTGAATAGAGTGTACAGATGAATACAAATTTCTTTGGAGATTATTATCAACTTATTCAATAAGCGGAAAGTGGCACTAACCGTAAACAGAATATTGGAGAACAAACCTGTTCATTCAGTTAGAGAAACACATATGAACGTTATAATAATAACTCGTTAACGCAAAAAAAGATTGTAATCCTGAGAATGCTCGGTTGGCAAATGTTTGTACCTGATGCGCCTTCATAACTTTGGTGAAAAACGGATGGACGGTGACCACCGGCTGCTGCATCGCAAAGTCATACTCCAAGCACACTTCGTCATTTATCACCACCACGTTCACACCCTCCTCTACGCCTAGAACTTCCCTCTGAAAGGTAACATTAAGGGCCTTTCTAACCACCTTCTGATAAGGTAATCTGGATATCTGGAGGTCTGACCGAATAAAGTAACTGTTAACAATCTGATAGATAAATTGTTTCCTAATTATCTGCCAATTAAATCCAGCTGATACCAACTTTCTGACATAACTGACTTTCTTATACCTCCACCTTATCAGAAGGTGGTGAGAAGGCCCTAACACTTCTTGGCGAGAACTCGAGAATAAAAGTTGAGCTTTTGTTTATTATACAAATTGTGTAGTTGTACGTTTTGTGGTTTGATAGTGATAGTTTATTTATTAAATATGCAATCGATCTTGGAGGAAGCGAAGGAAATTATATGCATGATCTCTTAGTAAAGTCGAATATAAACCGTAATACCATAACCGGCCCTTTTATTTTCCACTACTGGACACGGGCCTCCTCGTGCACACTGTCTTGTGCATGAGGGATGTATGGCCTTAAAATGCACCGCTAGCCAAGCGGATTGGTGACTCCACTCTATTAGAATTTGTGTAGTTTCTCAACGTTTGTGGCGGCGACTTAGGGGTAAGTCGCCTTTTACGACACCGACGGGAAGAGATGGCGTAGTGGTATTCAAAAGCCGGCCGACACTACACCGTCAAGGTCGAATCTATCTCAGTTTTGTTACGAAGAAGGTTTGAATAGTTTCGTTCTGATTACATTGATTAACAAGACTAGCCGGTAACTGTAGAGTTAGGTTTCTAGACCAAAACTGAGAACCCTCAGGCTAATACCGGTCATCAGCACTTTTTCAGCCCTCTGTAACTTGAAGCATTTGCTTTAAGAAGTAAGAAGCAGACGCCCCTTAAAACTAACGGAATAATTCTAACTAATATATAAAAATGAAACAGTGTCAGTTTGTTTTTTAAATGGTTCTAAGTATAAGCGACAAGATCCTAATTAAACTAATGTTTCCGTGGGATAGTAAGCAAGCTGACGAAGCCTGGGGCAAAAGCTAGTATTTAATAAGACAATCTTACCAGTTTATTTTGTCTGATGTTCAGTCTACGTTTTCTCTCAAATTCCTCCATATTGGCAATGACAGTGCTTCTCGCCAGAGACTTCTTGTCAATGACCTGATAAATAAAAATATTATTAACAGTTACCAACCATATATGTACGTGTTTGCGTGCTTGTTTCAGAGACAGATAAACACGCACTTACGTACGTACATTCACGCACGCAAGTACGTGGTAATGATAAAAGAGAAGAAATTAAATGAGCAGCAAATCGATAGTAGCAAATCTAAAATATTTATTTTGTATTACGTAACTAATTTAAAAATTTAATTTAATTTCGTTTTACCTATCATGATTCCTGTTCCTATTCATTATAATAATATTATGAATGTAAAAAAATAATGCAAATGACCTTTCAGCACCTTTAAAAATAATGTGAAAACAGCTACCAAAGAGCAAAAAGTCCTCGTTGAGTGTGCCTCTCAACGTAAATAGCAGTGCGCGGCGCACACTAGTTGATGCCGATTTTAATAATCTTGTATCCTTTTTTCTAGTGCACATTAAGTGGTTTAACTTTCCAGAAAACTAACTCACATTTAATATTATGTAAATATTCAAAACTTGAATACTTCGTCACTAACTTTTACGTTAGC
Organism: Sesia bembeciformis; assembly: GCA_943735995.1. Classification (NCBI taxonomy): domain Eukaryota; kingdom Metazoa; phylum Arthropoda; class Insecta; order Lepidoptera; family Sesiidae; genus Sesia; species Sesia bembeciformis. The sequence goes on from OX031043.1 coordinate 11,298,491, forward strand.
ATGTAAAAACTCATGAAATCATATAAAAAAAATCGACAATTTACCACGCAGACTAAAAGTACTTGGGGAATTTTCGACTAGTCCTGTTTTTGGACAAGACGTTGGACTTGACAAGAGAGGTTGGAAGTTGCGCCTGTAAAAATTTCAAAGGGAAAGATTCGTAACTGGCTGAGATATGGCGAGCTGACCAAAAAAAGAGTATCGAATTTTATTTTTCGCATTTTTACTTCAAAATCATTTTTTTGGAATGTTGCCATACTTAGGTAAAAAATAATTTCAGATTCGTTTTCAGCGACCTGGAAAATATAAAAATATGTCAAAATTAGCCACTATATTACATGGTGGAAGTTGTCAGTGTTTTCCATTTTAAGCGACTTTTACGGGTTGTGACACTCTCACCTATTCAGTTCTTCAAAAAATAGGTTGCTATGTTGATCGTGATTTGCTGCACATTTAATAAAAAAAATTGCCGCTCGTTTAAATATAAGCCACGATAAAAACCATTACTATATTATTTCAAAATAGTTTACAAGATGTTATAGATACATTACGATAACATTGGCCATCTGCTAATCTGGAAACACCCGAACGCGTCATCCACGTCTATGAATTACCATGAGTCTAATTGCATACTTTATTACGAGACAAATGAACATGTATGAACTTGTCTGTATGAACATGACAAGAGTCAGTGAAAGGAACTATATAGAGCTGTTATTTTCCCTTGAAAAACTAATGACATTATATCTTCATTAAACAGGTCACTTGCTAGATAATGATATTGCTAGATAATCGTATTACAGTTTTTCTACTTACGACATATTTATTTATGTATGTATATTTGCATACAAGATAATTAATTATAATAAGTGTCTATATTGTGTAATGTATATAGATATAACTTTATATTGATTTTATTAGCCTTACTCACATTCTATCTTAAAAAATCAACGACTATATCACAGCACCATATATCATGCATCAGTCAAATGTTAGAGATCATTTAGGAGATTTTGGTCGACCCTCTGGTGGTATGTATTCAATGTCTTCCATGTCATAATCAGAATAACAGTAGTCTTCGTCGTCACTCTCAGAAGTATTAATTATTATCCTATCAATAAAATCATCCATGGCATGTTCATATTTTCTATATTCATCCTTCGCATTTGATTGCGTGATCGATCACTGATCAATGATCACAAACTTTTTTCGTCAAGATCGTCAAGATTCAATAAGATATTTTTTTTCGGTCTACCATGTTTTTGAGTTTCTGATGAATCCGAGCCGTCGCGCGTCGTCATGAGCTCGTAACAATTTTACGGATGTTTGTACAGGAAAGACCAGTTGCATCACGAACTCTTTGTTGTATATTGTTAAAATAGTTTTTATCACTTATTTTTAAATTTTGTTCACTCAGTTAAAAAATAAAGATAAATAAACAAGCCGGTGAAATTAGTTTAAATGGATTTTCTTTGTCTTTGACATCCTTATGAAAGCGACTCTTATCGTTGACTGTAGTAGATAATAATGTGGCGTTTTAAGGCGTTAGTGAAGGATTTTGACACCCATCACAACATCATACATTGACAGGATACCCTTTTTAAAATTAAATATAAAAAGGCAATTAAAATGAGGTCGGTAAAAGTTGACGAAAGCAAATATATAATATTTGAAAAATTGCTATTGAAAAAAATATTTTGGGAGTATTAGTAGCTCTATATATTTATGAATTCGAAGTTTGCCGAAGATATCCAAATATTCCCAATGACCAATATTTTCGTGAAAGATCTGTACATGAAATATCATAATACCATACTCACTTTTCTAATATTTCGTCGTCCTGTCGCAAAGGACTGAGAAGATTTTTTCCCAGTAAATGTTGAGGTTTCTCCAAACAGCTCATGTGAAAGAACTCTGAAACATTAATTTGAACATGTTAGATACATATGTATGTACTGTCTAGTAGATCTATCTATGCAGTCTATCTATTTATCTAGTCTTATAAAATCACAACCAAGCCGTCTCTGTGCATGTAATATTTTTGAAAAGTCATTGCAGTTAAGTGCGAGTGAGGGACCATTTTTTTTTTAAATTTTGTGTCTGAAAGCGCATCACATAAAAACTACTGGACGAATTTTATTGAAACTTGGCAAAGTTGTGTGCGGGGTAAACATTTCGGGTATTTTTTTTTTATATGTTACAATTAAGTTCTTACGGGAGTCAAGCTAACCAAACACTAACGCCTACGCGCATGAAGTTGTAGGCACTACAACTTTGATCGCGCGGACTTTAGAGTATAAATGGTTAGTTAATTGGTATATACCATAACATTCCCGAGGTAATTCTATAATTCTAGGGAATTTCTATCTTCCTATTCTTTGGTGCGATTATGCAGCTGCCGCTAGCCGACTTACAACTTTAGTGGCAAACATTTTCTAGGGATGTTATGTCTACAACGAATGTCGCTGCATGTCTCTCCACCCATAAAGTGGAAGAAGACGGGTTTACCAAGGTAGGGAAGAAGCGCAGAAGGAAAACACGTTCGAACCATTGCGATACCGCACCGACAAGTCCCAACTTCTTGCCGGGAGCTGCTACACTACTCCACTAAATCGCAAGATCTAGCGGAGTATATTAAGATCAAGGCGAAAATCAACCTCAGGGAGGAGAGCTGCTAAAGTTGCGCGACAACGTCAATTTTAAGTTATTTGTAGTGAGAGTAGGGACTCTCACGACCTGGAGACATACACTAGGAAGGACTTCTGGGCGAAGGCGATAGTCTTCCCGCGTTTCCGAGGGCAACTTCCAAGGGACAACGCACAACACAATGCATAGTGAATTGTATTTAATTAGTATTTTTTTATTATTTAATTAATTTAATAAATGTTAACCTGGCACATAACTATAACTGTGCCAAATTTCATTATAATCCGTTCAGTGGTTTTTATGATGTGCGTTAAGAGACGAGAAACAGTCAAAAATTGTTTTGGGTTCTGTATCATTCACGGCTTTTTAACGATTTTATTATATATATGTATAAATGTGCAGACAAGCAACTCTATACCACAAGAGATATTGCTTATTCACATAAAAGAGATTAAAAATCGTGTTTTCATTTGAAGAAACAAAAACTTGCATTGTGTTCGTTAATAATATTTTAAACAACATTGAAAATGTTAGTTGTTGTTTATTTCCTTTTCACGCACAATTTTAAAACATTTGTGTTTTACTGCACTATACCTCATTTGCTTTTGATGTTCCAAGAACTTTTTATAGGAGCGACGAGGGCGTCCGCGAAGGTTTTTTGCCTTCCGATCGGTTGCATCTCCGCGTCTTTCTATAAATTCGTTCACAATCTTGGTACGTTTTGCATCTTCTATGCTAAAAACAAAAAGAAGTAACGTTAGGAAAGTTTACACGCGATTACCGCGGAATGTACAAACGCAATGTGATTTTTTTATAGAATTTAGGCGGCAGACAAGCATACAGTTCATCTGGTGGTAAATGAAAGTGAAGTGTAAGTGGTCGTAAGTGGCATGTACCATAGATATCCATGGGCGACACCCATGGTGATCCACGATACACGCCAATATTAGTTCAGAATGACAAAAGTTGGCACGCCCCTGGATGTTGACATTGTTCAAAACCTTCGTACGTCCCATATTGACTTTTTGCTCCTGACTGGAGCGCCTTCTGCGTTCGCTCTAAACCATACATGTCCAGTGACTCTAGCTATTATGGCCACCAGAATTTAACCATTCCGAAAAAAAATGCCCCTGAACTACGAATGATATCATAACGGGTACTATTAATAAATGCGAGTAAAATATTCGACACCAATACATTTTTTCAGAACTACCCACACAAATGGAATAGTTTAAATCACTCAGCGATATGTGTGCATTAATTTTATTCTGAAACACTATTACACTACACATAGGAGCTTTAACTCAATTAGCAATTGTGTAAAATAGTGAGTACCTAAGGCTTGCACATAGATTTATTTATGTAGTCAACAAAATCGACATACACTTGAGAGGTTTTTTATTGAGAACATTTCTCTCGTTTTTAATACACAAGTTAATACATAAGATGTTTTTCTAAGATAGTTTTTGCAATTTTACACCGGACTATGAGTAAAAGTAAAAAAATGTGAAAACGTCACATTCGCTCGCATCATTTGCAACGACGATATGCGATAATTTAGTCCGATAATTAAATTATAATTATGTCATTGCACCAAACTACAAGTTCTTGTTTGTTGCAACATAAACAATAGATACTCTACTGTGATCCACCTGATAGGAAGGCACATTGCCGGTGCATGGCCTCTATTCGAAGTCTCATCTAGGTGGACTTGAAGTTCACTGGTGGTGGTTGGATAAGAGCCAAAGATCGTGTGTGATAGCGAACTTTGGGACAGGCCTATATATCCAGCAGTGAAGAAACATAGGTTGATGGTATGGTACTCTGAGACAAAATTAAGTCCCTTATTAAAAAAAAATGCTGCTGTATCTATGAGATATGTTGGTGATTTTAGTTCTTTAGCGAATCTCATCACTTCGTATCTCATCTCGCAAAGAAATTCCGAGCATAGCTCACGCCATAGCTCACTAAGAGACTATATATAATCGATGGGGTAGACGAATCCTTGAATGTTATAGCATTGCAGGTTTTTTTTATATAGAAATAGGTGGCAGACAAGCTTACAGTCCACCTGATGGTAAGTGGATACTGTCGTCCATAGACAACCGCAATACATGCCAACATCAGTCCAGAATGACAAAAGTTGGCACGCCCCGGATGCGGTGCCCACCTTTGCAGATTAAGCAATGGATTGGGAAAATGAGGAGGGATAGAATGGGATGGAAATCGGCTCTGGCATATCTCACTCACTACCGAATAAAGTAGGAAATGCAGTACATTTCAAGGTAGTCTTCTGTGAGAGAGGGGTTACGTGGCCAGTAGAGTGCGCCCGGTGGCTGTGGGAATGCAGCGTGCACACTCCCCCTACAAAAAGGTTTCGTTAAGATTTAACAAAGGACTTAGTATTAGAAAATTAAAAGATAACGGTACCTATATATAAAGCCTTCATTATCTTGTAGAAAGCCTAGTCTCAGGGCCGTCTTTACCAGGGGGTGCAAGGGGTGCGGTGCACTCGGGCGCGGAGCGCCCGGGGGCGCCTGTCGAGCGCTGAATTTTTGGATATTTCATTGAACTTAACGCCATTGCACAGTTTTATATACTTGTTACTTACGACAAATATGTATGCGCAAGCAAAAAAAAAAATAGTCATTAACAATAATATTTTTTTTACTTTTATTACGCTTTCGGCGCTTGTCATACCGCATTACTACACTACACAAATAACAATTTTATTTAATACAACGCGCGCGCGGCAAAATCTCTAATCCAAAGACAGTGTATGTATGTACGTTTGACACGTTGCCGCCCGGTAGCAAAATGATCTCTAAGTCAATAGAGTGTAAGTTCATTTGAAATGGGCACTTATGGTATTTACTTATGGTGCAGGGTGTGCGGCGCACAGGGGCTCAGGGTGTTAGGGGGCGTCGAGCGCCGCTCGCGACGCCTCCAAAGAGTCTACTAGAGGGCGCCAGGGTATTGATTGCACCCGGGCGCTACATGGGCTAGAGCCGGCGCTGCCTAGTCTTGACATAAAAAATTCTAAAAGATATGTTGTACTATATACGTACGTGTTATACCGTTATACCAGTACATGTGGTCGTCTGTGACAATAATGGTTTCATTTATTTGTAAACATTAAGTTTTCCAGTTGTTATAAACATATTATAACTGGAACTAGGCTATTGATTGAACAGTAATTCTTAATTTATAATTTACTAGCTGTTGCCCGTGACTTCGTTCGCGTGGAAAATGGTTGTACTAATCAGCTTTTTTTTTGCTTGCGCATACATATTTGTCGTAAGTAACAAGTATATAAAACTGTGCAATGGCGTTAAGTTCAATGAAATATCCAAAAATTCAGCGCTCGACAGGCGCCCCCGGGGGCTCCGCACCCCTTGCACCCCCTGGTAAAGACGGCCCTGGTACTAATTCAAAAACCTTCGCGGGCGCGCGCACAACAACTCACCAAAGTTTCATCGAAATCGGATGAATAGTTTAGGAACACATAGAAGACGAACAAACAAATTAGATTTATGTTTGTTGCAAGTGTCTTTGAGTTATGACGTTTTGGAAAATAGTATAATTAAGAGACATTATTGAAATATATAAAGTTAACAATACATAAGTTAATGATAATAAGTAATGCATGATTTATGTTCACTTCTTGTTCTTTTTACTTAAAACTTGTACGCCCGCGAGGGAAATACAGCTGTGCAATAATTTGAATGTCATCTGTAGTTACCCGTTTTAAACAAATTTTAATTTAAATTTGAGTGGAGGCCATGTACCGGGAAGCGCAGTGTACGACGCCTGGGTCAGATGGACCGACAACTTAAAGAAGTTCGTCGGTGGTGGCTGGATGAGAAGAGCCAGAGTGTGTGTGGTGACAAGCTTTGAAATGGTAATTCAATTGGAAATTGATTTGAAATGAGCTTTGGTATGGTACTCAAATATCTTTAAAATCTTTTTTTTTTGTCTTTAGTATAAAAGTGCACATGGCATTTTGTCTTAAGTATAAAAGTGCACATGGCATTTGGTCTTAAGTATAAAAGTGCACATGGCATTTTGTCTTAAGTATAAAAATGCACATGGCATTTTGTCTTAAGTATAAAAGTGCACATGGCATTTTGTCTTAAGTATAAAAGTGCACATGGCATTTTGTTAGTTGGGTATTGGGTACTGCAGGGGAGGGGTAATTGTTCTAAAAAGGAACAAGTAACAAAATTTTAATCAAAAGGTTGTGTAGGTACTATAATAGATGTTTGCATGTGGAATGTATAGCATGCACCACAACATACCTATTATCTTCTGGTTTCTTCTCCATTCTTTTAAGAAGTTTTTCTTTAGTATTAACCCACTGCTTTTCCTCTTCGGAGGACGAATCGTTATCCGACTTTGTACGGACGCGTTTGGTTTGGCTTTTGTTTAGTTTTTTCTGAAATAAAGCCAGAAATGAAAGAAATTAACTTTTTAAAACTATTTTTAAGTCTTTCAATTTAGTAAATATTTGAGATTCTTCACTCACAAGGTTTTTCTTGTGACCACCATCCTTAGATGGACTTTCCTTGTCCATATTTTCCTCAGTTTCCTGTTTCATGTTGACAGGTGCATGTAACAGAGCCAACTCTTTGTTCATCATTTTATCGGCAGTCAACATCAACTCTTGTTCTATATGCTCTTCTTTAATATTGTGCTTTTTAGATGCAGACCCGATTTTTTCTTTCTTATTAGATAGAGTGCCATCTTCAGCAGCATTCGTTTCGGCCGGGTCACTGTCTTCTTCATTCATTAGGGAATTCTTTGCTATACAGTTTTCAGACTGCTGTGGTGCCTTAATATCAAATAATTTTAAAAAATGGTCATCATTATAAAACAGAATTAGATGAAAGCATAAGGTGTTACCGCCATCTGTCTGAATTATTAGGGGTTTGGTCCAAATCACAGTTCGGCCAGATGCACAGTTGTATATTCACAGTAAGTCTAATATGACATTTTTTTAAGCACATTTCAGATGAAAATGAAAATAAAACTCATTAAATAAACATTTTACATGGTCTTAAATATATATATATACATATATATGTACATATTCTTAAAACAAAAACTTTTTCTTTGCCCCTTATATGCTACCAGTCTATCATATTGGACTTACTGTGACCACATTACTGCATCTGGACAAAGTGCTATTTGGATCAAAGGCTAAATGGACCTACCCCTAATAATTCATCTGGCTAGTATCTTGACAAAGAGGGATAAAACAGATTACAAATGGATGTTTCATTAATTTCGACGTATTTATTTCATTTATTTATTTAAACGGACTACACAGATCCACAGCAAGTGTTAGTATAATAAGAAGAAGAAGAAGACTTACGGTATGTTAGTGCTACAAACCAAAATAATGTTAACCTAAACAATAAAAAGTGACATAATTACTTCAGCTCGGGTGTTAATTAAATACACTGGATCGCAAAAATTCCGGGTCGCTAATAAATGGCGTGATAGTTTCTTAAATACATAAGACTAATTTGCGAAACTATAGTATATTGTAGATGACTGATTAATATATATAAAAAAATGTGTAACACGTTCTGTACACTATATAACTTTAATTAAATACTAAAAAATAAGAAAATTTCGCTTCTAACTTATGACAACAAAAATACACTTCGCAGTAAATCTTAAAAAATAAATTGCAACAGAGCCGTTATCAGGCTTCAGGGATGGTTTAGTGGGGTGTTAGCTATCAAGGAGTGACTGAACCATATTTTTGTGATAAAGGTATTAAAATGTTGGCTCAAGTGTATCAAGATATGATTATTGAGAAGGTGGTACAGCCTCTTAACAACACTTTGTTCCATAGCCAAAAATGGTCCTTTAAGCAAGACTCAGCACCAGCCCATAAGGCTCGCTCAACACAGGCGTGGCTAGAAAGGGATATTGCCGACTTCATTCCCGGCTCAAGACTGGGCGTCATCTAGTACCGACCTAAATCCGCTCGATTATGATTTATGGTCTGTTTCAGAAAGTATAGCATGCTCTAAACGCCATGATAATATTGAAGAAGTTTTAAAAGAAGTTTTTCTAAAACAAAAGGGATCTGCGTCCGAGAATTGTTCTGTAGCTGCCCAAGCTGTATCAAGATCATCATGTAGCTGCAGTGTTTAATCAGTTTAAACAGTTCAAATGTTATTTTCGAAATGGTTGAATGTGTTCAAACCTACCATCTCTGGAGGTATTTGGTCGTCCACTTTTTCTCCTTCATCTTCTGAAGGAGTCAGTTCATTATAATGGTCCGAGTCGTGTGTATCCGCTGCTAACTCTTCATCAACTGAATTTGACCTGGATGCATTATGGCCTTCTATTTTGTGATTCGGCTTACGCTTTTGATCCCTTACATTCGAAGTTCTATTTAAAGACTGTAAGTTTATTAACCTGTAAAAAGAGAAAAAAAACTGTTAAAAAATTTAAAAAGCAGAATTGTACAGTATTTACTTTTATTTCATTTTATATTTAATAATAAAATATTACACTTACTTATCCACTTCATTGTCTTCTTTATTTTTATCGCTAATATCTTTGTATCTCATATATGTGTCCAAAAATTCCACAGGCAGTTTATGTAAGACGACCTGTGTCAATCCATATAATTTTAAATCATTACTATCCACAGGATAGCAATTCCAATCATGTTGTTCTACATATGATGTATTTTTTTCTTGGTATTGTAAGTAAGTACTTGTATTTGATTGATTTTCCTTTAAAGTCAATTCTGTAGAATCATTTTCAAACATGGGCAATAAAGGTTCACATTCCAAAAGTTCAACAGGTTCATTTGGAGATATTAAACAGAAAATAGCATCATTACTTTTATCACAGTTTTCATTTTGATCAGTATTGAGATCTTTAGTATGTTCAACAGGAATTGTCTCAGGTTCTGTGGAATCGACATCATTGCATTGTATTTCATCCTGCAAATTCTTGCTTCGTAACAATTTTGGGTTAGTATCAATGACCTTTGATGTATCTTTTTCTTTCCTTTTACTTAAAGGTACACTTTCCTCTTCAGAATCAGAAGAATTAATCTTCTTCTCTTCTTGTCTTATTTTTTCTTTCATTCTTCTTGTAATTATACTAACTTCATTGTTTACTACAACCTTCTCCCTTTCTTTATTTAGTGTAAGTAGAGTTTTGTTACTTTTAGGATCTGTCCTTTTCACCTTTCTACCTCTACATTTCTTTTCACATTTCTTTGTTTCTACTGTTTGACTACTTAAATTTTCGTCTCCAGAACTGCTTTCCATTAGACTATTTCTAGCATTATTTAAGTGTGAATTAAATATTTGTGGTACTAGTAGACTCATGTCATATTCATTTTCGTTATCAGAATCAGGCTCATGTTGCCTGCGAATCCTCAAAGCACTTTGACTAAAAATTCCATCAATATCAGGATCTGCATTCAATGGAAACATCATTTTACTTGACCTTACAAACTCTTCAAAATGATCTAAGTTTGCTATAACATTTGAATGTTCTACATTTTCCAATTTAGTACACACACTCTCTGGTATAATTGTCATCTGGTCATAGTGAGTTTCAGGCTCCATTTTAATTTGTGGTGTAATTTCTTCTATTGGTTCAATCTTTACCTGCGCAACAACAGAGTCATCTGTATCGAGATTTGTTTCCTCATTTTCATTTTCCTTTCTATTTAATCCCATTTGGAGACTATAAGATGTTAGTTTTTCCATTTGTACTTGTGATACCCAATTATTGTCTTCTGGTTGATTTTCTTCAAAAACTTCATAATCAGGTTCATATCCTACAACATCATCACAATTTTCCAAGTATTCCTGAGAACTGTCTTCAGTATCAAAATGTGTCCGATCAATAATATTAAGAAAAGCTTCTTCTGACAAGGTGTTTATATTATCAATTGTCATTTCAGTTCCTGGTTCTGTGTTAGTGCTTTCACATATATCCTTAGTATAATATGTTGAAATAAATTTAAAACAAATATCTGATAATGATTTTACTTTATATACAGTTTTGTTTCTTATAGTTGCAACTTTTGTTATCCCTTTAGACTGATAGTTTTTATGTTCATTATACATTAAATGTTTGACTTTTATAAATGCAATATGTTGTAAATTATAGGGCATATGCATGTGTTCCACACAACTATTTTGGTAAGCAATGAGTTCCCTGGTCTGTATTAGTTTAACACAAAGTGAAAACAGTGATTTGATTTCATTATTATAGATGAATTCATTTGTTTTTGAAACATCATTTAAAATAGAAGACAATGTTTCTTTCTCAGCTGTGTTATTAATTTCTATATGTAGCTTTTTTGGTACAGTTTCCTGGAAATTCTTTTTACACAAATAGCTTTTATTGGAATCACATGTTACTTTATCAGTATGTGAAGTACTTACACACAGTTTATCTGGCTGATCATAACAAACATCAGATTTATCTCCATTTGATTTAGACAGTTGCTGTTGTAAGACTTCTAAGCACATGGAAGATAAACTTCTTGGGCCTCTCATATTTATACTCAATACATTTTTGGTAACATTTAAACTGTTATTATTCACAGCATTTCTGTTCTCTGTGTTATTATCTTCATAAAGTCGCACATTTTCGATACAACTAGAACCACTTGGGCATTTATCAGGTTTCACAAAGAAGTAATTACAGACCTGTTCCCTCCTGGGTGTAGATAACCATTCAGTCGTTATAAATGGAGCACAGGTTAATAATGCCTGTTGATGGTAATAAGACTTGAAAAAATTGTTTACCATTTTGTAAGTAACAAAACAATCAGGAGGTTTTTTATTTCGGCTGTCCTGGGCTAAAAAAGACTGTGAAGGTTTAACTTTTTTTACCATTACTGAATCACTTATCCACACTGTATGTCTTCCTTTAATGTTAATGTTTTCTTTAGGTTTAGTTTCTGTGGTAGATTTTTTAGCAATCTTAATTGATAATTCTTTGTTGAGAAACACAGTTTTAGGATTGAATTTAGGCTTTTGTTTTGGTTGTACTTGAACTGGTGTTTCAACTATTTCACAGTCACTGTCACTGCTTTCAGTTTTTGATTTTGCTTCCAGTTTTTTCTCTTCTTCCCTGCAGGCCATTAAATTATTATTTTCCAAAAAATGTTCATATTGTTTGGATAAGTCATCTTCCATCTGGGTGATATTATTTTTTGCAAGTTTTAACAATAAAAATGATTTTTCAACACAATAGTTTATTTTGAATGTATCCTTCACATGAGCAGTGGTTATTTTCTTTTTCACAAAATCATCAGATTTTTGTGTCATTAATTGGCCTAATTCGGAAGTTGTCGTAAACACACTCTTTAGAAATTCCAATGCATTATTTGATTGCTCTGGGGTCAATACAACATTTTCTTTCATTTTAATAGCATATGGTGTAGTTGTTTGCGCAGCAATATTTAAAGTTTTAATAGTATCTGTTTGAGAACAAGTATCTATTGTCTTTTTTGTCTCGTTTGGATCAATTACTGGAATTTTAAGAGGAGTCAAGACACTATCTGTACTAGTTGTTGCAGTTATTTTCTTAATTTTTAATTCAGTTCCTTTAATTTTCTTTGCAAGAAAATTTTCAAATTCATGTGTCGTACCCCAAGATTGTGTAGACTGTATTTCTTCTGGATTTTCAGTTGAAATGACAGATGTATCTAAACAGCTTTCAATGTCATCATTTACTAAGCAATCTGCATCAGTTGTACTATTTGAAGTGAGCTTACTTTTTTCCGCATCTTCTGTATCCAGTTTTTTACTTCTACTCTTCTTAGGAGAACATATTTTTTGCTTCTTTCGTTTTTGTTTTCTTAGTTCCTCTATGTCATATTCCTCTATATCATCATCTGATGAATCTAATGAACTTCTCTTTCCCCTTTTTTCACCTGGTATGTATTCATCATCAGAATAATATCTGTAACCTTTCCTACCTCTTCTATGTTTATCATCATCATCATCATCAGATAATTCAACATTAGCAAATGGGTCCTCATCAGAATCTACATCATAATGGAATGTTTTTCGGGCTCTTCTCCGTGTTGGTCTTTTAGGGGAATGAATAGCCAGAATGTCAAGATATTCATTTGACTCTTTATTATCTTCAGTTTGTTTTTCATCTACATTTTCACTTAGAACACTATCTATGTTATATTCAAAGTCACTCATCACTGGCATTTTAGAATTCCTTTTTGATGGAGTCACATTTATTGAATTCAGTGATGTTTCATTTGTGTTCAAAATTTCTTCATTGTTACAATTTTCTTCATTAAATATTACTTTTTCAATTGTATTTTTCAATTTACTCAAGCTTATATCATCAGCTTCATCATCTGACAACATACCCTCATTTGATTTATTCATATTGTCACTGCTAGGGTCAGATATTGTTTCTGACATTATGATACTAGGTTCATTATTATTTGACAATGTTTGGACATTACTTTCTTCTAATAATGATTCATTATTTACATCTTTTAAGTGTTCATCAACAATTGAAGAGGAATTGAGATTGTTAGTTTCTTGAGTGTTTTTCTTGATAACATTATCTGTGTTAGTGTCAAAATTGTCCATTAAACTGTTGTCAATAAGTGTAGAATTTATTCTACCTTTGGATCGTGTTTTTAATGGGGCACTGTCTGGAACAGCAAAATCAGTACCAGTACTAGTGTCTCGAGTGTTTTCCTGGATATTGTCTGTGCACGTGTCAAAATCGCTTATCATAGTATAATTGGGTACCACATTTATCTTCTTTCCACGTCTTCTTTTTATTGGGACATTATCCTGAATAGTAAAATTAGTATCTTTTTCGGTCTTTTCCGGGATTTCACCTGTACTAGTTTCAAGATCGCTTGTCATACTAACATTGGGTACCACATTTTTCTTCTTTCTACCTCGTCTTTTCAATGGAACATTATCCTGAATAGCTAAAATAGTAGCATCTTGAATGTTGTGCTGGATTTCAACTATACTAGTTTCAAGATTATTTGTCACACTATCATTATGTGCCATATTTTTCTTCCTTCTACCTCGTCTTTTAAATGGGACATCATGCTGGACAGCACTAGTACTAGCTTCCTGAGTATTTTCTTCAACATTATCTATACCAGTATCAAGATTGCTCGTCATATTATCATTAGGTTCCACATTTTTCTTCCATCTTCCTCGTCTTTTTAATGGGACATCTTCCTGGACTACAATATCAACACTAATATCTGTATTGTTCATAGCATTCTCAATAACTTTCTTTTTCCCACCTCTTTTCTTAGGTGTTTTAATTTCTGGAGTAATACTAGAATTGACATCCATTTCTAAATTATCATTATTTATGGGTTTTTTTTTTTCGTCCCCTTCTAGAAATGGTCTTTTGTGGGATGAGATTATCATCACTAGCATCAAGATTACTCACAAAGCAATTATCTGTATTTGTATACAAGCTTACATCCTGAGGAACATTATTTGAATAATCACTAGTTATATTTTGTGATCTATCAATACTAGAAAGGCTAGTAGAAACATCTTCATAAATTTCTTCAGAAACCACAGTTTCAGGAATGTCTTCGGGTTTCTGGATTTCGGTATTTATAACCACTTGATTATCATATTCCGTCGAGGGAAAATACACTAATGGTAGACACTTTTTCTCTTCCATGGGGTTTGGGTTTGTAGAAGAAACCACTTCATTGTCAGACGGTATTTCCGTGGCGGCGTTCGCTTCAGCTTCGGTATTAGGCGGCGGTGAATCGTCAAAAGACAACGTGATGCATGTGTCTTCTATCTGCATAGTATTCGCTTGAAACTCTTCAAACGCATCCTCTGATACAGCAATACAGAGGTTGTTTGTGTCAAAATCAATTTCGTTCGACATGGCGAATGTTAACCTATTTCTGCTAATTACAGCGGCGAACCAAATTATCCATTACGGACACTTACATCTAAAACACTTTAAATGTGCGAAATTTAAGTAATTACAGAAAAATTAAGGTTTGTTGATGGTTGATAACTTTGCTTGCATTTGCTTTGCTTTTGACGATGAAATTGGCAATAAAAATGTTACCAATTACAAAATGAATGATCGAAGGAGCTAAAATACGAAGTAAAAATCATAGATATTTATAGTTCATTTGGATACTGACAGTTATTGGTCCATAAGGTGCAAATAAAACATAATTGTTTATAGCATGTCACTGTACAGTCTCGTCGAAATAAGAGTCGTTAGGTAAAGTGATATTAGATTTACTGAGGACAGAGTTGGACTCTTTGGGAGAACACGAAAAATGCAAACTCACGCCTTTATTTAATTCTCACAAAATAACTCTCACACTTTAGCACTTTGAAGTTTAATAAACTTTCATTATTAAACCACAAGTCCCATATTACACAAATTTCACAATATTGAAACAAAGACTCAAGTTTACATCTCGGGTTCCCGCCAAGAAGTCTAAAAATCATAGATTTGGGTTGAGTTCCAAAACGTGCCAAAATGCTGGAGCAATTTAATGCATTTTTTTTAAAACTCATAATTCATTCGCCCATGACGTTTGATTTCTCGTGTGATTTTATTGCTCTAAAGTGATAAATTTGATTTGCAATCATGACAAAGGCAAAAGGTATTAAAAAGTGATGTTCGTGAAATGATTATACGAATAAAAAAGAAGAAGGGGTCAATTATTCCATTTGAAAAAGTGATGGAACGAGTTTCTACAGTTACAGGTAAAAGTGTTACCATATTAAAGATTTAACTGGTTATTACTTCCACTGGTTATGGATTAACTGTGGTGGACTTTTGGGTATTTTTGTTTTACAAAAACTAAGAACTTTTCTTTTGATGTTTGAATATAAATTTTAATGCTCTTAGTCATTTCACATTAATAAAAATATTAGAATACATTTAATATTCTTAAATTTTCATATGTATAATACGTTTAAATTGTTCTCGATGTTTTTTATACTAATTGATAAGTTTTCTTATTGTCATAGCGATACAGAGTGTTTATGTATCTCTATTATACTTTTCACAGTCACCGTAAAATATGTGAATAGTGATACCTAGATTTAATTTTAATATACCTTTATTTTACTTCATTAAATTATAAATGAAAATATCCTTTTTATTTTTCTTTCTTTTCAGGAATATTTGTACGTACAATTCGGAACATAAATCATGAGGGCTAAGAAACTGCAATTACTTCTACGAAAATATCTACTCCTGGGTAGAAAAGAAACCGTAAAGAGAAGATTGTTGTGGATGATTCCGATCTTTGTTTGATTCGCAGGAAAATTATTGAGTTTTACGCAATAAAAAAAGAAGTCTCCACGATTGCAAAGCTGTTGACTATATTAAAAAAAACATTAATTTCCAAGGTAGTCGCGAAAAACTGCGTAAAGTAGTGAAACAGCTCGGGTTTCAATACAAAAAGTCAAAATCAAATCGGATGATTTTAATAGAGAGGTACGATGTTGCCGCTTGGTGAGCGAGATATTTACAGGCATTGACACACAATGAAAAAACAGATAAATTACCTCATAATTATATTGATGAAACTTATATTCATTCTTCACATTCAGCTCAGAAGTGTTGGCAAACTCCACAAGAGGATGGTACTCTAGTTCCATGGATAATTGTCAATGCTGGTGGTAAAAATGCTTTTGTTGAAGGAGCAGCATTAGTATTTAAATCTCAACAAAAAACAGGAGATTACCACAATGAAATGAATGCGGGAAATTTCAAAAAAATGGTTGACGGATAAACTTTGCCAAATTTGAAAGAGCGTTCGATAATCATTATTGACAATGCACCCTATCATTCCGTCTCATTGAACAAAGCACCAAGCTCTAATGCTCTAAAAAAGGACATGTGCCAGTGGTTGTCTACGAGTAATGGACAGTTTTCTATAGAAATGACGAAACCTCAATTATGCGAGTTGATTAAAAAAAATAAACCGGACTGTGTATACGAAGTTGACAATATTGTTGCTCAACACGGTCACGTACTGTTAAGGCTTACTCCATATAGATGTGATATAAATCATATCGAAATGGTATAAAGTTCCACGAAGAGGATTGTTGCAAAACATAATGTATAAGAAATACCAAAGAAATGCTTCAATTAGTTTTAAATGCATTTACACAGATACAAACAACAGAGTGGAGAAACTATTGTGACCACGTTAAAAAAATCTAAGGTGAATACCGTCTGATGGATGAAGAATTTATCATTGAATTAAATAGTGATAGTAGTAGTGTTTCATCTGATTTTTGTGAAAGCGATTCTGATGAGGATAAGGTGTTCGCCACATTTATATGGAGGGTCATAATTATTATTTTAGAAAATATAAAATGTACCTTTTCTATGTTTCTTTATTTTTATCTCAATTATATCATCGATTAGCTGTTGCCCGCGATCACACTCGTGTGGCCAACATGTTTTGTAACATAAAATACCTATAGCCTTCCTTAAGAATACAGATTCCACTAAAAAATAATAAATGGAATTGAGACCGTAGTCTAGCTTTAGCAATGGTCAGACATTCTTTTTTCACTTTTCTCATATTATAGGCTTATATTCAATCTATGTTTTACTTTTATCGGAAGAATATGGCTGACGAGCAGAAGAGCTGCGATACTTGCAAAAAAGAGGTAGTTAAGTACATTACCGACACGTGAAATGTTAAAATTAAAAAAACAACACCCAATGTTGACGTCAGATTGCTATCTTGTTTATTATCGTACTTTTCGTATCATCTTACACACTCACTAGTACAACGTGTGTGATAATGTCGATCGTGGAATCCATAAAGTGTTAAACATAACATCTTGCTTAAAATATCAATGATCTTTACCCATAAATTGAGTAAAATGTTTATAATAGTAACACTGTCGTCGATCGCAACGACATCCTTCATCGGCAAAGTTATGTGTGTAGGTCTGTACAAAAATACTGTCAAAACCATAGGTCGTAATTGTCAAAACAGTGTCAAAAATTACATCGATATGATTTGGCGTGCTGTTAAGTGTTAACCATTCGCTAAATTATTTTTTATAATATATTGTATTAAAAATCACAAGCATTTATAACACTCATATAAGTAACAAAGTAAAAAGAGCAAATGTTATCAAATCAAAATGTACTTTCCAATAGGTTGGCCCAAAGTTCTGAAAAGTCTAGGTGCAGATAATCAAATTATTAAACAGATCGTATCTAACAGGGATAAGATTCTTTTTGTATCATTATGTGATGACTGTTTTGTAGTATGGTTTTGCAAGGTATGTATGTTTACTTCTAGTCTTCATGGAGTATTGTGAATGTACGTAGTTGTATTTTGGTTTTTCTATTTTTTATTTTAGCCAACTGTTCTAATAGTTTACCACAAACGTGATGCAGAATCTATAAAAAGGCTTGGTGTAAATGTTGGAGTGGAATGGAAACCAGATTCATCTATGATATGTATTTCGGTATGTATTGTGATATTCCATGTGTTAAGGCTACCTTAAACCTTATGAGTTACACATATTACCGTAATGTAGACTGTATAAGATATCAAAATCAGAAGTGTAATCAGAAACAATAATGCGCTCAAAGTAGTGGTTGAAGTTGAGGTTGGTAAAAAATATAAATTGAAAAAGAAAATATTCCTCTTACAACTACACTAACAATTGCTTTTAATTTTATAGTCTTTATATGTATACTATTACTTTATGTAAAATTAATTTATTACTTTATGTACTAGCATCTTGTAGTTGCAACATCATGTTTAAGTGAAGTTATTTACTAAATTCAATTCAATTAAAATTATTTATTTGTTAAAATATGTGTGCAGTCAAGATATCAAAACATAATAAGAGCTACATATTCTGCTATTACTGGCAGGCAATTAAATTAACATGCAATAACTACAACAATATATATATAAATAAGCAATTATATTACAGTTATGATCAATGAATCTTAGAAAGTACCATAGTATATAGGTACCTCTATATGCTTATAGGTATATTGCATTAATTAATACAATTATTCATGCAAAAAAAGTTAACATTAGTAAAATATGTCAATGTATCTACTTATTTGCTCTTTAAACTCATATCCATATGTAGAGCTACAATATGGTGTTCTTCAAAAGAACTGAACAGGTTTCTACAAGGTCGCATCTGCAAGTACCCTGGTGTTGTAGGTGTCCATGGGTGACCACTTACTATCATGTGGCCCAACCACTTGTCTGCCCTGCCATCCATTCTATAAACAAAAAAAATCCCATGCAGACATTATATTAGATATTGTTTTATCTGCGATATGCGGAGTCAAAATTAAGGAAGAATAAAAAAGTATTGATCTTTTAACCGCCTGCTCACCCACTGTCAATCTTCTTAGGGGCCCCCGGAACTGCTGAACAGGGAGGCGCTTACTAGCTAGCGCCTTTGCTAGGTCTTCTGTACACTACACTATTAAATATAACAATAATCGCGACACACGCGATCCCCAAGGTCTCCAAAAATGTGCAGCCTACTTGCACAACAAACAAATTGCTTTTGTACCACGCAACAATTGATGGCCCACTCTCTGGTGATTCGCCCCCGCGCAGCACGTGAACTTACCCCTCACCTCTCAGCCTCCGAACAATACCGAACAAATCCCTCATCCTATGCAGAAGAAGTCTGCATGCTACTCCACTGGGAGGCGGGAGAGAGAGGTGACTGCTCCCTTCAGGATTGAGCCACCACAAGGATCTCCGCAACACGGGGTATTCCATCAACTACGCAAAACAAATTAACAATGCGACCCCGGCGCCAAAACAGCTGCAAATTAGCATCCTTGATTAAAACCAGATCACAGATGGTGGGGTCCGCTTAACACGCGCTGTTGCAAAATGTGCAAATACTCCAGGGACAAATGTTTCCAGAAACTGGGACAATTGTCGCAACAATTCAATATGCGATAAATGATTAGAAGCTACCCCTGTAAATGGGTACTTGGGCAGAGCGTTGTGGTTTTCCTATCAAGAAATGACCTGGAGTTACGAGTCTCCACAAAGGGTGCAAGGAGTCTCCACAAAGGGTGCAAGTTGAGGACAACATCAATTTTACAAAATACCGTTACAACTTACAAGTTTTTACAAGTTCCTCAAACGTTAATACGGTTTCTCCGATAAACCGCGTCTTAGGTGAGTTTTGGCTTCGACATTCGAAGTCGCGACGTCTTGGGGCCCTACCACCATCTTTTACAAAACAATATTGTTGCAGGAACGTTTTGTTTCAGGCTTAAAACAACATTCTCCAGAAACGCAAGCTCTAATATGTCGAATTGAAACTGTACAACACAAATTTTTCTCTTATATTGCCTTTAAATTCAAACTTCCAAGTCCTTTTTTTAGTCATGTTTATAATGAAATTGCTATATTCACAGAATTACCATCTCTTCGCTCTGTTCGCGAATTCAACGACTTGCTATATGTGTACAAAATTATATCTCGACAAATTAAATGTGTTGAATTACATTCGAAATTTATACCTTATGTTAACGAGCGAGATATGAGATTTGTATATCTGTTTCGAGAATTTTTCTGTAGATCTAAATATTTATATGATTCTATGATACCAAGACTGACTAGATTAGCAAATCGTTATTTATCGATTGAAATGTTCGATCTTAATATCGGTGCAATCAAGTCCGCTTTGAGCTGTTTACTTGAATTTAAATAAGGCATCCTTTTGTATTATAATTTCCTACTTTAAGTCTACTACTATGTCAACCAATTTTCATTTATATTTTATATATTTTTTGGGCTATTCAGCCTGTTGTATTTCCTTTTCAAATAAATAAATAAATAAATTACTCATATTCCTACCATCACCTCCACCAAAGTATTAATGCTTAGTGCAGAGAAAGAAGGAATGATTTTAATTATTTGTCTATTCCCTGCTAAAAACAAAACGAGATAACGCTATATGAACTGTATAACGCCATTTCTTTCATACAACGTTCCGATTTGCACTACAGTAAGCTATCGAATCATGTTGACGTCACCAAAACTTCCTATTAAAACATTAATAAAATAAGCTTATATTAAGGATGTCATGGTGCGAAATTGAGAAGTAAGGTTAAAATAATACTGCTATAAGGAATGGTGGTAAGGGCCTTGATCATGAACGGCCCGGCAAATTTCCCATCATGGGCTGCAGCGCCGCTGCCTTCAATCGATAGCAAGGCAGGCAACCAAAAATTATGCCACAGACGGTCCCCGTCTGGCTGACAAAATCCAAGCTGCAAGATGGCTAACAGTACATTGCAGCCAGTGAGAATTTGTAATATGCCGGTCAATCACCAACAAACGCACTAAGGGCCCATCCTTGGGCAACAACAATGGGTGAAGAACCCCAAAAGGCAAATTAGCATGACAAAATCTACCACCAACACAGCTCAACCATCCATCTTGATATCCTGATATCCATCAGCGTCAATAAAGGGGTTGAGCCTTGCAATGGCTGGCTCCCTTGAGTTTAGATCCACTCCGCAGTGTCTCAAGTTCTAAGGCGAAATCTTTCTAACGCGAATCCAATGCAGAAGGGCAATTTGGCGTTCTTCTGGCGTGAGAACAGGAGACAACCGATTTTCCTCCGGATGCTGAGCATTATGAAGGAAACGCTGTATCCAGGCAATCACTCCAAGTAATTTAGACAAGAAGCTGTAGCGATCAGCATTAGCACACCAATGAGGGGACCAGATCCGGCACCTCTAAGCCTCCAATCAAATGTCTCCAAATCAAAACCGTACCCGAACCTTGAATCTGTAATACTTGATTAGCTACAAATGTTTCTAACATGTGCACCGAAGTTTTCAGCCAACACAGAACGATGACTGTCAGTCCAAGCAAAAACTGTTCCAATATCCACACTACGCCCGAGCGTAGACCACACGTGATTCAATAATCAGGCAAGAAGCGCCACATAATTCCAACTTCGGAATTGTATGTCGAGTCCGAATACTGTTTCCGAATCGAGAACTGATCAAAAGTCCTGGCTACCGTGGACAGAACAGCTCTCTTAGTCCAGACCTTAGGGGTGGCCAATTCGACTCTGTAGGTAAATTAGGCCACAGCGAAGGCGACCAGTATTATTCTGTTAGAACAACTCTCATTCAAGCCGGGTAGTAGTAGGGAGCTCTTCCACTTCATGGTGGAATCAGCATCAGTTCATGGTGTAAATCATGTTTAGCTATCAAAATTAAACCTACATGCAAAGTTACGTATCTCTGCTACTAATCGTTGAGGAATGCCCTCATGAGTAGACAATCCTGGCTGCAGCATTAGTTCATGGTGAAGATCACGTTTAGCTATTAAACGTATATGCAGTTTCGTTTCCGTGCTACTAACCGTTGAGAAGTGCCCTCGTGACGAGGCATCGGGTTATTTCTATCATTTTAGTGTATTGTCATCAGAACTGAACGAGCATGCAAAATTTCAAAGTCGTAAGTTTAGAGGAAGTGGTTCAAATTCGGCTTGTAAGATTTGTCCCAAACATACTGTTTGGGACAAATCTTGCAAGCCGAATTGTAAAACAGGTGAAGTTAAATAAAAGCTTGTAAAAAATCAAACAATGACTGTACGGTTACTAACAATTCATAGATAAACAGACGGAAAACATACAAATACAAACTTCGTCTGAGTACCTACCGTTGTAGTATTTCTACAAAAAAAAAATTTATCGTGGGCACAAAATAAGTAAAGATAAAATCATGTGCAATACAATATTCCAATATGTAACAGGCACACCAAAATTAGACACCAATACGCGAGAAGAATTAAAGATAATCAAAACAAAATTCCATTTAAAATACTACGTGGTCAATACCTATACGTTACAGGTAACCCAAATAGACAACAAAACACGTTAACTAGATATTTAAATCACAACTCAATTGATAACATAAATAATTATTAACTTGGGGGTAGACCCCGGTACAATAGGTACAGGCCAGTCACTAACAAAGGAATGTGAATCAAAAATACCCACCACAAAAATGTTACAACATTAATTTGTTTTTTAAGTTTAATATTTCGAAGATTTCACAAAAACAAAGGAATTTAATATTAAAAACTTAAAAAACGGGAATATCACGCTATTAACAAAATAATAATTTAACTTAGGCTTATGTTTCACAATATAAGGTCCATATAGCCTAACCACGCTCTGCTACCAATAATTGAGGAAGAAAACAAAACCTTATAACCGCCTGCTCACGCACTGTCGATCTTCCCGGGGGCCCTGGAACTGCTGAACAGGGAGGCGCTTAATGGCGCCTTTGCAAGGTCTTATGTACACTACACTATTAAATATAACAGTAATAGAGACACACGCAAACCCCCAGGTCTCCAGAAATGTGCAGCCTACTTGCACAACAAACAAATTTCTATCGTACAGCACAAGGACTGATGGTCGGTCGACTCCCTGGCGATCCGCGCCCGGGCAGCACGTGAACACACCCCTCACCTCTCAGCACCCTAACAATACCGAACAGATATGATAAATTAATTTAAATATTCCAGACGTCAGAAGGGCATTTAATTCTGTACAATGTCGAAGGCTTGAGTGAACATACAGCATACCAGCAATATGACCCCCCAACAGCCAGCCTCAGAAGAGACTCTGCAGAGCTGTTTGTGAAAGAAGTAATACCCTCACTCAAAATCACACTTGTAAGTATAAAGTCAACATCAAATGATTTATTGCATAGTTATAGGTTTTAAAAGGTGTTGAAAAAGCATAGGTACATGTATAACTATGACTTGCCGTGCAGGGGATACAATATTGTGCTGTGTGTGTTCAACAAAACATTTGTAACAATAACAATATTGCATAACACTTGATTTTGATTTTGTTATGATAATGAATGTATAGTAATGTATATATATGTATAGTTACTGTTACTAAAGATATAGCTAATGTGTATGCAGAAGAACTTTAGAATCATTTGTACCGGAATCTCTATTGCCTGGTCTATTGCCAACAATCAAAGTACCTCATATTCTAGGAACACTAGAGGAAAAATACTTCACACTGGAAAAAGTATCAAAAACTTTAAAATCGTTGAAAGATGACACCGCAACAGTACCAGACGGCATACAAATTATCTATATATATTTTTTCATTTTTTATTCTCATGTTAGATCCATTTTATCCTAAAATTAACAGTCTACAACATTAATGTAGGTACTAATATATCAGCCCTAGTGAGGGCTCATGAGTCTGTACAAACTAAATGCTTCTCAATGCAATCTCAAATCTATGCCACGGTTATTTAACTGTAATATTTTTGCTAAGATAACATAAGTTATCGATACACCTCTGGTGTCAGAGACGCATTGAGCAATATGTTGTATAGCACTCCTACTGTCCGTACATATAAGCACCTTTTTACATCCAATTGTTTCGATATATGATATAGCCTCAGAGATTGTAATGAGCTCTACTGACATAATAGAAACACTTTTCACGTCACTTTGAAACACTTTGGATCGAACTCTTTGGTCACATTCAGTAGGTCAAAATAAGTGACTCCTTTACCATATACCACCCAGAATATTTTTCTTTCATTTCGTTTACAATATTTATTTTGAAGGAATTAATTTCATATGTACTTTTAGCGTTTTTAACATTGTCTAGTACAGCGGTTCTCAAACTTTTTTGGCGACGGAACCCTTTTGAACCATTAAATATTTTACGGAGCCCTAAAATAAGCAGAACTTGCTGAAAACATTGCAAAATAATGAGTCAATCTTTCGAGTCTGGCTGCTTACCGATAGATTGTAGAGGCAATAATGACACCTATCTTTAAAAAGGGGCAATAAATTGATGCTGCAAATTACAGGCCTATTAGTTTAAGATGCATCCTATGAAAAACAATGGGAAAATTATTGCAGAAAGCCTAAGATAAATTTTTATAAATGAAAATGATATAACTAATGATCAACATGGCTTCATGCCAGGATGATCAGTAATAACTAAGGAGGAGCCAGCACTAAGTAACTAACTAAGGAGCAAGTCATATGCTGACAGACTAAGAATCTTGGTACTGCTTAAACTACAGGAGAGACTCAATTGTGGAGACCTTCAAAATACTAACCAAATACTACAGTGTATTATAATTAGGCTTAGTCCATTTACGAACCGACAGCCATAGAGTATGCAGGCACGAGTTACGGCTAGAGTAGAGAGACGAGAATTTATACGACATCAAAGTCTTACTATCACTTGTCTTAATTACAAATAGAGTAGTCACTTAATGTAATGGATTACCTAAGGAAGTCATATAATCTGAGCATATTAATAAATTCAAAAATGGACTGGACTAATATCTTGAGTACAACAACAGATATAGACCGATCAGCTCAAGCTGCGTCTATCAAATAATAATAATTTTATAATGAAAACATTTTATTAGGAGCTTATAGCTTCATATAGGAGTAGTTCTCATATTTGTTACATTCATATCAATTGGTAGCATTCGAATAAGATTGGGGCCTACTAAGTTATTTTACAAAAATAAAAGCATATATGTACTAAAGGATGGCTTGTGTGACAGTTGCCAAACATTTCGTTTTAGAGATAAATGTTCAGAATTAGTTTTGAAGTCTCGACGGGGTTAATTAAGAAATTGGATTTTTATAAGCATCTTTTGATTGATATAAATCTAAAAGTATTTAGGCGAGTGATAATAAAACACTAATAATAACATTATGTCAACTCTGTAAAGATCCACAATCTAATTTTAGACAATCAATATTGCTAGATAACAATTTACTTTGTTCTAAATACTTAATGTGTGCACAGTTCAAGGAAGTATTAATATGGGATGGCCAGATCACCCGCATGTGCTGCATATCAGGCACAGAGGTTTTAGTGTGCACGACCCGCGCTCACTTGCTGAGGTACAGGTGGGATGGCAGCCAGAATAGAGACTACTGTCTCGACCTTGGACGAATACCATTTTCTATCAACCAACAGGTTTCTAAAGGTAACACTTTAATAATTATTCTCTTACCTATCAATGAGTGTAATTGCTAATGTATTTACATATGAGAAGTTTTTCATACCATTGCACTCTCTACTTCCTGTCCCCTGAGGAAGAATACGGGAGTGTAATGGGGTCAGTAAAACTCCTAAGTCTATTATATCCTTACCTTATCCTCTCTAATTCTTTTTCTGAATCCACTCCTAAATTCTAAAAGTGGGCATAGCAAACATGGTGAGCCAATATTTGTCATTTTTGAGTGATGTTGGCATGTTGCGGATACAGGTCTATCGGTGGCAATTTCTAGTTGTCTCTCAAGTGGAATATACATATCACATCATATGCCATCTTTTTTCTATAAAAATAGTAATTTACTAGAATATCGTGTAGTGACTAAATCAACCAGATCTACTAGATGTTGGTCCCCAATGTTCCAGTATTTTAAAGCCAACAAACATTCTAATTTATTTATCTTTTATTTATTCTAATTATAAGAAATTCCACTTTAAATGAATAAGGATATTTTATGAACTAAAATAATCTGACTTATTTTAAAAAATGCGTTGTTTTATTAAATAACTATTGTTATTGTTTGATTTAAATCCAGCTGAACCAATATTGGAGGACAATACACACGTGAATGACATAGAATACTCTCCCCTCGTGTGCGGGTTTGGTATTACATTGAATGACGGCCGGGCAGCTTATCTCACTGCCCCTAATCTCAAATTTGACCCCAATGTAAGTATGCTTTAATATATATTTATTATTTTATTATATTTATGTTTACACATATGATTATATCCTATTCATTACATAGTATAAAACAAAGTCGCTTCCCGCCGTCTGTCCCTCTGTATGTACGCTTAGATCTTTTAAACTACGCAACGGATTTTAATGCGGTTTTCATCAATAGATAGAGTGATTCAAGAGGAAGGTTTACACATATAGTTTAATATTGTTTCAACGAAACCGAAGCGAAGATAGGGCGTTTCGCTAGTAATATTATAAACGCGAAAGTTTGTGAGGATGGATGTTAGATGGATGTTAGATGAAACATCGCTGTCAGATGTTTGTTACTCTTTCACGCAAAAACTACTCAATGGATTTTAATGAAACTACAATAATATAGATCATACATAACACATAGGATATAATTTATAAAGATATTGTGTAAATTGGCCAAAATATAACGATAAGATTGTAAAAAAAAAACTTATAAACCGAAGCGAAGCGAGGGCGGGTCGCTAGTTAGTTATATAAAAACGTCTGCGGCATCGAGGACAATTCTAATAATATGTATCTGACCATAGACATAGACAACCAATTTTACTGTAAATATATGCAATTACACATAGGTATTTAAAAGAACTTAAAAGAAACTATTACTGCTTACACATGAAATATTGCACGGTCAGCAACGGTTCACCTACATCCATGTGCACTCCAAAGCAGTGGATGTACATTGGTTTTGAAACTGGGTAAATAGTAGTGACTACAATATCAATATATTGTCTATTTACCCAATTTCAAAACCAATTTGTACTGCCACTGTCTTGGAATGCACATGGATCTTATGTTAATTACCAGATACCAATGTGATAAGAACGCCAGCAACCGCGATTTGCTCGCGTTAGCATAGGTTTAGGATAGATAAGCAGTAGTAAGCTGTGCTTGTCTTCTTATACAACGTGCCACTGAAATAACGCAAAATCTGAAAATTCTCGATTCAGTATCAAGAGTACAAACAATTCTACCAGTTTTTACAATGGCTTTTTTTTCTCATAACATTGTTTAATTCTATAGCGCGCACCACGGGTATGAAGAATTTCGGTCATTGACATTAGGTCAGCTAAGACTGGACGGTTAAGAGATTTGTATGAAATCGTCGTTAATCGACCACTTTACTATCGACTCCTCGTATTAAGGTTAATAATATGAGGGGTCTATAATTCTTCCTGCTCGTGACGCACGCTTTAGTACTTATATCTTTTATTCTTCGCACAGTTGCATTCTACGCTCGTCATTTATTACTGTAAACAGAGTAATGAGCGCTATGAATATTTTAGATAGAACGACAAAACTAAAGTTTGATTTAATCCTTAAAATATTTTGATTCTTCTCAAAAATAGATTTTATATTTTAAATTACTATCATGTACTAGTTTCAAGTTTTACATTATTTCAGTGACATATTGTATGAGATGCATGTCAATCACTGACTTAGTGTTGGTATAAGGAATACGATAATGAAAGATGTTATTTTACTGTAGTAAATCGTATACACATTGTTTTGATATATCTACATATGTCATGATCTGACTGCAGTTAGTCCGTGTATTCTTTGAGAATCCATTTACAGAGTGCAAATAAATGGATTAAATGAGTTAGTTCGTTTATACATACATATTATATAACTACATATATATTATTTAGATATATATATATGTGTGTGTGTATTTTGTATAAGTATCATCAGTCATCACTAATGATACTTTGGTTGATACTACCTGATTCTCAAATGTTGTATGATAAATTCAACAGTGATCATAAGCATTTAGTTGATTATTTTTTATTTATGAATTGTTTTCAAATGACCACTTTTCACTATCTCAGATATTGTTGGATACAGAGTTGAGGGTAAGAGTCGTGGAGAAGTTGTATGCTAATTAATATATTTCAAGTGATTTGACCCTTGCACAATGCTGTGATAATTCCGACTTAAGCTGGTTTACCATGTCTGTAATGACGGCTATACTACTAACATAAATAAAATATTTGTAATATTGGATGTATTTGTAAACAATAGAATTTTATACCAGACTCAGAATTTTATACCAGACTCAGAATTTTATACCAGACTCAAAATAAAATCTTTAAACAAAAAGTACAGTGGAGTTTTCTCGACCAAACCATCAATTATTATTGTCAGTCCCCTCAAGATGAGCCAGTTTTCCAAGCTGTTGCATGGAAAACTGGGTTTCAAGGTTAAACCCGAATTATTTGCTGTACCTATATTATTAACTTGCCTCTCTCACTGTTGGAAATTGGCCTCTCCTAAGGCTCAGATAATCGTATATTCTTGTTATAATGATATTATTGTGGCGTCGAGAGCCGACCTCTTTGGTCGAGCTGCCAATTTAATTCATTTGATTCGTTTTAAGTGTTCTTTTTTATAAGTTTTGGTTTTGTTATTTATTATTCATGACAACCAAATTATAAACAATACATTTATTTTGATTTTATCTTAAAGTTATGTCGCTAAAGCTAGCAAAAGGAACATAATAGTTCACCCCATTAGACACCGTTGCTAGTGACGTCATTAGCGCAGTAGCTCGATCCTTTTTCAACTTTTAAGCCCCTAGACAGTGCCGGCTTTACCTATGGTGCAGGGTGTGCTGTGCACACGGGCGCAGGGTCTTAGGGGGCGCCGAGCGCCGCTCGCGACGCCTCTAAAGAGCCTACTAGAGGGCGCCAGGGTATTGATTGCACCCGGGCGCTACATGGGCTAGAGCCGGCTATGCCCCTAGATATAGTTTCTAGTTTCCCTAATTTTCTTAGATATTTTTTTTTAATCCTCAGATTGATTTCTAGTATATTCAACTATTTAATTATTAAGTATATAATCATTTAAATTATAATGAGGCAAATAGTTTATCATTACAGTTCGTTATATTAAAGGTCGGTGGGAAAATACGTATATTGTGCCGATCTACCAACAATCATAAAATTAATGACAATATATTTGTTATGATCTGTTGTTGTAACTGCTAAAGTTATGGGTTTATTTTACTAATAAATATAAAAAAGATTTGAACAAATAAAAGATAATAACAGAAAACCGTTTGGTATCACGGTCCGCCCGCGGTTTAAACATTAAAACTACATTAACATTAAAAGCTATAATATCATTTGAAGTATATCTCAAGTATAGATGGTACATGTTTTTTTTTGTGACACTTACCCATCGTCCCTTTAGTACATACAACCGTTAGAATATAGCAAACATTATTACAGCTAGAGTATTCAGTTACACGCAATTTCTTAACATGTTTTAATCATATTGTTTCCGTGTATTTCTAGGCAGCCCAAGGTATTTGGGCTCCAGGCATTGACGACGCGACATGCGCAAGAGTTAACCATAAGTTTAGACTTATTGCCATCGGCAGAAAGAAGTAAGTGCATATAATAAGGGCTACTGTTTGCTATAAATGAATTGTTATTTATTCTTTTAGATTTTACTGTTTTGTACACATTTTATATAACCGGGTCTAAACGCGTAAAATTGAAGGGTCGTGGGGCCGGTGAATCCGTAACGACACGTCGAGTAGAATTATAAGAAACAAAAGCCTTTAATTTTACGCGTTTAGTTAGACCCGATTTTCAATATGAAATCAATTGTTGTTTGTGCCATTTATGGTAAAACATCTTAAACTAATATTGTTTACTTATTTTTGTGAAGGAACAGAAAAGAAGTATATTTTTCGCTTATTATAGAACAACAAAAAATATTTTCAGATAATTTGTACAATGACGCCTCAATACCATAAAAACGTTTGTTTTGATATAAAAAATAACAATACAAGACATATCTACAAATACATTATACTAGCAAAACCTGGCAGACGTTGTCCTGCCTGTGTATATTTATTTACCTCTGTATATAAAATCACAAATTATTCACAAATTGAACGATATAGAAGTTGATGTGTTGCACCGCCATCTAGTGGCGAGTTACAACAAAGTCGATAGCTCGAAAATATTCTCCGTGCTCAAATACCTATCTATGTATACCAATTTTCATGGCGATCGGTTGAACGGTATAGATTAGATGATTAGATCCACGATGATTACGGTGAGATTGATTAGATCCAGCGCCATCTAGTGGCGAGTTACAACAAAGTAGATAGCATGAAAACCTTCTCCATGAAAAAAAAATATATGTGCCAACTTTCATGGTGATCGGTCAAACGGTGTCGAAGTCTATTAATCTCAGATATACCAGTATCAATTTATATATATATATATAGATACTTCACATTCCGGTAGCGCCCTCTGTTGACATAAACATTTTTATTATAGTAGCCCACATTTTAGTGTTAACACATCAAAATGTAATGACAGTAAAAGCCTGTTTGTATGTTTTGAAGTATTTTAATGTTATTCACTATTTTTCAGTTCTCAAGTGGACGTGTTCACGATAGACGAAGCGACAGGGGGCCTGGAATTGTCTCACACAATGGTTCTCAGTTCTAAAGACTTTCCCGGCGACCCGGGACCTGTTAAATGTATAAGGTTTGTAAAAAAATAATTTTAATACACACTAAGTCTCTCTACTACTGGTTATAGGTCTCTCCCGGAGCTCTCCACTACACACGATCTTCGTCCTTTCTCATCCAACCACCACTGACGAACTTCTTCAAGTCGCCATCGACTTGTATCAAATCTTAATACATTCTATTTTATCAATTTTGAAATTACTTCGTCAATGGCCACACCTAGAAAGATATCGAGAGATTGTATATTCGGACGAGACCAAGTATATATATATCATTTGAATACAAGAGATTACATATTTATCAAAACTATATCTGCATATTATGGTTTTCTTTGTCACTACAACAGGCGGATTTGTTATTTATTTATTTAAGCGATTTACATACATATATTCGATATTGTAATTGTCACTTATAATGTAGTTTAAAAAAACATCAAATTTACAAATAGGTATACATAAGGACAATGAGTGCTGACATCTGTACTAGAATAAACTATATGAATGCTAGAATGAAATGCGCGCGAGATGGCTTCAGCCGTCACCGTCAGGACTTTTTGAGTTACCGACTTAAAAATATGTTCTTTATTTGTGTTTTGTATATTTAGTGATAATCAGTAAAACGGCAAACTGATTATCGCTAGACCCTTCCGATCAAAGTTGCCGAAAACTTACTTGTATGTACTTACATCAGTCTATAATCCACTGCAGGGCACAGGCCACCCCTAGTAATCACTTGGTGGATCACATATTTTTTTATAGAAAACAGGCGGGAGACGAGCATACAGTCCACCTGATGGTAAGTGGATACTGTCGTCCATAGACATCCGCGATACATGCCAACAACAGTCCAGAGTGACAAACATTGGCACGCCCCCGGATGCACTACTTACCTTTGTAGATTAATGAATGGATTGGGAAAAGGGGTTGGGTTGGTTTTTTTATCTTAACATTGACCTCTTAGAGCAAATTTGCTGTCACGATGAATCAAATTATGGATATGTAAACAATTATCACCTCACTATTTAATTTTAAGCCGTGTCAGTTACTTCAGGCCCCCATATTTGTACACATTTAAAAAAAATGGATTCGAAGGTGAATGTTATAAGTGATTATGCAAGGTGAATTGCTAATAAGCGAACAAAAGCAACTGAAGCCGTGTGCAAATTTTAGTAGTGAATATAATGTTTACAAATCCATTTAAAGATGGACGGCTGACGGGCGCGCGGTGGCCGTCAGCTGGGAGAGAGGCGGAGTCTCGGTGTGGAGCACTTTCGGAGCGCTCCTCATGTGCTCCTTAGCCTGGGACTATGGCCTCAACCAGGACCTGAGCAAACATAACCCGCTCGTTATATCCGGGATGGTAAGTGACACACCTATTTAATTATAAAGAAGTTTGGATGGAGCCAATTGTTGAGTTGCAAATCTTTTTGATCTAAGGATATATATTATTCGTCTAGCTCAGTAGCTCAATTAGCGCAGTGATATAGAGCGACTGAGCGATAGACTTGATTGAACGAATCTTTCGCTCGCAGAACTGTCGGTAGCCAGATAATGTTCGCAGATCTTACAATGAAAATACTCGCTTTAAGTTAGCAACATATTAAAACTGAATTTAATTCAACTACGACTTCCATTCTTACTTAACAGGCTTAGGACTCTCGATCTAGGTAACCTCGTTAAAATATAAATAAAAACAAAGATAACTCCAGGCTGGCGTATTTAAAAATCGGGCTATTTACATTGATAAAAATATACCTATGTATACATACGGTAGGTCAAACTAATAGTTCCTCGAATTGCCTACTATACAATACGATAGAAAAAAACAAATTTGTTTTTGATTTCTGAGGGCAATTTGAAAATAAAGTGTTTGCGGAAAAATGAATTTAACAGGAGAACATTGTCGTTCAATGATTTTTTATGACTCGCTGCGGTCTAAACGAGAAATGAAGTTATGAACGAATGAAGTTAATTAAGCCTCGTCCAGTGCCACTGTTTATAACTGATTCAGTGAATTTAAACGTGGTCGTACCCACCTCAGTGAGGATGTTAGAGAGGGGCGTCCTGCGACGGTGGTGATGGAGGAATACATCAAAACTGTGCGGTTCATGGTTGAAGCAGACAAACGAACGACATATCAGCAGATACAGGTATCATTAAATATTGGTATGAGTCAAGTTCAAACTATTTTACACGATCACCTACGGGTAAGGAAGCTTTGTGCTAGATGGATTTGTCACAATTTGAGCGAAGCTCAAAAACATTACCCCATGGAGTGGTCTCCAAATACTCGAAAAATTTGACAATGGTCAATAAAATGCTGTTTTTGATATAGTGATGATATAGGTGATGAAAGCTGGATCTATTGTACTGTAAGTGTGGAGTTAATAGGTCATCCGCCGTACAATCCCGACCTTGCACCGTATGATTTTTATTTATTCCCTAAAATGAACGTAACCGTTATTTTAATAGTGCTCTGTAAAATAAAAAATAAATATTAATAAAATTAAGGTAAGACAGTGCATTGTTCTTATTTACAGGAATGGGCAACAGAAGGCTACCAGTTGTGGATGATAAAAGTCGGAGAATCGAGCTCGAATTTAATTCAACTCAACTTTGTTAAAAGTCCACTTAGTGTTAGTCCTTGCATGGTAAGTCTATTTTAAGGAAAGCGGCTACTGCTTGACCCATATTCGATAACTGATATTGACACTTATTTATTATAGAAACTTGGAAAATGTCTTATTAGAAAGTTGAATACAATGACTACTTTCTTTACTATTCATATATGGCAATGATGCAGTTAGCACATTCTGCCAGTGTCAAGTTTTCTTTGTAATGAACAATTTCAAAGTCCAAAATATTTTCTGTCAATTTACAGTCCCGTCTAAGTAATTAAGGAGTCACCCAGTAAAGTGATAGTAGTTTTATTGAGAGCAGTAGAGGACTCTTTTTCTTTTTTTTTTTATATACTAGTGGGCGGACGAGCAAGCGGTGCCACGTGATGGTAAGTGTTACCGCCGCCCATGGACACCTGCAACACCAGGGGGTATGCGGGCGCGCCGCCGACCTGGCAAAATCCTATTCACAGCTCTCTTGAAGAACCCCATATCGTAGCTTAATGGAAAGACCTCTTGAGGCAGTTCGTTCCACAGCCCACGCTCTTTGGAAGCACACGAAAAATGCAGTCCTATGTTTTTATTTAATTACCACAAAGATTAGGCACAAAAACATTTTGACGTTTAATAAACTATCACTATTAGATAAACTATAAAATTCACAATACACAGTTTTTACAGTATGATAATCAAACAAAACTCAACATCACTAGTTCCTGCCGAAAAGTCTCTCCAATGACTATTTTCAGACAATTATTTACATGTACAAAGTAACGACCGCTTAACGACTAACGACCGACTACAATAACGATTAAAGTATCCTAAGATGTTCTAGAAAAAAGAAATGTGCCCCGAATACACGGTGCTCTTGCACAAATCTGTCTTCCATACTGGTCCACTAACATTAGTTTACCCATGATGGGCCCATTAAAATAATGAGCAATTTCGCTTTCGATTCGTTTGAAAGAACAGGCATTAGTTACAAATATAAATTGACAAGATATTGGCATTGAAACTCAAATATAGCATAATCTTTATATATAACAATTATAGCCAAATCTGTATATCTAATAAAATTGTAACAGCCCGATGTGTGTACATTATAGATGTTGGAAAAAAACTAATATGGGGGGTCTTTATTAGAGCAACAGAAGTCAAAACAACAGTTTTTAGAAATTTTGTCTGTCTGTCTGTATGTTTGTACACGCATCACGCAAAAACTACTGCATGGAATTGAATGCAGTTTTCACCGATGTATTGCTAGAGGTCTAACTTAAAATATAGGCTCCATTTTACCGCAGGAAATTATCTTATTCCGATTGTTTTAAATTTAATAAACCGAAGCGAAGTGAGGGCGGGTCGCTAGTAGCCAATAAAAACATTTCACTTGCCTTACAGAGCAACCAAAGCCACTTATATTTACAAGGAGACGATAAGCTCTATGTGAATTTGGAGGACAATCTCACAAAGCGAACGAAGATCTCAATAATAGATTCCTCAGCGGATCCATATCAAGCGGAGAACGGTGCGCTTGACCAGCCTAACTTGGAATACGACAGCAGTACTAAATACACGGAGTTTGTGGATGATAATGAGTGCAGGAAGCAATGGATTGTTTTGCCACTACCGGCTACTTATATCGCTACTAATTGGCCACTACGGGTAAGTCATTAACTCGGAAATACATTTATTATATTACTTTGTATTGTAACAAAGATGTCATACCAAGCTCAACAATCGTACCAAAGATGGTAATATAATCAGAATCATACAAAGTGCATAAATTAAATATGTGATAGACTGAGTTTGTCGCATATTATTGTCTATGAACTTGTCTATGGCGCGCTCCCGGTTCCACAATTTTAATGGCTTTAATATTCGATTGAAAAGGGCATTAAGATGCAATTTATACGAATGAACGGTTCATGGTGAAGTCGGCCCCATAGTTTTCGTCGTGATTTTGGACACCTGAATGAAATAAAAATAACAATAATAGTTATTTTTATTGTTTATACTTACAAAAAAATTTGCACACAGCTACAAAACAACAGAAAAAAATATGCGGTCTTATCGCAATTATACAATCTCTTTCAGACAACCTTGAGACGTGTATGTATTCCTTCACTTATAACAAGGAAAGAAAGAGAATAATCGCATCTATACACAATACATTTTACACACACATATATATATATATATATATATATACTTGTATAACAAAAATAATACATATACATTAAGGATAACAACAGTGTTGCAAGTATTAAAGCAGGAGTATAGGCGAGAGGTGGAAAGAAAATACAGTAGTAAATTTCTAAAATATGTATTTTATTTTCGGTTACCGGTCTAGCGATTAAGGTGACGTGCCTGTGGCTAATTCATTGAGCTATGTCGGTGTCTTTGGGTTTTTACGAATTTCTTTATTTCGCAACATTCATTCATTCATTTTGGATTCATCAACGAAACTTCGAGCTCTGTCCATAGCTTGTCGAACGATTTTGAACTTGTGGATCAGGTTCTCTGTTATCAGCCCGATTATCTATTTATTTAATGTTTTTCTATGCATATCAATTCTTAATATGTGTATCTCTTCCTTTCTCATCTCTATTTCTTTTATTTCGACAACTCTTTATGTTTAT
The DNA here is from genome assembly GCA_943735995.1 of Sesia bembeciformis. Classification (NCBI taxonomy): domain Eukaryota; kingdom Metazoa; phylum Arthropoda; class Insecta; order Lepidoptera; family Sesiidae; genus Sesia; species Sesia bembeciformis. Next base: position 11,334,723 of record OX031043.1, read on the forward strand.
ATTCATTAAACGGGACTTAATCGCATACGTTTACCTATCTTATATTAATTAACGGTTTAGTAAAGTTACAATACAACAATCATGCTCACGAGTTGACAAGCGGAGTAACTATGGTTGGTTGAGTAAAATCAAATGGATTGACGTACGCGATTATTTACCTGTTTAATAGATGCTGTTTAATAGTTTAATATTTACCTGTTTACGTGTGAAAAACGCGAAAACCTTAACACTCTAATGTCGGTCTATATCTTAGATCGAGAAATTAACTTTTATACACTGCTTAAGGTCCTATATATAAAACACGACTCTGACTAATTCTGAGAGCCGTATTATATTATTCCGTGTATGTATTCCTTCATGTGTATTTTCCCCACAGTACAGTGCAATAGATGCTGAGGGTGTGAACCTGTGCGTGGCTGGTAGGGCGGGACTGGCGCACTACAGTCTCGCGGCGCGCCGCTGGAAGCTGTTCGGCAATGAGGTGCAGGAGAAGGACTTCGTGGTCACCGGCGGCATGCTCTGGTGGCGCGACTACATCGTTGTAGGCAAGTCACTGAATATTCTGTGTGTTTGTGTTTCCCCCGCAGTACAGTGCGATAAATGTTGCCGGTGTGCACCTATCCATGGTGAGGCGCAGGAGAAGGACTTCGTGGTCACCGGCGGCGTGTTCTGGTGTCGCGACTACATAGTTGTAGCTCAGGCACTGACCACATGATACTGCTAAATCTGATATATATCTATAAAGTGCTACTGCAGAGCACCGGCCTCCCCTTACACTCATGAAGATGTTAAGGGTCATAATCCAGCAAGTAGACCCGGTTGATGGATCTTTGCTAAATTATCGATTTTCGTTTTCTTTGTTGGAAATATTGAAACGAACGAAAACACTGTACTTTAGTCCCTGAATTTCCGTTAGAGATGCGACTGTCACAGTTTCCATAAAACATCTCCATAAAACAGCAGATATCCTATTATGTGATGATTTAGTTTTGATAAGTTGTACATATTTGTGGGAATTAATGTCGAAAAGAAAATTCACTACAGATAGACTGTTGACACTACCATTGTAAACGTGACCTCATTTTGGTAACCTTACAAAGTACTCGAATACTACTAGTTCTCTATTTAAAGCCTTTAAAAATAGAAATTCAGACTTTTAGGCGAACGTTGTTTAAAATCATGCTTTTTTTGGTAAGAATAAGATTAAAATAACATGTCTTTCATTATTGCATTGCATAATGGACTTGTGTAAAAGACCATGTGATTCCACAAAAAATGGTTCTCCAAACCGTATGGTTCTTCAAGCCGAATCTAAAACACCGATCTGTGAATGATTTTTAGAATTAATATTGTTCACTACAGTACATTGTACATATATGTTAAATGTGTTGTTTGTTCATGGCAGGTTGCTACAGCATCATAGACGGACACGACGAGATTCGCTTCTACCCACGAGAAGCGAAACTCGACAATCGATTCGCCAAGATCGTCCGCGTACAGTCACAAGTATTCGTCTTGGACATTTTGGACGATCAACTGGTCGTCTTCGGTGCGGATGCGCTCGTTACCATTTACGAATTGACGTTCTTGGATAATGGTAAGTGTTTACTGAGATTATCATATCATAAACCTGCATTTCTTTGCTGCTGTTAGCATGTCTTCACTGCTACGTTGTAATTATTATCTTGCACTTTTATTGCTATCGGCAACTTGCTCAAGCCGTTGATCTACCTGGCTGGAGAACGCACCACGTTAGTTTTATTTAATTTATATATTTCTTTAAGACTTAGTTTTTATGTTGATGTCAGTCTATATCGTCCTAAGATAATGCTGGTCATAATTTAAAAATAATGTCGTAACGGTGAGTGTCGTAAAAGGCGATTAACAGATAATAAAGCCGCTATCACAAGCACTGAGGAACTACACCACCTCTACGAAAGGGTACTCAGCAACCGGCCGCCCACCGCCAGTGTGACGTTTCAACATTCCTCGATGTGTGAGTGACATTCCTCGTGCACGAGACAACTTCCACGAGGAGGCCTATATTCAGCAGTGGACAGTCAAAGGGCTGGTTACACTTACATTATGTCCTCAATTTTGCTGTTTGACCACCTCCACATAATATGGGTCATAATATCCACGAATAACTAGTGAGAATTGGCAGATATTACACATGCCACAATTCTATTATTATTATATAATTTTTCGGGCGCAAGTTTATTCAGTCTTTATTTATTGAAGCTTCGATCGATATTAACCTATAACGTCCCATACAGGCCATAGATTTCCCTTAATAAATAACCAGGGAATGTTAGACCATAATCCAGTATCCACGCCCAGTGCGGATTAGTGGGGATAAACATGCCCCAGATTTTTTTATAATCTCGGGTGTTTGGGTTTCCTTTCGATGTTTTCCTTCACCATTGACCAAGTGATACATGAATAATCCGTACTTAGGTAGAAACTGAGTAGTATGGGCCAAAAATTTGAACTCACGACGAATGAGAGTCAGGAATAGACCCCTAAGTCCGGGCCTAGTGATGATTGTATTGCTTTAGAAACTAAATGAACAATAGTGGCAGTATACATACCCGTTGAGACAGTAACATACGCGTTGAGACCCGTTTAATTAGATAAATATTTGTTCTTTTTATTTGTTTTTATGTGTTACTACCACGACCAGTGGCAGCACCGATCAACTGATGTATGTAAGACACGATATGCGACAATTAGCCGTTGTGGCCAAGTACACGACAATATTGCGTTTCACATATATCAGTTGGTCGGTGCGGCCACTGATTGTGATCGTGGATTTGTAGTATTCAAGGTATCTTAGGGGACAGTAACAACATAAGCGATCTCGCGTGATTTGCACACGTTAGCATAGGTTTAGCGTGGATAAATAGTATTTAAATGGTAAACTCTGGCTGTCTGCTTCATGGATCGTTATTATTGAAGTTCAAACGTTCACAAATGCCAAACCACCTTGTCACACATAGGCGGTAACATCGAGATGCGATGCGTACAAGCGGTGGACATATCCGCACTATCACACCCCGCGTGCGTAGTGTCGGCGGCGCTTTGCCGACTACAGGACTCGCCGCACCGCACGCATCGCGCCTCCGTCACCACGCCGCACATGCGACACCCGGACTCGCTGGTCAGTGTGTACATTGTGTACAAACCACAAAATAGATAAGTTGGCATAACATATAACATTGGCACTTTGTAACATACAATACACAGACTAAACGCTCAACCAACTGAGCTACGGAAGCTGTTCATAGACTAGACGCCCAACCAACTGAACTATGGATGTTATGAGAGCCGTCAGTAAAATTTTGTTGCATATTCAGTGAATAAATATTTTTTTCTAATAAATTTTGAACAATATTTATAGGTACGATCTTTTGAGCTCTCTTTGTTGGCTGCCGGCATTAAATATAAGACATCACAAATATAGGGTTTTTACTGAAATTGATTTTTTATTGCTATCTTCAAATACATAGATAGATTTTTCATGCTATCAGCTAAATAGCGTTTCGTTTTTAACCAGCTCAAAATTTATTATTTTTAGTTGAAAATTAATAATATTATATGTAATATTAAGTCTTTTTCAAGCAAACCTATACATATTTTTGTAACAGGGTTTTGTATTCTAAAGAAAATGTAAATGAAATAGAAACAATCAAAAGAAGTTCTGTTTACAATTTTGACGGAATAATCGTTGCAGGTTATCAACGCAAGTGGAAAACTGATGATGGTGCAAAGGGAAGAATACGATGTGGACGACGATAACAACCCGGTGAGTAATAAGTGTTGTTGGCTAGTTTTGAACTTTAATGCTTTTGAATTGGGTTGAAAGCGGTACGGCTTATTTGTTAATCTATATAAATAAAAATTAAATGCTGTTCGTTGGTAAGCGCATCACTTGAAAACTTGGTGAATTAAAATGCATAGCATTTTAATTCAATCAATTTTCATGCACCATTTTTGTGGCAATCAGGACATTTGTTGCTGCTAATATAATTATGATAATTACCAATGAAAGTAAAATCCAGTTTTAATTTTAATTAGTGTATATTTACATTTACAAAACGTATACACCTCACACTCGTTCGTACACTCCATTGCTTTGGATTACACTGCATATCCATTAACTTCTATATAGACCTATGTATATTTTTGCACATATCCCCTATGCAAAAACACACTAGCGCCGTGAGTAACTAAATTAGGTTACCTATACACGTACATAGAAGTTCTTATATATATAAAGATCGTGGCACAGATTAAGATATTATCAACTACTTAACTATAACCATAAACCGCTTTACTCGTAAACGCTATTTAAAAACAATTGCTCTCTCTTCTCCTTCGAACAACTTCGAACAAGTTAAAAAACGACAAAGTTTTTTACGCAATTATTACATTTGAACAGCGTAATGAGTAAGGAGATTAGTCTTTCAAAATATGGCAACGACACCATTTAAAAACATTTTAATAGATGGCAATTAATTGCACAGCATGTACCGCTGAAGTTAAAACGATATCACTTATTCAAATTGAAATCCGAGTAAACTAAATATCAGTTCGAAATTAATGACGTTGATGACAACACGACGCTGTTTCACACCGGCTTTTTACGTCTTCTCCGCAAGCGTGTGCGTACAGACTACACTTGCGTCAATTAATATAATCTTCATATTAAACGACCTTAGTACGGCCGTCGTGCGGCACGTAGTGAAACTAGCAACATTTTTAGGAGCAGGCGCATGTATACACAGCGGGCAATAATTCACATTGTAATTGAATCAGCCTAAAAGTTAGCAAGATAATACAGACTGATACAGGAACTTGAATTGCTAAAGAACTGAGATGTGTATACATACAGGCATCGTATTCAGTTTTCAAAGTCACTTCTCGCCCATCTATAATAATATCTTTTAGTCATTAAATACTTCGGTGTTTAGTTCTAATTGTCAACGTTTTGCCATTCAAAGAAATGGGTCCGGTAGCCCATCGGCGGACAATATGCCCTTTTGCGCCGTACGTAGTTCCCCGAATAGAGATGAATGGGGAGGGAGGTGGTAGAACAGGAAAAATGGGTAAATCGATGACAGGCGTAATTGGCGCGTCGATTATTGGGGTTATTGGTGCATCGATTACTGGAGTGATTGGCGCGTCGATAACTGGGGTTATAGGTGCGTCAATCACTGGAGATATCGGCACGTCGATGATTGGCCCTGGGAAGACATCGGCAATTGGGCCGATTGGTGCAATAGGTCCGAATTTGCCGATACCGATTGGTGTATAGGTGCTATGAATCGGAGCAATAGGTGCCATAGTTTCCACAATCGGTTTCGCAATTACCGGGGCCGCAACAGGTAAAGCGACCGAGTGCACGTTCGGCCCGGTACGTTTAACAACCGCATTGAACCCAGTGAGGGGATCAGCGGTGTATTCAACCAGACGGATATTGCCGTCGGGCTCGACTAGTGAGTAGGCGCCTTTAACGACGTCGCCACTGCGTGCTTCCCATTGCGCTTTATTGTCGCCGGTTACAGGGTCGTTGACTGCGTAGTTAAAGCCGTAGCTGGGGTTGGGCTGCGGGGGAGAAAACGCTTTGTTTAATTTGCTAACATTGATTATCTTTACTTTCGACTGCACTGTAGACGGTTAAACGTGTTTACACATAAGTCAATCACTCGATTTAAACAAACTCAGCTGCCTTTAATGATACTCAAGATTGTCTTCTTAGCTTTTGAAATATCGGATGCATCCACATGTACTTTATAAGTCTCAGCTCACACAAGAATAATTATGCTATAATCTTAGCATAATTATTTATTTGATTATTTGTCGTTTATTAAAAACAAATGGCAATGTTCCGTTATTGAATGGACTACCATTAGTGAATGACGTGATGAAATGTTATTATACGCTATAATGTTGGAATCGCTGCATTATGTTAATGCAATAACTAATAATGCTAAAATGGATTAATATGTGATATAAACGTTAAGCGGACTTATTTTTTTATTATCTATAAACAAATTCAGAAACAATATTCGCTCAGATTCTTTTATGAATTGAAAGTGACAAACTATATATTATCAGTTACAAATTATACATAAATGCCTGGCGTTTATCAATGAACGTCCTTCGAGTTACTGAGCCAGCAGAGTAAAATGAAATGAAGATAATGGTAAAACTTACGATTTTCTCTATGGTGCTTATAGGTATGTATGATAGCTCCAGCGGTGGGATGGCGGACACCACTCCGATTAATGCCAGGAGGCAGAATGTCTGAAAGAAAATATGTTATTATTTATTTCAGTCAAATCAAGCTAGATACAATGGACATTTTAATGCCGTATGTGTTTATGGAATTTTATGTAGCTTTTTACATTGTCGACTTTACTACACGTATACATACAGATTAGTGTCGGTTATTTGTAAAAGTTATGTTTAAAAAGAATAATGTAAATATTTATACACATTAGCACATTTTACTGAATTGATACAAATTATACCAGAACCGAAAACATATAAAATGGACCACGTAGTACACAGGGACACTTCTTCCCTTTAGATCACTAGAATGTTGACAGAATAGGTTAAAGATTATGACTAACAACTTTAATAATTTTTGTGATAAACAAAAAGACATTTACCGCCAAAAATGTGTTCATTTTTCACAGGTATTCCAGTGAGCAAACGAAGTGCACTACACTGTGTCAATTCCCACCTGCTTATTTATACTACATTAATTATTCGACCCGGCCACGCTCCGGTTTTGTCAAACATCTCGTTTCCACGGATCATTTCCCTTGGCGCCATTTTACCAAAGAATTTTATATGATTACTAGTTTATCTATATACATAACTCGTTTTGCGTAGCACTAATAAGCTATTACGGCCATCGCGATTAAATTAAGCTGTAATTGTCGTTGCTTTGCAGGTGAATTGTATAACATACTAACTGTCGTCCCAACGAAAACTTCTGTAAAACCAACTTTGTGTACCAACAAAGTTATGAGATCTAAAAGTCGCCAAGTTCGATTTAATCGAATTGTTCAACGTAATGCAAAAAATGAAAATGGTACACATTTGAAAACTTATTTTAATAATAATAATAATTGTTTATTTGCAAAAATGTGCTTACAATATAGGTGACATTTACAATCTACACATTACGAACCTACATATTCTACTGTTAAAACAGTAAAAATTATAATATGAATTTATGTATCTCGTTAACAGTCTGAAATTTAACTTTTAATTCTCCTCGGGGTATCATTTTGACCCATTTGAGTTTCTCTAGTGTGATAATACAAGTTGGCCAAACGTGTCATGGGTTACAATCTGCTACATATCAATGAAAATAATTAACAATCTCTCAACCTCGCTCAATAGCTCATCAATGCCTATACGGTGCAGAGTTTTTTTAAATAAATACTCAAACAATGTTAATTTTGCTGCGGAAATTTTCATAGTAATTTGTAAGACGTTCGAGGCCTCACGCATGCATGTCTGTACATCGTCTGCCTGTTGCCTTCATACCATCGCTGGCTGTCGGAGAGAAAGTATGTCGCTCCTCGGTACAAAAAATATTACGCGCAGCTTGTGTACATACACAGAGAATATTTGCACAGTGAACAAAACACAGTGGAAAAGTAATTAACGCAATTTTTTATGTGGGTAGAATTTTATTTCAATAATGTGGGTAGATTTTTATTTCAATATTTGTTCTTCCGATTTGAAAATTGAATATGGCGATTTCAATATCGCTGCCGACAGAGAGAAATTCATTCTAACGGTGTAAAATAATTAAATAAATATAAATAATGATATATATACATCTAAGCATATACAGATACTTTACGAAAACATTGGCCATCCTGAAACATCCGAACGCGTCATTCATGTCTATGCAATTAAAATATCAAAGTATTCAATATAGTAATAAACGTGGAAGACCCGTTCGGGTGATTTCAGTATTTTCGTAATGTACCTACTAAATACAATGCATAAAATGTTCAAACTTTTTTATTATATTATATACTAGCGACCCGCCCCCACTTCGCTTCGGTTTATTAAATTTATAACAATCGGAATAAGATATTTTCCTGCGGTAAAATGGAGCCTATATTTTAAGTTACACCTCTAGCAATACATCGGTGAAAACTGCATTCAATTCCATGCAGTAGTTTTTGCGTCATGCGTGTACAAACATACAGACAGACAGACAGACAAAATTTCTAAAACTGTTGTTTTGGCTTCTGTTGCTCTAATAAAGACCCCCCCCATATTAGTTTTTTTTCAATATCTATAATGTACAGACATCGGGCTGTTACAATTTTATTATATGTATACATTATAAAAACTTAAGTTTTATTTAAGATTATTTTTTCACCCAACAACTTGAATACGAATTCAGATTTTAAAAAGGCTCAAGGTTTTTATAAGAACTCGAGTCTTTCGAAACTTATGTTATTCTGTGAGGCGAGCTCTGAAAAAGGACTCTAGTCTCTTAGGCCTAAAACACTCGAATTTTTTGCAACACTAGTTGGGAAACCTTAGTAGTAGTGTCTTCTACCTTTCACGTACTTGTGAAATACGATCATTATTTATTTAACAAATGTAACAAAATTCAGACTTATTTTAGTAGCGCTCCAGCTCCCACTAGGATTCCCCGTGTTGTCGGGACTGGTCTCTGCCAACTTCGTGCTAGCACCTTACCTTGCAACCTGCTCCTCTGGGGATCCACTTTGCTGCAAGACAAATGTGTAGAAGTTATAGTATTAACTTATAATAAATCTTACAGATATGTTTGTAAGACTATTGATTTAACTTATCAAGTTATATGAAGTTTGACCTTCAATTTAACTCTCTTTTTAAATCATGGCTCTATTGAACAAATCGCGCTTGACTGGCCCATATTTATAGAATAAATTGTACTAATTTATAAACAGTTTTTGCAACACTCAATCGTACGTCAACCTTGCTTGTGAATAAATGTCGAATACTAACTTTGACATCAATTTATTTAAAGGTACCTACTTTGTGAATAGTGATATCATATACAGGATGTTTTTTTGACTGGGACAAGGAAATCTGAAACCATAAGAGATACAGGGAAACTATGCCAAAATTGTTTTCACAAAAAAGACCTAATGGTTCCTAAGACAGTTTCCCTGTATCTCAGATCAGATTTCCCCATACTGTCCCAGTTAAAAAGTACACCAGGTATATAAATGAATATTTGACGCATACAGACACCACTACGAGTAAGACAGATGTGCGGTCATGGGTTGCAAGAACTTATATCCGTTGCCTTGTTATGAAAGGAAATTGTAATTCCTCGAAAATTTAGAACGAACATACGTAACTCTTGAAGCAAGAACGCTAGTGGCAACTGTTACTATACAACGTTGTAAAGTACATATTTAATTTATAGGAATAAAGTTATTGTTTTTGTAAAACAAAGGAGGTTGTAATAATACATGCGTATATTATTATTAAGTCGTATATATTTCGTGAATAATTTTAACATAAAATAAGATTAAAACTCATTGATCTTTAAAATTTTTATTGTATGCAAAAGTTCGAGTTTCATAGATTTCGCATTTATTTTTTTCGATTATTATTAATTATTTACAAATACTATATTAAGACTAGTCATTTTACTCACAGGTAGCTCAGGTACGCTTGAAGAATATATTTACATAACAAATTATTGTGACATTGATCACAACATCAATTCACTGCTCTGTAACTTGTAATACCGCGATACTCTCTTAATGTAAGAGATGTATTATTATCTATATTATTAATTCTTCTTTTTGAAGACCAGTTTCGTACCACTAAAAAGTGGAACCGGTCCAGTTATCGATCTGTACCATTTTCCATTCACTAATTTCTTGCTAAATATTGTCACGTAGCGCGTAGCAGGCGGCAAACGGTTTTTGAGTGGTACCCATCCTCCGTACGATCCGGTAAAAGGGTCCCATGGAAGACTCCATTGGCCTAAATTCGTAACTTTAGGCAGGTCGAGTGGTAAAGGTGCAACGCCATAATCGGCCACTATAGGCGTAATGGGCACATCTATAGCAGGTACATTTATTGGGGCCACTGGCGCGATAGGTGTTACTGATGCAATGGATGCCACGGACGCTATAGGTGCCACAGGCGCAATAGGAGCAACCTGCGCAAATGAAGCTGCTGCTACTTTAGCCGGTGTGATCGGCGCAATCACTGGTGTGGGATGAACTCCTGCACCAACTTTCTTGACAACCGCATTGAATCCAGTCAATTCATCAGCTGCATAGTCAACTACACGGAGACTTCCATCTGGCTCCACTAAATAATAGGATCCTTTCACAGCTCCGCCATCTCTCACTTCCCACTGTGCTTTGTTGTCCTTCGTTAATGTGTCGCTAACTGCGAAGTTGAAGGCGTACTGAGGATTATCCTGAATATATTGAAAATATAATTGTAGGTACTTGAATGACTAAAATTACAATATGAATGACTAAACATATCCAACATTTCTACTTTAAATATACACTTTTATAGATTTAAAAACTACTTTTCAACCACGACCTCTAACATCCATTACACAACGTAATGGAACTAAATTATTGTAATTTTTGTTATAATTCTCCCAAATTTTTGCAACTAAATTTCCTGTATAAGGTTTATATAATTTGTAAATTTAAAAAATAGGGTCTGTTTTTTATTTATGACAAAGTCCGCGTAAGCTCATACTCTACTTATACTTACAATGGTAGTTACAGGTAAAGCCACGCCTATAGCCTCTGCAACTGCTACCACCAGCAAGCACCCAGTCTGAAATCAAATACTTTTGCTTTCAACAATTCCAATACGTTTGTAAATCACATTAATATCAATCGTTTTTACCGTTAAAAGTCGCTTCATTTTGCAATAGTTTTCCCTGTGAGCTGTTGCAATATACAACGATTTGTTATCAAATCGTTAACCTTATATATGTCAGTTTCCACCGCCGCAACGAGCCAGTCCGAAGACTGGCGTTACTCGTTCTCTGGTTATTTGTTCAACGCGAGTTATGCGACCTCTATGATCATAAGCGCTTGGCATATTAAAGAGATTGTTATTTTTTCCAATTGATTTTAAGGCATATTATGTCTGTTAGTGCATCACCTTCCATTCTTATCTTTGCTGATGCATTAAGATGCAGTGTACTCTTTAGCTAAAATTTAATTTTCAAGTGTTTCCTTTTCATTGAAGATCATCAATCACTTTCTTTAAAACGTAATACTATCATTATTTTTCGCTTCACTACATATCCAAGTTGGAACCATTATTACGAGGATTTGACTCTAACGTAATTGTGACACGACCCATAGAGCCATGGAAATTGTGAAACTTTTACAAGTCTATACTAATATCTATACTTCTATACTAATATAATAAAGAGAGAGTGCGAATTTTGTGAGTTTGTGTGTATGTGGAGGGTAATCTCCGGAACCACTGCACCTATTTGAAAAATTCTTTCACCATTTGAAAGGTACATTATTCCAGATGGACATAGGCTATATATTATGTGCAAAAAAATGCCGGGCATGCTGGGCACAGCTAGTATAAAATAAAACAACTTTACCAAACACTAGATATGATTTATTCGTGCTCTTACAACGCCTAACTTAATGATACAAATATAAATAACTTACATAAGAGGCATATTTATCCGACGTTAAGCTCGCATTGTCTAATTTTAAGTTACATAGAAATAGAGCAGCGGCTTTTCTAAAGTTAGATACTATACTTCAGTCATTAGTCATATTTTTTCTAATATTTGCTGCTAATCCATGAGGAACCTAGATTATTATCCAAATAAGGTAAGAGTGGTCTTTTTCCAAACTCCAGCCCAAGGCCATCCAGGTAACCGGGAACTTTAAACAGTGGAGGTGCTATTGGGCCTACATTTATAGGTTCACCTATTGAGATCGGTTCAGATTTAAAATTAGGTCCTAGTATAGACTGAGACAAAATGGGACTCGTAACAATAGATCCAGGGGCAATAGGCGGAGGTACTATCGGTATAGGCCTTAAGACAGGTGTGGGAATATTAGGCGGAGCTATCATTGGGGTTCTAACGTATGGCAGTTGTGGCGACTCTAATATTGGACTAGATTTAAAAACGGGGGTTTGAAGAAATTGTGTTTGTAGAAAAGGAGCGGTTTTATCAATAGGAACGTAGCCGGGAATAGGCTTGAGAATAGGCGCTGGAATAACCGGTGTGGGCAGAAATGATATGGGGTTAACTATTGGCGTGGGAATTGGAAGGATCGGAGCGATCGGTTTAGCTATTGGTATTTGTAGGCTATCAGCAAGAGGTGAAACACCTCCCCCGATAAGTGGTGAAATTCTTCCACTCAGAAGCGGTCCACTAAGAAGAGGCGCGTTGGCCAATCCTGGAAATTTGCTCACTGCCCCCACGGTAATCGGGGCAACTGGCGCTGAACCCAATACCGGTATAGGTGCTTTGTAGATAGAAGGCGGTGCAGGGATAGTAACTGGGTGCAAACTTGGACCCAGTCGCTTTACAACAGCGTTGAAGCCAATCTTGTCATCAGCATAGTATTCCACCACACGTATACTGCCATCGGGTTCTACCAGCGAGTATGCTCCTGTAATGATTCGTATATTGTTATTATTAAGTTTTTAAAATTATCATAAACAATATTATAATTAAATGTTTAGTAGTAACCTTTAACGACATCTCCATCACGTTTCTCCCACTGCGCCTTATTGTCTCCTGTTTGGGAGTCTTTTACAGCATATTCGAAGGCATAACTGGGATACGCCTAAAATAAAATTTTATTAATTCTAAATTGCAAATAGCTACAATAATACTATGATTTCAATAGTGACTTACGTAATAGTCAATAGAAGCGTGTCCTGGCGCGTACACAAGCCCATCCAACGCACCATCCGCCTCGATGGTCACCGCCATAGCCAAGAGGCACGTTATCTGCAACATTCAAAGTTGCCGCACTATATTTATCAAGTAACTCCTTCAAAGAATACAATTCACGAAAGACACCAACCGTAACAAAAAGCTTCATTTTAACTGAGACGCGCTGAACACTGAATATCAATCCGTATTGATTAGTAAAGGGCAACGATGCCAATTTATACGCGATGGTCTTAGACCTTCATGTCCTGACGCAGCGCGGATGTGAAGTGTTTCAATCGCACGCCCGCGCTCGTAACAAAACCCACATGGAGTTGCATCAGTTTTCCTTCATTTTCATTGAACAACCTTCGGGCGGTGAAAATATGAACTGAAGCCGGATACGCAAACTAGACTTCACCGGTGTTTTTTAGTCATTGTTAGGCAATGGGCGGTGTTAAATAATTGTATGTAATCAATAAATAATTATACTGTTGTGGTAATAGCATAATAATAATTAACCGCGTGAGAAATTTTAGTCTCTAATTAATACATTATATCCAAGAAAACCAGGATCGAACAATGTGTAAAATAAAAGAGCTAATTGTATGTCATTTAGTACAGAAATTTAATTTCCTTTATATTTTAGGTTTCAAATATGCCAATGATATCCACGTGACTTATTAAAGTAAGTAACATAACACAAAGTAACTTCGTTGAAGCATGTCCGCCATGACGCAATGTTTGCAAATTAATAATGTGACGATTTGCTCCAATTGCGTACACGCATGCGCTCAGGCAGCGTATCGATAGCTGGCGACCGAGTAAAAACTTTAATATGCAATTAACAGATGTCGATCAATCAATTGTCTTTATTGCGGATTTAATTATCATTAATATTTAAGATTAATTTAATTAATCTATATAAATAAAAATGAATTATGAATGTTTGTTTGTTTGTTTGTTTGTTTGTTCGTTCGTTCGTTCGTTCGTTCGTTCGTTCCTTCGTTTGTTTATTTGTTTGTCCGTCCCGTATGCGTTCCTATACCATTCATCCGATTGCGATGAAACTTTGGTGAGTTGTTGTGCGCACGCCCGCGAAGGTTTCTGAATTAGTACAAACGTTTTACAATAGGTGTTGCGCGAGTCGTTTCAACAAATGTATGTATTATATATAGTTTAGCGGCAGTTCGTGTGTTTTCGGTGTATAAGTGCGCATGATTGACAGAATTGAATTGAATCAAATACAAATATATTATCGCATTAAATTGAACATCACGCGAACGAAGTCGCGGGCAACAGCTAGTATTTAATAATTTAATTAATCTACGTGTATAAAGACACTAATTTGAGTTGTTAATGATCCATTTTTAATTATCCGGTATTTGTATTTGGAAGCACGACAAATCGGCCTTGAATCTATTGACATTTGCTTTGAAATATTGACTATTGAAATATATGAGTTCAATTTTACCCTCCCCTCCTCCCCTGTAAAATGCAGAACTATAATTAAATTATAAACAGTTTATAAATTCTAAACATATGAAAAATAGTCTTTTCCCTTTATATATATATATAATAATTATCTTGATCACAAATATTGATTCCGTCAGCTTTGCCTCAAGCCTATAAATGTTGTCTGCAGACGTTAAACAGCCACAATTACATGTTTATTCCAATGTAACCAACAAAACTAGAACTAAATAGAACTAGAACTAGCGGTATGCTTTATGGCTTGAAACCACCACGCGCAAATGTACCCATATTTGTAGTATTTCCCTGAGCTAATAGAATTTATTATCTTGCACACAGGCTTACAGCTGCCTCCCAGCAACAGTACTCGCATCATGCGTAGAAAGCGTCTGGTCTTGCGGTGACAGTTCTCCCACACAAACGCAACTTTCGCGCGCTTTGTGGCTTTGGTGCGGTGCGCTCGGCGCACGAGTGTGGCTCCCATTACTGCCACGCGATGCCACGAGGTACCCGGATACCTCGCGACATACATTCATGGCGAAGAGGATCATGCTGCCGTTTCATCTCGACATATATCCGTTAAGTTAGTAACATACACAGGCTTGTTATTTGTTGCCTTTGCTGAGGTACATCACTTTATCACAGATCCTTATTTACCACCCAGATAATTGACCACTTGTCGTAAGAAACGACTAATGTTGCTGTTTAATTATGTCCGTCTCAAGTAATCAATGCTGACCGTCAAAAAACGAGGTGACAACATTTACTGTATTTCTGAGTAAAGTAAAATTATGAAATTAGATGAAACAGGAGACCAGGAGCAATAGCAACTATACAATAGCAAATAAGAAAAGAAAATTATAAACAATTCACAATATGTATTTCTATTTTATTTTCAGCCATACTCTTTGATGACGCCATTCTTCTCGGCGCGGAAAATGACACAACTCTTTATGCATCTGACTCCAACGCCGTGTTTTCGCTACCATTCTGCGTTGTTAATAGGACGGTGAGCCAATGTGTTGAATTATTTATTTCGTCATTAGGTACCATCGGATTTAGGAAATGCCACCAGTCAGAAATAATTATATGAACAACAGTAAATACTGAATAAGCAGCAAATCTATCCGACTTTATGATGTCATTCTTAAAGTAGAGTAGAGTTGAATCGAATAGATTAGAGTCGAGTTGACGAATCGAGTAGAGTAGAGTAATTTATTTCAGTTATTCAAAAATTGTATTATTCAAGGTTGTATTGTTGATTATAATTTTTTGCTCATTTAGTATTTTTTGACATCATTTTATTGATTTTAAAAAGTACGCTTGAAGTTGAATAGGTCATAATTTGCATTTACTAATTCATATTATTTGCGGGGCAAATTAAAAAATAAGGATCTAAACATTAACATTATAGATGCCTATTTATACATATTTTTTTTTTAGCTGACCTCCCCTGATGTTGGCATGCATCATGGCAGACGACAGTATTCACTTACTACCAGGTGGATTGTCTGCCCGTTTGCCACCTTCTTTTTATAAAAAAGAAACACAAGCTTTCTAATACCGTTTCAGAGTCAAGTGTACCTCCACCAAATACTTCGTCAACTGCTCCGTCGCAATCTAGGGTACCACGCGTGGGAGATCGCGCGCTCGTGCGCTCAACTTCCCTACTTCCCGCACTCGCTCGAGTTGCTCCTGCACGAGGTGCTTGAGGAGGAGGCGACGAGCAAGGAGCCGATACCGGACGCGCAACTGCCCAGTATCATCGAGTTCGTTCACGAGTTCCCAGTCTATCTACAGGTGACTATGACACCACGAATGTATCTTCTTGTACTGATATATATTTTGTTGTAAATATCGTTTTAAATGTATTAGTTTTATGTATTGTTACGTACTCTTCTACTTTTTTGTGTTTTCTCTGTCGTTATATGTTCTCTCTGTGTGGACCAATGGCTATGCCAATAAACCGTAACCAGCCCTTTTATAGTTCACTACTGGACATGGGCCTCCTCATGCACCGTATCTTGTGCATGAGGCATGTATGGTCTTAAAACGCCACGCTGACCAAGCGGGCTGGCGAGACCCCTCTCTTAGACGTGGTGCAGTTCCTCAGCGCTTGTGGTAGAGAATTTATTATCCTTTAGTCACTATCTACGACACCCACAGGCAGAGATGTGGTAGTGGTATTCTAAAACTGGCCGACAGACAGCACATGGTTGCAGTATCCAAATAAATTATATAAAAAAGTTATCTCAGAATAGGTCTACCCTTTCCTTTATCTAGATATCAAAGACTGAAACCAATATCAATAAAAAAAGGGTTTACATGTGAAAATCACCTATTATAGTGTGTCCCTTCCCGCTGCACTATGAACTACTGGGGCGCGTTGCTATTGCGGATATCTTGCGTAAAAGTTGTAAGGGCATATTTTTATCAAAATTAGTTTAACAAATCTATGTAATCAGTTTTTATTTTTTTATATATACTAGTGGGCGGACGAGCAGGCGGTCTCACGTGATGGTAAGTGTTACCGCCGCCCATGGACACCTGCAACACCAGGGGGTATGCGGCTGCGTCGCCGACCTTGCAAAATCCTATTCACAGCTCTCTTGAAGAACCCCATATCGTAGCTTAATGAAAAGACCTCTTGAGGCAGTTCGTTCCACAGCCTACGGGTTCGCGGTATAAAATAATTTTTGGAGCGAACAGTGCGCGACACCTCCGTATCGAGGAAATGCGAATGGACCGCACTTCTGTGACGGGGGGTGCGGTTGTAGAATCCCGAGGTGGGAATTATATTGAACAATTCTTCAGAGCATTCCCCATTGTACAGGCGGTAGAACACGCAGAGAGACGCAACGTCTCTCCGAATGCTGAGGGGTTCTAAACCGCCCGTGAGAGTGGGATCGTCGACAATACGAACAGCACGTCGTTGGATGGAGTCAAATGGGTCCAGTTGGTATTTCGGTGCACCGGCCCAGAGATGAGAGCAATACTCCATATGGGGCCTCACTTGAGCTTTGTAAAGCATTAGGAGTTGCCCGGAGGTGAAGTACCGCTTCGCTCTGTTCAGCACACCGAGCTTTTTGGAGGCCATTTTGGCCTTAT
Source organism: Sesia bembeciformis (assembly GCA_943735995.1). Taxonomy (NCBI): domain Eukaryota; kingdom Metazoa; phylum Arthropoda; class Insecta; order Lepidoptera; family Sesiidae; genus Sesia; species Sesia bembeciformis. The sequence goes on from OX031043.1 coordinate 11,352,247, forward strand.
TTTCCAGATGACCCCTAAATTCGACTTTGCTGGAGATGTCGACACCAAAGATCCCGATACTCTCCGAGATCTTAAGAGGTATGCTCTGAAAGCGAGGTGCTACGACAAAGGGGGCTTTTTTAGCGGTGAATGCACAGACTTGCGTCTTACTGGGGTTGATATCCACTAGGTTCAGAGAACCCCAAATCGAGACTAGATCTAAAGAGTCTTCGATTTCAGACAAAAGCCTGGCGCGACTCTCTTCCACTTCGACCCGAGGGATGTTGGCGCGGCCCCTGTACAAGGCGTCACCAATACTGTCATCTGCATAGCAACGTATGTCACCAATTTGCAACAGGTCGTTGATATGCAGAAGGAACAGAGTTGGGGACAGCACGGAGCCTTGCGGGACGCCAGCGTTAATAGACATGGTGTCGGAGCAGCTACCATCGATAACGACTCTGATGCTCCGTCCAGTCAGGAAACTGGCAACCCATTCGCATAATCCCTCGGGTATCCCGAAAGATGGTAACTTGGAAAGCAGAGATTTGTGCCATACCCGGTCAAAAGCTTTCGCAATGTCTAGGCCTACAGCCAGAGCCTCGCCTCTACTCTCAATGGCGTGAGCCCAGCGGTGTGTTAAATACGCTAAAAGATCACCAGCCGAGCGATTATGGCGAAGATTAACGAGCGATTATTAACCTTTTTAGGTAAAAGGTGAACATGAGCTACCTTCCATGCTGCCGGGAAATGAACAGTTTCCTAGAAATTTGGTTTTAAGTGAGCGAACCTACGGCGCAAGTGTAATGTTTTATTTTTTTAAGGAGTATTTCAAACTATTTACCCTTCACGATATCCGCTGCCTTCTCGCAATGAGCTTTTTTATAATAAAGAAATTATCTCTTTCCAGACAGTAGTACAGTGCGCAAGAAAGACAGAGATAGCACTATGGGCGTATCTGTTCTCTGCTGCCGGAAAGCCCAAAGAACTATTTCAGGAATGCTTACAAAGGAAAATGCTGGACACAGCTGCTTCCTATCTCATCATACTGCAGGTAAACTTTTGAAAAAAAAAAAATGTTTTATGAATAAAATAATATGAATAAGTTTATTTATTAATTTGTCATTATTTTGGGTGAAGATTTGTTAAATTTTATGATACTGTAAAATTTTTGTACTCATACCATTTTATGATTTTTTTACAGATATTATATGGGGTATATTGTTATTATTTTTTATTGTACCATTGTTGTTATAATATAGTGTTACTCGTTCTGAGTAAACTCACTTGCATGCTTGCTGATATCATTAATGCATATGATATCAGCTTATAACGTCCCACTGCGGGCAGATCTCCGCCACTAATGAAAACCACGCGCGGTGGATACATGCCGTAATTAACAAAAAAATCTATGCTCTGGTTTCCTCACGTTGTTTGTTTTCGTCGTCGACCGTTGATAATTTATAAATCCGTACGTAATTAATGTATACTCATAAGTACATATTATGCATTTAGACACGTTGTTGCGTTTAAGTTACTTTCGTTGTGTTGTTAATTTCATTAATTGATAAAATCCCATAAAGTATGTGAATTTGCATCAAACACCACTAACGATAAAATTAAAGAAAACTCCGCATTAATAGTTATAGTTATTTCTGTTTCTCCTCAACTTCATTGCCTCAATTTTCATTTTCCTTCAAAATTAGTAATAAGTTAAGCCCAGCAAATCTTATTAATAGACTCTCAAGTTAACTCAAAGCCGCTAGATAGCAATGGTATTTTTTCTGCCTTTGAAATGTATGGTAACCACCAGTCGCTGCACTGGTAGATTATCTATGGTATTTCATAAATCATAGATTTTGAATTGTAATTCTATTTGTATTTTTATCTATTGAATTTTTGTTACGTCATTATATCATAAAACAATGTTAATCAGGTAAAAACTCAAATAGCGTTATTTGTAAGAATTTAATCCCAACGTCCCCGGCGGCTCGTGCCAAATAAAAAAGGTGACTTCTAACGCCTTAGATAATATACCTATATAATTAGATATACTTGTATATAATAAGATTCTTGTATTATATACGAGTTTATTGCATGCTCTAAGGCGTTGGGACTCGGTCACCAGGGTCGGACCGCGGGGACGTTTGGATTAAACCTTTGCAAGTGGACTTCCCATTTATAATAACAAATCTAATAATGAAATTTTCTTTCTCCGTGATGTTAGTATATTGTAGATGTATTGCGATGTGTTGTCAGAACCTGGAGAGCTCAGCGGTGAGCAGACAGCTGGCGACGCAACTGTTCGACACCGCTCTGCAGCTGGAGAGATGGGACCTCGCGCGCGACCTGGTGCGCTTTCTCAGGGCCATTGGTGAGTGGAACATTATACCCTCATAAACATTTATTTTCTAGCTCCGAGTGCTTCCCTTGCTAGGAAATTATCTCATCTGTTTCTTATATGCTTATTATTGAGTGTTTCTTATATTCTATATCAATGTGATTGGTGGTAGTCACTCTCGCTACTCGCACTTACATGATTGAAGTAAGAGTAAGACATACTAACATGGCTGACGAATCACTTTAATTTAAGACAATATAATATAAATTGGTTTTGTAGGAAAATACAAAATGAATGAGTTAATTACAGAAAATTTTTTTCAAATCACTTAAATACAGTGCACATGTAAATAATAATAACGTTATATCTCCTACATTAAACTAAACATGCAGTATTTTGTCAATTTCAGAGTTTGATGTCAATTTGATGTATTACAAAACAAAGCACTTCTGTTGCTTGCGCGCGATCGACTAATGGAGTAGTGGACAATTGACCGTGACGTAATGAGCAACTTTTAGTACTGCATTGCTTGTCTCGTAGTAGAATACATAGAAGTCGTTGAAATAAATATTTAACCTTTTGGGAAATCAACATTTTAAGAAGTGCACGTTGTGCAAAATGGGAAAATGTCAACATTTTAAGAAGTCAACTTAATGAATGGTCCGAATGGATAAACGGCTAGCAATTTACAACTAACAAAACGACATTTATGGAAACTATATCAATTGATAAATTGAACGTTATAAGGAAGACTCGTGCTTGACTCGACTCTAGGGCCCCTCACACGATGTAAGCGCGTCGCGCGGATAGATGTTCATAATGGTAGCACGAAGCGGACGCGGCGCATCCAAATTAAATCGTTCAATTGAACGTCGATGCACTGTGAACGCTAATATGGCTCAGATATGTTTGATTTCTGAGCGCCCAGTCGCATGGCGCCTATGCGTTCATTGTACATTTGATCAAGCAATTCTGTACTATTTGGCAACGTTTGAAATCTATTTGACCTATTGAGTTCGATGCGCTTTCATTGTACAAGGGGCCTAAGACTCGAATTCCAATTCAAGCTTTAAGTCATGAATAATCTAGTCGAGTCTTCAAAATTAAGACTTGAGGACGCAACCACGGCATTAGACGCTTCATTCTTTCTTTAGATGCTTCTCAACATATTTTAAGAATCAATTAATTGTTTGTAAAAGTATGCAGTCTGTAAGTCGATCGATGCATGTGTTTCGTTGCACAGATCCCAATGACGTGGATTCGCCGCGGAACTCTGTGAATGTGCAAGCGAAGTACGGGCAGATTGTGCAGTCGCAGGCGCCAAATGCTGAAGACCTCTCCGTCATATTGGGTAGTATGCAGGTAACGCAGTTTTGTATAAGATTTTAAACTTAAATTAGTTGTACTTCTCCATACTCTTTAACAGCCATCCCATTCAATTCCATCTCGTCTCATATAATGAGCAAGACGATTCTACATTATTACTTGAAGAAAGAATGTAGCGAGATAAAGAAACACCTTATCCTGTTATATCCTCTTTTTCTTCTTAACGTCTATCTTTGTTACTTGATGTTAGTATGTATCGTGTTCAAACGTTCACCAATATGAGTCAAAATTAGATACCCATAATCAAAATTAGATCACCGCTCGCGTCATCGCTTGTTTAGTCCCATTCTATTCTAGACTGAGTAATCCATGTCTCGACATCGTTCTCGACAATAGAACTCGTTCTATTGGCTGTTTTTATTTATTTATGCTTTATTGCACATAAATATTGTACAAAAAGCGGATTTAATCCCTTATGACATTATCTACCAGACAACCTTTAGGTTGGTTTTACTCGCTAATGGAACAACACCTTGGTCGGCGGCCAGAAAAAATAAAATACCTTCATAGCACGTTATCAATGTGTCAATTGCAGCTGGCCGGCGGTCGCGGGCGCAGCTTCAGTACAACGGTATCCCCTCGAGAAGCTGAAGCGCCCTCCGCCCCTGCGCCTGCGCCGGCTCCCGCCGCTCGCGCCACCGCTACCGTCAAAAGAAAAAAATCCGTGCCCACCAGAGCGGACAGGTCAGTATACGATCTAAGGTCCGGATGAATACACTCGTTCTCAAGAGTATCTAGGTCTTAGAATTAGTCCCAAGTCTTGTTTATAGACAGTTTTTTTTTTAGAAAAGAGGCGGCAGACGAGTACGCTGTCCACCTGATGGTAAGTCGATACTGTCGTCCATAGACATGCGCGATACATGCCAACATCAATCCAGAATGATAATCGTTGGCACGCTCCCGGATGCGCTGCTTACCTTTGCAGATTAAAGAATGGATTGGGAAAATGGGGAGGGATAGGATGTGATGGGAATGGCCTCTGGCATATCTCACTCACTACCGAAACGCGGACGTACATTGGGAAATACGATAAAGTAGGAAATGCAGTACATTTGGAGTTAGTCTTCTCTGACAGAGGCTTTACGTGGTTAGTCGAGTGCGTCGAGTTTGCCCTACTTGGACCCAAGTTAGACCATTATCAAAGTAGTTTACTCGTTTGTAATTAGAAATAAATAGATCTTTAATTACTAAACTAAGACAATACCCTACTGTATTAATTAATTAAATTATTAATGTTATACTTATCAACCTACAATATTCTAAAGTATATATTCTTATTATCTGTAAAAGTAGAAATAGCCTTTGTTGTTCTTCCAATTAATCTTAGCTTAAATTCTTTCTCTAAAATAATAAAATACAGGGAATCCTGCAGCCACATCAATACTTATTAATGCTATAAATTAAGGTCATTAAAATATCCTACATGTATTTTAATAATAGAGAATCGTACAGCGGCACAGCCGAGGAGTTCTTCATCGACATGATGATACAACGGCACGCACGACTCCTATTATCCACGGGTCGTTTGCACGCTCTCGGCAAGATGGCGGCGGCTCTGGACTTGCACCTAGTGGCGTGGTTGGCTGGGGAAAGGGAAAGGGCCGCGAGGGTGGACAACGCGGTGCTGTGTTTAAAGCGGCTGCACGAGGACTTCGCGTGGCCCTATCCGGCGCCGCGGGACGACGAGCAGTATGTGCAGAGCAAGGGCACTACAGCTAACAGTAAGTGATTGCAAATAGAGAATATTCTTTTTTAATCGCAGGATGTCGCGATTTTTCACATTTAATGCCGGAATAATCATGGTAGTCAGCAAGATGCAAAACCAAGAAATTATATTATTAGTTTGTTTACTTCAGTCTCTTGTCGTGAAAAAATAACTATGCTGGTGTAAATCGTGGGTATTAAATGAATTCAGACTTATTTTACAATTAGATAAGAAATCAATGTTAAAACCCACGTTAGCAGGAATTTTCTAAATTCATTGCAATGTTAAGTAAAATTTGAGCTTACAATAATTGTGATGGGGAGTGATCGCTTTCTCTATCATTGATAATATGTACCATATTAATGATCACATTATACTTGCTTGTTATCAAAGGTTTATACACTCCACCCGCGGAGTCAGACAGTCTCTGCGGCGATAGTGGATACATGAGTCTCCCCCTCCGGGCTGCTTTACCCAACATCCCAGTCAGTCCTGGCCCAGTCAGCTCCGCGGGGGAGTGCAGCGTCGCGGAGGGGGGCGTGGTGGCTTGGGTAGGGGAGGAAGGGGAAGAGCGACAGTACGCAGCGCTCATGGAGAGGTTGCACCATCATCAAGCGGAGAGAGGGGAGCATACGGCACATGTGCAGTTGAGGTATGTTAAATATCCCATCAAGAAGTAGTGGGATAATGGATACCGCTCATACCCTTGTACGCTCGCTTTACTTCCCATCCAGTCTCATTCCCTTGGATAGAATAAAATATATTCATACGTCGTTATGCTTCCTATTTCCCATCATTCTTGGCGGGCATAATTTCCCATCGTTTCTATGTATCATCGCATCTTGACGCATTATTATAACAAAAAATGAAGCTCACACAGTGTGATAATTTGACACTTTTTTAAATCCTAACTTTCCAAAAGTAAACATATTTACGAACGTTCCAGCTTACGTCTATTTTGATTGGCATCCATGGCAAATGTCAGCTCGTACGCCGCCTTCTTTCTGTAAAAATAATCCGATGGCAAACGCCAGTCGAAAAGGTACATTTCGAGATTTTCCGTACATTTTAGAAAATAAAAGTTTAGACACAC